>OX276390.1:2115200-3478961 GCA_946251805.1 Cybosia mesomella
TATCCGGTCTCTATTTCAATGCTTACACAAACTCCTTGCGCTAAGATTCGAAATTCAAAACTCTTTGGTGCAAATAAATTCTCGAGATTTGATTGGTCGATATTTGCGACAAGGAGTTTGGCATTAGATTAAAAACTGTTTTGTGTTTGCTGCTTTATAGAAAAAAAATAGTGAATTAGCGCCATTTATAATACTTACTGTGAATTGTATGATGTCTTTTCTCGTAGTCATGGTATAAAGTATAGTATGCAACTCCTGAATAAAGTACGAATTTATATCGAGGGCCATGAATCACTCGCGTCGTTCAGGATTCTAACAGTTGAATCACTCGCTGCGCTCGTGATTCAATCATTATAATCCTTCACTTGCTCGTGACTCATCTACGGCCCTCGCTTTAAATCCGTCCTTTATTCACTAGTTGTATAATATACTATTATCACACGAAGCGAAGCTGAGTGTGATAATAGTATCACATGAGTGTTTTAATACCTAATTATACAGTTGCATACAAGACTTTATCTACACCCATGATAAACTAATAATACATCTTCAGAGAATGATGTACTGCCCTTTGATATTTTCCAATTCATGAAATCTTGGTACACCTTTTCATACTGTTTTCTAGATTTTTCCGGTAGTAATTTGTTAGAAATGTCCTTTGCTGCATTCGAAATGTCTGGAGGTGTGTTATCAAAACTTGAATCGCTCATTTTCGTAAGTAAACAAAACAATTTTCAAAAATAATAGCGAAGAAAAATAGCGGGAATTCGAATTCGAGCGAATAAGCTTTAATTTTTTTTTACGGCGCGCCGCGCTGTGGTAGTGCAATGCAACGCGCGTGAATGACAGTTCTTTTTTTGAAACTCATACAGATTCCACGCATCGAGCGGTAAGAATTTGGCTGTCTGATGAGTAACCCTTTGCGCGGAAGAGATTGAAAAAGCGAAAGGAGTGTTATTATGAAATTTCATACAACATTATAACACCCGTTCGGATGATATTATGGTTATTAGGACATTGGATGTATTAATGTTGGCAATAAGCTAACTGTTTCAGAATCTTTTATAGAGGATTTAAAGCATGGGTGTAGATAATAGTTATTTATGCAACTGTGGTATAATGAGGGGTATTAAAACATGAATGTGGGTTTATCACACGAAGCGAAGCTGAGTGTGATAATAGTATCACATGAGTGTTTTAATACCTAATTATACAGTTGCATACAAGACTTTATCTACACCCATGATAAACTAATAATACATCTTCAGAGAATGATGTACTGCCCTTTGATATTTTCGAATTCATGAAATCTTGGTACGCCTTTTCATACTGTTTTCTAGATTTTTCCGGTAGTAATTTGTTAGAAATGTCCTTTGCTGCATTCGAAATGTCTGGAGGTGTGTTATCAAAACTTGAATCGCTCATTTTCGTAAGTAAACATAACAATTTGCAAAAATAATAGCTGGAATTCGAATTCGAACGAATAAGCTTTAATTATTTTTTTACAGCGCGCCGCCGCTGTTGTAGTGCAATGCAACGCGCGTGAATGACAGTTCTTTTTTTGAAACTCATACAGATTCCACGCATCGAGCGGTAAGAATTTGGCTGTCTGATGAGTAACCCTTTGCGCGGAAGAGATTGAAAAAGCGAAAGGAGTGTTATTATGAAATTTCATACAACATTATAACACCCGTTCGGATGATATTATGGTTATTAGGACATTGGATGTATTAATGTTGGCAATAAGCTAACTGTTTCAGAATCTTTTATAGAGAATTTAAAGCATGGGTGTAGATAAAAACTTATAATGGGCTGAAAGAAGTGAAACGGCGGCGCCAGGGTATTTCTCTCTACACCACAAGTGTATAGTTTAATATAAAATTTAAAAGGCAATCTAGCGAAAGTGTTTTTTGGAATGGATACCATGAATAGAGAGCCCTTCGAAAGATATATCGTAATCCTTACTTAAGGTTTGCTTACAACATAAAAAGCGCCTAATGCCCAAAATTCAAGTTTATAGGTCCAGTGGTTTAGGCTCTGCATTGATGATTCAGTCAGTCAGTCGGGAAGTTTTGAAAAAGTTGGTGGTAAGATGTGTTTTGCAGTTATTTCGGGTCTCAGGAATATATATATATATATTCCTGTACCAAAGTTGTAGAGAATTTAATTTGCAACAAAAAATGTTAACAATTTTTTTTTATCAGATAAATAGTTTAAGAGATATATCGTCAAAACCATTTCAAACCCTATTTTCAAGATGGCGGCCGTGGGACAAGGGTGGCGACCCCACAAACTTGGTATTAGCTTTACACTGACTTACACATCAAAAAAATAAAATTGCGTCCTCTAAAAAACGCAACCCCAAATGTAACTTTTCAATGGACTACTCGATAAGTAGTTGTATAAAAAACTTTCATATCCATCAGTGGCGTGCGTAACTATACCATCTGAGGCCCGTGGCAATTTTTTTGGATGGGGCCCAATTTTAATAAACCACTGATGTCAGTAGTTATCCAAAACTATTAATAATATCATGTGCATTTTAGTTAAATATCTAATAAGTTTTATTTTCCAGAGCATGGGTTTATACAAATATTTATAATATAATTAATTATAATAATAACAATTTGTTCTGGATCTGGAATCTGGATATACACTAGTGTCTGGTGCTGCATGTGCTATACTATTACTTTTAGTTACGTCCATTTCTTCACTTTCGGGGTACTGTTCACTCGCGTTTTCATCAATAAAGTCATCATTCTTAAAATACTGACTAATTTTAGGTATGTAACTTTTTACTTTTTCTTCAGTCTCCCTCTTTCTCTTTCGTTTTTCGCGCCCACTAAAATATTTTCTAGAACTAGACATGTTGATATTTAACTTTCACAATTAACTTTATTTTACATCCATTTGCAGGTTCAATAAAACAAAAACTATGAAAAATCAAAGATACAGATGACTAACTGTTATTACAACCAAACAAAAATGTGCAATAGAGCCCTCCGTAAATAAAAAATATAAATCCGGGATTCCCCTACACTGAGAGGGTTACCTTATAGAAGTACTTTTTAAGTCCGTCAATCGATGACACTGAAAGTACCGTCACGTGGATTTGAAAAATTTAAAATGTAAATCGATAGATAATGGTACGCGGTGATTTAGTAAGCTGAAAATATGTTAAATAAAATTTATTAAGTATTATAAAAAAAACAAAAATGTTTTACTTTATGTACCGCAGTTTTTGATGAATTTTAGTGCATTCAATAGGAAATTACGTGATATAAGAGATTTTTTTTTACCTCCTATCACACCGTTCAAATAGGCACGTTATACCCTTCCGGCTAAATGAAGTTTGTCAGCAAAATTTTCGGTTCAAACGCGAAATTGATTTTATTTGTTTAATTGTTAATTATCGTTTTACATTTAATTTTTTCAAATCCGCGATGACAGGACTTTCAGTGTCACCGGATTCTAGCCTATTTGGTTAGCAAAATGAGGGAATTCCCCGACCGTCACTGGCTCGCCCGCGTCACCAATGTACCGCGACAAAAAATGAAGCAGCCAATGGATGCGTTCTGAAAATCGACATCTTTTTGTTTTGAAAGTGTTAACATTTTCATGATTAGTTTGAATTTGCATATGGTCTTTAGTTGTGGCCCGCCCACATTGATTGATTTTAAGTACTTAAATTTTTTTAAATTTTTAAGTACTTGGGTACAAAATTTTGTTACAAATGTTAGGTTATTTCTGAGCTCTGCTGCCTCTTGGGTCGGGGGCCCGTGGCATTTTGCCAGCCCTACCGGCCTATAGTTACGCCACTGATATCCATGTAAGCTCTGTACTTGTCTAATTTCCTGGTATTTGTCATGCGTGAACATGTGAGTCGCTAGTGTCGCGACACTTATCCCACACATGGGAACCGTAAACTAACGTCCTCATTCCAATACAGCCATGTAAGAAAGAAAGAAACATTTATTCGTGCAAAGAGGCCACAAACTAAGTATATAACATTACATGACATCTGAAAATACTAAACATAAAATAACTGGAGCACATTATTAATGGTGGCACCACAAATGCACCAAATGGTCGCCCTGATCAACATGTGCCACATAGAAATTGGAACCCATGTCAGGCATATCTAGATCAACATCATAAATTTTTTTTTAATTTTTTTATACCACTAAGGTGGCAGACAAGCACGGTCCACCATATGTGAAGCGCTTACCGCGGCCTATGGACGTGTGCAACACCAGTGGCGTCACACTCGCGCTGCCGACCCTGTAAAGGAAAGGGGATGGGAAAGGAGTTTGGACTCCGGCACTCTCACTCACCAAACGGAACGCAACAGTTCAAATACTGTTACTTGGCGTCGATATTCTGTGAGAGGGTGGTACTTCCCCGGTCGAGTCAGCCCATTCATGCAACATAGGTACATAATAGTGTAAAGAAGAATTAATCTATTCTTCTTTACACTATTCATTAATTATCTAATAGCACTTAAGTAATTTATCGTCATAATACTTCAAGCTCTAGTTTCTATTAGAGTATATTCCTACTTGTTGGTGGTTTGAAAACAGTGTGCGTCCCAGAAGAAATGATATTTTCTTAAAGATTTGTTTTTGCAGGTAATTAGAGTATTGGATCGTGTGAATATATACGAAGTCTAGATATTTCGCAATGTCTCTTTTCGCATCGAGATATTCTACGATAAATTATCCACCAAAACAAGTTTTACTGTGACTTTCAATCGCGAGTTGGGGGCAGGTATCAGCATTGAATACCTACTAGGCTAACAGGAGTGCGAGGAGATAGCTTCAGATAGTTATTGTGTATGTTATGGTGCAGTTGTATTTATTTACCTTCATCCACGAAGAAATTAATGTGTGAGTCAGGTGGGTTTTGGGTGGAGCCTCAATGCATAATGCCCTTTTTACACACACATACCTACGAAATACTTAACGTGGATATATAAATAAAAATAACCGATGTCACAGAGTAGATTAGTACTGACGTACAGAACGGAAACTCACCCCCTCCCACCGATATCAGTTACCTCACCACGCCCCTGCGATCATAAGACAGAGCCTAGACTTCATATACAAGGGCTGTGTATTATATTTTAAAGGAACACAGTAAGGTGAGAAGATCGGCATGTTTCGGTTTTGTAAAGCGTACTCGCACAAATGCACTTCCAGCTTAAGCCGACTTTTCACTATGGGTACCGCGCACCCTCAGGCTGTGGAGTGATCTCCCTGCTGTGGTTTTCACAAGCGACCACAATATGGGGTTCTTTAAGAAGGACAGTATAAGGCTTTTACAGGTTCGGCAGCGCGAGTGTGTACAGCGTGGTGTTGCACAAGTCATTGGCCGCGGTAACCGCTTCCTATCAGTTGGGCCGTGTGCTTGTCTGCGACCTAAGTGGTAAAAAAAAACTATGTAATATAATTCAATTAAATTTTTAAGCAATAAGTATGCTTACTTTTCTTATACATTTAGATCGGAAAAAGAGAACATTCAGGACGGGACTTGAACCTGCGACCAGTTCCTTACAGGGGAAATGCTCTGACCAACTGAGCCACCTAGACACGTCGATAATATATCGGAGAATTTCGAACAGTACAACTCTTAACACAAGTAGTATACAAGTATTTTGTGTTTTAGTGAACCAATCAAAAATTCGTAAATAATACCAACGACCTCGTCCTTTCAAGGTTACAAACCCCAACAAGTCTTTGAGAATGTAGGTATGACTAATGATGGAGCGCGCAAAATCGTGCTATCTCGCTCGGATGTTGTGTAAACTTTTAAATAAGGCCAACCATGACATTTGAAATTTACTCACACATCAACACCTCCGTATATGTACACGCAGTTTCCAGAGGTACCGATCTCTTACGTCTTAATTCTTTTTATGTAATTGTGCGGTCATTTGAAGGTGAAATATCACCTAAAAACCTGACGTTTTAATTGCCCTCTGGTTTATTACTAAATAACTGGCGAATCGTAGGTGTGTAATACACCTCTGCCTACCCCTTCGGGGATACAGGCGTGAAGTTATGTTATGTTATGAAATTGCAAAACAGCAAACTCAATGTCAAACTTCTTTATGTGGCAGAGCGAAATTTGGGTAAACCACAATAATTTACAAAAACTACAGAAGAAAAGTCAGAATTGTACCCCAATAATTACCCTTTTTAGGGTTCCGTAGCCAAATGGCAAAAAGCAGAACCCTTATACATTCGTCATGTCTGTCTGTCTGTTTGTCCGTCCGTATATCACAGCCACTTTTTTCCGAAACTATAAAAACTATGCTGTTGAAACTTGGTAAGTAGATTTATTCTGTGAACCGCATTAAGATTTTCACACAAAACTAGAAAATAAAAACAAAATTAATTTTGGGGGTTCCCCATACTTAGAACTGAAACAGATTTTTTTTTTTCATCTTCATAAATGATATTGAAGTTTCTAATACCATTTTGTCTAAACTAGATAGTTTGCGCGAGAAACACTTCCAAACTGATAAAATGTGTGTCCCTCCCCCTATAACTTCTAAAATTAGAGATTGATAAAACTAAAAAAATATGATGTACATTACCGAAAATTGGTTTGAGCGAAATCTAGTAAGTAGTTTTATTTTACGTCATAAATCGTAAACCGCAATTTACCTTTCATTCAATCAACTCAGATATAAAAATAAAAATAAACATTATTATGTTATTTGCTGCTAGGGAACCCTTCATGGGTGAGTCCGACTCGCACTTGGCCGGTTTTTTTTTCCTTGCTACAAATTCGTAGCAGTACTCGTAAACAACTGTTACGTGTTGGATATCGTAGCCGTACCAAGTATGGATAGGCAGGTCGGCATTTTGTTTTTACTGTGATCTAGAAGCATTTATAAACTTACATTATCCGCATACAGCGTTACCATGACACATAGGGTAAAGTCAAAAAACACTTGTTGTTTTTTTACGTGGGTCACATCAATACGACTTCGCCTCGCCTAATGGTAAGCGGCGCTGAAGGTGCAGTGTCAGGACTTTAGGTCACCATTATTATCAGTGCGTTATAAGAACAAGTGCCATAGCGCATCAAATGAGAAACCACCGGACTATTAGTAACCGAAATTAATAATATTCCCGCTTACCCCTCCAGCCAAGCTAAATTGCTTATGTTAGGAGTGGGTTCACATCAAAAAGCGGCGATAGCCCAGTGGCGTACGTAACGGACTGCTGAGACGAAGTCTCGAGTTCGAGCCCCAGTCGCCCCGGGCATACACCTCTGACTTTTCGTAGTTATGTGTGCATTAATAAATGGTAATTGTCGCTCGCTTAATATTGTACCCGGTAGATGGCAAAAGGCTCGCCCCCTATTACATTGGGACCTTAACATAACTGGCGAATCGTGGGTGTGTAATACACCTCCGCCTACCCCTTCGGGGATACAGGCGTGAAGTTATGTTATATGCAGGTTATGTTATGGGTTCACATTGGTAGTGTATTGGCCGAGATTTGAACTCGGGTCCTCTCGATCGTAAGGCCGACTCCTTAACCACTTAGCTAAGTGTATTGATAACAAACTCGTCAATTAGCAATGAAACAAGAAAAAGTAAACAGTTTTTGTTACTTTTCGACCTATAAAAGAAAGAAATGTTGGCAAACACTTTGTTGAGGGAGGATGAAACATCGACAAAATACTAGGTTACACGCAGAGCGAGGAGCTCTTTTATAGACATGATCTTTATGAAAAGAGATGTGTGCGTTATACAAAACGCTATAGTGTTTTACGATTGTAGTGAACACCCCAACCCCTACCCAAGACAAGTACCCTAATAAGAGGTGTTTTAATTCACTATACTCATCTTTGGCTCTTATTAAAATGGCTAGTACACCTCTGCGCTGTCATAATGTCCTAGTCAACAGAGTTCTTATAATACTGTATGATACAGTAAGTACCCTGCTTTTTGGTTTGGCACATCGGGATAAGACTGAGAGAGAGCCCGACTAACAACGGCTTGCTACGTTTTCAAAGAGCGTTCTCTCTAACGGACACCTGACTAACCAAAAATATGTTTTGACGTCAGATTGGACTCAAATTTGGTATAAATTTGAGTTCAATCTGACGTCATAAGTGTTTCTAAGCTTCCAAGATTTGAACCATACTCACAAATAAACTAACAAAGAAGATAAATAAAAGCTTGTAACTAAGCGATACCCCCCAGCTTAGTTCAATACATGGGTCATATTTCTTCCTGCGAGTGGAACCATACTCACAAATAAACTAACAAAGCAAGATAAATAAAAGCTTGTAACTAAGCGATACCCCCCAGCTTAGTTCAATACATGGGTCATATTTCTTCCTGCGAGTGTCGTCAAGTTGATTAATGGGTAACGCCGTTCTTTTTTCCATCCGGTAGTCCATGAAAAAGTACCGACTAAAAGTACATGTCACCGAATTCGAATTTGACAACTTTTACCCACTCTATAACGCAAACTTCCTGGTATAAGAAACATGCTTTATAATGTAATGATTTAATCCCGATATTGCCACAGCCTGGAGGCGTGCGAAAGCGTTAGGTGTCGTCTTTATACCCATAGGCATCGTTTCATCTGATACTTTTTACCAGTAGTAAATGCAGTGAATTTCCTCGAATTTTCCTAAAAATAATCGTACTGTATTGTGTTATTAAGTTGACAAGTCCACTACAAGTCTCCATTTCCTTTCTCCTGACCTATCGGATTTTTTGGGAACCAAAAGGACGGGACTAGATGATTACCTAATCTAAAATGGCATATTTCTTAGGTACATTACAAACATAAAATTCAAACAAATCACTAAGCATTCACAATGATCGATGTCAAATTTAATTTACATCTTTCAACCTTGAAACAGTTTTGGGCGACCATAGTCGCCCGGACGTTCGAGTGGATAAAAAGGTACCAGGATACTAGGCGAGTAAGGGGATGAAGTAAAAAGAAGTTGCTAGCGCCGCAAAGCAGGGCGTAACTACTCATACAAAAGCTGGAGGGGTTAGGGGGAATATTAGTAATTTCGGTTACTAATATTCTTAAAAAAAAAAAAAAAAATTTCACCAACAGAGTAACTAAAAAGAAATAGTTATTTGTTCAACTAGAGAGGAAAGTTGGTTTTCCAAGCGAGTGCTAATTTTGAATCCCGAGTAAGCGAAGGATTCTAATAATTGAATCACGAGCGTTAGCGAGTGATTCTACATTAGAATCCTGAGCGTCGCGAGGGATTCAAAGGCACGAGCTTCTCTCGCGTGACACACACAACTTTTCACCTTAGCAGCGAGAACATTATTAGAGATAAAAAAATACAATATGAATAAAAATGAAACCACATATATTTGCAAACAATAAGTATCTACTAAAATTTAAAATTGCAGTTATTCGTATTTTTTTTAAAACATTTTCTTTATTTTTTTTCTTTATTTCAGTGTATTCATTATATTTTATTATTTAATTAGATATTTAATTACAACATTACCAAATAATTTTCATTTTAAAGGTTTATTAGTTTCCGAACGTTTTATTGTTTGGGTGTTCTGAAATTTGATAAACACAAAGTCAACTAGTGCCATCTCCACAAAAAAAAAAATTGATAAATCGAACTTCGAATGACGTGTTTCGTATATAATAATGATAATTCGCAGCATTCTAAATTCAAATCACGTTCCCTCACTCTCGCAGGGAAAACGCGTTTCCCTCACTCTTATTAAGCAGGGAACCCAGTATGTTTGAGCTGCTAAGGTAAAAATACGTTTCACCAACAATTCACAATCGCCGATGTCAAATTTTATTTATACTTTTTTTCTTTAAAGTTTGTGTTGTCCCACCGTCTACTGTATGTAGTTTTGAACGTTACATTACGCATAAAATTTATCATAGAGCCACCTAGTGTTGGGTTTGTGAAGTTAAAGCATAGATAAAACAGATTAAAATACATTCATGGAGGTAAGTCTGACGGGCTTCTCTAGTTAGAAACGGCGCGGCGCTACGAATCATCGAAAAACAGTTTCACGAGCGCGCGGCCTTAGCTATGCGCGCGACCGTAGTAAGATGCCTTATTTTTCAAGTAAGAGTCCTGCTCGCTCAGCTCAATTTATTTCAGTCGCACCCTGCACTGAATTCCTAGTTTAGTTTGCAAAATCTGAGGACCGGCTACTGTTACCGGATTCCTATTCCTGAGACCCTTTGATGACCCCCGTATAGCAGGTTGGGGTGGTTATGTCGAATTCGAACCGACTGAAACCGCACACCGTCTCGGGTCTTCAGACAGGGCGCAAGGTGGGGCCCATTAAGTATTTTCCTCGCACCCCGGCAATACCTGAGACCCCAAATAACCTGACGGCAATATGTGTTTTGTAGATATATAATTATGTTACCGGAAATGTATGAAATCTAGGAATTGTATACAAATCCTGTAGTCCATTGAAAAGTTACATTTGGGGGTGCGTTTTTTAGAGGACGCAATTTTATTTTATTGCTGTGTAAGAGGGTCAGTGTAAAGCTAAAACCAAGTTTGTGGGGTCGCCACCCTTGTCGAACGGCTGCCATCTTGAAAATAGGGGTTGAAATGGTTTTGACGATATATCTCTTAAACTATTTATCTGAAAAAAAAAAATTGTTAACATTTTTTGTTGCAAATTAAATTCTCTACAACTTTGGTACAGAAATATATATATATATATATATATATTCCTGAGACCCGAAATAACTGCAAAACACATCTTACCACCAACTTTTTCAAAACTTCCCGACTGACTGACTGAATCATCAATGCAGAGCCTAAACCACTGGACCTATAAATTTGAATTTTGGGCATTAGGCGCTTTTTATGTTGTAAGCAAACCTTAAGTAAGGACTTTTAAAAATTTCACTAGTAAGGGGTAAATTAGGCGATTCACGGTTGCATGGAAAGTCCGTCATGTTCGAAGTAAGACGCTCTGAATTTCATATAGCTGTTTCTGGTTAGAAATAAATGTACACGTGTATCAGTGATTGCACTGATACACGTGTACAGAAAACCCTTATTACCCATTGGGGTAATAAGGTTTTTCTTCGAATTTATACCCGGGCCGCTAGTATATTCTATTTATTTATATTTATTCAACAAAATTTTAATATTCTTTATTAACAGGGCAGATGCATTTGATTTTTTAAATTATCATAATTCTATAGCTGACATCGGTAAAGTAACAGTAAAAGAAGTGTGCGAGACCAACTCGCACTTGACCGGTTTTTGAAATGCTATGATCTGTCCACTCCGTATACCTATACTTTTTTTTTTCTCGTGCGGAAATCCCTTCGGATACGCCGGCCAGCGGGGGCGGTTATGTCGGGCTTGAACCGACTAAAACCGCACGCCGTCTCGGGTCTACAGACACCGGGGTGTAAGGTTATTAGCAAAGTATTTTCAATACTATTATAAAAATTGTAAATTAGCTATGTCTGTACATTAAAGATATTAAAAAAAAATTGATTCATTTTAAATTAATGATTCTGAGTACATTTTTTTTTCCGGAATTATTATCTGTCTATTTGTACGCGATGGATGCAAAAACTACTGAACGAACTTGGATGCAGTTTTTTCTATTAGAAAGGTTTTGGTCAAACTTAAAATCTGCAGTATGTTTGATTGAAATTGGTTACGTAGAACATGTAGTGTTCACTAGAAACTCGCGACGTTTGCGCAACGTAGAGGCTGCGTAGCCGTTGGAGAACCGGAGCCGCGTTCATCAGCTAGTTCTTCATATTTTTGCAAACTTTGCAAATATCTTATATTTAATAATTCGGATAATGGGTTTATAGGGTTTATTTATTAAATGTTCGCCAAGAGGCGTTGTATTAAATTACATAACATAACATAACATAACTTCACGCCTGTCTTGACGGTCTTGACTGCCTATAACGCATACGTGGCTAACAATATAAGATATGGCATTATTTTTTGGGGCAATTCCACAGACCGAGATGACGTTTTCTTGGCCCAAAAAAGATGTGTGCGAGCTTTTTGTAAACTCCGTCCGACAGATAGCTGTAGGCCATATTTTGTAGAACTAAATTTACTGACATTCCCCTGTATGTATATCTACGAAGTAGCAGTATTTGTAAAAAGCAATTTTGATTGTTATGAGACGCTTCAATCTAAGCGGCACTCTGGCACTATTTGTATACCGAGACACAAAACTGCATTGTGTGCAAAAAGTATTATTGTCATGGGTCCAAAGATCTATAACGCTGTACCGGGGTCTATAAGGAGCGAAAAGCAAATAATTACATTTAAGAAATGCCTGTATAAATTCTTAGTTCAAAAGTGTTATTACTCCGTTATGGACTTTCTTAATGACAAATCTAAGTGACATAAAGAAAGTGTGATTAAAAAGTATAGAATGTTCGTTTGACTCAATTGTTTACCTGGGATGGCAATTTAATTATACCCACTTTTAAATATTATTATGGAATGTTGTAAAATCTATTGACATTTTATTTTGTGCAAATGTACTTATTTTATGCTGTTATTATGCTATTATAATCGATATTAAAATTGTATTGACCTAGGTACTGACATTGAATATTGACTGAATAATTTGATTGACGTGATAAATTGACTAAGATAGAATCTATTGACATTTTGTTATATTGTGCCTAATTGTTATTGTATGATTATGTTACTCTTACTAATTAATAATATTTAAATTTCATATCGTTAAAAATATTGGACAGTAGAATACTGCATGGAACTGCTATTAGGTACTATGTTTTAATTAATGATATTTGCATGCCGCTTTGGCGGTCGAGTATAGTGATACTATTATTATAATGTACGACATCATGTAAACCCATATTTCGCAAAATAAATGATTTGATTTGATTTGATTTGATTTGTATCCCCGAAGGGGTAGGCAGAGGTGTATTATACACCCACGATTCGCCAGTTATGTTTAGGTCCCAATGTAATAGGGGGTGAGCCTATTGCCATCTACCAGGCACATTACTAAGCGAGCGATAATAAACATTTTAAATACACACATAACTACAAAAAGTCAGAGGTGTGTGCCCGGGGCGACCTGAGATCGAACTCGAGACCTCGTTTCGGCAGTCCGTTACATACACCACTGGGCTATCGCCGCTTTTTTTATTACACTAGAAAATATCGAAATTGATAATTTTTCTCTATATGGGACACGTGTACTTCACGGGGCAGCTTTTTTCTATCGAGTTCTGCAAATTGATGTACAAAAATCAAAAGGCTTTTTTTATTCTATTTGAGTTCGTGTCTTTTGGCAGCGCCATTTTCTTGAAGCGAGTATTTCGTGACTTGGAACACCAGGCTACCAAGTGATCGAAGAGATCACATTAAAATTCGTAACATTGATATATGATGCCCGAAGAGATTTCCGCAGGTAAAAAAAAAAAGCTGCGTGCAATTGGGCGGGGACATTAAAGTCTCCTCCCATATCGGTCATCCATGTTTAATGACGTATTTCGTTAATAGGACATATAAAAGCCTATAAGGTTTTATTTCATTTATTTTCTTTAACTACTGATCCCATCTCATGGTAAGCAGGTCATCGTATGGGTGTCAACTGTCAGTTCATGTGTACTTTTATATGTTTTTCTTAAAATATAAAATCCATATTCCGCTTCAATTATTTTTGAGACCACTTCCCCAGAAATAGGACTACTTCCCCACCGACCACCTAGCATGCACAACTACATAGTTGAACGATCGGGAATGCTGATCGAAAATTCTTACCCCACGGAACAACCAGTTGTGTAGTTTTTTATTTCATAAAAACTGAAAAATCATGATTTTTTACTGTTCAGACGGATTGACTGTCCTCTTTTTTGGCGTCTACAAGGCGTGTACATTTAATAGGTAATAGTTATTTGTTCAACTAGTGAGGAAAGTTGGTTTTCCAAGCGAGTGCTAATTTTGAATCCCGAGTAAGCGAAGGATTCTAATAATTGAATCACGAGCGTTAGTGAGTGATTCTACATTAGAATCCTGAGCGTCGCGAGAGATTCAAAGGCACGAGCTTCTCTCGCGTGACACATACAACTTTTCACCTTAGCAGTGAGAACATTATTAGAGATAAAAAAATACAATATGAATAAAAATGAAACCACATATATTTGCAAACAATAAGTATCTACTAAAATTTAAAATTGCATTTATTCGTATTTTTTCTAAAACATTTTCTTTATTTTTTTCTTTATTTCAGTGTATTCATTATATTTTATTATTTAATTAGATATTTAATTACAACATTACCAAATAATTTTCATTTTAAAGGTTTATTAGTTTCCGAACGTTTTATTGTTTGGGTGTTCTGAAATTTGATAAACACAAAGTCAACTAGTGCCATCTCCACAAAAAAAAATGATAAATCGAACTTCGAATGACATGTTTCGTATATAACAATGATAATTCGCAGCATTCTAAATTCAAATCACTTTCCCTCACTCTCGCAGGGAAAACGCGTTTCCCTCACTCTTATTAAGCAGGGAACCCAGTATGTTTGAGCTGCTAAGGTGAAAAGGTATATTATGGTCTCTACATTCTAAAATAGTCACAACGCTCAGTACGGCCACAGAGGCACGGTAGTCCAACATAAGACGAGGTAATCCCTGGAGCGCCACGTAGTCTCAAGGCTATTTATTAACTTCTAGCACTAGGCTTCCATAATACTACAGAAGTTTTATAACAGTTATAAATGCATGTGCGTTTACAAAGGGGATGGTACCGATAAAACTCCACCCTGCACCCTGTGTGAATGCTGACGAAACGCACACTGAAGCGAGGCGCAACATGTGTGTTATCTTTTGTCACAGCAACAATTATTTTAGAAATATCCAGCCACTACCTTACTATGCTAGGAGCCTGGTAGTTCGTTGTACTACACACGTGACTCACCAACTTGCCGTTATAAGGTAAAAATAATAATATGATGAATTTAGAGTTTTTTAGTTTTTAAGCCTAGTCCATTGATAAAAAATGGCACCGTGTTTTTGCAGGCCTAATTTGTTCCACTTTCCAGCGTTTAATTAAATAAATAAATAAATACTCTACAACATGCTACACAGCGCTTTCTAGACCCAAAGTAAGCATAGTTTAACTAGCTTGTGTTAAATTGAATTGGGATTTTTTAGAACTTGGATCACAATTCATTAATATGGTACCATGGAGTATGGAGCTGGTCTGATGATGCATTCGGCAGGTAGGAACGATAGGAACGCCTCAACTAAATATAGATAGACCTGTCGTGTTTGGGCTCGTTTGATATGTCTTGGGTGCTAGAAGAAATAAAACTAAAAATATTAAGACTTTTTTTAAATCAAGTCTTTAATAAGAATAAAAATGGTTGCTAACTAAAACGAGAATAACTATTTTGTGCTTTCTAGAAAACAAAGTAGGAGGAATTTAAATTCAATAAATATCTTGCAAGATAGAAGAATCATCGTTAACTTTTTAAAATGGCGGTGAAACGCTTGTAGTTCTTGCGATCTATACAAATAGGTCCCGGGTTCGAATCCTGGCCATTACACTACCGACGTGAACCCACTCCTAACACAAGCAATTTAGCTCAGCTGGAGGGGTTAGGGGGAATATTAGTAATTTCGGTTATTAATATTCTTTTAAAAAGACAACCGCGGTAGCCTAGTGGTATGGGTAAAGGACTGCTGAGACGAGGTCTCGGGTTCGATCCCAGGTATTACCATGGCACACACCAATGACTTTTCGATGCTTTTCGAAGTTATGTGTGTATTTATCGCAGGTTTATAAGTGCCTGGTTAATGGCAATAGGCTCGCCACCTATTACATTGGGACCTAAAACATAAACTGGCGAAACGTGGGTGCTAGCAGCACTGCCTACCCCTTCGGGGATATAGTCGTGAGTTTATGTTATGTTATGTAAAAAAAAAAAAAAAATTTTTTTTGTCTGTCTGTCTTTCTGTCTGTTTGAAAGAAGTAATCTCTTTAACGGCTGAGTCGATTTTGACGAGAATTTCACTGGCTGGTTCCCTACTTGAAATTGAATGACGCGAGATCGAATAACACTTGCTCGAAAACGTTTACTCTCGCGCTGCCGATTATTCGAGATTATAGTTATTCGAGATTTTGATGCATCGAGGGAGTGAACTGTCGAGCTCACAATTTATCGATTTCAAGTACTATCGAGTAAACTTTACCGAGCAAGTGTTATTTGATCTCGCGTCATTCGATTTCAAGTAGGGAACCATTCACTGGCAGATAAGCAATGTTACAAGGCGTAACGTAAGCAACTTTAATTTTAGACCGCGCTAAATTTGGCTCCGCGCAAAAAAAACCCCCTCAAAATTGTGAATAAAATCTTATTTACTCTGAAACGACTGCGCCGATTTAGACGGAACTTTCACTGCTAGATAGACAATGCTGCAAGGCGTAACATAGATTTCGTTAATTCTAGAAAAATAATTAGGGTTTAGCGCAAAATAACTAAAACCCTAAAAATCTAAATCCACTTATACGAAGTCCCGGGCACAGCTAGCAGGTAATAAAAACGTGTAGGTCACCAAGTTCCCACTATAAACTTGAATTTACTTATGAATATAAGGCAACCTCATTCATACAGTTTTGTATGATAAAATGAACTGGATGATATTTTAAAATTATACTAAAAGGTTATAAGTATAAATACAGAACTAAAGGAAAAATGTGAGGTTACCTAAGTTATTTTTATTTTTTTATCATCGAACAGGATATAAACAAAAACTTAACGTAATGTACCACAAGCAAGTGGAGTTCGTATGTGGTACTTTTCTACTTTAGTACACAAATTAGACAAATTGAATCATTATCTTATATTAAGTATACATACAATCATTACAGGATACAATCATTGTTCTGAGAATACCTTTTTTTTTTTTTTTTCGTGCGGAAATCCCTTCGGATACCCCCCCGCCGGTCAGCGGGGGCGGTTATGTCGGACTTGCACCGACTAAAACCGCACGCAGTCTCGGGTCTTAAGACGCCGGGGTGTAAGGTTACCCATAGAGCATATCCCTCGCACCCCGACTGACCCTGGGCCATCTCCGATTTCGAGATGGCCCCCTTACTTGCTCTCCACTGTGCCATCTGCTAATCAGAGGGACACGTGGAAAGCTTCCGAACAGCCCTCAACAGGGCCGTCCTCGCCTCGGTCGGAGTTGGCCGTAGGCGGCAGCGTCTCTCCCGCCCTAGGAGAGAGGCGCTGCCGTCTCTGTTGCCCAGGGTGCACCGCGTGGAGGTCCCCAACCAAGCACCCCTGTTCTGAGAATACCTACAAATGTGATAAAAAATACGATCTTAACTTATATTTTTCTTTCTTTAGGTTAATCTAATCTCTTATGGACCTAGGCAAAGAATTAGTAAGGCGCGGAACAAGGAATTAACTCGTCCGCTCCCCGTAGTGCAATTCCCCGCGCTCAAAGTGGCGAGTTTTTTTTTTTGTAGGAATCGTCGTATTTATATAGAATTCTCTATTTTTTAACTAATTTTATTTTTATGAAAGAATTGTTCTTTAGGAATTTTATATTTTATTTTATCGTGTATTGGAAGAGTTTTACAGTATTTAAAAAATAAATTGGTCAATAAATTGGTTTCTAATCTTGGGTAGCATAATTAATTTTAATATTCTAAGTGGTAAATTATACATCGAATCGAGATAGGTCCTATAGGTTCGACCATAGCTTGATAAGCCATCGGTAATCACCGCGTCAAAAAACGCATTATATAGCAGGAGTCGATTTTAAAGGGCATGCAAAGTCAAAGTCAAAAACCATTTATTCTGTATAGACCATTAATACGGAACTTACAAAACTAAAAAATATTTATCTAATGTTTGGCAAATGGACCACCGGTTCGAAACGCGGCCCTGTCCTGAGAAGACTCCGGCAAGAAACTCAGCGGGCTGTTTTTTTTGTCTATTTACAAACATATTTACTTAACCTAAGTACAATAACGTGATTTTGTGTAATGTGCATTTTAGCCATTATTGCACGTAGCTTGCAGCTAGCATTATCTAGCAGTTATTACAAACGTGACTGACATGAAGCCCTCAGTTAAATTAACAGTCGATTACTACACAGGCACATATGTTTTTCAACTTCTTCAATATTTTCACTGGTGGTAGAACTTTGATGACACAAATTTGTCACAAAATTCGGCCGGGTGGGTACCACCGTGCACGATTGCGAAATACCCTCCATAGTAATCCAATTTTGGTTTGATTGCATTCAGGGATCAGCAAGTGCATAGCCGGGCAGGGGGATTGTGGTTGCAGCACTAGTGGGACCGGTGGGTGTCACGCGGTGCTGCGACGACAATCCTCTTCTGATGAGGCCGTCAAGCTGAGACGACTGTTACTTGAAAATAAGACATTTTACTACGGTCACGCGCTTAGCTAAGGCCGCGCGTTCGTGAAACTGTTTTTCGGTGATTATTCCTCAATGGTACATCGGACATGAACCATCTCGCTTCAAAACACTCCTCAGTGTCCACACTATCACCGTGGTTTTTAGAGTGGTAGAGTCAAGCAACAGTCATTTTGGCCGTTGCATGAATGGGCCGACTCGACCGGGGAAGTACCACCCTCTCACAGAATATCGACGCCAAGTAACAGTATTTGAACTGTTGCGTTTTGTTTGATGAGTGAGAGTGCCGGAGCCCAAACTCCTTTCCCATCCCCTCCCAAAATCCTTTCCCATCTCCTCCCAAAATCCTGTCCCATCCCCTTCCAAACTCCTTTCCCATCCCCTTTCCTTTACAGGGTCGGCAGCGCGAGTGTGACGCCACTGGTGTAGCACACGTCCATAGGCCGCGGTAACCGCTTTCCATCAGGTGGGCCGTGTGCTTGTCTGCCACCTTAGTGGTATAAAAAAAAAAAAGTGGTAAATTTGGTCAAGATCGCGAGAGTGGTTACGGAGGAGTTCAGCCACCAACAAACGGCTATGCCGGGTATAAGAGCAATTCGAAAATTCATATTTTACATAATATGCACTAAAACGCAGCCTGTACAGTACACGTCATTGGACGTCCAATATAAATGAAAATAAGAAACTATTGGTTTGTGTTCCTTACACAATAAAACTTGTATAAATTGAATGAGTATTTTAAAATAAACTAAAGAAGCGGGGGGCTGTGGATGAATTTTGGGAGCATGATAAAAGCTGGTCCCCAGTTACTTGCTGTGTGACGCTTGCATAATTAAGTGATATTTTAACATAGTGGCAAAATATTGGTAGGTAGCGGTGGAAAAACCGCGGTAGCCTAGTGTTATGGATAAAGGACTGCTGAGACGAGGTCTCGGGTTCGATCCCAGGTATTACCATGGCACACACCAATGACTTTTCGATGCTTTTCGAAGTTATGTGTGTATTTATCGCAGGTTTATAAGTGCCCGGTTAATGGCAATAGGCTCGCCACCTATTACATTGGGACCTAAAACATAAACTGACGAAACGTGGGTGCTAGCAGCTCTGCCTACCCCTTCGGGGATATAGGCGTGAGTTTATGAGTTTATGTTTAATACAGTTGTGCGTTGAATCTGTGTCAATTATAAGGCGCTTGAGCATTTATTTCCTAATTTGACCTATAACCTATCTTACGGCTTATCAAATCTTGGAGTCAAGACTACTAAGTACTGTTAGGGTGACAAAGCCGGAATTAATTACTAGCCCGAATTGAGACTGATTTGGGGAGTGGCTCGAACACCTCAATTTTCTTAATAATGGCAGTATTGTTTTCCTAAACAAGTCTCAAACACACATACACAATACAAATCAAAGACACCTTTTGTACTGTGGTGGGAGCAAAAGACTAATGGTAAACACTAGCTTTCTAGACTAGAATTAGTCAGGTCTTCATCGTTTGTTATTCTTATTGTTCTGTTTGATATAACTTTAGAAAAGCTCTATTGAGCTTTTCTAAAGTTATATCGCGCGCTAAGACATTTTGTTAACGTGATTACAATTAAAAGTAACGTAACTAACTTTCTCATGACAAAATCTTTGTATCTTTTGATGATTGAATGCGACTGGATACGTGAAACCAATTCAATTAACAGCTAAATTCGAGATTTGACCTTTGTTTTAAAGCTCTAATTAATTATGACACTCAGTAATCAAAGTAATAACAAATAGCTTATACCGTGATCAGTAATGGAACATTGATTTAAGAAAACCGAAGTTGACTAGTATTAAATTTAAATAAATTATAGAAAGTGGCTGATAAATTTATTAACTATTACATTGACTGCACACGAGATAGTGTCAATCACACGACAAGGCTATTTTGCGAGATCTTTCTTTCTTTCAAATAATTTGATCGTAACTATTATAAAGATACTTTTATCATTACCATATGGACATACCAACTGTGCAAGTGCTCATTCAGCAGCACAAACTCATTTGTTGGACGCCAGTTACTACTAGGACATCAGGATAGCGAAGCGCACTTAATTCATTGTATCTTTAAAAGGGGTGACGTATATAAGTGTGCAACATGCATTGAGCGCCACCCTCGGTGATCACACCCAACCCCAACTAAACCGGGTTGAGGTGTGAAGTGTTAATAATGACTCCTTGCTCTTCTAATAGCCTGGTAGCTTGTAAGTATTTCAACCTCCCCCAACAAAGTGAAGAAAATAAATAATATTTTTATTTTCACTTTGTAGATGCGGGATGCAATGTGCAGTGTGGTTATCTCCTCGATGGTTTCAGCCCACGATATTTGTATTAATTTTAGTCTAGTCTGCAGTCTACTTTTACTGAAAACCCACTCAGGGTTAGCTGCAGATTTAACTATTTCTTATATTGTATTTGTTCACGCTTTCATTCCTGTTCTCTATTACCATACTAGTTCTCGCTTATATTCCTCTCGCACTTTCTTTCCATTCCTTTCGTACTTGGGATAAGGGTTAAGGGTATATATGTTCTCCTACTGTTTTTCTTTATTATCTATTACTAATTGTGTCTTTATTTTATCTTACAGACTATTTACATCTTATTACATACACTTATTTCATAATTTTGTATATATACATATTCTAAACACACATTTTTTTTGTGCTGTACTTATATAGTTACATAGACATCTTCTTTTTTTTTCAATTTACTATTAACCTCAAGATATCCAACGATACCTTTTTTTTTTTTTTTTCGTGCGGAAATCCCTTCGGATACCGCCCCCGCTGGAGAGCGGGGGGTCTCCAGCGGGGGCGGTTATGTCGGGCTTGAACCGACTAAAACCGCACGCCATCTCGGGTCTTAAGACGCCGGGGTGTAAGGTTACCCATAGAGCATATCCCTCGCACCCCGACTGATCCTGGGCCATCTCCGGTTTCGAGATGGCCCCCTTACTTGCTCTCCACTGTGCCATCTGCTAATCAGAGGGACACGTGGAAAGCTATCCAACGATACCTGCTCGAGATTTTTTATGCACTATTCTTCTTATTTACTAGGGTCACAACAGTCCATTGTAATGTTACATTTATTAGGCCTTACCTTGCGTTTTTTAGAGGACGCAATTTTATTTTTTTGATGTGTAGGGGGCGGGGGGGTCAGTGTATAGCTAAAAATTATAATAACAAAATATTAAAAAAAAACAAAAGTTACTGGACCAAAGTTGTAGAGAATTTAATTTGCAACAAAAAATGTTAACAATTTTTTTTATCGGATAAATAGTTTAAGAGATATATCGTAAAAACCATTTCAACCCCTATTTTCAAGATGGCGGCCGTGGGACAAGAGTGGCGACCCCACAAACTTTGTTTTAGCTTTACATTGCTACACATCAAAAAAATAAAATTGCGTCCTCTAAAAAACGCAACCCCAAATGTAACTTTTCAATGGACTACAATTATTTTACTTGCGTAATTTAAAAATTCGTCTCTATGACTGCACGTCAGATGTGGTAAGTTTTCTATTTTAATATCTATCTACCTTTGTTTTATTTTCTAATTCATACCTATCTCGCCCATGTATAGGACAGTCCTCATTTATTATTATTATTGAAGTATTCGGAGAACCCACCATGCCCCGTCAGTAGCTGGGTTGTTGATGCCGGCGATCTCCATTTTTCAAACGATCCTGTATGCAGCCACCGCGCATGGGAGGAAAAGCTTGGTAACAGAAGCGGTCTCACCCACCTTGTACCTTTCGTTCCATTCGTGTAGCGTGGCCTGTCGCAGACCCCGCTTGACGAACGAGACTGGGCACAAACTGTAGTGAGGTGCCGTCTTCAGTCTCAGCGCCGCCTCTTTAGCGAGCTGATCGACTCGCTCATTGCCCTCCAACCCTACATGGGCCTTGGCCCAGAATAAGGAGATTTCCTTACCCTGGGTCAAGCCCCGCCTGATGTTAGATCTGGCCTCAACTGCCAGAGGGTGGAGGGCGTGACGATTTATCTCTGCTGTCACTGAAGATACCGAATGTGGCCGCGCCACACCTGAGAATCTCACTGGTCGCTTTGCATATGGCCAAGAGCTCGGCCTGGTAGACGGTGCAATAGGACGAGAGAGCAAGTTTTAGGGTCCTGGTTTCGGTCCCGTTATTCCAAATGGATAACGCGGCACCGACACGACCCTCAATCTTGGTCCCGTCTGCGAAAATGCGCACTTGGATGTTGTTTGTGCGTTGGTAATGATCCTCGTCTACCAGACTTGTGAACTCCAGGTTCACATACTCCGCGGGGTGAGGCTTATCTATAGCTGGAACCATGACTGGAGCACTCCTCTCTTGGCCTCGTACAACGAGGCCACCTGTCGAACTCTGATCCAGAGGGAGCATTCCAGCCAAGATCAGACCTAAGCGCAGAGAGACCGTACGATGGCTCTTGAACAGCTTTTGGGCGAATCCGCGCTGCACCACATTCAGCTGCTTTCTGATACCAAGCTTGTCCACCGCCGCGCACCAACTGCTGGCTGTATACAACACGGTTGGCTCCACAGTCACGTTATAGATGGTCTGGATCACCTCAGGATGTAATCCCCAACTGATCCGGGCCATCCTCGCTAGCTTGTGGTAAATCCTAATCGCCTTTTTGCATATGTTAGTGACGTGAGTATTGAATGTTAGTTTGTGTTCGATGGTGAGCCCCAGGATTTTGATGTGTTCGGACATTCCAATGTCTATCCCGCTCATGTTGATGCGTGGGGCATCGTACTTAAGCCTCCGCGTGATTACCATTGCACAAATTTTGTGCGGTGCGAATTTCAGCTTCATTCCGATGCCCCACTCCCGTACATGCTCTAGAGAGACATTGACTTGTCTCTCAATTTCCAAGGCACTGTCCTCATCGAACACCAACACCACATCGTCCGCGAAAGCCTGTATATGGATCGCCCTACTTTCCAGCTGGTGGATCAGTGGATCTAACAATAAGTTCCAAAGTAAGGGCCCGCCAATTGAATCCTAGACGCATCCCTACTGCGTGGAGCGTCTGCACTCCTCGCCCGCATACCTTACCCTTACTTCCCTGTCGCTAAGGTAGCTGCTGATAACTCGTCTTAAATTTGCCGGATACCTTTCCTCAACCAGTCGTACTTTGATAGCTGGCCACAAGGCGCTATCGAAGGCGCCCTCTATGTCCAAGGTCACCATAAGGACTATCCTCGTCTCATCGAGTTTAGCCCTTATGTGGCCCAGGTCATAGAGGGCGTCTTCGGTGCTTTTTGGGGCATAAAGCCTTACTGGCGAGTACTGATCCTCGCCAGTAGGTAAAAATTGAGACGAGCTACCAGCATTCTCTCGTACACCTTCCCAAGGACAGGTAGCAGACCAATAGGTCTGTACGACTTCGGAACGGTGTACGAGTACTTTCCCGGCTTCCTCAGTGCCACCACCACGGCTTCCTTCCATAACTTAGGAAAACAGCCGTGGTGAAGGCACCGATTCAGCAGCTTCAGGAAAAACAAGGGCTCGGTCCTAATGGTGTGGGTGCAGATATCATCCGTCCAAGGAGCTTTTTTGGGATTGAACTTCTGAAGGGCATCGAAAAGCTCGGCTACAGTAAAAGGTGGATCATCGTCATGATCCTCGTCCAACATCTTGGCCTTTTCACGTATTCCTCGATGCCCTTCATTGTCCTCACCGTCCCGGTCTACCGGGTAAAAGGTTCGGGCGAGTAATTCGGCCGAACGTTTCGCATCCAGGAATGATCCATTGGCGGCAAGTGAAGTGTCGTCCTCCCTCACTGTGGCCCTGCCTGTCACACGATATATACCCTCCCAGAGGCCCTCCCTGTCCTGTTTTCCGCAGAAGTCCTTCCAACTTTCGACCTCTGCCTTTCTTACTTCACTTACATACTTCTTCTTTTGTTCCAGATACTGCTCTATTACAAATGTTCTTCGTACCGGCGCTGCGTTCCTGATGCAACTCTTGTAGGTGACCATTTCCTTTCAAGTTTGGCGAGTGTTTCCGACCACCATGGCGCAGTGATCAACCCCACCTGTTTTTTGACTGGGATACTTTCTTTGTACGCACCCTCGACTGCTCTCGTATATACTTCGACTAGGACATCCAGCTCTTCGTGGTGTCTTGTTTCGCCTATCGCTATATCCGAGAGCAGCCGAGTTATGTTGGCTTTGAAAGCATCCCAGTTGGCCTTTCTGGTATTATAGACGCGAGTTGTACGCTGTATATTCGTACCTTTCACCTTCACTAGGTTGAGGTTGAACGCTATGCCATTATGGTCTGAACTTGGCGCAAGTTCAAGTTTTGTATCAACCTTCCAAGCGTCGACCCAGGTGAGCACATTGCTCGTGCAGACCGTTTTTTTTTTTTTTTTTTATATTTAGGACACGTCAATTTGACTTCACCTCGCCTGATGGTAAGCTGAAGGTAAAGTCTCAGGAAAGAGGGTCACCATTACATACATGTACCATGTTAACAATGGTGGCGCTCAGCTTGACGGCCTCATCAGAAGAGGATTGTCGTCGCAGCACCGCGTGACACCCACCGGTCCCACTAGTGCTGCGACCACAATCCCCCTGCCCGGCTATGCACTTGCTGACCCCTGAACGCAATCAAACCGAAATTGGATTACTATGGAGGGTTTTTCGCAATCGTGCACGGTGGTACCTACCCAGCCGAATTTTGTGACAAATTTGTGTCATCAAATTTCTACCACCAGTAAACCAGTAAACTGTTATATCCACTGAGCTGCAGTATCTCCTTCCACCTCTCACAGTGTTAAAAGTTAGAATTCCGCCGCTATTCAGGACATGGAGGTCCATCTCAGCGAGTACCCCCCTCAGTACTTCGCCTCTGTCGTCCTCGAAACGATGACCCCACCAAGTACTTTTTAAGCTGTCTATAAACCATGAATGCCTCCTCATATGAATTAAACAATACATACATATACTCACGTCTTTTTCCCTCCAGGGTAGGCGGTGCTTCTATCCTTACATATTTCACGAGCTTCCTCCTTTTTTAATATGAATTATGTGCACGTATTATACGATACTCTTCCTTTTTCGAAAAAGTAACTGATTTAATGTTACCGGCAACCTATACAATTAAAACTGTTGAAATAGATACTTACATCTTAAATTCTGTATGTGGAAAACTAAGTCTAATATAAAAAACAATTTAAAGTATTAATAAACACGACTGTTGTAACGTTGTGGATTCTTTATAAATCAAACTAAAACAATATCCGTAAATTAATCGATATTTTAGTATTTTTCGATAGTTATTACTAAATATCTATGGTTGTGCGAGCGAGATTGGACAGCACTAGCCCAGTCATCAACTGACGGCTCTTATATCGTCCCTTTCCTTGGTAACCTTCGCCGGGGAAAGTCACTTTGACCCCGTGGCCAACTGCTGTCGGCTCCGGGGTCTTCGCACCGGGCTTCGCACCATCTTAGCGGTAGCGAGGCACACCAGCGGAGACCCTGGCACGCCGGCATCACCACCAGCCACGTGTCCACTAGCTAAGTGCATCCTAACATCTTGCACAACGGACCGAACAACGCCACGGCAGAATATTTATTATGAATCCATCCCCTGAGGTTCATTTACTCAAATACCAGATATAAATTTATGTAACATTCTATTCACGATTATAATCTCATACTATACATTGTAATCAACCTTTTATTTAACTCTGCTCGCCCTAGCCGGTAGTAGTCTCAATTACATTCATAAACTTTATTAAATCTTACATGCATATATAGTCACCTTAACTTTATTGCAACTCCATTTAAAAACTTCTATAAAAACTAATCAACCGTTACATTGGCGCCTTCAAAGGTATTATTCTGCCGTAGGTATTGTGTGTTTGGTCCGTAAGTACTTTATATCTTCTTATTTTCCTCTTTACTTTGCCAGTGGTGATTTTTTTCACCAATTTTATTGTTATTTTTCATTTTTACGTAAATGACGGTATTTGAAAATAATTATTAGTTTCATTTTTTTTATATTCAACTAAATAATGCATACTCATTTCCATTATCTTAGTGAAATTACTCATTTATTTAACTAATCACCTGTGTTAAATATAACAACAGGGCTAATTATCATTACTTTTACAAATATTTTGCATTAATATCTAGACTGGTTTAATACCTCTTATGGTCATTTTAACTGTATACCGTTATACCACTGGTAAAGTAAGGATCTATTTGCTTTTGTTTCTTGGACTTGTTGATCTCAACCGTTATCTACTTACTTTTTATTCTATTTTTGTATACCTAGTACACAGTCAGTGAATTTATACTTTTTATACTTGCTTACCTTTTATGTGCATTATAATAACATATATTAGGTTATAATATCAACCATTGCTGGTTGAAATTTATCTTTATTTTGATAAATTAATACTATTTTGATGTATTATACACAAATAGTTTATTACTCACTGACAGGTTACATATATACTACTTGATTTTCCTTGATTTGAGTTCCTTATATTGAAGTAAATTACTTACTTAAATTATTTGTCAATCTCGCTCATCGCACCATAGCTTTTATATTTTACTTAACTTTGGCTTAATTTACCTTTTAAATTTAATACTTACTCAACTGTTTTGTAGTCAGTGTTGCTTGTTATCGGATTTCTGTATCCAAATTAGCTTTTGTATTTGAAAAAAATAAACTAAAACTTAATTCTTTGAAAAGAAATACAAAGAATAAAAGATCTGCATACAACTAATAAAATCTTTGAAAAGAACAACAAAGATAATAAATACTTAAATTGTAGACCTCGTTTTGTTCTCCATATGGGATTGTTGTGTCAGGTATAGTTTAGTCTTTAAAATCATTACCGCTTATATAAATTGACCGTTCAAAGTCAGCAATGCATTAGTCATTTCCCCCGAGTCCTTTTAAAATGACTTGTGTCATAACTATAAACTAAATATAGGGAAAACAATCAATATATTTCATATAAAACATTTTTAATCAAACATAAAACAATACAAGGATCTAACCTAACTTAATAAATTTATTAATTAAATAGCAACCTAACTTCTTAACTATGAACAACACTTGTTTTGTTCTAATAATCACTATTGTTGTAAATATATGTAAATATTCAATAAACTTTCCTTTGCACTTAAACACTCTTATACACTATTGTGGCAAACAAATATATACCTACACATACTTGTAACTAAAACTTGCATTTTATAATTATTGCACTGTGGTAATACACTACCTATATCTCAATACTACAATGGTCATAATGATATTTGTACCTAAAAAGGGTCACCAATAAAATTTTAATTTCATGTACCTACCAACTTGTTCACATATTACGAAAACTTTTATAATTTAAATAACTCATGTATGCTGTTGGCATTTTACAGGTCAATTATGTCTTCTTAATAAATAATGTAATACTTTTCAATTGTATTACATCTTTGGTTCGTATATTAGAACATTTTATTACTATCAAGTTTGTTTTGAAATTGTTTGAAATATTGAATTCAACTTAGTTGTCAAACGTCTTATGGTTTTGACAAACAAAAAAAGTTGCCAGTGTAGTATAATATAAAATTACTACTAATTATTGTTTAAAAATTTGTCTTGTTTTTTTAAAAACAATAAAATAATTCTTTGATGAATACCAACGTTTGGACTTTTTTTAGTGAATATTAAATATTAATATCTTTTAACCTATTGGTTAATTCTCTATCATGTTTTAATACTTTTCTTAGGATGACTGTTCCCTTTTATGTTTCTGTTTTTTTTGAACAAAACATTAAAATTTATTCAATAGTGAATAAATAATAATATTTATTTTGGACTTGCCCCAAAATAATTTATTATGTATATTTCAACTTATTAGTTTTTTAACTTCGTAATTATTTTGCCTGTTGCAATTTTTTGTATGATCCGTTGGATCAACCCTAAAATGCCTTCATGGTCATTTTGAACTTGAAAAAAATTTTTTTTTACTTTTTGCCACATAATATAAATACAAACATAAACGACTACAAAACATTAGAGAAACTACACCTACCTTATTGAACCGTGGGTTCTTAATATTTTTGAAATTTTTAAAATTTTTTTTGAACACTAGTTGTTCAAATTGCAACTGATGTTTGCATTCATACTCACTGATGTGGGTCAAATAATAAACTATTTTACTTTAAATAATAACACTTTAATAATAAATTGACTTGGTCATAACTTTAAAAGTTGTTCATTATATTTTTTGACAAATTGATTGTCTTTATTGTATGAAATCATATTACCCTACCACTACTATATATTTTCTTCTTTTCTCCTCTCCTTGAGATGGAACTTTGAACTTCATGTTCGTTTTCTTTTATTATTAGGCTTTGCCTAGTAAAGGTTGTTGTGGGTCGGTTGGCGTTTTAAACCAACTGATGTTGTTTTTGGGTCCGTTGGCGTTTTAAACCAACGGATACCTTATTTTTATGGTTTTGTACCATTTGTGGGTCCGTTGGCGTTTTAAACCAACGGATACCTTTTCTTGGAGCTGGGATATTCAACCAGTATCTGGGTATTGATTCTTATGGTTTTATACCATTATTATGCTGAGCGGTCGTGCAAACTCAGTTCCAAAAACAAGCCTTATTGCATATCTTTGTTATGTCCTCTTCCGAGCGGTTTGCAAACTCGTGAAATAAGCCTTATTGCAGATGCGGTAATGTATACATCTAAAATAAGCCCTATACTAAAAACATAACACTTTATCTTTTATAGTCGAAAATATATAGTGGTATTTATTGCTCTTTTTCTTTCTATTGGAATTGTTGTCTGTGACATTTCAATATTTAACATCTTGTTAGATTTACGTCTGAGTCTCCAGCGCCTATTATCCTGGAAACTCTCTTCGGAAGGAAGCGTGTGCTACATTATTTAAGTGGTAACCGCAATTTATGGATGAAAATGATAGAGGAGGTATGTAAGAAAGTATGTATGTGTAAGCGTAAGTCAAGCATTGTATTGAGCAGTCCAGTATCGGGTTTTTGGGTAACAAAAACCCTGAACTAATTGAGGGGGTATTGTAACGTTGTGGATTCTTTATAAATCAAACTAAAACAATATCCGTAAATTAATCGATATTTTAGTATTTTTCGATAGTTATTACTAAATATCTATGGTTGTGCGAGCGAGATTGGACAGCACTAGCCCAGTCATCAACTGACGGCTCTTATATCGTCCCTTTCCTTGGTAACCTTCGCCGGGGAAAGTCACTTTGACCCCGTGGCCAACTGCTGTCGGCTCCGGGGTCTTCGCACCGGGCTTCGCACCATCTTAGCGGTAGCGAGGCACACCAGCGGAGACCCTGGCACGCCGGCATCACCACCAGCCACGTGTCCACTAGCTAAGTGCATCCTAACATCTTGCACAACGGACCGAACAACGCCACGGCAGAATATTTATTATGAATCCATCCCCTGAGGTTCATTTACTCAAATACCAGATATAAATTTATGTAACATTCTATTCACGATTATAATCTCATACTATACATTGTAATCAACCTTTTATTTAACTCTGCTCGCCCTAGCCGGTAGTAGTCTCAATTACATTCATAAACTTTATTAAATCTTACATGCATATATAGTCACCTTAACTTTATTGCAACTCCATTTAAAAACTTCTATAAAAACTAATCAACCGTTACACTGTCCTGCCTAAAATCATTTCCTTCAGAAGACTTGTTAAGCAGTGTTTACTCTGGTTGATGTATCATCATACATCATACATCCAAACATAAAAAAACCATACATCCAAATCTCTGCATACATTTATAAGTTATAGTGTAATGAAGGAACTCACATACATACAACTCTGAAAACATTACACTCCTTTTCTTGTGCCGTCATCATGAAAATATATTAGTTTGTTCCTTTTTTATTTTTTTTTAATTTTGATACTTTCAAAATATTGTTATTGGCATTGGCCATGCTAGATTATGGTTATTTCATTTTGATATAAATCTAATTGGTGCTTTTGAAGCCCCCTAAAATCCAACCACACGTCCTGATCGACCACCTAATCTTGTGTGGCTCTGGTAGAATTTCTTAGAAAACCTGACATTAGCGTCTCCGCCATTAAAATAGAAGTTATAAATATTACATTTTACTTGACATTGGCGATGTACTGCGACAAATTACTGCGATTCTTTCGATACTAGGCGCTATTTGACCACTACCAAGCGCATTCCCCGCATCACCCGCACGTCGCACGACAATGCAACGTCATACTAGATCAGACATGATTATTCTCTCATGTAAAGAGACAAAATAAATTTAATTAAAAAAAACATTTATTGCTACAACATCATCACAACATTTAAAGAGAAAATAAACTTATTAAATTAAAATTATTTGATTATGGTTAAAAGAACAAGAAGGTGGTGCGCGCTATTGAAATAGTTGCACTAAACGGAATGCCCCGAATGGCCCCGAAGCACCCCGAACATCGAGGAGATATCCACTGAATGCCACCGAAGCATAGCCGAAGTGAGTTTACCTATTTTCTGACTCCATAGTACTAGGCTATCAAACAATCAAAGAGGTATCGTGACCGGCGTATATTCATAAATGAGCAAGCCCCACTCCATTTACTGAACTTCGTAGTGTGCATCTTTTGCAATGTAGTAGTACACTTTTCTATTCATGTGGTAGTAGAGTATAGACACTTCAACACATATACAGTGTTTAAGCGGAGTGCAATACAAACAGATCTGTGCGAACTCTTCCCTCAAGTTGTGACCTGGTAGGACAAAAAATCCTGAACTGGGTATGCAATTTATTGATTTCAATCATAGTTTGCAATTTTTGTGGCGTCATTATGAAAATAAATTAGTTTCAGGTCCGTTATTGCATTTTAAATTTTGTATCGCATCTTAATATACTTATATAGTTATAAAGGAAACACATTAAGAATATTAAATCAAATCATAGTTTATTTTTACATAAAAGAAAATATTGACAATGATACCATACGTTTCCAAGTACTGTGACAACAATACGCGGATCGATGCGCAGAAGTTACAAAAGCAAAAAGTGTCGTTACAGTCTTAATTTATTTCGTCTAGCCCCCTTTCGTAACGTGCGATAAGGAACTTCATTCCAATAAACTTTTTTATTGATAACACTCAAGTACTCAACAACATAGTCAATAGCTACTAAACACACATAAAATAAATAAGTTCTTAGTGTACATTACGTCCTAGATTCGATTTCTGGATGGCGTAAAGTGATATTAGGTTTTCCTGTTGGGTAATTTTAAGTATTTTTGGAACAAGTTCCCGATTGAAGGCATTAAGATCTCCTCCTTATAAACCGAAACTGACTGTTACCGACATTTAATACGAGTACGTCTCAACCGCTTGCTCGGTGTTGGAGAGATTCGGGATTATTCGCAACTAATTTACAATGTTTTAATTAAGCGTAGCGAGCCGAAGGCGAGCGAAGCGTCTTTCTCAACAAATCGGGTTTTCGCGTGAAACCTTACTCCTCCTAGACGGCTCGACCGATCTTGACCAAACTTGGCACGGTTATCAAGCTCAGTTTGCTGAGTGTCTCTATGGGTCGAAAGTTGATGTCCGACGTACCATCGAGGAATAATCACGGAAAAACCAAATCAATGGAAAAAGTCGACCGGTCACGTTGACCTATTGTTGAATAGGCAAATCTCGCTACGCTTAAGTTTGGGTTGATTGCGAAGCTGGTAACCGTCCTAGTAGTAGATTTGTAATTACAGATGGAGAGAGGAGAGTAAAGAGGCTTGGCGATCTTCTTTATACCAACCATTTAAAGAACAAGCATCTAAGCTACCAGGCTCACAGTGGAGCGAAGAGACACCACAACATTGAATGCATTTCGTTCGATTTCACTGTCGCTTTCCACGGGTTCATTGAGCGCTACAGCTACAGACGCACTCACACTGTTAATAATATACTAGGGATGCGATGCAGTTATTTTTTTATTTAAAAAACTGAAAAATTCCATTTTTGCGTGCGCGAACCTTTTCCATTAGTTTCAATGGTAAATTTGTTTTTCGGTGATAATTGCTCAATGGTATGTCCGATTTTTAATTTTATGGTCTCAAAACATGCCCCTAGATTGTCGTTATGACCATGCCAAATTTGGTTGAAATCAGATTTGTAGTTTCAAAGGAGTATCCGAGTTTGTAAGCGGCTATCCCGCGTATAAGAGTAATCAATATAATTATTTGATTAGGGAGGGCTATCTAATAGTATTACTTTTTCATTATTTTTTGTTCAGTAATGATAAGTACATCATAACTCATCCCAGTTCCTTGGGGAGGAGGATATGGCCAGTTGACCAGAGAGAGCGTCGTCTGTCAATCACCAGGTGAACTGGCTTGTAGGTGAACTTGTCTGGGACCCCGAGGTTCTTAATGAGCCTTTATTTATTTGATCAAAAAAATAAATTATTACACCACTATTTTACCAGTTACGTTTTTGGTCCAACGTAAGTGGAGGCTAGCTTGTTGGTGTTACTATTAATTTTCTGACAGAAAATCGAATAAAATAAGTCTCGGATAAAGATCTATCCAGCGTATCGAACCAAGACCTGACAGATAGCCATCGCAATCGCAGCTTTACCGAAAAGAAAAAGATAAAAGAAGAAAATTATAAACACAAGTAATACCATAACACATATGCATTGTTTATCTGTGTGTGCGTTCATTCGCAGATTCTACGTCACGTGGTTTGACGCTGAACTACACCAGGCAATTAGCTGACTGAAGAGGTGGTCGCCGTCACATGGCGGGCTACACACACGCACAGTGTGTGTACACTATTAAACATTTACACGAGATACAATGTGAAAATGGTTGGTCGTCGAAAAGTGACGATTTGAATCTACATTTTCATATTATTTATATAAATAAAAATGAAACCGGGTTTTTTTTGGCGCCCATTTTTGTTTTTTATATAGGACATGTCAATTTGACTTCACGGGAATTGAAATCCCTGAAATTGGATTACTATGGGGGGTTTTTCGCAATCGTGCACGGTGGTACCCACCCGGCCGAATTTATTGACAAATTTTGTGTCATCAAATTTCTACCACCAGTCGCCATGCGGGAAAAGTCATATTGAGGCATAGTTTCATTTACTAAAATTGGTTAAAATACGAGATTTTATGTGTAGAATTGGTGAATTCGTAAAAAGTGTAAGAAAGTGAGTGAATGGCTGAGCGGATCTAGTTGAAATTTGGTACAGGGATAGATTTATACTGTGGAAGTAGAAACATATAGGCTTCCTTTTATCTCTGGAATAGGTTCCCATGGATTGCGGAAAGGGATTCAGAATCCCTGCGGGTGGAGCTGCGGGCAGCTTGATAAGTTGCATTATTCGGTTATGACAAAGTCGCATTCTATTGGATACTTACCAATTAGTACATATTATTGATAACAATAATATGTCCGGTGCTCAAAGTGTCAACAACTACAAGTCACTGTGTCGTAAACAAATTGCAATTAAAATTGAGTAGAGATCGCATTTCTACACATAATAGGCTCTGAAACAAGAAGAATAGTGCACTGAAGTGAGTGAACGTATAAGCTTTACGGGAATTAATGGAAATGAACAAAAAAACACGACATTAATACCATTAACTATTTGGAGGTTAGTGAAGACCATAGCCAAATAGAACAACTGTCAACCACATATCATTCATTTACCAACTGTCATCGAGTCATTTACTGGAGTTACCAGCGGAGAAAAGAATAATCGACTAATTTATACTTGAAAAAACATAGCTTGATCTCTGCGACATTTGTTAAACTGACATTCCTAGGGTTGTTATGATACAGAAAAAAATATCGATAGTAATTTTCGGCGTTTCTTACATATCGATGCCATAATTATAATGGGTAATGAAATGAAACGAATATTTGAATACATACATTTATTTATTCCAAAGGAGTATACCCCAAATCAATATCCGAATCACTTTCAGAATCGCTAGAGCAATCTTGTAAATTTATAATGAACTTTTGTTCGCAAATATTATCAAATCGAACGTCCCGCTCCCAATCTTCTTCCATTAATTTTCTGCATTTGGTAACTACCTTTTTCCAATCTTCTGCAGATACATTTTCAACCGCAGTGTTTAGTAACTGCAACATTTTATTTGCCGTGAAAGGCGGTGTTGTGTTATATCTAGCAGCGTAACCTTGAAAGAAAAACATATTTTAATATCATAAATGATACAGGAGTTAATACATAAAGAACCTGTCTAACTGAAATTCGAGCAAACAAACCTTTTACTTGGGCCCAGATAAGCTCGATCGGATTATACTGGCAGTGATATGGAGGCAGTCTTATGACGTTATGACCCTTTTCTTGGGCTATGTCATTTAAGATATACGTTGGTGTGCTGGGTTTGTGCAGACCAACGAGTCTCAATAATTCTTTTATAAGCATTGTTTCATTGGCCTCTATTCCTTTTTCTTGAAGCCATGCAATTATTTCTAACTTCCTGTTTGCCGAAGTTGGTGGTTTGTGCTTTTGGACCGAGTGATATGGGGCGTAATCCATAATTATATAATGTGGCTCCTTCAAATTATCTAATAATTTTAAAAGCCACTCTTTAAATGTCTCAAAATTCATTTCTTCATGGTATTCATTGGTCTTCGTAGATTTGAATGCCAATAGGCAATTAGGCACAAAACCAGATGACGTCCCATCATGACTTATTATTAATCTTTGACCTTTGCCTTCGGGTACTTTGGTGGTCAATTGTGCCGTATAATCGGTCCAAGCTTTGGATACGGTATGATTGGCGTTTTTTTTTTTAGCCATGTCTTGTCTAGAAAGACAACTTTGTCCCAATTTGTAATTTTTTTGACTTCCGGAGAAATTCACTCGAGCAACAGCAATGTCGGTTCGTTCCATTATAATTTTTCTTTTGTCACTTTTTTTGTAGGAAAATCCAATATTTTTCAAAATCTTCGATAGCTAGATTCAGGGACGCCGCCAGTTTTTTTAATGTAGGTAATTCGCCCCGTGTATAATAACCATATACATGATTGCGAATCACAGCGGCGTCAAAGTCGTTAATTTTTGTGACAGGAGCAGCCTTTCTTCTTTTTTATTTGGCGTTGAAAGCTTTTTTTCCTCGTCTTCAGTCAATACTGTGGTTGAAGATTCGCCATATTTTTCTTTACTGATGCGAATTACTGTCGCACGTACAATGCCAAGAGCATCTGCAACTCTGTCACAAACTTTTGCCATGGGTAATAGCGGTCCACCATTTTGGTTTTCTCGCTCAAAATATTCACGCAAGCGAATCACAAGCTCACGACTTTGACTGTTCAAAACAGTTTTCTTCGTTCTCTTTGGCATTATACCAACAAACAATAAAACAAACAATAACAACAAAGAAACTAACAATAATAACTAAACTTAACACATTAACAGCAATAGTAACAAAAACAAAGTGATGAGAACGGAAAACAAGTGGCGTATACAAGGCGTTAGCACTCGTACTGAGAAGAATGGGTCATGTCAAACAAGATGGCCGCCATCTTGTTTGACATGACCCATTCTTCTCAGGCGTGTTGGCGCCATCTTGCGGAACAAGACACGCCGCGGCCAAACTTCTCTCGCACCACAAAGTTGTCGGAAGGAATGTTACGAGCAGGTTAGAATTTAGATTTTACATAACATATACATAAACTCACGCCTATATCCCCGAAGGGGTAGGCAGAGGTGCTAGCACCCACATTTCGCCAGTTTATGTTTAGGTCCCAATGTAATAGGTGGCGAGCGTATTGCCATTAACCGGGCACTTATAAACCTGCGATAAATACACACATAACTTCGAAAAGTCATTGGTGTGTGCCATGGTAAAACCTGGGATCGAACCTGAGACATCGTCTCAGCAGTCCATTACCCATACCACAAGGCTAATAATTATTTAGATAATTTAGATTTTATTTACTCACTATTGTAAATAATGTTTTTTTTTTAAATATTCAATAATTTTATTTTTTTCAATTAAATGATAAATTAATTTTGAATTAAGTTTTATACAAAATATCGATAGTTTATAGTCTGTGGTCACGATGATTCATCGCTCATCACTAATTAGCTCAGCATGCCCATAAAGTATGACATTCACTGGTACGTTTGTCCGTACTGTTAAATCCAGAACTTCATAGGCGTGATTTTACTACCAGAGATCAAGCTGTTTTTTTTAGTATAGACGAATCGAATATTGCGTTCCGTTTCAGGTAAAAAAAAAAATTAATGAACAATTCCAAACGCTGTTTGAAAAAATGAAAATTGAAATGAATAATCGAACTATTGAATTAACCGAAACCAATACTAAATACATTATGAGGAGAATGGAAGAAAAGTTGAAACCAATTAAAGAAGAGAATAAATTGCTAAAAAACAAACTAGAAAACCTGCAGAAAGAAGTGGAGCATTTAAAATGGGAGAAAAGAAGTAAGAACATAGTGATTTTTGGTTTGTAAGAAGGGGAGAAGTCCACCTCAGAGTTATTAATGAAGGTCAAGGAAGTGTTCCAACAAGACGCACGAATAACTATTGAGGAATATGATGTCAACAATCTATAACGTATCGGAAAAGTAAATAGTAATGATAAACCGAGACCGATCCTTTTTTCCTTTGTTAGTTATATGAAGAAAACCGAAATATTTGCAAACAAAAATAAACTGAAGGAAATATATTTTGCCAAAGACTATTCAAAAGAAGTTTTGGAAAGAAGAAAAGCCTTACTGCCTAAATTAAAAGAAGAAAGAAGTAAGGGAAATCTAGCTTATTTAAAGTACGATAAATTGGTGGTTAGAGAAAATAACCCGAGCTATGAAAAAAGGAAACGTGAATTATCAACTTCACCACACAACAACTTGCAACCTAGAAAACAACAGAATATAACAGCCTCAAAAACAAACCGAATAAATGCATTTGATATGATGAAAGTTAGATCCAACTCTCTCTCTACTCTCCCAGGAAATAAACAATAACAATTAAATATCGGTAATTGGAAAATAAAATGAACTAAAAGAACAACACAAACTACAACAATACAACAAAACGAAATAACAGACAATGATATAACAGAAAAACAACCTCCCCCAACCCGACTGGTCATCGTGGGGGAAAAAGACCACGACCCTCGAAAGATGAAAATGAACGAAAATTATATTCATATATTTACATTTAACACTCGATCTCTAAGAACACCTGCAAAACTATTTGAACTACAGGAAGCACTAGAAAATATAAAGTGGGACATAATAGGAATAAGTGAAATGAGACGCCTAGGAGAAGGAATAGAAGACTACGGGAAGTATATCTTACATTATAAAGGTGAAACACCGGGACTGCACGGGGTGGGATTCTTAATCAAAAGGGAACTAATAAAGAATATAGAGGAGATTAAGGGTATTTCAGAAAGAATTGCTGTCATAAATATGAAACTTCCTTTGAACCATGAAAAAGATACAAGTTGGTCTATTATCCAGGCATACTCCCCTACAGAACCCAAAAATAAACAAGAAATAGCGAAGATCGAATTATTTTACAAGAATTTACAAAAACCACAATACAAAACTGATACAAAAATATCATAATTATGGGGGATTTCAATGGACAAGTTGGAGTGTGTAATCTGGGTGAAGAATATACGATAGGAAAGTATGGCAATGGGAAAAGAAACAAAAATGGAGAAAGACAGGTCACACTGGCTTTGGAGAACAAATTAAAAATTCTAAACACCTTTTACAATAGAAAAATATCAAGGAAATGGACCTGGATCTCCCCAAATGGGTCCCCATTCTGTCCAACAACTACAGAGTATTCAAAAACATAGAAATAATAAACCAACTAAATTTTAATTCTGATCACAGAATGGTTCGAGCGACAATAATAGGAACACATATAAAGAGGAATAGAAAGTTTCAGAATAAAGGCAACAGTCTAATCTACCTGGGAAATAACGACAGGCTTTTAAGTTGTCTAAAACACGTAGATATGATAACTTGCTAAACATACTGAAATCAGAAACAATGAAAATAAATAACGAAGGTAAGAAAACACTACTTTCAAGTGAATCTAAACAACTGTTAGAACAACGAAGAGAATTAATAAAGAAAGGAAAAGAAGGTAAGAAGAACAGACAGAAGATAGTAAGCAAAGAAATCAATGAAAGTATAAGAAGAGATCATAAAACTAGAAGGAAAAATACACTAAAACAACATATTGAAAGAAGTGGAAGGACAAAGAAAGCTTTCAAAGAATTAAATGATAAAAACGACTGGATGCTATACCTAAAGAAAAAAGATAATGATTAAACTAGCAAGAGACAAGAAATATTAAGAATTGCCAAAAAAAATTATAGAGAACTGTACACAAAGAAAGAGTCAGAAGACAGAGGGAAACTTGACATTTGGCTTGACGCAGTACCAGTGCCTTTCATTTTGATGGAAGAAACAATAAAGGCTTTAAACTCAAAAAAACGGATAAGGTCCAGGGTGGGATACGATTACAAATGTACTACTTTAAACTACAGCACCTGTTATAGCTCCGGTACTAACAAACCTGTTTAATGAAATTATAACAACTGAGAATATACCTGCTGATTGGATGAAATCAACGATAATACTACTCCACAAGAAGGGAGATAACGGAGACTTACATAATTACAGACTGATAAGCTTAATGTCCAATATTTACAAGGTATTTTCCAAAATAATTCTGTCCCGTATTACAAATGTATTAGATGAAAACCAACCAAAAGAGCAAGATGGATTCCGAAATAATTGTTCTACAATTGAGCATATCCACGTTCTTAGACAGGTTCTGCAAAAATATCGAGAATACAAGAAAACGTACTACATAGGGTTTGTAGATTTTTACAAAGCATGGAAGCGCTAAAATGCCAAGGTGTTCAAATGAAATACATCAGAATCCTAAATATTATTTACTCAGGAAGCACAGCTCAAGTAAAGCTCAAGACGACAGGAGAACCATTCCCAGTCCAAAGAGGAGTTCGTCAAGGGGATCCTATTTCACCAAAATTGTTTGCGGCGGCTCTTGAGATGATTTTCAGAAGTCTTGAATGGGAAGATATGGGTCTTAACATCAATGGGCAAAAATAAAACCATCTGCGCTTTGCCAATGATTGATTTTCTGAAGATTCACGGAGCTTAGAACTAATTCTGCAACAGTTGGCCGATGAAAGTGCTACAGCGGGGCTTTCGATGAATACCAGGCCACTCAGAAAGTATTGCGAAAAAAAGTTTTTATACATGAGAAGTCTCTCATCTCACCAGTCGGTCAGTTATAATCTATTTCTAAAATATGATTATTTATGAGTAAAAATAAGTACGTTCCAATTTCAAAAATTCTCTCTGCATTTTTTGCAAGATAATTTCAATTATTGTGTCTCATTGAAAAACCGTTCACCCACCAACTTCTCCCACTGGTGGGTGCAAGGGGAATTTGGGTTTACCCGTACACCCACTGCACCTTTATAGGGCGGGAAAAGTAAACATCGATAATATATGATAAATGATTAGACGACAAAATTGGTACCTACATAATTTTAATTTCGTATTAAATAAATTCTTAACGCAACTTTTTCAAGAAATGACCAATGCTTATTCCTTTGTGCAAAAGTTGCAATTGTGCTTGAAGTATCTGATAGTCTCTTAATTTATAATGTGCGTCTCGTGAATCATTTAATTTAGAATTTGGCGTTAAATATATTTTAGTCAAAAGTTTAGCTAGCGTTACATAATTTAGCAGGCCGTGGCGGAGGCGTGTCGTGTGTGCCCCTACACACGCCTGCCAACTCACCGAAGCGGGATAAAACCCGACCCCACCAGGCGAGGCCGCGGTGGCGGCCAAAGTCCGCCGGCAACCCTGGGGTTATCCTTTCGAGGGCTTACCCGGGGTGCCCGGCAACGGACACTTGGGGAGGACACCGTGCGGTTTTAGTCGAGACACGACATAACCACCCCCGCTGGCCAGCGGGGGGGTATCCGAAGGGATTTCCGCACGTAAAAAAAAAAAAAAAAAGCGTTACATAATTTTTATTAATTTTTTTATTAATGCCGGCGTTCCAGCTGTTGCAAACATTATTAGTTCTGTGTCGTCTGTTATATACGCACCATTCCTGGATATTTTTTTCTTTTAATTAAATTTGGCAAAGTATTGAATAAAAGCATTAACTTTCTTATCATTCATTTTATGGTATTCTTCATTAATGTAACTCCAGCCTTCAGATACCATGTCATTGGGTAACAAAGGAAGGTTACAGCATAAGCCCACGATGCGTCGTAAATTTTTGCTTTTAATGGTCGAGGCTGATGCACGCGCGTCTATCTTTTTTGCCTTCTTCCAAAGACTCTGTGTAAAATGGTAATAACACCGATAGATTATAATTTTAGGAAATATTTTTTGAAGTGCATTAGTAATAGCGAACTCGAAATCAACATGTACAATTTTTGGCAGACTTGACAGATGACTAATAGATAAGTATTTATTTTATCAGTTCTTAACATAAACAATGAAGTGGCCAGTTTGTGCACGGGTGGTAGATTGAATTGATATCGATACTTTTCCCGCCATGATGCAGTGGGTGTACGGGTAAACAGAAATTCCTCTTGCACCCACCAGTGGGAGAAGTTGGTGGGTGAACGGGTCGCGGTGGTTTTCAACGATTTCAAGTGTCGCCTGAAACCAGACGAATCGTACGATAGACTTCAAATGGCATTCATGGATGAAGGCCCTTCCAAGGCGACCGTGTATCGTTGGTATAACGAATTCAAGCGCGGTCGACTGTCTTTGGAGGACGAAGAAAGAAGTGGTCGCCCTTTGACGGCTGTTACGGAAGAAAACGTGCTAGCAGTGAAAAATTTAATCCAAAATAATAGACGAGCCACATATCAAGAGGGTGATCACATCATTACAGGTGATGAGTCGTGGATTTGTCAGTATGATTCAGAAACAAAACGCCAGTCGACGGTTTGGGTGTTTCAAAACGAATCAACACCTACCAAAGTGAAGCGACCTAGAAGCGGAGGGAAGATTTTGATCGCGAGTTTTTTATTATTTTGTCTGGCTACTTGTTATCAATCCGTTTACGAAATCAAAGAAGCATCAACGCTGAATGGTACACTACCAAATGCTTGGCAGAAGTTTTCTCTGTAGTAAGCTACAAGCGACCAAACACAGGGCTCCGCGGGATACTACTCCACCATGACAACGCGCCCGCACACACCGCGCTTAAAACGAGGGACTTCCTGGACAGCACTCCGGTTAAACTCCTAGGTCACCCTCCGTAAAGCCCTGACCTTGCACCGTGCGACTTCTTTTTATTCCCGAAAATAAAAAATCTGCTCAAAGGGATACAATTTTTGTCGCCAGAAGATGCGCCGTCAACGTTTGAGCAGGCTGTAAACGAGGTATCTGCGGCGGATTGGAAAAAGTGTTTTGAAAACTGGTTCAAACGCATGAAACTTTGTATAGAGGCTGGTGGAGAGTACTTTGAAAAGATTTAATAAAAAAATATTTACTTATAGAACACTTTGTTTTATTTTCGCAAAACTTTCTGAGTGTCCCACGTATAAGCAAAACAAAAATAATGACAAACGCTCAACAATCAGATCCGACGAAGAAATAGAATATGTTGATGAATATATATATTTAGGACAATTCATATCACCCCTTGATAAAATGCATAAAGAAATAAATAGAAGAATAACAAATACATAGAAAAGATTTTAGAGCCTTAGCGAAATAATGAAAAATGTTGAAATGTCCATAAAAATTAAAAGAACTGGATATAACACCTGCATACTCCCTTGCTTAACTTTCGGATGTCAAACGTGGGCTTTAACAGATCAACTATCGAATAAAATAAAAATGTGCCAGAACAGTATCGAACGAAGTGTAATAGGGGTAAGAAGAAGAGACAGAGTGAAATTGGAAACAATTAAAAATAAAACAAAATTAAAAAATGCGCACATCGTTAGTAGAAGGTTAAAATGGCGTTGGGTAGGACACATGTTACGCGATACGAAAGAAAAGTGGACCAAAATAATAACTGAGTGGTACCCTAGGTGCGACAAAAGAAATAAAGGGAGACAGTGTGTACGTTGGGAAGACGACTTTAGACAAATAGCGGGCCCAAAGTGGACCCGAATAGCCAGAGAACGAGCTGCATGGAAGTCCTTGGAGGAGGCCTTTGTCGAGAGACAAGCTGCGACAAATTAAACCGATTACCGATATAAGATAAAACAAGTATCAGTGTAAATAGCTATTAGTATAAGATGTAGGAATAAGAGTGTAAACGGTTACAGTAATAAAGGCTTATTTTACTTTATTTTTTTATTATTGATAACAAGAAGTCTTCTTATTTTTATTTAAGTGGCTCCTTGCGGCAGTTTTATCATAGGTCAACACGAACTTTGCCCTAATAAGAGAATATGTTGATAGATTTTTCGAGAATTAAGATAAGAAATACTGTCTGAAAAGTTTGCTTTTGTATCCAGGAGAACGGTCTTCCATCATATTTCGTTGTATTGGCCCTGATAACGGTGTTAGAAAGCCATGAATTTAAAAAGCAATTTTTTTAAGGAATATTGGTTATTTTGCGTTATTTTAAAGGAATAAAAATACATACATGAAATAAATCTCAGGACTAAGAATTTTTTTTGTCGAGTTGTGTAGTAAATATATTTTATCTACACTGAAATCAAAAAATTCGAATTACGAATTCAAAGACGATTCTATACATACGCACTTTATAAACGCATATACATAAAATTAAAAATAATAGTTATTAATGCAACTGTGGTATAATGAGGGGTATTAAAACATGAATGTGGGTTTATCACACGAAGCGAAGCTGAGTGTTATAATAGTATCACATGAGTGTTTTAATACCTAATTATACAGTTGCATACAAGACTTTATCTACACCCATGATGTGTCCTCTATAAAATATTCCAATTTGTGAAATCTTGGTACGCCTTTTCATACTGTTTTCTAGATTTTTCCGGTAGTAATTTGTTAGAAATGTCCTTTGCTGCATTCGAAATGTCTGGAGGTGTGTTATCAAAACTTGAATCGCTCATTTTCGTAAGTAAACAAAACAATTTGCAAAAATAATAGCGAAGAAAAATTGCGGGAATTCGAATTCGAACGAATAAGCTTTAATTTCTTTTTACGGCGCGCCGCCGCTGTGGTAGTGCAATGCAACGCGCGTGAATGACAGTTCTTTATTTGAAACTCATACAGATTCCATGCATCGAGCGGTAAGAATTTGGCTGTCTGATGAGTAACCCTTTGCGCGGAAGAGATTGAAAAAGCGAAAGGAGTGTTATTATGAAATTTCATACAACATAATAACACCCGTTCGGATGATATTATGGTTATTAGGACATTGGATGTATTAATGTTGGCAATAAGCTAACTGTTTCAGAATCTTTTATAGAGGATTTAAAGCATGGGTGTAGATAAAACTTATTATAGTATCGCTATCTTTTTTTATTCAATAAACTAGTCTAAGGTTTTAGGCTGAATATGAAAAAAAACGCGCACGCATGCGCAGTTCGAACTGAGAAAAAAATGGCGCCCTTGTAACCTACCTACTTTGTTTAATTTAAATTTTTCCTATGAGTGAAGATAAAGTAGTGTATGAAACTGCATATAACTTAGGTATTAAAACACTCGAGTCAACCTATTATCGCACAAATAGACCTAGAACCTATTATCGAATAAACATACTCTCGTGTACCCCTTCTTATATGACAGTTGCATAAACTACTATTACTAAAGTCAGGCTGGACAGTCAATTTTAAAATTTTCTCAATTCCCGCGTTGAAATTAAATATTGACAATGACAAGATAATGGGATTTGTCACTTGAAAACGCTTGAAAACGAAAGATCATAAGCCACAAGGTGGGGTTTGCCGAACCAACAAATCACGTTCACGAATGATAAATGTAGGTAGGTGACTGTGTGCAAATCGAAATTCGTTCGTTCGCGGCAGAATTGCTTCGGAGCGAATGCTGTTTATCCTAGGCCCACTAATTCGACAACAGCGCTACCGTCCATCAGCGTACGTTGTAAGACATCAGTTGACTAGGGCATCAGGTGAGTGCAGAGATATCAACTAGCAATTTAAGAGCTAATGTGTAGTATCAACTGGGTGAATTGAAACGCCTCATAGGGCAAAAGTCATGGGCGAGGGGTATGGGGTGATCGATACAGTTGTATCGCACACATCTCTCTTATAGCGTTGTCTATAACGCACACATATATCTTATTATAGAATGTTATCATATCTGCTATAAAAGAGCTCATCGCTGCGCTTATAGCCTAGTAATTTGTCGGCGTTTCATCCTCCCCCGATGAAGCGTTTTGCACTTTAGGGAAATAAAAATAAGGGAAAAAACTCAATAAAAATGAATATTCAAAGGCTGGATTTTACCAATAGGAACCGAGATCGATTCGAACTAAACTGCGTTATTACATTTTCATTTCATACCTATTACAATGAATTTTCGCTGATAAAATCCAGCCTCAATTTGTTGATTAGCTGAAATTTAAGAACCGCTTAATTTTTTTTTTTTTTTTTTTTATCGTGCGGAAATCCCTGTACCTGAAATTACTAGTATGTATTCCAGGTAACCCCTTCATCTATCTTTAAAAAAAAAAATTGACGTGTCTGTTTGCAATATTAAAATAATAGATTTTTAATTATACACGATTATTTGTCCGCCTGTCTGTCTGTCTGCCTTTCTGTCTGTTTGAAAGAGGTAATCTCTAAAACGACTGGGCAGATTTTGAAGGGCCTTTCACAGGCAGATAGATAATTTTATATAGGCTACGTTAATTTTAGAAAAATAATTCGGGATTCGCGTAAAATATTAAAACCCACAAAATTGTGAATAAATTATGATTTACTCTATAACGGCTGGGTCGATTTTGACGGAACTTTCACTGGCAGATAAGTAATAACATAAGCTACTTTAATTTCAGAAAAATGATAAAGTTTCCACGCAAAAGAACTAAAACCCTGCAAATTCGAAATCCACGTGGACGAAGTCACGGGCACAGCTAGTCTACAGTCTGCATTAGGAGTGGGTCCGCATCGGTAGTCCAATGGCCATTGATTTGGATGATTTCTTTTTTAGTGTTCCGAACCCACTAGGTAAAACGGGACCCGATTACTAAGTCTCCGCTATCCGTCTGCCCCAGGCTGTATCTCATGAACCGTGACAGTTGACAGTTGAAATTTTCCTTAAACCGAATTTGTACCAAGAAGTTAGTGCCAAGAGCTTAATTATTTGAAATACCATATTTCTGTCTAATCCTAAGTGGGCCGTTGATATCGTAAGATTCGGTTCCGACGGTTCCTTATTTTACGCATATGGTATGGCAAATGATTGTTTAGTGCAGTATGTACTTGTGCACTCTAAGTAGCTACGGCTTCCCCGAGTCGTATTCGTACGGAATCTGGGAAATAGATTGTGACTGCTACGGTTACGATTTTGCTCGCGTAGCAGTAGTCTACGAGTACTGCTACAGGACTTTGTAGCGACTTTGTAGCACTTCATCATGATAGGAACCGCGATCATGACAAATGTGATTAAACAACGTTTTACACATTTCGAGCAATGAATGTCTTTAGAACTCCGTTTGGTCAAACGTATTTTTACTGGTGAATTCGAGCCTTAGCCTGATTCAGTCACATCAAATCCAATGATGTAGTCGAGATTTTAACATTTTGGCTGTCGTTGTATTATTAGGGCATGAATGGTTTTTTAGGTCAAAAAAGTTCTTCAATAAATAAAGATATAATAGCTTTGTAGGTCTGCTAAAATTCAGTCGAGTGAGACTCCATTTCGCTTCCTCAATAAATGTGTTCTTGTAAACTCTGAAAGTTATCATCATCATCATCATCATCAACCTATTCTGGTCCACTGCTGGACATAAAGAAAGTTTTAAAGAATTTAAATTATTTTTTAAATATCAGCTATTCCGTGCCTGGCGTCACCCGTGCCCTGACTTTTTCCCTGGATTTCCCAAATGTTATTTCGTAATGTAAATCTTGTCATGGCAAACATAAACAGACTACAAACAAGTTGAATTCCTGAGACGAGCTCAGCCGAATACAAGGGATTTTCAATTTTGCGATAAATTAATTTTTGCGATTTTTTGCCATTTTTTCTTTATCTTGCAATGGTTCACCCCAGCACGAAACTATTACCGAAAACAGCAACTCGATAGCTCATCTCCTTCATACCCAAAACCGTGACAGAAAATTGGCAACGACGACAACTCGATAGCAATAGGGCTTTGCTAAAGAAAATCCCTAAAAATTATCAATAACAAGTTGAATTCCTGAGACGAGCTCAGCCGAATACAAGGGATTTTCGATTTTGCGTTTTTTTTTTTTTTTTTTGCGATTTTTTGCGTTTTTTTTTATCTTGCAATGGTTCACCCCAGCACGAATCTATTACCGAAAACAGCAACTCGATAGCTCATCTCCTTCATACCCAAAACCGTGACAGAAAATTGGCAACGACGACGTCGACGACAACTCGATAGCAATAGGGCTTTTCAAAAGAAAATCTCTCTAAAAACGGGTGTGAAATTGAAATGTGAATTCCTCCTCAGCTCAAATTGTATTAAAAATATGATGTCACGTTTTACCTGAACTCATGCTACTAGGACCCCAGTCGATGAAAGAGGTATTTAGATAATGTTTGGTGGACGCCATGATACAAGGAACGTTCTATCCGACCTCATACTACCAGGCCACCAGTCGAGACGAGAGAGTTGTTTCAACAATTCTATCGAAGGGAATAAATCACATTCACCAAGCGTCCCATCGGCTTACATAACTCTTTTGTATTTTATATACACCATTTTTTTTAAACATCACCTGAAATTACTAGAATTCTTCATATACTATAGCGAATAATAGCTATACCAAATTAGTCGTATTACGAGTGGGTTCACGTTGGTAGCGTATTAGCCGAGGTTCGAACCTACAACCTCTCAACAGTTAGTCCAACGCCTAACTACTGGATTACCCAACCCAACGGTTGCCGTATAGCTGCTATATTTATAATTCGGTTTATTTGTGGTGTGACCATCAAAGAGATGAATAGATTTAACTAATTAGAGTTCGGTGTCTACCCCAAATCAATGAGAAAATTGTAGTAAGTATTTGTTTCATATCTACATTTTTGTAAAATGGTCACGTTAATATGGCTTTATCTCGCCTGATGATAAGCTAAGATAAGAAATGGGCAGAAATTTACAAACGAGAATGTATTTAAGTATGTTTATCGGTATTCTAGAGCCCATACCACAAGTAAATTAAGCTATACTTAATTTGGGTCTTGATAGCGTTGTGTAGGTTGTCCTAGAATAACTTGCTACTTATGAATCACTTCAGATATTGTCAAAGGTCGGAACTGAGGGTACTTAGGACCAAACTACCCAACAGGTAGTATGGTAAGGCTCTATGGAAAGCAATCTCCTCACAATAAGTGCCTTGTCGAGACTAATCGCTGTCTGCATCACGTTCTTGACCCAGCTGTAAACTTTAATTTCCAATTACTTTCCAAAATAAATTCAATATGGTTACCTTTTTTATTGTTTCAATCGTAAGTTACTAGGACAACAGATGACTGTAAGATTTAGATTTCGCAACATTTCAAAACTATTTAATTTGAATGCAGCACAACGAAGCTCCGCCCAGAAACTGACGCACACATTTACTCATTCGTGGAGAGAGCAAAAGAAATTGGAGCACTACTGAAGCATATAATCTTTCTTCGGTCTTTACCTATGAAATTGCCGAAATTTTCTTACAAATTAATGAGTTCGTTATTCCTGTAATTTAATAGCTATTTCCATTATTTATATTTTGTTTGAAAGTTGATTTCAAGATTTTACAACTCTGTATTAAATTTTGTTTTTATTAATTCGATCTTCAAAAACAGTACTTCCTAAATTCTATCCATTTTGATGATAAATTTCGTGTTACTAAACAACTGTCACTTTTCAAAAATGTAATTAAAGTTGCCGTTTGTTAGTCTGTTGTCTCATTCATACACAAAAAAGAAACATAAAATTTGGATTTGTCATTCCTAAAAAAAATGTTAGTACTGAAAATTGGGTTTCCTCCAATTTCTTCAAGAAAAACGGCAATTTCATATGTAACGACCTAATATAAGAACCTATTTGAAGCGATCTATTCTCTTTGCTGATAGCCTGCAGCTGAAACCTCCCCCAACGGCGGCCCTGCTTGTTTTATTTCAGATCTGCCGAATAATTAAATGCTGATTTTCGTTGAAGTGAAAACGTCTTTAGGTGCGTTGAGTACTATTTGGGGTGACGCCGTGGTTTCCATATTTTTATAACAACAAAACTGATGAACTATTTTGTTCTGACCTTGATGAAGTTTCGAACTGATTCATTATGAAGAATATAGATGGCACCGCAAATGTATTTTTTTGTGTTTTCACTTCTGTTGTCACTCCCGGAATGCCACCGGTTTTCTGCTACAGATTTTTGTTATTCTGGAAAGAACTCGTAATTTTTTTCTACCTGTAACTATTAATATAGACATACCTTTAATACCGGCGTTGAGCCTCTCGGTTCGTAGGGTCGAGATGCACACCGACTCTTATTGGAACGCAACAAGCGTTTGAGGGAGGAAACTAGCGATCTCCGTGCAGGCAGTTTTCTTTCCATTTTTCTTCTCTAAGTATTTAATAAGAGCAGTGAAGCGTCAAACATGAATAAGTTTGGATATCACAGTCTATGAAGTATTTATGTAGTATCTTTTGTCAAGCACATATCGAGCAAAGTATTGAAATCACTATAGATACTTAACTAATTCAGTCAAGTACGATCATTTGCAATGTAGTGTAACCACGAGTAAAATAAATTCCTGTTGGTCACACCAGTGTAACAAGCTGGTGTGACCACGAGTCTGCAGGGAAAGTTAAAGGTGGTGCATTATGACCCTAAAAACGTTAAAATAAGGACCGTTTTATGCCTATATTCCCATCTGTCCTGTTGAGTAGTTCTGTTGATAGGACTAGTGGGACTTTTTATTCCCATTAGTTCTGTTGATAAATAACTATCAGTTTATCAACAGAACTAATGGGAGTAAAAAGTCCTACTAGTCCTGTCAACAGAACAACTCAACAGGACAGATGCGAATATAGGGTTTTATGAGCCCATGTATTTACGTAATACTACATAACACGTGGTTCAATAAGTCCCGAGATTAAGTAATAAAACAAGGTTTTTTTTATGAAATTATTTTTTATTCATCAACGTAGTCTCCTCCAAGAGCGATACAGTCCCTCCAATGCTTTTCTAACTTTTCCATCCCATGCTTGTGTTTTTGTGTGCTTTGTGTTTGGCTTCAAAATAAGCCTCCGTTGCTGTGATAACTTCACTATTTGAGTCAAATTTCTTACCCTGGAGCATTTTTTTGAGATCTGCAAACAGCCAGTAATCGTTGGGGCCAAGTCTGGCGAATAAGGGGGATGAGGAAGCAATTCAAAGCCCAATTCATTAATTTTGGCCATCGTTCTCACAGACTTGTGACAAGGCGCGTTGTCCTGGTGAAACACCACTTTCTTTTGTTCATTTGAGGCCGTTTATCCGCAATTTCGTACTTCAATCGCTCCAATAAGCACATGTAATAGTCACTATTTATATTTTGCCCCTTTTCAAGGTAGTCGATAAAAAGTATTCCATGCGCATCCCAAAATATAGACGCCATAACCTTACCGGCCGATTTCTGAGTCTTTGGCCGCTTCGGGCGGCTTTCACCAGCCGCTCGCCACTCCGCTGACTGCCGATTGGATTCCGGAGTAAAATGGTGTATCCATGTTTCATCCATTGTCACATACCGACATAAAAAATCCTTTTTATTACGATTCATCAGTGCCAAACATCGCTCTGAATCATTGATACGTTGTTCCTTTTGATCAGTTGTAAGCAAACGCGGCACCCACTTGGAAATAAGCTTTTTCATGGCCAAATTTTTATGTAAAATAGTGAAAACACAACCAGCTGAAATCTTCACTATCTCGGCTATCTCGCGCACTTTTATCTTCCGATCTTCCATTACGATTTTGAGGACTTGGTTAATCGATCCCCATCATTTGTGTCCATGCGACCGCGTTTGAAGTCGGCATACCACCGACAAATGGTTGCTTTAGAGGGAGCTGATCCCGCATAACATTTTATAAGCCATTGCTGTGCTTCAACGTAATTTTTTCCCATTATAAAACAATGTTTTATCAACACGCGAAACTCGTTTTTTTCATTGTATCGAAACTACAAGCGTAGTGCCACTTATGTGTCTGCAAAATCAATATTTTTGAAATTCCATTTTTTAAATAATTTACACATATCTTTTATTGAAGGCCAGTACTTTTTAAAAATCAAGAGTTTTTAATATATACGCCAGTTCCAAGTTAGTCTCGGGACTTATTGAACGATCTAGTATATTCCATAATGTGTTGAAAAACGATGTAACGGTAAACATTGATAACATTATTATAACTGTAATCACGTTACCCTGAATTGGGCTAAATAATTCCCTTTTTTGTTTAATAGCACCAATCTCACGCTGAGTGGTAAACTATTTTAAGAACAGTGCCATGTCACGTTTATTTACATGTCAAGCTACTGGGCTGTCACATGAGTAAGAAAGAGGATGACTTGTTCATAGATAGATAGATATTTATTATATAACTAGCGACCCGCCCCGGCTTCGCACGGGTGAAATGGATGTTATTTTACATATAAACCTTCCTCTTCAATCACTGTCTATTAAAAAAAAAACTTCGCCTCATACTTTCGGGATCCGGTGGGATGTGGGAGTGTAAAGGTGGGGTACCACAAGGGTACACTACACAGGTCTTTGACCTTAACATCTGATCTCTTACTGACTCATTGACATTTCATCCTTTTGCCCTTTCTACATTTCCCGTTTTTACCCTTGCCACATTTCCCCTTTTTACCCTTTCCACATATCCCTTTTTACCCTTTCCACATTTCCCCTTTTACCCTTTCTACATTTGGTGTTTTTACCCTTGCCACTTTTCCCCGTTTTACGCTTTACACCCCTTTTTCACATTTCCCATTTTTTAACCCTGCCTCATTTCTCCTTTTTACCCTTGTCACATTTTCCTTTTTTACCCTTGCCCCTTTTCCCCTTTTTACCCTTTCTATATTTCCCGTTTTTACGCTTTCCACATTTCCCCTTTTTACCCTTTTTCACATTACCCGTTTTTACCCTTGCCACATTTCCCCTTTTTACCCTTTACACAATTCCCTTTTTACCCTTTTACCCCTTCAACAATTCCGCCTACACTACCCGCTTATCTCTTCATCTATTCACCCTTTTATGAATATGTATTTATTTACAAAATAGTGTGTGTAAAGTCCCTGATTAAAATCTTATTGAAAAGTATTGAAAACTATGTACTTATTTTTTCGTTTCATCGAGTTTGAAATCACAACGATTCTAAAGAAGTTTCACTTCAAAAAACCGCATCAAAATCCGTTGCGTAGTTTTAAAGATTTAAGCATACATAGGGATATAGGGACAGAGAAAGCGACTTTGTTTTATACTATGTAGTGATATAGCGTTATTCTACAGCACCACGTCACGTGAATTTTCATGAAAAGCTACCAGGTTAGTATAGGAGAAAGGGGGATCGCGTACAAATATATTGTTTGATATACACACGAGCACGTTACGATTTTTGTTTAATAGCGCCGTCTCACAATTGAACCACAACACACTGAACAACACCATTTTGAGTACCAGTGAGTACAATGTCACGTGTATTTCATGAAAAATCACCAGGCTGGTATATGAGTAAGGGGATGATATAGAAGTGGCTCCTATGCTACAGTTGTTAAATACAAGCCAAAACAAGCGCGGTAAGTTGTAATATCTTCTGATTTTTTTCCTCTGAATTCTACTCTTTCTAAAGCTAGCTAAAGCTATTTCTTTTTTCGAGTATAGGAAGGCAGCCAGAGATGTACTAACACTTATCGTGAGCTGAATTTGAGGCCTCATTTCCAACTCAACAGATTTTTAACTCGACAGACTGTAATTATATGATCACAAAGTGGTTCCATGTAATAGGTGGGTTAAGTCTATTGCTGTCATTCGGGCACTTTATTCCTGATCAACAGAGTGACCTATTAGGGGGTTCCCTACTTGAAATCGAATGACGCGAGATCGAATAACACGTGCTCGAAAACGTTTACTCTATAGTACTTGAAATCGATAAATTATGAGCTCGACATGCATCAAAAATTCGAATAACTATAAGCTCGAATCATCGGCAGCGCGAAGGCTCATTGTTCGATTTATCAAAATCTCGGAATATCATTTCTAATATTAATATAATAAATCTAATTCCCTTCTCGATACAAATACTACGTGTATATAATGTTGAACATTGTGGTTAAAATTACCCTCTTTTTTCTGGCTAAATAAAAATATGTACGAAGGTACTTAGTACAAAGATTGTTTAACGTAGGTAATTTATTGACATATATAGATATAGATATCAGACTTGATAGTTTTGGTTAAAATCTAACGATACCTTAACTGTCGCAATCCATCCAACCGTTTGGAAAATATGAGTTAATAAAGAAATGCATACATACAAGGAAAAACATAACCCTGCCTTAGCCGTCCAAGTAAAAAGAGATGAAACTTCAACGAATTCAAATTAGAAATAGTCTAATTTTAGTCAGGAAACCCACAATAACATTGACAGCTGTTTTATGTCTGTAGAATGTTTTTCGTAGGGGTGAAACTGTGAACACCTAACATTTATGGAAGCCTGGTAGTGTAGCGTTGAAAATCGTGAACGATGACGTAATCTCCAACGTTATGATGTCATCTTTGCCTGCTCTATATTTAGTACGATTACTGTTGTTCAACTTACTTATGATTACGTACGTACTCGTACTTATGAATTTCAGTTCTACTTAATATGCCAAGCACATTAAAATATTACTCATTTTTGAATGGGTCGGTATGGGATTTTTTTTGAAGCGGGATTGAAATTACATGGTCGTTAATTTGCGACTATTTTATTTAAACGCGTGTATCGCGGGGCACGTAACATACAAGTATTTTAGGAGATAATATTATTTTCTCTCAGGTTTTATTATGAGTTTCGTATAACCTATCATTATTTATGACCGCCTTTCAGATGACCCTCCCAGACCAGAGTAACCTAGTAAGGTGCTGGTGTGTATGAATATTTTTTTTAATAACTTGAGCATATATCCTTACGTATGAGAGAATAATACTTGTACTTTAGGTTAGTAAGTATTAATTATTGACTAGTTGAATAAAATCTAGTCAATACTATTGCGTACACGGAGTCATTAACCGACTTACTCATATTAACCGACTTCAAAAAAAGAACGATCTTAATTTGGTGTTTTAATGTAATAATGTATTCTATTCAATTCAAGATTTTAATTTGGGTGGCTGTATTTGGCCACTGATGGGTAAAATCTTCATAACTATATGAATATGAAACCAATTTCCCTCGGTCACGGCATCACGCGTGAAATGCTGGACCGATTTTGTCTTGTTGTGTTTATTATCGTCAGGAGAAGGTTACGGGCATAGTCGACACTCGGGTGACACCGGGGTGAACAGCTAGTTTTAAATAAACATCTTATTTTTTATGACCAATCTAAATATACCACAAAAATCAGTGGGCCTACCGCCCAAGTGTCGTCGATATCACAGCCGTCGAAATGTTGCGTTGGTCAAGGTCAGCCATAGTAGCCCAGTGTTAGGTACAATAGGAGAGCAGAACCCAGTCGCCCCCATAAAAGCCATAGTAGCCCAGTGTTAGGTGCAATAGGAGGGCAGAACCCAGTCGCCCCCATAAAAGCCATAGTAGCCCAGTGTTAGGTACAATAGGAGGGCAGAACCCAGTCGCCCCCATAAAAGCCATAGTAGCCCAGTGTTAGGTGCAATAGGAGGGCAGAACCCAGTCGCCCCCATAAAAGCCATAGTAGCCCAGTGTTAGGTACAATAGGAGGGCAGAACCCAGTCGCCCCCATAAAAGCCATAGTAGCCCAGTGTTAGGTGCCATAGGAGGGCAGAACCCAGTCGCCCCCATAAAAGCCATAGTAGCCCAGTATTAGGTGCAATAGGACGGCAGAACCCACTCGTCGGCAGTCGCACCCATAAAAGCCATAGTAGCCCAGTGTTAGGTGCAATCGGCATCGTAATCAACCGTCGGAAAAGAAAATAATATTCAAAACGACAGCTCATGAGGCGCCGTAATGAAATGACACATCAAAGCGACGCCATCGATTTGAATTGTTTTAGGCGGCAGCTATTTAACTGTCAAAAACACGTTTCATTCATTCTTACTCCGCGCCGACATCGATTAGCAATGGGGCGGTACAAAATGGCCGTCGACCTTGACCAACGCAACATTTCGACGACGGCTGTGATATTGACGACACTTGGGCGATAGGGCCCACAGTTTTGCAAGTAAATAATGAGTTGAGAGTCGCTTGTGGAGGAGGTTTCAACGCCGGCTATCTACCAGGCTATCAGTAGGGTGAGAAGATAACTTCGAATAGATTTGCAGTTATTTTGGATTTTTTTCTAGCCACGAATGAATGTGTGCGTAAGTTGGGTTCTGGGCGGAGCTTCATTGTATAGTACTCTCGTTACACATACATGCCTAATATTATTATATTCGAAAGTATAATCTTTCGATCTTCTGCTGCCTTAGTAATTTACTATTAAACGTGACAATAATAAATATTATGTTATGGACTTAATAGGAAAGAACGTAGACTAGGTCCTACCTAGGTTCACCCGCACTTTAATAAGGGTTTGCATTGTGATGAAATTCTCTCCCTGGGCACTAGGATACAATATTTCATGTTTTTTTATAATGTATTCGAAAACGTATTCCCATTACGTGGTAACTAGCGTAGTTAAATACAAGGGTGATTTCATCTTCCCATGGGTGTGTCTTGTCTTCAAGAGATTATCCGTCCGACGCTGAACATACAGTCTATGAGAAAATACCTGGTTGACAGCAGTAGGTTGGTGTCCCCTTTTACATGACACCTAAAATAAAGAGCAACAACACAAATCATTCAATAATACACCTCTGTCTACCCTTCATGAAGATATACAGACCAGGGGGTATATGCAGAGCATATCGCGTTGGTTCTGAAAGATATAACTCTATCAGTAATAAATAAAAAAATCGAAAATCCCAACTGCCCTAAAAAGACCGGTTGTCTGTAAAGTTGGTTTACTGACGATAGTTGAACGTGACAACGTCATAAGAAAATACTAACTATATGTATAGCAGCTGTCCACGCGGACGCATCGCTTGCACTTCAAGCCCAGAGCGAGGTAACGCCGTATACGAGGTAACGGCATACGAGGTAACGCCGGTAACGGCATGTTGCGTCATGTTTTTTCGTGCGTGCAGCCGGCTCCATCGATTTATAAGACGTTGTCACGTCAAAAGACCAAAACAAGTTTGATAGCAGGCGGGAGCCATTAATTTTCTTTCGGTTTCTGATTTGTAAATGGTTCCCGTCTGCTATCAAACTTGCTTCGCTCCTTTTAGTGCAGTCGGCTTTTTTTTTATTCATAATTTTATTGTAACCTTTTGACGTGACAACTAGTCCGTTGAAAAGTTACATTTACAGTTACATAACCCCTATTTTCAAGATGGCGGCCGTGGGACAAGGGTGGCGACCCCACAAACTTGGTTTTAGCTTTACACTGACCACCCCTACACATCAAAAAAATAAAATTGCGTCCTCTAAAAAACGCAACCCCAAATGTAACTTTTCAATGGACTATTTGTGAACAGTCAAGTCTGACCGAAAATACAGGCTCTAGGAACCAGTTACAGTACTTTCATGGAAAAATATAGAAAAACGCCTTAGTTCTAAGATTTCCATTGTCAATTTATTATTGAGACAATAAACAATTATTATTATTATTACCTATTCTTGACCTTCTTACCTTTGAACTCGGATGAAATGCATTTCTAAAATAAAACACTTCGTTGGGGGAGGACGCAGCGACGACAAACTACCAGGCTATAAGCAGAGTGAAGAGATACTTTTTTCCTAGGTGGAGTTTCCATAAACCTTCCCACTAACAACAGTTTCGCTCTTATGATATTACTAGGAGACATCTCTGGGCTCGCCTTATTTCCTGGTTCACTGACGTCATACAACGTTGCAAGGTAAGAATTGCGCTGTTTGGAATTGGCGCTGTTTTCGATAAATAATAAAGATTTACCAACTAATCATAAGTATTCTTTAAGATCTGTAATTTTTAACTTACTTAAGTATTAGCATTTTTTAGGGTACCGTACCTTTTTTTTTTTTTTTTATCGTGCGGAAATCCCTTCGGATACCCCCCCGCCGTCCAGCGGGGGCGGTTATGTCGGGCTTGCACCGACTAAAACCGCACGCCGTCTCGGGTCTTCAGACGCCGGGGTGTAAGGTTACCCATAGAGCATATCCCTCGCACCTCGACTGACCCTGGGCCATCTCACTACCGTACCTCAAAACGTAAGAATCGGAAACCCTTATAAGATGAGTGATCTTATAAGGGTTCCTCTATACTCTATACAATGTGGCAACGTAAGAATTGCGCTGTTTGCAATTGGCGCTGCTCTCGATAAATAATAAAGATTTTACTGACTAATCATAAGTATTTATTAATATCTGTAATTATTACTTAACTACATTATTACTACATAAAGGTTAAGCAGTCTTTAGGGGTCCGTACCTCAAAAGGAAAGAAAAGGGACCCTTATAAGATCACTCTCTAGTCCGTCTGTTTGTCCGGGAGTCACCACCGATTTTCTCGGGAACGAGTAGACCTAGCAAGTTGAAATTGATGCACAATTGGGTGTATAATAAATAATAGTTTAGCAAAACTAAAAAAACACACTTTTTATAGAAAACCGAACTAAATAAATAAAAAATAAGTTTTAATAAATTTAAATTAAGAATAGTGTTAAAAATTTCAATAAATATAAATTAATAATAGTGTAAATAATTTTTTATTTTTGAAAAAGCGTAGGGTGCTTTTTAAGATATTATCAAAATGATAATCATTAGTTTAAATTATTTAGCAAATTGAAAAATGGAATAATTTTATCAAATTAGTGTATTGTCATCGGTCCTCGATAAATCTACAAAGTTTGAACGAAATCTGGCCGTTTAAAGTGGGTCAAAATCGCGGCTAAAGGAGTCGGTTACAAACAAACATACAAATATACAAACATACAGATGAAGCTAATAAAAAGCGTATAAAAATCAAAGTCCTGGTTCAACACGATAAAAAGATATGTGCAATTTAGATTTTCGCGAAAACTTGTTAGTACTAAAAGTTTCCCTTGTGCTGTAACTTGCTTTTAACCAAAATTGAGTATTGACAATTCTAGGTCAACCGGAAGTACCCTATAGGTTTTGGTTCGAAAACTTATATGGTAGTTCCCGTTGACCTAGAATCACGAAATGTGGCCAAAAGTAAGCTCTTACAGGACAAATAAAGGAAAAATTCCAGTAAATTAAAAAGTGGTACGGAACCCTCGGACAGTTCGACTCGTACTTGATGTCAATAAACCTGTAAATAGATGTTGAATTCGTAACACAAAAAAAATTACAATCTCAAAAGTATAAATTGTGAACATATTATGACAATATTTTTTTAAACTTTTATCTATTTTAATTATATCATTTTATGGATACATATTTCACATCAGTTAAAAGTTATACAATATCTTTAAAATTGACAAAATAATCGTCTGGACACCCCGACCCTGTATACTTTTATTGATCGTATTCATAATTTTCTAAGATCTTTGTAACAAAATCCGTCACTATATGCCCTTGTATGTACCAATTGTGGCATCCAATTACCGCCAAAATACCTTTTTATGGAGAGCGTGTCGTTCAGTTAACGCGGCAAGCCTACAGCATAATTTCGACATATTCAACTCTAGTGTAGCATCGCTCAGGAGGTTGCTTAGTCTGGAATTCTTTCAACAATTTGAAAGAAAGAAGAAAGATGATTTGTGTACTATGACTTGCATGTATTGTGATAAAAAATAATAGTTTCACATACTTTATTTTCACCTATCATTTATGTACTAAAAATAGTGAAATATTTTAGTCCACATTATATACTCAGTCTGAAGTGTATAAGTGAGGACCTATAATTGGCTGTATGTCACTAAATTTAATTTTTTTATACTTTTGTTATGGCTGTTGGTCCTCCGAATAAATAAATAAATAAAATTATACGTACTTATATACTCAATGAAGTGGCAGACAGCATAGATCTTGTTCTCTGAATGAGTTCACGAAAATAGCAACGTATTTAATGTTAAAATATTTAAGGACCACACAGGCCTGCGTAGTCACGTAGAGAAATAAATAAATTATGTAATCAAATCAAATAATCAAGCCTTTCTCCTTCCGGGGTAGGCAGAGGAAGCAAATCAAGTAAGGTAATGACATCGAGGCAATAATGTACTACGTACAGTAAAAGAGCTTCAGTAGTTTTTAAATAACATAACATAACATAACATAAACTCACGCCTATATCCCCGAAGGGGTAGGCAGAGGTGCTAGCACCCACATTTCGCCAGTTTATGTTTAGGTCCCAATGTAATAGGTGGCGAGCCTATTGCCATTAACCGGGCACTTATAAGTCTGCGATAAATACACACATAACTTCGAAAAGCATCGAAGTCATTGGTGTGTGCCATGGTAAAACCTGGGATAGAACCCGAGACCTCGTCTCAGCAGTCCATTACCCATACCACTAGGCTACCTTATCGGTATTATTTCATAATTTTATTACTACCTACATTCAGATAATCAAGAAAATGGATGGGCAAATGTTTATATGTACGAGCTGCCACGTGTTTTCCACCTTGCAATACTAGAGTAGCAGCTAATCAAAAGGATGCTGTGACAAACATCACTTTATTATAGATAGAGAGAGAACATCACAGGTGTAGTCTGCGTTGGTGGTGTTCCGTAGTAGGGATGGGGGCTGTGGCATCCACCCTATACATTTTACCTCCTTAATTCCTTAGTAGCCTGGTAACATACCATCGGAGAAAAAGTGAGGGGCATCTCTCTAGTAAACCTAATTTACGACTGGAATTAATGAATACTGGTGATTGACTGATTCATCGCCTCAACCGAAGACGTCCACGGCTAGACATGATGTCTCTATATATAAGTATAAAACTTGATATTAATAATTTAACAACAGCGCACATTACCATCGTAATCGTATTATTGTTTAGATTTACCGAATCAAAAAAAAACCGTGATATGAACGAAAACCTATCTGCGATAAGTCGATAGTGTTTGAAATAAACCTATTTTTAACGGATTCTATCGCGATTTATTTGATGTTATTTTATATTTTACATTGATCCATTTTACATTGATCACAAATCAACCGAAACGTCGGGATCAATGTAAAATATAAAATAACAATAAACCGCGATAGAATCCGTTAAAAATGGTTTTATTTCAATGTGTGACATTCGCGTAAACTTCCGACAATATCGATAGTGTTTATCAAAATTGTTTTTAACTCTTTTGTGTATTGTTTAAAACATTGCCGACGGCCTCTGTGGCGTAGCGGTAGTGCATTCGACTGCTACGTCAGGGGGCGCGGGTTCGATTCCCGCTCAGTGCAAATATTTGTATGCATTTGTATTTTATTTGCATTGGTATGGGTGTTTCTATGTATAATATGTATGTAACCGCGGTAGCCTAGTGGTATGGGTAAAGGACTGCTGAGACGAGGTCTCGGGTTAAATCCCACCAATGACTTTTCGATGCTTTTCGAAGTTATGTGTGTATTTATCGCAGGTTTATAAGTGCCCGGTTAATGGCAATAGGCTCGCCACCTATTACATTGGAACCTAAAACATAAACTGGCGAAACGTGGGTGCTAGCACCTCTGCCTACCCCTTCGGGGATATAGGCGTGAGTTTATGTTATGTTATGTTATATGTATGTATTTACAAAAAAAAAAGTTTTTAAGTATGTTTATCCGCAGTCTGGAACCCATAACACAAGCTAGTTAAACTATGCTTACTTTGGGTCTAGAATGCGCTGTGTAAAAATGTCGTATAGATTATTAATTTATTTATTGCAAAATATACATCACACGATATGGGCATGTGTTCATATCAACCTAACCTGCAAGTTGGGTACACCTGCTGATTGATGAACGAGGTCTCCAGGGTTGGGGGATCTGCCGTCGCTCCCATAATAAGGAACGACCCGGGCTCTAAAGTGCAAGCTTTGGATGCAACAGCGATTGGATGATGACTGTAGACAAGGATTTGTTACTCTATCTAAATATCTCTGAGTTGTGTCCTACAATTTAGAGGTCAAACTTAATTGGCACCTAACTCACATAATGTTGTAAATAAATTTGTGCTATGTGTGTGAAAGAAAATAAAAGAAAATATTTATTGTTATACCTATTTTTTTATGGTGCGGGTGGTATGGAGGGCAGAGCGCGCCCGGGAGAGATTTAGAACTCTCCCGGCCCGCCGAGCCCGCAACTTGCTCGCCGCGCGTCGCAGGTGTCTCAGGCGCCGGAGGTCGCTTAACAAACTCCGTCCTCCATGAGCGCAGGCCTGGGGGTGACAGGTGAGGCCGCCTGTCACCCCAGCAGAAGCAGGCCGGGACGGTGGGGCGACTAGCGCCCCTCCCCCAAACCGGGGCAGGACGGGGACACCGTGGTTCCCAAACCCGAGGGGGCCATCTCGAAACCGGAGATGGCCCAGGGTCAGTCGGGGTGCGAGGGACATGCTCTATGGGCAACCTTACACCCCGGCGTCTGTAGACCCGAGACGGCGTGCGGTTTTAGTCGGGTCAAGCACGACATAACCGCCCCCGCTGGCCGGCGGAGGGGTATCCGAAGTGGTTTCCGCACGAAAAAAAAAAAGGTACGGAACCCTCGGCGTAAGAGTTCGACTCGCACTTGACTGTTTTCTCTATATTATAGTAATATATATCTATCTCTCAAGAACAATAACTTAAAATGATTATGTATGTACAACTAATTATAAATAAATCTAAAGAAAACTAAACCTAAAAGATAGATAAATATTGACATAATATACATGCGTCATAGAATTACTTCGCATCATCACCGAATTGTAATGTTCCCAGAAGACTGGCAGGATTGCCACGTTGAATGGCAATGCTAATTCTTTGTTCAAGATAAAGTCCAGCCTTCTGGTCACGAGTAGCGTCGATCAGCCGCGTTGCCAAATTTTTGTAGATAAAACGGGCAGTTGGACCACATGACCCCAGCGTCTTCACCCCAAACGGATCAAAAACATAATCACCTACTAGGTTGGAGTATTTACGCCGTTTGAGGCTTTCCGCAGATGCAGCAGTAGCACCGTCACAGCCCGCTGAGCTTGGAAGGTGTGAAGGCGCAAGGGTGTCGACGCACGTTGCGTCCCATACCAAAGGCAATAACGACATACGATCTGGACTCTTGCCATCGTCGCGTAACAGCCCATTAGGTTCACGAACGGCTGGCACGCCAGCGATGACAAACAAGAGCACGGCGGATTATGTCGTTGATAAAAAAATAAACAATACCAACACCACCCTTTTGACAAAACGTGCGTGTCGCGTGACGACGGGACTGCGCAGCGCAGTCACGTGTTTTCGATATTGTGCTACTAGGTTACCAGGCGTGTGAAGAGTTGTAATAAGGGATAACAAAAGAGATATTTTAAGTTTGGGGTCCATGCATACTACTGCATTTATGCAATTGTATGTTCTGTTACCATGACCACCGCGTACCGGGGTACAACAATGTACCGATTACCTCCGTATCCCGCTAATAACCTGGTTGTAACGTCCTTCGCCTACAACGTTTGTCTACAAAAATGCTAAATTCAAATTTTGTCTACAAGCAAGTATTTCAAAATAAATGTTTTTTTAAATACAAAATAGTGAAGGTCTTCTTGAGTTTAAAACAATGAATTAAGCAGCTTGGATCGGAGCACATAATTTCCTAAAATACTAAATACGAATTAATAACGTGGGCTCTACTGTCAATTTAAAGTCCAAAATTATTATAATGCTATATAGACCAAATGGTTGACGTTTTTAAGTGACGTTTATATAAACGGTACTTATATAACGTTAGAGAAAATGAATAAAAAATGAAAAGAATTATATACTTACTAATGTTTACTAAACTGACCACCGGTTAGCAATTATTGTGATCCTAATATTGGATGGGGACCGTCCATTTTTTTTTACGTGCGGAAATCCCTTCGGATACCCCCCCGCCGGCCAGCGGTGGTGGTTATGTCGTGTACCGACTAAAACCGCACGGTGTCCTCCTCAAGTGTCCGTTGCCGGGCACCCCGGGTAAGCCCTCGAAAGGATAACCCTAGGGTTACCGGCGAATTTTGGCCGCCACCGCGATGATGGGGGGGGGGAGGGATGGGGAGAGATAAAAGAATATAATAACCGAAATTACTAATATTCCTCCTAACCCCTCCAGCTAAGCTTAATAGCTTGTGTTAGGAGTGGCCAGGATTCGAAACTGGGACCAAGCCATCCTACTACCACTGCGGTCTGTTCTGTTCTATTCTTTTCTGTGTGCCAAAGTTCTGTCGAGAATGGAATGATTTCTATGTGTAGTACCCATTCTAGACGAGCTGTGTAGAACAAAAATTGTGACAGGATTCCTGGGTGAGACGGGAATTTGAACAAACATTATAATTCAATTCAATTTTTAAGCATTTTGTATGCTTACTTTTGTCTAAAGATTTAGATCGGAAAAAGAGAACATCTAGGACGGGACTTGAACCCGCGACCAGTCCCTTACAGGGGGAATGCTCTGACCAACTGAGCCCCCTAGACACGTCCCAGATATTCAAAATTCTCCGATACATTAATACGTCTTAAGGCGACGTTGGAGCCATCTACCGTAATTCTTGCGAACTACGGAAACAATGAATAACTTTACAGTCATTTTTAAACCTTGTTTTTTGATGACTCCGCCTAATGTTGTTATATTATGTTATGTTATGTTATGTTATGCTATGCTATGCTATGCTATGCTATGCTATGCTATGCTATGCTATGCTATGCTATGCTATGCTATGCTATGCTATGCTATGCTATGCTATGCTATGCTATGTTATGTTATGTTATGTTATGTTATTGTACTAACTGTTCCTCGCGTTTCGCCCATGTGGAATTCCATTCTTATTCCTTCCCATTTTTTTAAATATTTTATCCGTCAAATTGACAAATTGCTTTATGGTAACCATACCTTTTTTTTCGTGCGGAAATCCCTTCGGATACCCCCCTGCCGGCCAGCGGGGTGCTTGTGTCGGGCTTGAACCGACTAAAACCGCACGCCGTCTCATGTCTCAAGGGTGTAAGGTTGCCCATAGGCATATGCCTCGTACATGGGAACCATACCTAAGATGAAAAGTAGCCTATGTGTTATTCCAGACTATAAATCTATCAATGTGTAAAATTCATCGAGATGTGTTTGCAGTTTTTGCGTGAAAGAGTGACAAACATCCATACATCCAAACTTTCACATTTATAATATTAGTAGGATAAATATTCTACGACGTTCTACACAGCGCTATTTAGACCCAAAGTAAGCATAGCTTAACTAGCCTGTGTTATGGGTTCTAGAATATAGAAATATTCATAAGCATTCACAAATATTTGCACTGAGCAGGAATGGAACCCACACGCCCCCTGACGTATCAGTCAAACGCAATATCGCTACGCCACAGAGGCTGTCAAGACTGGGTAAAGACTAACAGGGACAAAGGAAAAAGTCTTATTTTATTGGCTGTAACGCCAGTGGAAAGTACGAAATGTATGGGAGTGACATTATTCGTCGACATGTCACGTGTAACAAATAATGTCACTCCTATACATTAGGTACCTATGCGGCAATGCAACACGTTCACACATTTAAGAGGCCTCACATATTATCGGAACTGGCCAAATTAGGTATTTGTCGCGTACACGCCCACGATAACACAAGCGGGGTGCGCGGCGTTGTCGCGTAGGACAGTTCGGCGATAAAATGGTTGAGCCTTAAAAGAGCCTTTAATATTTTTCCGTGTCTTTTACTTTATGGTTTTTGTCAGTGAAAATATAAAGTCTGGTAGTATAGTATAGTATGCTGTGGTAGTGTAGTATGCTTCGCCCGCGTAAAAGTAATTTTCTCAAACTACTATCTCTAGCTAGTTTATTACTGGCCAAAGATCATAGTATCGGGAGCGCACTGAGCGCAGCCGCCGGCACGCGGCGATGTATGTTTACGTAGGTTCATATACATTAAATGCCCGGAGCTACCGGTGAGGTGAAGTCCGAGGGGTTTCCGCACGAAAAGAAAAAGAAAAGGATTATGTATTGCTAAAGGCATTTCATCGCGTTCGATGGAGAAAAAAACAGACTGTGGCACAACGGGGGTACCGACAGAAGTGAAAACCTGTGTGTATTTTTGAATCGTCGTCAGCCATTCCTTTCTCCCTCATTCCCTCCCTCCTTCTCTCCTAAACTTCCTTTCTCCCTTCCTCCCTTCATCCATCCATCCAGCTACAAAAAAGATAGCGTTGCTACAAAAAAGAAAATATAGATAGCGTCTCAGTGACGTGGGCGACTTTGTGACAAACGGTGAGATTAAAAAAAAACGCTAGTTTCATGATTTTTGTTTACCCAAAAAGTGCTCATATGGGAAGTGTTCAACGCGCCTAAAGATGTTTCCAATGCAAAAATCCACGCAAGAAACAGCTAAGTTCATTTTTTTCCACACACACAATTCACCAATTCTTCTTCCTTCCTTCCTTCAAACTGATGACTTCTTTGTATATTACTAGACTGGTTGTACGGCCATCAACAGATCATCCACGCGCACCTTTTTGTTGCTGCCGTCATAAGTTATACCAGAGAGGACGAATTGGCTTGTTGTTAAAAACTTATTTGCAGTTAGTGGTGAACTCCTCGCGCGCTATATTAACGAATTTATCTACGGGTACACTAGCTTCCAACAGTAACGTAACGTTAATTGTATCCCTCAATCCAGTTTCTTAGGGAACCCTCAGTTCGCACGTCTGACTCGTACTTAACCTGTTTTTTTTTCTATAGCAATTTAAATTCGGTTTACAAAAGTAAACAATACCCCACTACCCTTCTGTTAAAACAAGCGTGACGACGGGGAACTGCGCAGCGTAGTCACGTCTTTTCGATATTGTGCTACTAGGTTACCAGGCGTGCGAAGAGTTGTAATAAGAGATAACAAAAGAGATATTATTTTTTTAGTTTGGTGTCGATTTACTGTTGCATTTATGCAAGTGTACGTGCTGCTGCCATGTCCACCGCGCACCCGGGTACAATGTACCGATTACCTCCATATCCCGCTAATAGCCTGGTTGTAACGTCCTTCGCCAAAAAGTTTGTCTACAAAAATGCATTTTATGTACATACAAACAAACCTTTGAAAAAGATTTTGTATACAGATGGGTCAGTTTGTGTTCAATAGTATTTGGCAATAATTGTTACCGTTAAAGACTTGTAGATTTATAATACAATTTTTAGTTGCGAAGCTGTAGCTATCCTCAAAGCCTTGGAACTTATAAGTAGTAATATAAATATAGATAAATACATAATATACACAGACTCAAAATCATGTTAAACAGTGTTGAAAAAATTAAAAACTTATACCCTAATTATAGAAATTAAACTAAAAATCTAGTGGGGCGGAAATCACACAGTGATTGTCAAACTTCGGGCCAAACTTAGATATTTTTGTTGCAGTATTTTTATTCAAAATTGTTTTTAATAATAAGTAGTCGTATCCCTCCCACATACCCACTAATCCTATCTCTAAATGAAATCAAATCAAACGTCTTCGACGTCAAAAACACATACGTTTATATTTCAGTTTCTTTAAGAGTCTGGTTGTTTTATATAAATATACAATATACGTATTGTCATTGTCACTCAAATGTCAAAGTCAAATACGCGTTACTCTGATAACTCGAAAGAAACTCACTCGTAAAAGTTTTTTAGGGACAATTTGTATGGTAGATACACCTTGAACGTACAAACCCCAAAATCTAATCAGTTCTTCCCATTAACCAAACAAGATGATTGGCGAAAGAATTTTTTAAATCGGATAAGTGGTTCTTGAGTTATTGCGTAAACAGACATCCAGACATCCAGACATCCAGACATCCAGACATCCAGACCAACAGACAGACCGACACAAAATTTTTTTTTTTTTAATTAGACTTAGAATCATGTGAAACGTCGAGAAAAGTGATAAAAAGTGATTTTAAGACTTCGGTGTCCACCTGATTGGTGGCCCGAAGTAATGATAAATTTACTTACAAGTAATTATAAATTTAAAATTATTTGTATTCCAAGTCATCAAGGGATAGTTGGTAATGAGAAAGCAGATAAAGAAGCGAGGCAAGCAATAAATGAATCCGAAAATTGGCATGTAAATAAATCTACAAAAATATTTCAAACATAAAATTAAAACTACTTGGGATCATTATTGGAAAGCAGGAAAGACATCAAAACTACATAGTATATATGAAAATATATTTTTGATAAAACTCCCAACCATTTTACTTGTAGAAAAGACCAAGTGACCATCACCCGGTTACGTACCCGTCGTACCGTATGCACCACCCGTATCGGACACACTAGCTGTTGCCCGCGGGGCCGCCCGCGTGGAATTCTGATCCCGTTCCCGCTACCTATGGGAACCTATTCACGGGATGAAAAATAGCTTATGTGTTATTACGGACTATACTCTATCCCTGTTCCAAATTTCAGCCAGATCCGTTCAGCCGTTTTTGCGTGAAAGCCGTTTTTACATACATACAAACATACTCACAAACTTTCGCGTTTATAATATTAGTAGGATAGTAGGATAAACATTTCCATCATACATTACATAATATGTGTAACCCTAGCGGTTTTGGCAGCGCACGCCAGAATGGCTGGTGGTAGATGGTAGATTTTTTCCTACTTGCTTGACACTTATAATATATATATATATATATACGTGTGTATGTGACAATTCAGTACAATGAACATGTACATCTGCACAGTCGCCTTCGGAAGTAGCCGAACACTAACAAATTTACAAAGGGTGTTTACATTGAAATTAATCAATAAATAAATTGACGTATATTTATTTTTGCAAACTCTAGTGGGTAAATTTAACATTTTTCAAGTTTTGATGATTATTTTATATAAAGTTTTAAAGCTAAGGGGGCTAACGTACCTATATTTAACCCCCGAAGCAAAAACGACTGTGTTTGACGTTACTGTGTGTGTGTCTGTCTGTGGCATCGTAGCTCCCGAACGGATAAACCAATTTTGATTTTGTTTTTTTTTGTTTGAAAGGTTAATTAGCCGGGAGTATTGTTAGTTATGTCGGGAGTTTTCAATTATTGAATTATAACTAGTTTTTTATTTTTGTCAATGCTGTAGGCCTAATTGACCCGACTAACTGAACTTAAGCTGAGTCTTTGGTCAACAAGCTTCACACTCAATACGCCAAATTGTTGAACGTTGAGTAATATTCATTCATTATTTATCGGCCTATCAGTTTGACTGGATTCCGGCGAATAATGATTAATGAACCTAAGCATCAAGTGAATCTAACCAGTTAGCTGCGAGCTGCGACATATGCAAGACTTTTTAGGGATTTTCTTTAGAAAAGCCCTATTGCTATCGAGTTGTCGTCGTCGACGTCGTCGTTGCCAATTTTCTGTCACGGTTTTGGGTATGAAGGAGATGAGCTATCGAGTTGCTGTTTTCGGTAGCACGAATCTCGTGCTGGGGTGAACCATTGCAAGATAAAGAAAAAATCGCAAAAAATCACAAAAAAAAAAAACGGAAAATCGAAAATCCCTTGTAATTGGCTGAGCTCGTCTCAGGAATTCAACTTGTTTTTAAATGTTTTCTTAAAAGGTATTACTAACCGAAATTCCCTGTATTCCCTCCAGCTGAGTTTCATTGCTTCTGTTACGAGTGGGTTCACGTTAGTAGTGTTATCGCCAGAATTCGAACCTGGGATCTCTCGATCATGTGGCTGACTCCCTTAACCACTGGGTCTATCCCACTAGTCCTAAGCTTTCGACGCTCTTTTTTTTTTACGTGCGGAAATCCCTTCGGATACCCTCCCGCCGGACAGCGGGGGTGGTTATGTCGTGTCTCGACTAAAACCGCACGGTGTCCTCCCCAAGTGTCCGTTGCCGGGCACCCCGGGTAAGCCCTTGGGGAAGGAAAACAAAACAAGTTCTATTTTTTCATTGATTTTGGTTGGGTGGTGAGTCACGTGTATTGGACGACAAGATACCAGGCTACTAGCTTAGCGAGAAAGTAGCTTGATTGAGACTCGTTGCTGCCACATACAGCCCCTTTGTATGTGTTACGTTTGTATTAACATAGGGTAGACATTTCAATGCACACTCCCCTTTGAGAACACACCCCTTTGTAAACGCACCCGATATTCCAGCTGTTTACGAGAGCTGTATGATATTTTGGTAGCCTAGTGTTTGAAGTAAAAAAAGCAACCGCCTTGACATGTGGCGCTGTTGAAGGAATTAAACGGGTTCCAAAGATAATTCAATTAGTTTGGTTTTGTCTTGCGGCTGTTTATTCAATTATAATGAGAGGATAATTAATATCTTGTAAATTTTATAATTATATTCTAAGGGCCGATTTTTCAATGCTCAGATAAACAACCAGATAGGATTAATTCTACAGTTAACATGATTCTCAATTTTTCAACCACTAGATAAGCTTTAACTGATTGATAAACTACCTAACTGACTGATAAATTTATCTGGCCGTTCGAACCCCAGTTAGCGACTATCTGTAGAGTTATTTGACTTTTCTGTCATCATTACGCGCGCCGTTTGTGCGTTTAAAAGTATTTTAAGCATGGATTTTTTTGATTCAATCGACGATTTAATGATCGAAGAAGACTAAACAGTGCTAAACTACTTATCCCGACAGGAAAGAAAGCGTTGTAAGAGAACGGCCCGATAATTATGTATGAATGGAACGACACAAAATTTCACAGGCGATTTCGTCTTGAAAAATACACTGTGGAACTATTATTAACATTAATTGAAAGTAAAATTGCCAACATAACAAATAGGTAAGAATAAATTCCTACCTAATCAATGATGTCTGATAACTTTGACAGAATCGCTATGCTCAGTATCCTCTCATGAGAAAAGAAGACGGCAAGAACAGTTTATGGTTATGAATACTGTCAAATTGTGACACCCGCTGTTACTCCGACGAAAGTTGGCTGTCTCTTTTTAACCTCTGTAAATGTACATAAGTGCGTCCTGCTCTCGCTTATTTAGTGTGAAGCTAGTAACAAAAATCAGTAGGTTAGTTATCTGACCGCTATCTGTTTATTGAAAAATTGGAATATTTTACTCGATTGTTAAAATGTCTGTTAAAATTATCAACTAGATTGGTATCTGACGTTTTATCTGACGATTGAAAAACCGGCCCTAATGCTGATAAAGGCATCGTATTCTATATGTTACTTACACTCGGGTCGTAATTTTGACATTATTCACCTAATTTTTTATTTCAGGTGAACACAATAGTTTTAGGGTATCGTTGCCAAATGGCAAAAAACGGAACATTTATAGATTCGTCATGGCTGTCTGTCCGTCCGTATGTCACAGCCACTTTTTTCCGAAAGTATAGGAACTATGCTGTTGAAACTTGGTAAGTAGATGTATTCTGTGAACCGCATTAAAATTTTCACACAAAAATAGAAAAAAAAACAATAAATTTTGGGGGTCCCCATACTTAGAACTGAAACTCAAAAATTTTTTTTTCATCAAACCCATACGTGTGAAGTATCTATGGATAGGACTTCAAAAATGATATTGAGGTTTCTAATATAATTTTTTTCTAAACTGAATAGTTTGCGCGAGAGACACTTCCAAAGTGGTAAAATGTGTCCCCCCCTCCCGCCCCCCTCTGTAACTTCTAAAATAAAATAATGATAAAACTAAAAAAATATAGGATGTACATTACCATGTAAACTTCCAACGAAAATTGGTTTGAACTAGAACTAGTAAGTAGTTTTATTTAATACGTCATAAATCGTAAACCGCAATTTACCTTTCATTCAATCAACTCAAATATAAAAATTCAAAAGAGAACATTATTATGTTACTTGCTACTACGGAACCCTTAATGAGCGAGTCCGACTCGCACTTGGCCGCTTTTTTTTTTTATAACTTAAACTGTAATACAACTTTTTACAATTTTTTTAAAATTCCATTTGTTTCATATATAATCCAATAATGTGTACTGTGCAATATCAATTATCTTAAGTAGTACAAGATCATACTATCTTCTAACTTTTTAAGATATTCTGAACTGCATTCACACATATTTCACATATTTTAGAAAAAACTACAGTCGGCAAAAAATCCTAAAATACCAAACCCTTTTCTCGCGGGTGCCATCTTGAAAAACGGATGCAAATGGTTTTACACGCTAAATGAGTCAAACTATGGACAAACTATGGGTCGTCGCACAGAAAATTTGCAAAAGCAGTTTTGTTGCAAATTACATTTTCTACAACTTTGGGCTGTGACTTTTAGTCGTGGAACCAATGTGTATGTATATTGCAGGAGCGTAGTGAGGGATTGGCTCAAGACCTTAACCTACGATGAGAGCGAAAACCTACTCCATATAGCTACATAAAAAGCTCACACAGCCGGACACACCGTCATACACACATATTGTCACATACACTTATATTCAATCGCACTCGTACACACGCACACACACACATCAACACATAGTGAACATTATACTGTAATAATATTTAATAACTATAGGTACTTAAACTGTGGGGTGCTTGGTTGGGGACCTCCACGCGGTGCACCCTGGGCAACGAAGACAGCAGCGCCTCTCTCCTAGGGTGGGAGAGACGCTGCCGCCTACGGCCAACTCCGACCGAGGCGAGGACGGCCCTGTTGAGGGCTGTTCGGAAGCTTTCCACGTGGCCCTCTGATTACCAGATGGTACAGTGGAGAGCAAGTAAGGGGGCCATCTCGAAACTGGAGATGGCCCAGGGTCAGTCGGGGTGCGAGGGATATGCTCTATGGGTAACCTTACACCCCGGCGTCTTAAGACCCGAGACGGCGTGCGGTTTTAGTCAATTCAAGCCCGACATAACCGCCCCCGCTAGCCGGCGGGGGGTATCCGAAGGGATTTCCGCACAAAAAAAAAATTTTTCTTAAACTGTTGGAAGGAACGACTTGGGCGACCAAGCGCAGGGCACGCCGCAATAGCGGCGGTAAGGCCTATCATGGAGGATTGCTTAGAGAGGCGACATGGAAGCCTCTCGTACCGACTGACGCAGGTGATCTCCGGGAAGGGGTGCTTCGGGGACCACCTGCATAGGATCAGGAAGGAGCCAACGCCTGAGTGTCATCACTGCAACGCGAGCGAGGCCTCAGGGCTGCACACGCGGGCGGACTGCCCGGCGTGGGAGGCGCCAAGGTATGACCTCGTGGCAGCCATCGGGGTGGGAGTCCTCTCGCGCGGCAGCATGATTGTGGCAACGGTGCGGAGAACGCGGTGCTCGGGAAGGAGATGGCGGAGCGCGCCCGGGAGAGGTTTAGAACTCTCCCGGCCCGTCGAGCCCGCAACATGCTCGCCGCGCGTCGCAGGCGACTCAGGCGCCGGACGTCGCTTAACGACCTCCGTCCTCCATGAGCGCAGGCCTGGGGTTGGCAGGCGAGGCCTATGGGTAACCTTACACCCCGGCGTCTGTAGACCCGAGACGGCGTGCGGTTTTAGTCGGTTCAAGCCCGACATAACCGCCCCCGCTGTTTTGCGGGGGGGGGGGGGTATCCGAAGGGATTTTCGCACGAAAAAAAAATAAAAAAGGTACTTAAACTTTAATATTATTGTAAGGCTTTTTGATAAAATATGTTATTTGAATTTATTAATTATTTATTCAATTGAATCCAAATTTGTAATAACTCCGATTATCCGATATGAAAGAACACAACGGCACTCGTGACACAGGGTTCACCTAGTACGAGTGCCAAAACACTCCCTTAATAATATAAATTGTAGGGCGACTAATATTATTGTACCACTTTATAAGGAGAATTTTGTACCATTTTTATAGAAATAAAATAAATGAATTTAAAAAAAATATTACTGAGAAATAAAATAATAATAGTGAAATTTGCCGTAAAAAGTATTTTTATACAATTACAGACATTTACAAGTCAAATACTAATAATGCATTTTATTTGTTTAATTTTTTTTTTCATTAAGACTTAAAATAATTTTATTATTCAAGGGGTGTTTTAGGGGTACCACAGAGATTTTCGGGGCCCAAGGCAACTTCATCTGCAAACCGGTGCCATCTGCACCTAATGATTGACGGATGAGCCTCTTGCGCAGGTTTTTCTCTCGGGGTTTGGAAGGTCAGACGGCAGTCGCTCTTATAAAAGCCCTATAATCCAAACAAAAGGAGTAGAAGGATTAACCAGACGTTGGGCTTTCTTTTTTTTTTTTTGACGTGCGGAATCCCTTCGGATACCCCCCCGCCGGCCAGTGGGGGTGGTTATGTCGTGTCTCGACTAAAACCGCACGGTGTCCTCCCCAAGTGTCCGTTGCCGGGCACCCCGGGTAATCCCTCGAAAGGATAACCCCAGGGTTGCCGGCGGACTTTGGCCGCCACCGCGGCCTCGCCTGATGGGGTCGGGTTTTATACCGCATCGGCGAGTTGGCAGGCGTGTGTAGGGCACACACGACACGCCTCTTCCACGGCCTGCTTCTGTAAGGACGGCGAGTCGGCCAACTGCCGTCCTCAGGCCCCGATCATGGAGGTCGGTAGTCCCGGGCGTAGATGATGCGGCGTCCTGGCCGCAGACTGCGAAACTCAAGGGGCAGGGTTCTCTCCCGCTCCCTCAGACAACCACTAAAATAACCTCAAATTACCACTACTTCGACAGACAATACTTAGACAAGACACATCTTTGAATGACCACTAGTTTGACAGATTTTTTTACCACTCTCCCAAAATAATAATGCTAGTTGGTGCCAGTATATTCAATATAGCTTCTGGGTTCGGTTCGGTTAGAACTGTTACCCCAACAGAACTACTAGTTCGGAAACTTGGATTTCGATAGCAAGCTAGTAGCTAGTGTTAAAAAAATCTGTCAAACTAGTGGTCATTCGAAGATGTGTCTTGTCTAAGTATTGTCTGTCGAATAATCGTCTGTCGAAATAGTGGTAATTCGAAGGTGTGTGTTGTCTAATAATTATTGTCTGTCGAAGCAATGACTTGTCGATCTATGTGTTTTCGAAGATCACTACATGTCGAAGTATTGTACTGTCTAAATTCAGTCCGTAAGTCAGGTTCGATTCTGACTTAACAACGGTGGTATGTCTTCCACGTCCAATTCATATTATAACTAAAGGTAACTCTAGTAAAATTATACAAACTCATATCGCACATAAACTCAGTCTGTACCTGTTTAATATCTACGTGTGTAATTTTAATTACCTACCGGCCGGCTGCCGGAACCTGAATGACATATTTACACAATTTTAGTAGAGCTACCGAAATACTCCGCAATTATTTTCGTGTTGACCTTGCAGATGCCTTGTAATTATAAAAAAAAAGTAATACTCCTAGTATTAGCAGTTTGAATGGATAAAAGCAGCAGAAGGTAATATAAAATTAAATTCAACTTCAAGCAAGTCATCAGCTTCCTAGCCTTCAAAGTTTACCCTGAGGAGTACGGGGTCTATTGTTAGGGTTCCGTTGCCAAATGGCAAAAAACGGAACCCTTATGGATTCGTCATGTCTGTCTGACTGTCCGTCCGTATGTCACAGTCACTTTTCTCCGAAACTATAAGAACTATTCTGTTGAAACTTGGTAAGTAGATGTATTCTATGAACCGCATTAAGATTTTCACACAAAAATAAAAAAACAACAATAAATTTTGGGGGTCCCCATACTTAGAACTGAAACTCAAAAAAAATTTTTTCATCAAACCCATACGTGTGGGGTAGTAGTAGTAGTAGGGGTATCTATGGATAGGTCTATAAAAATGATATTGAGGTTTCTAATATAATTTCTTTCTAAGCTGAATAGTTTGCGCGAGAGACACTGCCAAAGTGGTAAAATGTGTGTCCCTGTAACTTCTAAAATAAGAGAATGATAAAACTTAAAATGAGACCGTAATCTTAGCAATCCATGGATTCTCCGTGCGGGTGCCGGGTCCATCGCGTTGCTGAGTTGGGAACTCGGGACAGTGCCTGGGACTTGCGACCCAAGTGTAGGTTTAGAAGGGGCCCCTTTTGTTGATGTACATCAACACTCACCTTCACTACCCAAGTTCCCCTCCCTGCCTAACCAAATTTGATACGAACCTACTAGTGCCGCTTTAGACATTCGTCCTAGTAATGAGCTTATTGTAGCTCTCGATAGGCCTAGATCTTTAAGTAGGTTATAGAGAGATTTTGCTGGTATACCTCTCGCTCCCACTTCCACTGCATACAAATTAACCACGTAACCGTTTTTGATTAATTCGTTTGTGAGATCATAGTATTTATTTTTCTTTATTGTGTGGTCCTTCGGTATATTTGTTTCCCACGGTACAGTAAGTTCCACAAGAACCACATGTTTTAACCTCTTAGAATATAGGAATATGTCAGGTCTAGATGACGAAACCCCAACATCCTCCGGAATTTTATAGTGCTTTTCATACGTGTCGATTAGGAGAGTCCAATCTGGGGCAGTATCTAAGATTGAATAAGGTTTGTTCCTGGGTGTTATGGATGAACCTTCAGACACAAAGTTGATATGACGTCTGTTAGTAGTCAATCCTTTTTGGGCTCTAGCTACTGCCAGACTCATTGCTTCACGTATGATGATAAGCACCTTATCGTGGCGGCGTGAGTAATGGCCTCTATCGAGAAGCACCCTACATCCTACTAATATGTGTCTAGCCGTCCCTATTGCCTCACCACAAGTATACAAGTATACAAAAGTATACAAAGTATAATTAAGATAAAATTTTAACAGGGCCGGCGACCAGTCATAGATCAAGGTGCGCCACTTTAAGGCCATCGGTATGCAGAACTCTCCCATTGTCAACCATTCATTTTGGATTTCATGGATGTACATTACCATGTAAACTTCCACCGAAATTTGGTTTGAACGAGATCTAGTATGTAATTTTTTTTACGTCATAAATCGTAAACCGCAATTTACCTTTCATTCATTCAACTCAAATACAAAAAAATATTTAAAAAAAACATTATTATGTTACTTGCTGCTACGGAACCCTTCATGGGCGAGTCTGACTCGCACTTGGCCGCTTTTTTTTTAAATTCATGTTTGACTTTCAAGGGAGTGACTGCCTGCAAGAGAGCCATGTCCGTTGTTTAGCAGGTGTACCGACTAGCACGTGAGATTGATTGGACCCCGAAGTTGTTGGTAGGGCCAGTAACTTATTTTTTAGAATAGTAAAACATGATGATGAAGCAAGGTGACTTCCATTATATGGATTAGGAAACCCTACACGTATTATTGAAATCAACAATTATAATAGCATTTAGTTTAGTTGAAAGACCTCAATAGAAAATTAAAAACTCTGTCAAAAAATACTGAAAAAATTACAAGGAATTCGAGGGCGTTTGTTGAGTAGGTAAACTTCCTAACATTCGCTTCAAGTTCAAGGACAAGAACCAGTGATCTTGTTCGTAGCAGGAGTGCGAATACCTTATACATGTGTTAAGCTAAAAATTTTTACGTCATCCCCTTACTCACATAGTAGCCTGGTAGATTTTCGTGAAAACACACGTGACGTGGCGCTGTTACTAGTAGAATGAATTATATCGGCGAGATGGCGCTTAATAAACAAAAATATTTATTTGCGTATTATATTAAAAACTACCATTTCTAAGATTACTCTTATCCTCTTATTTATATGCTATTCTAGTAATATGCCAAAAAAAAAAACATAATATGGCGCTGTTACTAGAAAAGTACGAATAAATAATAGTCAATTAAAGCGTGAATAGGCACCGTAACGTCATGGGATGCCGGACAAATTGAAACTATTTCTATTGGAAATATGCATGAAAGAACGATTTATTAAAAGAAATAAATATGGCAGAGGTGTATTACACACCCATCGTGGGTGTGTAATACACCTCTGCTTACCCCTTCGGGGATACAGGCGTGAAGTTATGTTGTGTTATGTAAATAAATATGGCAAAATAATCAAAACCATAATATTTTGTAAGTGACATCATGATAACTAGGTATATATACCGGACCAAAACTTTTATGTGGTCTTAAAATGTTATAAAATAAGACTTGATAAACTGTATGTCTAGAAATTTTAAACTCTTCGCTTGTCTTGTTGCCTGGTAGTTTGTCACGCGTGAACATGTGAGGTGAGGTGTCGCGACAACATACTTCTCGCACACATGAGACGTGGGGGACTTGTGCCACACATGCATAATTTGATCAACGTGCTCCCATAGAATAGAGGAATATTAGTTCCGACACGTTACTTCAAATTAATTTGTTTTCACATTTGCTCAATGACTTTCATCGAGTATGAGAACTTAGTTTATTTTTCTTTTCATCATAAAATAATGTAATTTATCACACGCCATATTTGTGAGTGTTGCCAGTTTTTTTTAATTCATGTTTATCGGTTGGGGGAGCCAATCTCCCAAATTTTTATGGATTTAGATTAGAACATTATTTACTAACTACGGCAAAGCTAAAGGAAGGTAATGATTTTGACAAGCAAATGTATGTACATCTGTTCCTTCATAACTCCTCAACTACTTATTAGAATGTTATTGGACAAATTAGGTACCATTAGAAGCGTCTTTATTGTCCGCTAGTCATAGGCTATATGTGGTGTCATTGAAGCTAATGTGGTGCCCTCTAGCGGCCATAAAGTACTGTGTTAAAAAATAAATTTGAGATAAATATGCCGTGTTTGATATGAAAAGGCTTAATTAGCATTAATAGCATTATATCGTAGAATATGGGTACTTATTTCTTTATTATGTTACCGCTTTCCAGTCTAACTACGACGCGGCTGTACTCCAATATTTTCCATGAGCCGATTGCCATCTGACCTCCCCAAACCAATGGTGGTATCGAAGTTCTGTACTTAGAACTGCTATCGGACTTTTTAAGGCTCCAACTACTCGTAACGACTACCATAGAGGTTCGTATGGCAACCGGAACCGAACGCTTAACGTACCCTCCACTTAGCAATCTGTTGCATATTTTTAATTTTTTCCAAATGTCTAGTCTAGTTTTTAATTCAAATTATATTATGTACAATTTGAATTCAAGACTTTGGACATTTCAAATACATATTTTCATAAACATACCGTCAGAACAGCTATCTACCAGTGATAGTTCCGTCAAAATCGGTCTAGGCGTTTCATAGATTCACCGGAACAAACAGACAAACAAAAACTTTAAAAATTGATATCTTCTTAATTAAACTTTATATTTCAAACAATACTGTGATTTAGGGCTCCTACTACCCGGTAACGCCTGCCATAAATATTAGTATGGCAGCCGTAACCGACGGCTTCACGTGCTCCCTGAGGCATGAAAGTACCCAGATCAATGCAAAGAATCGAACCCGCGGCCTTTACGTACCAGTCGCGTTTACTACTGTCACGCCACAGAGGCTGTCATAAAAATACGTACATATATTATTTAAAACTTAGCATTTAATTAATGTAATTATAGCTATGCGATTTTTGGGAAATTTTGTAGTAGCTGGTATCATTAATTACGCACACAGAAAAATGAATGCATCGTGTAAAACACCGGCCGCACGCACACATGTTTACATCGGTTGGCTTGTTTTATATCTGTTGGTAGTAGGGCGACGCTCCATCTAGACATTTATATAATCAAAGTCTATACTATATAATTTTGACTCCAAGGTATCACTGGCAATTGGTTACCTAGGTATGTAGGAGAGGGGTGTGTGTTGGGTAACCTCCTCGAGTGTCACTCCGATTCCGATCCCGCTGCAGTCCGGGGGGAACGGAATCGGAGCGGCCGGTACACCCTGGGCGGCGGTCAATGGCTTCCCCTTCACCCCTTCATAGGGTTGGCATTGATCGTCGGCCAATACCCAACGTGGCGGGAACACATCGCTCTCCGTACTCCTCTGCTTTCAGAGGAGACAGGATGAGCGATGCTGTTAGTGCTCAGATGGCCCAGGGTCAGTCGGGGTGCGAGGGATATGCTCTATGGGTAACCTTACACCCCGGTGTCTGAAGACCCGAGACGGAGTGCGGTTTTAGTCGGTGCAAGCCCGACATAACCGCCCTCGCTGGCCGGCGGGGGGGTATCCGAAGGGATTTCCGCACATAAAAAAAAAAAAAAAGGTATGTAGGAGAGCTAACTCTCGTCTTTTGGAAAAACTGCTTAAGAAAGCGCTTTTCACTCTCTAACGGTGGAGGTGTACTAGGCCGTAGATATTGGAAAGGATAGGAAATAAAAGTAGCCTATCTGCCAGTGAAATTCCGTCAAAATCGGCTCAGTGTACATTCATATGCAATCAATAAAAATCTGTTATTTAATTCCACAAACAGACACTTCAATGTTATTTATTTGTATAGATATAGATCAGAGATGGTGGTAAACTTTCCTGGTCAAGTCAACACTGTTAAGGTAAGACCGCACTTGGCGACGCTTCGCAGCAGTGGAGCGACGCGACACATAACGACCAAAAAAATCCGATCCCGCAGGAGGAACGCACAGGTAGATTTCGTGAAGCAATTAATATTATTTTATATAGAGAACTACGGAATTACACACACAAGTAAACACAGTAACACTTTTAACATGTTTAATTTTTTTTTTCTCGAAAACGGTAACTTTTAGCGAAAACCTTTTCAGACATTTATTTTAGACTTAAAAATGGCCTATCGATTAAAAATGTTTCCGACGGCAAGAATGTTCACCGGTTAGAAGTTATGATTTTTTTCCCGAAAAATTTTGGTTTTCCCCCCTCCACTTTTAGTTAAAGTTTTAATCTTATAGGTTTATAATTACAAGTTAATGGTATTCATGTATACTATGGGATAAAATTAGAACGGTTCGAATATCTTTCATGGAACGTGAAATTTTGAGGAAAAACTGATTTCACAAAAAGTGAGGCCCTACCGTCCCCTTAGGCCGGATTCCACCCGGTCACGAATTTAAACTAAGTTTACGCCCAAGCAATTTTTGACCGCAGTTTGAAAGCGATCGGGGCAAAAACGCGACCGTGAGAGTGCCGCAAATTTTGGGAAGTGGAACCATACATACATATATATATATATAAACTTTTTGACCAGTGGTCATTTCGGACTCAGGGGGTCATAACTAGACCTCCTATGAAGAATTTTTTTAAAAATTCGACAGTAGTCAAGAAACCAATAGGTAGATCGATTTCATCGAAATCTACCTTTTTTTTTTTTTATCGTGCGGAAATCCCTTCGGATACCCCCCCGCATCGCTCATCCTGTCTCCTCTGAAAGCAGAGGAGTACGGAGAGCGATGTGTTCCCGCCACGTTGGGTATTGGCCGACGATCAATGCCAACCCTATGAAGGGGTGAAGGGGAAGCCATTGAAAGCCGCCCAGGGTGTACCGGCCGCTCCGATTCCGTTCCCCCCGGACTGCAGCGGGATCGGAATCGGAACGACACTCGAGGAGGTTACCCAACACACACCCCTCATCGAAATCTACCTAATATTCTTTGTAAGAAATTGTATGAGGCATAATGCACTACGCAGCAACTTAACTACGCGCTGCGACATTGCGCGTCAAAGTTGACCAACTCATCAAATCTGTCGCACCGTGTCGCGTCGCGTAGTTCCGCTGCCGTTAATGCGGTATAGCAAGCGACGCGACACTTTACTTCACTCTAGTTAAAAAGTGTTTGTTAAGAAGTACCCACGACAAGTTGTGCTTAAAATGTTTTTCAACGAAGAAAAATTAATTATATTAGTCAGTCGATATCCTGAGATATATGATCAGCAAAATGAACATTACATGAATTTTCTTTGGAAAAACGACATTTGGAGGGAAATTGGAAGGGAAATGGGAAGGGGAATGGGGTAAGTCACTTTCCTCCACCTTACTCAAAATAACATTCAAATCAGTTCCTTCCATCTTCCTCAGAAATTCCAAACGACTGATTGACAATATTTGCTACAAACTGTCACGGCACAGATTACTAAATCACGGTAGGTACTGAAGTTCAAGTGCGATATACTTAGTAGTGTCGTTATGTGTCGCGACGCTTCACTGCCGCGAAGCGTCGCCAAGTGCGGTCTTAACTTTATTCTGAGCAAAAGGTCTTTGACTCCCGAAGTTGACTTCTTGTTATTCTTTTCAACGTAGTCGGTTAACTTTTATATCTTTCGAACTTTTTAAGTTTTTCAAGTATTTATTTTGGAGATTTTTTAGATATAAAATAAACGGTAAGTACTTACAAAACGACAAAGAAAAACAAATAAATCTAATTACAATTTTTTGTTTGAGTAGCCCAATAGAGCAAGAAGTTAATTTCCAAGTTTGTTTGTTTGTCATCAGAATATCTAGATATGTACCTTGGAAAATGTCAGTATCCAGAACGGAACTTACAACCAAAGCAGTCCCTTTCGAGGTGTGAATCCGAAAAATCTACTACTTGAGCAACCTAGACCATGTCTGACTCGAAAGTCTTAGAGCTATCTACCGGCATTCTTCAGAACTAAGCGTAGTTCTGAAGAATGCCGGCAGATGGGTCTTTTTATTCCGTAGCTACGACACAATAAATGATTTTATAAGTAGGTATGTATGTGTCTATTTTTGCGGCCCCTCAAATGTGACCGGGACAAACGCGAGAATTATGAAATTACACTACGAATAGTAAGGGACGTATTCATTCAAACAATACAAACTCATACTGTCTCTTTTTTCCGTAAAGTCGTATTTATATGCTATCTTTTTCACACAATACAGAGGGTGATTACAATACAGTGAAGATTGTGAAGCTATTGTGCAGTTACTTTCAACTTACATAATTGTTTTGTCGTTGATTTGTAGTAACTCTTGATGTGTCATATAGTCCTAGTAACATTTGCCCTTTACCACGTGACGTCACCGCAAGTTTCCTGTAATGTCATTGTCGCTACTGCAACGGCTTACAGATAGGTAAAAATAAAATAGGAAACTTTAAAAAGTTTATTTACCGGAATTTGTATTTTTTTTCGATACGTATTTTGAATTTTGATTCGTACTTAGAGTAATTTTGACCCTTTTTAATATTAATCAATCAGACCAGTGATTTCGATAAGCAAGTAAGTACTTAAACAAATCTTTTTTTTATTAACACACGTCAATACGCAAATCACATGCGAGATGGGGAAATCTCGCCTAGCATCAGCTGGCATCAGCCGGTTACGATTACCGCCATTGGTGTCTATCTCAATGATTCCCGCGCTTTGACATTACACGCGTGCATGTGAGAGAGCGTACGTTTTCGCTCGTTAATATGAAACCGGCCTTCTTGTTCCTAACCTATCCATATCGTCGTGGTATACGTTCGGAACTCTTTATGCCTTCTGAAATCCTAGTACCCGGTGTTTAAAAACACGTGACGATATTCCTCGTTTTCCACGTTTGGCGGTGGTAGCGTCGCGTCGCGTTGGTTTAAAATATTTTTGCTTTTTTCCCTGAGAATGCAACAGTTTGTAACGGTTTTGTTGCCCAACGGACCGTCACAAAAAAACCCACAAGAGATACAGTCGATGTTCGTTGTTGATATGCAACGGGATAACAACAGCTGTGACAACAGTGACGTTTTTACTGATAAACTATGGGAACCTGTTCCAGGTATAAAAAGTCTTTGTGTTATTCCAGACTTATATAATCCATCCATATACCAAATTTCAGCAAGATCTATTTGAACGTGTTTGAGTAATAAACATCCTAACATCTTAAAAAAAAAATCTATTCGATACAAATCTTGTCCTGACAATAACATACCTACTCAAAAAAAGATGAATAATTTTAAAAAGATATTGAAGAAGATTAAGATTATTCAAAAAGACATACAAAGTCATTTCCATGAGAACATTATTAAAAAAAACGATTTGGTGCAGTCGTTCGAAGTTATGCGCGTACATACATTTCAGCCATTCATTTTTAAATAGATAATATATTGGGAGAAGTAGCAACCTCTCACAGCATTCTATTTATTTGGTGTTATTAGTGCTGGGAAAAGCATAGCTTTCCTGGTGCTCAGAAACTGGTAATTTCAAAGTTCGAGGATCCGTGCATAGGAGTTATAATCAAGTTTAAAAGAAATGCACGCCATGACATCTTAATGTCAGCATAGATACATAAGAACTTTAATTTTATCTTTAATGCATTACATACATTCACATATATACTCATGCCTTTTTCCTTCAGTCTAGTCGGAGAAAACAGCTCGCCATCTGCTTCTGTCCTTACATACTTCACGAGCTTCCTTCACTGTCATTAAATCTTTCATGCAAGCCCGCCGGTTTCGAGTACTTTGACTTGCGCCCTTTTTTAAGGGTTCCGTTGCCTAATGGCAAAAAAAGGAACTCTTATAGATTCGTCATGTCTGTCCGTCCGTATGTCACAACCACTTTTTTCCGAAACTATAAGAAATATGCTGTTGAAACTTGGTAAGTAGATGTATTCTGTGAACCGCATTAAGATTTTCACACAAAAATATAAAAAAAGAAACTAAAGGACAATGCCCATGTCAGTATGGAAATCGGTTGCACACTATTTTTTGCCATGTCACATAAGTATAAACTGCATTAAAAAGCCTGCATTAAGTATTATCTGAAATATAAACGCATATTGTAACAGAACTTGGGGTTATTGAGAAATTAAATGATTACAACGAGAAAAATACAACAACAAGAAAATATTGTGACACAGACTGTTGAACTGACGTTTGAGTAAGACAGGGATACCATGTATAAATTAAGAGAAAAGTACCACTGAAGCACACATTATTTCACAACTTTAACTGATTATCACTAATAAACTACGAATACATACACGAAATAATAAGATTTCATAACTGCAATATATTTGAAGGTCACATTCCGAATTATTATCACGTATTATTATTTAACCATTTTATTTTAAAAAGATTGGTATATTTGTATTCTACCACCAATGGTTTATTTTATATAATGGTAACAATTAAATTAAAATGGAAACGATTATTCATTCAAGTTTTATATCTTTAATAATTTAAATCCAATCCCCAAGTTCTATAGAAGTGATTTAGTGTTGAAAAGTCATACTATAATCAATAGTATTTTTTAACATTTGAAATATTGACGCGAACGTCTAAAACCGCAACCAAGAATGGGCATTCTCCTTTGGGGGCCATACTTAGAACCGAAACACAAAAAAATTTTTTTTTTCATCGAACCTGTGGATAGGTCTTCAAAAATGATATTGAAGTTTCTAATATCATATTTTTTTACTTGCTGCTACGGAACCCTACATGGGCGAGTCCAACTCGCACTTGGCCGGTTTTTTCAATACATCATTAATTTGATCAGTTTATGTTCTGTGATGTTGACAGACCGCGCTGCCTGCGCAGTTAAAGGTGCCTTACGTTATCAATTTTTTTACGATCATTCATCGTACAAGTAGTAGTACTTTGTTTATTTTAGATTATAATTTTTCAATCATGTAATTTTTTAGTTGTTGATAACCAATATTGTGCAGAACACTACTAGTATATAAAATTGATTTATTTAGTATATATAAATGATGCGTGATCTTCAAGATCATTATTATTACCAAGCCACGACTGGACCTGATGGTAGACTCGGAAAGTATGAAAGCGACCTGTGTATTGTATTGAAGTAAGTGAAGATAAGTTAAATGTGCTTATTGTCACTGCCTTGGCAAATTGTTTGTATCTCAGGCTGTCAAGAGAATTATCATCTTTATTACCACCGTACCTATAAAGAGATAAAAAAATGTTTCTGAACATTTTCGCTTATAACTTTTTTATTTATAGTTCTACGACAAAAAGTTACTGGACCAAAGTTGTAGAGAATTTAATTAGCAAAAAAAAATGTTAACAATTTTTTTTTATCAGATAATTAGTTTAAGAGATATATCGTAAAAACCATTTCAACCCCTATTTTCAAGATGGCGGCCGTTCGACAAGGGTGGCGACCCCACAAACTTGGTTTTAGCTTTACACTGACCCCCACACATCAAAAGAATAAAATTGCATCCTCTAAAAAACGCAAGGCTAGGCCTAAAAAATGTAACATTTCAATGGACTATACACCCCACGCTTTTTTTAAAATAAAATATTTTTTATTTATTTACACTATTATTAATTTATATTTATTGAAATTTTTAACACTATACTTAATTTAAATTTATTAAAACTTATTTTCTATTTTTTTAGTTCGGTTTTCTATAAATGCGTGTTTTTTAGTTTTTTAAACTATTATTTATTTCCTATTGAAATAAAGCACGCGTGGTCTGCGCGGTCTCATGTCATGAGTCGTATAGTCAGTACATGGTATTTAAAGTTCGGTACTGGGCTATCAGAAGTTACTTAAGCGAGCCTGTTCCTTTGCTAAATCAAACTTTATAAAAAACAAAATATCAAATTCTGTTAATAAAATTAAGACTACCTGGAACATTATGAATTCCGAATGTGGTAAATCTCCAGTAGTTATAATAATTATATTTACGGGGATTAACGCGATCACTTATTTAAAGGTATTACATACCTCTGGTTTGCCCGACGTTTCGACCAGGTTGCACTGGCCGTGGTCACAGGCTGACTGGCTCCAGTAGTTGTAAGAGATTACCATTTAAAAATAGACAGTCGCCATGTCACAGACCATCTGGAAGTTGCGACAGAGTTTGAACACTTTTTTTCAAATATACCTGTAGCCACTACCCGAACTCTTCAGTCATCTTCCACTTCCGCTGAGTCATTACTTATGGAATCAATTACAAAATGTGAGGACGCTTTCAGATTCTCAGTTGTTGATAGCAAGGACATCAGAAAAGCGTTTAAATCCATTGATATTAAAAAGACCGCAGACCTATGGGGATTATCAGTCAAAACTGTTTCAAGCATCATTGATGTCATTGCTCCCCATCTAGTAACTGTGTTTAATGACTGCGTCACTAGCGGTATATTTCCTGATTTAATGAAACATAGTAAAGTCATACCTTTGTTCAAGGTGGGCAGCGCCTCAGATCCCTCGAATTTCAGACCCATCTCTGTGTTGCCGACCTTGAATAAAGTATTTGAGAAATTAATTCTAGACCAGATGCTAACCCATTTTAATAAATATAAATTATTTCTAGATAAACAGTTTGGGTTTACTAAAGGACGATCAACGACGGATGCTGGTATAGAGTTATTGAAATGTATTTACGAGGTCTGGGAGTATAAGCAGGAGTGCGAGGATCCCTCGAACTTCAGACCCATCTCTGTGTTGCCGACCTTGAGTAAAGTATTTGAGAAATTAATTCTAGACCAGATGCTAACCCATTTTAATAAATATAAATTATTTCATGATAAACAGTTTGGGTTTACTAAAGGACGATCAACGACGGATGCTGGTATGGAGTTATTGAAATGTATTTACGAGGTCTGGGAGGATAAGTAGGATGCATTAGGTGTTTTCTGCGATCTATATAGAGCCTTCGATTGCGTCCAACATGATACATTAGTCAGGAAATTAGATTATTACGGAATAAGGAACAAGGCTCTCGACCTTTTGACTTGTTATTTGAACAATAGAATTCAGATGGTGTGATGTGAACGGTACACGTTCGGTGGGATCTTTGGTTTGATGGGCGTTCCACAGGGTTCGATACTTGGACCATTTTTATTTTTAATTTATATAAATGACCTCCCTTACTACGTAAGGGATAAAACAATACATATCAATCTCAAGAGTGGTTCATTGGTTTAATATAAATAATCTTTGCCTTAATGAAAAAAAAACCAAATGTATTAAATTCACCTTACCTAATGTTACACAGGTGGAAACCAATGTACAACTCAATGGACAGTTGTTGAGCCTTGTGGAATCGACCGTGTTCTTAGGTTTAAATATCGATGCTAAATTACAGTGGGGATCACATATTGAAAAAATAGCTAGTAGGATAATTCTGCTTCCTACGCTGTGAAAAAGATTAGGACTTTAACAGACATAGATACCGCTAGAATAGTTTATTTCAGTTATTTCCATAGTATTGTGAGCTACGGCATTCTCCTTTGGGGTAATGCCGCAGATTTAAATACAATTTTTGTATGGCAAAAGCGGGCTGTGCGGGCAATTTATAAGTTGGACCCAAGAGTCTCCCTCCGAGAAAAGTTCAAAGAAATAAACATTCTAACTGTAGTGTCTCAATATATTGTTACAACGATTGTCGATATCTCGGAAACTACTGATCGGATCTTCTAGAAATTAAAACGCATTGTTAATGTCAAAGTACTCTATCGATCCGTGTAGAAAAATCCAGAAAAGTCAATACAAAATCACAAGCCCTTTGTCTACCTATAACTACTTTACCTACAAATCGCGATAACAAGGGCATTCACCTCTATCGTCGGCACGACTGTGTAGGTACCTGTTTTCTCGAACGTCCCAGTAAATACCTACTATTCTCGAACACTCTAGTGCTCTAGATGATTCCGGAATATTCTACCCCGATATAAAAGGACGCCCGGCTATCGACACTAGTCAGTTTATTTTCGAAAGTGACAGCGAACACATCTTACCGAAGTGAACCAAGAGAGTTATACCTGCGACTTAAGCAACGACTGTGGACTACTGTGAACTGCTGAGCGACTGGAACTGTTGAAGAGTACTGTGTGTGCTAGTTATTTAGTTGTCTAGTTTGTGGTGAGCGAATAAACCTCTTTGTTGTGTAAACGGCATTTAATTTGTACCCCGCGCACGTAACAACTGGTGTCAGAAGTGCGATGCCGTTATTACCACGTGAAGACGAAGGGCGTACTCCACGGACCAGACGTCAAGTGGAAATGGATGCTGCACGTCAACGGAGCCTTGAAGAGGAAGGGCATCAGGCCGATTCTGCTATCTCAGCGGGAACTACGGCAGCACAAGATGGAACCTCGTCAGATACCAACATGATGACGCTGCTGACTTCTATGCAGCAGATGATGCAGATCTCCTTGCAAGAAATACAGGCCAAACAAGAGGCCAGTCAACAGATGATACAGGCCAACCAAGAGGCTAGTCGACAGACAATGCAGGCTTCCATGCAAGAGATGATACAGGCCAACCAAGAGGCTAGCCGACAGATGATACAGGCCAACCAGGAAGCTGTCATGGGTAAAATCGATGCAGGCATCCATGCACTGGGAGATAAAGTGATGAACCTCGAATACGGCTTGCAAATGCTGAGTAAGGAAGTGGCTGCGAAGACTGGGACCATTGACGACTGCTTGCAAATGCTCAGTAAGGAAGTAGCTTTGAAGACTGGGACCATGGACGACCGCTTACAAGAGGTTGAAAAAGAGATGGTCAGGCTAAAAACCTGCGGACCTGCTGACGATCGCTTGCAAGAGCTTGAAAAAGAGATTGTCAGGCTAAAAACCCGCGGACCTGTTGCCGTGACCTCATCATCATCAGCGAAGTTCGACCTACCACACTTCGATGGAACTTCCTCGTGGACAGCCTTCAAGTACCAATTTGAGATATTGGTAAAAACTAAAGCCTGGAGCAACGAGGAGTCTTTTATGGCCTTAACACTTGCATTACGAGGAGATGCCTTAGTAATACTGGAAAACCTGCCACCTGAAGGAAGGACACTAGAGTCTCTGATAGAAGCATTAGACACACGCTACGGTGACAAGCATCTGGAGAAGGTCTACCGAGCGCAGGTATGGGAGAGGAAACAGAAAGCTGGTGAAAGCCTCCAGGAATGGGCTGTAGCGGTTGAAAGGCTCGTCCGTCGAGCCTACTCATCGACACCCGTGATGATCGAGCTCACTCTACTGGAGGCCTTCCTAAACGGTATACGGGACGCAGAAGTGAGAACTAGTGTGCAGTTGTGTCACCACCAGACCTTAAAAGAAGCACTGGCTTATACCCTTGAGGTGGAAACCGTACGGCAGAACGCTGGGATAAGTAAGGTCAGGGAAGTCAAGGAGGTAGTTGCAGAGGCGAGGAAGCCGCGGTATGTCCCAACGTGTTATTCCTGTAGAAGAAGGGGCCATATCCAGTTAGAGTGCCCTTCGAGGAAACGGAGGAGGGTCACGGACTCATGGACCCAAGTGGAACATGGAGTCAGGGAGGTCAAGGAAGTAGTTGCAGAGGAGAGGAAACAGTGGTATGTCCCAATGTGTCATTTCTGTAGAGGAAGGGGCCATATCCAGTTAGAGTGCCCTTCTAGGAAACGGAGAAGGGTCACGGACTCCTGGACCCAAGTGGATCAAGATGTTCCGTTAAAACTAAATGTCGCCAGGGTCGCAGGGCGTGCGCTGGCTGGTCGATATGAGGCGCCAACCATCACTACAACTCAAGTTTGCAATGCTGATGCTTTGTCACGAAGGCCGTGTGTCGAAGATTGTCATTGTCAGAGGAACGAAGCCCGAGAAGAGTTTAAAGTCATAAAGGTGAATGGACTTGACGACGAATGGAGTGGAAGCAGTATGAAGAAGGCGCAAGAAGATGATGATGATCTACAACCTATACTGCACTGGAAACAACTTGGAAGCAAACCCCGATGGAGTGATGTATCTGCTTACAGTTCAACTACCAAAAGCTATTGGGCCCAGTGGGACAGCTTAGCTCTGGTAGAAGATGTCCTGTATAGGAAATGGGAGTCTAACGATGGTAAGGAAGTAACCTTGCAAGTAGTGGTACCACGAAGCAAGGTGGCCCCACTCTTACGGCACATCCACGATGGTGTTTCTGGCGGGCATCTCGGAGTCAAGAAAACCCTGGTTAAAGTGCGACAGCGGTTTTACTGGCTTCGTTGTCGGGAAGATGTCGAGGATTGGTGCCGTAAATGCACTGCATGTGCTTCGGTTAAAGGACCGCCGACAAGAAGCAAAGGAAAATTGAAGCTGTACAACGTTGGAGCACCGTGGAAACGTATCGCCATTGATATTGCTGGACCTTTTCCAACGACTGATGAGGGCAACAAATACATCGTAGTAGTGCAAGACTACTTCACTAAGTGGCCGGAAGTATTTGCGACACCCAACCAGGAAGCAGTCACTGTAGCCAAGAAACTGGTTCAGGAAGTGGTCAGTCGATACGGCGCACCTATGGAGATCCACTCCGACCAAGGACGGAACTTCGAGTCTGCTCTGTTTCAAGAAATGTGCAAACTCCTCGGTATAAACAAGACTCGTACGACTCCAGCGCACCCGCAGTCAGACGGAATGGTCGAGAGGTTTAACCAGACGTTGGAAAATCACTTGGCTAAAGTTGTCGACGAACACCAAAGAGATTGGGACCAGTACATCCCACTGTTTCTGATGTCCTATCGATCTGCGGTGCATGACAGTACGGGACACACCCCAGCTAAAGTAAATTTTGGTCGAGAGATAAGGCTACCAGTGGATGCAATAACCGGCACGCCACCCGAAAGTCCTAAGCCCGTAACGGACTACGTGAGTGAACTTCAAAACCGGCTGGACGAGGTGCACAGAATGGTACGGGAAAACAATTTGAAGACAGGTATAAGGATGAAAACCCGGTACGATAGAAATGCAAACACCAACGGGTTTGAAGAAGGAACACTGGTATGGTTTCACAATCCGCTACGCAGAAAAGGAAAATCTCCAAAACTTCAAGCTCGCTGGGAAGGACCCTATACGGTTGTTACAAGAATCAATGACATCACCTACCGCATTAAGAAGGGGCTTAGGGGAAAACCAAAGGTAGTCCATGTGGATAGGTTGACGCGATATCATGGAACAAATGATGCTCGGGACGAGCATGATTAAGAGGGGGTAATGTTACAACGATTGTCGATATCTCGGAAACTACTGATCGAATCTTCTAGAAATTAAAACGCATTGTTAATGTCGAAGTACTCTATCGATCCGTGTAGAAAAATCCAGAAAAGTCAATACAAAATCACAAGCCCTTTGTCTACCTATAACTACTTTACCTACAAATCGCGATAACAAGGGCATTCACCTCTATCGTCGGCACGACTGTGTAGGTACCTGTTTTCTCGAACGTCCCAGTAAATACCTACTATTCTCGAACGCTCTAGTGCTCTAGATGATTCCGGAATATTCTACCCCGATATAAAACGACGCCCGGCTATCGACACGAGTCAGTTTATTTTCGAAAGTGAAAGCGAACACATCTTACCGAAGTGAACCAAGAGAGTTATACCTGCGACTTAAGCAACGACTGTGGACTACTGTGAACTGCTGAGCGACTGGAACTGTTGAAGAGTACTGTGTGTGCTAGTTATTTAGTTGTCTAGTTTGTGGTGAGCGAATAAACCTCTTTGTTGTGTAAACGGCATTTAATTTGTATACCGCGCACGTAACAATATTTTTGAAAATCTTTTGTATGTTAGAAGAAACATTTCCAATTTTTTAAGGCTTTGTGATATACATAACGTAAATACTAGACATATAAACAATCTTGTGTCAAAATCAAAACAAACAATCAAGATTAGTAATTCCTTTCAGGGTAACTGTATACGCTTCTACAACAAGCTTCCTAGTGAAATGAAGAATCTACCTCTTCATAAATTTAAAAGACAATTTAAAAGTAAACGAAAAGCGCGAGTGTGACGCCCCTGGTGCTGCATACGTCCATAGGCCGCGGTAACCGCTTGCAATTAGGTGGGTCCTGTGCTTTTCTGCCACCAAAGTGGTATGAAAACGAAAGATATTGCATTCCAGGAATTTAAAAATGTGACGTTACAACATTCTGGAAAAAAACACTTGTGCACACGGGCGTGTCAATTTGGCGAGTCATGTAGTCGGCACATGGTATTTACCATTCAGTACTGGGTTATCAGTGCAGATATATCCACCAAATTCCAACCCTAAAGGAGGCTGCTGTACATGCCCTGTCAACATACCTGGGCTGCGGCGAAGGAGACGTCATTCTTAAGGTTGACTTGAAGAATGCCTTTAATTCAGTTAATAGGGACACTTTGTTGCCACAGGCCAAGCTGAAAACATCCAAAATTTTCAAGTTTTTTTGGCAGTGCTACAGACACCCTTCTAAATTACTCTTTAAGAAAAATGCTTAGATGCAGCGATCGGGTGTCAACAAGATGACTCTCTTGGGCCAATCATTTTCAGTTTATCAATACATCCAATCATTAGGCAGCATAATTCAAATTTTAACATCTGGTATCTAGATGACGATACTCTAGGAGGTGACATAGACACGGCACTTAAAGATCTTTCCTGAAAGACCTATTTAAAACTATTGGTTTAGCACTAAATTCCTCAAAATGTGATTTTTTTTCTTAACGATAACGTTGACAGTTCTTTGGCAATTTCAAAATATAATGGTTTGGCTCCAAATTTGCAAGTTTTTCAAAAAGCTCTCTTCAGCTCCTGGGGGTCCCCGATTCTAGAAGGAGCCCATGATTCCTTCGTTGAGGAAAAAATACAAAATTTTAATGAAGTTTCGGATCGAATCCTCCAAATTAATATACATTCAGCATTTACTATTGTTCGATACTGCCTTTTCATCCCAAAATTCACACAAGCTCATCATGGTGATCATCACAATTTTTTAAACATTCCGCACTTTTAGGCAAGTTGGACAAAATTATTCAAAATACTGTGTAAAATGTTGAATGCAGATTTAAATGACCGAGCCTGGCTGCAAGCGACTCTACCGGTTCGCTGTGGTGGGCTCGGCGTTCGTAAAATTACCGAGGTCACTTCACCAGCCTTTCTATCTGCAATCCATTTCACAGAAGAACTAACCAGGAAAATTTTAATACCCACACTGGTTAATTCTGAAGTGCCAGACAAAATCAAAGCTTTTAAGCTTACATGCTTAGGAAATGGCTTGCCCAAACAATGATTTGCCCAACAATCTATTCTTCCAGAGACAATGGGATGGGCCGCTTTGCAACATGGCAAGGCAACATTTGATTAACATATCTTATAATATAGCAAAGCGCTCGCTTTTTGGCTGTGGGGAATGGGAGTCTGGTGTCTGGCTGCAGGCTCTTCCATCGCCCAACATAGGGACTATGTTTGACGACACGAAATTCAGAATTGCAACTATCTTGCTCCTTGTGTCTCTCCTCATCGATGTCACTGTGGAGAAGCAGTAGACAGCCTTGGGAATCACGGCCTATCATGCTGCAAGAGCGCAGGACGCATGTCGCGTCATGCACACCAAATCGATATTATCCGCCGGGCTCTTGTCACCGCCGGTGTTCCAGCCGTGCTTGAACCTGCTGGTTTGGTTCGCGACGATGACAAGAGATCAGACGGATGTCTTTGGTTCCTTGGAAGTTGGGTAGGCCTTGGGTGTGGGACGCAACTTGTGGCGACACCATCGCGCCTTCTCATCTTTCAAGTACGACGCTATGTTTGTGCTGCTGCGGTGCAATTTTATTTTTAATGTACAGATAGTTAATATTTTCATTTCTTTTTAATATAATATAAACTAAATCAGTAATAGAAATTAAAAGTCAAATATTAAAACGAACATTTTTGGGAAGTATATTGAAAGACTCTCACAACACAGCAACATGCAGCAACATGCGTGGTCCCGCGCGGTCTCTATTCCGCGAACCGAGTCAGCAGTCAGCACTATTCCGCGAACCGAGTCAGCACGTGGTATTTAAAGTTCGGTACTGGGCTCTCAGAAGTTACAAAGAAATTGTTAATTCCAGAAATAAAACGTGGAACATTATTGGAAAGTATTTTGAGAGACTCTTTCAAAAGACAAGCAGTACGCGTGGTCCGCGCGGTCTCAATTTCGCGAGACGTAGTCAGCGCGTGGTATTTAAAGTTTTATACTGGGCAATCAGAAGTTACTAAGAGATTGTTTATTCCAGAGAGAAAAAAGGGAACCTTAGTGGAATTTCGTGAGTCGTATAGTCATCACGTGTTATTTAAAGTTCGGTGCTGGGCTATCAGAAGTAACTGAGAGATGCGATGAATATTTTCATTTCTTTTTAATATAATATAAACTAAATCTGTAATAGAAATTAAAAGTAAAATTCTAAAAGGAACATTTTTGGGAAGTATATTAAAAGACTCACAACCACAGCATGGGTGGTCCCGCGTGGTCTCTATTCCGCGAACCGAGGCAGCACGTGGTATTTAAAGTTCGGTACTGGGCTCTCAGAAGTTACCAAGAGATTGTTAATTCCAGAAATAAAACATGGAACATTATTGGAAAGTATTTTGAGAGACTCTTTCAAAAGACAGCGGTACGCGTGGTCCGCGCGGTCTCAATTTCGCGAGACGTATAGTCAGCACGTGGTATTTAAAGTTTTATACTGGGCAATCAGAAGTTACTAAGAGATTGTTTATTCCAGAGAGAAAAAGGGAACCTTGTTGGAATTACGGAGTCGTATAGTCATCACATGTTATTTAAAGTTCGGTGCTGGGCTATCAGAAGTTACTGAGAGTTGCGATGGTTTGCGAAGCTACTAAAATATAGTGTTTGCATTGCATTCCAGAAATTTAAAAATGTGACGTTATAATCTAATAGACGTTATAAAATTTTGGTAATAGCACTTTTAAATCCGTGACGTCTGGGGTCTGACCTCACACCTCCTTTTGACGATGAAATTATAACACGTATTTCAAGGAAATATATTATTTATTTTAATCAAGCACTTTTATTTAGTTTATTTAGGGAATTTTACACGGGGTTATTTATCTTTAATATGTGGACTGGGGAAGGAACGCGGACTCTGCCCAGGGATAGGGCTTACAGCGGAATTCTCCTCAGGATACTTTTTCACAGCTCGATTCAAGGACGGGTCCTCAGGATCTCGTTCCAACTTGAACTGCCCAGGCTCCTTTGTTTTTTCCTAACTTCCGAATACAAATTTAAATTATTACAACAGTTTTATTTTTATATCGCTGACGCATGATGGCCAGGGAATTAACTGTAGTGTTCGAAGGAGTTCGAACACCACACCACACGGGCGTGTGAATTTGGCGAGTCATGTAGTCGGCACATGGTATTTACCCTTCAGTATTGGGTTATCATTACTAGATACTACTGGGTATTGGGTTAGACATGCGTGTGTGCATATCAAAATAGTTAGTATCTGTGGCGTCTTGAGAGAAAATGTGTTTGTTAGTCGATATACACCCAGTTGCAGAAACGATCTTCAAATTTTTAAAGGCACATTATATCTTAATACGTCATTATCGCGTTGCTGAAAACAACATTTAAGGGCAATTTTAATGCTTCTTTTAATTTAACTAATGAAGCGTCAAATCAGGACTTAACATAAATTCACGTTGCACAAAACGACATTAGTGTCTAATGAATTATTAACTTGACAGTTTGAGGTTATAATTTTTAATGTCTGGTTAAACGTCCATTAAAGATGTCTTTAACCGTTAAAGTTTGTGTAAATAATATATATGTACAGTATTTCGTTTTTATTATGTCACTTTCAAGTCTTTCATATTTATCTGATCTGGAGGAATACGTTCCCCGACGCCGTAGAATTCCAGATAGGGTAAATTTGTTTGAAAAACACCATGGCGAAGATTTCCGTGTAAGATACAGAATTTCCAAGGAAGTAGCTTTACAAATCTGTTAGATACTTAATTTAGAACCAGAAACAAGAAGAAATAAAGCAATTGATGTCATGACACAATTATTAATTTGCCTTAGGTTTTTAGCCACGGGATCTTTCCAGCAAATGTTAGGCGATTTAACCAGTGTGCTTATGTCAACAGTTTGTAGAATAGTGCAAAAAGTTACACGTAAGCTCGCAAGTTTGAGTTCTACATATATTAAAATGCCAGAGGGGAATGAGCTACGAAGAGTTGCAGAAGGATTTTTTGAAATAGATGGTTTCCCACGGGTTGCAGGAGCCCTGGACTGTACTCATATCAAAATTATCAGTAGAGGAGGGCCAGTACCTGAATTATATAGATGCAGAAAAGGATTTTTTTCTATAAATGTGCAGACAGTCTGTGATTCTTCTCTTAAAATTAGAGATCTCATTGCTCGTTGGCCTGGATCGGTCCATGACTGCACAATTTTCAATAATTCACATCTATGTGCAGATTTTGAAACAGGATAATATGGTGCATACTATTTATTAGGAGACAGTGGATACTTCAACAAAAATTACTTGCTGACTCCCTTTTTGCGTCCACAGAATACTTCAGAAGAGGCTTATAACAAAAGCCAAATTGCAACGCGAAACACAGTAGAAAGGTGTTTTGGGGTGCAGAAACGGAGATGCCCATGTCTCGAAAAGGGAATTACTCTCAACAAAACCTCAACACTTCTACAAGTAATTGTGGCATGTGTAGTGTTACACAATATGTGTATAGAATTGGATGAAGTGGAACCTCCCAATGATATATCTATTGATGGTGATATAGATACTGAACATGATTTCCTCACTAGACCACAACAGGGTTTTCAAACATCGGCACGAACTGCAATTGTAAATAGTGTATTCTCTATCTCTTAAATGTTACATCATTAACTTAATAACCATTACAACTATTTCAAATTTATGTATATAGATGTAATTATGGTCAATTATTGTCATTATATTTTTGTGTAAATATAAATTGTGTATAAAATCAGGTCCATACAAACTCCTCATCCTTGCATTAATCCCAGTCTCATCAGTCCCGCAATCAGTTCTTTATGAGTGGATTTGTTGAGTGTCGAATGTCGTGTCACTTGAGGCGTTTGGGGTGACTGATATTAATTAGTGGAAGGTATTTCCTTAGTTGGTTTTTGTACTTCTGAACCAAGAGCCTAATTTTCTCCTTGAAGGTCACAGTGACAGACAAACTACATATTTAAAAAAAGTGTACACTAAGTAGAAAAATAATAAGGCAACAATAATATTCTGAATAAATTGATTTTATTTTAGTTTATTTAATTTTTCAAAATCTCCATCTTCAACTTGTGTTCCTCTTTATTTTGAACTATTTCCAACATCAGCTTCTTTCTTTCCAATTGAGCATTTTGACATTTTTTCTTAAAATATAGCCTCTTGAAAGCTTCAGCTGATGAGGTTTTCAGTTTCATTATGTTCCTTCGCTTTTATGCTGAAACAACAAATATGTACCAGTAATGAATATCTGTAAAATATTACAGGTAAATGCTAAGTATTGCAATGAATGTCTTTAACCAAACCTGTTTTCAAAATTTTCCTATGTTTTGGAGTTTTCCTTATCACAGGTGAATTACTCTGCAAGCTTGAACTGTCTCAACTGAAATAAAATACAGACATTATAACTATATGCAGCTCCGACATATAATAATATGTAACAATTGCACTTCACTTGGTGAATAAGATTGCCTAAGGTGTTAATTATTACACTATAGTTTTCAAAGTTAATTTGCATTCTGTTTACAATATTTGTTAATACTTAATCTTATTAGGTAAGTAACGGTACTTATGTGATGAAAAACGGTTTTCATCACATAAGTCTGTTCTGGGATTTCTATAATTTGAGGTGCATTTGTGACATTAAAATTTGCAGACCCCTGACAATCCTCAGCTGAAATAAAATAAACACATTATATTAAATACATCATACATTTACAATTCACAGGCTTTTTTTATAGATACATACCCTTATTTTCTAACTCCATTGTAGTAACATAGGCAGGTACAATGAAGTTAGCATTCCTGTTCATGTCAATAGTATTACTGACACTTTCTGAAACAATAAGTTCATTGAGTCGCAGAAAGAGTCAAAGACTTGAAAAAGATCTTATTACCAAGGTGTTAAGATCTTTTTGAGTATTTTGTTTGACACAGTCAATTTGATGTTGACTGTACAGGTGCATGAAGCAAATAATATTTTCTATCGTTAAATAAATTTTATGCACTGTCATATGGGTTGTGCAGTGGCTCTATCTGGTCTTGGATTATGGCCAGCACTTTCGCATCATTGTCACTTAACTTTGGTTTCCAAAAGCCTCCACCAATTTTGTTCATTTCAATCTAAAGGCAAAACAGTTTTTGTTAATAATTTAATTATAATTATATTTTGTAACAAAAAGCCACATTGAAGATGAATAGGTACCTTATCTTCTTTTCCAGCTTGTACAGCATGTTAGATTGCCTCTGCTGTCACCATTCACCATATGGCTCTCTTCTGCATTGATGTATGCTGATTTCTGTAGAAATATTAATTGAATTTTACATTTAATAAATGCAAAAGAATAAATGTTGTAACATAATCTGTAAGAGTGTAATAAATATTGGCTTCCAATCTTACACTACTTTCCCCAAGCTCTCTGCGAGTTTTTTTGCTTCATATTGTAGTACAGGGCTTTTAATTACATTACATTTTAATCTCTTGGTAACTTCTGAGAGCCCAGTACCGAACTTAACATACCACGTGCCAATATCGACTAAAAAACACATTTTCTCTCAAGACGCCACAGATACTAACTTTTTTGATATGCACACACGCATCTCTAACCCAGTAGCCAGTAGTATCTAGTAATGATAACCCGGTACTGAAGGGTAAACACCATATGCCGACTACATGACTCGCCAAATTCACACGCCCGTGTGCACAGTGGTAGTAGAGTCAAGCAACAGTCATTTTGGCCGTTGCATGAATTTGCCGACTCGACCGGGGAAGCACCACCCTTTCACAGAATATCGACGCCAAGTAACAGTATTTAAACTGTTGCGTTCCGTTTGGTGAGTGAGAGTGCCGGAGCCCAAACTCCTTTCCCATCCCCTCCCAAACTCCTTTACCATCCCCTTTCCTTTACAGGGTCGGCAGCGCGAGTGTGACGCCACTGGTGTTGCACACGTCCATAGGCCGCGGTAACCGCTTCCCATCAGGTGGGCCGTGTGCTTGTCAGTGGTATAAAAAAAAAAAGTGCTATTACCAAAATTTTATAACGTCACATTTTTAAATTCCTGGAATGCAATGCAAACACTATAGGTATTTTAGTACGCTGTCACGCGGGGGGGTATCCGAGGGGATTTCCGCACGAAAAAAAAAAAAACAAAGGTATTTTAGTAGCTTCGCAAACCATCGCATCTCTCAGTAACTTCTGATACCCCAGCACCGAATTTTAAATAACACGTGATGACTATACGACTCACGCATTTCCATCCAATAAGGTTCCCTTTTTCTCTCTGGAATAAACAATCTCTTAGTAATTTCTGATTTCCCAGTATAAAACTTTAAATACCACGTGTATTATAACGTCTCGCGAAATTGAGACCGCGCGGACCACGCGTACTGCTCTGTTGAAAGAGTGTCTCAAAATAGTTTCCAATAATGTTCCATGTTTTATTTCTGGAATTAACAATCTCTTGGTAACTTCTGAGAGCCCAGTACCGAACTTTAAATACCACGTGCTCGACTCGGTTCGCGGAATAGAGACCGGCGGGACCACGCATGCTGTGTTGTGGGACAGTCTTGAAGAATTTGCCAACTTAGAAAAAAACTATAAGTTTTTGTTATCTCCTGAGAATGCTGCACCAATGATATTGATTTAGAACATCTAAAAATGGTCTACCATGCATTAGCAGAGTCTAAGCTTAGATATAGCATTCTTTTCATAAGAAAATATAACAACAATATACAGCGAGCTTTCATTCCATTCAAGAAAGGATGACTGTTGCCAAAAAAAGCACAAAAAAATGTGATTCCAAAATCGTGCAGCACTGGATTCATTGAAGCTCATCGTAGATTCTAGTGACTTAGTAAAAAGTTCTAAACATTACGCTATAAAATTCCCACGATGCCCGGGTTTGTTGGTTTGGTTGGCTTCTTCTTGTTTTTGCGAACAACTGTGAGACAGAAATATGTTGCTATTGTGCTATCGTAAAAAAATGATATAGCAGGTAGTAAATTATAGAAAACAGCTGTGCCGTGCAATACACAAATGAAACAACATTCCGGAGTCAGCTGTTGGAATCATCTACTGCCAGGCGACGTGTACCGGCGATGACATAAAAATCGGTCCGTGGGCTTAAGGCGTTCACGAGCTTTTTGTGAAACTCAGCAAACTGCAGTTTACTCGCGCAAAGGTTTTTCATAGCTATTTAGCACGGGAATGCTGCCTGCAGCATGCAGCCAAGGATAACCGAGTTTTTAAACCTTTGTAGACTACATTGGCATAGGAGTACGGGGACTGGAGGCGATATTGCTTCGAGATTTTTTTTTTGTACATACAGCGATACAACGAAATTTCTTTTTTATACCTAGTTGGTTATGGTAAGTACATAACAAACAGCTCAAACAGCTGAATTGATAGACTTCTTCTGTTCAAGCGCAGATAGGTTTAAAAAACAGTGTAAAATGAAAGGAAACTTACTATTTATTTATTTATTCGGAGGACCAACAGCCGTAACAAAAGTAAAAAAAATATTTAGTGACATACAGCCAATTAAAGGTTCTCACTTATACACTTCAGACTGAGTATATAATGTGGACTGACACTTTTTTAAAGTACTTAAATGATAGGTAAAAATAAAATGTTATGTACCCAAATCTACTTGAGCTTAAAATACATGTACACATTGATACATCTGCTAACGAGGATCTTAAGTCCCTTCCAAGTCAGTCCTTCATTAAGAAATTTCATTAATAAAAATATTTTCAAGGAAATACGTGTTTTTGAACAATATTGTTTTTTCTAGTTGCATGGAGCCATTTGATTGCGGTCCCTTGCCTTCGTCAAAAATCATGTTACTCAGAAATTAGTGTACCTCTTGTTAGCTTCTGATTCCCTGGTACCAATAACTTAAAAGTACGGTACAATATTCCCACGATGCCCGGAGCTGTGTTTATTGGTTTTTTTATGATAACGAACAGCTGTGAGACGGAAAGAAGATTGTTGTCATAGTAAAAAAAATATTTTTGAAGCAGGTAATAAATGAAAGAAAACAGCTGTGCCTTACAATAATCAAACGACATTCCTTACACAAGTCAGGTGTGGGAATCAGCTGTCGCTGCTGTCAGTGGATGCCGCCACATGAATAGTACAATTTCATTCACAGTAGCACGCGGCGTAGAAAATATACTATTTTTGTGTCACTTTCATGAACAAAGGTCTGAATTGGAAAGTGAATACCTATGATATGATTATTATTATGATTATGATTAGATATTAAGCCAGTATAAAATGAAGTGAACTGTGGAACCCGGGCACAGATTACCTAATGTCCCGGGCTCCGCTCTACTAGTAACTCCTCCTTTTATTATGGATAGGTTTATTTTGACTTTTACTGAAGCGACTGCCGTCTGACCTCCAACACCGAGAGGAAAGCCTCTGCCAGAGGCACGACCGTCAATCACCAGATGTTAAGATGCCCTCACAGTTTAACTAGCTTGTGTTATGGGTTCCAGAATGCGGATAAACATACTTATATACATTTTTTTTGTAAATACGAGTACATACATATTATACATAGAAACACCCAGACCAATGCAAATATACATATTCAGGCAAACAAATATTTGCACTGAGCGGGAATCAAACCCGCGCCCCCTGTCGTAGCAGTCGAATGCATTATCGTTACGCCACAGAGGCCGTCGTATTTATTTTACTAATCTTCAGAGCACATTTTTCAATTTTTGTTTATTATTTTATGTAAAGTTTTTATGTAAAGTTCATTTTATGTAAAGAGCTTTTGTGGTAGCTCGTAGCTCTGAAACTTTTTAAGCTAATACCGATGGCGACTGTATCAGCTGGCGGAAGACATATTTAAAATCATAATCTAAGGAAAAATAGACTGATTTGATTTCATTGATTTACAATATACGTAAGTACCACCGCAATCTACAAAATAAAGTGTGTATGTTGGATATTAATTTAAGTACATTGCGGGGTTTTTACAAATTTATTATAAATGATATACAAAACTAAAATAAACAACATTTGATTTGATAAAGTCTTGTTGTATTTTTATTTTTCTTGGGATTTATTAAGTTAATGTCTGGGTCCCAAGCTGGTGCCAACAACCAGCGTGGGACGCAGTCAATAACTTTGATTTGATAAATTACTGTGGAAGCGCCTACGTCGGTTATCTTAGCAAACAGCGAACAGTCTATTTTAGCTGTGAGTTTAATTTTTATAGTTTTATTAGATGACTTGCGGTTTGCTAAGATATTCTACGTATGCACTTTTTAAACCACTTAGGTGGCAGACAAGCACACAACCCTCTGATGGGAAGTGGTTACCGCGGCCTATGGACGTGTGCAACATTAGTAGCGACACTGCCGACCCTGTAAAAATCTTCCAATACCATTCTTGACGAACCCCATATTGTAGTCCTTTGGGAACATCACAGCAGGGGGATATCATTCCATAACCTAGTCCCATCTATCTAGTGCATGCAGCAAACTATTCAAATCAAAATTTCATAGCCGGGGATCGTTCTTGGAGACATACCGAGAAACTGAGAAACTTCCAGCTTTTATAACATAACGAATTGCTCTTGGTCCAAAAGATACTTTTTAATTTCTTATTTTTTTTTATGAAGGGCACTTTAATCTAACTGCACCTTGACTTATGGTACGCTAAAGGTGTAGTCTCAGGAATGAACTCACTATTATAGATGCTACAATGGTGAAACGGCCTCGTCAGATGTTTTTTCACACCTCATTAAAGGACCCGGGCGTGGACCTTGGATTGTAGGAAGTTTTTTTTAAAATTTTGTATTTAATAATCTCTTAGTAACTCTGATAGCCTAGTACCGAAAATTTTGTACCACGTGTCAAGTCAGTAAAAATCCCACGGCTTTCGATATAATTTCGAAGAACTCCACAAAATATATTTTTTGTGCATTTTTGTGCTAGGACAGTGCCTGGCAACAACCTGGCTTCCACATCTCATGAATCTTATAATTATAATATTGTACAATAGGTGCAAGCCCGACATAACCGCCCCCGCTGGCCGGCGGGGGGGTATCCGAAGGGATTTCCGCACGATAAAAAAAAAAAAAAAAAAAAAAAAAGGTATATTTTATACTAAAAAGACCGCGCCGCTCCGCCGCACGGGCGGAGCGGGGCGTTGCCATTTTTTTATAAATATAATTATAATGATCCTCTCTTTATTTTGCGCGCTGTTTTGATGTAACATCTATTGCTCTTGGTAACTCCTGATAGCCTAGTATTAGTTGTTGGTATATACGTGGCGCCATAATTAGCTCCAAAAAATTAATGGTGCTACACGACTACATACAACGAGCGACAATGCATGCTCACTCACAACAAGCGTATATTGTTAAAGTGGTGGAACCTGTAATAGTCCATTGAAAAGTTACATTTGGGGTTGCGTTTTTTAGAGGACGCAATTTTATTTTTTTGATGTGTTGGGGGGCTCAGTGTAAAGCTAAAACCATCGTGAAAATAGGGGTTGAAATGGTTTTTACGATATATCTCTTAAACTATTTATCTGATAAAAAAAAATTGTTGACATTTTTTGTTGCAAATTAAATTCTCTACAACTTTGGTACAGTAACTTTTGCTTTTTCTTTTTTATTTTGTTATTAATTTTAGCCTGGCCTTAGCTTGGCCTACGCAAAATGTAACATTTTAATGGACTGTAACACATGTACAATATTCATAACGGGCAAGGCGATTGAAATGATATGTGATAAGATAACATGAGCCTGCGTCTTCACTCGTTTTGAATATGAATTTGTGTGACATAATATATCCAAAACTGTACCTCAATACGCACGATAATGGGGCGTGGCCACACAGATGCACACATGAATGTACGATTGGTTATGAGGGACAGCTACTGTTAATAGCTTCTGATTTCCGCGTAGTTTCGGTTATGAAACCCACTGTCAGAAAAATCGAGATGAATAATAAAATTGCGAGTAAGAAAATTATTTGACTGCGAACAAGAGGTTGGTCGTAGCCCGTTTTAGCCGTGTAGCCTAGTATTTATACAGATTACATAATAGTTTATATACATACTTATAAATAAAACTATCCCTAATACATATAAAGTAAATAAGTAAAACATTGTTTTAAAAATCAGTTCACAGAATAAAGGATAAAATATATGGCAATCCTGAAATGAGCTATCACCAGTATCTTACAGGCACACAATGTGTATTCACGATAGCGAGCCTCCTTGGGAGTCCTGATGCTCTAGTACTAATAGTTTTCGAAATAGTGCCGGCAATACGGGCTTTCCCACGGTCTCAAATAAGTCCGCGTCCCACAAGCGGATGATACTAAAAATACTGTTTTTTATCCCAAAACACTTTTATCATTTGATTTACGTTAAGATATTTTTGAAGTGAAACTTTTTTATCGGCGTTGGAAAAAAAATCACCGTCACATATTTCCGTTGCGCCATCTTTTAAAAAAAAGTTGATTTATTCAACTGATAGTGATCAGCAAAATCAAAGGGTTTATTTTAATTCTAATTCCAGTGAATTTCAAAAAAAAGTAAGTAATTATGTCTCTTTCACTAACACGTGGGTATGATTATGGTATTTTTTTTTTCAAGTTATTTATGGTTAACCTCAGTTTTTGATTGTAACTATCGGTCAATGTAGGTGTATAATTCCATTAAAACTAGTTATTATTAACTAATACGACTGTTTTGTACTTTATTGAAATGCTGTAATAATAAAGTGATAAGGTAAAATGAAATAATTGTATTATTTGTATTCATGTCTATGATAATAAAAGCCTTTTGTTAAACTTTATCTAATATAACTTTATTTAACCAATTTCTGTAAAGTTGCATATAGTAGATCATTTTTCGAAAAATAAGGTTATAAAGAAGTTTCACTTCTTACCTGTGTACACTAGTACACGTACACATATTTTTTATGACAGTTGAGTATTAAAACATTTTAGTATTTTAAAGAAATGTTGCATAACTGCTTACTGCTATTTTTAGTACCTAGGGCCAAATTACGGCAAATAACAGTATTTTGAGCAATTTTTAATTGAGTGAAAGTTTGAAGTAATTAACTTCAAAATTTTCTAACTAATTGAACCTAAGGATACATCTTGAACCCGTGATATTTCATTTCTATAGGGAATACTCTGCCAACTGAGCTAAGACCTGTCACCTAAGTAACGAAATTCATCAACAATTATTGATGTACCTACATAACTGAGCTGAGAGGCCTGAGAGTGAGACGAAGTCGAGCGAAAGCTCATTTCACTGCACTCGATGTATTTCGTTTGTGTTTCGTTAATGATTTTTAGCGTAATCATAGATGATAGTGATATGACGGACATAGGCTATACAAATTTAAATTATGAACCGAACAAAAAGTTCCAAAAGCTGATTTCTCAAAAACCACAATTAGTAAAATCTAAGTTTTGGCACCAAAACGTGGCAAAGAAAACTGAAAATCGGACAAGACACAGAGGAATAATCACCGAACAAAAAATTCTAAAGCTAATTTCTTAAAAACTACGATATTCTATGCTCCTTTCCAAATCTCTCAGGCATGGGCACTCTCAGCTCAACATTGCAAGAGCTATTGCCTTGCGGACCTAGACCAATGAATGTTGGGGACCAGAGATATCTAAGTGAGAAAGTTATAAAAACTCTAAAAACGCTAAAACCGATACGAGATGCAGCATAATAACTTAAAGTAGAGTTGAGTTGAAGAGAGAATTCAGTGAATTTACCCTAAGAGATTAAAATATTTAAAAAAACAATTGTTATTATTATTCCCTTTACTAACTTTCAAATACATATAAATTACATTTTCAAATACATTCTATATAAAAAAGAGATATATTTAAAAAAATAAGAAATAGTGGCCCACCGGTAACGGGTACAGGGACCAAGCTACCGGTGGTTAGGGCTCCAGAGAGAGGAATCTCCTCACAATACGTGCCGTGTCGAGGAGTACTGCCTTCTGCATCAAGCACTTGACCCAACTGCCTAACGCGAGTCTGTGGAGATGTTGTTCGAGGCTCTTGGCAATCAGTCCGTGAACCGATACAACTATCGGAAAAAATAATTGCCGAATCCACATTCCACATGCAGCAACCTCGTGAGTCAAATCTAAATAGTTTATTTGTTTTTCTTTTTCGGCTTTCACAAGATTCTCGTCATGTGGGATGGTGATATCGATAATTATTGCGCGGCGATGATTATTATTATTATTAATGTAGTGATTGGCCAAGTGCGAGTTGGACTCGCGCACGAAGAGTTCCATACCATTATCTATAAAACGGCAAAAGAAATCATGTTTGTTGTATTTAGCGCCTTTAAATATTTATTTTTTTACATCATGCCTCTCACCGGCTCGAAGGACCAGAACGATATACGGAACACCGGTGGATAGTTGATTAGTTACATATAGTATAGAGTTTATGTTAACTGCTAATAATTATACTTACTAATTGATATAAATGCTAATTGATATAAATAAATGCTTAATGATACTGAGTACGCGTCGACCGTCATTTGGGTGCAAACGTGAAGTGATGATATGTGAAATGTATATGTTTGACACGTACAGAAAACTGACCATTTTATTGCTACCTAATGAATCTGTCTGGGCATGCCCATACATTTTAATAACGATTGAATAATATTGGTCTATAGTGCAAAAGTTATTTAATAGCAACTGTCGCCTACCTTTTTTTTTTTTTTTTTTTTTTTTTTCGTGCGGAAATCCCTTCGGATACCGCCCCCGCTGGAGAGCGGGGGTCTCCAGCGGGGGCGGTTATGTCGGGCTTGAACCGACTAAAACCGCACGCCGTCTCGGGTCTTAAGACGTCGGGGTGTAAGGTTACCCATAGAGCATATCCCTCGCACCCCGGCTGACCCTGGGCCATCTCCGGTTTCGAGATGGCCCCCTTACTTGCTCTCCACTGTGCCATCTGCTAGTCAGAGGGACACGTGGAAAGCTTCCGAACAGCCCTCAACAGGGCCGTCCTCGCCTCGGTCGGAGTTGGCCGTAGGCGGCAGCGTCTCTCCCACCCTTGGAGAGAGGCGCTGCCGTCTCCGTTGCCCAGGGTGCACCGCGTGGAGGTCCCCAACCAAGCACCCCAACTGTCGCCTACCTGACACAATTCATTTTTTTGGAATGACACGTGCAGGACAATAACGTTTTTATAGATGAACGTAAAAACTATTATGAAGGAAAAAGCTGACAACAACACTAGCTCTCGTGGGAAACGGAGATTGTCCAAAACATCAAGTACTAGGATACCAGGAGTCACCAAAAGTTATACTAGACACATACAATTTACAAATATATTAATGCTTCTAGTGTGTGTATCATGCCGTCTACAGGGGGCTCACACGGCCACGCTCCTTCATAGAGCGTGTCTTCCGAAACTAAGATATGATATGACATATATGTAGACTTGAAGGTAGATTCAGTTTTTCAGACGATACAAGGTAACCTTTTCACTAAAATTCGTAATTTTTATCTAATCTGTGATTTGGGTCCACCACCATGTAAGGATTGCATCAATGCGTATGCCCAATCCTTTAGATTTAAAAATAGTTTCATCATAATAAATATTATAAACGTTACACTTTCTTGCTTTTATAAGTTTAGTGGGCTTGTTGTATTACTGTTTTAGGTATATTTCGATGAAATCGATCTACCTATTGGTTTCTTGACTACTGCCGAATTTAAAAAAAATTTCTTCGTAGGAGGTCTAGTTATGACCCCCTGAGTCCGAAATGAACACTGGTCAAAAAGTTTATATATATATATATATAATATATATATGTACCAGGCCACTCAGAAAGTATTGCGAAAAAAAGTTTTTATATATGAGAGACTGGTCAGTTATAATCTATTTCTAAAATATGATTATTTATGAGTAAAAATAAGTACGTTCCAATTTCAAAATTTCTCTCTGCATTTTTTGCAAGATAATTTCAATTATTGTGTCTCATTGAAAAATGGATCTGCGTCGGGAACATTTTCGCGCTATGATTTTCTACGATTTCAAGTGTCGCCTGAAACCAGACGAATCGTACGATAGATTTCAAATGGCATTCATGGATGAAGGCCCTTCCAAGGCGACCGTGTATCGTTGGTATAATGAATTCAAGCGCGGTCGACTGACTTTGGAGGATGAAGAAAGAAGTGGTCGCCCTTTGACGGCTGTTACGGAAGAAAACGTGCTATCAGTGAAAAATTTAATCCAAGATAATAGACGAGTCACATATCAAGAGCACATTCTTCAGATTGGATCGGGAAGCCTTCACGAGTTTCTACACGTGCATCTTCGTGTGAGAAGGATAGTTTCACGCTGGGTGCCGCACAATCTCACCGATGCTCAGAAGCAGGCCCGGGTGGAATGGTGTCGTGATATGATAAACAAGTTTGAATCAGGTGCGTCTCGGCGTGTTTATGACATCATTACAGGTGATGAGTCGTGGATTTATCAGTATGATCCAGAAACAAAACGCCAGTCGACGGTTTGGGTGTTTCAAAACGAATCAACACCTACCAAAGTGAAGCGATCTAGAAGCGGAGGGAAGATTTTGATCGCGAGTTTTTTCAATTTGTCTGGCTACTTGTTATCAATCCCTTTACGAAATCAAAGAAGCATCAACGCTGAATGGTACACTACCAAATGCTTGGCAGAAGTTTTCTCTGTAGTGAGCTACAAGCGACCAAACACAGGGCTCCGCGGGATACTACTCCACCATGACAACGCGCCCGCGCACACCGCGCTTAAAACGAGGGACTTCCTGGACAGCACTCCGGTTAAACTCCTAGGTCACCCTCCTTACAGCCCTGACCTTGCACCGTGCGACTTCTTTTTATTCCCGAAAATAAAAAATCAGCTCAAAGGGATACAATTTTCGTCGCCGGAAGATGCGCTGTCAACGTTTGAGCAGGCTGTAAACGAGGTAACTGCGGCGGATTGGAAAAAGTGTTTTGAAAACTGGTTCAAACGCATGAAACTTTGTATAGAGGCTGGGGGAGAGTACTTTGAAAAGATTTAATAAAAAAATATTTACCTATACAACACTTTTTTTTATTTTCGCAAAACTTTCTGAGTGTCCCACGTATGTATGGTTCCACTTCCCAAAATTTGCGGCTTTCTCACGGTCGCATTTTTGCCCCGATCGCTTTCAAACTGCGGTCAAAAATTGCTTGGGTGTAAACTTAGTTTAAGTTCGTGAACGGGTGGAATCCGGCATAAGGGGACGGTAGGGCCTCACTTTTTGTGAAATCAGTTTTTCCTCAAAATTTCACGTTCCATGAAAGATATTCGAACCGTTCTAATTTTATCCCAACAACTTTTAATTATAAACCTATAAGATTAAAACTTTAACTAAAAGTGGAGGGGAAAAACCAACATTTTTCGGAAAAAAAAATCATAACTTCTAACCGGTGAACATTCTTGGAGTCGGAAACATTTTTAATCGATAGGCCATTTTTAAGTCTAAAATAAATGTCTGAAAAGTTTTTCGCTAAAAGTTACCGTTTTCGAGAAAAAAAAATTAAACATGTTAAAAAAAATATATATATGTCGGAGTTGGTTGTCAAAACATAGTGGGTAGTTACCAAACTTTGTTAGGAGTTGATTTTCTTATTAAATTGAAGTGTTTTTTACTATCAATTATTGTCTAATAAATCAAAACATAATTTATTAAGTACTACTCGTTGATTTTTGGCAACTTATTTCGATAAGTGTGACCGTTAGTTTTGTTCAAAACAATGATGACATGTTGCTTTTATTTTAAAATGATTTACTTTGTGAATTCAGCATTAATTATTTACGACAATTATTATTGTATTATTTGATTACTTTGTAATACTAAATCTTATTAGATTTATCACATTTTATATCATGTAAACACGTGACGTGCCACAATGCGTCAACGGACAGAGTTGTCGGGAAGGGATGCGAAGTGGGGATCGTCTTATAAAAGAGCGCGCACTCGGCAAGCTCGCCAGTCGGTCTTCGGATTCGACTCGATACAGAGCTCCCCTGCTCCCGACAAAACTGTCGGTTTACTTGACACAGCGCTGCTGTATTATTAATTGCAATAGCTGTATTAAATCTCTCGATTGATACACTTTTGTAATTGGGTGGCTTGGCCACTATACGAACGTGGGACCGTAACAAGTCTGTTCGCCTAACTATTACCTTATTTATCTTTGTTTGCCTTTTTATATTGTGTATAGTGTATTGAATCCCTTATTGGCTGAGTAATTAATTGTTTATTTAACTATAATAAAACTCTGTAATTACTAATATAGGCTTGTTTATCCCTATAAAATGGGAACTCCTAACCCTGAAGATATACCCCTCGGCGATCCTGATCCTACATCAGAAGTGGGATTAGGTTTGGCCCAGGAATCGGAAGGTGTTGGTGATCCATGGCGAGCAATGTTAGAGCTTCAGAATCATAACATGACTCAGCTAATTGAAGCGATTAAGACGCACTCAGCTTCGTCTTCTGTAATTCCTTTGCCCGATTTTGACCCAGACCTACCCGATTCCGATGCTCATTCTTGGAGTACAACCGTTGACATTTGCCTATCGGAAGAACCTCTTCAAGGTGGACCTCTTATTATTGCCCTCACTAAAGCCTTAAAGGGCAGTGCTAGCGTATGGCTTTCCCAAATATCGTATGCAGGTATGACCTGGACAGACTTTAAGAGTCTCTTCCTCTCTCGTTATGCCGTTACGGAAACTGTTCCCGCTACCCTCATTAACCTTCATAATAGTCAACCGAAGGAAGGAGAATCTTTAGCTGCATATGCCAGTCGACAGATCACTTCACTGACATCTAAATGGAATAGCCTCAGTGTCGAACACATTGCTGTTTCTACTGTACTGGCCCATGTCTCCAGATTTGATTCCCGTGCTCATCGATTAGCTTTCACTACTGAAGTACATACTAGGCATAAACTTCAACAAGAACTGAGTGTCTTGTCTCACCTTAAGAGAAAGTCTCAGATTTCCTCTGACCAGCAAGATTCTTCTCAGCCTAAAAAGTTCAAACCAGGTGAAATAGTATGTCACTTTTGTGGTGTAGTAGGGCATAAAGCTAATAACTGTCGCAAGAAGGCCGAGAAAACGAAGAAACATCCTGTACCAGCCAGCTCGTCACATAAGGTGACATCGAAGAAGATAGTCTGCTACCGCTGTGGGGAGTTGGGACACGTCGCTCCTCGCTGCCCGAAGGCGACCGGAAGGCGGCCGGGAGGTTCAAGTGAAGATACCGGGAGTCGGCCTTCGAGCAGTCAACACTCCGTGAAGCGAGTTGAAGCTTGTGAGGTGCGACCTATCACTAGTGTTCTACAGCAATCTGGTGAGTCGCTTGCATTTTGTTATGACTCTGGGGCTGAATGTTCTCTTATTACTGAAACATGTGCTAAAAAGTTGTCTGGCAAACGTATATCTTGTACAGTCAATATAATGGGAATAGGAAATTCTAACATAATATGTACCGAACAAATTCTGAGTGAAGTACAAATAGATGGTTACCATTTAGAGATACTATTTCATGTGATACCGGATGCCTATATAAGTCATAGTATCATGATAGGCCGTGAGATATTAAAATTAGGTTTTGCTGTTAACATGACCGAAACAAGTCTTACTATTACAAAAGTTAAGGTTATTGATCAATGCTCTATTACTGAGACTTCGAATTTTCATGATATTGATACAGATATTCCATCAGAATATAAACCACAGTTGATTGAACTCCTTCAAAAATATTCTCATGCTTTTGCAAAGGGACTACCATGTACTCGAGTCACATCAGGTGAACTTAAAATACGCCTCATTGATCCACATACGACGGTCCATCGCCGACCGTACAGACTTACTCCCGACGAAAGGCAGTTAGTTCGTTCCAAAATTAATGATCTCATTGACGCTCAAATAGTTAGACCTAGTTGCTCTCCGTTTGCAAGTCCTATTTTATTGATAAAGAAGCGCGACGGATCTGATCGAATGTGCGTCGACTACCGTGAGCTAAATAGTAATACTATAGCAGATAGGTTTCCACTACCTCTTATAGCTGACCAAATCGCAAGGTTATGCGGTGCTAACTTTTACACTTGCCTTGACTGTACTTCTGGGTTTCATCAAATACCTATTCATCCAGATAGTATTGAGGCCACTGCCTTTGTAACACCCGATGGTCAATTTGAATATTTGGCTATGCCTTTCGGTTTACGAAATGCTCCTAGTGTTTTCCAACGTGCTGTAACTAATGCATTAGGCAAGTTAGTCTATTCTTACGTGATTATCTACATTGATGACATCATGGTACCTAGTAGCGACCCCTGTGAAGGTTTACATCGACTAGAAGAAGTCCTTGAGTCACTGACTAGAGCAGGGTTTTCTTTAAATATTAGCAAGTGCTCTTTCCTAAAGCGTAAAGTAGAATATCTGGGGTACGAAATCACTTCTGGGGAACTTCGCCCAAATCCTCGAAAAATAGAAGCATTAATTGAATTAAAGTCTCCCAAAACAATTCACCAATTGAGACAGTTCATTGGTCTTGCATCGTATTTTAGAAAATTTGTAAAGAACTTTTCACAGATTATGAAACCTTTGTTCTTTTTAACTAGTAAACAAACTTTTAAGTGGACTGATGAACATGAGAAAATTAGGCAAACGGTAATTTCAATTCTTACTAATGAGCCAGTTTTAATGATTTATAACCCTGAATATCCTATCGAGTTACATACTGATGCTAGTGCTGATGGTTACGGTGCCATTCTTTTTCAAAAAGTTGATAAAAAAATGCATGTTGTAGAATACTATAGTAAAAGAACGACTGCCACTGAGAGTAAATATCATTCCTATGAATTGGAAACTCTGGCCGTTGTTAACGCGGTTAAGCATTTTCACCATTATCTGCAAGGCCAGAAATTTACCGTTGTAACTGACTGTAATTCCCTTAAAGCCTCGCGCAATAAAGCTGATTTAACTCCTCGCGTACATAGATGGTGGGCTTTTCTACAGGCCTATGATTTTGACATTATCTATAGAGAAGGCAGATATATGAACCACGTAGATTTTCTTTCTCGTAATCCCCTTCCAGAATCAATCAACAAAACGGAACAAAAACGTGTTGATATTACAACTCTGTCTAATAGTTGGCTTTTAGCTGAACAACAGCGTGATTCGGAGATTATGGCAATCGTTTCTAAACTAAAAAGTAACTCTCTACCCCCCGATACTGCCCAAAGTTATGAATTACGATCAGGAACCTTGTACCGTAAAATACAACGCAATGGATCAACTCGTTGTTTACCTATTGTCCCAAGAGCTTTTAAATGGTCTGTTATTAACCACATCCATGAAGCAATCATGCATTTAGGTTGGGATAAAACTCTTGAAAAGGTCTATGAGCATTACTGGTTTGATAAAATGGCTAGATATGTTAGAAAATTTGTAGATAACTGTATCACGTGTAAAATCTCAAAATCTAACTCTGGTAAAATTCAAGCAGAGTTACACCCTATCCCTAAAGTCAGTATACCTTGGCACACAGTGCATATAGATGTTACAGGAAAACTTAGTGGAAAGAGTGATCTCAAGGAATACATCATTGTTTTAATTGATTCTTTTACAAAATATGTTTTATTGTACCATACTACCCAGATTGACGATCAAATTGCATTAAAGCTCTTAAGTCCAGTGTTTCTTTATTTGGAGCACCTTCTCGGGTTATAGCTGACCAAGGTCGCTGTTTTGCTAGCAAAAACTTCAAAGAATTTTGTGATTCCCATAATATTGCTTTGCATTTAATAGCTACCGGTGCATGTAGGGCTAATGGGCAGGTTGAACGCATAATGAAAACATTAAAAAGTATGCTTACCGCCGTTGAGACCAGTGAGCGATCGTGGCAAGATGCCATTGAAGACGTTCAAATTGCTCTGAATTGCACAGTTAATCGGGTTACTAAATTTAGTCCTTTAGACTTATTGATTGGACGAGTTGCTAGACCTCTGGGTTTGATGACCGTTGATAATGAGGAGATAGAAGTAAATCTGTCCCGTGTAAGAGAACAAGCAGCCCTGGGTATAACTAAAAATGCCGAATACGATAAAGCCCGTTATGATAAGACAAAAGTTATTTTGAAAAAGTTTCAAGTTGGAGATTTTGTGCTTATTGCTAATGAAGAACGTACTCAAACTAAATTAGATCCCAAATTTAAAGGTCCCTATAGAATTTTAGAACTTTTAGATGTTGATAGATATTTGTTACAAGCTTTGAGTACCAATAGAATTTACAAATATGCCCATGATCGTGTACGAAAAATGCCTGAGTGTCCAGTTACTGTTAGTGATGATGTCAATATTGACAATGATGATGATTCATCTGCTGACACAGCATAGCTGAATTTGTTGGATGTTGACTTGACGCCTAGGCGGGTTGTCTATGATGACACCTATGCGGGTTGTCTATCAACTATCGGATGTCAATGTTGACTCCTGGATTTAGTTGTTGACTTGGCGCTTATGCGGGTTTGTCTATATTGACGCCTGTACGGCTTGTCTATCGACTCTAAATTACTTGTCAAATCGCATGGTGTGATTTCGGCTGGGAGACTATGTCTCTACTTTAATTGAGCTATGTATTGTCAGTAGCGGTATAGAAATTTTGATGGGTTGCGATGCAACTGCTATTGCTAATAATTTTATTTAACTAACTCAGGATTTTTCTTTTCAACATACCTTTTGTTAAGGCTGTTTGTCAGAAAGGCCGATCGATACTCACAAGAGATTTTCTTTTTCAGAATCACACGAGGTCGTGTAGAACGTCAGTGTTCTGGCCGTGTCGGAGTTGGTTGTCAAAACATAGTGGGTAGTTACCAAACTTTGTTAGGAGTTGATTTTCTTATTAAATTGAAGTGTTTTTTACTATCAATTATTGTCTAATAAATCAAAACATAATTTATTAAGTACTACTCGTTGATTTTTGGCAACTTATTTCGATAAGTGTGACCGTTAGTTTTGTTCAAAACAATGATGACATGTTGCTTTTATTTTAAAATGATTTACTTTGTGAATTCAGCATTAATTATTTACGACAATTATTATTGTATTATTTGATTACTTTGTAATACTAAATCTTATTAGATTTATCACATTTTATATCATGTAAACACGTGACGTGCCACAATGCGTCAACGGACAGAGTTGTCGGGAAGGGATGCGAAGTGGGGATCGTCTTATAAAAGAGCGCGCACTCGGCAAGCTCGCCAGTCGGTCTTCGGATTCGACTCGATACAGAGCTCCCCTGCTCCCGACAAAACTGTCGGTTTACTTGACACAGCGCTGCTGTATTATTAATTGCAATAGCTGTATTAAATCTCTCGATTGATACACTTTTGTAATTGGGTGGCTTGGCCACTATACGAACGTGGGACCGTAACAAGTCTGTTCGCCTAACTATTACCTTATTTATCTTTGTTTGCCTTTTTATATTGTGTATAGTGTATTGAATCCCTTATTGGCTGAGTAATTAATTGTTTATTTAACTATAATAAAACTCTGTAATTACTAATATAGGCTTGTTTATCCCTATAAAATGGGAACTCCTAACCCTGAAGATATACCCCTCGGCGATCCTGATCCTACATATATATAATATTAATTGCTTCACGAAATCTACCTGTGCGTTCCCCCTGCGGGAACGGGTTTTATTTTTTTTCAGACCCCGTCTATTACACTTCCGATGTGAAGATTGTGAAGCCATTCATAATTCATAACTTAAGCAACTGAAATAAAACTATTTTTAACGAATTTTATCGCGATTTATTTTGTGTTATTTACACTGAAAGCATTCAACAATTTAAATTGTTGAATATTAGCGCCATCTGTCCAAAAAACGTTATCATCCTGGCTGTCTTTCCCTGCCAGTAGATGCCACTGTTGAATATATTGTGTTGTATTGTTTGTTAAGATTAGTTACTTGTGACAAGTCAAGAGCATTTTATTATTTATTTACATACATTTACACAGATCTCTAGATGTTTTAAACTTCTGGGACTTGGTTCTACATTATCTCAGCGTTGCTCCTGGTGCATCCGAGGCTTTCACCTCAGTGTTCGGGGTCCACTTCTCGGCCTTTGCTCCTCCATTACGTCCGATCTTAAGCATCCCTGGCAGTGAGGAATTTTCACTCGATTTTTAACATCAGGAACTTGTTTCTAGAATAAAATTTTGAAATTAGTTTCAGTATGTAATGTTTTTATAAACGTTTTTCTGGAAAGCGCCATCTATTTTAAAGTTCCATTACCTTAGCTGTCAGGTTATACCGACAGATGGCATTTTTTTCAATTTATACAATTTTATTCTCAAACTGCGTGCGTTACATATTTGCAAAGATTTGTTAAATAAATTACAATGGCTAAGACGGTCCCACCCAGACTTGCAAATAAATGCTTGCGGCTCACCCAGCACGCTACGACTGCGACGAGAACTCACTCCTTCCTTATAAAGTCCTCCAGCGTAATTAAACTGGTTGTGCAATTAACCATAGGAGGAGTTAACCAGATTGCTAGTACTGTGTGGTTCGAGTTACTAGGAGGCTATAAAATAAAATGATTAAATCTGTGATTTGAATAATGAGCACACCAGCAAAACCTTTTTTTTTTTGAACAGGGTCAATATCTCGTATTCCGAAACTGGCTACTAATTTAGAAGCTATTCATTTTTACGTTACGTTATATACCATAGTTCAGATAAGGAAATAAAAAAGTAACTTCAATTTATTAGAATTAACGTCTTCAGTGATTAGGTTACCTTATATAAAATGAATACTTTACGACATTCTACACAGCGTAATCTAGACCCAAAGTAGGCATGGCATAGTTTAACTAGTTTGTGTTATGGATTCCAGAATGCAGATAAACATTCTTAAATACTATTTTTTTGTTAATCCGTACATATTATACATGTAAACATACAAATATTTGCACTGACCCGGAATCGATTTTATCGTGGGGTCCAACGCAGTTTTATGTCATCTATACAAAGAAATAGAATGGAAGTGTTTGTTTGTAATCTTAAAATAACAGCTTCTTAGATTGAATGTGCGATATTTACAACAAAAAACATATATGCCTCGAGACGCATAATACATCGGAGAATTTCTAATATCTAGGTAAGGTAAGGTAAGGGACTGGTTCGAGTCTCGTCCTGGATGTTCATTTTTTAAATTAAATCTACTGGAAAAGTTAGAATACTAATTACTTTAACATTTCATAATAAAAGCCTTTTGTTAAACTTTATCTAATATAACTTTATTTAACCAATTTCTGTAAAGTTGCATATAGTAGATCATTTTTCGAAAAATAAGGTTATAAAGAAGTTTCACTTCTTACCTGTGTACACTAGTACACGTACACATATTTTTTATGACAGTTGAGTATTAAAACATTTTAGTATTTTAAAGAAATGTTGCATAACTGCTTACTGCTATTTTTAGTACCTAGGGCCAAATTACGGCAAATAACAGTATTTTGAGCAATTTTTAATTGAGTGAAAGTTTGAAGTAATTAACTTCAAAATTTTCTAACTAATTGAACCTAAGGATACATCTTGAACCCGTGATATTTCATTTCTATAGGGAATACTCTGCCAACTGAGCTAAGACCTGTCACCTAAGTAACGAAATTCATCAACAATTATTGATGTACCTACATAACTGAGCTGAGAGGCCTGAGAGTGAGACGAAGTCGAGCGAAAGCTCATTTCACTCCACTCGATGTATTTCGTTTGTGTTTCGTTAATGATTTTTAGCGTAATCATAGATGATAGTGATATGACGGACATAGGCTATACAAATTTAAATTATGAACCGAACAAAAAGTTCCAAAAGCTGATTTCTCAAAAACCACAATTAGTAAAATCTAAGTTTTGGCACCAAAACGTGGCAAAGAAAACTGAAAATCGGACAAGACACAGAGGAATAATCACCGAACAAAAAATTCTAAAGCTAATTTCTTAAAAACTACGATATTCTATGCTCCTTTCCAAATCTCTCAGGCATGGGCACTCTCAGCTCAACATTGCAAGAGCTATTGCCTTGCGGACCTAGACCAATGAATGTTGGGGACCAGAGATATCTAAGTGAGAAAGTTATAAAAACTCTAAAAACGCTAAAACCGATACGAGATGCAGCATAATAACTTAAAGTAGAGTTGAGTTGAAGAGAGAATTCAGTGAATTTACCCTAAGAGATTAAAATATTTAAAAAAACAATTGTTATTATTATTCCCTTTACTAACTTTCAAATACATATAAATTACATTTTCAAATACATTCTATATAAAAAAGAGATATATTTAAAAAAATAAGAAATAGTGGCCCACCGGTAACGGGTACAGGGACCAAGCTACCGGTGGTTAGGGCTCCAGAGAGAGGAATCTCCTCACAATACGTGCCGTGTCGAGGAGTACTGCCTTCTGCATCAAGCACTTGACCCAACTGCCTAACGCGAGTCTGTGGAGATGTTGTTCGAGGCTCTTGGCAATCAGTCCGTGAACCGATACAACTATCGGAAAAAATAATTGCCGAATCCACATTCCACATGCAGCAACCTCGTGAGTCAAATCTAAATAGTTTATTTGTTTTTCTTTTTCGGCTTTCACAAGATTCTCGTCATGTGGGATGGTGATATCGATAATTATTGCGCGGCGATGATTATTATTATTATTAATGTAGTGATTGGCCAAGTGCGAGTTGGACTCGCGCACGAAGAGTTCCATACCATTATCTATAAAACGGCAAAAGAAATCATGTTTGTTGTATTTAGCGCCTTTAAATATTTATTTTTTTACATCATGCCTCTCACCGGCTCGAAGGACCAGAACGATATACGGAACACCGGTGGATAGTTGATTAGTTACATATAGTATAGAGTTTATGTTAACTGCTAATAATTATACTTACTAATTGATATAAATGCTAATTGATATAAATAAATGCTTAATGATACTGAGTACGCGTCGACCGTCATTTGGGTGCAAACGTGAAGTGATGATATGTGAAATGTATATGTTTGACACGTACAGAAAACTGACCATTTTATTGCTACCTAATGAATCTGTCTGGGCATGCCCATACATTTTAATAACGATTGAATAATATTGGTCTATAGTGCAAAAGTTATTTAATAGCAACTGTCGCCTACCTGACACAATTCATTTTTTTGGAATGACACGTGCAGGACAATAACGTTTTTATAGATGAACGTAAAAACTATTATGAAGGAAAAAGCTGACAACAACACTAGCTCTCGTGGGAAACGGAGATTGTCCAAAACATCAAGTACTAGGATACCAGGAGTCACCAAAAGTTATACTAGACACATACAATTTACAAATATATTAATGCTTCTAGTGTGTGTATCATGCCGTCTACAGGGGGCTCACACGGCCACGCTCCTTCATAGAGCGTGTCTTCCGAAACTAAGATATGATATGACATATATGTAGACTTGAAGGTAGATTCAGTTTTTCAGACGATACAAGGTAACCTTTTCACTAAAATTCGTAATTTTTATCTAATCTGTGATTTGGGTCCACCACCCATCAATGCGTATGCCCAATCCTTTAGATTTAAAAATAGTTTCATCATAATAAATATTATAAACGTTACACTTTCTTGCTTTTATAAGTTTAGTGGGCTTGTTGTATTACTGTTTTAGGTATATTTCGATGAAATCGATCTACCTATTGGTTTCTTGACTACTGCCGAATTTAAAAAAAAATTCTTCGTAGGAGGTCTAGTTATGACCCCCTGAGTCCGAAATGAACACTGGTCAAAAAGTTTATATATATATATATATATATAATATATATATGTACCAGGCCACTCAGAAAGTATTGCGAAAAAAAGTTTTTATATATGAGAGACTGGTCAGTTATAATCTATTTCTAAAATATGATTATTTATGAGTAAAAATAAGTACGTTCCAATTTCAAAATTTCTCTCTGCATTTTTTGGAAGATAATTTCAATTATTGTGTCTCATTGAAAAATGGATCTGCGTCGGGAACATTTTCGCGCTATGATTTTCTACGATTTCAAGTGTCGCCTGAAACCAGACGAATCGTACGATAGATTTCAAATGGCATTCATGGATTAAGGCCCTTCCAAGGCGACCGTGTATCGTTGGTATAATGAATTCAAGCGCGGTCGACTGACTTTGGAGGATGAAGAAAGAAGTGGTCGCCCTTTGACGGCTGTTACGGAAGAAAACGTGCTAGCAGTGAAAAATTTAATCCAAGATAATAGACGAGTCACATATCAAGAGCACATTCTTCAGATTGGATCGGGAAGCCTTCACGAGTTTCTACACGTGCATCTTCGTGTGAGAAGGATAGTTTCACGCTGGGTGCCGCACAATCTCACCGATGCTCAGAAGCAGGCCCGGGTGGAATGGTGTCGTGATATGATAAACAAGTTTGAATCAGGTGCGTCTCGGCGTGTTTATGACATCATTACAGGTGATGAGTCGTGGATTTATCAGTATGATCCAGAAACAAAACGCCAGTCGACGGTTTGGGTGTTTCAAAACGAATCAACACCTACCAAAGTGAAGCGATCTAGAAGCGGAGGGAAGATTTTGATCGCGAGTTTTTTCAATTTGTCTGGCTACTTGTTATCAATCCCTTTACGAAATCAAAGAAGCATCAACGCTGAATGGTACACTACCAAATGCTTGGCAGAAGTTTTCTCTGTAGTGAGCTACAAGCGACCAAACACAGGGCTCCGCGGGATACTACTCCACCATGACAACGCGCCCGCGCACACCGCGCTTAAAACGAGGGACTTCCTGGACAGCACTCCGGTTAAACTCCTAGGTCACCCTCCTTACAGCCCTGACCTTGCACCGTGCGACTTCTTTTTATTCCCGAAAATAAAAAATCAGCTCAAAGGGATACAATTTTCGTCGCCGGAAGATGCGCTGTCAACGTTTGAGCAGGCTGTAAACGAGGTAACTGCGGCGGATTGGAAAAAGTGTTTTGAAAACTGGTTCAAACGCATGAAACTTTGTATAGAGGCTGGGGGAGAGTACTTTGAAAAGATTTAATAAAAAAATATTTACCTATACAACACTTTTTTTTATTTTCGCAAAACTTTCTGAGTGTCCCACGTATGTATGGTTCCACTTCCCAAAATTTGCGGCATTCTCACGGTCGCATTTTTGCCCCGATCGCTTTCAAACTGCGGTCAAAAATTGCTTGGGTGTAAACTTAGTTTAAGTTCGTGAACGGGTGGAATCCGGCATAAGGGGACGGTAGGGCCTCACTTTTTGTGAAATCAGTTTTTCCTCAAAATTTCACGTTCCATGAAAGATATTCGAACCGTTCTAATTTTATCCCAACAACTTTTAATTATAAACCTATAAGATTAAAACTTTAACTAAAAGTGGAGGGGAAAAACCAACATTTTTCGGAAAAAAAAATCATAACTTCTAACCGGTGAACATTCTTGGAGTCGGAAACATTTTTAATCGATAGGCCATTTTTAAGTCTAAAATAAATGTCTGAAAAGTTTTTCGCTAAAAGTTACCGTTTTCGAGAAAAAAAAATTAAACATGTTAAAAAAAATATATATATATAATATTAATTGCTTCACGAAATCTACCTGTGCGTTCCCCCTGCGGGAACGGGTTTTATTTTTTTTCAGACCCCGTCTATTACACTTCCGATGTGAAGATTGTGAAGCCATTCATAATTCATAACTTAAGCAACTGAAATAAAACTATTTTTAACGAATTTTATCGCGATTTATTTTGTGTTATTTACACTGAAAGCATTCAACAATTTAAATTGTTGAATATTAGCGCCATCTGTCCAAAAAACGTTATCATCCTGGCTGTCTTTCCCTGCCAGTAGATGCCACTGTTGAATATATTGTGTTGTATTGTTTGTTAAGATTAGTTACTTGTGACAAGTCAAGAGCATTTTATTATTTATTTACATACATTTACACAGATCTCTAGATGTTTTAAACTTCTGGGACTTGGTTCTACATTATCTCAGCGTTGCTCCTGGTGCATCCGAGGCTTTCACCTCAGTGTTCGGGGTCCACTTCTCGGCCTTTGCTCCTCCATTACGTCCGATCTTAAGCATCCCTGGCAGTGAGGAATTTTCACTCGATTTTTAACATCAGGAACTTGTTTCTAGAATAAAATTTTGAAATTAGTTTCAGTATGTAATGTTTTTATAAACGTTTTTCTGGAAAGCGCCATCTATTTTAAAGTTCCATTACCTTAGCTGTCAGGTTATACCGACAGATGGCATTTTTTTCAATTTATACAATTTTATTCTCAAACTGCGTGCGTTACATATATGCAAAGATTTGTTAAATAAATTACAATGGCTAAGACGGTCCCACCCAGACTTGCAAATAAATGCTTGCGGCTCACCCAGCACGCTACGACTGCGACGAGAACTCACTCCTTCCTTATAAAGTCCTCCAGCGTAATTAAACTGGTTGTGCAATTAACCATAGGAGGAGTTAACCAGATTGCTAGTACTGTGTGGTTCGAGTTACTAGGAGGCTATAAAATAAAATGATTAAATCTGTGATTTGAATAATGAGCACACCAGCAAAACCTTTTTTTTTTTTGAACAGGGTCAATATCTCGTATTCCGAAACTGGCTACTAATTTAGAAGCTATTCATTTTTACGTTACGTTATATACCATAGTTCAGATAAGGAAATAAAAAAGTAACCTCAATTTATTAGAATTAACGTCTTCAGTGATTAGGTTACCTTATATAAAATGAATACTTTACGACATTCTACACAGCGTAATCTAGACCCAAAGTAGGCATGGCATAGTTTAACTAGTTTGTGTTATGGATTCCAGAATGCAGATAAACATTCTTAAATACTATTTTTTTGTTAATCCGTACATATTATACATGTAAACATACAAATATTTGCACTGACCCGGAATCGATTTTATCGTGGGGTCCAACGCAGTTTTATGTCATCTATACAAAGAAATAGAATGGAAGTGTCTGTTTGTAATCTTAAAATAACAGCTTCTTAGATTGAATGTGCGATATTTACAACAAAAAACATATATGCCTCGAGACGCATAATACATCGGAGAATTTCTAATATCTAGGTAAGGTAAGGTAAGGGACTGGTTCGAGTCTCGTCCTGGATGTTCATTTTTCAAATTAAATCTACTGGAAAAGTTAGAATACTAATTACTTTAACATTTCATAGAAAAAAAAAAACATTTTACTTCGGGCCACCAACCAGGTGGACACCGAAGTCTTAAAATCACGCAAAAAAAATCAAAATCTTACACCCACTTTTTATCACTTTTCTCGACGTTTCACATGATTCTAAGTCTAATTAAGCAAAAAAAATTGTTGTGTCGGTCTGTCTGTTGGTCTGCATGTCTGGATGTCTGGATGTCTGAATGTCTGTATGTCTGGATGTCTGTATGTCTGGATGTCTGGATGTCTGGATGTCTAAATGTCTGGATGTCTGGATGTCTGGATGTCTGGATGTCTGGATGTCTGGATGTCTGGATGTCTGGATGTCTGGATGTCTGGATGTCTGGATGTCTGGATGTCTGGATGTCTGGATGTCTGGATGTCTGGATGTCTGGATGTCTGGATCTCTGGATGTCTGGATGTCTGGATGTCTGGATGTCTGGATGTCTGGATGTCTGGATGTCTGAATGTCTGAATGTCTGGATGTCTGTATGTCTGGATGTCTGGATGTCTGTTTACGCAATAACTCAAGAACCACTTATCCGATTTAAAAAATTCTTTCGCCAATCATCTTGTTTGGTTAATGGGAAGAACTGATTAGATTTTGGGGTTTGTACGTTCAAGGTTTCGGGTACCTACCATACAAATTGTCCCTAAAAATCATTTTAATGTGTTTTTGACGGTGAAGACGTTTGATTTGATTTCATTTTCTTCATATTTATTATTTATTATTATTATATTATATTATTATATTTCATATTTATTTATATCACTGTGTGATTTCCGCCCCACTAGATTTTTTAAAGTCTTTCTGTCTGTTCGTTACGTAATCTCCGAAGTAGAAGGGCCGATTTTGACGGGATTTTTACTGCAGATAGCTAATGTTATAAGGCTTAACTTAGGTTTAATTTTGGAAGAAGGATAAAGGTTTCCGAATAGGAATATATTGTCCAGATCTAAATCTATGCGGTTGAAGTCACGGGCACAGCTAGTTTTTGAACGAAATTGCCGCGACTGCGACGGGAGGAAGGACTAGGAGTCGGCCCTACGATCGAGAGGTCCCGAGTTCGAATCCTGGCCATTACACTACTGACGTGAACCCACTCCTAACACAAGCAATTAACTGGAGGGGTTAAAAAAAAACAACTGTGACAAGTTCAAGTTCGCTTAATATTATTTCGTATTTATTTCATAGACACTTATCCTACTAAATATTATACCCGCGAAAGTTTGTGAGTATGTTTGTTGTTCTTTCACGCAAAACGACTGAACGGATCTGGCTGAAATTACGCAGGCCTGGGGGTGGCGGGTGAGGCCACCTGTCACCCCAGCAGAAGCAGGCCGGGACGGTGGGGCGACTAGCGCCCCTCCCCCAAACCGGGGCAAGACGGGGACACCGTGGTTCCCAAACCCGAGGGGGCCATCTCGAAACCGGAGATGGCCCAGGGTCAGTCGGGGTGCGAGGGATAAGCTCTATGGGCAACCTTACACCCCGGCGTCTGTAGACCCGAGACGGCGTGCAGTTTTAGTCGGTTCAAGCCCGACATAACCGCCCCCGCTGGCACGCGGGGGGGTATCCGAAGGGATTTCCGCACGATAAAAAAAAAAAAAAAAAAAGTCACAGGGATAGACTATAGTCCGGAATAGCACATAGGCTACTTTTCATCCCGGGAATAGGTTCCTATGGGAGTTGACACTGCGAATGGCCCAGGGTCAGTCGGAGTGCGAGGGATATGCTATATGGGTAACCTTACACCCCGGCGTCTGTAGACCCGAGACGGCGTGGGGTTTTAGTCGGTTCAAGCCCGACATAACCGCCCCCGCTGGCTGGCGGGGGGGTATCAGAAGGGATTTCCGCACAAAATAAAAAAAAAGGGTAGCGTCAACGGGATCAGAATTCGAGGCAGCCGGAGCCGCGCGCAACAGCTAGTATTTATTTTATGTATCGCGAGTAAATCGGAATTGTCCCGAACCGTATTTTATGGTTAGACGTGAGAGAAAACTTACGGATACTGGGCCCGAAATCAATACACAGTATGTGACAACAACAACATTTTATTCAAGTGAGTGAGGAGTACAAATAAAGATTTTGTCTTTAAACTAAATAAATAAAGTCTGTGCACATTTTTTTTACTGGGTTGGTTTTATTAACCAATTTTAATGATTCTTTTTGCGTTGGATAAATTATAGCTTCAAAAGGGCCCAGAATACGAGAAAAAATCGTTAAATCAAACACGGAGACACTTTCGGTTACCATCAGGCGTGGTGTATGGCTACACCACGCCTGATGGTATTAACGCGCCATATATTAGAAAAAAAAAATACTTTTCCTATTAAATCAGAAAAGGCTGAGTACTGTTGGTCATAGTATAATGGAATATAAAATCATTCCCTTTCTCAGCCCCATACTATAATAGAAATTGGGAGTTCGGACAAGATAGCTTTGGCTAATGTAAAGTGAAAAAAAGTTCTACAAAATTAAAATAATTAGTAAGTACTACAAAGATTTGGCAAAGCGGCCGATCGAGGCTAGATTTTATCTTGCACAAGGAATTAGCATTGCCATTCAACGTGTATCTGTGAATAATTATCCGGTCATCCGGACCACACCTATGGATGTAGTCGCAGGGTATGTGAAAGTATATATAATAACTCCTTGTAGTTGCTGATATCCTGGTACGCAAGATGCTGAAAAAACGTGACTCCGTTGTCGAATTTTATCGATACATCTATCGGAGTTTTTGTGTATTTTCGAGGGAGTACGCAGAGGTATGAAACCGTATTTGTCTAAATAGATAACTATTAAGTTCTTAAATCTAATAATAGTTATAGTCGCTAGACCAGTGGCGTAGCAAAGGGGGGGCGGCGGGGGCGGGCCGCACCGGGTGTCACCTTTTTTGGGGTGACACGCACCCGGGTCTCTCAACTTTAAGAACAATGTACAAACAAAAAAAAATCGCTAGCACAAAAATTTCTTTTTCGGGGATTCCTCCACTAGCACTAGCTCATCTCTATGTATAATTCGGATTCCCGCAAAAGAGCCTGACGCTGTCTTGCGGGATTCCCCGTCCCATACTCGCGATCTTTGACGTCTCAGTTGCAAAATGTCTCATTTGTTTCGTGAAGTATGTTGTGTTTGGTTGGCGTGAATTGTTAAACATGTATTTATAGTGATAGATAATAGAAAATTTATAGCTTTTTACATTCGATGGGGTGACACCACCAACTTCCGCACCGGGTGCCACCCATGATAGCTACGCCACTGCGCTAGACTATGTGTTTGGTGCTAGTAAATTCTTTACTCTACCAGGGAATTAAACCTGTGACTTAATAATCGCGTTTGCAACCATTGTGCAATCGAAGCAATTTTAAGGGTTCTGTACGCAAAGGGTAGAACGGGACCCTATGACCCTATTACTAAGACTCGGACAGCGGACTCCGTCCGTCTGTCACCAGGCTGTATCTCATGAACCGTGATAGCTGGACAGTTGAAATTTTCACAGATGATGTAATTCTGTTATCGATAATAAAATACATTAAGGGGGGCTCGCATTTTTTTTTTTTTTTCGTGCGGAAATCCCTTCGGATACCCCCCCGCTGGCCAGCGGGGGTGGTTATGTCGTGTCTCGACAAATGTCCGTTGCCGGGCACCCCGGGTAAGCCCTCGAAAGGATAACCCCAGGGTTGCCGGCGAACTCGCCTGGTGGGGTCGGGTTTTATCCCGCTTCGGTGAGTTGGCAGGCGTGTGTATGGCACACACGACACGCCTCCACCACGGCCTGCTTCTGTAAGGACGGCGAGTCGGCCAACTGCCGTCCTCAGGCCCCGATCATGGAGGTCGGTAGTCCCGGGCGTAGATGAGTCTGCGGCGTCCTCGCCGCAGACAGCGAAACTCGGGGGGCAGGGTTCTCTCCCGCTCCCTCTCCGCCGTCTCTTTCGCGCGCATTACCTGTTCGCAGAAAGAGACGGCGGCGTGCCACTTGCTCCCGTCGGAGACCACGGCCCTCACCATGGTCTCCAGCGAGAGAACGTGCACGCCCAGGAACGCCCGGCGTTGACTCGCCCACGCAGGGCACTCCACCAACGTGTGGAGCGCCGTGTCTTCGCCAGGATCCCCGCAGTGCTGACACTGCGGCGTTGTCTCCCGGTGGATGTGCCACAGATACTTACCGAAGCACCCGTGTCCGGTAACTATCTGGCACATCCGGTAGTAGAGGTCACCGTGGTGCCACTACAACCACTCCTTCATGATTGGCCTCACCGCCGCGATGGTGGATTTTCCGCCACCTTGGATGCTCAAGTCGCACCCTCCATGTCTCCATGAGTTCCTGGCGGAGCAGGGACCGCTGAGCCCTGATTTCTCGGGGCTCCGGCCTATGGCCCCGCTCCAGCGCCTCCTTGCGCCACTGGTACAGCAGCGCAAGGGCTCTCGCTTCCAGGTCCCATGGAGGGGTCCCGGCTAGGAGACATGCCGCCTCGACGGAGATCGTGCGATACCCCCTGATGACTCTGACGGCCATCGCTTTTAACGGGCTGTTTAATACAGCCACGTTGCGGGCCGCCAGAGTCTCCGCCCATACTGGGGCCCCGTACAGGGCCATGCTTCGCACGATCCCCAGGTACAGTCTCCTAGTGGGGGCGTTGGGTCCCTTGACGTTGGGCATCAGACACGATAGCGCGGCCGCAGCCCCCCTCAGTTTCGGGACCAGACTTCGGAGATGAGGTCCGAAGTCCCATCGGCTATCGAGTACGAGCCCAAGGTACTTCATCGTGGGCTCGATGCCGATGCTTACGCCCCCTACGGTTATGCTGGTTCCCACAGGTGGCCCCCTCCGAGGCCCGTGAAAACACATAGCCTCGGATTTGTGGAGAGCCACCTCGAGTCCCAGCCGCCGTATTCGACCCACGACTTGAGCAACCCCTGCCGTGGCCTTCAGTGCCGCGCTTCGGTACGTTGCTCCCCGCGCCATAACGAGGGTGTCGTCAGCATAGCACACTATGCTGACACCCTCGAGCAACGTACCGCGCAGCACCCAGTCGTATCCGATGTTCCACAGGAGTGGCCCTAGGAGCGACTCCTGCAGAACACCGCACGACACTTCTCGCCGCCCTGGCCCTAGCCAGCTTGGGTAAACTATGGCCCTCTCGGATAGGTATGCCTCGACAATGCGGCAGGTTGGCTCCCATTGTATAGATAATTAATGTTACGGAAACCTTCGTGATTTACAGTGAACCCGACGTTTCGGTTGCTTTTCAGCAGCCATGGTCACGGGGAGACTGAAGATGGTGGTTGTCTTATAGTTTGAAGTGATAATATATAATATCTTTCAGATATATAATATATCTGAAAGTACCCGAACTATGTTTAATTGTTGGTCTTACTCTTTACGCAGAATGAGCTCACAGTGTCATGAAATCTTGTGATGTTTTCATTTAGCTTGAAATTGTTTAAGTGGATGACAGGGTCCCAAGCTGGAGGTACATACCAACCATCTTCTCTATTAAAATTACGATGTTTTTCATTTCAATAGCCTCGCGGAGCATCCAAGGTAGGAATAGATTTTCTTTAGCGAGTATCCTTTTTTTTATATATATTGGAAACGCCAATTTGACTTCACCTCGCCTGATGGTAAGCTGAAGGTAAAGTCTCAGGAAAGAGGGTCACCATTACATACATTACATACAGGATTGTCGTCGCAGCACGGCGTGATACCCACCGGTCCCACTAGTGCTGCGACCACAGTCCCCCTGCCCGGCTATGCACTTGCTGACCCCTGAACGCAATCAAACCGAAATTGGATTACTATGGAGGGTTTTTCGCAGTCGTGCACGGTGGTACCCACCCGGCCGAATTTTGTGACAAATTTGTGTCATCAAATTTCTACCACCAATAAAATCTGAGGTTTATCAAATCTTAAGTAATGCTTGGTCCCCTGTTGCACGTGCTCACATAACAGCAGACTTTGCCGAGCGTTGGTGTTTTATATCAGCTATGTGTTCTTCGACACGAGGGGCAATGCTTCGCTTGGTTCAACTAATATAAGAGTCACAGTCTATTTTATAGACCTCTGCATCTTGTAGAGGTAGTTGGCACTTGACCGATAGTTAAAATTGACTAATCTTCGATGGCGGCTTGTAGTATGTGTTAATTGAAGCTCGTGTCAAGATGTAGCCAATCCTGCCAGTGCCCCTCGTACGTATGGTAGGACGGCAGGCTGGCGTTCGACATTGGCTGACTTTTCTGAGGATCTGTGACTGATGCGTGGTTGTTTGAGCTTGTTGTCATGCAATACTTGTTGGACATGTTGTAGCTCATCGTCCAGGTGTTGCTTGTCACAGATTCCGCGGGCTCTCTCTCTGAAACAAAAAATTGGTTTGGGTCGGTTTAGGATATTAGGAGCTAACTGTTTAGGATGGTGGTGAGATTCACCGTTTAAGTACCTATACACAGTGTGGGTTAAATTACTCGTATTATTAGGATTTCTGATTACAAGAATATCTAGGAAAGCTAATGAATTATTTGACTCTAATTCCATAGTGAATTGTATGTTGTTTAAGATGTATTAAGAATGCGTTTACATTATCTCTTGGTAGTATGGTGAAGATGTCATCTACGTCCCGTTCATAAAATCTAGATGTAATGGCGGCAGTTTCCAGAGCTCGCGCCTCGAAGGCCTCCATATATGTATCTGCAACAACAGGCGATACTGGGGAGCCCATTGAGATGACATCGATTTGTATGTAGAACTTGTTGTTCCACGACAGATAGTCAGTTGTTAAGCGGTGATTGAGTATTTCTACTTATTCCTTAGGCATGGTGTTCTCTTTTAAATTCCTGCTTCCTCCTAACTAACTAACGTTACCTGACCTATGTCTCCATGTAAATAATAACTACATTATAAATGACCATTGTTTTTTATAAGTGAGATGTAGGTGTTTAATTTCACTAATAAATGGAAGAAACTTCTAAAATACGCTGTTGAACTACCTCGGAGTTGTGAGAGTACCTTTGCTAGCCAGTCTGTAGGTTGGTGTGTCGATCTGACTCACAATAGGACGTAGGGGAGCAGTTCCCTTGTGTATTTTCGGTAACCCGTACAGTTTTCGAGGTTTTGTGCTGGAAGGTATTAATGTGTTTATGTCGATTTGTAGTAGTTCAGTTTAAATTATTGATTAATTTCCTCGTTACTATCATTACAGGTTATATTACCTACTGCGATACCATTTACACAATACATGTACGTTATACAATTACACTATACACTTACTTTATACACTTACTTATACACTTACATTATACATTTTCATTATATATTTACATTGTACATTTAAATAATAAATAAAGGCACCATAATCGACGGTCCCTATTAAAATTGTCGGATGTGAAAAACTGCAACTTTACAGGAGAGCATTTCAAAGTTTAAATTCGGTTTAACTTTTTACTAATTTTAAGCAGAGTCCTGAAAGCTTAGAGTAAGGCTGTACAAGTTATGCCTGTTCAGGACAATATTATAAGTAGCCGGTATATTGACCTTTTTAACGGTTTAGAACTAATGTTGATTTGTCGGAAGTACCAGAACCAACATTGTTGCTGGGAAAAATTGATAAATGTTTGTCGGAAGTACCAGAACCGACATTGTTGCTGGGCGAAATTTATAATTATTTGTCGGAACTGCCATTTACTACTTTGTTAAATGATTATTATTTATTAATATGCATGTCGTATGTACAAAATACTAAAAAAAACACAAAATATGGCAATTAATAATCACATTTCAGATATTATGGCAAGTAATAATCACAAGTAGGGTATAAACACAGGTTGTGCGGAAAATCAGGAATTAAGTAAAAAACAACTGGGCGAGTTTTGATGATTACTGTGCAATCTTTAATCGTAGACTGAACTTACAAATTAATTTTGTGCTTAAAACAAGTAGGTACCTACTTAACTCGGTCAATCTAATCAGGTAGATAGCTCCGTTAATAGGAAGTGTTTTGTTGCGGTGACAGATTGATCAGGCGCTTGAACATGCCCCCGGGCGTTGAGGACTACGTCTTCAACCAATATTCTTGAATCAATCTGATACAGGCAAGGGGCAGATTCGATTGAAAGCTCTCCGGATGACGCCAGCAGACGTCCTGATGTCCGCTACACGAACAATCCCATCCGATCCAGGGTGAACGGCAACCACTCTGCCTAACCTCCATTTCAAGGGAGGAAGACCAACTTCCTTCACCACAACCATGGAACCCAATTTCAAACCGTCCTTACATGAACGCCATTTGGTTCTCTGTTGGAGCTCGGCAACATACTCTTTACTCCATCTGCTCCAGAAATGCTGACGGAGTTGCTCAACACGATGGTAACGTGATAAATGGGTTGAAGAATGATCTTGGAGGTTCCGTTGTGGCAACGAAGTGAGTGCACGACCAATCAAAAAATGTCCCGGCGTTAGCGGAGTGTCATCGTCAGGATCCGACGATAGCGGTGTCAGAGGACGGGAATTGAAAATCGCCTCGATTTGGGTCAGTGTAGTGTAAAGTTCCTCAAAGGTCAAATTACAATTTCCCAACACTCGTTGAAGATGATATTTGGTTGACTTGACACCCGCTTCCCAGAGTCCGCCAAAATGAGGACTATATGCCGGTATAAAATGAAACCGAATTTCGTCATTGGCCAAATCTTCACCTAATGAAGCTGAATTTTGTTTTAAAAACTTCGATAAGTCATTGTAGGCACCAACAAATGAGGTACCGTTATCAGAATAAATATGAACAGGCTTTCCTCGTTGCGAGATAAATCTATATAAAGCCAGTAAGTAATTATTGCTAGTTAGGTCACCTACAAGCTCCAAGTGAACTGCCTTGGTAGTGAAACAAATAAATATTGCTATGTACACCTTTACTAGCCTACATCCGCGACCTTGGCGACTAGCACACATGACAGGACCCGCGTAATCTACGCCTGTGCTTTCGAACGGACAACCTGGAAGTAACCGCTGCCGTGGTAAGTTTCCCATTAAAGGAGTCACTACATTACCCTTCAATTTACGGCAGAGTACGCATTGGTGAAACAAGCCTTAGCCAAACTGCGACCACCGATAGGCCAATATGTCTCCCTGATCGAAGCTAATAATAGCTGTGGCCCTGCATGCATCAATCTCTTATGTTCATAATTAAAAAAATAATTTAGTGATATAATGAGCGGACTGTAATATAATAGGATGCATTTTATTATAACTAAATTCAGAATTATTGAGACGTCCTCCCAAACGTATAATATTTTTATTATCTAAATAAACATTGAATTTAAGAAGAACGCTCCCTTTCGGAATGGGCTTTTTTTTTTAACTAATAAATCATGTTCAGTAAATGATTCCCTTTGACTATGGAAGATCAGTACACTTAGTGCGTCATGTAATTCATTTTCAGAAAGAAATTTATCACTAATTTTCTCCCTTCTACATACTTTAATAAATCGAAGAACGTATGCAACGCAACGCACAAGTCGTAAATAATTCGTAAACCGTTTAAAATTAATGAACGAAGAATCTTTACCATCATCTTTATCCATAGCGCTTAACGAAGTATCAGAACGGGTTTCAGGCAACGTTTCTAGTCCTAAGTGCCTTTGCTGAGTAGGCCAACTGCTTATATTCTTCGTTAAAAAGTCTGGACCCAACCACCACAGATCTGAATCTTGCAGAGTATCAATATCAACACCACGCGATATTAAATCTGCTGGGTTTTTATCAGTAGGGACGTGTCTCCACGTACAATTGCCAGCCTTGTCCAAAACTTCAGCAACACGGTTACGTACAAAAGGCTGAAGTCTGGAAGGTACCATTTGCAACCATCCCAGTACGATAGTTGAGTCAGTCCAGCAATAAGCACGAGCTATAGTGGCTCGAAGTGAGCAGCGTACCTTCTCATATAGACGCGCTCCTACTACCGCGCCGTTTTGTGTACGCATCAGAAGTTACATTCATGGTTATTGAAAAACCCAGCTCATCAGAACTTGCACACCAACTGAGACCTAGCAGCTTGTCGGGTTCACTCGACCCCAAATTTAAATCAAGCGACGAGTCAACAGACCCAGATACCAACTGGGGTACGTTTGACTTCCACTTTCTCAGCAACATGCCAGCCGATGACAGCGCCTTTGTAACTTCAGAGCGAATGAATTTCAATTCATCTAAATTCATACTGCCTGTACATAAATCATCAACAAATATATCATGCTTGATGATTTCACCAATTTTCTCATTGCTACATTCGAGGCCTATCTGCTTAAGACAGCGCGTGGCTAGATACGGCGCGCTCGTTGTCCCATATGTGACAGTATTTAACTCATATACTTTAACAGGTTCTTCAGTACTACCACGCCAAACTATTCTTTGCAAGTGCCTATCAGATGAATGAACGACCACTTGTCTATACATTTTCTCGACATCAGCTGCCAAGACATACTTATGCTGTCGAAACCTAAGCAGAATAGACAGCATATCGTCCTGTACTGTCGGTCCATTCATCTGCAAATCGTTAAAGGAAATACCTGACGACGTGGGACAACTAGCATTGAACACAACACGGAGCTTGGTCGTGGTGCTACCTTCACGTAAGACCCCGTGATGTGGTATAAAATAACTATTAGAACTTAAATCGCAAGTTTTAATCTCTGTCATATGACCCAGCCTCTCATACTCAGACATAAATTCACAATACATTTTTGCAAATTCTGGTTTAGCCTTCAACTTGCGTTCTAAAGAGTGCAAGCATTGTGTAGCTCTTTTAAAGGAATCTCCTAGAACGGAAGAATTTTGTTTTAGAGGTATACGAACACAAAAACGGCCGTCACTCAACCGCGTTGTGTTTTGTTTAAAATGGTCCTCGCACAATTTCTCCTCCGGTAAATAATTAGATGTGTGAGAACCTACCTCTTCTAACTGCCAAAACCGCTATAAGTCAGACCTAATTTGGTCCAAGTTATCATCATTACAATCACAGATTTTAGTGAAATTACATTTTATGTCATTGGAGGGTAACGTAAAATAATTATGAGTAACAGGACCGGCCACTATCCAGCCTAGTCTGGTTTCACAAAGTATCGGTTTACCAATACCTAACTTAATTCTTTGTGATCCTAACAAGTCCCAAAACTGGTCAGCACCAATCAATATATCAATATCACTGGGCTTGTAGAAACTAGGATCGGCTAAACATATATTAGAAGGTATATTTAATTCTGAAATATTAATTTCTCGACACGGCACACTGCTCGTAATAAACGGTAAAACAAAACAATGAAGTTTGCAAGAAAAACTATCATTTAATGACTTCATATTTACATGACATATTTTACCTACGTGTGAGGACACGTTATTAATGCCGAGAATCGACCTATTGACTTGATTCGTATTTAATTTCAACAAACAACACAACCTTTCCGTCATAAAACAAGATGTGCTACCGCTGTCTAGTACCGCACGAACTAAATGCTCACGGTTATTATAATCAAATACCTTAACCAAAGCGGTTGACAACAACACATCGCGCTGTCTACGTTCGTCACAATTAAAGCCAATGCTTGCCGACAATGCAACGTTATTTGCATCGGGACCGCGGGTGACCGACGAAGACGACGGCGTAGACGAATTATTAGGTTGGTCACTATGTATACCTGTAGACTCCGATAAATGTATAAGTGAATTATGTCTACGCTTACATATTTTGCAACCTGCCTTCTTACAATGGTTCGCAAAATGACCATGCTTAAAACAATTAAAACAAACCTTGTAAGCGGGCAATAACTTCCGACGTTCGTCATTACTTATAGCTAGAAACTGTGAACAATTAATCAAATAATGATCACCTTTGCACATCGGACATACTTGATTTGTGACTACTGCATCGGAACTGTGAGTTGTGCCGTAAACATCGACTTAATCTTAGGACGCGACCTAACAACCGTCTCAGACTGAGTGCGTTGCAGTTCTAAAGACTCGAGTAAATCTGCGCGGGCGCGGAGAAATGCAATAAACTGCTCAAATGTTTTGACGCTGTCTCGGTCTAACCGAATTTTAAACTCCTCCCACTCCTGAGACGTGTTCTGATCAAGCCTACGAACAACAATATGAATTAAAAGTGTGCCCCAACTATTAACTGGCTCACCTAACAATTCGAGGGCTCTTAAGTTTCGTTGCAGCTGGTCTACTAAACTCTTTAACAAACTAGAAGATTCCTTGACGATACGGTCTATAGATAATAATTGCGACACATGATTTTGAATCAATAAATCCTTATTATTAAATCTATCGCATAACAAACTCCACGCTACAGTGTAGTTGCTAGCTGAAAGAGCAATTGATTGAATTATCACGGCAGCAGGTCCTTCCAGGGACGCCCGTAAATAGTGAAACTTGTTCACTTCGTCAATATCCTCATTAGAATGAATAAGACTAGTAAAGGTGTCATGAAATTCTAGCCAATTACAGTATGAGCCACTAAATTTTGGTAAATGTATGATAGGAAAATTAACCGGGTTACGTGTCTTAGTTGGTGTAGTTGTACCACTACTTACAGCTTGAGTATCTTTAGTATAATTATTTAATAAAGTTTTTCCCTTAGACAGGCACTTAAAATACAACAACTCAAATTCTGACCGTTCGGCTAACTGTACTTGAAGATCCTCCGCGGCGCATTCTAACTGTAACTGTACCTCATCATATTTGTCGTACAACAACTCCATCTTCCTAATCCATAACTGTAATTCGGTAACATCACAGCTGTCGGGGGTTTTTTCAAGGAAATTAGCAAACATAGTTAATTGACCTTTGAAGCTGGCTCGCTTCCTAATCATGACCTTTTCTTGCTCAGACATACTGGGAAACGAGTGCCGTCAACCTGGAATTTATATAAAACAAATTGAGAAGACAATAACGCAACAGGGATCATATCAGTTAACAATGACAAATGTACAACTAAGTGGGTACTTCCTACCTATACTTAATTACCGCTGAATTTTGCTTGTATATTTAATACAATTTATAAATTCGACTTAATGGAACCTTTAACAACTTTAACAAGCTGAATATTTTATAAATCGGACTCAGTAAAATGACTCACTTACAACTTCACAATTAACGGATACAAAAAAAAACTACAGGTATAACTATTGATACGAATACTTTTCACTAACGCGTATCAACATATCAATAAGAATTTAATAAATAACAAATAAGCACTCACAAAATCGTACTTTCAAGAATGCCAATCATAACTCAAAGTTAAGTGATTAATTTATTATTACCTACTGCAATATCAATCAAATAAATTAATAAAGCACCTATATATGCTTACTATATCGTAATATTAACAATATAAATTTATTCAACTGCAAAAAAACTATTACATTCAGTAACTATTAAATTCACTAACGACGGTATTCAAAAGCCCTAACGGCAAACAGTACAATTAAGTAGATAATACAATAATAAGTAACTTACTGACCTTGTAAATCCTTAACTAACGTATTATATTACCTATACGACTGTTGGGTAACGATTCCATAAGATTAGCACAGCAACTTCCAAAGAAATTAGAGACACACCCAAACCACCGGCTATGACCACTTTCAAGGGTAATCGGCGAATTGATTTCTTCAATTAATTTAATTGATATTCCTTAATCCTCCACAAATTCTTCGCTAGTTCAATATCCGGGACGAATGGACCATCATGTGCGGAAAATCAGGAATTAAGTAAAAAACAACTGGGCGAGTTTTGATGATTACTGTGCAATCTTTAATCGTAGACTGAACTTACAAATTAATTTTGTGCTTAAAACAAGTAGGTACCTACTTAACTCGGTCAATCTAATCAGGTAGATAGCTCCGTTAATAGGAAGTGTTTTGTTGCGGTGACAGATTGATCAGGCGCTTGAACACAGGTTTATAGTAAACTAACATTAATTAAATCAAGATTAACTATGTAATATTATTAAAATCAGTCTACTTATTTATAAATATTATTATAAAAAAATGGTGGCATAACGAAACAACTAAACAAAATACAAAATCTTCTCACTTATAATTAAGGCACTTTGGAGATTACTTAATCAAAGGTTTTTAGTTTCATGGAAAACTTACATCAATTAAATTAGGATTAACTAATTGTAAAAATCAGTCTTCTTATTGACAATCATTATTATAAATAATAATTATTATAAAAAAACTGTGGCATAACTGAAACAACTAAACAAAATACAAAATCTTCTCATTAAGTAATTAAAACCAGTCTTCCTAAGACAATCAACAACAGCATGACCAAAATTCAACTAAACAAAATAAAAATCTTTATTACTTCTGAAAAAATACTTCTCTATAGATAGAATAAAGAGAAGAAGAAGAGAAAATCTTACATAATCACAGCTTTAAAAAATCTACATTTTTAGTTTTATAATTAAAATTAGTCTTCTTCATCCAAGACTCCTTCCGATACAACATTAAACTTGCTCAGGACTTGTGCACCTGAGTTGTTTCCTATTTTGACACGCCTGTTTCGTCTCTCATATGAGACCAGTCAAGTGCCGAAGGCTTGGAAGGAAGCCAACGTGCAACCTGTGCCCAAAAAGGGCAGTCGGGCGGACCCTGTCAATTACAGACCAATTTCAGTAACGTCCATACTCTGTAAGACTATGGAACGTGTACTGAACAAAAAGCTGTTGGCATACCTCGAAATGAACGATCTCCTCAGTGATCGGCAATATGCCTTTCGCCAAAACCGTTCCACTGGGGACCTTCTTGTGTATGCCACCCACATTTGGAGTGAGACCATCGAGAGGCACGGAGAGGCACTTACCGTTTCTCTCGACATCTCGAAGGCTTTTGACAGGGTATGGCACGATAGCCTAATTGGCAAGCTTCCGTCCTACGGCCTACCCATTGGCTTATGTGTTTGGATCACTGACTTCCTGAGGAATCGGTCCATCCGGGTGGTCGTTGACGGCTGCACATCTGACCGATTAGCGATCAACGCTGGGATCCCTCAGGGGTCGGTACTCTCGGCTACATTATTCTTGCTGCACATTAACGACCTGCTCAAGCCCGGTACTTTTGGGTACACAGACGACAGCACAGTAGTCGAGAGTTACGAGTCCAACCCCCGAGCCAGCGTGGGACAGATCCGATCTCTCCAAGAGGCTATGGTTGAGCGTTTGAATTTGTCCTTGAAGGCGGTCTCCGATTGGGGTGATGCTAACTTGGTGAAATTCAACGCTACCAAGACCCAGGCGTATTTTTTCTCTGCCAAGCGAAGTCAATTTCAGCCAAATCCCACATTTCGAAATGAATCCGTGCCGATAACCGACCGCCTCGAGCTTCTTGGCGTTACTCTGACGTCCACCCTCAATTTTGGGTCTCACATTGAAGCTAAAGCTCAAGTGGCTGCTAAAAAGCTGGGTATTCTGTCGAAGGTGCGACGGTACTTTACTCAGTAATAGTTGCTCAACTTGTACCAAGCGCAGGTTCGATCCTGTATGAAGTACTACTCGTACCTGTGTGATGGTTCAGCTAAATACCACCTAGAAGCGCTTGAGACAATAGAGAGACGGGCCAAGAGGCTCATTAATAACGATGTACTCGTCGAGAAAAGGCTTCAGAGCCTTGAACATCGACGCAAAGTTGCAGGCCTATCGGTGTTTTACCGGATGCATTTCAGAGAGTGTGCGCTGGCACCAACGAACGACCAGCCGCACAGCGACACGCCACCGCTACATGGTGGATATTCCACTCATACGCACGAAACGTTTCGGCGACACATTTATTATGCGTACAGCTAAGAAGTCGAATTGCCTGCCTGAGTCTGTGTTTCCGGAAAGTTATAACCTCGGAATCTTCAAGTCCCGAGTGAATAGGTTCCTTCTAGGCAAACGTGTTCCATCGTAGACCTAATCGTCACTTACGACCAGGTGAGATAGAGGTCAAACGTGAGTAAATCCTGCATTTGAATTAATCAGCTTCAAAGCTTGCAGGTATGGGAGACTCTGGGGTGCGACTGGTTGGATCACCTCCAAGTTTGGTGCACCCTGGGCAACGTGGGCGATGACGCATCATTGATTGCTCCTCTGGAGTAGCTGGCGTCAACGTCAACGGCCAAGAGTCTGACCAACCGGCCCTTTTCAGGGCCAGCTGACCCCATTGCACGAGGGGGTCGGGGTATAACGGGCCTGTAAGGCCCGCGCGGGTGGGGGCCGCTCCAGGTACCCCTCTGCTGTTATCAGAGGGGACACTGCGAATGGCCCAGGGTCAGTCGGAGTGCGAGGGATATGCTCTATGGGTAACCTTACACCACTTTTCTGTAGACCCGAGACGGCGTGCGGTTTTAGTCGGTTCAAGCCCGACATAACCGCCTCTCTGTCCAGCGGAGGGGTATCCGAAGGGATTTCCGCACAAAAAAAAAAAAAAGGTATGGGAGACTCTCGAAAAGCTGAAAATTTTCAGATAAATATGTCATAAAATAAATTAATCATTTCAGATTTTAAAAACAAAGCATGTAATCTATGTATTTGGGTGTCGGTGTAGTTGGTTCTACCACATCCCACTATAACACTATGGTCGGATGTGGTGGTACTAACATTTATTTCCTTAATAAAAACGGTTAAATACGTAGGATGTGGTACTACCGACATACACCCACTTGAAGTACAAATTAACAACATTGGATGTGGAACTACCAACATTCAACCCATTTGAAAACCCGATTAACATCGTCGGATGTAGTACTACCAACATTTTACCCATTTGATAAACCGATTAACATTGTCGAATATTTGATCTATTTAAAACCCCGATAAAAAACGTCGAATGTGTTACTACCGACATTGAACCCCTTTTGAAAACCAATTTACAAAGTCGGATGTGGTACATCCAACAATTTTAAATTACGTTACGCATTTTGAATGATTAAATTATACTTTAATTTGGTATTAAATTCGCAATAGCATTAAAACATAAACTATATTGTAAATAATCGTAAAAGTAATACTTTAATAATACATACCTGTTTCCGTACTATGTTTTGCTTTCATAATATTTTCGTCCGCATTTCTATTTCTATTATTGTTGTTTTTTTTCACCTTGCCCAGTAACCAGCTTAATCAAGCGTTTTGATCTCTTAGAAATCGTGAACGGCGTCATAAGGTAAGGTAAATTATTTCAATTAACTATCGTAAAAAAACAGGTGACAGCGCGACGTCCGCTAATCCCGCTAACATGGCCGGAACTGGGAGATCCCACGCGCTCGCCTAACCCCGCGCCCCGCTAAGATCGTAGGTAGTTAATAACCGACTATGTTAGCGGGCTATCTAGGTAATATCCGACGTTTTTAATTTGGCTATTTCAAAAAGTAGGCATACTAGATTTTTTTTTTTTAACTGACGATAGACCTAGGTATATAGACACGTTTTATGAAATAAAATAAAAATTGCAATTTTGTAGTTCCGACGATTTTAATAGGGACCAGCGCATTGTTAACATGATACGTGTATGTAATGGTGACCCTCTTTCCTGAGACTTTACCTTCAGCTTACCATCAGGCGAGGTGAAGTCAAATTGACGTGTCCTAAATATATTAAAAAAAAAAAAAAATTGTATGACATACTACATAATTTTCCCTAATGGCGAACAGTGCGACTAAACCATGAAGTTATCGTGTCACTAGGCTACCAGGTTATCATGCATATGAAGAGTTATTTCATCAATATAAGAGATATAACGATACAACAAAACTTATGTATTCTACATAAGTTTTGTTTGGCATACACGGTTGTGTCTGTTGTGTGTTGATTTAATACACCATAATGCACACTATGGATCTATTCCAACAATGCAAGTGTGTGCTACTGCAATGTAAATTGTATCAAGACGACCTCTGCATCGTGCTGATAGCCTAGTAGCTCTTCGTTTTGAAAACCTCCCCCAATAACAATAATTTATTCTGGTCTATTAGAATGCAAATTAAAAATGGTTCGCGATTCGATTTTCAGGTCGGGCTGAGTGTATTGGGTTTTTTAGTTGTAGCAGTCTGAATTAAGTGCTTGGAGGCTTAAAAGTATTTAATATTTGTTGTTACATATATTATTTACTATGGATGGGAATACATTTGCTTACCCTTTTATTAAATATACATAGAGATATTTAAATCAAAGATACGAGAAAATTATTATAATCATCTTTGCGTTAGTCCCAGTGCATATATGGAAACCCTTCCAGTATTCAGAACTCTTGGTAGGGCCCGGATGAGCTCGACCTACGGAAGGATTTACTAGAATTAATTCACCAGAAGTAACTTTAAACCATTTCACTATTCAGAGTTGCGAATGATTTGGATTCAGGTATTGTTTCCGGTGAAGTATTCAAGATTTTATGTTTTAATTGCTTCCTCTACTCAGATCTGTAGTAGCCGTTGATAGTTTTCTATTTTATAAATAAAATTAATTAGAGAACTCGACGGAGCCGGAGCTCCGCTTCGCGGGGTTCCTGAGTCTTCATGCATTATCACAAGTAATCGCCAATAAACCAAACACGAATGGTTTTCTACCCTTCTAACTTATATCTACCCGTGTCAAGGCGCGCGGTATCAGATAGCTCGCTTCGCTCGCTCCTGCGGCCATTTCCTAGTAGTAGATAGTATTATTTTAAGCTGTGCTTTTGATTACATTGATGTTCATACCGAGCACAGAAATAATAGTATTAGTTCTGTGTGGTCGAGTGTATCTGTTAAACTTATAAACCAAACTTTAGTCTGAGTAGCGGTAGGAATTCATGTCCATAACGCTAATATTACGTTTATAAAGTATCTCGCATTACAGAAGTAAAAACATTTAATCCATCAAACTGCGTGTTGAACCACTTAAACCTTCCTGCAGTTCAGAACTACTGGAGTTCTGAATACTGGAAGGGTTTCCATAAACACAATCCCGGTCGCGACCGAAGTTCTTACTTCGAAGTTCGGTCTGCTAGATACGAGCAAATTTATGGCAGCTTATTACAAAAGCAAAAGCAATAACGCATTTCTTTCATTAATGGGTCTTTAAATTGACTTCACTACGCCATAAGGCGAAGTGAAATTCATAAAATAAAGGCCACCAAAATAACTACTAACATAACCATGACAAAATGGTCATCTTCAGTTTACGGCCTTGACTGTCCCGAGAGACGCTTTCTCACGCCCCTCCTAAAGAATCCGGGTTTAGAGTTAACTATTGTTTATGTTGAACCACTGCTCGGATCGATGATTAAAATCACTAGATATATTAGAATTACTCTACTTCTCCACCACTCCTCAGAATTATACGGCCTAAATCCTTGTTTATTGTAGTTAGTACTATATTATAACTGCTAATGGTGGGTAGGTGGCGCTGCATTAGATTTATAGGATGCATTATTATCATCATCTTTGTACTGTACCCGGTTGCATACGAGGCTTTCATCACGAACCCTGGAGCCCGCTTACTTCTTCTCCTACTCTTGATTTGGCTTATGACACCCAAACCCGAGAGGAGAGCCTGTGCCAGGGCGTCATCCGTCAATCAGCAGGTGTACCGGTTTGCAGGTGAGGTTGGCTTGGATCCATAAGATATTGGTGAGGTCCCATAAGCTCCCAAGAATCTTTTACGATTATATATGCGAAGGTGGCACCCGGGCTACTTGAAAGCGGAAGTCTTCAATAAACATGACGAGTCCACGTCGAGTCATGTTTTCATACGATTTTTGTCTTGTTTGGAGCAATGTTACCGCAAATCAGTGGCCGATCGGATTCCCTTTTGGATATACACCATAACTAGATGTGATACGCTCCAATTTTTTTTTGTAATTTGGTTCGAAGATAAATCGTATTGATTAAGGAATTGCTAAACAAAAGTAAATAATAAACAACTGATCATAAAGAAAACTTAGGTAATAATGTTTCGCTCTAAAATAAAATAAAATTACAATAGAACAAAGGCATTATAAAATTTAGCTCCTCGGCATACATCACTCCATTATGATTCCGACTGCATTTTCGCTACTGCTGCACACAATACAATATGTACTTGCTTCTAGCCTGTGGCTCTAGAGAGCTCCTGATATCCCAGTAGAAATCGTAGTAGGAAACGTGACGTGTCCTAATTTCCCACGATTCCATTCAACGATTTAAATCAGGGAATGGATTCAGGAATCTTGATAATTTGGGTCGAAAACTAAGAAGAACAGAAGAAGTGCAGAACTAGCTAAGTAATAGAAATTATTTAATAACATTGTATGACATTAAAAACAGATATTTATTTTAATTTTATTTAATAAGAACAAACTATTTTCATTATAAAAACGCCTTAACAAAAATGAGATGTATCTTTAACATCCACATAGTTGCATCAACCCATGACGGCGAGAGCTTATTGCCTATTCTCAGTCATTGGGTAGGGGAGAGTGGGTTACAGTGGATCACGGGTCACAGCGGATTATTCGCTATAATTCTTACGTGTGATGCTTTACGCACACAAGCAAACGCGTGGCTACTGCTCGTCGATACCCCCCTCCCACGCGCCAGTCGCCGCCGCGCTCGCCGAGCGGAATCACGTGCTATCACACGCAGGCCAGTAGGTAAGTACGAAAGTATTTTTTTACGTAATTTAGAAATTTATCGTATTCCCAACCCTTTAATAAATATAAATGATAGTTGTATGTTTTGAACTTGTTATTTGTTAAATCCGTTGTGGGTAATGTAATTTTGACTTGGGTATAAGTAGTTATTTTTTGAATTTTTTTTTTCTGTCGAAACGGCTTATGGGTCACAGTGAATAATTTTCATTTGGGTTACAGTGGACTGTGATCCATTGTGACCCAAGAGGAAATATACATGAATAGCATAAATAACGTGAAATTAAAATTGTTTTGTAGGTACTTCTTCGTAGGTAACAATGCCTCGCAATCGGGTACGAAAAACCAGTATCGGTCTTCACACTGAAGAACAGATGAGTAACGCCTTAAAACTTATATCTAATGGCCGGACAATAAGATCTGTAGCTAAATCGACAGCTATTCCATATACAACGTTATATCGATACCATGTCAAGAGTACAAAAAACCCTGATCCTGCAAAACCAGTGAGGCTAACACCCAATTATGCAGTTCATAAGATATTTACTGACACGGAAGAAAAGGAGATAGTTGATTATATTCTTAAGTGCAGTCAAATGTTCTATGGACTTACAATATAATCTATGAATACAAAATGCTCCAGTGCATGACAAATCACCGAAAGCGACAGCTAGTACTCCATCTTCGACTGTAGCTGGTACTTCCACGAGCATTGAAAAGGAATTAATAAGTCCATTCCAATTACGAGGGTTACCTAAAGCGGGTCCACGCAAAGGAGGAAGAGCAGCGAGACGCAAGGGGAAATCAATGATAGTAACTGACACCCCGAATAAAGACGAAATAGAAATGCGAGGGAAACAAAGGATACAAAAGAAACAAAAACAAACAAAAGTAGCTGCAACATCAAAAAAAAGAAAAATTATGCAAGAAAGTTCTAGTGACGATGAGGATCAAATAAGTATTTATTCTGAAGAGGAAGCAACTTTTGAAGATGCAGAAGATAATAATATGACGATAGATCCTGATAACTTTCCTGCACTCAAAGGCTTGCCTGTGGAAGGTGATTTTATTATAGTAGAATTCGAAGTGAAACGAAACGATTTTTTTATGCGGCTAAAGTTATTGGTCAAAATCATAATCAGAATGAAGTCAGTTTTCTTAGAAAATCTGACAAAACACCAAATAATTTTCATATGCCAAATGTGCCAGATATTGGCACGGTAGTACTGCATGATATTAAGATGATTTTACCAAAACCTACAGTTTCTGGTACTACAAAGAGGAAGCAAGGCATGTACAACTTTAACGTTGACCTTTCTAACATTAATTTACGCTAATCTAATTTAATTTGATCTCAAACCGAATCTGAGACAATTTTGAGATATCAGAAAATGGAAACATTTGTTTTTATAGTAAAACAATATTCCTAATAAAGTTTTATTAATGATTACTTGAGGAGTAAATATATTTATATTTAATAGTTGAGTTAGCATCAACAATGTTCTTATTAAAATGTTTGTTAATAATTACTGAAGAAGTGAATATATTTATTTGAATAGAGAAGAGACCTTTATGGAAATTAAAGGAGAAAAACTGTTGTTTATTTAAACAAAAGGTTGATTAGTTTAGGTCTCTTTATACCAGCATAATTTGTAAGACTTTTGTTAATTTTTTATAAGACTGTGATAGAAGGCTGTCTTAGAATATAAATAAATAAATAATTATGTAGAAAAGTAGTATTTGATTGAACTTTTTTTTAATAGATCCAGTGTACCCCAAGTGATTCCCTGTCACCCATGAAAAGATCCAAAGTGACCCTTCCACGGGTCACAGTGGATCATTTCCCTTTTGTTTAAAAACTTGTTATATCTTGTAAGTTTATGCCGTTTTTGCCAACAATTGCACTTGTTTTTGTAGATTAGGGATGTATCTTGGGGTTAATTATCATAGATTAATTATTTAGGCATAAACTTGGGATTTGTGGAGCTTAAAAAAAAAAGTGATTCACTGTTACCCACTCTCCCCTACATACGGTACAGACTCAAAATTTCTTAACAGAAAAACTCAGTAAAATTTTCCACGAAAATCTGACTCCGTACGATCACGTACAGAGTGAGTAAAGGCTCCCGAAAATCAAGACAGACACAGAAAAATTTGTTTCTTTTTCGAACGGAAGCAGTACTTTCATCTGTCTTAGTTTTCGGGAGCGTTTCCCTAACATCCTGTATAATAAATAAAGCGTAAATTCGTTATCTCCGTAGAAATATAGGGCAACAATTTAATTTTAATGCGACTAGAACAAAGTCTAGACTAGTACGTCTTGCAATAACATATTGTCCGCGTAGCACTTTTAGTAGGAAGTTTGTAAGGAGCTGACTAGTTTTACTTTTCAAATTTTTAAATTCTTTCACATACCAAGTTCGGCCCATGCTTTTATTCTGTAGTGTGCTGTAATACACTTACAGCAGACAGGTACTGACAAAACTTCATTCATGATTTCCGCTCTGCTCCTATATAAATAAATTCCATATTGCCTTATATAACACTCAACACTACCCCATAACACTTATTTGTTTTTATTCACACACATACTTGCACATCGCTGTCTCTTTCACCCCAAAACATCCCTCTCACCCCCAAGCCATAACATAACTCTCACCCCAAACCATAACAGGCATATGTCAAAGTCTTTATAGGTTCTGCTACCCTAGTATCTAAGACCGAAAGAAAACGTGACTCTTCCCTGATTTCCCACGGTGTCCTTGCGTAGACTTCAAAAACTTTTTTTTGTAGTAAGTACACATTTCGATGCAAAAGTAATAAATTGTGTTCTATAGGTATAACGACATCGTCAATTTCGGGCGGTTCGTTAGAAATATATTTTTTTATTGATACACTTACAAAAAGACTTGATAATGGTCGCGGTTCCGTTGAATTTTAAATATTCATTCTGTTTGGAATTGGATTAAGACTAAACACATTTTCAAATGTTGTTTAATAAGTTGTGATTAACTTCGTCTATTTGACAGTACTACACAAAATGTCAGCATTTTTTTACAAATTCAAGTTTTATTTTGTAGCAGAAAATACGTCACGTGACCATAACTACATTATTTCATTTATTCCGGTCAATTGGTTCGAGAGATACGAACGGGCTGAATATTATAAGTCCATTTCTCACACAACCATGTCTTCCTGTAACATAACTTCACGCCTGTATCCCCGAAGGGGTAGGCAGAGGCGTATTACACACCCACGATTCGCCAGTTATGTTAAAGTCCCAATGTAATAGGGGGCGAGCCTATTGCCATCTACCGGGCGCATTATTAAGCGAGCGATAATTAACATTTATTAAGCGTAGCGAGCCGAAGGCGAGCGAAGCGTCTTTGGTTTCAAAGTTGCATTTCAAACAAATGATACTCCTCCGAGACCGTTTGACCGATCTCGACCAAATTTGCCACGGTGATCAAGTAGACATTACTGAGTGTCGTAAGGGGTCGAATGTCCTGATCGGTCTTACCATCGAGGAATAATCACCGAAAAACCAAATCAATGGAAAAAGTCGACCGGTCACGTTGACCTATTGTTGGATAGGCAAATCTCGCTACGCTTAAGTTTGGGTTGGTTGCCAAGCTGGCAACCGTCCTAGTTAATACACACATAACTACGAAAAGTCAGAGGTGTGTGCCTGGTGCGACTGGGGATCGAACTCGAGACCTCGTCTCAGCAGTCCGTTACGTACGCCACTGGGCTATCGCCGCCGTTTTTCCTCACTGTCCAAAATTTATGAAACTCTTCGCAGCTTCTGTGAGCCTGGTATCCAAGGCCTCAAAACACGTGCTTCCCGTACAAGTTTCACACGCTCGCTCTCCTCAAATAGCTGGAGGACGCCTTTCATACCGTTTTTACGATTCATTGTTCGCCAACAAAAACCGTATTACTGTCGATTATGCGGTTTTGTGCAATGAATGGGACCGCTTTTAATTTTTTAGATCTTCCTCCTTGTTTAAATAGAGTATAAAAACGAGGTTAACGACCTTAAAGCTTTTGCTGAGACCGGACGTGGCTAGTTTTATCTTTTTAATTGTACTTACTGTTAATAATGTTATTGAAGTTGTATTAAATCAAAGAAACGGGTACTTTTACGAATTGTTCAACTACAATCGCGATGTCCCGGGTTCGAATACTTTTCAAAACACTACCGAAGTGAACCCGCTCCTGACACAAGCAATTTAGCTTAGCTTGAGGGGTTAGGAGGAATACTAGTAATTTCGGTTACAAAAACTCTTAACAAAAAAAAAAAAAACAAATTCACTGTTGAAATCCGATCCTAGTCGTACGAGTATATTATTATAATTTTAGTGTAAACTATTGTCCAAAACTTTCTAATTGAATTCAATGAATACCTAGGTACAGTTTATTGAACTTTTTTAATAAACTTTACTTCAACTCCAATGCAAGAAGGTATTAGGCATCAGAAGGGAGGGGTGTGTGTTGGGTAACCTCCTCGAGTGTCGTTCTGATTCCGATCCCGCTGCAGTCCGGGGGGAGCGGAATCGGAGCGGCCGGTACACCCTGGGCGGCGGTCAATGGCAACCCTTCATGGGGTTGGCATTGATCATCGGCGAATACCCAACGTGGCGGGAACACATCGCTCTCCGTACTCCTCTGCTTTCAGAGGAGACAGGATGAGCGATGGTGTTTGTGGCTGAGGCCACCATAGGGTCCTGGGGGATCCAGGGGCGGGTTGGCCCACTGCTAACGCAGGGGCCGACGGGCACTTGTGCCGCCGCCGGTGAGAGAGGACTAGCCATCCTCTCGCGTTCCGTAATCGGCAGGTGATCAGCAACGACCTGACTGGTGGCTCCAGAAGGGTACGCTGTGAACTTGCTGACCGGAGGGCTTGCCTTTATTGGCCGGTCCACGACAAGGAAAAGTCTATAACACCCGACAGCTAAGTCGTAAAAACCTATGGATACCAGCCGACCTCCATAGTATATAGGCTTATCCAGGTGCAGGGGGCTCCGCCTGGATGGACCACCTTTCCCCCATACTCGTGGGATAAGTTATGGATACAAATCTCTTTATCAAGAAAATAACGGACCGGAAAACCAACCAAAACGACCAAGGCAAGAAAATGGACGATGAGAATGACGAAGTCTGCTCGGAGATCGCGCAGCAATCAAGCGCGGAGGTAGCGCCAAACATCTCGGCGGTGTCGGAGAAATTTGACACCGCCAACGAGCGAAGCAGGGCGAGCAGCCCGGCGGGTCTGGGCGTTCCGCGGACCCGTAAGCGCAGGAGGCGCGCAAAGGCTCGGGCGGGGGGGGACGTTTCGGATGAGGACTTTACCCTCACCGGGACGACCTCCTCCTCCAGCAGCGACGAGGCGTCGAAGCCGGCGTCCAAGGTGGCTGCTGGCCGCCGAGGGGCGCGTGGTGGCGTGAGGGGTGGGCAATCCACCCGAGCCCCCTCGGCTCTTGGAAGGGCTGCGGGAAAGTCACCGCCGAGGCCTTCCACCTCGGCGGTGTCGGTGTCGGAGCCATGCGGGAGGACGCGGTCACTCATGGAGAGACTCCAGAAGGTGACCGCGTCCTTCCAGGGGTCCCCAAACCCTGAGCAGGAGGCGATGTTGCGCATTGTGCTCGACATCGCCTCCGAGAATGAGGGCCTGGCGGCGCAGCTGGCCGAGTCTCGTCGGGAGACGGCTCGACTAGCTGCAGCCGTCGAGGAGCTCAAGAGGGGGATGGCGAGCTCGGCTCAAACGGCGCAGCGGGCGCAACCGGTGGAGCCGGCGCGCGTGACTCGCTCGTCCGCGAGTCGGTCAGCGCAGCCAGCGTTGTCGGCGCGACCGGTACAACCGGTCCAGCAGCCGGCACCGTCGGTGCGGCCGGCGCAGCCGAAGCCACCGTCGGCGGAGTCCTGGCTCCCCTATGTGGAGGCGCTGGAAGAGCGGACGATGTGTCGGATGGAGGCCCTAATGGACTCCATCCGCCGTCCGCCTCTGGCGCCACCAGCGGCCGGCTACGCGGCTGCAGCCCAAAGGGGCCCTACCCGCCCGGCCGCGGGTGCGGGTGCGACTCTGCCGGTTCCGGCTCCTCAGCCCCCTCCCGCTCAGGGTAAGGGGAAGGGCAAAGGCAAGGGGAAGGGCAAGGGGAAGACGTCCCCAGCCCTGGCCCCAGCCCCAGCCCCAGCCGTGGTTCCGGCTACCTCCACCCCATTGGAAGGGGGCTGGGAGGTGGCTGGAGCCAGCAAGAAGAGGCGGAAGGCCGCCAAGAAAGCCGCCAAAAAGGCCAGGAGGGCCGCGGCCGCCGCGAAAGCAGCGCCGGGGAAGCTCCGTGCCCCCCGCACTGCGGCCGTCGTCGTCACTCTGACGGCGGAGGCAGCATCGAGGGGCATGGGGTATGCCGAGGTGTTGGCCAAAGTAAAGGCCAACGTCGACCTGAAGGCCCTCGAGATCCCGGGTGTCCGGTGCAAGAGCACACGGACGGGAGCCCGGCTTCTCGAGGTCCCCGGCGCCGCCAGTGGCCCCAAGGCCGACGCCCTAGCGGCTCGGCTAAGGGAGTCGCTGGACGCAGCCGACGTCCGGGTGTCCAGGCCCATTAAATGCGCAGAAATGCGCATTACGGGCCTGGACGACTCCGTCACGGCAGAAGAGCTCAGGCTCGCCGTTGCGGAGGCCGGGGGCTGCTCCCCGGACACAGTTAAGGCCGGAGCAATACGCTTCGGCCGTGGTGGACAGGGGGCAGCAATTGTCGGCTGCCCTATCGCGGCGGCCCAAAAGATTGCAGACGGGCGGAGCCTCCTGGTAGGAGGCTTCCTGAGGGCGCAGGCAAGGCTCCTGCAGGCCCGACCGGCCAGGTGCTTCAGGTGCCTGTCGGTGGGCCATGTGGGGGTGCACTGCACGGCGGAAGTGACGGCGGGTGACCGTTGCTTCCGCTGTGGCCAACCCGGTCACAAGGCTGGCACGTGCGATGCCCCGCTGCACTGCTTTAGGTGTGCAGCGGGAGGCAAGCCGGCCGACCACAGGGTTGGCAGCAAGCCCTGCGCCGGAGGGGAGCCGAAGCCGGGAGGCCGGCCTTCCGCCCCTAGTTCGCAGCGGGATGCGGAGATGGGGGTTCCATAATGGATCCTCAACTCCGCATCCTGCAGGTGAACGTTGGCCACGGTGCCCATGCTCAGGACCTTCTGCGCCAGAGCATGGCACAGTGGGCCATAAATGTCGCCGCTGTCGCCGACCCATACACCCACCGGTTCCTCGGGCCTACCTGGGAAACCGCGCTGGATGGGTCGGCGTCACTGGTGCACAACCCTGCCGCCGGCAGCCCCCCTCTTGCCGTCGTTGCAAGGGGACCCGGCTGCGTGGCGGCAGCGGTTGGCGACATAGCGGTCGTGGCCGCTTATATCACGCCGAACCGAGACCAAGCTGCATATGAGCAATGGCTCCGTCAGCTGGCTGTCGTCGTCAATGCCTGCCAGCCCCGTCCGGTCCTTGTGCTCGGGGACTTCAACGCCTGGTCGTATGCCTGGGGTTCCCGACACGAAAGGGGCGCGACAGGGCATAGAGGCAGGGCACTGGTAGACTGGGCCGCACGACTCGGCCTAGTCCTCCTAAATCGGGGAGCCGTGGACACGTTCGTGACCTCGAGGGGTAGCTCCATCGTGGACCTATCGTTCGCGAGCCCCTCGTTGGCGCGACGTGTTCAGGGCTGGCGCGTCGTTTTGGGGGAGGACACAATTTCGGATCACCGATACATTCGGTTTGACGTGTCCCCCCCTGCGAGCGACGCGCCGGCTGCACCGGCTCCACCCGAGCCACGTTGGGCGCTTAAGCGACTTGATCGGGAGCTCCTCCTGGAAGCCGCCATCGTACAGGCCTGGGCCCCTGCGCCGGACAGGCCTGTCTGCATAGACGATGAGGCGGAGTGGTTCCGGGAGGCCATGACCCGTGTCTGTGACGCGGCGATGCCTAGGGCTCCGCCCTATAATCCGAGGGGTCAGGTCTACTGGTGGTCGTCGGAGATCGCGCAGCTCAGACGGGGCTGCGTGATCACGCACCGCCGGTGGGCCCGATTCCGTAGGAGGCGTCGCCGCCCCGCAGATGCGGAGGCCCGAGAGGCGGAGTTGTACGAGGGATACAGGGAGGCCAGACGAGCCCTCCGAGCGGAGATAAGGCGTTCCAAACGGGACGCCTTCCGCGAGCTGCTGGAGACGCTGGAGCGGGACCCTTGGGGGCGGCCCTACCGGATGGTGAGGGGCAAGCTGCGCCCCAAGGCCCCGCCGTTAACCCGGTGTCTCCAGCCGGATCTGCTCGGAGGAGTTGTTGGCTCCCTGTTCCCAGCGCGGGCGGTGGAACATGTTCCACCGCAGATGACTCCGCCTCGGTTGCGCATGGCGTCCGACGTGGAAGACGACGACGTGCCCGAGGTCACTTGGGTAGAACTAGAGCTGGCGGTGAGAAGGCTAAGAGCCAAACACACCGCCCCGGGACCCGACGGCATTCCAGGCCGAGCGTGGGTCCTAGCTCTAGTCGACGACGCTCTCGAGCCCCGACTGAGAGGGCTTCTCAGCGCATGTTTGGAGCGGGGCCAGTTTCCGAAATTGTGGAAGACGGGGAAACTGGTCCTCATCCGAAAGGAGGGGCGCCCGGCGGACTCGCCGTCCGCCTACCGGCCCATAGTGTTGCTCGACGAGGTGTGCAAGCTCTTTGAAAGAGTAATTGCGAAGCGCCTCGTCGAGCACCTCTCAAGAGTGGGGCCGGACCTGGCGGATGGCCAATATGGCTTCCGCCAGAGGCGCTCCACCGTGGATGCCATCATGCGCGTGAGGGCTCTGGCGGAGGATGCAGTAGCCCGGGGTGAGGTGATGTTGGCGGTGTCCCTGGACATCGCCAACGCGTTCAACACCTTGCCCTGGAGTTGCATTAGGGAGGCGCTCGTGTATCACGAAGTGCCTCTCTACCTCCGCCGCATAGTCGGGGCGTATTTGACGGAGAGAGCCGTCATCTACCCAACCGTGACCGGTCTCGGTCGGCGTGAAATGTCGTGCGGTGTTCCACAGGGATCGGTCCTGGGGCCGCTCCTGTGGAACATCGGATACGACTGGGTGCTTCGCGGTGAGCTCGTAGGTGGTGCCGCCGTCACGTGCTACGCGGACGACACGCTCGCGACGGCGTGCGGGGCGACGTACCGCGAAGCGACCCGAAAGGCCACGACCGCGGTTGCCCAAGTCGTTAGGCGGATCCGGCGGCTGGGTCTCGAGGTGGCCCTGCATAAAACCGAGGCCCTGTTCTTCCATGGGCCTCGGAGCAAGCCACCCGAGGGATCCAGTCTCATCGTGGGAGGAAATCGCAACGGCATCAAGCCCCAAATGAAATATTTGGGGCTCGTGCTCGACGGCCGATGGGACTTCGGAGAGCACATCCGAAGTCTGGCCCCCAAATTGAAGGGCACAGCTCTTGCTCTGGCTCGGCTGTTGCCCAACATGAGGGGGCCCGATGACTCCTGCAGGAGACTCTACGCGGGGATCGTGCGGTCCATGGCCCTGTATGGGTGCCCAATATGGGCGGAGGCCCTGAGGACCGGAACTGTGCGGATGCTGCGCGCTCCGCAGCGAGTTCTGGCCATCAGGGTCATCCGAGGGTACCGCACGATCTCCTTCGAGGCGGCGAGTCTCCTTGCCGGAACTCCGCCATGGGTCCTGGAAGCGAGAGCCCTTTCGCAACTGTACCAGTGGCGAAAGGAGGCGCGGGAGCAGGGATGGAACCCCGAGCCTCGAGAAATCGAGGCCGTGCAGTCCCAGCTCCGCCAGGCCATCGTGGTGGAGTGGAAGGAACGACTTGGGCAACCAAACGCAGGGCACGCCGCAATAGCGGCGGTAATTCCCATCATGGAGGATTGGCTGGAGAGGCGACACGGAAGCCTCTCCTACCGACTGACGCAGGTGATCTCAGGGAAGGGGTGCTTCGGGGACCACCTGCATCGGATCAGGAAGAAGCCAACGCCTGAGTGTCATCACTGCGACGCGAGCGAGGACTCAGGGCTGCACACGCTGGCGGACTGCCCGGCGTGGGAGGCGCCGAGGCGTGACCTCGTGGCAGCCATCGGGGTGGGAGTCCTCTCGCTCGGCAGCATGATTGCGGCAATGGTGCGGAGCGCGAGCGCGTGGGCCGCCGCCGCCTCCTTCTGCGAGCACGTAATGCTCGCGAAGGAGGTGGCGGAGCGCGCCCGGGAGAGACTTAGAACTCTCCCGGTCCGCCGAGCCCGCAACTTGCTCGCCGCGCGTCGCAGGCAACTCAGGCGCCGGAGGTCGCTTAACGACCTCCGTCCTCCATGAGCGCAGGCCTGGGGGTGGCGGGTGAGGCCACCTGTCACCCCAGCAGAAGCAGGCCGGGACGATGGGGCGACTAGCGCCCCTCCCCCAAACCGGGGCTAGACGGGGAAACCGTGGTTCCCAAACCCGAGGGGGCCATCTCGAAACCGGAGATGGCCCAGGGTCAGTCGGGGTGCGAGGGATATGCTCTATGGGCAACCTTACACCCCGGCGTCTGTAGACCCGAGACGGCGTGCGGTTTTAGTCGGTTCAAGCCCGACATAACCGGCCCCGCTGGCACGCGGGGGGGTATCCGAAGGGATTTCCGCACGATAAAAAAAAAAAAAAAAAAAAGGCATCAGAAGGGAAGGGAAAGCTCCATAATTCTTTTTTTTTAATATAATGTGTCTCGGAAGCTTGATAGGTTGAATTCGGAAAGTTGTTTGTGTTACGAATTTGAATAACACCGAGTGGGTTGCACCATGGATAGTGAATTGGTTTAAATAAATTCAGGCGATTTCCGTTAGATGGCGCGAGATGAAAATATTAAAGAGTATGCAAGCCAGCTTCATCTAAGAAATATTAGCTCAGATAAAATTTTGAGATGGTATAAGTAACAAAATGAGAACTTTGTGGCTTGGCGATAGAGCTTTCGACTGCGCTACTTTAGAGGTCGCAGTTCGATTCCCGCTCAGTGCAAATATTTTAAACATGAATATCTGTATTTTTATTAGTATTGTCAGTTTGTTGATCCGCATTCTAGAACCTATGTTACAAGCCATGCTTAGTTTGGGTCTAGATAGCGCTATCATCATCATCATCTTAGCGTTGTTTCCAGTTGCATTTGACTTGGCTTATACGGCTTTTATGGGAGCGACTGCTGTCTGATCCTCACACCAAAAATCCACTGAGTTTTTTGCCGGAGTCTTCTCAGGACACGGCCGCGTTCTGAACCGTGGACCATTTGCTAAACATTTGGTGTAGTTTTTTTATTTTTGACGTTTTGTATATTTCGTTTTAATGGTATGAAATGTTGGGGGTTCCAATGAGGATATTAAAAGAAACAACACTTCCGTTAGAGCCGGTACACCAGTTTCTATACTTAAAAGGTTTCTTTTAATACTTGTAGGCACATTAAATAGAAATGTAGGAAGGCTTTTAGAGTTTAAAGGCTTAGAGTGCCTGAGGGGACAAATTCTATTCCTGTGATTGCAGTGGTTTAAATAGAAACCTCGCAAACTATAGGAGAGTATTAAAATCAACTTCTCGCTAACATCTTTTTCGGTACCACGTAGAGGCAACGTTCTTAGTAAGAATATCACGGGGATGTGTTAAACTTGATTTAATTGAAGTTTATATTGAGAATAATATAATATTATGTATAGATTTAGCTCGGAAAAAGTGAACATCCAGGACGGGACTTGTACCTGCTACCAGACCAGTTTCTTTGAGCGCATTCATGTTTGAGACCACTTGTGAGAAACAATTCAACGCTATATAGGTTTGATGTTTTTTTATTTAAGATGTTTATTCTAAAAATTTAATAAGGAGGCTCGAATTTCTACTGCGCACTCGATTTATATCTTTATAACTGCACGAGTATGTATGAGCTCAGCTTACCATAAGGCAGGGTGCAGTCAATTTGACGGACTAAATATATATAAAAAAAGAACAAAATAATTTTGTTAAGGTTTCAAACGAGTTCATCAGCTACAACAAAGATGGCGTTGTTATAAATATAGGGAAAGCGTTCGGTGACGATGACGCAAGTTCCATGATTTTTGTTCACCAAAACTAGTGGGGCGGAAATCACACAGTGATTGTCAAACTTCGGGCCAAACTTAGATATTTTAGGGACAATTTGTATGGTAGGTACCCGAAACCTTGAATGTACAAACCCCAAAATCTAATCAGTTCTTCCCATTAACCAAACAAGATGATTGGCGAAAGAATTTTTTAAATCGGATAAGTGGTTCTTGAGTTATTGCGTAAACAGACATCCAGACATCCAGACCAACAGACAGACCGATACAAAAATTTTTTTTTGCTTAATTAGTCTTAGAATCATGTGAAAAGTGATAAAAAGTGGGTGTAAGATTTTCATTTTTTTTGCGTGATTTTAAGACTTCGGTGTCCACCTGGTTGGTGGCCCGAAATAAACGAAAAAAGTGCTCAAAGCGCCTAAAGAAGTCTTCCACTTCAAAGAATGGTATTCCGTATGATCTGTCAACACAAAATCTACCTACGTTTTTGGGACGCTATTCAACTTTCAAAATCACTCATAATTTATTCAATTATTAAATTTGGAAAAATACTACATTTTTCAAAATTCGGAAGTTTCAAAATCATACGTTTTAGAACGTCATTTTACTAAAGTGATAGATCCCAGGATAGCCCCATAATTTATGTCGACATCGATTTTATTTAGATGGTGCACGAAAGAAATGGCCTAGTATAAACACTGGGTGGGGTGTAATGAGGGGGGCGAGCGTGAAGTGTTATGCTAATACGCGACGGATATACTCTGTAAAGATAAGCTCGGTGTAGGTTGTTCTCTATGCATTTTTTAGGCTGGAGCATAGCCGAGGTTTTCTGATAAAACGTTTGCGTGTTTATTACGCATTTATACTATTATAAAATTATAAATTAGTTGTGTCTGTACATTGGAGACCTGAGATTCTGAACACAAAAATATTTTGTCTGTTTGACCACGATGGACTCAAAAAGTACTGATCGGATGTGGATACGGTTTTTTCTATTGTTTAAGTAGATCCGGAAATAACCAAAAAACCGAAAACCAACCTAGTAGTGCCTAGGGCACCAGCTAGTAGTTAGTACTTCTAATTGGAAAAGTCAACATAAGACGAGACGACGATACTATTAGTAGAATCTTGCTAGGTAGCGCTACCTTCTTTTTTTTTTTGTGCGGAAATCCCTTCGGATACCCCCCCGCCGGCCAGCGGGGGTGGTTATGTTGGGATTGAACCCACTAAAACCGTACGCCGTCTCGGGTCTACAGACGCCGGGGTGTAAGGTTACCCATAGAGCATATCCCTCGCACTCCGACTGACCCTGGGCCATTCGCAGTGTTCTGATAAGAGCAGAGGTGTACCTGGAGCGACCACCCCCCCGCGGGCCTTGCAGGCCCGCCATACCCCGACCCCCTCGTGCAATGGGGTCAGCTGGCCCTGAAAAGGGCCGGTTGGTCAGACTCTTGGCCGTTGACGTTGACGTCAGCTACTCCAGAGGAGCAATCAATGATGCGTCATCGCCCACGTTGCCCAGGGTGCACCAAACTTGGAGGTGATCCAATCAGTCGCACCCCGGTAGCGCTACGTCTAGTCTATGCTACTGCAGCCCGTGTCCTTGGGTTTTAATTTTAATACACCCCTTTTTACCCCTCCTGGGATATCAAAGCATATTGTTACATCTTACTTTAAATCTGTAAATTTGATCTGTCTATACATTAAAAGTTTAAAAAAAAACTTGCATAAATCTGAATGAACGAAATCTATTGATAAACAAACAAGAATTCAAAAAAAAAATTTTGGAATTCTTGTTTGTTGGAAAAGCTACTGAACGGACTTCGAAGCGGTATTTACTTCGGGCCACCAACCAGGTGGACACCGAAGTCTTAAAATCACGCAAAAAAAATCAAAATCTTACACCCACTTTTTATCACTTTTCTCGACGTTTCACATGATTCTAAGTCTAATTAAGCAAAAAAAATTTAGTGTCGGTCTGTCTTTTGGTCTGGATGTCTGAGTGTCTGGATGTCTGGATGTCTGTTTACGCAATAACTCAAGAGCCACTTATCCGATTTAAAATTTTTTTTCGCCAATCATCTTGTTTGGTAATGGGAAGAATTGATTAGATTTTGGGGTTTGTACGTTTAAGGTTACCATACAAATTGTCCCTAAAAAAACTTTTTTTTGTGTTTTTGACGTCGAAGACGTTTGATTTGATTTGATTTTCTTCATATTTATTGCTATATATATACGCGTCGAATAATATGCATAAAGCCTAAGGTCTGTAATTTTGAATAAAAATACTGCAACAAAAATATCTAAGTTTGGCCCGAAGTTTGACAATCACTGTGTGATTTCCGCCCCACTTTAGTTTTTAATTAGGAAAGTCTTGGTCATACTTAAAATCTGTCTTATGTTTGATTGCAATTGATTGAGTAGAACCGGAGATATGACCAAAAGTTGCGATTACCGCTATCCATGCGGGTGGAACAGTGGGCATCAGCAAGTAAAAAATATAACAATAAAACAGAATTAGTTTTACAGACAGAATATGAGAAGAGTTACGAAACTACACATCTTCCTTGACTCGTACAGCTTAGAGAAATGTTTGCTTCTTAATTCGTTTCTTTACAAATAAACGCAGTCACGTGCACAGATATATTATTATAATAATAACATAACATAACTTCACGCCTGTATCCCCGAAGGGGTAGGCAGAGGTGTATTACACACCCACGATTCGCCAGTTATGTTTAGGTCCAAATGTATTAGGGGGCGGGCCTATTACCATCTACTGCTACATTCACACCTAATTACGAAAACTCAAGGTGTGCCCGGGGCGACTAGGGATCGAACTGGAGACATCTTCTCGGCAGTCCGTTACGTACTCCACTGGGCTGTCGCTGCTATTATTGAGCTGAGTGAGACGAAGTCGAGCGAAAGCTCCTCATACCAGACTTCAGGATTTTCTTTGTCACAGGTCTCCTCCTAAACTACTAATCCAATCAGAACCAAATTTGGCATGAGTAAAGAGGTCAATGAGAGGAAGGTTTATGCATATATTTTGAAAAAATTAATGCTACCACAGAGGAATGATCACCGTTAAAAAAATTCGCTCGAGACACTGTGACCAAACTTTACACGCTCAGAAAGCATGTCCAGAGTTGTGACTTTCAAAAAGAATTTTCAAAATCGGACTTGCCACGATAGGAATGATCACTGTTCAAAATTTTCAAAATCTGATTCCGCAATAGCGGTCAAATCTATTGGACAAGAATCACAATGTCTCACTCAGCTCAACATTGCAAGCAGCGATTCGCCTTGCAGACCTAGTAATAATAGGGTAGGTATAAATAAAACAAGCCATATTCACGAATTTAATTTGCTTTTTAACACGACATATAAAATAGAGTGGGTACTTTAATATGTGTACAAATCGTGAAAGTGAAAAAGCTTCTGATTTAGAAGATTTTTTTAGTGTTCCATTGATAACCAATGTGTCCATTGTCATAATTAGGCCATAATCATTATTGAAAGTGGAAAACATAAGTCAGTGTATAGAAAAAAATCAACTATTTCCAATTACTTTTAATCGATAACGAAAGCTCCTAAATACAAATAAGAGAAAATCGTTTGATGAAACAGGAAAAAATATATCGCCACGTTCTCGCATAGAGTTTTAATATACTAGCTGTTGCTCCGGCTCCACCGGATGTCGGTTATCGTGATGAATCATAGCCTATGTCCTTTGCTAAGCTTTATCAAATTTCAGTAAAATCGGTTCAGTTGTTTAGGAGTCAAAGACAAACAGGCAGAGTTAATTTCGCAAGTATAATCTTAGTTAGAATGTTATCGTTTTTTGATCACATCTCTGATTTTACTTAACCAATTGCAATCAAACATACATCGATTTTAAGACTGATCAAGACCTTTCTAATAGAAAAAACCGCATCAAAATACATTCAGTATTTTTTGCATCCATCACGAATAAACAGACCAGAAAAAAAAGGTTGGTGTTCAGAATCGTTCATTTAACACAACCCAATACACCCATTACAGATATTCAAAGTCTGATTTATTAATATTGCAGAACATACCATTCGCTCTCATTTCACAGTATGGAAGAAAAATACGCAGCAGGGCCGCTCATTATTACGTTGACTACCTGGCATTTTGCCCTCACGACCTTCGGCTAAATCTCCAATTGAAAAACGTAGTTACACCTTGTTTGCACTGACTCATCAACACACATTCTGAATGGCTCAACTGAAATTTTACGACAGATTTTCCCTTACCGAGTTATCCTTTACGAGTGCACGTACGCTTTGCTTAGATATCGAGAATGTAGTGTTGTTTTTTGGTTGGTGTCGTCGTCATATGAATAGGTACATATTTTGTCGGGACGGTGGGGTGACTAGCGCCCCTCCCCCAAAGCGGGGCAAGACGGGAACACCGTGGTTCCCAAACCTAAGAAGGCCATCTCGAAACCGGAGATGGCCCAGGTTCAGTCGGGGTGCGATGGATATGCTTTATGGGCAACCTTGCATCCCGGCGTCTGATGACCTGAGACGGCGTGCGGTTTTAGTCGGTTCAAGCCCGACATAACCACCCCCGCTAGCCGGGTATCCGAAGGGATTTCCGCACGAAAAAGAAAAGGTACATATTTTGTATTCCGATGACATTTTGATTCTATACGCATAATGTTAAACTATTAATGTAAATAAATTACCTTAAAGAATTTTATAACGATTTATTTTTTAATATCTTAAGTATATATTCGCGGCGGCGCGCGGTTCGATTGCTTTTCAGCAGTCATTGTCACAACCTTTATAATAGGAAAACAAGAATAGAAAAACAGACAAGAATTCAAAAATAAAATATTTTTGTGTTCAGAATCGTTCATTTAACATAAACCAAATTTTTCAAATATCTCTAATGTACAGACACAAATAAATTACAATTTTATAAAAGTATGGTGGGATGACGATCTGCGAAAGACTGCGGGCAGATGATGATGATGATAATAGTATAGACGATTTTATTTGAGATGATAACCTGACATCTGTAAAGTAATATAAGGGGGTCAAAATTATGAATATATGGTGAGGCGTGCCGTACCACTCCCCCGTTCTCGCCTCAGCCCCGAAGTGTGTCACACTTTTTGTTCTGAGCTGCTTGTACATAGAAGTCATTGATTCTATTGGACGAGCAGTTCAGAACAACAATTGTGTCATCGTTCGAGAGTGTGCCAAACGCCGGCGTGACAGTGCAATTAACTTCCAGTAAGGACAATAATTCACTGTAAAAAATACCACAATATTTCGTAAAGCATGATTAAAGGGGCCTTGCGATCAACCGGGTCCCGGGTTTGAATCCTGGATATTACTTTACCAATGTGGATTCCATCCTAACACAATTTACCTTAGCTGGAGGAGTTAATGGGACTTACCAAAAATGTCGGTAAAGGAGAAGTAAAGTCAACGGTAAATGTAGCTTAACGAATTCTAATTTATGGATTCCCTTAGCTCTTACACCTTCCATAAAATTATAAACTAAACATCAAATATATTAACTTCTTCAGCTGGAGATTATAAAAGTACTTATAGATCAGTTATTCGCTAATGTATTCCAATGTCAACAAAATGTAAATATTTTAGTGTTCAGCCACGTTTGTCGTTGACTGTACTCTTTTTAAAAATAAGCTGAAAAAATCGAAACGAAAAAATGTGTCCACCAAGCTAACTCTTCTTGGCCTTAAAAATTGAAATCATGGGTACCTTTTTTTTTTTCGTGCGGAAATCCCTACGGATACCCCCTGCCGGCCAGCGGGGGCGGTTATGTCGGGCTTGAACCGACTAAAACCGCACGACGTCTCGGGTCTTAAAACGCCGGGGTGTAAGGTTGCCCATAGAGCATATCCCTCGCACCCCGACTGACCCCGGGCCATCTCCGGTTTCGAGATGGCCCCCTCCGGTTTGGGAACCACGGGGGGAGGTCCTGCTTCTGCTGGGGTACCATTCTGGTACCTATTTATTATCTACAATTAAATATACAGCGCACAGTTTTGGAGAAAAATTGAATACATACGCAAAAATAAATACCTGTTTAAATACAAAGCTTCGAAACGTTCACAAATTTAACTACACTGAGGAAATTCTTGCGTATTTATAGCGCATAAATAAAAGACTCTATTAAAAATAGCGTTGCGATGTCCACCGCACATAATATGACACGATTGAGTAGAAAACAAACGTATAGAGAAGAAAAATACGCGACCGCAGGCCCGTTAGTTCCAGTCCATCGTACAACAGTTCGCGGGCAGGTCGACACCTACGTGCGCCGCCCTTCTGTCCGACAACTTCCTCCCACACGACACAACGTTATATTAAATACTTACTTTTTACCGCTCAAGAGTGATATTTCCATCCCGTAAGTGCTTGTCATATGACAATGATATGTATTTGTAAATGGCTGCGAGTGAATGGCGCGCGTTTTGGCGGCAAACGACAGCCCTGGTTGACGAATGAGCTTCCCGCGCTTTCACCACAGGTGCGTTCATGTAACATAGATAACATAATTAATGACTGTGACAATATCGATTTTATTGTCACTACAAACTTTTTTCTCGGCGTTGTGTACTCGTAAATCAAACGTCAAAAGCCATGTTGTTAGCTCAATTGTGTCGTTTACAAAATAAACGGCTTTAACCTAGTTTTTAGTCTCATTTGAATTAAAACGACAGAACGTTACGATTTAAACATGAAACATCAGAGAGAACGAACTCATTGATTTTGGTTTAATTTACGTAAAAATCATTATTTTATAATGTATTTCTGTGTGGCTCGTAAGTTTTCCAATGATTTTTTCTACATTTACATATAATAAGGTAAGGTAGCTCGTCAGATATGGTCGGTGAGCGGTCTGAAGCGCACGTGGCTTCTGTTTGGACACAAACAAGTGAATTCTATTTTAGTTTTGACGTGCGTAACAAATGTCTCTGGTTGTGTATGATAAATTGAACAATTCTGATAAATTTGTGTCCGCCATGGGCAGTCGGTGTTGTTTTCTGTGTTGTTTTGTTGCTCCCCGGCATTTTGTGTGTGACAACTTCTCGAATTACGATCATGTAAGTTGAACGTATTATTGTTCTAAGATTTTGTTGTACATTGTAGTTTTATATCATCGTATATTTTAATAAAGATTTTTGTCTATTTAATGAGGTTACAGTATCGAGTTTATAAATAATAGAAGGTTATTTAAACAGTTTGTTATTATCAAGGGTCTTGTACAATGGGTATTTTGCATCTCTAGCTCTAGGTACGATCTATCTAGGGACAATCTCTGGAAATGGTGGCCACTACTATTTGGACTTCTCCTCAGCTTACCATCAGGCGGAGTTCAGTCAGTCTGACGGACGAAATATATAAAAAAAAATTGTTTAAATTATCTTCTAAATGACATTAGTTATCATTTATTATATTCGAATAAATATTACTTAATTATCTAATTTTAACCAATTTTAAAGTAGTAATAGGTTCCCAATTCGTCGAAATATTTTTTTAAATGTTGTGTTCGACTATTTCCAATTTCAATTTTGGTTATAAAAGTTGTTATTATATAATTAGTATTGTTTAAAAAAAAAAATTGTACAGTCTATGATTATTAATATGAGCTTATATTATTTGACGTGACAACGTCTTATAAATCGATGAAGCCGGCTGCACGCACGAAAAAACATGACGTATGCGGCGTTACCACATGACGTATGCGGCGTTACCGACGTATGCGGCGTTACCTCGCGTTCTTATGACGTTGTCACGTTCAACTATCGTCAGTGAATCGACTTTACAGACAACCGATTTTTTTTGTGTAAACAAGAGTTTAAAAGAAAAAAAATCCGCACACACAGCGCAACGAATTTCACTTATATCGATTAGTAAGATGAATTCAGAAAAGACACATTCAAAATTAATGTCTCTATATTGTCACGCCTGTATACCGTCTAAGGAGTAATAGAGGTGTATTAACACCTACTTTTCACCATCTATGTTTCGGTTCTCACGTCATTGACGTCAATCGGGCACTTTTACCTGATCACTATCAGTGAGACTTTCCTAACAGAAATATTAAATTTTTAATCTTAAACTTTCCAGTTCAATATACAATTATGTCGACGAGAATTAACGCGATCATGATATAGGTTTGAACTGCTGGACGTTTTGACTAGATTTCAAAGGTTTTTGTTTGTTTCTTTGGTCTGTGAATTTAACTGCACTGCGCCTCATGGTAAGCTTGAATGAAGTCCAAAGAGTCAAGTCCACTATCCCATATGCTATTCGATTCAAATCTAAAATGGTGGTCCTTATTTTGATGGTTTCGACATATGCTTTTTCATGCCCAGCCCAAAGAACCTGGGATTACAGGAATGATAGGAGAATAGGGATAATGAGCCCTACCAAGAAACTACTGCGAAAGAGGTTATAGATCTCCGTGGGTGAATGAAGGGGGGGGGGGCTACCATGATTATCGACATTCACCTGCTAATTAATAGACGAGGCAATTGTGCAAGCTTTCTTCTTGGGGATGGCGTGCCAGACGGTAGTCACTCCCGTAAAAGTTACGGAAAGTCAAATCAAGAGAAAGAGTTAAGAGAAAGAAGAGACAATGAATCCGGCCTGTGTGTACTTTGGAGTACAAGCTTGGGATACAATCAAGACTAATGCTCTGATGATGATGAATAATGAGGCTACGTTTTCATGCACACAAATATTTTTGCACTGAGCGGGAATCGAATTCTGAAAATCAATGGTGGTCATTTCAGGAAAGTGGTAATTTTAGGTAAGTAGTCATTTGTAAGGGAAAATTTATATAACACTTTACCTTGCCCAGAAATCAATACCCGTCGCATTAGGCACACAGCAATCATAACCGCTTACACCGTACCGGTACCACTGAGTCAGTGTAGGCATTATAAACAGTCAGACGAAAAACATTACTTAGTCTGTGCTAGGATAAAAAAAATATGTGTCGTTTTTTACTTGGCCCCAAACCTTTTGGCAACTTGCTCTGTGAAATTCATACATTCATAACTAAAGATTTCTATACTAGACTATTACAATACCAGCAGAACTTAAAATGAAGTACGGTCATTTACGTTTTGTTACTTCACCTCACTCTAAGCTTATTTGGGTCTCATCTGCGATTCATTTTTTTTTGTACCCCTCTTTTGGCAGACAAGCTCACTGTCCACCCGATGGGAAGCGGTTATCGCAGCCTTTGAACGTGTGCAACACCAGGGGCGTCACACTCGCGCTGCCGACCCTGTAAAAACCATCTAATGCCCTTCTTGAAGAACCCTATATTGTAGTCGCTTGGGAAAACCACAGCAGGGAGATCATTCCACAGCCTGAGGGTGCGCGGATTAAGGTGCCTTTCATACCTAACTGTACGCACAGTTTCCGGTTGCAACGTGTGAGGATGAATTCGTGTAAAGTGATATAAAAGAGTGTTTGAAAATGTATGACACTTCGTAGAAGTTTGGTTTAAGCAAGAAATTATCTCTACGTGTTTTTCTATTTATTGGTTTACCTGTACAATAAAAAATACCTTTCGCTGCCACGACTTTCATAAATATTATTGTTTGTTGTTTATTATTTGTTGACGGCCTCTGTGGCGTAGCGGTAGTGCATTCGACTGCTACGACAGGGGGGCGCGGGTTCGATTCCCGCTCAGTGCAAATATTGGTATGCATGAATACGTCTATTTGCATTGGTCTGGGTGTTTCTATGTATAATATGTATGTATTTACAAAAAAAAGTGTATAAGTATGTTTATCCGCATTCTGGAACCCATAACACAAGCTAGTTAAACTATGCTTAGGGTCTAGAAAGCGCTGTGTAGAATGTCGTAGAATATTTATTTATTTATTTATTTGTTTTTAAACATGACCTTTCTTTTACTAATCAGTGAAACATTATAGATCCATTTGTCCATTGCGGATATAGAAAAGGAAATGATGGATGAACCTTGATAGTTTTCTTCATATTCCCTGTTCACCACTGTGGGTATTCGAACTGACAACCTCTTGACTAGACATTTAATATCCAAGTCATTACCATTACACTACGATTAAGATATTATTGATTCTTGAATCTAAATAGTCAACATTATCAGGAGAATGACAACCATTTGAAGTATGAAAATAAGCATTATTTTATACATACAAACTCGTCGTCTTTTAAATTTTTGATACGAATATTTCAACATTCAGCGTGGACATTTAAACCCGTGACAGCCTCAGACCGGAGATTACTGTTGTCAACTGATCAACCTGGAATACCGCTTTATGTCATTGAAATTCTCACCGAATTAAAATCAAGAAAAAGTGCTCAGCGGTTATAACATTGTGTGCAACAACCTACACTATGTACTGTCAACGACAAAAGTAGCTTTATAAATTCCAATTTCTCGATCATCTTTGCTCTAAAACCTTTAATAAATCAATAAAGAAAACATGAAATATATTGGTTCATGTATTCCAATGTAAGAAAGGTTTTTAAATATTTTAGGGTTAATCAACTTTTGTCGTTGACTGTACTGTTTGGGGTAATCTTTGGAACTACTGCACTTACTGGGAAAATACTTTCACCATTTGAAAGTTACGTTATTCCCGATGGATATAGGCTACATATTATGTGTATACATTACGAAACTTGAGTTAAATAATATATAAATTAAAAATTTAAATTAACCCCCGGCACATATATTTGCAGATTCATTGAAAATATTATTTTTTAATGTGCACGTGATGCGCTTTCATTTGAGACCCCACTCGATTATATTTGCAGACATTCGGTTATTCTTCCCCATTTTCACCCCCCACAACTTTTAAACGTCTCAACCGATTTTCATCAAACATATCTTAAAACACTCGCCTTAACTCACCTTTCATACAAAAAAACTAACTTTGCGTCGGGGGTTAAAAATAATATAAAAAAAATGAACTGAAGCGAAGCGAGGGCGGGTTGCTAGTCCTTTGATAATTAGCAACGCGATTGGCTAACTGACATTAATTTTCATTAAATCTTACTTGCTGTTGCCCGCAGTTTTACCCGCGTGGAGTTTTGATCCCGTCCCCGCTACCCATGGGACCCTATTCCACCACAACCTATATAAGATACACAATTCCACCATACATCATTTTGTTACATCTCAAAGGGTTTAGGCACAGTTTTCGTTGAAAGCTCCCAGACAACTTATTTTTTCCGACACCTCCCACAATTATCATTATATTTCAGCTAATTTACACGAAACCGAAAAACAGCATGAAAATCGGTGCAGTAGTTTTTGAGTTTGTCGCACAGAGACAGGCAGACAGACAGAAAGACGAGGTGGAGGACTTTGTTTTATAATATGTAGTGAAATATGTAGTGAAAATCACTATGATTTTCTGTTGAAGATTATAATAGCCAATCACGTCACTGTTCTATATGACGTAGTCATATTACGAGAGTTTCCGTACTAATAAGGCTTAAGAGCATTTCCTTTGAGGTTTATATTCCTTGGAAATCCTCGTCGGCTCACGTTGTAGGTGACGAATTCTTATTTATTTTTATACTAGCTGATGTTCACGGCTTTCTGTTTTCGTTCCGGTTACCCATGGGAACCTATTCCAGAAATAGTACTTATGTGTTATTTCAGACTATAATATAATCTATCCCTACACCAAATTTCAGCCAGATTCCTTCATCAGTTAGAGCGTGATTGAGTAACTAACATCCAAACTTTTCCAAATTTGACGGCATCTGTGGTGTAGCGGTAGTGCATTCGACTGCTACGACAGGGGGCGCGGGTTCGATTCCCGCTCACTGCAAATATTTGTATGAATGAATATGTCTATTTGAATTGGTCTGGGTTTTACTATGTATAAACATAATTATATACTTTTTTTTGTAAATACATATATTTACAAAAAAAAGTATATAATTATGTTTATCCGTATTCTGAAATTGATAACACAAGCTAGTTAAACTATGCTTACTTTGGGTCTAGAAAGCGCTGTGTAGAATGTCGTAGAATATTTATATAAACATGTTGACAAACTTTCGCATTTTATAATATTAGTAAGATTTAACATTTATAACACTGGTAAGAAGTAAGATGTCTACCTAAACACCCGTTATTACATCTACTGTATGATAGGAACATCTACTAAATGCACTAAAACACCCAAAATGACTCTTGGTGAATTCCAGACAACATTTTATTTTTGAAACCCACAATGAATCTTGCCAATTAATTTGAAAAGTTGGAGCAATAAGTTGGCAGAAAGCCTACAAGGAGCAGAGGGGTATCGCAGGCTCGCGACGTACAGTTTCTAAGTGGTTACGATATTTTATTGCAATAATACAGTTGTGTACTTAGGATGTATAGAGGCATCACCAAGAGATTCGGGGCCCAAGTCATCTCATCTGCAAGCCAGTGAACCAATTTTTTCTCTCTGGGAGGTCGAGACGGTAGTCGCCAAAAGCAAAAATAATGTATACCTACTACTGATAATAAAGCTGAAGAATTTGTTTGTATAAACTCACTAATCTCTGAAACTACCGATGTGGTTTGAACATTTCTTTTTGCACCTGATTCTTGCCTGTTCTTGGACAAGATAATATGCTATTTAACATCACACCATGATACTGACAAACAAAAAAAAAGGTCCAGAAGACGGGCACAGCTAGTCTGTAAAGTAAAATAGTAGTAAAAGAGTTAAGATTATTTAAACATAACGATACATACATAACATACAAAATCCTATTTACAAATGCCAGCCACACTCAAATCACGAAAACAACTCGTATCCGACTTGTAAATCAAACGTAAACTGTTTCAACACATTAAAGATCTATTGACTTTTAAAACAGTAATCTATCTGCAGTGTTCCATTAAATGGTTTATCCCCATTCATTAACTCCACAACAACAATCTAACAACAGCGAACACATCAAAACTCGACACTACCATTCACTCACAAAAACACTCACTGACAGCTAACCAAATCAAACGCTCACATAATTGATCGCAGGACATTTCCGGACTCATAAACTAAAAACATGTACATACATAATGTAGTTGTAAGTTTTTACGACACTTGCGAGTTTCTTGCCTCGCCTCGAACGGCTTGAGGCGGTTTTTCGAGGCGAGGCGTTAATGCGAGCGGGGGAGCTCATTAAAGGCTTCGTTAGCGTTATCAGTTCCGTTTGGAGTCTATCGCTTTTTATAGATGTTTGAATTTGTTTTAATTAGGTGTGCGTGGAGTCGTTTGAGGAGGGCGTGGGGAGGGTGATCGTTGATTCGGTAGTTATGTACGACGGATACATGTGCGGTATGTATGTATGTACTAACACTCAAGTACTGTTCACTGCTGTGCCAGATTGTGTAGACTTTTGTACGTCTTTCTGTATAGCGGTATGAAGTCATATTATTGTGTCTAGTGTAAAGACAATTATAAAAGTTTCACTATTTTTTTTAATAAGAATTTTAGTAACTGAAATTACTAATATTCCCCCTAACCCCTCCAGCTAAGCTAAATTGCTGGTGTTAGGAGTGGGTTCACGTCGGTAGTGTAATAGCCAGTATTCGAAACCGGGACCTCTCGATCGTAAGGTAAACTCTTTAACCACTAAGCCTCCGACGCTTATCGGACTGTACCCTATCTGATGGTAAGCCTTTAAACTTCGTTAGTATGAAACCAAGTATCATCAAAATTTCGCATGTTATAATTGGTTTCGTGAATCGTGTCACACTAAACAGGGTCGTGATTCGTTATTTTCAACAGAGAAAAAGTATAGCGACTGCCGACTGCTCCAATCCCGATATTAAAAACTGCGCCAGAGTCTCGTATAGTCAGCGTCAAAAGTAGATGATCATTTTAAAAGTAAATAGCCCTAATAAGTTTTTGAGTTATGTAATTAATGTTTCTTAGTGACAAATAAGTGAACTCTACTAAAGTATTTTTATATTTTAGTTAAGATATAATTATTGCATTGAAGAAGAACATTTAAGTCACATTCACATCATCTATTTTTGATGATGACTGTACGTTAACTAGCAATATTAATAGCCTAGCAGATTAGGTTGACACCGAAACTCCTGAAGTGCCCCCATACATCATGCAATTCCTTACTAAAAACAATATCATAATAACTCCAGACTTGCTTCATTTACTACATAACTTAATTAGCGACATACTTAATGGAATTAACGACTGATCCTAATTTTGCGTCACCCACATTCACGATCTCATTATAAAGTGGAAGGTGTCATTAACTCCCCGTTATCTAGACTATGTGCTTCGTTTATCTGATAAATTACTTTATGGTGGTTGTACAATGGGGCATTTGTTTCTTTCACTTGGGTTTGGGGATTATGTGGTCACAGATAATGGCCTTATGGCCTTGTGGTAGCAACAACAAAATCTTCTATACAAATAAAGAAAATTGAAGTGTCTGTTTGTAATATTACAATAGCAGCTTTTTAGTAAATATATATAGAGTACTTACACAAAAAATAAAAAATAAAACAGAATTCTCGTCTGTCTGTCTGTCTTGGTTAATTTTTGGGTCAGCTGGGCTGATTTTTTACAGAATTTTAACTACCAGACAGCTGATTTTATGAGGAGTAACGTATGCTACTTTTATTTCGGTAAATAATTAGAGTGCCGCGCAAAAAAATTACAACTGAGAGTTACGGGCACAGTTAATAGTAATAAAATATAACAAAACTGTATGCCGTAGCTTTGTAGACTGCTATGTCATGTTAGAGGTCACGGGTTAAATTCCCATGCAGTGTAAATATTAGGTTTAGTTCGGAGGGGTGTGTGTTGGGTAACCTCCTCGAGTGTCGCTCCGATTCCGATCCCGCTGCAGTCCGGGGGGAACGGAATCGGAGCGGCCGGTACACCCTGGGCGGCGGTCAATGGCTTCCCCTTCACCCCTTCATAGGGTTGGCATTGATCGTCGGCCAATACCCAACCGCTACGCTACGCAGGAGGCGCGGGTTCGATCCCCGCTCAGTGCAAATATTTCTATGCATGAATATGAGTATTTGCATTGGTCTGGTCGTGCCTCGGAGAGCACGTTAAGATGTCGGTCCCGGTTGCCATACAAATATGTATGACAGTCGTTATAGGGGAATTGGGTGAAATGGCCCCACATAGAAGGGCTGATCACCCGCCTGGTCAAATGGCGTCCCCACTGGCATTAGAAGTAGCTCAGTTAGTAAAAGTATTCCCCCTGTAAGTGACTAGTTGCGGGTACAAGTCCCATCCTGGATGTTCAGAAGAAACGAAGAACAGAAGAAACCGCATCAAAATCCTTTCAGTAATTTTTGCGTCCATCGCGAAAAAAACAAAAACAAAAGACAAACGGACAAAATTCCAAAAAAATCTTTGTATTCAGAATCGTTCATTTAACAAAACCCAGGATTTTTTCATATATCTCCAATGTACAAGACAACTAATTTACAATTTTATATTAGAATAGATACTGCTTTTAGAAGTACATAATTTTGTTAACGTAACATAGGCTTAAAGACCCTCTACGAATTTGCGTAGATGTGCTACGAGCATCTACGATGATCTGTAGACTTCCATGTATTTATTTTGACCATTTTGGCATAGTGGATCCGGCCACTATTTTGATAATGTTTTATATAGTAACGAGTGTCTATACAGGCTGCTATTCAGGATACGGAACCCGTGTATGCTCTGCTACTCCTTTCCAAAATTTGGTTTATCTTGACTTTTAAGGGAACAAATGCCGCCTAAGAGCCCCGACCCTGGAAGGGAAGCCTGCGCCAGATAGTAGTTTCTATACTACAAGGATTACTGCGGCGTTACTTTATCAGAATCTAATATCCAGAAAACATCTTTACAATGTAGGTACTATCGCTGCTCATGGAGGATTGGCTAGAGAGGCGACACGGAAGCCTCTCGTACCGACTGACGCAGGTGATCTCCGGGAAGGGGTGCTTCGGGGACCACCTGCATCGGATCAGGAGGAGCCTACGCCTGAGTGTCATCACTGCGACGCGAGCGAGGACTCAGGGCTACACACGCTGGCGGACTGCCCGGCGTGGGAGGCGCCGAGGCGTGACTTCGTGGCAGCCATCGGGGTGGGAGTCTTCTCGCTCTGCAGCATGATTGTGGCAATGGTGCGGAGCGCCAGTGCGTGGGCCGCCGCGCGCTCCGTCATCTCCTTCGCGAGCATGTAATGTAGATGGCGGAGCGCGCCCGGGAGAGGTTCAGAACTCTCCCGGCTCGAAGATCCGAAGGGATTTCCGCACGATAAAAAAAAAAGGTACTATCGCTGCGCAGAAAAGATCTCTAGGTGGTAGTGCGGGACGCGACGGTAGAGGTCAATTAACCAATTCATAGATTATATTATATTAAACCAATTACGGGCACAAAAGGATGACCCTATAGTGCCATGCGCGAAATCTCCGTCTTTTCTTCAAGATGTACACATGCCACTTATATAAAGACAATTATATACCGTGGAATTCTGATCCCGTTCCCGCTACCCATGGGAACCTATTCCCGGGATGAAAAGTACCCTATGTGTTATTCCGAACTATAGTCTATCCCTGTACCAACTTTCAGCCAGATACGTTCCGCCGTTTTTGTCTGAAAGAGAAACATACATGCATACAAACTCACAACCTATCGCGTTTATAATATTAGTAGAATATATAACTATATGTTCTTCTGAGCAATCTAACAGCTTATTCTGTATTTCCCCTATTATCACTCCCAATACATCATCAGTTATTAAGTTTGTTGCGATCGGAATGGCTACCAAAATTCAGCCGGCTTCGAGTTTCATTACTTGCGCAGCGCAATCCGCAGATGGCCTAATTAACTCACACCGAGAATCATGCGGTTCAAGATGGAGCCTTTTTGTTAAACAAGAATATAGAATATTATATCCCTTTGTGAAAATATTCCGCATTTGGGTGTGGTTTTATTAAATGTATAACACATTTCTGGGTGATTTAACCATACTTTTTGTAGTTGAATATAACTGCCTGACCGGGGAAGAATTTCTTGTTTAATAATAATGTTAATCCGATAGGAGTGTACAATACACATTCTACGCAGTACACAGATGACATATGATTTTCAACCCGATAACGGGTCCATGGATAAGCTTTTTGCAAAAAAAAATGTCGCAAAGAAGTACAGAATGTAGAATAAGCCTCTGAAATACCTGTTTCTAGACATGTAGATGTCCTTCCTGTTCCTCGTGCGGTAATCTGGTGGACCCTACGGTCTAAAGGGGTTCTTTAGAATCTTATACCGACATCTTTTGAGACATGTACCGCGATTACGATTCCGTGATTCGGGCCGCTGTGGGCGAGACGAAACTCTTCCCATCACTCTCAGGTACACTAAGGATGCGGCCGTAATCTGCTTCTGATCAGCTTGCCATTACACATTTTCATATTTTTATAACGTCTCGGGACTTATCGCGATAAACATGGAACTTACTTTTACCGACGTTTCGAATGCGTTGCAGCACACAAAATATGAGTTTACACCGCGATAGTTTAAAAATTACACATTTTGTCCGACAACACCAGAAACTCATATGCCCAATTTTTTTTATTGAAATAAGAAAAACAGTGTCACATAAATCATGATACACCCATAAAACCTTTATTGGTTTTTGGGTACATCCTCATTTCTTTCTGTTACATTTTTATATAGGTAAACATGGCTGCTTATTCATACCAATGATATCGAGCTGGTGTTCATAACTCATATCTTTTCATCTCTAGGGTAGCAGTGCACAGTAACCGCTTTTTACAGATGACAGCGACATGCAGTCCGAATCAATGGGAGGTCCTTAGATCACTAATAACTCTAGAATCTTTACAGTTGCATAGAGATATTACCTGTTTGCTAGTATTTCCAGCCTTCATCATAGTAGTAACTGCTCTCACGAGATACTTAATTTAATCTCACTTTCCTCCTTTTTATATCTCAGTTTAACCTGAGAATTGCAACTGATTTATATAATACACGCGAAAGATCAGCTAGCTAATCTTATTGTAAATCATAGGATCGAGAAGGCATAAATCTACCATGGGAATAATGAATTTAATTTATGTGTCCTATGATAAAAGAAAACCCGTCCCTTGCCGCAGTCAGCCCGAGGAGCTTGATTTTTAAATTGAAATTCTACTGAAGGATATAATTCAATAGTTTTACACACATGAAGCGGCGATAGCCCAGTGGCGTACGTAACGGACTGCTGAGACGAGGTCTCGAGTTCGATCCCCAGTCGCCCCGGGTACACACCTCTGACTTTTACATTAATAAATGTTAATTATCGCTCGCTTAATAATGTGCCCGGTAGATGGCAATAGGCTCGCCACCTATTACATTGGGACCTTTTAACATAACTGGCGAATCATGGGTGTGTAAATACGCTAATACCTCTGCCTACCCCTTCGGGGATACAGGCGTTAAGTTATGTTATGTTATGTTGTTATGTTTTACACACAGAATTTAAAATCAAGAGCAATTATCTACCAGCTATCGCTTATCTAAGCGTCGGTTGCTTAGTGTTAAGGAATCGGCCATACGGTCGAGAGGTCGCGAGTTCGAATCCTGGCCAATACACTACCAACGTGAATCCACTCCTAATACAAACTATTTAGCTTAGCCGTAGGGGTTAGCTAGTTAATTAGCAACGCAATCGACTACTGTATGACAAGGCCTGTTTTCTGGGGGTATCCTTTCGAGGGCTTACCCGGGATGCCCGGCAACGGACACTTGGGGAGGACACCTTGCGGTTTTAGTCGAGACACGACATAACCACCCCCGCTGGCCAGCGGGGGGGTATCCGAAGGGATATCCGCACGTAAAAAAATAATAATGAAAAAGTGAAAAAAAATAAAAATAATTATGAGAGTGGGATACTATCCGTTGCCTGCGGCTTCATCCGTGTGACGGATGAGGCTGACGTGTTGGGAGATCTGACGGCAGTCACTCCCGTAAAAGTCCAAACCAAAGGAAGGAGAAGGAGTAAGGGAACGTCGCCAAGATGATGGTGATCCAGATTTCACTGTCTTGTGTGACGTAATTGATCATATATACCAGAATTTGGGGACACTAGTTTTGATACTACCGAGGTTAGAAGGCACTTCCTTACGATTTTATATTCAGTGGTTTTATACGAGTAGTGAGGCTAGCCAGCCGTCGTTCCAAGTTTGTAACGAGGTCGCATTTTCAATTCCAGGTAATCAAGACTTGTCAACTGTAAGAGATTGAAAACTTCAACTTTCAGATAGACAACGTTCGCGTATTGATGTGAATTGAAATAGTTTTTGTGAAATGTTGACTGCAATTTGGCTATTGGCTAGCAATGCTATTAAGATTATGCATTTAAATATACAATATGTTATATGTGAGTAGATTTTACTTAGTTTTCAATATTTATATAATACTAGCGGACCCTGCAGACGTCGTCCTAACCGGCAAAGTATTTGGTGACATACCGATAGCAGCACCACCTACTGGGTCCAATTGTGATTTCTAACCAACCCATTGAAATATACACACAAAATTTCATCCAAATCGGTCCAGCCATTTAGGAGGAGTTAAGTGACAAACACACATACAGAAGAATTATAAATATTAAGATATTTAACTTTTTTAGTAGTATATTTGAATATCAGATTATAAAAAATATATAATATATTAAATATAATATTAAAATTACATCATCATCTTCCTAGCGATTATTCCGTTTGCTTTCGAAGTTTATCATTTACTAGCGAACGGCAGCGGCTTCACCCGCGTGATACTATGCATTTAGTATACAAATAAACTCTCTTGAATAAATTTTTTTAAATAAAATACAATAATAAATATAATAAAAAATAAAATTCTTTTGAATACCCTATTTATTGAAAAAACCGCATCGAAATCCGTTGCGTAGTTTTAAAGCTTTAAGCATACACAGACAGACGGTAAATGGCTTTACTATGTAATGATTTATTTCATCTACTAAAATGTGATTTATAGATCTTTCTATGTTTCAAAAACTAGACGCTTGCACTTCCAGAACTCAGAAGAGATAGAAGCATAATTTATTTGATATTATGTCGAAATGACCAAAAATATGCTAATTATTAAAAGGTGTAATTTCACCCCAAAAATAAAGATTTCACTTATTCACATCTTCAAATAATGTGAATTTCATTTCACTCTGTTTGTCGGCTTAACTCGTTAAGTGAAGCTTTAGCGAGATGGCTGCGATTCGAACTGAATAGTTTACTGCTAAGACGAAAGATTTGCACAAGACCAGTTCGTATTTAAATGGCAAACCAAACTGCAGTCGATGTTCGCAAGTTAAATAGCTAGGCCGCAGTTCGCTTTGTGCAAGAAAATAGATATTAGGCGACCTCTGTGGCGTAGCGGTAGAGCATTCGACTGCTAAGTTAGAGGTTGCGGGTTCGATTTCCGCTGATTGCAAATATGTATATTTTCATTGGTCTGGGTGTTTCTATGTATAATATGTATTTATTTACAAAAGAAGTATCTAAGCATGTTTATCTGCATTCTAGAACCCATATGACAAGCTTTGCTTAGTTTGGGTTAAGATGGTGCTGTGTAATATGTCCTAGAATATTTATTTATTATTATTATCTACAGCTACCACCCTTTCTAGGATATAACTACCAGCAAATTCCATGCAAAAAGTGAAGTTATCGCATTTTTTTTTCCTTTAAAAAGAGTACTTGTAACCGAAATAAGTAGTGTTTCCTTTAATCCCTTCAGTTAAGCTAAACTGCTTGTATTGAAAACATTAGTGAAAACAGTAGGAAAATCGGTGCAGTACTTTTTGAGTTTATCACCAACAGATAGGCAGACGCGGCGGAGGACTTTGTTTTATGAATATGGTGTGACGATGGGAACACGTGCCCTGGTTAAGAATTTTAAGTTTTTAAAAGTGTTTAAAAAGTTCAATGTCGGAATGATGCGTCGCATCTGTCGAGAATATCTAATAAGAATTGTGCAGTCATTATAGAGAAGAATCAGTATTCAAGCAGGAGCGAACCTAAAGTATGCAAGTAGACATTGAAAATATATATATGCCTCTGTATAAGATAAATACCTGGGTGACCGAGCATTGCCCAGGTATTTCTTCCGACATTTTCTAAAAATGAAACCTAGCTAGATAGATTTATACTCTGAATACTTCATTTCATGAAAAACGTTGGAACCGTTTTAGAGATTCAGATCATATATATACGAGTATATATATTTACAAGAACTGCTCGTTTAAAGGTTTAAAGTTTAAATGGTTGTGATTTCATTAATACAATTTCAATACCTTGGATTGTCATGAGAAATTATTATAGTTAATTACTTTCAGATAAATAACATAACATAACGTCACGCCTGTATCCCCGAAGGGGTAGGCAGAGGTGTATTACACACCCACGATTCGCCAGTTATGTTGAGGTCCCAATGTAATAGGGGGCGAGCTTATTGCCATCTACCGGGAATGTGCCCGGTAGATGGCAATAGGCTCGCTTATAATTATGTTATGTTATTTATCTGAAAGTAAATAAAGCGAGCGATAATTAACATTTATTAATGCACACATAACTACGAAAAGTCAGAGGTGTGTGCCCGGGGCGACTGGGGATCGAACTCGAGACCTCGTCTCAGCAGTCCGTTACGTACGCCACTGGGCTATCGCCAGATAAATATGTTCTATAAATAAGTTCTATAAAGTGGACATAGGATGCCAACACCACAGATAGGTTATTGCCACATAGATAAAAAGTATAGCAGTAAAAAAGATTGTTGCTCAAGTTTTTTCTCACAAACTATCCTGGCACCGAATCTGCTGACACTACGGCTGTTATCTCAGCAGCCTATCTTTGTAGGTCTTACAAAGATATGGTTATCTATTTTAGAGAACAAAACAGACTGAATACTTCCATTGTGTCGGCCAATATGTATCACGCCTATGTGTCTCAAGGGAAAGGTCAAAGGGAAGGTAGGGAGACCAACGAATATTATTATAAATATTTTAGCCAATGTATACAAAAACTTGACAAATAATATACTCAAACCTTCCTCTAGAGCCACTCTGTCCATTGGTGAAAACAGGATGAAAATCAGTGCAGTAGTTTTTGAGTTTATCGCACACAGACAGACGGACAGACGTAAAAGTCAATATCAAAGCAGCGGTAGTAGAGAGAACCCCAGGCTCTAAAGTACAAGCTTTGTGTGCTACGTGGATTCGCCTATTCGTTCAAAATCACAAAAACTATACTTCTCCAGTAAACCTAGCCAATAGGCATTTTGACTATATTTAAAATATTGTACGAATTGTTGTCATCCTAATAAAATGTACCGTAAAAAACATATTTTATTAATTTTCAATATAAAATAAGTTTCCTTTTTTTGTTAAAAAATCAAGATATATAATATAATCTCACTTTTTTTAAGATTTCATCACGTGCTTATAAACGCTTTGTGACGTCACACATAAGTAAACAGAGTTTTTTAATACAGGCTGTCTGCATTTCCTAGTGTTAATCGACTGGTTCAATTATTAATTACTAATAATGTTTCACTTTTATCTTATATATCTCAAAATAAACCATTATTTTTGCAACTAATTTCAATAATTATATAAACGTACTTTAAGTCGCTTACTGTTTACTTTGGTGTGACGTCACATGTCACGGGATCCGTTATGGCGCGTACTTTTAAATCAAACTTTAATATCGATTTTTATCGTAAATAAAACAGTTCTCAAAAAATATTGATGCAATTTGCGTTGTAATACATAATACAGAACTATTTTTAGCTATTTGATAAAGAGAAAATATTCTTTATTGTGCACCATGAAAGTAGTGCTATATAAATAACATTCAACTTATAAGCTTAATGTACAATGGGCCTTATCGCTAACAGCAATTTCATCCAGGCAGCCTTTGGAGGCAATTTGTGCTGGGAAAATCATGACCAATATCCTCAATTCAAATAACGTAAAAAAAACCGAAGCAGAACTTTCTGCGGACGTTCGCGGAACATATTCAAACATTTTCCCCAACACTATCTCGCTACAAAAAGTCGCCGGTGTGTGTAGCGATAGAGATTAGCCTGTCAGTTATGCGTAAAGGTCATGATTTACGAAGCTCCACGCTCACAATTGGTACATAAATTACTGGACCCCTGGTGTGCCGGCCGGACTCGGACAGAAGCGGAGTTGGGCTGGAGCTGAACCGAGGATCAACTTGAATTGGTGGCTTAAATATGCGTATATTGGCTTATTAGCAATGACTTCTATGCATACTAGACTGGTTGTTGGGAGAAATAAAATTGGTATAGATTTTTGGACGCCATTTACACAACTTTGGCAAGGATTGATTTTGAACCTCCAATAATTTTTCAAATATTTTTAATAATTTTCAGTTCAACCTTAATGCGGCCGCATAAAGCCAAAAAGACCGCATATCGACCATAAAAAAGTTTAGAAGACCAGTTTTCATTAGACTTTTATCACTCCATATCAATAAATTACTCAATTTCCATATTACGCAACGCAAAATTTAAGCCGGGTTTACACGATCAGTCAGCTTGGCTAAAGAAGATTTAACGTCACTAATATAATTGGCTACTGTTCTCCAACTGCGCTTTGATCAATATTTTCATAAAGCAATTAGTATACTAATTTTACCTATAGATTTAGTTCGGAAACAGTGAACCAGTCCCTTACAGGGGGAATATTCTGATCAATATTGCCGCACCTAAATTCACGTCGCGACACACGTCAAGTCGTGTCGATGACATGATGTACAGTCGGTTTGACAGCTGTTAAATCACTTTGAACATCGTGTCATCGTGTCATTATCAGGAAATGGATTGCGTGAAAAAGGACATGGCAAGGAAGGAGAGGCTCAGAAGATGCCATCTGACAGAAAAGGAAATTTAAAGAAAAACGCTTGTTATCACATACATATTATTTGGGATATATCTGGGATCGGACACACTGGACATGGAGAAGTTGAAGGATCTGAGGGTGGAAAAGATCGTAAGATTCTGCAAGGACACAAAAAGGTTTGTAGGGGCGCCGTGAATGCTGGAATAACCACGCTCTCCCCAACGGGAGGGCAGGGGAAATGGATGAAGTGGCCCACAAGCATCGTGGGTGGATCGTCCGTCCGGCTTCCGGTGTCCCCAATTGCAATAATAATAAATAATAATAATACATATTATTTATGGGACCAAACCATATAAGGATATCCCCTTCAAACGTATAACTTTTTTTGTCCTAATTTAATTTAGCATAACAGGTTTGGCATAAAATTTAAAGGCATAACAGTATTTTGGCCTAACCATATTGTGGCATACTGTTAAGCATAACTTTAATTTAGACTAATATTTTTTTGCGTAATTTTAAAGAGCATAAACTTCTAAAGCATAATATTATTTATTCGCATAACAGTTTGCACTATGTAAATATCAAAAGGTTTGAGCGGGTAGGTATAGTGACAATTTTTTTTGTCACTAATAAAAAACAGTTTAGTTTTTAAAATACAGGTATAATAATTATATTCTAACCGTGGTAGCCTAGTGGTATGGGTAAAGGACTGCTGAGACGAGGTCTCGGGTTCGATCCCAGGTATTACCATGGCACACACCAATGACTTTTCGATGCTTTTCGAAGTTATGTGTGTATTTATCGCAGGTTTATAAGTGCCCGGTTAATGGCAATAGGCTCGCCACCTATTACATTGGGACCTAAAACATAAACTGGCGAAACGTGGGTGCTAGCACCTCTGCCTACCCCTTCGGGGATATAGGCGTGAGTTTATGTATGTATGTATGTATGTATGTATAATTATATTCAAATAATTACATACATACATAAAATCACGCCTGTTTCCCACAGGGGTAGGCAGAGATCACGGATCTCCATTTGCCACGATCCTGACACACTTCTCTCGCCTCATTCACTCTCATAACATTCTTCATGCATGCTCGCCGGTTTAGGGTACTCCTGACCTGCCCCTTTTCTAACACTTCCCCGATTTGGTCCAGGTATGTGCGCCTAGGTCTTCCCCTTCCGACGGTACCATCCACACTCGCCTCACACACCTGTTTCGTTAGTCTTCTTACATTCATTCTCTCAACATGACCGAACCATCTTAACATACCTTTCTCAATTCTCGTCACTACATCTTCTGTCAATCCACATCGCTCTCTTATCACGCTATTTCTCACTCTATCTCTCAAAGTCAATCCACACATACTTCGCAACGCACGCATTTCTACTGCATTCACTCTACTCTGATGCTTTTTCTGCCACACCCAACTTTCACTACCATACATAAGAGTCGGCACTAATACTCCTCCATGTACAGCCAGTCGTGCCTTTTCGGACACTTTCCGGCTGCTCATAAAGTTGTGTAGTGCCCCTGTCACTCTATTTCCAGCTGTCACTCTCCTTTCAACATCTTCTTCATGCTACCATGCAGTAAAAAAGACAAGGATAACTTATTAATGACTAGCTATACCAGCATTAGGATTAACGGCCCGACTCAGAATAGTCCAACTCGGATAGATTAGGTTAGAAGGTTAACCTTAACCTTCGTGGTTTTTAATACCCACACAGAAAGTTCTTTTTAAGGTCCGAAACAGTTTCATGTTGATGGATATAATGCTACAGTATCGTTATGCGTTTATAATATTATGCTTTTAAATAGTAGTTATGCTAACAGAAATTATGCTATATATGATTTTAGATTGACATGGTCATTTACATTAAAATTAGAATTATAAACGGGATATTTACCATGTTTAGTATCTTTTTCGAGAATCCGATATTTCGGCACTGTTACAAGTACCATGATCGATGACCATGATGATGAGTGAATATCGGATTCTCGAAAAAGATACTAAACATGGTAAATATCCCGTTTATAATTCTAATTTTAAGAAATTATGCTTTTAAATAGTTTTGCTAACAGAAGTTATGCTAAAAGAAATTATGTCTTACAATTTATGCCGAATGATTTCTATGCGCTATGATCGTTAGGAGAAAGGAAAGTATGCCATACTAAATTATGACGTTAAATTTCATGCGTTCTAATAGGGAACCCTAAATAAGCCTTGATGAATTTACTAGTATCCAGGGAAGTTATTCAAAATCAGATCAGCTCAAGGGTATCAACTTAATGTATTGTCATTCGAATGCTTACAAAGTTTCAAATCGATACGAAAATTAGAAACTGGTCAAATTCGACCATCAAGAATTCGTGAGTAGTAGGGGACAGACAGCATTCGTTGCTGTAAAAGCCAAGACAAGCCAAATCAAAAGGAAGAAAGAGCGGACCCCGGGATTAAAGTGCTAGCTTTGGATTCAACCGGGACTAATGCTATGATGACGATAATGAAGTTAATAAAAACTTGTTAAACAACCTAAAAGAATATTTATTTATTTGCTAGCTGATGCCCGCGGCTCTGCCCGCGTGAAACTCTGCTCCCGCTCTCGTTACGCATGGGAACATATTCCCGGGATAAAACGTAGTAGTAAAGAGTATAAAGTGTAATCTATCCCAGTACCAAATTTAAGCCAAATCCGTGTAGCCGTTAGAACGTGACTGACTTTGTGTGACAGTGACAAACTTTCACATTTATATTATTAGTAGAATATTAAGAAGTACGGTGTAAAAGCTAGCTGTTGCCCGCGGCTCTGTCCACGTGCATGTCGATTATCGCGACCCATGACCTATCATCCTGTATTTCATCCCCACACAGGTCGTTTCAAATACGATCTAAGGCATATTTATTTATAATCAATTGCCTAAAAAATAGTCAGTTTCATAGGGTTATCTTCAAAAATGACAATAAACTCTCAATCAAACTTACATCACCTTTTTTTTTTTTTTTCGTGCGGAAATCCCTTCGGATACCCCCCGCCGGCCAGCGGGGGTGGTTATGTCGGGCTTGAACCGACTAAAACCGCACATCGTCTCGGGTCTGCAGACGCCGGGGTGTAAGGTTGCCCATAGAGCATATCCCTCGACCCCAACTGACCCTGGGCCATCTCCGGTTTCGAGATGGCCCCCTCCGGTTTGGGAACCACGGGGGGAGGTCCTGCTTCTGCTGGGGTACCATTCTGGTACCTATTTATTATCTACAATTAAATATACAGCGCACAGTTTTGGAGAAAAATTGAATACATACGCAAAAATAAATACCTGTTTAAATACAAAGCTTCGAAACGTTCACAAATTTAACTACACTGAGGAAATTCTTGCGTATTTATAGCGCATAAATAAAAGACCCTATTAAAAATAGCGTTGCGATGTCCACCGCACATAATATGACACGATTGAGTAGAAAACAAACGTATAGAGAAGAAAAATACGCGACCGCAGGCCCGTTAGTTCCAGTCCATCGTACAACAGTTCGCGGGCAGGTCGACACCTACGTGCGCCGCCCTTCTGTCCGACAACTTCCTCCCACACGACACAACGTTATATTAAATACTTATAGGTTTGGGAACCACGGTGTCCCCGTCTTGCCCCGGTTTGGGGGAGGGGCGCTAGTCGCCCCACCGTCCCGGCCTGCTTCTGCTAGGGTGACAGGCGGCCTCACCTGCCACCTCCAGGCCTGCGCTCATGGAGGACGGAGGTCGTTAAACGACCTCCGGCGCCTGAGTCGCCTGCGACGCGCGGCGAGCACGTTGTTGATACTTTTTTTCGAGTTAAAAGCTAGCCTTTAGATCTCGACCGTGCCAAACTTTATCCAAATCGGTCTAGTGGTTTAGGCGTGAAAGCGTAACATATAGACATACAGGCAGAGTTACTCTCACATTTCTAATATTAGTACGGATAAAAGCATTTTCTCGTTTAGTAAACTATTAGCCCCACCTCGCGCCAGATTTGCCACCAGAGAGGTGAGCTTATATTAGCCGTGATGTAAGCCCGCTTAATTGTTTGTTAACACCATAATGAACGACATTTTGAGCGTCTCTATATAGCACCGCCGTTTTACTAATAGGACATCTTATCATCGCGATTTATTTATAGGTTACAACAATCAGTTACTATATTAAGTAGTGATTTTTGTGTATGGGCCTCCACCAAGCTTGGTGACGCAGGCTTACTTCTCGGGCTAGGTGGTGCCAACCTATGTATAATGTACCTTTTTTTTCCGTGCGGAAATCCCCTCGGATACCCCCCCGCCGGCCAGCAGGGGTGGTTATGTCGGCCTACTAAAACCGCACGCCGTCTCAGGTCGTCAGACGCCGGGGTGTAAGGTTGCTCATAGAGCATATCCCTCGCACCCCGACTGACCCTGGACCATCTCTGGTTTCGAGATGGCCCCCTCGGGTTTGGGAACCACGGTTTCCCCGTCTTGCCCCGTTCTGGGGGAGGGGCACTAGTCGCCCCACCCGGCCTGCTTCTGCTGGGGTGACAGGCGGCCTCACCTGCCACCCCCAGGCCTGCGCACATGGAGGACAGAGGTCGTTAAGCGACCTCCGGCGCCTGAGTCGCCTGCGACGCGCGGCGAGCATGTTGCGGGCTCGGCGGGCCGGGAGAGTTCTAAATCTCTCCCGGGCGCGCTCCGCCATCTCCTTCGCGAGCATTACATGCTCGCAGAAGCAGGTGGCGGCGGCCCACGCGTGTGCGCTCCGCACCAGTGCCTCGGCAGCATGATTGTACAATGTACCTACATAATTTAATTGTATACAAAATGTATTGTCGTGGCATTCGTATTAAATGAACGCATCATAACACTTCTTTTTTATTTCACAATACTCAACACCAAAAAAAGGAACAGATCCACGGAAGTCTTGCTTGCCGCTTTATGAGGAAAATTTTTACAGAAGCTTGTGTTGGTTTTTACGGAAACAACGGCCGTCTGACCCCCAACCCCGAGAGAAAAGCCTGCTCCATGCCCAAGATCTTACACCCACAGTTACCACGTAAATAATTCAGTCACAAGGAGTATATTCGCCACTAGCTGATGCCCGCGACTCCGCCCGCGCAGGTCGGTTATCGTGTTTTGGTCAACCAATTGCAATCAAACATACAACAGATTTTACGTCTTACCAAGACCTTTCTTATAGAAACAAAATCGGATCAAAATCCGGTCAGTAGTTTTTGCATCCATCGCGGACAAACAGACATTAAAAAAAAGTTGTGTTCAGAATCACTCATTTAAAATATTCCAAGTATTTTTAGGGATTTTCTTTAGAAAAGCCCTATTGCTATCGAGTTGTCGTCGACGTCGTCGTTGCCAATTTTCTGTCACGGTTTTGGGTATGAAGGAGATGAGCTATCGAGTTGCTGTTTTCGGTAATAGATTCGTGCTGGGGTGAACCATTGCAAGATAAAGAAAAAATCGCAAAAAATCTCAAAAAAAATAATATCGCAAAATCGAAAATCTCTTGTATTCGGCTGAGCTCGTCTCAGGAATTCAACTTGTTTTTATATATCGAATGTACAGTCACAGCTAATTTACAATTTCATATTAGTATAGACAACACAAGACACGAACGTGTTGCCAGCCTTCATTTAATAAGAACCCTCTCTTACTTTACGATTTCGAGTCCATTTTTATTTCCTGCCAAAATCACAGCCGCAGACATTTTTAAATCGATTTCGATGTAGGAGTGAACATAAAAAGTGGAGCAAACTTCATAAAGCGAGCAAGAAATGTTATTTCTGTGTACAATAAACAATTTCCTATTTATTTCCGTGCGACATCGAGTTGATAGGTACTTGGTGTTGCAACACCCTAACATACTGACTAACCATTTGTATTGCCAGTTTTAAATTCAGAATTGTGTGATATTGTGGAAAGTTTACGCGAATATTTTAAATAAATATACAATAAAGAAAAATAAATACTATGATCTCACAAACGAATTAATCAAAAACGGTTACGTGGTTAGTTTGTATGCAGTGGAAGTGGGAGCGAGAGGTATACCAGTAAAATCTCTCTATAACCTACTTAAAGATCTAGGCCTATCGAGAGCTACAAAGTGTCCTGGTGTCGCAACAATACCTACTTTGTGTTCTGTGATGTGTATTTACTAACAATAGGATAAGATTGTTTTTGTTACTAACACTATATGGACTCCCTTGGTCCGTAATAAAGATTTTATTATTATTATTAATAAGCTCATTACTAGGACGAATGTCTAAAGCGGCACTAGTAGGTTCGTATCAAATTTGGTTAGGCAGGGAGGGGAACTTGGGTAGTGAAGGTGAGTGTTGATGTACATCAACAAAAGGGGCCCCTTCTAAACCTACACTTGGGTCGCAAGTCCCAGGCACTGTCCCGAGTTCCCAACTCAGCAACGCGATGGACTTACCCGCACGGAGAATCCATGGATTGCTAAGAATATCGGTCTCTAGGACAAAGTAGGTACACAACACCATCTAGCCTTAAACTAAGCAGAGCTTGTCATATGGGTTCTAGAATGCGGATAAACATACTTAAAACTTTTTTTTAAAATAAATACATATTATACATAGAAACACCCAGACCAATGCAAATATACGTATTTGCACTGAGCGGGAATCAAACCCGCGACCACTGACTTAGCAGTCGAACACACTACCGCTACGCCACAGAGGTCGTCACGTATTATAGCTAGGGACATTGAATTCAAAGATTTTATCAGATTCTTTTAAACGAACAGTTGTGTACTTTTTTTTTTTTTCTCGTGCGGAAATCCCTTCGGATACCCCCCCGCCGGCCAGCGGGGGCGGTTATGTCGGGCTTGAACCGACCAAAACCGCACGCCGTCTCGGGTCTTCAGACGCCGGGGTGTAAGTTTACCCATAGAGCATATCCCCCGCACCCCGACTGACTCTGGGCCATCTCACCACTAACAGCATCGCTCATCCTGTCTCCTCTGAAAGCAGAGGAGTACGGAGAGCGATGTGTTCCCGCCACGTTGGGTATTGGCTGACGATCAATGCCAACCTTATGAAGGGGAAGCCATTGACCGCCGCCCAGGGTGTACCGGCCGCTCCGATTCCGTTCCCCCCGGACTGCAGCGGGATCGGAATCGGAGCGACACTCGAGGAGGTTACCCAACACACACCCCAACAGTTGTGTACTTGACAATCAAGTCAAATCAGAGGCATTTTTCTATTTGACATCGAGTTATAACATAACATAACTTCACGCCTGTATCCCCGAAGGGGTAGGCAGAGGTGTATTGCACATCCACGATTCGCCAGTTATGTTAGGATCCCAATGTAAAAGGGGGCGAGCCTATTGCCATCTACTGGGCACATTACTAAGCGAGCAATAATCAACATTTTTAATACACACATAACTATGAAAAGTCAGAGGTGTGTGCCCGGGGCGAATGGGGATCGAACTCGAGACCTCGTCTCGGCAGTCCGTTACGTACACCTCTGGGCTATCGCCGTTTTTTACACCACTGTGCTATCGCCGCTTTTCGTTAAACGTCAAAACGTAAGTTCAATGAAAACTTGTATGGAATAAAGTGGTATGACGTCACACTTTATTATCGTCAAATAGTTAACTAATAGTGGTTGGGTGGATGATTAAAAATGAATGAAATCGATAAAATAAGAACGGATATAATTTTTACCGCTCTTATATTTATTTAATTATCTCTGTTAAATAATTTATTTTAACCATAGGAAGGAAGTATGGAAAGGAAAGTATGCACCCAATTGTTATATAATATTTATACAATAGTATCTCGGAAATTTTACGATTTGGATGAACATTTTCATTTAGAAAAGAATATAATTTTTAGGTTATTATTCTTTGAAAGGATCAAAAACACGCGTCTAAGCCCGGGACTACCGACCTCCATGATCGGGGCCTGAGGACTGTTGGCTGACTCGCCGTCCTTACAGAAGCAGGCCGCGGCGGAGACGTGTCGTATGTGTCCTACACACACGCCTGCCTACTCACCGACGCGGGATAAAACCCGACCCCACCAGGCGAGGCCGCGCTGGCGGCCAAGGTCCGCCGGTAACCCTGGGGTTATCCTTTCGAGGGTTTACCCGGGGTGCCCGGCAATGGACACTTGGGCAGGACACCGTGCGGTTTTAGTCTGTTCATGCACGACAGAACTGCTCCCGCTGGCCGGCGGGGGGGTATCCGAAGGGATTTCCGCACTTAAAAAAAAAATCCGATCGAGGACGTTTTGAGGAGGGACCAGGTCAGAAGTACCCGTAACCGGCGTGCTTGTATGAAAACAATTATGAAAGTAGAAGAAGCCAAAGGCGTATGCCAGGATCGTAGCAAGTGGAAAGATGTTGTCTCTGCCTACCCCAATGGGAAAGAGGCGTGACTATATGTATGTATGTATGTATGTAAAAAAAAAGGATCAAAACACTGTATTTCATTCAAGAACGAGTACGATAACTACAGCCCACCAGTTTCATTGATACTTTAAAAAAAGAAAAAAAAATATGGCACGTCTATATAAGGTGTCACAAAATTAGGTCACTGAATTTGGTGACATCTCATATTTTGTCAATACCAAGTCATCACTTGGTATTGACAAAATATGTATTTGAAACAAAAAAAAACAAAATAATAAAGGTGGTAAAAAAAAAAATAAAAAAAAAAAATTAAAATAAAAAATCTAAAAACGAAAAAAAAGCACCACCAGCGACCAGCGTCACGTGACGCGACCAGCACACGTGACGCTGGTCGCGATTTAGGTATTTCTCACACATCCGCTTGGAGAATACTGCGAGGAGGACTGCACGCCTACCACGTGCGTCACGAGCTCGTCGCGTACCGTGACGCTGGTCGCTGGTGATGTTTTTTTTTTTCAGTTTTGTATTTTTTGTTTTTTATTTTTTTACCTTTTTTTTATTTTATCCGATGTGTTTTTTTTTGTTTCAAATACATATTTTGTCGATACCAAGTCATCTCACCAAATTCAGAGACCTAATTTTGTGACACCTTATATACGAGTATATGACTTTAAGCCGCCTAAATTAAGCGTACTGGCTGCTTTCTGAAGAGGTAATAACAGACTGAATCCCTTGATGTCAACAAAACCCCATCATTCTATTTCAATTAAATATCGTCCAAAGTTTAGAATCTACAGTATCCGTGCCGAAAACCTGAAAGATGGACGTGGCTGAACTTGTACCATGTGTTTACCCTTTTTTTTTGTTTTTTCGTGCGGAAATCCCCTCGGATACCCCCCCGCTGGCTAGCGGGGGCGGTTATGTCGGACTTGAACCGACTAAAACCGCACGCTGTCTCTGGTCAACAAACGCCGGGGTGTAAGGTTTGCCCATAGAGCATATCCCAACTACAAACTAATCAATACAGATTTGTTCCAAGTACGAAGTTTTGATCCTTTTAATTGGTGTTTAAACGTTTAGTTGTCCCTCATTCGCTACAAATTCAATACACTGTACTTAGTACTTACATAAATATTGGTGCTTATAACCTCGAAGGTGTAAGTAGAGGTGTATCGACACCCACAATTCACCAACTATGATTGTAGGGCCCACGTAATAGGGTGCGAGCGTATTCTCAGAAAGATTCTTTTTTGAAATTAAATTAATCGTTGTTCAATAAAATCGATTGATTTACTCTGACAAACAGATTTTAATTGACTGACGCACGAGTGATCCTTTAAGGCTGAGCGCAGATTAGAGACACCAGTCTTAAGACAGACTATTGCTCTACAGAAACAAATGAAAGTGCGCATACTTCGAAGAAAACAAAGCTATCTTATACCAACCTACAAATCACGTCACGACAAGTCTGTCTTGTCTCTAATGAGTGCTTAGCCTAACAGTTCCTTATTTTCATTCGGACGTACCATAAAAACAAAATTACCTACTATAAAAAAAACGACGGTTTGCATTCCGGGAGTGCCGGTAGAAGTGAAAACTTGAATATTAAAGCTGTGCATTTTTGATATTTTGGAATGGTTAGAGAATAATTTTCCACGAATTGCTTTAATTTATTATCAGTATAAAAGTACTATCATATTTTATGTACATACAATATTCATTTATTGCGCTATCGTACACAAACATGACAATTTATATTACATTAAAAATTTAATACTTCAGAACTATTACAATGATTTTACATTAAAGCGCGTGGCACGCTATAACGTAAACACACACGAACATTCGCACAAGCGCCCTCCGCCGCCTAAACAAAACAGCAGGTGCAGGCATACATTTTCAGCGCGCATTAGAAAGAGAGGGAGATACTTCCTCTCCTACGCCGCGCTAATGATCTACTCTCCCTCCGTCTTACGAATTTCCGATCAGGTCACGTGTCCTGACGCGAGTTAAACCTTTTTACCCATTACAAAAAAGTGCACAGCGCCGCTAAAGTTTTCACTTCAAAAATTAGACAGTACTAAGTAGTTAGTTTTCGTGACAAAAGTACCAGGACGCCATATATCATAGCTGGTGGTGGCGTGCCACTTGCATTAGCATTGCACTGCTATCTGCAGGAAGCGGCTGACAGTTTCGTGTGTTCGCAAAACTGTTGTCTCGCAGACAATAGCGCGTGAGATAGACCACGTGATGAAGTTTTCTTCTCAGTTTGTCATTGTTGTTACAACTAGATTTATGGATACGATGTAGTAGGAAGAATACAATTGCTGTGTAGACAATCTGAACAGCATTCTAAAAGGTAACAATACTAAAACGGTAACCGTTAGCACTTAAAAACAAGAGTACACAGTTTAGTTTAATATTAGGTCGTTACAATATGACATTGCCGTTTTTCTTGAAGAAATTGGAGGAACCCAATTTTCAGTACTAACATTTTTGCATTTTTTTTAGGAATGACAAATCCAATTTTTATGTTTTTTTTTGTGTATGAATGATACAACATTAAGCTAACAAACAACAACTTTTATTACATTTTTGAAAAGTGACAGCTGTGTAATACGAAATTTATCATCAAAATGAATAGCATTTAGGAAGTACTGTTTTTGAAGATCGAATTAATTTATCAAGCGGCCAATAATAACAAAATTTAATACAGAGTTGTAAAATCTTGAAATCAACTTTCAAACAAAATATAAATAATGGAAATAGCTATTAAATTACAGGAATAACGAACTCATGAATTTGTAAGAAAATTTAGGCTATTTCATAGGTAAAGACCTATTATATAATATATCCCTTTAAATGATTCCTCTTAAGTATTATTCATTAAATTATAGGCATCTGTACCTGTGCGAGGTATATACTCTATGGGCAACCTTACACCCCGGCGTTTTTAGACCCGCGACGGCGTGCGGTTTTAGTCGGTTCAAGCCCGACGTAACCGCCCCCACTGGCCGGCGAGGGGGTATCCAGGGGATTTCCGCACGAAAAAAAAGGCATCTGTACCTGGACTAGAGAAAATATCTGTATTCCAGGCATCAGTGCTTTTTCATTGATATATAGCAGAGTAAACAATTGAAACAGTCAATTTATTACGAGTACTTGATATACTAGGTCTGCAAGGCGAATCGCTGCTTGCAGTGTTGAGCTGAGTGAGACTTCGTGAATCAGATTGTGAAAATTTTGAACAGTGATCATTCCTCCTTGGCAAGTCCGATTTTGAAAATTCTTTTTGAAAGTCACAACTACACACAACAAAGTCGGCGGGGGGGTATCCGAAGGGATTTCCGCACGATAAAAAAAAAGAAAAAGAAAAAAAAAGGCGACCTCTGTGGCGTAGCGGTAGAGCATTCGACTGCTAAGACAGAGGTCGCGGGTTCGATTCCCGCTGATTGTTTTTGCATTGGTCTGGGTGTTTCTATGTATAATATGTATTTATTTACAAAACAAGTATCTAAGCATGTTTATCTGCATTCTAGAACCCATATGACAAGCTTTGCTTAGTTTGGGTTAAGATGGCGCTGTGTAATATGTCCTAGAATATTTATTTATTATCATTATCTACAGCTTGATTGCAGAAATACCACCCTTTATAGGATATAACTACCAGCACATTCCATACAAAAAGTGAAGTTATCGCATTTTTTTTTCTTTAAAAAGAGTACTTGTAACCGAAATAACTAGTGTTTCCTTTAATCCCTTCAGTTAAGCTAAACTGCTTGTGTTGAAAACATTAGTGAAAACAGTAGGAAAATCGGTGTAGTAGTTTGATGTAATAGGGGGCGAGCCTATTGCCATCTACCGGGAATGTGCCCGGTAGATGGCAATAGGCTCGCTTATAATTATGTTATGTTATTTAGCTGAAAGTAAATAAAGCGAGCGATAATTAACATTTATTAATGCACACATAACTACGAAAAGTCAGAGGTGTGTGCCCGGGGCGACTGGGGATCGAACTCGAGACCTCGTCTCAGCAGTCCGTTACGTACGCCACTGGGCTATCGCCAGATAAATAGGTTCTATAAATAAGTTCTATAAAGTGGACATAGGATGCCAACACCACAGATAGGTTATTGCCATATAGATAAAAAGTGTAGCAGTAAAAAATATTGTTGCTCAAGTTTTTTCTCACAAACTATCCTGGCACCGAATCTGCTGACACTGCGGCTGTTATCTCAGCAGCCTATCTTTGTAGGTCTTACAAAAATATGCTTATCTATTTTAGAGAACAAAACAGACAGAATACTTCCGTTGTGTCGGCCAATATGTATCACGCCTATGTGTCTCAAGGGAAAGGTCAAAGGGAAGGTAGGGAGACCAACAAATATTATTATATTTTAGCCAATGTATACAAAAACTTGACAAATTATATACTCAAACCTTCCTCTAGAGCCACTCTGTCCATTGGTGAAAACAGGATGAAAATCAGTGCAGTAGTTTTTGAGTTTATCGCACACAGACAGACGGACAGACGTAAAAGTCAATATCAAAGCAGCGGTAGTAGAGAGAACCCCAGGCTCTAAAGTACAAGCTTTGTGTGCTACGTGGATTCGCCTATTCGTTCAAAATCACAAAAACTATACTTCTCCAGTAAACCTAGCCAATAGGCATTTTGACTATATTTAAAATATTGTACGAATTGTTGTCATCCTAATAAAATGTACCGTAAAAAACATATTTTATTAATTTTCAATATAAAATAAGTTTCCTTTTTTTGTTAAAAAATCAAGATTTATAATATAATCTCACTTTTTTTGAGATTACATCACGTGCTTATAAACGCTTTGTGACGTCACACATAAGTAAACAGAGTTTTTCAATACAGGCTGTCTGCATTTCCTAGTGTTAATCGACTGGTTCAATTATTAATTACTAATAATGTTTCACTTTATCTTATACATCTCAAAATAAACCATTATTTTTGCAACTAATTTCAATAATTATATAAACGTACTTTAAGTCGCTTACTGTTTACTTTGGTGTGACGTCACATGTCACGGGATCCGTTATGGCGCGTACTTTTAAATCAAACTTTAATATCGATTTTTATCTTTATATATAAAAATGAATTGCTGTTCGTTAGTCTCACTAAAACTCGAGAACGGCTGGACCGATTTGGCTAATGTTGGTCTTGAATTATTTGTGGAGGTCCAGAGAAGGTTTAAAAGGTGAATAAATATGGTAGTTGTTATCTATTGAGGCAGTACGAAGTCTGCCGGGTCAGCTAGTCGTAAATAAAACAGTTCTCAAAAAAATATTGATGCAATCTGCGTTGTAATACATAATACAGAATAAATACCCTACCCTATTTGATAAAGAGAAAATATTCTTTATTGTGCACCATAAAAGTAGTGCTATATAAATAACATTCAACTTAAGCTTAATATACAATGGGCCTTATCGCTAACAGCAATTTCATCCAGGCAGCCTTTGGAGGCAATTTGTGCTGGGAAAATCATGAACAATATCCTCAATTCAAATTACGTAAAAAAAACCGAAGCAGAACTTTCTGCGGACGTTCGCGGAACATATTCAAACATTTTCCCCAACACTATCTCGGTACAAAAAGTCGCCGGTGTGTGTAGCGATAGAGATTAGCCTGTCAGTTATGCGTAAAGGTCATGATTTACGAAGCTCCACGCTCACAATTGGTACATAAATTACTGGACCCCTGGTGTGCCGGCCGGACTCGGACAGAAGCGGAGTTGGGCTGGAGCTGAACCGAGGATCAACTTGAATTGGTGGCTTAAATATGCGTACATCGGCTTATTAGCAATGACTTCTATGCATACTAGACTGGTTGTTGGGAGAAAAAAAATTGGTATAGATTTTTGGACGCCATTTACACAACTTTGGCAAGGATTGATTTTGAACCATCAATAATTTTTCAAATATTTTTAATAATTTTCAGTTTAATGTCTGTGAATTAAAAACCAAACGCTAAAAATCACCTATATATTAGGATAAGTCCTATAGATGATTTTTAGATTAAACCGAAAATTGTTAAAAATATTTGAAAAATTATTGGAGGTTCAAAATCAATCCTTGCCAAACCGGCCGCATAAAGCCAAAAAGACCGCATATCGACCATAAAAAAGTTTAGAAGACCAGTTATCATTAGACTTTTATCACTCCATATCAATAAATTACTCAATTTCCATATTACGCAACGCAAAATTTAAGCCGGGTTTACACGATCAGTCAGCTTGGCTAAAGAAGATTTAACGTCACTAATATAATTGGCTACTGTTCTCCAACTGCGCTTTGATCAATATTTTCATAAAGCAATTAGTATACTAATTTTTCCTATAGATTTAGTTCGGAAAAAGTGAACTTCCAGGACGGGACTTGTACCCGTGACCAGTCCCTTACAGGGGGAATATTCTGATCAATATTGCCGCACCTAAAATCACGTCGCGACACACGTCAAGTCGTGTCGATGACATGATGTACAGTCGGTTTGACAGCTGTTAAATCACTTTGAACATCGTGTCATCGTGTCATTATCAGGAAATGGATTGCGTGAAAAAGGACATGGCAAGGAAGGAGAGGCTCAGAAGATGCCATCTGACAGAAAAGGAAATTTAAAGAAAAACGCTTGTTATCACATACATATTATTTGGGATATATCTGGGATCGGACACACTGGACATGGAGAAGTTGAAGGATCTGAGGGTGGAACAGATCGTAAGATTCTGCAAGGACACAAAAAGGTTTGTAGGGGCGCCGTGAATGCTGGAATAACCACGCTCTCCCCAACGGGAGGGCAGGGGAAATGGATAAAGTGGCCCACAAGCATCGTGGGTGGATCGTCCGTCCGGCTTCCGGTGTCCCCAATTGCAATAATAATAAATAATAATAATACATATTATTTATGGGACCAAACCATATAAGGATATCCCCTTCAAACGTATAACTTTTTTTGTCCTAATTTAATTTAGCATAACAGGTTTGGCATAAAATTTAAAGGCATAACAGTATTTTGGCATAACCATATTGTGGCATACTGTTAAGCATAACTTTAATTTAGACTAATATTTTTTTGCGTAATTTTAAAGAGCATAAACTTCTAAAGCATTATATTATTTATTCGCAAAACAGTTTGCACTATGTAAATATCAAAAGGTTTGAGCGGGTAGGTATAGTGACAATTTTTTTTGTCACTAATAAAAAACAGTTTAACAGTTTTTAAAATACAGGTATAATAATTATATTCAAATAATTACATACATACATAAAATCACGCCTGTTTCCCACAGGGGTAGGTAGAGATCACGGATCTCCATTTGCCACGATCCTGACACACTTCTCTCGCCTCATTCACTCTCATAACATTCTTCATGCATGCTCGTCGGTTTAGGGTACTCCTGACCTGCCCCTTTTCTAAAACTTCCCCGATTTGGTCCAGGTATGTGCGCCTAGGTCTTTCCCTTCCGACGGTACCATCCACACTCGCCTCACACACCTGTTTCGTTAGTCTTCTTACATTCATTCTCTCAACATGACCAAACCATCTTAACATACCTTTCTCAATTCTCGTCACTACATCTTCTGTCAATCCACATCGCTCTCTTATCACGCTATTTCTCACTCTATCTCTCAAAGTCAATCCACACATACTTCACAACGCACGCATTTCTACTGCATTCACTCTACTCTGATGCTTTTTCTGCCACACCCAACTTTCACTACCATACATAAGAGTCGGCACTAATACTCCTCCATGTACAGCCAGTCGTGCCTTTTCGGACACTTTCCGGCTGCTCATAAAGTTGTGTAGTGCCCCTGTCACTCTATTTCCAGCTGTCACTCTCCTTTCAACATCTTCTTCATGCTACCATGCAGTAAAAAAGACAAGGATAACTTATTAATGACTAGCTATACCAGCATTAGGATTAACGGTCTGACTCAGAATAGTCCAACTCGGATAGATTAGGTTAGAAGGTTAACCTTAACCTTCGTGGTTTTTAATAACCACACAGAAAGTTCTTTTTAAGGTCCGAAACAGTTTCATGTTGATGGATATAATGCTACAGTATCGTTATGCGTTTATAATATTATGCTTTTAAATAGTAGTTATGCTAACAGAAATTATGCTATATATGATTTTAGATTGACATGGTCATTTACATTAAAATTAGAATTATAAACGGGATATTTACCATGTTTAGTATCTTTTTCGAGAATCCGATATTTCGGCACTGTTACAAGTACCATGATCACGAATGTACTACATTAAAATTAGAATTATAAACGGGATATTTACCATGTTTAGTATCTTTTTCGAGAATCCGATATTTCGGCACTGTTACAAGTACCATGATCCATGACCATGATGATGAGTGAATATCGGATTCTCGAAAAAGATACTAAACATGGTAAATATCCCGTTTATAATTCTAATTTTAAGAAATTATGCTTTTAAATAGTTTTGCTAACAGAAGTTATGCTAAAAGAAATTATGTCTTACAATTTATGCCGAATGATTTCTATGCGCTATGATCGTTAGGAGAAAGAAAAGTATGCCATACTAAATTATGACGTTAAATTTCATGCATTCTAATAGGGAACCCTAAATAAGCCTTGATGAATTTACTAGTATCCAGGGAAGTTATTCAAAATCAGATCAGCTCAAGGGTATCAACTTAATGTATTGTCATTCGAATGCTTACAAAGTTTCAAATCGATACGACAATTATAAACTGGTCAAATTCGACCATCAGTAATTCGTGAGTAATAGGGGAAGTTAATAGAAGCTGTTGATCCTGTAAAAGCTAAGACAAGTCAAATCAAAAGGAAGAAAGAGACCCCCCAACCGGGGAATAAAGTGCTAGCTTAGGATGCAACTGTGACTAATGCTATGATGACGATAATGAAGTTAAAAAAAACCTAAAAGAATATTTATTTATTTGCTAGCTGATGCCCGCAGCTCTACCCGCGTGAAACTCTGTTCCCACTCTCGTTACCCATGGGAACCTATTCACGGGATAAAACGCAGCCTATATGTTATTCCACACTAAGTAAGCTATCCCAGTACCAAATTTAAGCCAAATCCGTGTAGCCGTTAGAGCGTGATTGAGTAACAAACATCCAAACATTTTCACAAACTTTCACATTTATAATATTAGTAGGATATTAGGAAGTACGGTGTAAAAACTAGCTGTTGCCCGCGGCTCTGTCCACGTGCATGTAAGTATCGCGACCAATAAACCATCATCCTGTATTTCATCCCCACACAGGTCGTTTCAAGAACGATCTAAGGCATATTTATTTATAATCAATTGCCTAAAAAATAGTCAGTTTCATAGGGTTATCGCCAAAAATTACAAAATCTCAAACAAACTTTCACCTTCTATTTAAGCCCCTTTGATACTTTTTTTCGAGTTAAAAGCTAGCCTATGTCCTTTCCCAAGATCTCGACCATCTCTGTGCCAAATTTTATCCAAATCGGTCTAGTGGTTTAGGAGTGAAAGCGTAACATATAGACATACAGGCAGAGTTACTCTCACATTTCTAATATTAGTACGGATAAAACCTTTTTCTCGTTTAGTAAACTATTAGCCCCACCTCGCGCCAGATTTGCCACCAGAGAGGTCAGCTTATATTAGCCGTGATGTAAGCCCGCTTAATTGTTTGTTAACACCATAATGAACGACATTTTGAGCGTCTCTATTTATAGCACCGCCGTTTTACTAATAGGAGATCTTATCATCGCGATTTATTTATAGGTAGGTAACAACAATCATAGCGGCGGTAAGGCCCATCATGGAGGATTGGCTAGAGAGGCGACACGGAAGCCTCTCGTACCGACTGGCGCAGGTGGTCTCAGGGAAGGGATGCTTCGGGGACCACCTGCATCGGATCAGGAAGGAGCCAACGCCTGAGTGTCATCACTGCGACGCGAGCGAGGACTCAGGGCTGCACACGCTGACGGACTGCCCGGCGTGGGAGGCGCCGAGGCGTGACCTCGTGGCAGCCATCGGGGTGGGAGTCCTCTCGCTCGGCAGCATGATTGCGGCAATGGTGCGGAGCACGAGCGCGTGGGCCGCCGCCACCTCCTTCCGGGACCGGGACGGTTGGGCGACTAGCGCCCCTCCCCCAGACCGGGGCAAGACGGGGACACCGTGGTTCCCAAACCCGAGGGGGCCATCTCGAAACCGGAGATGGCCCAGGGTCAGTCGGGGTGCGAGGGATATGCTCTATGGGCAACCTTACACCCCGGCGTCTGTAGACCCGAGACGGCGTGCGGTTTTAGTCGGTTCAAGCCCGACATAACCGCCCCCGCTGGCCGGCGGGGGGGGGGGTATCCGAAGGGATTTCCGCACGAAAAAAAAAAAAAGGTAACAACAATCAGTTACTATATTAGGTAGTGATTTTTGTGTTGGGGCTCCACCAAGTTTGGTGACGCAGGCTTACTTCTCGGGCTAGGTGGTGCCGACCTATGTACAATGTACCTTTTTTTTTTTTTTTTTTTTTTCGTGCGGAAATCTCCTCGGATACCCCCTGCCGGCCAGCGGGGTGGCCTACTAAACAGCCTTGAAACTACTAAAACCTCACGCAGTCTCAGGTCGTCAGACGCCGTGGTGTAAGGTTGCTCATAGAGCATATCCTTCGCACCCCGACTGACCCTGGGCCATCTCCGGTTTCGAGATGGCGCCCTCGGGTTTGGGAACCACGGTGTCCCCGTCTTGCACCGGTCTGGGGGAGGGGCTTTAGTCGCCCCACCGTCCCGGTCTGCTTCTGCTGGGGTGACAGGCGGCCTCACCTCCCACCCCAGGCCTGCGCTCATGGAGGACGGAGGTCGTTAAGCGTGTACAATATACCTACATAATTTAATTGTATGCAAAATGTATTGTCGTGACATTCGTATTAAATGGACACATCATAACACTTCTTTTTTATTTTACAATACTCAACACCAAATAAGGAACAGATTCACGGGAGTCTGGCTTTCCGCTTCATGAGGAAGAATTTTACAGAAGCTTCTGAGGCCGTCTGACCCCCAACCTCGAGCGAAAAGCCTGCTCCAAGCCCAAGATCTTACACCCACAGGTACCACGTAAATAATTCAAACACAAGGAGTATATTCGCCACTAGCTGATGCCCGCGACTCCGCCTGCGCAGGTCGGTTATCGTGTTTTGGTCAACCAATTGCAATCAAACATACAACAGATTTTACGTCTTACCAAGACCTTTCTTATAGAAACAAAACCGGATCAAAATCCGGTCAGTAGTTTTTGCATCCATCGCGGACAAACAGACATTAAAAACAAGTTGAATTCCTGAGACGAGCTCAGCCGAATACAAGGGATTTTCGATTTTGCGTTTTTTTTTTGCGATTTTTTCTTTATCTTGCAATGGTTCACCCCAGCACGAATCTATTACCGAAAACAGCAACTCGATAGCTCATCTCCTTCATACCCAAAACCGTGACAGAAAATTGGCAACGACTTCGACGATAACTCGATAGCAATAGGGCTTTTCTAAAGAAAATCCTTAAAAAGTTGTGTTCAGAATCACTCATTTAAAATATTCCAAGTATTTTTTTTATATATCCAATGTACAGACACAGCTAATTTACAATTTCATATTAGTATAGACAACAAAAGACACGAACGTGTTGCCAGCCTTCATTCTATAAGAACCCTCTCGAACTTTACGATTTCGAGTCCATTTTTATTTCCTGCCAAAATCACAGCCGCAGACATTTTTAAATCGATTTCGATGTAGGAGTGAACATAAAAAGTGGAGCAAACTTCATAAAGCGAGCAGAAATGTTATTTCTGTGTACAATAAACAATTTCCTATTTATTTCCGTGCGACATCGAGTCGATACTTGGTGTTGCAACACCCTAACGTAATGACGAACCATTTGTATTGCCAGTTTTAAATTCAGAATTGTGTGATATTGTGGAAAGTTTACGCGGCACACACGGATAAACATACTTGTTCACCACGTGAACAAGGGGGGAAATAAAAGCAGAGAATTGGTTGGAGGTCTACTTATTTCCAGAAATTTACATGTATCGGTAGGTACAATGTTACTTTATAATATTTAATTTTAATTATCGATACAAGCGCCATGGAAGGTGGCTAGCGGCAAAGTAAATACACTAAAGGCGAGGGCCCGCCACTCGCTGGAAGTGGTAAAACTAACTTTATAGAAAAACACAAAATGAACCTTAAGAGCTAGTTATGATAAACTAAAACAGGTTAAAAGGCGCGGGCGCAGCTAATCAATACGATTTATACAATCAAAATAAAAAGGTTTGTAAGGCGCGGGAACCGCCAAACAAATCAAACACTTCCGAAACACTACACGTAACAATTGTCACAAAATCAAAGTCTTATAAGGCGTAGGCGCCGACATACTTAAATACATATTATACATAGAAACACCCAGACCAATGCAAATATACATATTTGCACTGAAGGGGAATCGAACCCGCAACCACTGACTTAGCAGTCGAACACACTACCGCATTTGCTATTGAATTCAAAGATTATATCGGAACCTATTAAACGAAACAGTTGTGTACTTGACTATCAAGTCAAATTGACGTCACGTCAAATAGAAAAACCGGCTAAGTGCGAGTCGGAATCGCCCATGAAGGGTTCCGTAGCAGCAAGTAAAACTTTTATATTTGAGTTGATTAAATGAAAGGTTAATTGCTGTTTTCGATTTATGATGTATTATAAAAAAACTTCCTAGAGCTCGTTCAAACCAATTTTCGGTGGATGTTTACATGGTAATGTACATCATATATTTTTTTTAGTTTTATCATTCCCTTATTTTAAAGTTACAGGTTACACACACATTTTACCACTTTGGCAGTGTCTCTCGCGCAAACTATTCAGTTTAGAAAAAAATATATTAGAAACCTCAATATCATTTTTGAAGACCTATACAAAGATACCACACGCTTGATGAAAAATTTTTTTTTCAGTTTCATTTCTAAGTAAGGGGAACCCCTAAAATTTATTGGTTTTCGATGATCGAGTTGTCGTCGTCGTCGACGTCGTCGTTGCCAATTTTCTGTCACGGTTTTGGGTATGAAGGAGATGAGCTATCGAGTTGCTGTTTTCGGTAATAGATTCGTGCTGGGGTGAACCATTGCAAGATAAAGAAAAAATCGCAAAAAAAAAACGCAAAATCGAAAATCCCTTATATTCGGCTGAGCTCGTCTCAGGAATTCAACTTGTTTTCTATTTCTGTGTGAAAATCTTAATGCGGTTCACAGAATACATCTACTTACCAAGTTTCAACAGCACAGTTCTAATAGTTTCGGCAAAAAGTGGCTGTGACATACGGACGGACAGACAGACATGACAAAATTATGGAACGGATATATATATGACTTCACGCCGCCTAAATTAAGCTGCTATGCGTACTGGCTGTTTTCTGAAGACGTAATAACAGACTGACACCCTTGACGCCAACAAAACCCAATCATTCTATTTCATTTAAATATCGTCCAAAGCTTAGAATCTACAGTATCCGTGCCGAAAACTTGAAAAATGGACGTGGCTGAACTTGTACCAAGTGTTCACCCAACTATAAACTAATCAATACAGATTTGTTCCAACTACGAAGTTTTGATCCTTTTAATAATTGTTGTATAAACGTTTAGTTGTCCCTCATTCGCTACAAATTCAATACACTGTAGTACTTACATAAATATTGGTGCTTATAACCTAGAGGTGTATCGACACCCACAATTCACCAACTATGATTGTAGGGCCCACGTAATAGGGTGCGAGCGTATTCTCAGAAAGATTCTTTTTTGAAATTAAATTAATCGTTGTTCAATAAAATCGATTGATTTGCTGTGACAAACAGATTTTGATTGACAAACGCACGAGTGATCCTTTATGTCTGAGCGCAGATTTGAGACACTAGTCTTAAAAGACAGACTATTGCTCTACAGAAAGATATGAAAGTGCGCATACTTCGAAAAACACAAAGCTATCTTATACCAACCTACAAATCACGTCACGTAAAGTCTGTCTTGTCTCTAATGAGTGCTTAGCCTAACGGTTCCGTATTTTCATTCGGACGTACCATAAAAACAAAATTACTTACTATAAAAAAAAAACTACGGTTTGCACACCGGGAGTGCCGGTAGAAGTGAAAACTTGAATATTGAAGCGGTGCATTTTTGATATTTTGGAATGGTTAGAAAATAATTTTGCACGAATTGCTTTAATTATCAGTATAAAAGTTATGTGGTAACATACAATATTCATTTATTGCGCTATCGTACCTACACAAACATGACAATTTATATTACATTAAAAATTTAACACTTCAGAACTATTACAATTATTTTACATTAAAGCTCGTGGCACGCTATAACATAAACATACACGAACATTCACGCAAGCGCCCTACGCGGCCTAAACAAAACAGCAGGTGCAGGCATACATTTTCAGCGCGCATTAGAAAGAGAGGGAGATACTTCCTCTCCTACGCCGCGCCAATGATCTACTCTACCTCCGTCTTACGAATTTCCGGTCACGTGTCCTGACGCGAGTTAAACCTTTTTTACCCATTACAAAAAAAGTGCACAGCGCCGCTAAAGATTTCACTTCAAAAATTAGACAGTACTAAGTAGTTAGTTTTCGTGACAGAAGTACCAGGACGCCATATATCATAGCTGGTGGTGGCGTGCCACTTGCATTAGCATTGCACTGCTATCTGCAGGAAGCGGCTGACAGTTTCGTGTGTTCGCAAAACTGTTGTCTCGCAGACAATAGCGCGTGAGATAGACCACGTGATGAAGTTTTCTTCTCAGTTTGTCATTGTTGTTACAACTAGATTTATGGATACGATGTAGTAGGAAGAATACAATTGCTGTGTAGACAATCTGAACAGCATTCTAAAAGGTAACAATACTAAAACGGTAACCGTTAGCACTTAAAAACAAGAGTACACAGTTTAGTTTAATATTAGGTCGTTACAATATGACATTGCCGTTTTTCTTGAAGAAATTGGAGGAACCCAATTTTCAGTACTAACATTTTTGCATTTTTTTTAGGAATGACAAATCCAATTTTTATGTTTTTTTTTGTGTATGAATGATACAACATTAAGCTAACAAACAACAACTTTTATTACATTTTTGAAAAGTGACAGCTGTGTAATACGAAATTTATCATCAAAATGAATAGCATTTAGGAAGTACTGTTTTTGAAGACCGAATTAATTTATCAAGCGGCCAATAATAACAAAATTTAATACAGAGTTGTAAAGTCTTGAAATCAACTTTCAAACAAAATATAAATAATGGAAATAGCTATTAAATTACAGGAATAACGAACTCATGAATTTGTAAGAAAATTTAGGCTATTTCATAGGTAAAGACCTATTATATAATATATCCCTTTAAATGATTCCTCTTAAGTATTATTCATTAAATTATAGGCATCTGTACCTGTGCGAGGTATATACTCTATGGGCAACCTTACACCCCGGCGTTTTTAGACCCGCGACGGCGTGCGGTTTTAGTCGGTTCAAGCCCGACGTAACCGCCCCCACTGGCCGGCGAGGGGGTATCCAGGGGATTTCCGCACGAAAAAAAAGGCATCTGTACCTGGACTAGAGAAAATATCTGTATTCCAGGCATCAGTGCTTTTTCATTGATATATAGCAGAGTAAACAATTGAAACAGTCAATTTATTACGAGTACTTGATATACTAGGTCTGCAAGGCGAATCGCTGCTTGCAGTGTTGAGCTGAGTGAGACTTCGTGAATCAGATTGTGAAAATTTTGAACAGTGATCATTCCTCCTTGGCAAGTCCGATTTTGAAAATTCTTTTTGAAAGTCACAACTCTGGACATGCTTTCTGAGCGTGTAAAGTTTGGTCACAGTGTCTCGAGCGGTTATTATGTAATTCCATCTGGAATTTTTTAACGATGATCATTCCTCTGTGGTAGTATTAATTTTTTCAAAATATATCCATAAACCTTCCTCTGATTGACCTCTTTAATCATGCCAAATTTGGTTCTGATTGGATTAGTAGTTTAGGAGGAGACCTGTGACAAAAAAAATCCTGAAGTCTGGTATGAGGAGCTTTCGCTCGACTTCGTCTCACTCAAAATAAGATATAACACAAGACATTTTTGTTACATCCTAAATTACTAATGATCACACAAAAAGTTAGTTGTGAAGAGAAGATGAGGAAAATGAGAAGCCTGTCTGCGTGTGAAGTGATTCTGTGAGTGTATGAATGTAAGAGGGTGAGTAGGACGGTTCACCTTGGTACACTCACCAGATTTGCTTCTCGGCTTTTCAATTGAATGCACGATGACAATGGTGCCAGATTCCGATAGTTTTTTTTTTATTGAACCGGAAATCGAACTGTCCTCACGACCGCTTCTTTTTATCCAGAATGAAAGTAAGGTAAACCACGTGATAGAAAGCAGGGTGCATTTAGTGTGCCAAAAGTCAAGTATGTAGATGTTTAATGTTAGATGCGAAGTTGTAAGTCTATGGCATGAATTTTAAAAAGATCTCTGCGCTGAAATGATGAATGTAGTCAGATTTAAGGCAGTTTTGTTGCTCTCTCGCTTGAGTGAAGCTCGTAAATACATCACAGCTATGAGATTTTAGGTAGATTTCGATGAAATCAATCTACCTATTGGTTTCTTGACTACTATCGAATTTAAAAAAAAATTCTTCATAGGAGGTCTAATTATGACCCCCTGAGTCCGAAATGACCACTGGTCAAAAAGTTTGTATATATATATATGTATGTATGGTTCCACTTCCCAAAATTTGCGGCACTCTCACGGTCGCATTTTTGCCCCGATCGCTTTCAAACTGCGGTCAAAAATTGCTTGGGTGTAAATTGAGTTTAAGTTCGTGAACGGGTGGAATCCGGCCTAAGGGGACGGTAGGGCCTCACTTTTTGTGAAATCAGTTTTTCCTCAAAATTTCACGTTTCATGAAAGATATTCGAACCGTTCTAATTTTATCCCATAGTATACATGAATACCAACAACTTTTAATTATAAACCTATAAGATTAGAACTTTAACTAAAAGTGGAGGGGGGAAAAACCAAAATTTTTCGGGAAAAAAATCATAACTTCTAACCGGTGAAAATTCTTGATGTAGGAAACATTTTTAATCGATAGGCCATTTTTAAGTCTAAAATAAATGTCTGAAAAGTTTTTCGCTATAAGTTACCGTTTTCGAGAAAAAAAATTAAACTGTTTAAAGTCCGTAGTTCTCTATATAAAATAATATTAATTGCTTCAAGAAATCTACCTGTGCGTTCCCCCTGCGGGAACGGATTTTTTATAAGTGAAATTTTTTATAATGCATCTGTAAGCGGCGGACTTGGATGTAATCTGGCATATTATGTAGACAGTTAAGAAGAAAGTTTTTACATCACTAGTTACATATTATAAAACAAAGTCCTCCTTCGCGTCTGTCTGTCTGTATGTCTGTTGGCAATAAATTCAAAAACTACTACGCCGATTTTCATGCTCTTTTCACCAATAGATGGAGTAGTAGGAAGGTTGTATGTAATTTGTCAAGTGTTTGTTAACATTGGCTAAATTGTAATGATATTCGTTGGATGTGTCGGAAAAAATAAGCCGTCTGGGAGCTTTCAACGAAAATGCTAAAATAGAAATTTATACCCTTTGAGAAATAACAAAATGAGGTACGGTGAAATTGTGTATCTTATAAAGGTTGTGGTGGTGGAATAGGGTCCCATGGGTAGCGGGAACGGGATCAGAATTCAACCAGGGTGAAGCCACGGGCAACCGCTAGTGAAACATAAAAAGATTCCAATGAATTGAGAACCTTCCACCTTTTGGAAGTCGGTTAAAAACAAGGTAAATACCACGTTTTCTATATATACGACTAGATTGGTTGTATGAAAAAAAAAATGGTATAGCAATAGCCATCAACCAATAATCAACTGCTCATAGCTGGCATATATATTAGTAACCGCTGCCCGCGACTTCGTCCGCGTTGAATTCAGAATAGATCAAGGTAGGCAGGCCGGCGGGGGGGTATCCGAGGGGATTTCCACACGAAAAAAAAAAAAAAAAAAAGTATGTTTACCTCTGCAGTTTATCTTATATACGTAGGTAACACTGTAGTTTTGAAATGTCATATTTTACTGCTCCGCACCTTTTAGCTATACCGTGATGATTTATAGTCTGAACGCAGACAAGCAGACATACAAAAAAACAGGCAATCACACAAATAGACAAAATTTAAAAAAATCACATTTGAGTCATCGGTATCGTTCCTAAAACACAACTAATCTTTAATTTTTTTTGAAAAAATATTAAATGTAAGTATCACCTCGTTACGATTTCATTATATGTAAAGATACTACAAAAAGGCACGCTGTACCTCTATTAATAGGCTTCAAAACGCATTAACTCATTAATCTAGTTCTCAGTGTCCCGCTTCTAAAACCCAATTCTGAAGTTCGTGCAGACGAAGCGGCGAGCAGAAGCTGGCAGTAAATATATCTGAATACTAACAAAAGCAATCAATAAATCCAGCCAATTTGTCTGGCTCTTGCCAGCGACATCTAACTGCCAGTCGTACCTATACTACACTCCTGGTACATTGTAGGAACAATCCATTCTATAGTGCAGTTTCAGTCGCCTGTCCGATTAATTCTGCAGTTAAATTGTAGATGAGGCGCCCACCCGGTCCCCGATTTACTCCATACCAGCTTTTGTCTGTGTTTGAGCTTAATTTAGATTTTAAACATAACATAACTTCACGCCTGTATCCCCGAAAGGGTAGGCAGATATGTTTCTTACACACCCACGATTCGCCAGTTATGTTAAGGTCCCAATGTAATAGGGGACGAGCCTATTGCCATCTACCAGGGACAGTATTAAGCGAGCGATAATTAACATTTATTAATGCACACATAACTATGAACTGTCAGAGGTGTGTGCCCGGGGCGACTGGGGATCAAACTCGAGTCCTCGTCTCAGCAGTCCGTTATGTACGCCACTGGGCTATCGCCACTTTTTTTTTTATTTAGTCTGTCAAATTAACTACACCCCGCCTGATGGTAAGCTGAGGTGAAGTCCAAAAAGTTGTGGGCACCATTTCCAGAGATTGTCCCTAGAATGGTGGCCCCTACCTAGACGGCCTCAACAGATGTTTTTTCACGCCCCGCTTAAAGAGCCCAGGATTGTAGGTAGAAGGGAACACGTGTGTGGGTAAAGCGTTCCAGTGCTTTATGGTCTGACAAAAAGGAGTCACCAAACCGCTTGGTTCGCGATGGTATCGATTGCACTGTATGAGGATGACACCTAAGTCCTGCACCTGTCGTTCGGGACAAGAAGGGAGAAGGAAGAATCAATTGGAATAGCTCATCGGAACATTCACCATGGTATATGCGATAGAATACTGCCAAGGAGGCTATATCTCTACGCAGCTGCAGAGGCTCTAGAGTACTGGTGACTTTGGAAGTGTTTCTCGCGCAAACTATTCAGTTTAGTAAAAATGATAACCCTGTAACTTCTAAAATTCTTATTTATCATTCTCTTGAATGATAAAACTAAAATAAATATATGATGTTGGTGGAAGTTTACATTACCATGTAAACTTCCACCGAAAATTAGTTTGAACGAGATCTAGTAAGTAGTTTTTTTTAATACGTCATAAATCATATACCGCAATTTACCTTTCATTCGATCAATCAATTAGCCTATTGCAGTCCACTGCTGGACATAGGCCTCTCCCACTTTACGTCATAGCACCCGATCCTCCGCCTTGCACATCCAGTCTATCCCAGCTACCTTTCATTCAATCAACTGAAATATAAAAATTATAAAAAAAACATTATTGTGTTACTTGCTGCTACGGAACCCGAGCGACGAATCATGGGCGAGTCCGACTCGCACTTGGCTGCTTTTTCTAAACTCCATGCATCAGAGTTTGCAATTTCTTTCAAATTCATGCTAGTAGATTGAGTTGTTTTGTCAGACGATGGTCTTAAAAACAATTTTTCCAGCCCTAAGGAACAGCACTTTCTTTATTTCTTTTTCTGTGACACTGACAACGTGATGCTATTTTTTATGTTGATCCGAGTAGATCGGTTGAGTAGTTAAGGCGTGAAAATATAACAAACAAATCAATAAACTTATTTTCACATTTATAATATTAGTTAGCATGCCGTGTGCACTTAGCCTTATTTTTATTGCTCTGGCTAACGAAGTAGCCGGATTTGTCACGATGATTGACGATGTAGTGGTAAGTGTGTTCATGCCTTTAATTTGTGTGACCAGTGGGTGAAATCTGGACTGATATTTTCAATCTTTGAACAGATTGTGTTTTATAAACGTTGTAATTCAATTTCAGTACTTACTAGCAATCCGCCTTCGCTTCGGTTTTTATGAATGTTTTTAACTCAAGCCGCCATAATTGACCCATAATTATATAGCCTGTGTCCATCGGGGATAATGTATCTTTCAAATGGTGAAAGAATTTTTACAATAAGTGCAGTGGTTCCGAAGATAACCCTCCACGTATAAACAAACTCACAAATTTCGGCCTCCCCTATATAATAGGTCTTTACCTATGAAATTGCCGTAAGGTTGCCGTATATTCCAAAAATGGTTTTTTCCTTGCCTTTCAGCATACAGGTATGTCATCGAAAATTTGGCACAATTTTAAATCATATTTTATTGATTTTCCGCTTATTAAAAAAATCACTAGATTATTAAGAAAAGAATTGTATAACTGGTTAAATGAATATAACTTCTAGAGTACTAATGAATACATGCATAACTTCACGCCTGTGTCCCCGGAGGGGTAACCAGAGGTGTATTTCACACCCACGATTCGCCATTAATCAATTTCTTGACAAATAGTGTTGATGCTAGATAATATTTGCGCGCAGTACACCACTGGCAAAACATGCATGCTGTGTGTACAACCTATTATAACTATTATACCATGTTTATAAGCAAATAAATTTGATTTGTAAACTAAATACTTGGAACCACCATTAGCTTTTTTTGTCTGTTAAAACTGGGTTCTTCAGTGTTACAGCCAGTCGAAAAAAAAATTAAGAATAAAATTTGTGACTAGTTTAGTTGCTATAACAGGCGTATTATTTATTTTTATTACACAGTAAATGGAGCCAATTTTAATGTTGTATCAATTGCCAAATTGTGTGATTTGAAACATAAAGCCACGGATGTCCAGACGATTGCAATTGGGATGCGTGACATGTTAATTGGTGATATACGAGTATTATGGCGTCGAATTGAGTATTTGAAAAATGACTATACATTTTTGAACTTCATTAGACCGATATTCTTAGCAATCCATGGATTCTCCGTGCGGGTGCCGGGTTCATCGCGTTACTGAGTTGGGAACTCGGGACAGTGCTTGGGACTTGCGACCCAAGTGTAGGTTTAGAAGGGGCCCCTTTTGTTGATGTACATCAACACTCACCTTCACTACCTAAGTTCCCCCCCTGCCTAACCAAATTTAATACGAACCTACTAGTGCCGCTTTAGACATTCGTCCTAGTAATGTGCTTATTGTAGCTCTCGATAGGCCTAGATCTTTAAGTAGGTTATAGAGAGATTTTGCTGGTATGCCTCTCGCACCCACTTCTACTGCATACAAATTAACCACGTAACCGTTTTTGGTTAATTCGTTTGTGAGATCATAGTATTTATTTATCTTTTTTTGTGTGGTCCTTCGGTATATTTGTTTCCCACGGTACAGTAAGTTCCACAAGGACCACATATTTTATTGCTCTCGAGTAAAGAAATATGTCAGGTCTAGGTGACGAAACCCCAACAACCTCCGGAATTTTATAGTACTTTGCATACGTGTCGATTAGGAGACTCCAATCTGGGGCAGTATCTAAGATTGAATAAGGTTTGTTCCTGGACTGCCAGGCTCATTGCTTCACGTATGATGAGAAGCACCTTATCGTGGCGGCGTGAGTATTGGCCGCTATCGAGAAGCACACTACACACCGTGCGGTTTTAATCGGTACACGACATCACGACATAACCACCCCCGCTGGCTGGCGGGGGGGGGGGGGATCCGAAGGGATAGACGCACGTTAAAAAAAATGCTCTTACCTACGCGGTTGTCAGTTTTCGTTTTTTGTCATATTTCTGTTTCTACTTAATCAATTGCAATCAAACCAAGACCTGTTTAATAGAAAAAAAACAGCATTAAAATTCCGTTCAATAGTTTTTACGTCCATCGCGAATAAATAAATAAACAGACAAGAATTCCAAAAAAGTAATTTTGTGTTCTAAATCTTTCATTTAACATAACCCAGGTATTTTTTTAATATCTCCAATGTACAGACACGACTAATTTACAATTTTATAATAGTATAGAAGAAAAATAATGTAAAGTCTAAAACTAAACTTTTAGTTTATTTTTACCAAATAAAAAATATCTGAATCGTAGAATAAGTATCCTGATAAGCCCCCACTTTTTAATGTCTCAACACCCGAATATTTAATGCCCTGATATAAGACCCGGCCATTTTTACCCCTGGGTCGTTTTGACCAGAATCTTTACGGGATATCGGGACAGGAGCACACATAAATCTTCCAAGCTTATTTGTAACGAAAAATACTCGACTTTGCCGCCCTCGCATCGAAGGGTTACTGGTGTAATTGATTTGCTAACGGTACTTACTTAACCCGTTGAGAGCTGTGTTGTGGTTTCCACTGCTGCGGTACTGTCAGGTTATGTTTTACTTAATGCCTTCAGTATTGTTGTAAAATGCTTGTTTTATGCGCTTTTGGCAAACTTAAAGAGGGGTTCTTTGACTTGAGGATTTGTACAGTTTTCTTATCAATTACTTTACTTACCGACTTGATTTTACATTGTAGACTTCTTGCAATTCATTTATTTCAAGTAAACAAGATTCATTTAGATACATTAAATTAAAGTTAATTGCAGTCACATTATATAATTATTTAACATGGTCTTATTATTAATTTATCAACGTAATTATCAATTTCCAAACATATATGTTATTAATAGAATGAAAAATTAGAATTATGAATAAGAAATTAAAGAGCATGTCAATAATAAAAATAAAATAAAATTGCAATTTAAATTGCACATAAATATTCAATTAATTACAATGTCGATCAATAATGCTCATTCACAAACCCCCTTAGACACCTCAGTCTCTGTGTATAACGTGTAGGAACAACAATTACTCATATGGGCAGTTCAAGTCTCGAGTGAATAGGTAGGAACCTATTCACTTCTAGGCAAACGTGATCCATCGTAGACCACATCGTCACTTACGACCAGGTGAAATAGAGGTCAAACGTGAGCCTATCATTCATTAAAAAAAACGACGGGTTGCACTCCAGGAGTGCCGACAGAAGTGAAAACTTGAATATTAACGATGTGCATTTTTGATATTTTGGAATGGTTAGGGAATAATTTTGCACGAATTGCTTTAATTATCAGTATAAAAGTACTATCTTTATGTGGTAACATACAATATTCATTTATTGCGCTATTGTATCTACACAAACATGGCAATTTATATTACATTGAAAATTTAACACTTCAGAACTATTACAATTATTTTACATTAAAAAGTTTATCTCTTAGAAAACTTAACTTCCATCCATAATTTCAACGACTTTTTCACCATTATTATTACCAGAACCAACATAGCCAATATATTTATAAAGTACTCACTCATTTTCTTTCGCTATTTCTTCGTGACTTTTTTCATTAATAGATGCACTTTGTTTAATTTCCACTTTATATCAATAGATTTATGGTACAAAATAGAATAAATATTACAAAAAGTTATATGATGACAAAAAGTGTTTCTTGGGCCTCGGTCGGAATCGATCTCAGTCTTGACGAAGACAACAATCACTCATTAGACGAACGCGCCCCCAGGGCTGTAAAGTACAGTGGAAATTAGTGCGTCTATATTTGTTTGTAGGTCACATGTTTACTGACGCGAGTTTACCCTATTTTACCCATTGCAAAAAAAGTGCACAACGCCACTAAAGAAGTTTTCACTCGCAAAAAGTCAATTACTCATATATGGACAGTCAATTACTAATATATGGGCAGTCGAGCCTCGCCGCAAGCACGGCCAGCGTGCTGTTAGTACGTACACTATGTTACAATAATGTTAACAGGATTTTTTTATTTTTTTTTTAAAGAATTTTTGTAACCGCAATTACTAATATTCCCTCTAACCCCTCCAGCTAAGCTTAATTGCTTATGTTAGGAGTGGATTCACGTCGGTAGTGTAAGGGCCAGGATTCGAACCCGGGACCTCTCGATCGTAGGGTCGACTCCTTACCCACTGAGCTACCGACGCTTGAATCACGAAAATTGGCTTACCTTGGCTATTTCGGGAGCGGTAGCCTTCTGTCCTCCCAGCCCCAAGACGACAGCCTACGCCAGAGCGTCATCCGTTAAATCAACCGACTAGCTGGTTAGGTAGGGTTGAGCCCCGAAGATTTTGATGGATACACCCATTTTGACTCCACATTGTGGTAAAGGGCAGTTCAGAAGTACCCGTAACCAGCGTGCATGTATGAAAACAATTATGGAAGTTGAAAAAGCGAAAGGCGTATGCCAGGATCGTGGCAAGTGGAAAGATGTCGTCTCTGCCTACCCCAATGAGAAAGAGGCGTGACTTTATGTATGTATGTGTATTGTGGTTATGAGGTGCCTATTTCTTGAGTTTGTAACAAAAATAGGCACCTCTTACTACAATATATACTCGTATAATTCAAAGTATCTGTTAGTCACCATACTTATGTAAAATCTGGTTGTCACGTTCACAATCCTCTGTTGAGTAAATAAAATCCGTCTGTAAACAATTCTGTTGTTTATAAAATAAATAAAATGACTAAAAATGTTGGCGCCATTTTCAGTAGGGTTAACAATAAGAGAAGTAACCAACTAGGGTTGCGGCAAAAGGGATGTCGGGAAAAATTCTAAAAATAAACACGAACCAGCCCGCTCAGATAAAGGGTTGTATTTTGTTTGACTTTATGACGGTGCCCATCAGCTGGATCAGCATTAAAACACGCAACGGGAGTGTACCCCAACCTTTATGTGATAGCCGCTTAGTGTAATTATGAACACGCTTTTTAATTTTATTCTTAAGTGGATAGGGAATTATATTTAAGTTTAGGTTGGAGTTTTATGCACGTCTGGAAGTAGGGCTGTTGGTGATCCAGATTTTAGTGTCCTCTTCATCCGTGTGCCAAGCTTGGACGCTTAGAAGCTTTAGCGTGCTTGCTTGCTTGTATTGCTCTCTTTCATTAGCTGGTTTGAAGGTGATTTACAGAAGCTACTGCCGTCTGATTCCCAACCCCAAGTGGGTAGTCTACGCCGTGCAGTATATGGGGCCCCACCAAAATATTCATAGCCCAAACCAAAAGCTTTCATCTCTTTTCAGATGGCAGTTACTGCCGTAAAAGTCAATATTAATCGAATCGACAGGTGGAGAAAGAGTAATTGGTCTCCTGGCTTCAAGATAAAAGCCTCGGATGCAAGCAGGAACAACACTACGATGACCATAATGACATTTTGGGTTGCATTGTACTTGTAGGGGAGAGTCTTCAACCCTGGACGTTTTGTTTTGTACACGAAAGGAGAAGGGTATGCTAGTATAGAGACATGTATGCCTCACTGCCAGGGATACTGAAGATGGGGCGAAATATAGAAGGAAATTCTGGCAAGCGGACCTCGGGCTACAAGGCCTCTCATGCAACCGGTATGAGTGTATGATGATAAAGCAAGAAGGAAGAAGGATTAAAGAAGGAATAAAAAAAGAAGTAAGAAGAGAAGAAATAAAGAAATTAAAGAAGAAAGGAATTAAGAAAGAAGAAGGTTTAAAGAAGAATGTTTAAGGAAGATTGAGAAAATTCATTGTAACACTCGCGATTGAATACGGCGGATAATATCAAAAGCCAAATGGCCATATAACTATAATGTAAAAATATTAACAAATTGAAACATAACATAATAATATTTTAATAACAACATAATCTAACACAATGTCATCCTGTATCATACAACTAATATTTCAAAGAAAACAAATTTTACTAGCGGCGGAACACGGACGTCTATAAAATTAGCCATTATGACGTCACTACGCCCTATATTATAAAATGGGCGCGCGCGCAGGTCCGTAACAATTTATGAGCACGAGTCCGCGCCTGTCTTCTCTCTATGCTTGTTCGAACATAAAATATACTATAAAACAGACAATATAGTATATTTTTTATACATAATGTCACCAGAGTGAGTTAGTCAGTGCCCTACATTATAATGCTAATGATGACATAGATTGGGACGAAATTTGTTGAAACTGAGATCAAATTTAAAAACGCTTAAAAACAAACTGAAAAAGCGTAGGGTGCTTACTGTTGTAAGCACCCTGGTTGAAAGATGTTGATTGTTATCAACATCGAGGACTCCATGCTTTTTAACAGTTATATTTTTAGTTGGACTTCTCAAAAAGGGTATTTTTTTGGGTTTTCTTAAACTTCCTTGATAAGTGTGTCAAATTTCAAATCAGTTGGACGTTTGGAAGTGCACCAAAATCGAGTTTAATATTCCATTACATACAAAATACATACCAAGCTAATAAAAGCATGTTAATAACATTATTTTGTGTATCGAGGTGAAAACAGATTATTTTTTTACACCACTAAGGTAGCAAATGTTTAGAAGGTGTTATGGTTTACGTAGACGAGGGACTTTTGTCCGCAGACAAAACTCCCTGAACCAGTATGATGACAGTACATAACATCTGCTTAGAGGCTAAGGCGTCGCACTTGCATCTTTAGGTCGGGTTCAAACCCCAGCTATTCCATTAACAACGTGAACGTAATCCTAACAAGTAGGTAAAAAAAGGTGAATTTGGGTTGGGCCCCATAACTACTATAGGGCCCAACCCAAATTCACCTTTTTGTTTTTTTTTAACGTGCGGAAACCTCCACGGGCTTCACCCCACCGGAGCTAACGGTAAGATGGGTATGTCGGACTCGAACCGACTAAAACCGCACGATGTCTCCTTTGTGTCAGCCATGTGGTACGGAGAATCTGGTGTGCCCTAGGAAGGATATCACAGAGACCCCGACCGGCTCCGCCGTCGCCAACGCTGGCTACACCGACCCCTTATTGGGGATCTAATCCCCCCTTCTCCTAAGAGAAGCGCGCGTGAACACGACGCGCCGTCGCCCTGGGCCTGCTTCTGCTAGGGTGACGGCTAGCCCTGACCCTCATCCCCAGGCCTGCGCTCATGGAGGACGGAGATCGTTGTGCGATCTCCCGGTGCGCCTTCTACGGAACGGGAGAGTGCTAGACCGCTCCCGTACCTTTTCTGCCGCCTTTTTTGCGCGCATCACTGCCTCGCAAAAGAAGGGGGCGGCGTTCCACGCACTCTCGCTGCCAACCATGGCCAGCACCAGGGTCTGCAGCTTGAGGCTTCCCGCTCCGACGGCTGCTTCAAGGACACGGCACTGCTCCATCCACTCTGGGCACTCTGCCAGTGTGTGAAGCGGCGTGTCCACGGAGCAGCCCCGGCAATGGTGGCACTCGGGCGTCGGCTCCCAGCGTATACGATGCAGGAACTCACCGAAACAGCCATGTCCGGTGAGCACCTGCGTCAGCCGGTAGGAGAGGCTTCCGTGGCGCCTCTCCAGCCATTCCTCCACGACGGGTCTTACCGTGGCGTGTCCTTCACCCAAATTCACCTTGAAGCCGGTTAACCTGCTGAGTCAAAGTCAAAAACAAAATTCATTTATTCTATATAGACCATTAAATGGCACGTACAAAACGTCAATTTAAAAAAAATAGACTACTGTTTAACAAATGGACCGGTTCAAAAACCATCCTGTCCTGAAAAACTCCTGAGAAGACTCCGGCAAGAAACTTATTGGGCTATTTTTTTACTTGGTCTATTTACAACATTTTTACTTAATTTAATTACAATCATTTTTAAGTAGCATAGTGATAGAGCAAACAGTTCATATCCAAGCTTGTTTGTCGTCTAAATATTCTTGTATTTTATAATAGCCTTTCTGGCCAAGTTTAATTTTAATTTAACTTTTAAAATGAAGAGATTGTCCCTCATTTCATTCATTCTGTTGTAGAAGCGTATACAGTTACTCTGGAAAGAGTTACTGATCTTGTGTAGTCGACTATCACAAACTACAAGATTGCTTATTGACGGACGAGGCTCTAGTGAGGTCAGATGGTAGTCACTCTCATAAATGCCTTATAAGTCCATCCAAAAGAAGGAGAAAGAGTAAACTGACTCCATGCTGAATGCCTCGAATCCAGAAACAAAGCTAAAATCTTGAAATAAAACTATTTTTCATCTCTCCTGTTCGGAAAGTTTAATTTTCATGGGTAGATAGCCGGGTGGAAAGTAGCTTATTTCATCCCTAGGGCGGAAAAGGATTTTTTTTTTTTAATTTTAAGTTTTGCCATGAAGTCCATGATAATAAGTTACGTCATAATGCCTTATATCATGACTTTTATTTTTACATGGCCGCTTAGTTGCACATCTCGTGACCAACTCGATTACAATGTAACCAATAGATTCGATTTTCAAAACTTTTCTAGGCAGTATGTAGGTACGTGAATTATAACTTTTTTTTTCAGAATCAGAAAAAAACAATTTAAGTTTGCTAAAGAATTAGCGGGAAAACGAGATTAAATATAAATAAATACCTTGTGATAATTGTGGTTAAAAATGATTTCAGAAAGTGATTCTAGTGACTTGGATATTAATTTAACTCCCGATGAGATTAAAGAACAGGCAAAAGCTATTGTTTATAATCTATTTCAACAGTATATAATTTATTTAATCAATGTTAACTGATTATTATCAATATACCTGTTTCATTAAATGTGTGTGTAGTATTTTAATTTCCTCACATAGTCGAAATGAAAAGTAGAGTGTTTACCTCGGGTGAATGTCACCATTTTACCCTCGAACTATTGGCGCTCTCACTTCGTTCGAGCGCCAGAAATATCTCGGGTGAAATGGCTGACTTTCAACCCTTGTGTAAGAATCTACTATTTAACGGATTCTATCGCGATTTATTTGATGTTATTTTATATTTTACATTGATCCCGACGTTATAATGTTCGCGTTATTAATCGCGATAGAATCCCATAAAAATAGTTTTATTTCAATGTGTGACATTCGCGTAAACTTCCGACAGTATCAAAGCTAAGATCATTTTGATGATTTTATTTCAGTTTGTAAAATTAACAAACATTGCAGGTTAAATAGAAGCTTATGAAAACAACATCTAAATTAAAACGTTTGCTTTTTAACTCACAGTAGATCTACAACAGTCCATAGTTCGGCGATAAATCTATGTAGTCCAATAAGATTCTATACTCGGTATGTGTTACACGGCGTGGCCCATGACGGCAAATAAACCACGTGCCGATTGCGACCGATATATAAATATTGAGATTTGGCAATACAAGCGATTTGGTTGCCATTTTATTGCGTCAGCGTTCGTAGACGCACCACAATCGATAAATACTAATCCTATTATACTACTGATGAGGCCGTAAAGCTGAGTGCTACCATTGTTAACATGGTACGTGTATGTAATGGTGACCCTCTTTCCTGAGACTTTACCTTCAGCTTACCATCAGGCGAGGTGAAGTCAAATTGACGTGTCTTAAATATATTTAAAAAAAAAAACTTCTATTAATATTATAAACTACCTGATGCCCGCGGCTCCGCCCGCGCGGCGGTTGGTTATCGTTTTTGATCATATCTCCGGTTCTACTTAACCGATTGTGATGAAACACAACACGGCAGATTTTAAGTCTAATCAACAAGACCCTTATTATAGAAAAAGACCACATCAAAATCCGTTCATTACTTTTTGCGTCCATCGCAAACAAACAGACAAACAAATAAACATACAAACAGATAAGATATTTTTGTGTTCAGAATCGTTCATCCTACTTCCTACTAATATACTATTATAAATGCGAATGTAAGTTTGTTTGTTACGCTTTCACGCAAAAACCACTGAACCGATTTTGCTGAAATTTGGTACAGGGGTAGATTAGACCTTAGGAAAGGACATAGGCTGTGTTTTGTCACGATAACAGAAATCTACGCGGGCGGAGCCTCGGGCAAAAGCTAGTAATATTATAAATGTGAAAGTTTGTGAAGATGTTTGCATGTTTGTTACTCAATCACACTCTAACGGCTGAACGGATCTGGCTGAAATTTGGTAGAGGGTTAGATTATAGTCTGGAATAACACCTAGCCTATTTTATACCTAGAATCAGTTGCAATGGGAAGCGGGAACGGAATCGGAACAGAATTAGTTTTAACATAACCCGAATCTTTTCTTAATGACGGCCTCTGTGGCGTAGCGGTAGTGCATTTGCATGCTACGACAGGGGTCTAGGAAGCGCTGTGTCGTAGAATATTAATTTATTATTTATTTATTTAATGTACAGACACAACTAATTTACAATTTTATAATAATATTAAAAAAAGATAGCACATAAGCTACTTTTAATACCGGGAAAAGAGTTCTATGTTTCGCCGGGATCAATATTTCAGAGAGAACGTCTTACAAAACCGAAGTCAATTTTAACCGGACTCATATTTTCTTCTTCACAGTTGTAACGTTTAGGCATAATTATTTATTTTTTATTATTATTTAAACGTCGAGGTAAATATATACCATTATATATTTATTAACGCGATTAAGTCCCGTATAAACAATAATTATGTGTGAAAATCGTGTAAGTTTAAATCAATATATTGTAACGTTTAGGGTTTTATGGGGGTTTTTAAATGAAGTTGCAGAAATTTTAGGGGACTTATGCACTGTAAGATTTAATTAAATAATTAATATATTTGAGACTAACTACCGGCTAGGGCGAGCAGAGATAAAATAAAAGTTTAATTACAATATATTATGACATTATAATTGGTGATAGAAAACGTTACCTAAATTTATATTAGGTAATTGAGTAAATGAACCTCAGGGAATGGATTCGTAATAAATATTCTGCCGTGGCGTTGTTCGGTCCGTTGTGCAAAGATGGTAGTATGCACTTAGCTAGTGGACACGTGGCTAGTGGTGTTGCCGGCGTGCCAGGGTCTCCGCTGGTGTGCCTCGCTACCGCCATTATGGTGCGAAGCCCGGTGCGAAGACACACCAGCGGAGACCCTGGCACGCCGGCATCACCACTAGCCACGTGTCCACTAGCTAAGTGCATACTACCATCTTTGCATAACGGACCGAACAATATATATTGTAATTAAACTTTTATTTTATCTCTGCTCGCCCTAGCCGGTAGTTAGTCTCAAATACATTAATTATTTAATTAAATCTTACAGTGCATAAGTCCCCTAAAATTTCTGCAACTTCATTTAAAAACCCCCATAAAACCCTAACAGTTACATTGGCGCCCAACGTGGGGCGCCAATGTAACGGTTAATGTTTTTATGGGTCTTCGCACCGGGCTTCGCACCATAATGGTGGTAGCGAGGCACACCAGCGGAGACCCTGGCACGCCGGCATCACCACTAGCCACGTATCCACTAGCTAAGTGCATACTACCATCTTTGCACAACGGACCGAACAACGCCACGGCAGAATATTTATTACGAATCCATTCCCTGAGGTTCATTTAGTCCAATACCTAATATAAATTTATGTAACATTCTCTTCACCGATTATAATCTCATAATATATTGTAATCGACCTTTTATTTATCTCTGCTCGCCCTAGCCAGTAGTTAGTCTCAATTACGTTAATTATTTAATTAAATTTTACAGTGTATAAGTCACCTTAAACTTACGTAACTTCATTAAAAACCCCCCATAAAAACATTAACCGTTACACAGTGTTCTTTGAAGTGCGAAATCAAAAACCGGGCCCTGTACTTACTAGATTACTCACTAGATTAATAAATCTGTTCTCCATAAATGCGGGTTGGGGGGCGGAGGGGAAGGGTTACCCTTGAAGCTACCAAAAGCAGGCCCGAGACAGTGGCGCATCGTGTTCCACGCGTGCCTTTCCCAGTTAAGGGGCCAGGCCGCCGAGTTTCTAGGGAATACCTTTCTTAGGGTTATCCGGGTTCCCTCCGTGAGAGGTATTCGTTACGGAACACCGTATGGGTTTTGTTGGTTCGATTCCGACATAGCCACTTCACCTAGTGAGATGGTATGGGTACAGTCGCCATTGGTATTAGCTTAACACATTCCAAATTATCGACCACCGTAACTCTAAAACCTTACATAAAATAATTAAAAAAAAAATTGAGTAATTGAACTGAGCGGAGCGAAGCTCTTATACGCAGGATAGCCACTTCTTTGTGGTTGTACTTCTTTTCTCCTGCTTGACCGATCTTGACCAAATTTACCACGGTGATAGTGTACATTCGGGATAGTGACATGAACCATCTCGCTTCAAAACACTCCTCAGTGAGTGTTTTGAAGCGAGATGGTTCATGTCTGATGTACCATTGAGGAATAATCACCGAAAAACAGTTTCACGAGCGCCTCTTATTTACAAGTAAGAGTTGCTCGCTCAGCTCAATTAATTGCAGTGGCACCCTGCACTGAATTCCTAGCATTAAATTTCTCCTCAGAAGACTACAAAAATAATAATAAATAATTCTTTTCATTGATTTATTTCAATGTAAAAACCATTTGTAAATTTGTTAGTGTTCAGCAACTTCTGAAGGCGATTGTACCCATGGGGTTTACACATTAGGGTGGTAACGGAACTTCGCCTCCGCCTCCGTTACTATTGAAGTTCTGCAAGGAATTGTACTTTCACCTCCGCTTCCGCCTCCGTAATCTATTTGTGGAGGTGTAACGGAGTTTTGTACGTCATACATAGAACATTAACTGCTTTTGCCACATCCACTTTCATTTTCGCCTCCATTAACCTGGTGAAACTCTTCAGCTTCGTATCCACCTCCGCCTCCGTTGAGAACGCCTCCGTTACAACCCTATTTCAGACGTAAAAAAGGATGCTAATAAAAACATTTCCTAATCTAAGCTTTATTATTGACAATACCGAGCCAAGTCGGAGGACAGGTGTCTTTAAAAGCTGGACTGGAGTGCGCCAGGTGTATGTCCATCAGCTCGGCAACAGGTAGCAGCCTGGCGGCCAGGGACTTGAGCATCTCGATGACCTGCGGGCCCACACTCTGCGGCTTGGTGGATAGTACGTCCAACGTCTTGGAGCGTATGGCAAAGTTGATAGTGTTGCGAAGGTAGTACTGTAACATAATTTATTATTATTACTAGCTGTGCATTAGGTTTTAATCTTTTTTACGCGGAACCCTCAAATATAGCTTATACCGCATATAATATTATCTATCTTTATTTATTTTTATATTTAGGACACGTCAATTTGACTTCACCTCGCCTGATGGTAAACTGAAGGTAAAGTCTCAGGAAAGAGGGTCACCATTACATACACGTCCATGTTAACAATGGTGGCACTCAGCTTGACGGCCTCATCAGAAGAGGATTGTCGTCGCAGCACCGCGTGACACCCGCCGGTCCCACTAGTGCTGCGACCACAATCCCCCTGCCCGGCTATGCACTTGCTGACTCCTGAACGCAATCAAACCGAAATTGGATTACTATGGAGGGTTTTTCGCAATCGTGCACGGTGGTACCTACCCGGCCGAATTTTGTGACAAATTTGTGTCATCAAATTTCTACCACCAGTATCTGCTATAATAGCTGCTGCTGCTGTCAATTGTATATGCCATAATTATACGATCATTATCACGAAAGAGGGTCACCATTACATACATTACAAGTGACACACTATATTTTGCATTCCACTATATATGGATAGGAATAATGCTGTTATCTTCACTCGGGAGTAAATATTATATTATAGATGCTCATGAAAGAGTGCCGGTTGACAACAATAGCACAGATTACTTAATAACTCGTGGCTAAGTGGTAACCGAATAGGTTAACACATTGCAAAGTTAAGCCACACTAGCTAAGGCAGTCTTAGGATGGGTGACCATTCTTCTGGCACATTGCGACCCCTCCGTGCCTCGGAGAGCACGTGAAGCCTTCCGTCTCGGTCGTTACCCATAGTTGGAGCCCTAAAAATTCCGACAAATGGTCAAACTAACTAATATCGCCAATGGGTTGTGGAGGTCAAATGGCAGTCGATAGATGGAAAATATCAAAGTTCAGCCGTTTCGTAGATAGATTGAAAAGCCAATCCCAACTGAGTTGGGAGAAGGCACAGAGGATGATGACTTAATAGCTGGAAGGAATAAGCATTAGATAAATAAAGTAAGTGTTTTAAAAAATATAACCGAATTGAGGTACTTCTTTTTTGAAGTCGGTTAATAAGGGTTCACAAACATACCAAAACCTAATATAAACCTGAACTCACCTGAATCAGTAGCGCGACACCCAGATGCACTGGTTTGATTTCCATATCGCTCAGTTTCCTCACCAAGCTTCTAGGAGTCAGGTCGTCAAACTTGCCAAGCGCAGCCAGAATTCTGGGAGCCTGCAAACACCGCATAACAATTTCTGAATAACTAAACTTTATTTCTTTCAACCGAGTTACGCCATCACTTGCAGAGGGTATGTCGTACTCAAACCTCGGTCAAACGCAAGTAGATCAGATAGCTAGCCTTAAAAATATTGAAAAGTTTAAAAAAGTTCTGAAACAAGCAAAACGACATAAAATCACAATTAAAATTTACAGATTTCAGTTTAGTTTTTTTTTTACGTGCGGATATCCCTACGGATACTCCGCCGCTGGCCAGCGTGGGTGGTTATGTCGTGTATCGACTAAAACCGCACGGTTTCCTTCCCAAGTGTCCGTTGACGGGCACCCCGGGTAAGCCCTCGAAAGGATAACCCCAGGGTTGCCGACGGAGTTTCGTTTAGTTTAGTTTAATGAAATCTATAACAGGATTGTCACCATTTTCAATTGGGTCGTATATCTTGATTTCATTAATTCAATCTTACACAAATACAACAACGAAGGAACATAAATCTTATATTGTATCCCATATATATGCGTATAGCCCTGGCTTACCGCAAAACTTTGCCTTGTACCTACATAAATTATGTACCTCTCTTTAGTCCCAAGTAGTTAAGAGAATAAATAAATATTAATAAATTCAACCAGCTCGAACGACAATAGTCCACCCCCATGCTACACATACATCTGTACAATAATAGCAGAGACATACAACTCCCGTTCTATGCGTGAATTTTTAAACTTAACTTGCTAAGTTACGTGTTGTTACCCTTTTAATCAAGTATACATCCCACTAGTTGCAAAGGCATGTTTTACGCATGTTTTATTTAGAGATAACTTTCAAGTTTCGGTCAAACGATTTTGAAGTTTAGGGTTGGGGCGCTCGGTAGACGAACCGCTGGACTATTCGAACATTGTGGAGCTAGACCACTCACCCCGAGCCGCTCAAGATAGTCTGAGAGGCTTATTTGCATCAAACCATTGGCTGATATGACAACTGGGACTATTTCTTCTTGCTTTCAGAAACGTTCATTTCACATAACCCAAGTTTATTTTTAATGTCTCCAATGTACAGACACAACTTATTTATAATTTTATAGTTGTATAAATTCTCTTTATAATTAACGTGACAATGCGGATACGTGGTGCGCAATCTAGTACGACGTATTTTTATCGACTTTTTGTTAGTGTATGTTACATCACATACTCAATGGACAACATATTACAGGTAGCGTGCGTTAACATTATACAAAGATAACTAACACTTCAACATTGTGACGAAGATTAATTCTTCAACGTGATTGACTCTATTGTGGTTCCACAACCTATTTGGAATGATCACCGCTGTATCAGATTGTGTCCTAAGATTGTAAGGCATTGTAGGAGAGTAACACATAAATATTATGCAGGTCTGTATTATTTTCGAAGGATGTGAATCAGATAGTGGATACATTTTGGAAATAGAGTGTAGCTATACATCACGTATGGTTTTGGAGTTATTTGTATCTACTAAATACAGGTGAATACGAAACACAGGAGAAGAAGTTTACTGAAACAAATTGGGGACTAAATTAACTTCAAGGAAGCAGTTTTCTCGAGACAAAAATAAATAATATTAGAAAAATTATTGAAAAATGATTCCTAGTGCCGAAATTTTTAAGAATTACCATCTAGAATTAGAGTCGCCATGAGGGTCCCCAGGGGGCAAAGGGGGAAAGGCACGAGAAGGCGGCGTGCGGTATTAGTTGGTTCGAGTCCGACATAAGAGTGGGGTGGGAGGGGGTGTGACATTTGAACAAAAAAAACGGAAAATATACATCATCTAAAATGTCGAACTGTTCTCTAGTTTTGAGCTTAATAATTTATTTTTATTTAAATAAATGACTCACAGTGAACATAATGTCGTACAGCCTGGCGCACGCGTGGAACACCTGGACATCTGCCATCTGATCGTGCATGTCGCGACTCTCCACTGACATGTAGAAGCGATGGGCGGTGTCGATCCGATTCTGATAGGTGGTGTTCCTTGGTAGGTCCTGCAATAGACAGATTCAATACCATATTAATATAATATTCATAATTTAGAACTTGATATTTACTATACTTATTTACAACAGCACTTACTTACTATAGTACATTACTCGTGGACTTTAGAAGAACGTTCTTTCATACAAACCCACTTAGTGCAGCCAATCAGAAGATATGCGCGTACATACATTTCGGCGATTCCTTTTTATTTATATGGATTTGAATGGCTACTGATGGTAAATGCAAATCGTGATTCATGAACGATGTGGTGTTACTTAGGCGTTGCCACCTGCGTTGGGATCTCAGGACGGAAAAGATAAATTCAAACCCTCTTCTTGCTCGAAAATTTAGTTTGCCGACGATTCGGACACAAATATATTTGGATACATAATGTCCGAAATTACATATTCAAATTTTTGTTATTTTTTCACCGACAATTTGGAAACTAGCTAAAGAATTTCCTTAGTGCATTTTTTATGTTCCTACTGACGCACAGACCGATTGCCAAAAAACTGGGCAAAACTCGAAAAATAAAAGTTTCAAAATAGGGATTTTACGGTACGCAGATGGCTAGAAGGATCCTAAAAGAATTTAAAATGTATTTAAAAATATTATTTGCGTAGTACTTTTTGGTTAAGCGTTGGTACCTTCCATAAAAATGAGTCATTTTAATTTTTTTTTTAATGCAGTTCGACTCAGTTTCATATAAGGATCATTTCATTGTACTGAAAGAAAAAAATCGGAATAGAAGTTAGTCATATACAATGATAAGTTTTCTCAAACAACAGGCCGGTGGAGATTCAAAACCATAGGAGATACAAGGAAACTGTCTTAGGAACTATTAGCTGTTTTGGGTATGAACCATTTTGACATATTTAATTTTTTGGTTAAGTGTGAGCTTTCTATAAAAATGAATAATTTCAAAAACATTTCTTTTTTATGCGGATCGATTCGTTCTTTTATGGATCATTTCATTGTACAAGAAGAAAAAAATCAGAACAACAGAAGTTAGTAAAATTTAATAAAATTTGACGTCACAAATTTTTTTTTTGTTTAATTTGGGTATGGTAGCAATTACTTATCAGTGTTTTAATAAAAATTAACACCTAATTGTTCCTAAGACCTTTCCTTGTATCTCCTATGGTTTCGGATTTATGAGTACATACATCGGCCTGTTAAATGAGAAAATATTTCATTAAATATGAGAAACTTCTACTGTTCAGATTTTCTTCCTCCGATACGATGAAATGACTATGAGAAATTATGTGAGATGGGCTCGCTTGGTGTTTAAAACGCCCTGGGTGATGCCATATTACATTTGCCATTTCAATTTTATCACATTTGACAGAAAATTCGTAATCGGCCACTCCAAAACCCTAGAAAACGACATGTAACCTGAAAAATTAATAAATACGTGATACTTTACCTAGGGGATGCTCGGATAAGGGGTGAAGGGGATAAAATTCCGTACATTTGATATAAAATTTGTAATCAGCCACCCTAAAAACACTCAAGAGTCAATTTTGGAGTGAATTACTTAAATTTTCGAATTCTGGCCAGCTTTTTGGCAATCGACGGCACTGTGTGACATGGTAAATATTCATAATATTAAATAGTATCAGAACGTAGACAGGAATGAATATATTTTTTTAATCGGATTCCAGGGTTTATCACGAACGTATTTTAAAGCGCATAATTTAACTGTCAATCGTATATTTATTAAAATTATTTTATGTTGTCCGCCCCAGCATTTCATCCCGAATGCATCCAAAAATTCTACTTATACTACCAACACGATATCTTATATTTAAATACACATAACACATACATACATATAACATACGTATACATACATATATGTTGGCAGAGGTGTATTACACACCCACGCTTCGCCAGTTATGTTAAGGTTCCAATGTAATAGGGGGCGAGCCTATTGCCATCTACCGGGCACACTTTTAAGCGAGCGATAATTAACATTTACTAATGCACACATAACTACGAAAAGTCAGAGGTGTGTGCCCGGGGCGACTGGGGATCGAGCTCGAGACCTCGTCTCAGCAGTCCGTTACGTACGCTACTGGGCTATCGCTGCTTTGTTAAATATATTTAAACATGGTTTGCGTATTAATTTGCAGTACAAATCAATTACTAGGGCGATAAATAATAACCGAACGTAAATAAATAGTTTCCTAATTGACCTACTAGGAAAACATAACATCAGAGCAATTGAAATACACATTGACCTTTAAGGTAGGGATATATCGGTCACGCAAATTGATTATCTGTATATAAATAGGCAAGACTAAACAGTTTAGTACCTTTTTCTCCTCTATTTGTTAATCGATTGTCTGTTTAGGGTTTTTCCATTATAGGAAGCATAGAAATGTTTTGTTCATCAATATGAAAAGTAGTCTGTAAAAAGTGCAACCATTAACGGCAGTAGTTATGGTAGCCATAGACTGGTCTAAGGGAAAGTTAGTGTTGTTCCTTATGACGAAATACCTTGGCAATGTCGATAAGTTTCATGACCAGCGAAGTGTATATACGACGACTGATGGCATCGGTTCGTCGCGAACGATAGTTGTCCACCTCCCTGCAATTTAACATTATGTTTTAAATAATTTTAATTACGGCTAACTCCTTCAATTTACTTTTGATGAAGTTTATTACGGGTTCTAAGATAGATTATATTGTCGAAAAGTTATTTTTGTTTTTAGATTAAGGTTAAGGTTGCTTTTTAGGAGCCTGGTGTTGGAGAGATTAACGTAGAAAATGGATGAGTATGATGGATGGCGGTAGCATTATCTGCCATATGTATTGATACACAAATTACCATTCACGAAACCACCATCTGCCCCCCGCAGTTCGGGGCGCATACGTAGTCTACCTGTCGTATTTTATCAGTAAGTGTATTGACTACGCAGCGTAAATAATATCTAAAATTAAAAATAAATATACACTTAAAGCCATGAAACGACTACCATTAATACTTCCTATAAGCATGGCTGCTGAAAAGCAAATGTTCTGATGTTTTGGTATTATAGTATTTACTTAGCATAAGTAACATAATAACATAACATAAACTCACGCCTATATCCCCGAAGGGGTAGGCAGAGGTGCTAGCACCCACATTTCGCCAGTTTATGTTTAGGTCCCAATGTAATAGGTGGCGAGCCTATTGCCATTAACCGGGCACTTATAAACCTGCGATAAATACACACATAACTTCGAAAAGCATCGAAAAGTCATTGGTGTGTGCCATGGTAAAACCTGGGATCGAACCCGAGACCTCGTCTCAGCAGTCCATTACCCATACCACTAGGCTACCGCGGTTTATACTAGGCTACCGCGGTTTATACTAGGCTACCGCGGTTACCGGGGTGCCCGGCAACGGACACTTGGGGAGGACACCGTGCGGTTTTAGTCGAGACACGACATAACCACCCCCGCTGGCCGGCGGGGGGGTATCCGAAGGGATTTCCGCACGTTAAAAAAAAAAAAAAAAAGGCTACCGCGGTTTATACTAGGCTACCGCGGTTTGTAACATAAGTATAGCATAAGTAGTATTTACTTTTTTTTTTCTTTTTTTTATACTACTAAGGTGGCAGACAAGCACACGGCCCACCTGATGGGAAGCGGTTACCGTGCCCTATGGACGTGTGCAACACCAGTGGCGTCACACTCGCGCTGACGACCCTGTAAAGGAAAGGGGATGGGAAAGGAGTTTGGGAAGGGATGGGAAAGGAGTTTGGGAGGGGATCGGAAAGGGGTTTGGGTTCCGGCACTCTCACTCACCAAACGGAACGCAACAGTTCAAATACTGTTACTTGGCGTCGATATTCTGTGAGAGGGTGGTGCTTCCCCGGTCGAGTCGGCCCATTCATGCAACGGCCAAAATGACTGTTGCTTGACTCTACCACTACAACTTTACTTAATATAGAAACCATATTAGTAACCCTATTATTTTTACAAGCTTTTATGATACTTGCTCTGTTAGTTTGTTAGTATGGGTCAAATCTTGGAAGCTTCTCACCTCTCGTATTCTGTGCTGTACAATATTTTTGTTTATGATACTGTCGGAAGTTTACGCAAATGTCACACATTGAAATAAAATTATTTTGAACGGATTCTATCGCGATTTATTTGATGTTATTTTATTGTTTAACATGGCTGCTGAAAAGCAGCCGAAACGTCGGGTTCAATGTAAATAATAAAATAAGTTAAAAATACTTTTAAATCAATGTGTTTTTGTTGATTTTTATCTCATTAGAATAATCTTGGAAGCCCAATTAGAGCCATTTCCTGACGTTAGGTTGGACTCAAATTTAATATTCTTGCGTATCTTCGGTGATAATGCGATACTATGGTACTATGAAGCTGGTCTGATGATAGAGTCGGAAGGTGTCCATAGGAACTCCTGAATTGAACAAGATAAACCCGTCATGTTTGGGATCACTTGATTCGTCTTAAACTTATTTTTAGAAAAGTATTTTTGAATTCATAATTTATTTTCAACTGTTGTCACTATATAGTGTTAAATACGACATAGTAACGTCTTATTTAAATACCGTTTCACGATATACTTGATGATAAGCGACATGGTCCTGTTCAAGTACACCTGGTTCTCCTTCTTCATGTCAAACAGCAGCTCGTCGTCGAACTGCTGGTCCTGCAGAGCCTCCACTATCGTCTTCGCTAGGCGGCGGTTCTCTTGGAAGAATTTCTGGATTCACAAATAATATTAACAATATAAATAAAAAGTAGTAGTTATCTGCAGCTCCGTCCACGTAAAATTCTGATCCCGTTTACCTAGAGGTATAAGATATAGCTTACGACCGATTTTGAGACCTATCAAATATACGAGTATCATCATCATCATCATCATATCAGCCGTAGGAAGTCCACTGCTGAACATAGGCCTCCCCCATAAAGAGCGCTCTTCCCCCGAACCGGGGCAAGATGGGAACACCGTGGTTCCCAAACCCGAGGGGGCCTTCTCAAAACCGGAGATGGCCCTGGGTCAGCTGGGGTGCGAGGGACATGCCTTATGGGCCACCTTACACCCCGGCGCCTGAAGACCGGAGACGGCGTGCGGTTTTAGTCGGTTCAAACCCGACATAACCGCCCCGTTGGCGGGCTGGGGGTATCCGAGGAGATTTTCGCACGAAAAGGTACTTATGGAAAAAAATTAAGAAATTTGCACAGATTTTTAGTATTATTCGTACATACTTTGAGATATAATTCGTACATAGCTCACAAAATAAGATAGCTGAACTGGAAATGGGCTCGCTACATCTGCCAAAGGACTGATGATAAAAGGTAAACGGAAGGGGGACCCACCCAGCTAGATGACCTAAAAAGCATAGGCAATAAGCTCTTGACAGACTGACAGATAAAGAATACGAGTATATCTTAAAAGGGTTTCCTTTTTTACTTTTAAGGTACGGAAAAGCACACCCGAGGGGGCCATCTCGAAACCGGAGATGGCCCAGGGTTACTCGGGGTGCGAGGGATATGCTCTATGGGCAACCTTACACCCCGGCGTCTGCAGACCCGAGACGGCGTGCGGTTTTAGTCGGTGCAAGCCCGACATAACCGCCCCCGCAGGCCGGTGGGGGGGTATACGAAGGGATTTCCGCACAAAAAAAAAAGGTACGGAAAAGCAATAAAGCTACTACAGTCAAATAATCTAAAAGTGCATTTGGACACAAAAGTGGTTTGACAGAAGATAGACGCAGAACGTAAACCTTGTACGATTCGAATGAAAATAAAACAATTCTAAAATTAGAAGTTATCAGTTAAAAAAAATTGAAATATTAATGTATAAAATTGAGTTTAAGGAATGTAACGCGACATATTTCAGTTACAATGTCTACTTTTCTTTTTAAATATGGTGGGATTCTTTATTTCTGCAAGACGTCCTAAAAAGGTTACGTTCTACTATTAGTGTTGTTACATTTTAATAATTATGTAACAACACTAAAAAGCGGCGATAGCCCAATGGCGTACGGAACGGACTGCGGAGACGAGGTCTCGAGTTCGATCCCCAGTCGCCCCGGGCACACACCATTGACTTTTCGTAGTTATGTGTGCATTAATAAATGTTAATTATCGCTCGCTTAATAATGTGCCCGGTAGATGGCAATAGACTCGTCCACTATAACATTGGGACCTTAACATAACTGGCGAATCGTGGGTGTGTAATACACCTCTGCCTACTTCCATAATGAAAATAGTAGAACGTAACCTTTTTAGGACGTCTTGCAGAAATAAAGAATCCCATCATATTTTAAATGAAATGTAGAAATTTTAACACACTCGCATCGAACATTCTAGAATGTTTTAACATTTTCTCTTTCAAGTCAGGAAAATGCAACTGAAAACTATTATCGGTTAATATCCTTTTAAATTTATTTCAATGGAAATGCTTCGTATGCAGACTGCTACATTATTCTACTGCGAAACCTTTGTTCACATAGATAGCGCAAAAAATCCTTTGTTTCAAAACACTTGGCAACAAAGGCGATATCTACAGGATGTTATTAAGTGTACATTTTCATCTATGCTTATGATATTAGAACTTCGGATAAAGAAAATTGGTCTAGGGGGGTTCTCAGGTGACGCAGGCCTACGGTGTGAATCTGGAGTTACTCCACAGACTATGGCCCACCTGCTAAAATGTTCTGCATGCTCATATGTACACCGGAGGAACTCATAAGCGCCTCTGAGAATGCAATCAGAGTACCAGTACATGTGGAAAACAAAATTTAAAAGTCGATATGCCATTGATACGACGAAGAATATTAGGATTTCTATTCTCTTCCCAAACCCGAGGGGGCCATCTTGAAACCGGAGATGGCCCAGGGTTAGTCGGAGTGCGAGGGATATGCTCTATGGGCAACCTTACACCAGTCTTTAGACCCGAGACGGCGTGCGGTTTTAGTCGGTTCAAGCCCGACATAACCGCCCCCGTTGGCCGGCGGGGGGTATCCGAGGGGATTTCCGCACGAAAAAAAAGGCTATCTATTCTCATCAGCTTGAAGTGATAACTGGGTATGAGTAAATTATAGCGAAGATGTTTGATTGGACAAATCTCAATGAAACTCCCACTGTGTTAAACACGAAGTACAGGACGCCAGGATCAACAGCAGTGAAACATGAAAATACTGTCGGCACAAGGTTTTTTTTTTTTTTTTCATACCCCTAATGAGGCAGACAAGCACTCGCCCCACCTGATGGGAAGCGGTTACCGCGGCCTATAGACGTGTGCAACACCAGTGGCGTCACACTCGCGCTGCCGACAAAGTAATGAAAAATCACCAGTCGGTAATAAGTGTACGCCATTATGCATTGTATTGAATCATTAAAGAGAAACAGAAAGGGTCATGGAACCAAGCGACTACAATATGGGGTTCTTCAAGAAGGGCATTAGAAGGTTTACAGGGTCGGCAGCGCGAGTGTGACGCCCCTGGTGTTGCACACGTCCATAGGCCGCGGTAACCGCCTCCCATCAGGTGGGCTTGTCTGCCCATGACCGTCTTACATTTATTTTTTTATACCACATGAGTGGTATATAAAAAGAAGTGTAAGACGATTTTAAAAATGACTGTTATTTCGCTATTCCTCACATGAGACGTTAACAGAACGGATGTTTATGAACCAAGCAATACTCAGGTCAGCAGTCCTAAGTCTTTTTCCAACTTGAACATATTTACTTCGTATTATTTATTTATTTTTCATTTGATAATGTTCTGCTTCAACATGTGAATATCGAGGCTATCCAGCTCCTTGACACCACAGACATACTAAGAAGACGTAAAAGAACGAAGCCCTTTGAGTTAGTTTAGTGAAATTAGTGTTACGTAGTGCAGTGAGTGCTACTCGTGAAGAACTCAAGAACAAGGTGTCTTTCCATCATAATTGAGACAATAAGAAAAGTGCCAATGGACACATTTAACCAATTAAGTTAAATTGAAATTACTTATTAGCCTCGAGGTCTAGATTGTAATTGTTACGAGTAACCGTTTAATTACGAGTAGGTATATCATAACCGAAAAAATACAATATTTGGTAATGTAGGACTTCTCCTACATTACCAAATATTATAGAGCTGTTCTGACCTTAATAACTTTTTGAAAAGAATCCAGATGCGGACATATTCTATGATAAGCCAGGTGTCTTTAGTACAACTGTGAGAACTAATAGTAGTATTTGTATGCCTAAAATGTTACGTATTTTTAATAATTTTATAATTCCAAGAAATGTACCATATAAATAATTAATTTAAGGTAATGTATATTTATGTAACTGACTGCAAATAAGCGCTTTGGTGCAAACTGTGAGATTATATTGCTAATAATGAATTAATGAATAAATGAATGTAAGTAGAGGTTGGAAGATGATTATTAGAAAAGTGTCGCTACATTTGACCTTGCGGCTTGCAACAATAACAAGCAATGTACACAAGCATTACACTTCTATTACAATTAAATTATCATTACGAAAAATAGCACAGTCAGAATAATTTATCAAATTATAATAATAGTAATTAATTTTATTTAGAAAACAATAACTAAAACAAACAAACAAAAACATAATTATTAAAAAGAAACAAATTTATACTTAAAATAATTTTGAGTAATTATTTTTTTTACTTAGTTTATTTTAAATTGAAACATTATATAAACTATTTTTAAATCCATCAACATCATTCGTATCCAGTTTTTGATTTCCGAGCCGAGTAAAAATGTAAAATTGTTTATCAACATTTTGTCGCTCTTTATCAAGCACGATGCCGACGTGTTAAAAATATAAATACCTACCAAAAAATAACATCTAAACCCTAAATTATTATACACATACTGTATTGCCACCACAATTAAAACAATTTTACGACCACCAAATCTGCATCTCACAGAATAGTAATAACAAAATACATTGAAACAATACAAGCACAATAGTTCTTGGTTTTTATCCCTTTTCTCTGCATTCACCGCCATCTTGCTATATAGTTGCCAAAGTGCCGACGTAATTAGCAATTGCAACAGCAATTACACTCAGTGCCAGCCATGGGTGCCAGCGTATTCTAACACTTATTCCAAAAAATATTTGTTATAAAAACTATTCATCTATGGAATGTATTGAAATCAGAGAGGGAAAGGATCCGATCCATATTAATGAGGGCCTAAACTAACTTCACCTGCGTACCGGTACATCTGCTTATTGATGGAAGTGGCTCTTTCCTCTCGGGGTAAGGGGGTTAAATGGCAGTCGCACCCGTAAAAGCTAAAATAAGCCAAATTATGGAAAGGAGGAGAGCGGAGCGCAGGCTCTTAATGCAAACTTTGTATGCAACCGGAATTGGCGAATATACAAGCAAAAATTCAAAAAGTTCTGCATCGATTGATCTCAAATTTTGACAAGATATATACAGCCCTCTTCAAAGATGTTTTTTTTTATCTATTTTCGTTTTAGACGGCAGCGCTGCATCCGATTTTAGGATTTATTTGCGATTTTTTACCCGGTGCTAGTCGGTATATAAATTACGAATACCTCGGTTGTTATAGCTGAAACCATGACCCACGTCAGCACAAACACGTTCAACACAATCATACTGCACTATTCTAACTGCTGAAACACATTTTATTTTTCACAACACACTGCAATGCACACACAACGCCGTTTTTCACAGGTTTATTCAATTCAGTTCTGTTTCTTACACTTTATTTCACAATAGGTGATAACTTTTATGTTATGTATTTATTGATTTCAATAAAATTTGTACGAGCATCAGTCTACAACTACCTTTATCGCGAACTACACGGAGTCTAAACTCTAGAGGAAGTGCCCCATAGCTATTGCTGGTTGCTGTGAAGATCACCATCCTCCGAACCTTTTACCAACTCAATTGGGTCAGTTCTCAGTCTAACTACGAAATCGCGGAACTTTGATATTTTGGGCTATTCCCAGTTGCACTACCGTATAGTCTTACCAGTAGTAACATAACATAACATAACATAAACTCACGCCTATATCCCCGAAGGGGTAGGCAGAGGTGCTAGCACCCACGTTTCGCCAGTTTATGTTTTAGGTCCCAATGTAATTAATAGGTGGCGAGCCTATTGACATTAACCGGGCACTTATAAACCTGCGATAAATACACACATAATTTCGAAAAGCATCAAAAAATTTATCGGTGTGTGCCATGGTTATTACCATGGCACACACCGATAAATTTTTTGATGCTAGGATCGAACCCGAGACCTCGTCTTAGCAGTCCTTTACCCATACCACTAGGCTACCGCGGCTTACCAGTAGTACTAATAGGAATATTCATCCCATTAGACTTACCGATAGTAAAACTTGTCTGGTATTATATTTTCGTAAATAGTCTTACCGTTACAACTAGGTCTATACCTAGTACTACCACAGATAATTCAAAAGATTTTTTTCATATAAATAATCAAGGACCCAAACTGTAATCATAAAATCGATATTTACTCCACAATAGGAGTCAGTTGGAAACCAGCGCCAGGTACTTGTACCTGGCATTATGCTGAACTGGCTCCTTTTTTGGTGCAATGTATTTGTTGGTTTTTTTTTTTTTTTGTAACCTTGTTCTGTAATTTGTGTTGCACCAAAATAAATAGATATTTCTTTCTTTCTTTCTTTCTTTTTTCATATTTTCCATGAAGTGACTGCCACCTGAACTCCACAACCCACTGGCGATATCGAAGTTCTACAGACCAGTTCTATAGTTAGACCAGGATAACAGATTTCTTAGGGCTTCAACTACCCGTAACGAATTCCATAGCTGTTCGTATGGCAATCGTAGGGAACTGGGACCGACGATGTTGATGGCTCAATGTGCTCTCTGAGGCACGGAGGAAAGGTCACATCCTAAGACCGACCCGGCAAGTATTTGTAACTCTGCAATCTGTTGACTTACTTGGTTACCACTTAACCATGAGGCCTTTTGAGCTTGTTACTGTGAAGACGTTCAGCATAATTTCCAACACGCTTGGATACAAAATGACATTTATGTTAGGCTAGTTCTGTGTTCCCGTGGTGCCAGCAATGGACACTTGGGCAGGACACCGTGCGGTTTTAGTCGGTTCATGCACGACATAACTACCCCCGCTGGCCGGCGGGGGGGTTTCTGAAGGGATTTCCGCACGTAAAAAAAAAGAAAAATGGCTTGTTCTGTGTTGAATATTGTAACCAATCACGTCACAGTTTTGTCTAACAGCTAGTGTATTTATAAATCAAAGTCTTGTTAGTGATGACCGCGATGAACGCGAGAATTGCTGGACCGATTTTCGTGATCTTTGATTTTCAGGATTTGTCTCCGCCTATACTGTGCTTTATGTGTTTTTTTTTGTTGTAATTCTCACGGTTACCCTACCACCTCGCACCCCGGCTGACCCTAGGCCATCTAAGGCTTTGAAATGCGCCCCTAGGGATACTGTAGTACCTGTTCAAGGTCGCTAGGAGGGAATCGAGTCCCACCTGCCAGCACTGCGTCTGCAGTGAGGATTCGGCGCAGGGCACGCTTGCACCTTTCGCTGACGGCCATCGTCCGATCCATGGCCGCCAGAGAAAGGAATTTCAACGCGGTCGCATCCGCGCGGAATTTCAAGGAGCGGGGTGGATCAGGGAGGGAGATCCCCTTGCGGAGGCGCGAGTACTTGCGCCTCATGCCGCCCAGATCGTGGCTGCGGGTGGGGTGTGATGGGTAAGCCCTCCGGTTTACCCCGTCGTATTAGCGGGTGGAGACCCGCTGATCTAGCCACCCGCGAAAGGGATAACGTCCATGTGTGCCTGGACGTCGACCAATTGAGAGTATGAAAGGTGTGGTGCCCGCGTTGGTGGGCATGCGCTAGGGGGGGTCGCCATAGAAGTATTCCTGCATAGTTTCAGGCCCCCCGACAAGTCGTAGAGTATTTCACACCGTTTGGTTTAGTGGGTATGCCCATCTGGTTAGCAGATGGGAGAGTCCCACACACGATCTCCGGCTATCACCCCGCGGCCGGCGGTGCCGTGCGTAACAGCTTTCCCCACGTAAAAAAAAAGGGAAGCCAATATCAATTTTGCAGACATCCATATTAATAGGCCATGGTGCCCGCTTGACATTGGATGGGGCTTGGCTTTTATTGTAAACTAGCTGTTCCCGCGGCTTCCCTTGCATGGTATTCTAATCCCGTTCCCGCTACTCATGGGAACGTATTCCAGGAATAAAAAGTAGCCTATGTGTTATTCCAGACTATAATGTACCTTTCAGCCACATCCGTTTAGTAGTTTGAGCATGTTTGAGTAAAAAACGTACAAACATCTTCACAAACTTTCACATGTTATAAAACAATAGCTGTTGCCCGCGGCTACCCCGCACCACAACCTATATGGGATACAAAATTTCATCATATTTCTTTTTTTTTATCTCAAAGGGGTTAGACAGCGTTTTCGTTGAAATCTCACTGACGGCTTTTCCGACAACTCCAAAAAAATATCATTATATTTTAGCCAATGTATACAAAAGTTGATAAATTACATATATAGCAAAACCTTCCTCGAGAACTACTCCATCCATTGGTGAAAACAGCGGCAAATTGGTGCAGTAGTTTTTGAGTTTATAGCGAATAGACAGACAGACGCGGCAGAGGACTACGTTTTATAACACACGTACACACAAACGCAAATATATTCGCACTTATACACACATATACTAATCCTGTTCATCTTTTATTTTTAATCTTTTTTTTTTTAATGTTTCTTAATAATCTGTATTTTTAAATGTGTATTGTTTGGTCACTGTTTTTCAACCAACCTTCTGCATGATATACATGTCAGCTTAAAGGAAATTGTGCATAATAAAATAAGATATAAAGGTGGGGACCTGATGGCCTGAAACACAGGCTTTGAGCCTAGCTTAGGCATCAGTCTCCTGCAATATATATGTATACCTAGATTTTAAGAAGATTATGTCCCATGCTAGATATTACTGATATTATGTATATTGTGGTGAGAAATAAAAGAAATTATTATTATTATTATTATAATTTGTAGTGAAGTAGGCTCACGTTCGATCACTACCTCAGCTGTTAATAAGTGATAATTTTATCGATTTTGGAGCACGCTTGCCTAGAAGTAACCTGTTCACTCTAGACATGAAGCCTCCCAGGTTATAGCTTCAAATAAATTTCAACCTGACATAGCACTACAGTAAACATAAACTTCCAACTGAGAGAATATTCTACGAAATAATTAGCTATTCACAAGGTGAGAGGCTGCGGAGTGCTACGCTAGTCGCGGGCACGTACACCACTAGCCATGAAACGGTGCACTCGTAAAACAGAGTGAATAAAATCACACGTCGCTTTAAGTGGCTCTTAGACGGATAATACGGCGATTGGCAGCGCGAATTGCACTGCTATTGGGTATGTTTGCAAGGTAATTGAATGTGAAGGATTTAGAACGGATATCAAAACAGGGTTTATGAGGCAAGACAAGGTCTTCGGGGCCCAAATTATCGTTTAAAATAGAGTTTATGGGGTACAAAGGCCTTCAGGGCCCAAGCAAACCTTACCTGCTTGCCTGTGTAGCTGTATATTAACGCATGAAGCTCTGGTCAGATGGCAGTCGCTTCCATAAAAGTCTAAATAAGCCACATCAAAGGGGCGGATGCAACTGGGATGGTCCGGGACTAAGCCTGTGATAATCATGATGAAAAGACGGTATGTCATTAATGCCATGGAAAATGTTTAGGACTCTGGTTTGGGACGCAACATGCGTCGACACCATTGCTCCTACCCATATAGCCAGCACAGCTGGCTGTGCCGGTGCTGCTGCTGCTTCTGCGGAGACTCTCAAACGGCGCAAATACTCAAATTTAATTGGAGATTATAAATTTGTGCCGTTTGGAGTCGAAACGTTAGGGGCATGGGGTCCGAGTGCTCGCAGTCTCTTCAGGGAGATTGCAACACGTATGATCGACGCTTCTCGTGACCAGAAGGCTGGCTTCCTTTTAGCGCAGAGAATAAGTATTGCCATACAACGTGGCAATGCTGCCAGTCTTCTGGGCACGTTACCACAGGAGGCATGCGATGCGGAGGAATCCACGATGCATTTTAGGTTTAAGTTTCTTTTAATTATTTTTTTTATTTTAGTTTTATTTAGTTTAGTTTAGTTAGATTTACAAAATAATCTATGTAGTTTAAATTGAATTAAATACTACGTGTTATTTACTAATTAAAAAAACTCCTGTCACATTTTTTTTCATAGCTCGTAAGAACCATCACCACCAAGAAAAAAAATCCGCATCAAAATCGGTTCATTCGTACTGGAGCTATGATGCTGCTGACAGAAACACACAGACTCGTTAAACTTATAATATCCCATTCTTTCTGCGTCGGGGGTTGAATAGGCAAGTATATATTTTGAATAATCCCAAGTTCGTCGTATAATATCCCCTTGAGGAGAAGGAATTTTCTATTCTTAGCCATCCCACTTACAAATAAGTAAAATATATCGCGGTACATTTTTTAGTACCCCATGGGTGGGCGCAAGTTCCAAACTCTTAGTTATAGATAACGAAAGTTAGGAATTTTGTGCGTTGTCCTTTAAATATTTTATTGAAAAATTTTGAAAGTTTTTTGAACATGAGTACGACAAATTTTGCGACGTAATACGATTTCATTAATATTATAATGAATAATTTCCCTGTAATAAAAAAGTTATAAGATGAGCCATGACACCACTGGTGACATCATTTGGTGGTGTCATGGGGAAAGAAGGATCACTCGCTGATAAATGGACCTCGCTGTGGCGCAGGTTTACCCCTCAGGGCTGGGGGTCAGACGACAGTCGATCCCGTAAAAGTCAAGATAAGCTACGTCTGAAGAAGAAAGTGTAGCAAACTGCAAATTCTGAATACCTACAACTGGATTAACCGCTGTGATGATGGAAATAGAGAAGTAATTTATAAATTTCTAAAGTTTTTAAAATTTTACAATTAAAAGTTCTATATAAATTAAATAAAAGTGCTAGGCTATGCTAGGATAAACTGCGCCATGCGGTATCATACGCGTTAATTTGCTTTCACAACGAGTGTTTTCTTGAAGCGTTCACAGATGGCCACGGTTAGACGACTGTGGTCACTAGTGAACAAAATACTCAGCACAGAAGAGTGAGGACCAGTTAAGATGGCTGTGTCAGTGTTGTAGAGCATTACGTTACACGTCATTATATAGTTTAGCTTGCTTGTGTTATGGGTTCCAGAATGCGGATAAACATACTTATATACTTTTTTTGTAAATATCATACATAGGAACACCCAGACCAATGCAAATAGACATATTCATGCATACAAATATTTGCACTGAGCGGGAATCGAACCCGCGCCCCCTACCGTAGCAGTCGAATGCAGTACCGCTACGCCACAGAGGCTGTCATATCTGTAACTTCATAACTTTTTAGAGTACTCAAACCCGAAATAATAGTTTTTTTTTATATTTAGGACACGTCAATTTGACTTCACCTAGCCTTACACGTACAATGTTAACAATGGTGGCACTCAGCTTGACGGCCTCATCAGAAGAGGATTGTCGTCGCAGCACCGCGTGACACCCACCGGTCCCACTAGTGCTGCGACCACAATCCCCCTGCCCAGCTATGCACTTGCTGACACCTGAACGCAATCAAACCGAAATTGGATTACTATGGAGGGTTTTTCGCAATCGTGCACTTTAGTACTTACCCGACCGAATTTTGTGACAAATTTGTGTCATCAAATTTCTACCACCAGTGCTTTTAGTATTTTAGTGTAGTAGTTTTAGTATTTTACAAACTCAAATGGTTTTAACTAGTCTATAAAATAACATGGGACTGACAGAGTTCGATGTTAAAATTTAACAATTTTGCGCTCTGCAATACCCAAGCTAGACTAGCTTGGATATTGCAGAGCACACCCGGCACACACAGAGCACACACCTCTGACTTTTCGTAGTTATGTGTGTATTAATAAATGTTAATTATCGCTCGCTTAATAATGTACCCAGTAGATGGCAATAGGCTCGCCCCCTATTACATTGGGACCTTAACATAACTGGCGAATCGTGGGTGTGTAATACACCTCTGCCTACCCCTTTCGGGGATACAGGCGTGAAGTTATGTTATGTGATGTTATGTGTTATGCAAAACTCTTCGCCTATCTCTTACCTTCATACCGATGACAATGCGATGCCAAATATAATATGGTTTGAAGGCCAGTTAAAATACACGTTTTCGATCAACTACACACTAAATTACCAAATTTTATTTTTTTAAGGGTCTAGGATCACTTAGTGAATATAAAAACACAAAATGCTGACAGATTTCGATGGAGTTTCAGGCGCCACATTAAAAAAAATTTTTTACCCGAAATCTTGGCAAACATGAACTTTAAGGCGAAGGTTAAACAGACCATTATTGTAGAGAATAAAACTTCGCATCTTCTGTTTATAGTTATTGTTTTTGTAAAACTAACCGCTTACGATTTCTGGCTCACTTGAACAGGTTTTTCCAATATTATAAGTTGTCGGCCGAGATAGAAAACCTTTGGTTATGTATATTAAAAGTTTGGGTCATGTTGGCGACAAGATGTCGGTTAATTCAACTCTGCCTATTCCTCCTTCGAGTATAAAAATAGAATCAACCACAGTCAAGTACTAGGAACACAGCGTTACTATGTAGCTTTATTTTAATAGTTTCAGGAGCGTTAGGTTACTACAATGTAGTTGCTATAAACTTATTCATCTATTTAAGATTTATTCTATGAAAGAATATCTGCTGAATATTGCAATAAAGTTTGAAATAGACAGTAACTTTTTTTTGTTTTTTTTTTTCGTGCGGAAATCCCTTCGGATACCCCCCGCCGACCAGCGGGGGCGGTTATGTCGGGCTTGAACCGACTAAAACCGCACGCCGTCGCGGGTCTTCAGACGCCGGGGTGTAAGGTTGCCCATAGAGCATACGCTCGCACCCCGACCGACCCTGGGCCATCTTCGGTTTCGAGATGGCCCCTCTCGGGTTTGGGAACCACGGTGTCCCCGTCTTGGCCCGGTTTGGGGGAAGGGCGCTAGTCGCCCCAAAAAATAGACAGTATCTATCGCCACAAATATGCTTGTAAATGGTACTAGGTTATCAAGTAAATCTAAAAGGTACTTGTAAATTTCTTCCTGATTTATAAAATAAATCGCAGGTACAACCCCGGCGTCTGTAGACCCGAGACGGCGTGCGGTTTTAGTCGGTTCAAGCCCGACATAACCGCCCCCGCTGGCACGCGGGGGGGTATCCGAAGGGATTTCCGCACGAAAAAAAGAAAAAAAATTGGTACTCAACATAATTCAGCCGTTTAAACTTGAGGTAATTAGGAGGAGCGGTCTGCTAATTACTCCTAAAATTAACGGCCATACGTCTGTGACAGGTACATCGAACATTATAGAACGCCTGTTTTTTATGACCGAAGAAAATCCACGCTCACATATACTTATGAGGATCCCAAATGGCTTCAGGCCACATATTCTACGAGACGCTGTCTACACGTTCCGGTTTCACGGTGTATTGCAATGGACCAAAGCTAGCGGTGGCACCATGAAAATTAGTCAATAATGGTGTGTCATAAAAGACTGACGATCGGACAAGGTCTTTCGGGCCTAATTCCAGCGAGTAGGTAACCGTATCGTGGGTATGCGGCCTCAATAGCCACGGTAGTTGTAAGTTTTGACCATATACGTAATCTCCGTGTAGTGAACGAGTGTTTTCATCTGTTCATTTTATGTTTTTTTTTCCATATATAAGCATCATCTAGGCTAAAAATAAGCATAACTTGTAATATGGGTCCTATAATGAGAATAAACATAAGTACTCCAGTACATTTTTCCCAGACCAATGCGAATAGACATATTCCAGCTTGAAAACATTTGCACTGAGCAGAATTGAACTCTGAATTTACTACTTTCTCCACCGCTCTTCTGCCATGCCACAAAGTAGGGAATCCAATAAGTATTCTCCCAACATACAAAAGTAATACAACGTATTTCCGTAAATTCTGTATGTTCGAAGTTGTGGCGTATTGTAAAATGCAATAAATCGTACGTTTTATGCGCGCTGTAAACGTGTTGCGACATACTGACGAATACGCACTATAGCCATATCAGAGAATACTAAATCTTTGCAATATCATGGACCTGTCTCGTTCGTACACGACAGTGTAGGCACTAAATCTATGCGAATTGCTGGATCTTCTAAATTTGTATGCTTTGTAGTAACTATGTTCAAGAATTGTAGCAGTTAATACAAAGGCAGAGTATTGATATTGCCTTTTTATTTGGTAGGCGTAACGGTCCGGGATATAATATTTTTGGGAAGAATTCATGGTGAAGTGGCATACAAGGGCTACATTCCGTAGAAGTTGACTAACAGGTAACGATGCTGACAAGCTGCCCGGCAGAAAGCAATAGGCTCTACTGATAATGTTAATATACCTCTAGTTTCGGTGGTATACTGTACAGGTATGAGAACTAGGCCCATTTTTAGGTATTACGGGCCCGCACGAAACACGAATTTCGTTCTTTCGCTTGGGACCATAAAGTTTGTTCGGGACTGAATGAAACATATCAAGGAGGTTTTCGATTACAATATTTTTTTTATTAAAAATATTTTAATAAACGAACATATTAAAAAAGCGGCCAAGTGCGAGTCGGACTCGCCCTTGAAGGGTTTCGTTGTGGCAAGTAACATAATAATGTTTTTTTTAATTGTTATATTTAACTTGATTGAATGAAAAGTAAATTGCAGTTAACGATTTATGAAGTATTAAAAAAAACGACTAACTAGATCTCGTTCAAACCAATTTTCGGTGGAAGTTTACATGGCAATGTACATAATAATTTTTTTTTTAGTTTTATCATTCTCTTATTTTAGAAGTTACAGGCGGCGGGGGGGGGGGGGGGCACACACATTTTACCACGTTGGAAGAGTTTCTCGTGCAAACTATTCAGTTTAGAAAAAATATATATTAGAAACCTCAATATCATTTTTGAAGATCTATCCATAGATAGACACGTATGGGTTTGACGAAAAAAAAATTTCGGGTTTCAGTTCAGTTAAGTATGGGGACACCCTCAAAATTTATTGCTTTTTTCTATTTTTGTATGAAAATCTTAGTACAGTTCACAGAATACATCTACTTACTAAGTTAACAGCACAGTTCTTATAGTTTCGGAAAAAAGTAGCTGTGACATACGGACGGACAGACAGGACGAATCTATAAGGGTTCCGCTTTTTCCCATTTGGCTACGCGACCCTAAAAATACATTAATTTGTATTGGATTATGATTTCGACGTTTTGAAATAAGTCATATATCGTGTTTTCATCATAATTTTTTTTGGCGTGCTGTTAAAATTCCGCATTTTGCGGTTTCAGGACGTTTCATGGTACGGATTAGGCCGAATGAATTGTCATGTGCCGTCTTCGGGCCCCGAATAACCCGAAACATTATTATATCGCAATTGCGGATGTACGTTTCAAGGTAGGCCTGCTGATTAGATTAAAAAGTAAAAAAGGCCATTACCATCATCCCAGCGCTAATTTATGTTACATCTGGAGAGCGAGAAACTGGAGCGATTACCGTCAGACCTCCAAACCCTGAGAAGAAAGCCTCAGCCAAAGTCTCGTTCGTCGATCAGCAGTCGTATCGCCTTTCAGATATGGTTGGCTTAGGCCCCAAAAATCTTGGCGTCCCTTGGAGTCCTGTGAAATAAGCTGGCATGCGGTCATGAGCTCCGCGATTCTATTCCTGAGTCAGGCGAAGTGCTTTTTTTTGTTACGAAATTCTCAGCATGGACTCTGGAAATAAATAAATAAAGGTGATTTTATAGGGTTCTCGTCTAGTGAGCTGGTGAATCACCGTCTGCCAAAGCTATAAAATATTTAGTATCGGAGGCAGACACCGTTCGTTTCATTAGTTTAATATTTAACCTATCGATTAAGCCTATAACCTTATCAATCAATTCTTTTTATTCACACAACTTTCAACAGACCAGCATTTACTGAAGCTGGAAAGTTTATTTTTTATTTTTTCGTGTGTAAATAAATCCCTTCGGATACCCCCCCGCCGGCCAGCGGGGGTGGTTATGTCAGGCTTCAACCGACTAAAATCGCACGCCGTCTCGGGTCTAAAGACGCCGGGGTGTAAGGTTGCCCATAGAGCATCTCTCGCACCCCGAACTGAAGCTGGTACCTGAAGTACTACTGTCTTCTATGGACAAGAGCGTCTAAATACCAGTTATAATTTATTGACTCAGTGGGGTGTTTTCGGACTACCTCCAAGATCTTCGGCCAACCTCACCTGCAAGCCAGTACATCTGCTGATTGAGGGATAAAACTCTGGCGCAAGCCTTCATCTCGTGTTTGCCAAGATGTTTCCATTGCAGGGTTATTTAATAATCTATGACTTGCGGTTCAGTATATACGACTATGCTCACTAAGTTAATAGCCTGCACTGGAATAGAGTTTACGTTACAGAGACAATAAATACTCTATTTTATTACAGTACGATATCATAGTCGGTAAAATAAAATACAGTGTCATCCTCTCGTCCTGTGGGAGTCGTATAAAGACACTGAGGGATAGCGCTGTTCCCCATTCAACAGAAAACATACAGGGGCCCTATTCAGTAAATTCCTGGTTTCAAAACCCGTGATTGCAATTCGATTGAAAAAAAAAGCGGCCAAATGCGAGTCGGACGCGCCCATTAAGGGTTCCGTAGCAGCAAGTAACACGATAATGTTTTTTTTAAATTTTTATATGTGATTTATGACGTATTAAAAAAAAACTACTTACTAGATCTCGCTTAAACCAATTTTCTTTGGCAGTTTACATGGTAATGTACATCATTTATTTTTTTTAACTTTATCATACTCTTATTTTAGAAGTTACAGGGGGGGGGGGACACATTTTACCACTTTGGAAGTTTCTCTCGCGCAAACTATACAGTTTAGAAAAAAATGATATTACAAACCTCAATATCATTTTTGAAGACCTATCCATAGATACCACACACGTATGGGTTAGGTGAAAAATTTTTTTTTGAGTTTCAGTTCTAAGTATGGGGACCCCCAAAATTAATTGTTTTTTTTTCTATTTTTGTATGAAAATCTTAATGCGGTTCACAGAATACATCTACTTACCAAGTTTCAACAGCATAGTTCTTATAGTTTCGGAAAAAAGTGACTGTGACATACGAACGGACAGACAGAGAGACATCACGAATCTATAAGGGTTCCGTTTTTTGCCATTTGGCAACGGAACCCTAAAAACACGTAAAAAGCGTTGATATACCATGAATATACCGTATCATCGGTCAAAACAAAACCTAACAACGTTTTCGTGAGGTTATTATAACTTCAGAATTACTTATAGTTTCATTCGTTTTTAATTAGATTATGAAATATTAATTTGAAAATTTTAGCTAATTGATCGGCGGTCAGAGGGCCCATGAAGAATTGCCCGGGTTAAGATAGTAGGTTCGGACTTAATTGCACCGAAAGGGACCGAAAAACATAGTTGGCAAAATGTGGGTCTGTATTCTGGTTTTCAGACGTCAGGATTTGTTCTAGTTTGTCAGGATTTTTGGACCTTGTCAGGATTCCGATTAATAAAAATTACTTATAACTATTATTCGTCGAATTATCCTAACTAGGTATTACTTCTACTACTGTAGGTGGTAGAGTCAAGCAACAGTCATTTTGGCCGTTGCATAAATGGGCCGACTCGACCGGGGAAGCACCACCCTCTCACAGAATATCGACGCCAAGTAACAGTATTTGAACTGTTGCGTTCCGTTTGGTGAGCGAGAGTGCCGGAGCCCAATCTCCTTTCCCATCCCCTCCTAAACTCCTTTTCCATCCCCTCCCAAACTCCTTTCCCATCCCCTCCCAAACTCCTTTCCCATCCCCTATCCTTTACAGGGTCGGCAGCGCGAGTGTAACGCCACTGGTGTTGCACACGTCCATAGGTCACGGTAACCGCTTCCCATAAACTTCCATTGACACGTGTGGGAGCACTTAACTATAATGCTGAAACTTACTAAAACAAATCAATCTTTTTAATATAAATAGAGGTAAGATATTATATTATTCTAATTATTCGGTGCCTAGGTGCCTGCGTGAGATACCTTATGTAGCAAAATGTATAATGTATATACTTGAGTGTATGTATTTGGAGAAATATTAAAAATATCGTCAATCCCGACAATTTGCACCGAAGATGCGCTACGAGAAAATTGAAATTTCGTCGTTCAATTTACTTTTCAATCTTTCATCCAATGCTCTCCTCGCCGTCGGCTGTCCTCGATTGACGAACGAAGCTATGCACCTTTAGGCAAAATTTACTTGCCTACTATGTGTGTTATATAGATGGTTTTACGAAATGAGTATCTTTTAAACAAAGCCGTTTTACTTCATAATTGTTTAAGATATTCATTACCTACCCTTTTTCTGAACATCACCAATGTGGTTGGTGTTGGTTTATCGAGATCAACTTCAACTGCCCACTTAAATTTACCTTATATACTGGATTTGTTAGTCGACCTGTAATGATTTGTTCCTCAATATATATTCAAACCATCTCACAAATACCCTTTTCAAGTCTCATTAGTATACATCTTCTGTAAGTGACTTTACAGAAGATGTATACTAACTAATAAACGCCGAATAAATCTATAAGAAAATTCATTATTTTATAGTAAATTTACCTTTTAAGGGTTCCGTTGCCAATTGGCAAAAAACGGAACCCTTATAGATTCGTCATGTCTGTCTGTCTGTCCGTCCGTATGTCACAGCCACTTTTTTACAAAACTATAAGAACTATGCTGTTGAAACTTGATAAGTAGATGTATTCTGTGAACCGCATTGTGATTTTCACACAAAAATAGAAAAAAAAAAAGCAATGGGGCTCCCATTACTTAGAACTGAAACTCAAAATTTTTTTTTTTCATCTAACTCATACGTGTGAGGTATCTATGGATAGGTCTTCAAAAATGATATTGAGCTTTCTAATATAATTTTTCTCTAAACTGAATAGTTTGCGCGAGAGATACTTCCAAAGTGGTTAAATGTGTGTGTCCCCGTCCCCCCCTGTAACTTCTAAAATAAGAGAATGATAAAACTTAAAAAAATATATGATGTACATTACCATGTAAACGTCCACCGAAAATTCGTTTGAACAAGATCTAGTAAGTACCTAGTAAGTAGTAGTAAGTAGTACGTCAGAAATCGTAAAACGCAATTTTACCTTTCATTCAATCAACTCAAATATAAAATTAAAAAAAAAGCATATATAAATCTTAAGGCTTTAAAAAAAAGCATTATTACTGCTACGGAACCCTTCATGGGCGAGTCCGACTCGCACTTGGTCGCTTTTTTTTTTGTGCGGAAATCCCTTCTGCTGCCTGCCGACATAACCGCCCCGCTGGCCGGTGTGGCCGGGCTTGAACCGACTAAAACCGCACGCATAGAGCATATCGCTCGCAACCCGTTTGACCCTGGGCCATCTCCCGTTTCGAGATGGCCCCCTCGGGTTTGGGAACCGCGGTTTGGGGGAGGGGCGCTAGTCGCCTCACCGTCCCGGCCTTCTTATGCTGGGGTGACAGGCGCCTCACCTGCCACCCCCAGGCCTGCGCTCATGGAGGACGAAGGTCGTTAAGCGACCTCCGGCGCCTGAGTCACCTACGACGCGCGGCGAATTTTAATTGAATATTATTATATAATTTCACGTTTCTAATATTAATTGTATGCATCGTTCTCGATGCATACAATTAATACCAATGTACAGTTTGCTACATTCACTCCTTATAATAGTTTTAATATCTCCACACATCCGCTCGCATATCTAATCTCCAGACACAAAATAAACTACATAACGAACACTCAAATCTAAAAAGAATATATTTTCTGCCACATACACCGACCTCGTAAAAGTGGAAGATAAAATTTTTACGCGCCACACCAAGTACGTAAGTGAATTGTAGAAAAAAAACTTTAATATTATACATTGCGATAACTGCGACGTGAATTGTCAGTGGTTCCCACTATACCGGGAATTTATCCCGTAGTGAAAACAACTCGGGAATCGTATACCATTCAATTTCCGCGCACTTTTCCGCAGCAACTATTTTTGGCGGGAGGACACACGAACAGTGAACGAGCGACCGAATTGAAGATTGGTATCTGTTAATTTGTTCAGTGATTTAATGGAAGTCTGTGGTTGGTCATTTTTATCTTCGGACGTTTAAGGTTTTCATTCGTGCTTAGTTTGCTGGCAGTGCACTGACCTATTTTAAAACCGGATTAAAGCTGGTGAACATATATAGTGTCACCAGTTTCTTTTATTACATTTGTCTAATCTTGAATTAAATCCTGATTCCATCGCTCATGTGCTACAATGATGTGAAGATATTCAATATAAATAGTGACGCGATAGGCGTCTCACTGGAATTTACTTTTAGACATGTTCTCTGTTGAAAATTATAAATTCACTGGTGGTAGAAATTTGATGACACAAATTTGTCACAAAATTCGGCCGGGTAGGTACCACCGTGCACGATTGCGAAAAACTCTCCATAGTAATCCAATTTCGGTTTGATTGCGTTCAGGGGTCAGCAAGTGCATAACCGGGCAGGGGGATTGTGGTCGCAGCACTAGTGGAACCGGTAGGTGTCATGCGGTGCTGCGACGACAATCCTCTTCTGATGAGGCCGTCAAGCTGAGTGCCACCATTGTTAACATGGTACGTGTATGTTATGGTGACCCTCTTTCCAGAGACTTTACCCTCAGCTTACCATCAGGCGAGGTGAAGTCAAATTGACGTGTCCCAAATACATAAAAAAAAAAATTGTCAGAGTTTGGTGACAAAAATTGCCATTCCAATAAGCTTTAAGAGCACTTACTCTTCTGTGAGTAAAATGTTAACGCATACGGACTTCTTATTTGTAAGAAATATCAAAAAGAGAAAATATTGAAAGTATAGCTCTGATTTCTACCACTAGACTGATTTTTAAATGGAATTAATATTATTAAATTTGTATGAAAACAATCACAAAATAGAAAATTATAAATAACTAGCTATTGTCCCTCGACTTCGCCCGCATGGACTTTTGTTCCCGTTCCCGCTACCCTACCTATTCCAGGGATGAAAAGTGGCCTACGAATTTAATCCAAAGTATAATCTATCACTGTACTATTTATATAATTTCAGCCAGATCCGTTTAGCCGTTAGAAAGTGATTGAGTAGTAAACATCCAATCAACTTCACAAACTTCCCCATTTATAAGATTAGTAGGATTCCCATACATCATCTACTACTACTACAGTATAATGAACATTTATTGAAGTTGCCCAATAATCTGGGTCTTGCGGCAGATAGTAAATGTATGTCCAAGGATGTTTAGTTGGGGAAAATAAAACGCTTGCCGCTCAGTACGCTAACGTAACCTACCCTGAGCTATCATAATTCCCGATCAATATGCATCGTTAAAAAATCCTTCGAGTTCCACTAGTCGCTATATGTATTCGCAATTTCAATTATTTTAATGGTTTTTATTGCTTGAAATGTTTATATTGCCTCGTTGATTCCACAGCAGAAAATTACGCTTATGTTTTTGTGCAATCATGAGTTTTTGGTTTCGATTCTCAGGTCAGGCTAAGTGTTACTAGCATGAATCTAGGAATGTGTCCTTAATGTTGTGTATAACCCTAAATAGGTTTAGGCGCAGTAGGCCGTATTTCCAAAACAGCTACAGAGTCGCAAAAGCGCAACGTAATCTAAAAGCCTAATTCAAAAATACAGCAATTTGATTTTTAAGTTTGTAATTATTATGATATTTTCGGAAGTTTACGCGAATATCACACATTGTAAATGTCAATAATAAAATAACATCAAATAAATCGCGATAGAATCCGTTAAAAATAGTTTTATTTCAATTTGTTATTATTATTGGTTCCACCTGCAAAATTTCTTTGAATTTTATTGCTTGACATAATATGAATGAAGTCCAATTTGTATGGCTCACTGCGGTAAACTCTTAAAGACAAAGCACTCCCGGTGAAATCTACTAGTTGGACCGAACGGCCGACTGCAGTCCAGTAGCGGTGGTTTATTGCCAAGGATGTGGGCATCCCTTGATGAATAGTTTCCCCCGTCAGCGACAACGACTGTACAGAGAAATGATGCGGAACGAGTTATTAACTTGACACATCGCCAAGTATAGAGAACTGCTGTAGAGTAATGGGTGACGGAAGAAATCTAACATACACGTATATTTGTCTTTAAACTTATTTTTTATTATTAAATTTTCAGTTAATAGAGACGAGTGATCAAGTGTGTGGTTAAAATTCGGCCTAATTCATGATTTTTAGGGTTCCATACTTGAATGGTAAAACGGTACCCTACTACTAAGGCTCCGCTGGTCAGTCTGTAACCAGGCTGTATCTCTTGAACTGTGATATCTAGACAGTTGAAATTTTTAGAAATGTAGGTATTTCTGTTGCCGCTATAACAATAAATACTGGAAACAAAATAAAATAAATACTTAAGGGGTGCTTCAATACAAGAAACGTAATCTTATTGCCGTTTTTTGCTCAATATTAATGACTAAAATAACCAGGTTGTATCTCATGAGCCGTGATAGCTAGACAGTTGACATTTTCACAGATGATGTATTTCTGTTGCTGCTATAGAACAAATACTAAAAACAGAATAATCTAAATATTTAAGAGGGATAGACACGTACTTTGGATAGATACGTACCGTACGTACGGAACTCTTCATGCGCGAGTTCGACTCGCAGTTGACTGTTCTTTTTAAAATTTAATTTTCACGTTCTTTTTCTTAAATCAAATGAAATTTAAATTGTTCTATTACGTCAGATCGCGTCAGATCCGAAGTTTTCGCTTCACGTATTAATATATAAATATTAGATTTAGATATTTGATGTTCACTGTTAAAATCATTTTGCCATACAGACACATGTTTGTCACAAAATAAAATCAAACCATCCTACTTCCTATCTTACCAATATGTTTGGAGGTTTAGTACAGGGATAGATTAGTCTGGAATAACACATAGGCTTTCTATCCCTGGAATAGGTTCCCATGGGAAACTGGAACGAGAACAGTATTATACGCGGGTGAAGCTGCAGGCAAAAGCTAGTATTATATATTACCTATTAGTCTTTCAAATTAAAACAAGACACATTCAAACTCCCAGATAGACTAGTCATTTGGTAGCTAAAGTGTAATTTACCCATCACTTTAAAACATTTGGACAGACCAACCAACTTTTTACGTCACAAAACGATGTCGTCAAAAGTAAAAGACAAACATTTAAGCCGGGAAATAGAATACGTCCACAGACGCCATAGAGCACTGGTAAAGTGATTGACGAGGTAATTTGAGCGGACAGGACTAAATACTAGTGACAGATTTGATCTGGCCACGTTTAAAATAGGGTTTGCAAATATATTGGAGTTACCAGGAACGCATGAAGTATTAAACGGTTCCTCATTGAAAAGTTATTCGGTCTTGATGTTTTGGCGTTGACGTTTAATGACGTATATTGACGTATATATAGATAAAATATACTAAATGCACTGGCTTCGGGACCCAAGTCAACCTCATCTGCAAGCCGGTACACTTGCTGTTTAACGGACGAGGCTTTCCATTCGGGATTGGAAAGAAGACCGCAGTTGCTCCCATAAAAGTCGTATAAGCAAATATACGGCCTCCTTCTCTCTGTCCAAAGGGAAAAGGAGTCAGTCGACCCTAGGTTACGAGGTGAATTCGGTGGTTCTCCAAAAACACCCCTCTGAGAGTACTGCCACGCAAGTCACCCCTCAAGGCGTAAAGCCAGTATTTCTTTCCTCTTCCCCTCCTAACGGGACCCAGCGTTGTGTCTTACTGTAGACCCGAGACGCAATAATAAACTTTTAAATTCGAACACTTTTCTTTCGAACACTTTTCTATAGTCAAAGTATGCAGGAAAAATTGTTTTAAGAAAAAATAAATTGACCCGCTTTCTCCAATAGTAGGTACCTCTTAAAAGGTACTTTTCCGTTTTGCAGCTAAAGATTGTAGTTCAGCTTTCTATACTAAACAACTGGCTTGCTCGCATAGTAGGTAGTTACAAATCCTCAAGTAATACGGTGTCACAAGTGATTCTTTGCCATATTATCCGGAAGCCACATTAGTGCTAAAAATGGACGCTGAATGGGACTGGGTCATTCCTTCCTTCTAACTAAGATCGCAAGAAATCAAATATACAATTGTGATATTTTATAAAAACTGATTTCATTAAAAAGAAATACTACCAACTAGCTATTGCCCGTGACTTCGTACGCGTTAAGTTCGGAATAGATCAAGGTATGTTTATTTCTGCAGTCTCGATACTAACACGTAAGTAATAAGTTATTTTATTTAACGGGCCGGATGAGGTGATCTGTGCACTCATTTTACATTATAATTCGAAATAGATATAGAAATATGTAAGATCAAAATCAATTTTCCCTGTTTCCTTAATATAATAGCCTAATGATATTCATTGTGAAACGTTTATGCGTCTCTAATCAACTATCTTTTATACGTGGGCAATTCCGTAGAGTTTCGAAATTTTACATCTTACTACTTTCTTATCTATCTTACCTTTACTTACCTTATATACTTATCTTACCTTTCAGGTATAGCGTGATGAGTTATGCTGGATTTTGATTATGCCAGAGTTCTGCTGAACTACCAGATTTTGTAAAGATCTACCTCCTAATAATAAAGTTTTTAGTTTAATAGGACTACTATGAATCTAGCAATCTACTGGCAATTTTGTGTCAGGAATATGGTACAAAATTGTAAGAATGCGTCATTCGAATATAACCGCTAGGATTCACCTCTTTCAAATGGTGCTTTCTCAGCCGCCATTGTTATAAGAAGCAATGTGTACTATCTGATCATTTTTGTACTGGTTGAGATCTGTTTCGGAAATTGTTGCTCATTTACGTTGTTTTTTTCGATAAAAAGGGCTAAATTTGGTTGTGCAAGTGAGTGAATATGTTATAAGGAAATTTTTGATGTATTTCACAATTCTTGCATAATTTATTTTCGAAAAAAAACTAAGGTTTTCCACACAGGACTATTTGCGTGGTATTATTTGATCAACACAATAAGTACATTGTTTGTCATACTTATAAGTTATAAGATAGGTTGTCTTGCGTCTTAATTCATACATTATACATTTGATATTTTATTCTTTCTATTTATTTTTCAGTTCCATATATTATAAAAATGAACCCTACTGTTATGGATATCAAGGTGGCTTACATTCCATATACCCCCCCAGCTTCCCCATAGACGTACGTACAGGCGTTTAGATTCGATTCGAGAGTATTCCGCCTCTGTATATTGAAAGATCATCGTCATCATCATCATCTTAGCATCACATCCGAAGCCTTCACCTCGGAGCCGGGATTAACGCAGCGTTACTCCCGGTATTCAATCGGGAGAAAAGCTTGTACTTTGGAACCTGACACTTTCTCCTCCTTATGTGGCTATTCTTGGCTTTTACGGGAGTGATTGCCGTCTGATCCTACAATCTCGAGAGGGAAGCCAGCGCCAGGTGACCGGCTCGCAGATAAGTTGGGCTTGGAACCTAAAAATCTTAGTGGGGCTGCATACACCATTTTTTGATACCAGGGTAGTGTAAAAAATTAAAACGATTAACTATAAATTATTTTTATTGTTACTTAGTAACGTTGAATACATTATTTGTCAACAGTGCTAGTCAGAGCGAGTATGAAGGTTGTGCAGGCGCAGTGCGGCTAGGCGGCGCTCACCGCTCGAGCCGACCACCCGATGGGCAAGACGTCTGGTGGACGCCCTGACGCTGGTGTGCGAGCACACAGGATCGCTACTAGAAGGTAATGTTACAAAAATATAAGAAATGCTTCAACATGATTTAAATTTTACTCAGTTTAATGTAACTAAACTACGCACTCGTTCCGAATGAGAATTTTAATGAATAAAAGTATGAAAATGAGTGGGAGTCGAACCCGCGTCCACTGATACAGATGGTCAATGGTGTCACTGCCAGGGAAGCCTAAGACCGTGCGAAGTGGAGAAGGAAAAACCGGGATGCGGGCCCCGGACTTTGGAGTCGGAGTTTGATGAAGGCCTCAGATGCGACTGGGACTTAATGTTGAGAAGATGATATAATAACTCTGAAGGAACGATGTGAGATCTTTCTCCGACAATAAGGGAGAATCTTTCGACTAAGCAAGATAATCACGGCTGGCTTGCCGTCGCCCAACGGATAATGTTGAGATATTGTATAGGAATATGTTAAGTTATCGTGAGAACTTCCATTGCACGATGCAGAATCAATAGTTCCCTAGAAATTCAGCTTGCTATCGCTAGATGACTCTGGATACATATGGCCACATAACTATTAAATATTATTATTTAAATAGGCATCAATGCTTTCAACGAGTTGAAAAATACAACAAACAATCTCATACGCATGTCTCACTGAGAACACAAGAATGATTTCCACATATTTATAATAATAAACATTTTATCACTGAGCCAAGACTGAGGTAACTACGATAACTAGATATAAAAAATAAACACAATATCCATTAACAATGAAAAGTATATGATACGAGTCGGCAGACGTTTGACCGAGTTCTAAATTTACACGTGAATCACGATATCATTCAAACAGACAAAGAGTTTGTTCTACTTGACGGTAGCAGTTGTTTAGACATCAATCTTCAAACACCGTGTTCTGTGATACATTTGACAAGGCTAACACCTGTATTTATTTGACAGCCTCTGTATGACTGAACAATACTCGGCAAAGTATCACTCACAGGGTTTATTTTTTCACAACATAACAAACCACATATCATCTGAGTTCAATAGGACGGTTTTGGAAACAAAAACAGCAAGGAGTACCACAAGGTTGTGTGTTGGGTTCATAATATTTATTTTTATATTCTGTGAGTCATTGTATAAAAGATTATTAGATGATAACAATATACAGATTTATTTAATTAGCCACAAGTCAGAAAAAGCGATTAAAGCACCGTAGTGCATAATATATCACACAAGTTAGACAATTTGGACTGTAGCCAATGTTGTTTTTTTTCATAAATATTGTCGACTGAATGAGTCTTTCTAGTATAATAAGAGGTGAATGTGTGTGGTTAAGATAATCTCATATATTCTCCCTACTAGCTTATGCCCGCGGCTTTGCCCGCGTGAAATTCTGTTTCCATTCCAACTTCTCATGGAAACCTATTCCATTGATAAAAAGTACCCTATGTGTTATTCCAAACTATAATCTATCCCTGTACCAAATTTCAGCAAGATGCGTTCAGCCGTTTTTGCGTGAAAGAGTAACAACAAATATCCATCCATCCATCCAAACTTTCACTCACTTTCACATTTATGATATTATTGGTATATTACGGGTTAATTTTGCTATTGTGATGAAGATGATAATTATTATTATTTGACATTGAATGATTGATATAATGCAAAATGCAAACGTTGCCCTGTCAGCAGTTAATAAGAAGAGAGTATATGGAATGAGGATATGGTTCTTAAAATCTAAAATCTTTTAAAAAACCTTGCAGTTACCAGTCCTATTGTAGACGACAGAGAGAGGGGTGCAAAGAAAAAGTGGGGTTTTTAAGTGGTCACTTGTGTCGTTAACACTTATGTAGAACTGTATTATTGTTTTTTTGGTAAGAAAAAAACGACCTTATACCTACAGATTTGTTTCTTGTATGGAAACCTTCGAGGTACTGGGTATCACTTCGTGATGCGAGAGAATTGCCTTATGAGGCACCTTGCACCCCGATGCCTGAAGACCCGAGACGACGTGCGGTTTTACCCAGGAGAATTCCGCACGAAAAAAATAAAATGCTGCTGAGTATCACTTTACTAATGATAGTAAGTAATGGTCATATGGACTTAACCTAAACCTCCCAATATCTCGATCGTCAGACCTATTGTGACATAATGGTCACGGGGCACGTTTTTTCAGCGATTTCATTGGTCAAAGAGAAGCGAAGCTGCTGAGGCTGCAGAGGAGGCCATCTACAGAGTGAAGTGACAACTGATTATGGAAACAGAAAGTACACAGTGAAACTAATCAAAGATTTATAAAAAAACATATTTGCCATCGCCTTATCGAAAACGAAAACGCTTGAATTGTAATTTGTTGTATTTATTTAGTGACTGTCCTGTATTTTTATTTATTTGTTGTTCAAGTAGTAGTTGTAGATCCAAAACTAAATAAATTAACGACTACATGGATGTATGACTTACATAAATCACAAAGGCTTATACTAGATAAGTTATAATTACATACATTTAAACTAAGACGGAACATTATTACAACTGACAGTAATAAAACTTTTGAATTGATAATACTGAAGGAAAAAAGAAGAAACTTCGATATTTTAGCAGTAAAGTACCACAAAAGAAGTCCGACATAACCGCCCCCGCTGGCCGGCGGGGGGTATTAGAAGGGATTTTCGCACGAAAAAAGAAAAAAAAGTAGAGAAAGTTGAGATTCCAGAATATACTGACTGTTGATATTACTAAACCACCATAATTATACCGAAATTAATAATATTCTCGCTTACCCCTGCTGCTAAGCTAAATTGCTTGTGTTGAAGTGGGTTTACGTCGGTGTTGTAATGGTCAGGATTCATAACTGTGGCCTTTCGAACACTGAACCACTAATAAAATAAATAAATCTGTTGACAAACAGAAGAGAAGAAGGAACTGAATTGTGTTTGTCTTACATATTTATAAATACATTTCATGCAGATGTTACTCTTCCAAATAACACTTAAATCAGAACGACTTTTGGAACGAGTGCGCAGTGATTGTGCTCTCACAGTGTAGGTATAGATAGATACAGCGAGTACTTGACACCCAACTGATTTATACTCTACCGGCGGCACAAGGAGCAAGTCAGACACAATGGACGTAAGATTTGGACAGGAATCGGATGCAGACCTAGAAGGAAACCTCGTGTCTGCACCGAGTCCTTTCTAAATGTTTTGCGCCGTATCCTTTTTAAGATTTCATTAAGGGAAACTGCATCTGCGAAGTTTCTGAGTCTTATGGCCACTTTGTTTAGCTAGTGGGAGAACTGGTTGGACCGCACATTCTATAGAAACATCTGCAGTATAACTTTTTTTAAAGTTGCACGTCAAAATGGCTTCACTCTGTCTGATGGAAAGATGTAAGTGAAGTCTGAACAATAAAAACAACTGTTATATAATTTTTGACCATTTTTATTGAAAGACTGCATCGGAATACTCACAATAGTAGGGGCCACAAATTACTGCTAAAGAGACAATAGCTTTAAGCAAATGCAAAAGCGGCGTACAGTCCACATTATTAATCGTTACCTCATGACTAATAATGCGGACTGCAGGCGGCTGCAATCTGTCGAGAGCATCTTATACCTAAATACTGTATGCAGTGTTTCACCGGGTCCAGAAAACCGAGTTTACGTCAAGAGAATTTGATTACGATCTCGATGTAGCTTTATTGATCAGTTCGCAGTGAACATCCATTCCGAAATTTGATGTTGTTGAGTCCTTAAGGGAGAGGAAGGAAGGTACACTGACTGTCAACGGACATATTTGTGTCTTCTTGGCATTGAACTCGACCAGGTTCTCAGAATCCTATTGAGAAATTTGTTTTAGTACTTGGTCAAGCTCAGTAACAAGCTGCCGTATCAGTCTCATTTTGATATCGCTCAGGATGTTTTAAAAGAGTGTTTATACACCTCTGTTTATCCCTCGGGGAATATAAACCCGTTAGTCCATATGTTTTAATCTACATCAATTGTCGCAAACAATAAAAAAGCATCTCAAAATTCTGTTCCTGACCTTGGCAGCCCTCAATTGTTCTATTTTTATATCTTAACATCTTTCCCTTCCTATGTTGATTACTAATGTCCCAAATTTCACCGTTTTCTTTTAAAATCATTGATTTAGTTCGTGGCACATGTGCGGTAAATCGGCGCGCACGCATTTCGGTTATTTCGTTTACAGTAGTTCAGTTACCTTCATTCATAGTTGTTGTGGCAATTACATTTACAGCGGATCAATCGTTTTTCTCATTAATTGATTGGTGAGTTTTATTTTACATACTATGTTTTCTTCTTTTTTACGCGTCTAGATGAATACTTATGCTGTTCAGGTATCAAATGACTACTAGGTGGCTATCAGTATCAACAAAACTACTACGAAAAGTGTCACTTGTATGTTTTTGTCTCCCTTAATGAAGTCGAGAATAATCTATTTCTATTCTTTATCTTGATTCAGTCTAATAGGTTACCATAGCCTATGAATGCATGTAATACCAGTGACGTTACAAGCACGTTGCCGACCACACAACAACTTTACGCCCTTTTCGAATTGTTTTTGTTTTTTACCTAAATGTAACTGCCTGAATGAAATCTTCTATCGACATAAAAATTCATCGCTAAATGTGCTACTAAGCTTAAAACTTAAGAACGACTCCAATTAGGATCATTTATTTTTATTGTGTTCGTAATTTGTCACGAAAAATATGAATGAAAATATTGTAGATTGCATGGAAAATGTTGACAATTGGGTGACGCCGACCGCGAAAAGCTAATTAGTCCATTGAAAAGTTACATTTGGGGTTGCCTTTTTTAGAGGACGCAATTTTATTTTTTTGATGTGTAGGGGGGTCAGTGTAAAGCTAAAACCAAGTTTGTAGGGTCGCCACCCTTGTCCCACGGCCGCCATCTTGAAAATAGGGGTTGAAATGGTTTTTACGATATATCTCTTAAACTATTTATCTGATAAAAAAATTTAGTTAACATTTTTTGTTGCAAATTCAATTCTCTACAACTTTGGTAAAGGCCTAAAAATGTAACATTTGGACTAAATATTCGAGGCAAAAATCTTGAACAAACATCAAAAAATTCGCGCATGTGCACTAACTGGCCAATCTAAAAAACAATAAAATGATTGATCAAGCAATCACGCAAGTCCATTAAGCTCACGATTAGTTTAATATATTTATCTATGATTGGTTGATTGGCGTGCCTCCGCCGTCGCGTCCCGTGCTTACCGCCAAAGAGAACTAAAACGCGCTACTGCGCAGGTAGAGTACATTCTCAAGTTTTTTTTTCCTAAGTATAACTAATACTAGCTGATGACCGCGGCTCCGCCCGCGTGGTGGTTGGTAATCGTTACCTGGTCATATCTCTATTCTATATGACCGCGCGATTGCAAATAGACATACGGCAGCTATTAAGTCTGACCAAGACCTTCTTAATAGAAAAATTGCATCAAAATCCCTTCTGTAGTTTTTGCGTTCATCTCGAACAAAAAGAAAAACAGACAGGAATTCCAACTTTAATAACAAAATACATTTTTGTTTTGTTTTTTTTTCAGATTCATTAATTTAACATAACCGAAGTTTTGTTTTAAATATCTCCAATGTGCAGCCATAACTAGTTTACAATTTTATACCAGTACAGATAAAGCCCTTGTCCGCAGAGACTCGTGCGTGTCGTGGGGCAGACGGGGCCGCTGCGCGGGCGGGCGCACGGGCGGCGTGTCTGCGGCCGCGGGCAGCGGCGCGGGCGCGGGCGTGGCCGCGTGGCGGAGGCGCGAGCGCGCGCCGCAGCCGCGCAGGCCCATGGAGATCCTCACCAGCATCTACGCGTTGCTGTCTGGCGGGGTGAGTATTACCGTTAGATTGTCCGCTGTATTAAGCGGGACACGGCGCGAGGACCTGCGGCGGCTACGTCAAGAAAAAATCGTGTGAAAAACGGCCCGCCTAACGCAGCGTTGCTCTATGAATTTGGTTGAAACGGCAAACCTGCGCACGCGAACGCTGCGACCTGTGGCCGCACAGGGTCCCGCTCAATGCAGCGAACGGCCACAGTCGGACACTTTTTCATAGGATATAATAATATGTTTATTGTCAGCCAGTTACCTTGTCTTGTCTCTCTTAGAACGGATGCAGGGGGCCCCGAGAAAAAAAAAATCTACATTCTACACAGCGCTATGTAGACCCATGGTAAGCATAGCTTAACTAGCTTGCGTTATGGGTTCTAGAATACGGATATACATACTTAGATATTCTTTTTGTAAATACATGCATATTATACATAGAACAATTAAACTATACAAGATTGACGGATGATGCCCTGACGCAGGCTTTCCTGTCGATGTCGTAGATCAGACGACAGTCGTTCCTAAAAAGCCAAAATAAACCAAATAATGTACTTGTTGGAGAGTGTACCTCTTGTTGTTTGCTTGTTCTTTACACAAACAATCAACAAGAGTTATAATCAACATTCAATCATTCAAACATCAAAGTTGGAAAAAGTTTTTTGTAGTTGAAATTACTGTCTGTTCCCGAGCTCTATGAAAAGTCTATCTCCTGTCTAGTCTAAGTACTATTAACGAGTGCGAGTAACCTTTTGCCATTAGGTGAATTATCTATTTGCCACCTTAGTAGCTTACTAAACAGTACACTTATTCATTCTGAGATTGGGTGTTCTTGGGGTGCCTATATCGTCGGGCCCAAAACAACCTCTCCTTTGTCGGGGTGCGAGGGATATGCTCTATGGGCAACCTTACACCCGAGTCTTTAGACCCGAGACGGCGTGCGGTTTTAGTCGGTTCAAGCCCGATATAACCGCCCCCGCTGGCGGGCGGGAGGGTATCCGAAGGGATTTTCGCACGAAAAAAAAAGGTGCACCTTCTGTTTAACAGTGGAGGCTCTAGCGCAGTTTTTCCTCTCGAAATTAGAATGTCAGACGGCAGTCGGTCACATAAAAGCCATATAAACCAAACCAAAATGAGAGAAGGAGCCAGGAGCCCTCGGATGCAGCCAGGAACCACTGTGGAGGAACGAATGTGATGTTCCTCCAACACAAAGGGAGGATCCTCCGACCAGGCAAGGTGATCATGCCTGGCGGGCCGCGGCCCAACGGTTGTCGTTGGGATGTTGTATATATTACAACTTCACTTTCGCGATTCAGGATTGGTATTGATGTAGTAGTATCCAAGTAGTTCACCTTGTTGTCGCTAGATGGCGCTGGGTATATGTGGTATCGCCACATCACTCCCCTCCAAGACCGGAGGTTGATTGCGATGAGTCAGCTGTCTTAAGCTCTCTTGTGGAGCGTGCCAGTGCCAGTCTTGTGTAGTTCCATTTCGTCGGAACTGGACGCCGCTGGTTCCATTCGTGGAACAGTCTTCCTCGCTAGTCCTCGTTAATTGGGACTAACCGCTGGTCCCGAAGATGCGGGGCTGAGTGCGGTGATGCGGTGCTGCGGTGAAATGCCCAGTGAGTCGGGGCTCGAAGCGTCGAGGTGAGTCCTCGGTGAGCCCTCGGTGAGGCGAGGCGAATCCTCAGTGAGATGAGGTGAGTCCTCGGCAGTGAGACGGGGCGAATCCTCTTGAGTCGAGGTATATCCCCCGTGTATGGGGCGAATGCTGCGTAGACGGGAGAGATGTGCTCTTCTTATGTGGACCGTGTATATGCCGTAGGCAATGATTGCTACGTAGACGGGAGAGATGTGCTCTTCTTATGTGGACCGTGTATATGCCGTAGGCAATGATTGCTACGTTGACGGGAGAGATGTGCTCTTCTTATGTGGACCGTGTATATGCCGTAGGCAATGATTGCTACGTAGACGGGAGAGATGTGCTCTTCTTATGTGGACCGTATGTGCAGTGTACGGTGCCTTAGAGGCTGATGTGGCCGTAGGGTAACCAGGCTGCAGCGGTCGCTGCATGCTGTGGTATCCCAGTTGAGGCCGAAGCTGCTGGATGGCGAAGACTTAATTACCGCTCATGCGGAAGAAGTGAATAGGATGGTGGCGATAGGAATGCTGCTGATATGTTCAGCGAAGGTTACGTGATCATATCACGTCGTCGGGGTCACCACTGTGGAGGAACGAAGTGTGATGTTCCTCCAACACAAAGGGAGGATCCTCCGACCCGGCAAGGTGATCACGCCTGGCGGGCCGCGGCCCAACGGTTGTCGTTGGGATGTTGTATATATTACAACTTCACTTTCGCGATTCAGGATTGGTATTGATGTAGTAGTATCCAAGTAGTTCACCTTGTTGTCGCTAGATGGCGCTGGGTATATGTGGTATCGCCACACCACCAAGATGATGATGATAATTTAATCTGAGATTAGAAAATTGGAATGACAGCTATGCACCAGTTGTATATTACCTAATCTGGGGCTAAACAACGTTGCGAGTACAGTAATACTCCGGACTTACGCGATAGCTGACCGAATGATGACCGTGTAAGTCGAATTCGCGTAAGTCGGCGTGCAATTTTGCATACAAAACGTATAATATATATTTAATTGGGACTAAAACGTTCAATTAAATATAGGATAATTCATAATGGCGGCCTCTGTGGCATAGCGGTAGTGCATTCGACTGCTACAATAGGGGGCGCGGCTTCGATTCCCGCTCAGTGCAAATCTTTGTATGCATGAATATGTTTATTTGCATTGGTCTAGGTGTTTCTATGTATAATATGTATGTATTTACAAAAAAAAGTATTTAAGTATGTTTATCCGCCTTCTGGAACCCGTAACACAAGCTAGTTAAACTATGCTTACTTTGGGACGAGAAAGCGCTGTGTAGAATGTCGTTGAGTATTTATTTATTTATTATTTAATAATTAATTATATGTATTCACTAGCTGATGCCCGCGGCTCCCGCGCGGAGATCGGTTGTCGTTTTAATTCATATCTCCGGTTCTACGTAATGAATTGCAATCAAACAAACGGATTTTAAACCAAAAAAATCAAAAAAACAGATTTTACGTCTGACCAAGACCTGTCCAATATAAATAACTACATCAAAATTCGTTCAGTACTTTTAGTGTTCACGCGAACAACAGATAAATAGACAAGAATCCAAAAAAAAAATTGTGTTCATAATCGTTCATTTAACATAACCCAAGTTTTTTTTTTATATTTTCAATGTACAGACACGATTATTTTACGATTTTATAATAGTATAGAATCAATTTACATAGTGCTGGATAAAAATAAACATAAAATGAAGTTATTTCGATGTAGAAACACGCCTGAAAAGTTTAATTTTCCTTCTCTCGCAAAATTTCACGGGGTACCATTTTATTTTTATTTTTTCGTGCGGAAATCCCTTCGGATACCCCCCCGCCGGCCCGCAGAGGCGGTTATGTCGGGCTTGAACCGACCAAAACCGCACGCCGTCTCGGGTCTTAAGACGGCGGGGTGTAAGGTTACCGATAGAGCATATCCCTCGCACCCCGACTGACCCTGGGCCATCTCCGGTTTCTCCACTGTGCCATCAGCAAATTAGAGGGACACGTGGAAAGCTTCCGAACAGCCCTCAATAGGGCCGTCCTCGCCTCGGTCGGAGTTGGCCATAGGCGGCAGCGTCTCTCCCACCCTAGGAGACAGGCGCTGCTGTCTCCGTTCGTCGAAGCACCCCTTCACGGGGTACCTGGCTTTTTTTTCAAAATTTGTAACCCCTATTCCATTGAAGGGGCTTCTGTTAAATTCACAATCGTTATTTGATTTTCCGATTCAACTGGGTCAAAACATAGCGTGATAAAAACCGCGTACCCCATCTCCGAATTCGCGTAATAAGGGGTAGCGTTGGTCGGGGTATTACTGTACTTCAATTTAAAAACATTGAAATACATAAATGAAATACTTAACCATATTTCGTATATTTAGTACATTTTATAGATCTACTAGTAAAAACACAAGCAGGTTGTCGCAGTCATCACATGAATAAATTTACGGATATATTTATTATTTAAAACTAAATTGCTATTCAAATGCCCCAGTTAAACCAAGCGGTTTCCCAATTTGCAGCGATATTACCGTGAATATTAAACATTCTTAATTTACGTTTGTATTTTAAACTCTGTGTCTATGTTTATAAGAGCTGTTTTATTTATGCAGCAAGGGGTGAACCCGAAGATTGATTCCGTTGCATTCCGACTGCACTGCGGTGCTACTACTGCAGCGTTGTTAGCAGCTAGCGCGGCACTCACAACGCGCCACCTAGTGGGCAATCCTATTGACTGTATTCATACGAGGTAAGCTACTTTTTCAGCTAGCTAGTAGTTCAAATAGTACACGATGGAAATGACAGGTGGCGTTGTAAAACATTTTAGACTAAAAATAATATTTTTACTCGCTAATTTAAATTCGTTTATGAATTGTGACAATATATCATTGTTATTTGAATCATGTAAGCAATATTCTAAAATAGGTGGAGAGCTATAATTTATGTCCTAATATTCTTTACGATAAACACATTTCGTTAGATATTCGTGCCAATTATTGTGTTATTAAGTTAATAGTTTAGTTTCATAATAAACTATAATACAGGTAGGTAGTCATGGCACATTTAAAATTAAACACATTTGATTCATCTACCAGGATTATTTTGCTAGATATTAGGCAAGTACGTACCTAGTAATCTGACGTCATTCGTTCATGATCTTGCTTGTTGAAACAATTTGCTAACAATCATTACAATCATTACTGGTGATTAATTATAATGGAGTAAAAAAGATACTTCAAAAAAATAAAACCAAGTTATTAAATGAATGAATTAGAGCACTGCACTTTTTGAGGAATGCGTGGACGAATATACATATTATACCTAAGAAAATGTATATTAGCTTAGAAGCCCTAATAGATAAGGATAGAGGATAAAATAAGACTGGTCACGACTTTTGACTCTCGACTGTACAGACGGACTTGACATTGGCGTCTTCGCCATTAATAATTTTATAAACATTTATTATATTTTTATACTCTTTGAGAAAACCGTACGACGTTGCCGTTAATTTGAAATGCTTAGATTAATTTAGTTTTATAAACATTTACTATATTTTACTTGACATTGGCGAAATTGCGGTGACTTAACGGTGAATAAATAATAATAATAAATAATAAATATTCTACGACATTCTACACAGCGCTTTCTAGACCCAAAGTAAGCATAGTTTAACTAGCTTGTGTTATGGGTTCCAGATTGCGGATAAACATATTTATATACTTTTTTTTGTAAATACATACATATTATACATAGAAACACCCAGACCAATGCAAATAGACATATTCATGCATACAAATATTTGCACTGAGCGAGAATCGAACCCGCGCCCCCTGTCGTAGCAGTCGAATGCACTACCAAAGAAGAATTAACTAAAAGAAGAAGAAGAAAATAAGACTGTACCTCGGAGAAGACGTTAAGCTGTCTCGGTCAGTGCCGGTTGCCATAGGAACACCTATGGCAGTCGTTACGGGTAGTTGGAGTCCTAAAAAGTCCGACAACTGGTCTAACTGCAGAACTTAGATATCGCAAGTGGTTGTTGATGTCAGAATGATATGGCTGTCGCTTAACGGAACATATCGAAATTCGCATGCTTCCTAGTTGGTCTGAGCCGACCCCAATTAAGTTGAGAAAGGTTTGGAGGATGACATAGCCGCGGTAGCCTAGTGGTATGGGTAATGGACTGCTGAGACGAGGTCTCGGGTTCGATCCCAGGTTTTACCATGGCACACACCAATGACTTTTCGATGCTTTTCGAAGTTATGTGTGTATTTATCGCAGGCTTATAAGTGCCCGGTTAATGGCAATAGGCTCGCCACCTATTACATTGGGACCTAAACATAAACTGGCGAAATGTGGGTGCTAGCACCTCTGCCTACCCCTTCGGGGATATAGGCGTGAGTTTATGTTATGTTATGTTATAACATAACTTCACGCCTGTATCCCCGAATGGGTAGGCAGAGGTGTATTACACACCCACGATTCGCCAGTTATGTTAAGGTCCCAATGTAATAGGGGGCGAGCCTATTGCCATTTATCGGGCACATTATTAAGCGAGCGATAATTAACATTTATTAATGCACGCATAACTACGAAAAGTCAGAGGTGTGTGTCCGGGGCGACTGGGGATCGAACTTGAGACCACTTCTCAGCAGTCCGTTACGTACGCGACTAGGCTATCGCCGCTTTTGGAGGATGATGATAGGATAATTTTATTATAAGATAAGATAAAATTATAATATAGAAGATAAGATAATAATCTATTGAAGCTTATAAGTAATTCCAATAATTTAATGAATGAATGAAATTTTCAAGCAAGTAATATGATTACTTTTTCTATAGATTCAAATTGATAATAGTCAACATGCAGAATGGGACTCGAACCCACGACCAATTTCTTTTATAAGATTTCTTTGACCAATTGAGCTGACACAGCTTGGATAGCTGATTCCAATAAAATCATATACTATAAATAAATATTGTAGGTCGAAGTACACAACGCCATCTAGAACCAAACTAAGCAGAGCTTGTCATTTGGGTTTTAGAATGCAGATAAATATACTTAAAGACTTTTTTTGTTGTATATAAATACATATTATACATAGAAACAGCCAGATCAATGCAAATATACATATTTGCACTGAGCGGGAATTGAACCCGCGACCTCTGGCTTAGCAGCCCTTTCTGACATTTATTAATGCACACATAACTACGAAAAGTCAGAGATGTGTACCCGGGGCGACTGGGGATCGAACTCGAGACCTCATCTCAGCAGTTCGTTACGTACGCCACTGGGCTATCGCCGCTTTATTGCCTTGCGCATCTGGCTGTGAATGTAGAAGCAATAATGATGACTTTCATAAAATGGGACTTTGAAACCATTCATGAATATAAGTTTTACTAGCTGTCGCCTGCGGCTTCGCCCACGTGGAATTCTGATCCCGTTTCCACTACCCATAGGACCCTATTCCACCACCATAACCTATATAAGATACACATTTCCACCATACCACCATATCATTGATATATCTCAAAAGGTTTATGCAGAGTTTTCGTTGAAAGCTCCCAGACGACTTATTTTTTTCCGACATCAACAAATATCATTATATATTAGCCAATGTTTACAAAATTAACAAATAATATACTAAAACCTTCCTCGAGAACCACTCTATCTATTAGTGAAAACAGTATGCAAATCAGTGCAGGAGTTTTTGAGATTATCACGAACAGACAGAGAAACAAACAGACAGATGAAGCGGAGGACTTTTTATGTATGTAGTGATTAGAATATAAACTAGACGATCTGGTAAAGAGCGCAGGGACACGGTGGATGCAGGCCGCTACAAACCGGTCAAAATTTAACTCAATGGGGGAGGCCTATGTTCAGCAGTTGACTTCCTACGGCTGATATGATGATGATGATGACGACCTCTTAATATCAACTGCATCACAGCAATTTCCGTGCCCAAAGTTTGCACTTTGGAGCGCGAAGTCCGTTTATTCTTTTAGATTGGTATGTCGGCTTTTCCGGGAGCAACTGCTATCTGACCTCCCACCCCGCAAGGAAAGCCTGCGCCTGAGACTCGTCTGTGGTTTAGCAGTTGCACCTACTAGCAGGCGAAATTGGTTTGGGCCCTGCACACACTATCTTACTTGCCAATATGTTGAGCATTTATTAAATTATTATTTATTCTTCATAAGCGGCGATAGCCCAGTGGCGTACGTAATGGACTGCCGAGACGAGGTCTCGAGTTCAATTCCCAGTCGCCCCGGGCACACACCTCTTGACTTTTCGTAGTTATGTGTGTATTAAAAATGTTAATTATCGCTCGCTTAGTAATGTGCCCGGTAGATGGCAATAGGCTCGCCCCCAATTACATTGGGACCTAAACATAACTGGCGAATCGTGGGTGTGTAATACACCTCTGCCTACCCCTTCGGGGATACAGGCGTGAAGTTATGTTATGTTTATGTTATGTTATTCTTCATTCAGGGATATCCCAGAAGATGTTCTGAACACCTACTGCTGGATTCATTCCACCTTCACGGTCGCTGGCGAGGCGGGTGCGTACCCGGGCGTCAGGGGTGCGGGAACGGCACCACGGCGATACGGGAAGTACTACCAATGGGTCGCGTTCACGCTGTTCTTTCAGGTAAGTACCTATTGTTAGTGCCCTTAATGGCCGGGAGGATGACTTTGGGCGGTAAAAAAATATTTTATCTACACTCAAATCGAAAAATTCGAATTCGAAGACGATTCCATACATACGCACTTCATAAACGCATATACATAAAATTAAAAATAAAACTTATTATAGTACCGCCAACTGTATCATAAAACTCATTATAGTATCGCTATCTTTTTTTATTCATTAAACTAGTCTAAGGTTTTAGGCTGAATATGAAAAAAAATGCGCACGCATACGCAGTTCGAACTTTGAAAAAAATGGCGCCCTTGTAACCTACCTACTTTGTTTAATTTCAATTTTTCCTATGAGTGAAGATAAAGTAGTGTATGAAACTGCATATAACTTAGGTATTAAAATACTACGGTTAATGGCAATAGGCTCGCCACCTATTACATTGGGACCTAAAAATAAACTGGCGAAATGTGGGTGCTAACACCTCTGCCTACCCCTTCAGGGATATAGGCGTGAGTTTATGTTATGTTATGTTATGTTATTAAAATACTCGAGTCAAGCTATTATCGCATTCGGCATCGCCTGATGGGATAAACAGACTCTCGTGTTTTAATACCCCTTCTTATATGACAGTTGCATAAACTACTATCGCTAGATATTTTTATGTAGTACTAGTTTATTTCAAGTGCTACCCGTTTAACCTATACCCGTGGCACAAGTTTCGGAATATACTCGTAGTTTCTGTTTCGACCACACGATGGACAGGCACCCACACAGTGAATCCATGGAATGCTAAGAAGTTCGTCTCTGGAGAGAATTATAAGTGCCTATTTTAAGGTACCTACAATTTTTTATATTCCCACGTCTCCATAACCCTAAAGGGGAGGTAGAGGTGTGCTATTATTCAATTTTCCGCAACTATTTTTGATTCCACGTAATCCACTACTATCTACAAATTGAGTCCGTTTTTGGGCGTAATTTGACAAAACTAGGGAAATAAAACTTTATTTACATAAATACATTTACCTAAACAAACTGTTCTAGCATAAATTTCCTAGAACAGTTTTTTCTACATTACTTTGACAACGAAACAGTTTTTTTTTATATTTAGGACACGTCAATTTGACTTCACCTCGCCTGATGGTAAGCTGAAGGTAAAGTCTCAGGAAAGAGGGTCACCATTACATACACGTACCATGTTAATACAAATAAAAAAAAAATAAAAAAAAACAATGTTAACACTTAGCTTGACGGCCTCATCAGAAGAGGATTGTGGTCGCAGCACCGCGTGACATTCACCGGTCCCACTAGTGCTGCGACCACAATCCCCCTGCCCGGCTATGCACTTGCTGACCCCTGAACGCAATCAAACCGAAATTGGATTACAATGTAGGGTTACCCTAGGGGTACCCACCCGGCCGAATTTTGGGATAAATTTGTGTCATCAAATTTCTACCACCAGTAAAGTGTTCAAGTTTGATAATTTATTATTGTATCTTGGGTCTATTGCAAGGAACACCGTTTCCGACGGGTTCCGGTTCCGGATTTGACGTCTTAAGGGACGCCATGCGTGCCAATAATCTTAGTGTCGAGGATGCTGAAGATTATGCGAAGTGGAGAAGAAAATGCAGGAAACCCGCTGAGATGATAATGATGAGGTAGCAGTAAAAAACCCTTGACACCTCGCCTTTGGGAAGGTTAAAGGGGTTATAAATACACGTCTAGGACTGAATCCAGGCTAAAATACAATAATATTAACAATAACGTAGGTACATACTTTCAAAAATGGCCGCACACACATACAATAAATAAATAAATATTCTACGACATTCTACACAGTGCTTTCTAGACCCAAAGTAAGCATAGTTTAACTAGCTTGTGTTATGGGTTCCAGAATGCGGATAAACATACTTATATACTTTTTTTTTGTAAATACATACATATTATACATAGAAACACCCAGCCCAATGCAAATAGACATATTCATGCATACAAATATTTACACTGAGCGGGAATCGAACCCGCGCCCCCTGTCGTAGCAGTCGAATGCACTACCGCTACGCCACAGAGGCCGTCTAATATTATTGGCAGTATGTATTTTATTGTGAACTAGCTGTCCCCCGCGGCTTCGCCCGTGGCATACTGCGCCCTGTGGCACCTATTTATCCCAAACATGCCTGCAATTTTTTAAACTTTCCTCTACGTAAAAACCATCCTTGGACTTCAGCGAACATTTAAAAAAAAGAATTGGTCAAATTGGTCCAGGCTTTGTTGAGTTATGCGCTTACCAACACATTTTATATAGATATTATTGTGTGTGCGGTATCCCTAATGTTTTGGGAACTGTGGTTATTCAACTAATTGTATAATCCAGTTTAAAACGAGCCAGCCAAATCCACTTTTTATCATTTGGGATGTTACAAAAGGCGTGATAATTCACTATATTATGAGCAATAAAATGTATGCATGGGTGAATTATTCTAGCATACGAAACTATGCTAATAAGCTATATAGAAATAACACCATTGTTGTTGTATTTTCAAATATACGCGGGAAATTATTTACTTTTGTCTTTGGCTTTTATTACATAGAGCTGCAGTAGTTCGCAAATAAATTTCTGGGTTGTTTTTTTAAACTGATAAAGTGTTAAGTAAGGATGTAGTAAATTAATACATAAATTATTTAATTATAAAACGATAATATAACATTTTCTTTTATATTTTTTACCACTAACAGTTTTGTATAACATACAAAGTGTAGGTTTCACCGTACCACTAAATGTTGTCCTCATTCAATGGCTAAAACGCACTAATAACGGATGCTTGATCTCGGTTCCTATCATTGGTGAAATCCGCTCTAATAGAAGCTACAGTATTTTTTGTACTACTACGTAAGTTTAAATAATAGAAATAAACAGGTAAAATAATAAATAAGCAGATTATGAAATCCAAGAAATATGAAATCAAGAGGAAGTACTCCACAACTATCACTCGTGTGCTAAAATGCTGTTCAGATGTTCAATTGTTGCGTTCCGTTTGGTGAGTGAGAGTGCCGGAGCCCAAACTCCTTTCCCATCCCCTCCCAAACTCCTTTCCCATCCCCTCCCAAACTCCTTTCCCATCCCCTCCCAAACTCCTTTCCCATCCCCTCTCAAACACCTTTCCCATCCCCTATCCATTACAGGGTCGGCAGCGCGAGTGTAACGCCACTGGTGTTGCACACGTTCATAGGCCGCGGTAACCGCTTCCCATCAGGTGAGCCGTATGCTTGTCTGCCACCTTAGTGGTATAAAAAAAAACTTCGGTCCTAAAATATGAGGGTTTAGCGCCACTAGTTTCCATATAGTCCAGTCAAGATTGACATTTGACTAAGGAATAATTCGCATAGAGCTGAAAATCGGCAGAGACGTTTAATACATCATTATAAATAAAAATCCCCATCGATCCTACTTCTGCAACAAAACTTATTCAAGGTCAAACGTACAAAATTAAAGTTTTTTTATTTTTTCGCGAAAATGGTAAGTTTTATCGTGAAAATAGGTCAACCGCACCTGCAAGCCGGTATACCTGCTGATTGACGGACGAGACTCTGGCGCAGGTTTTACTTAATCAGATGACAGTCGCTCCCATAAAAGTCTTAAAAGCCAAATCCAAAGGGGGAAAAGGAATAAGCGGACCCTGGGCTCTGAGATAGGATGAAACCAGGAATAGATGATGATGATAAGTTATATCCATGCTTCCTCTTGATAAAATCCAGCCTCGGTCCACTAGGATCCATCACTGCATTGTCAGGTGATCAAAATACACATTAAAGTAACAATGGCTCCACTGGGGTTAGTGACGGATCTTCCTAACACCTTGAGTGCTGTTCAATCCACTAGTGGATCAGACAGTGGCTCCTAAAACAGTAGCAAGTGTCACAGGATCCACTAGACCAACGGCGGATCGCAATAAACTGTTTACTCCATTAGGCATGAACTACAGTAGACGACCTGGAAATCTCTTAATGGATTAAGGGTCCAGGTCGGCTGCTGCTAGGCAAATCGGTTGAAATGTAGTTACTTGGATGCAGAGGGTGGGGGCTGTGACTGTGGTGCGTCTCTGCAAACAATAGACCACCACCTATCGTACCGCTGTACCCCAACAACACCTGCAATATTAAGATCATTTTTTATTTAATTTTTTTCCGTCCGGTAATACCCTCGATACCACTAGCCAGCCAGCGGGGGAGATTATGTCTGACTTGAACTGACAAAAACGCACGCCGTCTCGGGACTTCAGATGCTGGGGTGTAAGGTGGCCATAAGGCATTTTACTCGCACCGTGGCTGACCCAGGTTCATCTCCGGTATCGAGATGGTTTGGAAACCAAAGTTTCCCTATCTTGCTCCCGGAAAAATGGTGCGCGTGCAACGCGAGCCCCCTCCCCGGAACCTGCTTCTGCTAGGGTGACAGACGGCACCATCTGTCACCCCCAGGCCTACGCTCATGGAGGACGGAGGTCTTTGAGCGACAATTGAGGACCTCCAAATTTTGGGCTGAACACATCTAATTGACTAGCTGAATATTGACTTTGACTCAGAGAAGTAGACTCCACTAGTGGATCGTAACGTTGGATCCCAATCCATCAAAATGATATTCCGTTTTATTATTGAGAAAACTGATAATCACACGATTGGAATATAATGTTGATAGACGAGCAATAAAGCTAAGTGGTGGCCAGTCACTAATCTATGGCATGGCATAGACTATACACATTCAATAGATTATAGACTATCGTAAATGATTGTAGTGCGGTCATCATGAATTGGCTACTTGGCGGGCCTCTGGATTAGATATCACGCCATTATGATAATATAGTGCGGGTGTTGTGAATTGGCCACTGAAATTTAATGATACTTTTTTTTACTGTACGTGCGGCAATCCTGGTCGCGTCTAAAGCTAGCACTTTGTACCCCGGATTCCGCTCTATCTCTCATATTTTCTTTATGGAAGCGTTTATCTCGACTTTTACGGGAGCGCGTGCTGCCAGACCTGCCCGAAACTTTTTTTATAGCACTGAGGTGCAGACAACTACACGGCCCACCTGATGGGAAGCGCTTATCCCGGCCTATGTGCGTGTGCCACACCAGGGGCGTCACACTCGCGCTACGGACCAACAACGCCATCTTTGATGTAGCTAATAAACTATTTTGTCCTGACTTTGACGAAGTTTCGAACTGATTCATAATAAACAACACATATGGCTCTGTAAATATTTCTTTCGTGTTTTCACTTCTGTCGGCACTACCGGAGTGCCACTTTTTTAAAACTTTTATAACTTTAACTTTGACGATTCTCAGGTGAGGTTGGCTTGGGCTCTAAAGAACGTGTAACTCCAAATACCACATGGCAAAGTGTATTCAGCTGTACAATATTTTATACAAAACTTAATTTCCAGTATGCTGCACTTTCCGTTTGATAGAGTGTCGGACCTTACTTTTCTTTTTTTATTAGTTTCATTCTCCCCTATTACCTATTACCAGGCAACGAGTTGGAAGTGGTTCCTCTGTTTTGCAAGCGTTTATAGGGCAGGGTGATCGCTTACCATCAGGTGGGTCGGACGCTTGTTATCTATCTTAGTAGTACAAATATGTCAAGTACTTTACTCAACAGTTACAATAACATCGTAAGTATGTCACCACACACTGAATGATACTAAAAAGGCTAGTTGGCTTCGCTACGAATGTGCTACGGCGTAGCACATTTATTGGTCCTTTTAAAAGCATTCCATATATTTTTAATAAGCTGTTGTCCGCGGCTCCGCCGCAACTGGAGGTCTGGTCCCGTTCCCGCAACCCATGGAAACTTATTCCAGGGATAAAAAGGAGCCCATATGTTGTTCTAATCTATCCGTGTACCATTATTTCTTCAGCCAAATCCGTTCAGCCGTTTGAACGTGATTGAGTATCACATATTCGAACATCCAATCACCTTCACAAACTTTCACATTTATGATACCTATATTTATTTTATAACTTATTTAAAGATTAAAATGACAGTAAACTACGATTTATTCACTTAATAATTCACATTTATTGATATAAAATCAATGATATTGTCGAAAGTTTACGCGAATGTCACATATTGAAATAAAACTATTTTAAACCGACACTACCGATGATACTTTTTTTACTGTACATGCGGCAATCCTGGTTGCGTCTAAGGCTAGCAGTTTGTACCCCGGATTCCGCTCTATCACTCATAAGTACTTTCTTTATGGAAGCGTTTAATTTAGCGATATATTTGATGTTTTTTTTATTATTTACATTGAACCCGATCGGTTGCTTTTCACCAGCCATGGTCACGGGCAAACTGAAAATGGGGGTTGTCTTTTAGTTTGAAGTGTAAGTTATCTAAAAGTACCCGAACCATGCTGAATTATTGGTGTTACTATTTACGCAGAATGAGCTCATAGTATCATGAAGTCTTGTTGAATTATGTTTTTTCTTTGAATTAATTATGGAATAAATGAATCCCAAGCCGGTGGTATTCATCTTCCCTATTAACATTGGGAGGTTTTTTAATTATGAAATTTAATAATTTAATTATTAATCCCTGTGACTATGGCTGCTGAAAAGCAACCGAAACGTCGGGTTTAATGTAAATAATAAAATCCGTTAAAAATAGTTTTATTTCAATATTTCTTCTCAACGTTAGTGGCCAATCTAAACGGTCAGTACAGTGTTAGAAGCTAACACCGATAAAAGTAAAGGGTTTTGTGCCACACCGCGTGGCTTCATTCCAAGTGGGATGTACACTAGCACTGTTACCAGGCTTCATCTGCACGCGCCATGAAAATTGATATAACTATTTGACTTTGAGGAACGAAATGCAGTCAAGTTTTCTTCTATAACATAACCCACGTCTTGCTCTCTTGAAGATAGATTGAGATAGAGGATATTTAGACGACCTGCGTGGAGTTGCGGTAGAGCCTTCGATAGCTAAGTCAGTAGTCGCAGGTTCGATACCCACTCAGTGCAAATATATATGTTTACATTCATCTGGGTGTTTTTATCTTCTATATTAATGAAAATGATTCGCCGAAATGTTGCCCAACGACTGTATACTAAATTAAATATATTTTTATTGTCAGGACAAGGTTTGTATGAAATTAAATTTTGGAAAAGTTCACGGATTAGGTGCCAGCCAGGGTACGCAGCTAGTGTATACTATTTATTTATAGAAACAGTATATAAGTATGTATTCGTCTTCTAGAATCCATATGACAAGCTCTGCTTAGTTTGGTATACATGGCGCTGTGAAAACATAGATAAGCGGTATTCTATAAATTCCATTTCTCACTAACTATTAGAAGCCTTTAGTCGTCGAGGCTCACAAATTGCCCTGTGGATGTTTGTGTGTCTTTCATAAATTTTTATATTTTACATTGATCCCGACGTTTCGGTTGCTTTTCAGCAGCCATGGTCACGGGGAAGCAACCGAAACATCAAGATCAATGTAAAATATAAAATAACATCAAATAAATCGCGATAGAATCTGTTAAAAATGGTTTTATCTCAATAGTGATACTTTTTTAGGATTCCGTTCCCAAAAGGTAAAGCGGGACCCTATTACTAAGGCTGTATATTCTCATGAACCGTGATAGCTAGGCAGTTGAAATTTTCACAATTGATGTATTTTGACGGCCTCTGTGGCGTAACTGTAGTGCATTCCACTGCTACCACAGGAGGCGCGGGTTCGATTCCCGCTCAGTGCAAATATTTGTATGCATGAATATGTCTTTTTGCATTGGTCTGGGTGTTTCTATGTATAATATGTATGTATTTACAAAAAAAAAAGTATATAAGTATGTTTATCCGCATTCTGGAACTCATAACACAAGCTAGTTCAACTATGATTACTTTGGGTCTAGAAAGCGCTGTGTAGAATGTTGTAGAATATTTTTATATTTATTTGTTGCCGCTTAATATTTAAGAGGGGGCTCCCATACAATAAACGTGATTTTGTTTTCCTTTTGTGCTCGATATTAATAACGCTTAAAATATTTACAGAATATTTAGTTGAATATTCACTTCAAAAATAAATAATTAACTTTAAAAAAATTAAGGGAGGCTTCTCATTGTATAGATAATGGTTCGGAACCCTTCGTGCGCGAGTCCGACTCGCACTTGGCCAGTTTTTTATTTGTATCAGAAAACTGGATCATTTTAGAGCCTAATGTATAAGCTAAGTGTTAGTTGTCTGCCACCTAAGTGGTATAAAGAAAAAACTTTAAGAGTGTTGAGTTTTGTGTTACTCTCGTGAAAATCAAGATGATTAAAAAAAAAAGATATTGTTGGACCAGGGCTGCTGAAAAGCAACTGAAATTTTAAAGCAATTAGTCTGTTAACTTTTCTTATAAATTTAAATCGGATAAAGTGAATATTCAGTATGGAATTTGAACCTGTTACCAGACCCTAGATATTCAAAATACCACATAATAAATCGCGATATATAGTTTTTTTTTTTTTTTTTTTTTAATATTCTACGACATTCTACACAGCGCTTTCTAGACCCAAAGTAAGCATAGTTTAACTAGCTTGTGTTATGGGTTCCAGAATGCGGATAAACATACTTATATACTTTTTTTTTTGTAAACACATACACATTATACATAGAAACACCCAGACCAATGCAAATAGATATATTTGTCGCAATCGAGTCGTATCCGGTACGCCAGCGCCACCTAGTGGCGTTCGATGGAGTTGGTGGGGCGCGCGCCGTCGAGTTTGAAATAACGACACTTCTCGGTTGGCGGTCGGCGCGTGCGCTACTAAACCATCGCGCGTTCTGTGATACGTACCTAGGACCTATTTAGTGACTACCTAATTCCTGTATTGTAATCATTGGATCGGAATTATAGTTTGATTGTGAAAACAAGTCTGTTCTCTTCTTCCAACACTACCCACCGACGCCCACAGTAAATAAGAGGACCAACGATGAGTGCTACTGATGATGGAGAGGGTCCTCCTCCGTCATCAGAAGTGGGATACGTGTTGGATCAGAACCAGGAAGCAAACGTCTGGCGCGCCATGTTCGAACAACAGAATAATAACATGCGAGCGTTGATCGAGGCGCTGCGATCACCAAAACCAGCTTACTCTGAAGATCTACCTGCATTCGATCCTGAAAAACCAGATACCGACGCAAGATCATGGTGTGCGACAGCGGATTTGTGTTTTTCCGAAAATCCACCAAGTGGCGGTCGACTTGTTCTGGCGGTCAGCAAGGCGCTAAAAGGTGAAGCATCAACATGGCTGTCTCAAATAGCCTACGAAGGAATCACATGGAGCGAATTCAAGGTACTTTTTACAACACGATTTATTTCAACCGAGACATTGGCGGGTACCCTCATTAAATTGAACGGCGAAAAACCGAGTGAAAAAGAAACACTACCCGCGTTAGCAAGTCGATTAATTACTTCGTTGACTAATCGTTGGAAAGATGTAAACAAAGAAGAAATCGCCGTAGCAACAGTACTGGCGCACATATCACAGTTTGACCCGCGACTTCAACGTTTGGCTTTCACTACAAATATTACATCGAGGGACAAACTACAGCAAGAACTCAACGCTTTTTCACATTTGAAGCGCAAAATAAACACCACCAGTGAGTCATCGAATACAATCGATATCAAGCGAGCTAAGATAACTGCACTGAAGTGTTATAATTGTGGAAAAACCGGTCATAAGCGAATTGAGTGCAGAAGCAAGCCGATGGACAGGGGAAGACCTGCAACACCTACATCATCGTCGACTCAAGCGGCGCAGCAGTCAGCAGCGAAGCCCTTGGTTTGCTTTAAATGTGGCAAGCCGGATCATATTGCCGTCCGGTGCACGAGCGGCGGCGGCGGAGGCGGGCCGGCTGACGGCGCAACGCGGAGCGAGCGGCGCATCGATGTCTGCGTGGTACAACCACCATCGGGCGTGTTACAACATAAAGGTGAATTGTTACACTTTACTTACGATTCTGGTGCTGAATGCTCGTTGGTAAAAGAAAGTTTTGCATCGAAATTTAATGGTAAACGTTTTAGTAATGTTGTTGCTATGACTGGTATAGGTCAAACGCGAGTATTCAGTACAGAACAGATTTTATGTTGTGTAGTGATTAACGATCACCCTCTTGAAATTTTGTTGCATGTTTTGCCCGACAATTATTTGCAAAGTGACGTCATGTTAGGTCGTGAGATTTTACATCGAGGTTTTGCTGTAAACATGACGGCAACGGAGCTTTCGTTGACGAAAGTCCTTTGTGTAAATTCGGTGAGTCATAATAGTGATAACGCGCTTCAATCGGATTTAACTGCTATCGCGACGGATGTAACTGACAATGATAAGTCTAGGCTTTTGCAAACGCTTAATCAGTTTTCTGAATTTTTCATTACCGGTTTGCCTACAACGCGAGTGAACACAGGTGAGCTTAAGATTAAGTTGATTGATCCGAATCGCACGGTGCAACGGCGACCGTATAGGATGTCGGCGGACGAACGTAGCGTTGTGCGCGACCGTGTGAAAGAACTGTTAGAAGCGAATATTATCAGACCTAGCTGCTCTCCATTTGCAAGCCCAGCTTTGCTAGTAAAAAAGCACGATGGTTCAGACCGCATGTGTATAGACTACCGCGAGCTTAACAGTAACACCGTCTCCGATCGTTACCCGCTTCCTCTAATCTCCGATCAAATCGCGCGACTTCACGGAGCCAATTATTTTTCAAAATTAGATTGCGCTAGTGGTTTCCACTTAATACCTGTAAGTGTAGAGTCGATTGAGAGTACAGCATTCATAACACCTGAGGGCCAATATGAATTTTTGACCATGCCATTTGGCCTAAAAAATGCTATTTCTGTTTTTCAAAGAGCCATCATGAATGCTTTAGGTGACCTTGCTCTTGATTACGTGGTTGTTTACGTAGATGACATTTTAATCATCTCTCCCGATGTAGAGTCAGGTTTAGAAAGACTACACACTGTGTTAGAAGTTCTGACTAAAGCTGGCTTCTCTTTAAATCTCAGGAAATGCTCCTTCCTCAAGACGAAGGTAGAGTTCTTGGGATTTGAGGTAGAGTCTGGCCAGGTCAGACCAAATCGTAGAAAAGTAGAGGCCTTAACGGCTCTACCACCTCCAGAAACAGTGACCCAACTACGGCAGTTTATCGGACTAGCCTCATACTTTCGCCAATTTGTGCAAGATTTCTCTAGAATAATGACCCCATTGTACCGACTGACTTCACTGAAAGGCGAATTGACATGGAAACCAGAACACGAAGTTATTCGCCAAAAAGTAATCTCTATCTTGACAAATGACCCAGTTTTGACGATCTATGACCCAGAGCTCCCGGTAGAGCTACATACAGACGCAAGTAGTTTAGGTTATGGAGCAATTTTGTTCCAAGTCAAGGTTGACGGTAAGCGTTGTGTAGTAGCGTACTTTAGTAAGAGAACGTCTCCTGCAGAGAGCAAATATCATTCGTATCATTCGTCGAAACCCTCGCGGTTGTGAACTCTATTAAACACTTTAGGCAATATCTTCACGGCAGAAAGTTTACCGTCGTTACGGACTGTAACTCGTTAAAATCTTCCCAAACAAAGCAGGAACTGACTCCCCGGGCGCATAGATGGTGGGCTTTTCTGCAGTCTTTCGATTTTGACGTAACGTATAGGGAGGGAAAACGTATGTCGCATGTAGATTTCTTCTCACGAAACCTTCTACCGCTCGATTCGAAATCAGTAGAGTCCCGTGCAAGTCCAAAACGCATTGACGTTACTGAACTCTCTCCCAATTGGCTTCAAGCCGATCAACAACGCGATGTAGAGATTTCTAAAATCATAACCGATTTAGAAGAAAATCAACTAGATGAGCAACTAGCCAAGACTTATGTTCTACGTTCAGGCGTCCTTCATCGTAATATCCAACGCAATGGTAGGTCTAAATGCTTACCGTATTTACCTCGTGCTCTCCGATGGTCGGTAGTTAATAATTTCCACGACTCTATCGTACACCTAGGTGCTGAAAAGACGACTGAAAAGCTTTTCGATTATTACTGGTTTCCGGGAATGTCTCAGTACGTCAGAAAATTTGTAGATAGCTGTGTTACGTGCAAGGTCGCGAAGTCTCATTCCGGTAAAGTCCAAGCTGAATTGCACCCGATACCTAAAGTGACAAGCCCGTGGCACACGGTTCATATAGACGCGACGGGTAAGCTTAGCGGAAAGAACGATAAGAAGGAATACATTTTTGTGTTAATCGATGCGTTTACGAAGTACGTGTTGCTCTACCATACGACGAACATTGACTCTAAGTGTAGTATTCACGCGGTGAATCAGAGTGTAGCGCTTTTTGGTGCTCCGACTCGTATAATAGCGGACCAAGGACGTTGTTTTGCCAGTAGAGAGTTTCGCGATTTTTGCGTGAGCAAGAATATCGACTTGCATCTGATAGCGACTGGTTCGTCTCGTGCTAATGGGCAGGTAGAGCGCGTCATGAGTGTCCTTAAATCGATGCTAACTGCTGTAGAGACTAGCGATAACAGATCGTGGCAGGACTGTATAGGAGATGTACAACTTGCGTTAAATTGTACGATGAATCGAGTGACAAAAGCTTCACCTCTGGAGCTTTTAATAGGAAAAGTCGCGAGACCATTATCGTTGATGTGTAACGATGTAGAGACCGATGTAGACATAGAGGAAATTCGCGAGCGCGCGTCCGAAAATATTAAGCAGTGTGCCGAATATGACAAAACCCGATTTGACAAACCAAAGGCTAAAATTCAACATTTTGCGATTGGCGATTTTGTGTTGTTACAAAACGAAGAACGCAATCAGACTAAGTTAGATCAAAAGTTTAAAGGTCCGTTTAGAGTAATTGAGATTTTGGACGGTGATCGTTATACACTAAAGGCTTTAGATTCTAAGCGTACCTACAAATACGCGCACGATAGGTTAAGAAAGATGCCAGCGAGTCATGTATCAGTCGATGTTGAATAATGTTGATTTGATGATGATGAGTAAGCTTAAGTTGTGATAGAAAGTCGAGTAAAGGATTCTATCGGCCGTATTGTGTTCGACCGTACCAGTGGTTATTACGTAGTCGTAGCCCGGTAGAAATCGGTGTCTCTTGAGGCAACTCAAGTAGTCCGTGGGTGCGCGATGTGCGTTTAACTCTGGCGGAGGTCGGGGTCTGTAGAGACCGTAGTGTGTAGTCAGTGGGTGATGCACACGGGCGATCCACTTGATGGTAATGCGTACAGAAGTTTTGATCCATGCGCTGGATGTGTGAGAGCAATGCGATTGCTGGTCGGCTGGAGAGCCGTGGCGTTAGAAGTTTTACTCGAGCGTTTCTGTAAGCTTGGCAGTTGATTTTATGCAGTAGAGTTTTAAAGGTTAATTCAAACGACTGTGGTACATGGCCTAGGGTAGTGATTGTTGTATTTTCGATTATTCCCAATTTTACCATGTAAATAAAGAGTAAGAATTGGTTAAAATAAAACTGTAGAGATCTAAAATTTCCTTAACCAACGAATCTTGAATTTGGTCAGGAGTGACCGAGTGAAGCAAAATTCTCTCGTGGACTATTTTGTTTACAGGGTAACCAACACACGAGGACGTGTGCAAGCAGGATGGCCGTGTCGCAATCGAGTCGTATCCGGTACGCCAGCGCCACCTAGTGGCGTTCGATGGAGTTGGTGGGGCGCGCGCCGTCGAGTTTGAAATAACGACACTTCTCGGTTGGCGGTCGGCGCGTGCGCTACTAAACCATCGCGCGTTCTGTGATACGTACCTAGGACCTATTTAGTGACTACCTAATTCCTGTATTGTAATCATTGGATCGGAATTATAGTTTGATTGTGAAAACAAGTCTGTTCTCTTCTTCCAACACTACCCGACGACACACCGACGCCCACAGTAAATAAGAGGACCAACGATGAGTGCTACTGATGATGGAGAGGGTCCTCCTCCGTCATATTCATGCATACAAATATTTGCACCGAGCGGGAATCGAACCCGCGCCCCCTGTCTTAGCAGTCGAATGCACTACCGCTACGCCACAGAGGCTTTATTTCAAAGTTTTATATACTAAAGTAGCCTAGTGGGAAAAGCGGCTTACTTATGATCGAGAAGTCGGAGATTTGAACCCCGGTCATTAAACAACTGTCGTGAACCCACACCTAACACAAGCCATTTATCTAATTCCCGTAAATAATACTTACTGTTTTACAAAAAAAAACATGTGCACGTTCCTTATTTTTTCTGATTACTAATGAGATCTGCGAATTATCGCTGATGCTGACTGTACAATATGAGTCGGCATTATTTTTAGGAACAGCAACAGATCTGATGTACCAGTTGTCACACATAGGCAATACAAATAATTCAAGACGGTAAGTGTGTTAACGTCATGCTCGGCGCACGACCAGTGTTATGTCGCCTTCTTGTTTTAGAGCACGTGGCCTGTCTCGAGCGGCCCGCCCAAGTCATGAGAACAGAGCGAGGGATATATTCTTTTATTATGTTGCAACTACATGTTTGAATCAATTAGCCTATTGCAGTCCACTGCTGGACCTAGGCCTCGCATCTCCCAATGTGCGCCATATTATCCAATCCTCCGCTTTGCGCATCGAGTAATGCAGTGGTAGAGTCAAGCAACAGTCATTTTGGCCGTTGCATGAATGGGCCGACTCGACCGGGGAAGCACCACCCTCTCACAGAATATCGACGCCAAGTAACAGTATTTGAACTGTTGCGTTCCGTTTGGTGAGTGAGAGTGCCGGAGCCCAAACTCCTTTCCCATCCCCTCCCAAACTCCCTTCCCATCCCCTCCCAAACTCCTTTCCCATCCCCTTTCCTTACCATCAGGTGGGCCGTGTGCTTGTCTGCCACCATCGTGGTATAAAAAAAAAAGTAGTCTATCCTAACTAGCTCTTTCAGGTTTGTCCGTCCATCTTACAATCTAGCCTTGACACTTATAAGTAAGTAGCTGATGCCCGCTGCTCTGCCCGCGTGGAATTCTGCTCCCGTTCTCATTACCCATGGGAACCTATTCCCGGGATAAATTATATAGCTTATGTGTTATGCCAGACTATAATCTATCCCTGTACTAAATTTCAGCCAGATCCTTCCGATTCAGCCGTTAGAGCGTGATTGAGTAACAAGTATCCAAACATCTTCACAAACTTTCACATTTATATAAAAAATAAAAATAAAAATATTTTATGACATTCTACACAACGCTTTCTAAACCCAAAGTAAGCATAGTTTAACTAGCTTGTGTTATGGGTTCCAGAATGCGGATAAACATACTTATATACTTTTTGTTTGTAAATACATACATATTATACATAGAAATACCCAGACCAATGCAAATAGACATATTCATGCATACAAAAATTTGCACTGTGCGGGAATCGAACCCGCGCCGCTTGTCGTAGCAGTCGAATGCACTACCGCTACGCCACAGAGGCCGTATTATTAGTAGGATTTAATGAGAGTAGTTCTCACTGTACTGCGTAACAGTAACTTTACTGAACGAACTCAAAAGGCTTATGAGATTTTTGTAGGTATATTAGGAATTTTGAATTTTTTTTCACGTGTTTTGGATGACAATTTTTTTTTTCGATTTTAAAGTTACAAATTAATGCCAGTACATATTTTTACTTAGTTACGTGTATACAAGTCAACTGGATGTGTGTTACGGTTTTAAGTTTAGGTGTGATGGAGTAGGCTCGATAAACAAGATTTTCTTGGACCCATTTTTAGTAGCAGTTGCATTATTGGTTTATTGGCTCGATCGATTAGTTGCTAATTCAAATAAAATCGGTTTAAAAAAATATGAATATACATGATATTGTCGTAAGTTTACGCGAATGTCACACATTGAAATGAAACTATTTTTTTTACCGAGTCTCCTCTAGAGTCTACATTGCCGGGCAAATATTTTTAGGTATATATATTACAACCTTACTTGTCGTAAGGCAGGCTTGCGTCCTGCAAATGCCGCGAATGCCGTCTATTACTAACTGACCAACCACTCTCTCCACCTGGTTGGTCGGTTAGAATTTTTTTTTCTTAACTGACAACCTGGTTAGTCTGTTAGTATTTTTTTTCTTAACTGACCACCTGGTGGGTTGGTTAGTATTTTTTTTTTCTTAACTGACAACCTCTCCTAGTTTACAACAATAATAATAACAATAATTGTAATTGTAATTGTATTGGACTTACAATAATTGTACTCGTATGTATGTATATAGCACTATCTGTTCATGATAATATCACTCATTTGTCAATTCTATAAATGTAGATACCTCCTCATTTACAGATTTCGGTGCTAAAAATAATAACTGACCATCTAGGATGTCAGTTAAGAAATAAAAATACTAACCGACTAACCAGGTTGTCAGTTAAGAAAAAAAAAATACTAACCAACCCACCAGGTGGTCAGTTAAGAAAAAAAATACTAACAGACTAACCAGGTTGTCAGTTAAGAAAAAAAAATACTAACCAACCCACCAGGTGGTCAGTTAAGAAAAAAAATACTAACAGACTAACCAGGTTGTCAGTTAAGAAAAAAAAATACTAACCAACCCACCAGGTGGTCAGTTAAGAAAAAAAATACTAACAGACTAACCAGGTGGTCAGTTAAGAAAAAAAATACTAACCGACTAACCAGGTTGTCAGTTAAGAAAAAAAAATACTAACCAACCCACCAGGTGGTCAGTTAAGAAAAAAAATACTAACAGACTAACCAGGTTGTCAGTTAAGAAAAAAAAATACTAACCAACCCACCAGGTGGTCAGTTAAGAAAAAAAATACTAACAGACTAACCAGGTTGTCAGTTAAGAAAAAAAAAATACTAACCAACCCACTAGGTGGTCAGTTAAGAAAAAAAATACTAACAGACTAACCAGGTTGTCAGTTAAGAAAAAAAAAATGCCAACCAACCCACCAGGTGGTCAGTTAAGAAAAAAAATACTAACAGACTAACCAGGTTGTCAGTTAAGAAAAAAAATACTAACCGACCAACCAGGTGGAGAGAGTGGTTGGTCAGTTAGTAATAGACGAATGCAGCCGTGTATATATATGTATTGCAAATTGTATTTTTATTCCGTCTCCACCCGCTCTCCGCTCGTCCCTTACCCCACTGTTACAATTTAATAGCGTAGTGTGTCCATCGTTTACGACGCACCTGCGCAACTGGGCCGTTACGGCGTAACGTCGTCTGATGAAACGACACAACATACAGACGCGCCATTTGCATATTCCTATCATTTGTAAACATTTTTATGCCAATTCTGAAGTGCCTACTTAACCGAGGACTGTTAGCAATTTCTGCGTTCTGCTGGACCTAAAGATATACATTCTGACGCCTATGTATCCCCCAAGGGGTATTACGATCCCTATTTTAACAGAAGTTATCGGTGAACATATTTATATTAATATACTATAATTTTGTATTTACGTATACATTAAATTTTTCAACTTCTTTCCTATGTTAGGGTTCACTTACTGCGACGCGAGCGAGGACTCGGGGCTGGCGGACTGCTCGGCGTGGGAGGCGTCGAGGCGTGACCTCGTGGCAGCCATCGGGGTGGGAGTCCTCTCGCTCGGCAGCATGATTGTGGCAATGGTGCGGAGCGCGCCCGGGAAAGATTTAGAACTCATCCGCCCCGCCGAGCCCGCAACATGCTCGCCGCGCGTCGCAGGCGACTCAGGTGCCGGAGGTCGCTTAGCGACCTCTGTCCTCCATGAGCGCAAGCCTGGGGGTGGCAGGTGAGGCCTCTTGTCACCCCAGCAGAAGCAGGCCGGGACCGTGGGGCGACTAGCGCCCCTCCACCAAACCGGGGCAAGACGGGGACACCGTGGTTCCCAAACCCGAGGGAGCCATCTCGAAACCGGAGATGGCCCAGGGTCAGTCGGGGTGCGAGGGATATGCTCCATGGGCAACCTTACACCCCGGCGTCTTAAGACCCGAGACGGCGTGCGGTTTTAATCCGTTCAAGCCCGACATAACCGCCTCCGCTAGCCGGCGGGGGGTTTCCGAGGGGATTTCAGCACCAAAAAAAAGGATAACTTTTTTTAATAATTGCATGTAACGGTTGTAAAATCAAACACAATTGACATTGTTCACGATTAGATGAAATAATAAACCCATTCCAGAAATCGAGCCCTGGAACCCCATGAACGACTACTGCCACTGGGTCACTAAGTAATTATATACATTTTCAAGGTAGTAAACCTTTACACAACAAACACATAACTAATAGGCCGTGGACAACATTTTGTTTATCTTTTGGCCCAAAGCCAGTGCAAATGTCCATAAATATGAAATTAGTTCATAACTTTATTATGTCGCCATTGTCGAAACCGAGCATAGCTGTGAACCATCGTCTTGACTTGTTACTGCATGCATGCAAGATAAACATAAATGACTTTTGGTGCGACGTGAAATAAAAAGTTTAACACATAAGTACATTTTTAACAAAGAAAATAAAACCGACTTCAAAAGCCACTGAATAGTGATAAATAAGTGAATTATCATTTCGTTTCGTTCAAAAGATAAAAATCTACGTAAGACTTCAGTTGAAGACGGTGCCAAGCCAAACAAGTAATTCCGCAGGCATGTAGGTTACGTCCACTCTCGTAGTCCCGCCCCATCATCAATGAAATGTGTATGCGTGTGTGGGGTCTTGTGTTCAGCGATACAATCTAAACAGGTAGACACTACATTGATGTCATTGCTTGCCATCTTGCTTCAAAATCCAAGTAAGACTTCAGTTAAAACTGAAGTCTTACCTGGATTTTTATCTTTTGCATGAAACCGGTAATCCTACTATAATCCTACTAACACATAGGCTTCTTTTTATTCCTGGAATAGGATCCCATGGGAAGCGGAAACAGTAACAGAATTAATCACGGGCGAAGCTGCGGGCAACCACTATTCGCACATAAATTAGCTTTAGTTTATTTTTCTGAAGACAAACACCCTCTATCCACATTCCCAGCGTTTATGATGGGCAGTTTACTTATATTTAGAAAGGTCCTGAACATTGACCTATCGCTGGAACTGACAGCTAAAATATAATGGCTTAGTTCCAAAAGTCATAAATAATAAAAAAACGAGTCAACCAACTTCCTACCAAGGATATATTCATATTTAAATGTCTTCCAGGGTTAGGCGGAGGTATATTATGGGTGGAACACATGCTACGAAAAATCGCTGCGATTGCACTCGTACCGTTCAACTGCACCGATAAATCGATGCATGTTTGTGATTACTGTACAGTTTTAAATTCTCTCGAGCACACTCGTATCTATTTATCAGTGCAGTTTAAACGGTACAGTGCCATCGTAAAGACTCGTAACGTGCGTGCCAACACTAAAAAACCTTTTGTTAAGGGATGTTTTTTGATCTGCAACCAACGAGTATGTATGAAATTAATTATGAATTTAGAAGAAGTGAAAGGCCAGGACCGTAGTAAGTGGAAATTATGTCACGTAATATGATGCGCTTAATACCATATACCGGGTAATGGTCCTGCTTTGACAATTTTCTAATTGAACCCAAGCACTGACGATCGCATGTAGGTATGTTTGCATTTGCAAACTCTTGTCCCGGAAGCAACTAAGTAGTCAGAAGCAACTTGAGATCCAGTAATTCCCCTAATCAAACCCAGGAAAAAGCAAATTACAACAAGACGTCACAACACTATGAGCACATTCAGCGTAAATAGTAAGACCAAAACTTACTTTGAGATAACTTACACTTCAAACTACGAGACATCCACCATCTTTGGTCTCACCATGACCATGGCTGCCCAGAAGCAATCGAAACATCGGGATTAGTGTAAATAATAAAGTAATAATACCAAATAAATCGCGACAGAATAAGTTAAAAATAGTTTTATTTCAATGTAGCATTCGATAACATCGTTTTGATTTTGACTTTGACAAGGGTAAGGAAAGTGAAAAAGAACTCTTACAAACTGTGCGATACAAAAGTACCTAGTATACTGCTAATATCGACTTGAATAAAATGGAATACTTATGTTCTAAATCGAGCCGGGACTAATAACATAGGGAATTAACAAATAGCTACCGAAATGTACATGTATCCATTTCTGCTTTAACCCCCCGGGAAGTGAAATTTTAAAAAATAAATGCTAATATTACGCAATTCCATTAAAATGCTGGTATGAAAGATATATCCATACAGTGGTTGTTAATGAATGTTTATTGAGGTCCTTTAGAGGCATTGTATTCCTCATCGTCATCATCCTCCTAGCGATTTCCCGGTGGCGTCCAAAGTTTCTACTTTGTTTGTTGGCTTTTACATATTGACTGCCGTTTGATCTCCAAACCCCGAGAGGAAAGCATTCACATGCAATATAAATTAAAGGCAAATATGGCCCGAGCTGGTTCGACGAAAGGATGGTACGGCCATGACGCTTTTTTCTCGTTTTGCCGACACTGCCGTGCCCACAGATAACACTAAGTTTTCACGCCCTACTTCTTCCTCGGTAGGCAAAGGCAACAGGAAACTTCTACCATTAAGTCAGTACAAAATTTACGACTACGGTCTAGCCACCCGCGAAAGGGATGACGAGGTGCCTGGACGACACCAAATCGACAGTTTCAAAGGTTTGGAGGGTTGCCATAGAAGTTTTCTTGCATAGTTTCAGGCCCCCGACAAGGCGCAAAGCATGGCGCACCGTGGGGTTTAGTGGGTATGCCCATCCGGTTACTGGATGGGGGAGGCGCACACACGATCTCCGGCTATTGCCCCGTAGCTGGAGGTGCCGTGCGAAACAGCATACCCCAGGTAAAAATAAATTACAAACTTTACGAGCGTCCTACTGCCATTAGGTCTCTTATGCAAGCTCGCTGTTTTCAAGTGCTTCTGATCTACCATCACTAACAGATCGGAGTGTGTTCTGCAATTTGGACTCCGATTGTCCTATCAACTTATATACTAGGTGTATCATCCGCTCAGTACTCATTTATCACACGTACCTACCCAAAAGTGCCTTTCTGTCACTACTAACTCTTTCAGACCCAACGTCTTTTGTATATCTGTATTCTTCTTGCTATCAAGCAGTCTAACTCCACACATACTACGCAATGATCCTTAAATTACTTAAAGTTATTCTGGGATAAATTACACAGCGCTCTAGATCCGAATTTGCCACCTTGGTATTATAAGAATACCTTTTTTTTTCGTGCGGAAATCCCTTCGGATGCCCCCCCCCCCGCCTGTCAGCGGGGGCGGTTATGTCGGGCTTGAACCGACTAAACCGCACGCCGTCTCAGGTCTACAGAGGCCGGGGTGTAAGGTTGCCCATAGAGCATATCCCTCGCACCCCGACTGACCCTGGGCCATCTCCAGTTGCAAGATGGCCCCCTCGGATTTGGGAACCACGGTGTCCCCGTCTTGCCCATTATAAGAATACCTATATTTCATTATGATGTTATGTAAATGAAGTTTACGCGAATATTACACATTGAAATGAAACTATTTTTAACGGATTCTATTCTATTCACCATTACATACACATACCATGTTAACAATGGTGGCACTCAGCTTGACGGCCTCATCAGAAGAGGATTGTCGTCGCAGCACCGCGTGACACCCACCGGTCCCACTAGTGCTGCGACCACAATCCCCCTGCCCGGCTATGCACTTGCTGACCCCTGAACGCAATTAAACCGAAATTTGATTACTATGGAGGGTTTTTCACAATCGTGCACGGTGGTACTGTAGCGTCCGGGGCTTGGACGCCACAATACCTCGTGTAGATAATAAGACAAACACTGAGGAAGAAGTTTAAATGGGCATTTATTATATCATCAAAGCTTCCTAAATCGGGTTTAGGGAGGTTTTTACGCGTATATTATTATTTTACTGCGAACTAGGGAATCGCGAACTCCGCTCAAGGACTGAGCCTAAATTTATTATACTATATCTTCTCTTCGGCCGGCGGACCCGGGCGGCGCGTCTAGTCGCCCGCTGTCAGCCGCCCAGCCGAAAGCAGCTCCACGCCGCAATTGTTTTTTCTTCCCTAAGCTAATTTGAAATACAAAGTATTTATTTTTTAAACTCTGACACATGACGGCCAGGAAACGAACCGTAGTGTTTGGGACGAGGTCCGAACACTACAGCAGCTACGCCCAAGGCCTCATGTGACAGTCTGACTCCCTAGACATTCTAAATCTGGGACACAAAAAAAAAAATTATGCGAATTGTCCCTTACAATGGGAATAACGAAGCAATCTTTGTAATAATTAGTAAACGATAGTAGAATTTCAAATTATAGCAATTAAACTGTAATAAATACTGAAAAACACGAACAAAGAAAAATTGCTTCATTCTTGGCCAGGCAAAAAACCCAGGTTAAAAGAAACCTGACCACAATCAGCCTCATCAAAGAAAAGTTATTGGTATCACTTGCCGATACATTTTAAGGTTTGCCCTGAAAGGACTTAGTAACACAGTACTTTTAAGACCTACCTAACTAAAAAGAAAGATGACATAAAATTATTTATGTCGCCTACACATTACTAAATTATTTTTTAAAACAACACTAAAGAGAAAGAACTTACTCTATAAAGAAAAGTCTGATCGAAAACTAACTTTCAATCATCGTCGGCGCTTATTTCCAGAACGATTTGACTCTCTTACAAAGTTTAGATCAAACTCTCAATATTGTACAAAAAATAATTGCCTAACTCCTACGCTAGAACATCACGAACATAAAAAACAAAACAAATCTATTTATCTTCAGCAGCGCAGCAATATGAAATAAACAGAGAACACATATTAATAATAAAATATTACTAGTTACTAGTTACGCTAGTACGTAATGCGGTTTTAGTCGGTTCAAGATAACACGTTATTCACTACGTGAATTATAATTCTACTAAGACTTATAGTCCTTATTGGCCCTATTGACCCGCAGACAACTATCAATGCTCTTGAAACATTCTGGAACAAGCCACCATCATAGCCATCTTCTCGTTGAGCACATAATATCACATAAAAGCACATAAAAGCAAAATAAACAACGATACTGATAAATGCGTCGCTCCAATTGTCGCACGACGTCTTTCTTCAAACGGTACGGGATTGATCCATTCACTGCCAACTGCAAAATGTTGGCGTTTCCGACTTCTGCGGAAACTAGCGCTTCACCAGCTGTAGCAACCACTAGCTCCTGTGGCAACCAGCACCTCTACCAGTTGTATGGAAACCGGCGCTCCTCCACACCAATTGTAGCTGTAGCAACCACCAGCTGCATGGACCGCAGCGCCTCCACCAGTTGTAGCGTCCGGGGCTTGGACGCCACAATACCTCGTGTAGATAATAAGACAAACACTGAGGAAGAAGTTTAAATGGGCATTTATTATATCATCAAAGCTTCCTAAATCGGGTTTAGGGAGGTTTTTACGCGTATATTATTATTTTACTGCGAACTAGGGAATCGCGAACTCCGCTCAAGGACTGAGCCTAAATTTATTATACTATATCTTCTCTTCGGCCGGCGGACCCGGGCGGCGCGTCTAGTCGCCCGCTGTCAGCCGCCCAGCCGAAAGCAGCTCCACGCCGCAATTGTTTTTTCTTCCCTAAGCTAATTTGAAATACAAAGTATTTATTTTTTAAACTCTGACACATGACGGCCAGGAAACGAACCGTAGTGTTTGGGACGAGGTCCGAACACTACAGTACCAACCCGGCCGAATTTTGTGACAAATTTGTGTCATCAAATTTCTACCAATACAAGGTACAATAACCAAGTAAATCGCGATAGAATCCGTTAAAACTAGTTTTATTTCAATAAAATAACACTTTTTCTCGGATTCACTCAATTTTTAGATAATTTTAACAATGAGGATTTTTAATACACCGAGCTTACGACGTGTCATTTCCGGCGCGTTATCTGAACTACAGATTTACTATTATAATATATTCTGTTTCAAACTATTCTTCATTTATTTTATAGTTTCAGCTTGGCATTCATATGCAATCATAAATTATAATCTAAATGTTATTTATATTTCAGTTTCCTAAATAATTGAAGCTCAAATAAAAATCATATTTTGAAAATAGGATGCCTACTCATTGTATTAAAATTATAGTTTTATGTGTATTTTGTAATATCACTCGTTATTTTTCCTATCTATCACAATTTTTATTATTATACGTCTTCAGCTATGAATATATTATTTCGTAATTTGTAATCTTTAAAGTTGTCAAATTAGTCCCCGTGTGTCACTTGACTAGTTAGTCAACATTAGTCGAATAATATATCACCAATTTAAAGTACACAAATGAGAATATTACACCGAAAAAAATAAACATTTCAAATAATTTACACGATTCTCGTAAAACGAATAAATTATTACATTAAAGTGCAACTTGTTATATAAAAAGATGTATTATATACACGTCCAATTAACTTGCCCAAATGTTTATGTCCCCTAAACTGCGTAAACTAGTGAGATTTATCCGTCTGATGTCAACTGTTAGTGTACTTTACACAATGCTTACTAAATATATTTATATTCAAAGAAATGTCTGTCCCCTTATTTACATATAACAAACTGTCTTGACACTTTTTTTTAATCATGTTCATCACAGTGTCAGCGCCCAAGACGGCTACTATCGGCCATTCCACGCTTGACAACTTTGACAAGTTACGACAATGACGTCTGACGTTGACGCAAATATAACCTTACAAAAAATCATCTCTAAAGTAAGAAGCCATTTTATTTTATGATAATAAATTTAAATGTCGAACTCAATATTTATTGCCGTTTTTATAGTTTTTACTGTAAGTAAAGATGTTATTTTAGTAAATAAAATAAAATTTTAAACAGATAGCTCGGCGGGTGAGCGTCAAAACGGTTCTCACGACCATCATAAACCGTAACATATCTCTATTATTCTTGGAGCCCTTCCAATGTGCTACTATTATACCCACTTATAAGCATCTGATCTGTTTAATATTGAATCCAGCTTATTATCATCACTTAGCAGGTTTTCGGCAATACTTGGTCAATCGGGAGCTGTAACGGTTGTTGGAGATTACGTTAATTAGCGTGATAGTGCGCTAGCGCTTCCGCAACACGTTTCATCAGCTGACCTAATAACTTCAAATATTATGATGTTAATGTAGGCAGGGGGGCGCGCTGCACGCGCGTGCCGGTGCCGCACGCCCAACTTAAGTTTATAAATAGAATGCACATCGCCCTGTATGTATTTAACGTAAGGAGCTTTTTCAGCGAAGCGGGCCAGTCGTCGCGAACGTCTGAGCGCGCCGCCCGCGCCTGCCCGCGCCGGCATAACACCGGCGAACGCAAGTTATGGAAACGTAACGTGAACTTTTTTGTATCGAATTTTGGAAGTTTTTCGATATAGTAAGTGGTTGCGGCGAAACCGGTGCAGTGCGAGCCCACGTGCCGGCCAGTGTGTGCGTGCCGCGAGCGCGAGCGACCCGCTCTAATCACCGCACCGCGTAACCGTGTTTCAAAAATAAAACGTTGCCGATTCGAAACCGGAGCACCCCGAAGGTTAATGACAAAATAAAAAGCATGCATTAAAATTGTGTGTCTGAAAACTACGAGAACGCCGCAGCCTGGATCCGTGTTGTATGCTGTATCGATATGTGAGTCGCGATATATTTTGACATGACGATACATTGTTAGAAATGGTCTCTATAAAACTTTATTTAAGGAGTGAAATGAGTGTATCACCTAGTAATTCCCATGGTTTGCGCGCGTACAGCGTTTGTTTATGCACGTAGTTTGTACAAATTAGCGCTGTAATTAGAGCAAGCGTTCTAATTAACTCTCACGATGCATTCACCGGTGTTAGACGTTTTGCAACTAATCGAGGTGTTCGTTGGTATTTGTTTACATTTCAGTTTCGCAATAAAATCTGTGAAAATTTGAAGTGAACACACTTCTAACTACTTCATTAAAATACATCTGTATCATAATTAATAAATAAACTCAACTCTTTAATCTACCATTTTAAATAACAATTGAGTAAAGTAAAGTACCTACTCGACTTTTACCTGAATTTACTGTAATAACACTCACAAATGAAACATTAAATATTATAAACTGTGTAATTAGGTTATCCAAACTTTATTTTGGCAATTGACATTTGAACTTGGAGAAAAAAGAATATCACTAACGTTGATAACATTGTTGTTTTTGTTTTGAACCAGCCAGTACTATGATTTCAATTGTAAACTTTTTTATAATAACAGTTCAGAAACCAATCCGTTCCCAATCAGCCTCCCATGAGGTTGATTTACGTCGGTTGCGAAACGCGTCGATAACGCCCATAGTTCATAGCACGAGGCATTTGGACAATGTTGACCCAATATCGCGGGAGCGGCTGCCTTGCAATGTGGCTCCTACATTAAACAGTTCCCCGGTATCATGCCTTTTTTATATTAATTATCTACCGTACGCGCAGTGCGTTCCGACTAATTTTCCCGTGCTCCCGAAATTAGATGCAGTAATGTGAAGACGGTAATTTAATTTTTATTACCAGATAGAATTATATTCCAGTCCATTTGCATGTTAAATACTTGTATTTGATTGGGACTTGCCGACAAGTATGTCCTTAAAAATGATATGTCTGGGTATACGAAAAGTTTATCCACATTATGAACGCATTTTTTTTTGACAATGGTAATGCATGGGTCTACTGTGAAAGACATTTCTTTCAAGTTCAGCTATATACTAGGTTTTCTCGTTTTACGCAATAAAATTCATTTTATTAAAACATAATCATACCGTTTAGTACGACTTAATCATGGTTTATTGAAATCTGTCAAATAGATACATTCCAAACGATCCTTCTAAAGTTATTCAAGCAATATAAAAATTAGGTCGTTAAGAAAGCGTTTAACTTTTACTGCACTGAATATTTTTCATTTCCCAACGAGTTTCAGTACTAGGCCGAATGACCGTTATCTGTGTGGCCTCTTGTTTCCCGCGCTTTCGGCTGTCACTCATTAGCGATTGATGGCGGGTACAAATCGTTTGATAGCCGATGTGAAAAAGGGACACGTAACAATCCTGTTAAACACTGTAAGGAAGAAAGAAAATTAATTATTAAACATGACTGAATGTATAACATGGCCTAAAATAGTAGTTATATTAATAGGTTCTTAGTATTCCTCTGTTGTGTCTATGGTAGATCTGTCAAATAATAGGTGGGCCAGTATGCTGCCAGCTGTCACTTTATTGCGTTCACGGAGGTGCTTATAATTATTTTTTTTTTCAATTATATTAGCAGTAGGTACCTAACTGAAGGTCCCGAGGGGGCCATTTCGAAACCGGAGATGGTTCAGGGTCAGTCGGGGTACGAGGCAAATGCTTTTACCTTATACCTCGGCGTCTTAAGACCCGAGACGGTGTGCGGTTTTCGTCGGTTCCGATCCGACATAACCTCCCCCGCTAGCCGGCGGGAGTATCCGAGGGGATTTTTATAAATATAACTAAAATAATATCAGATGTTCAAATTTTTTCCGCTCCTTTATTACATTTTTATCTTAATAAGCTCAATTAAATAATTTATGTTAACTATAAAAATGTACCCAATTAGTAATTGGGTAAATTTTTTATTCATTTTTCATTTAATTTTCTCTTTGAAGATGTTCTTTAGAATGTAATTCTGTCTGTTTGTGTCTGAGGTTCGCGTTAATACTACTTCTTCTTTATAGAAAAACTTCCTTGGTTTTTTTTTAATATCCTAAACTATTCACTTCATAACAAACTATTCACGTCGTTACCGACTGAACATAAGAATATACTTTACTTTTCAATTTCCATTTACTCCTGTTTGTTCTCGAGATATGCAGATGTTTATTAACTACCATCACATTTAGTCAAACACGTTTTTCAGTCCCACTTAATAGTCTGCGAGTGTATTGCCATTAACTAGCCCAAATGTACCTATATGGCCCCAAACAAGATCCTTCTGACAATAAGAGGCCTACTGACGGACGAGACTCCGGCGCAGGCTTACCTCTCGATGAGGGGGTAATGGCAGTCATTCCCATAAAAACACATATTTATATTATATATTATATTATTATTTTATATTTTTATATTATTATTCTGTTTTTAACTTTATTTTTAATTTTTGCATTGTTGTTTTTAATTTTCTTTATTTTATGTTTCTGTTTTAGTATTTTGATTTTCTTTTTTTTATTGTATAAGTCTGTTTGAAAAATATGTTTTGTGGCATGCATGTAACCATCCATCCGTATGGAATTATATTATTTCTTTCTTTTTTTATTTCTTTTTTTATGTGACAGTAGCCATCTTATTTTAATAACTCTGGTGCACGTGCGAAGCTTATAAATTAGTGTTACTCGGAAAATTATTTGAAGTTCCATTAGTGTCATGAGTGTCATCTTTGAGTTTAACTGGTGCATTGGGATATTAATCAGTTTGGGTAGACACGGTCCAGTTGAGGCACCAACTTTAATAAACAAATATTTATTAATGTTGCGATTCGACCCGGCATTATTTTCAAAAAAAACTTTTACAAAAACCTTGTCCTGACAAATGATAAATCGTTCTAAATGGTAGAGCCGTTCTCAAGTTTTGCGCCTAGAAACAAATTTGGAGACAAACTTGTATGTCCTGATTTTTGTTCTTAAAATGACACATCGTAGCCCTCAAAGCCCTTTTCTATTTATACCACATACTTTCCACTGAAGAAGAATACATGAGCCACTTCACTTCCCCCATGGTTGTCATACAAGGTGATGTTTGTATTCCTCCGACAGTAAAAATATAACCCATGAAAATGTGACCAGTTGACGGCTATACTTGGGATAAAAAAAAAAATTTAAGTTAGTTAAATTAGTTAGTTAGTTAAAAGCTAGCGATAGCCCGGTGGCGTACGTAACGGACTGCTGAGACGAGGTCTTGAGTTCGATCCCCAGTCGCCCCGGGCACACACCTCTGACTTTTCGTAGTTATGTGTGCATTAATAAATGTTAATTATTGCTCGCTTAATAATGTGCCCGGTAGATGACAATAGGCTCGCCCCCTATTACATTGGGACCTCAACATAACTGGCGAATCGTGGGTGTGTAATACACCTCTGCCTACCCCTTCGGGGATACAGGCGTGAAGTTATGTTATGTTATGTTATGTTAAATTAACAAAATAAATATTCTAGGACATTCTACCCAATACTATCTAGACCCAAAGTAAGCATAGTTTAAGTAGCTTGAATTATAGGTTCTAGAATGCGGATATTGCGGATATACATACTTTTTTTAACCTTTTTTTTTGTGCGGAAGTCCCTTCGGATACCCCCCGCCGGCCAGCGGGGGCGGTTATGTTGGGCTTGAACCGACTAAAACCGCACGCCGTCTCGGGTCTTAAGACGCCGGGGTGTAAGGTTACTCACAGAGCATATCCCTCGCACCCCGGCTGACCCCGGGCCATCTCCGGTTTTGAGATGGCCCCCTTACTTGCTCTCCACTGTGCCATCTGCTAATCAGAGGGACATGTGGAAAGCTTCCGAACAGCCCTCAACAGGGCCGTCCTCGCCTCGGTCGGAGTTGGCCGTAGGCGTCTCTCCCGCCCTAGGAGAGAGGCGCTGCTGTCTCCGTTGCCCAGGGTGCACCGCGTGGAGCTCCCCAACCAAGCACCCCATACTTTTTTTAACCTTACGTCTATTGTGCGAGCCCAAATAAGGTTGCCATCTCAGCATAATGCTGCACATATTATTTAGCATGTGCAGCTTAGGTTTTCAGATGGCGCCATCTGAAAATTGCGTGAGGTCACACACGCACGTGTTATAAAAAAAATCCATAACCAATGTGAAATAAATGTTTTGACGTAAATAAAAAAAGAAACGAGAAAATAAATACAAAGATCCAATACATTATGAGTATCACAGACATAAAATCATCTTATGTCTGTGAACATTATATATTTATATTATAGACCCTTCCCCTCCCTGCCCCACTCTTACTGGCGTTAGTAATGCAATCTATGGTTCTGTCTATTTATTCTGTGCGCCCGCGCAGAATCATCACTCTTCGAGCCTTTTCCTTACTCAGTTGGATCGGCTCATCAGCCATCTGACCTCCGTAACCATGGCGATATCGAAGTTCTGTAGTTAGACTAGTTATCGGACTTTTTAGGACTCCAACTACCCTTAACGACTGCCGTAGATGTAAATATGGCAACCGGGACCTACGGCTTAAGGTGCTCCCCGAAGCACGACACAAAAAAAATATAACATAACTTCACGCCTGTATCCCTGAAGGGGTAGGCAGAGGTGTATTACACACCCACGATTCGCCAGTTATGTTAAGGTCCCAATGTAATAGGGCCTATCGCCATGTACCGGGCACCTTATTAAGCGAGCGATAATTAACATTTATTAACATAACATAACATAAACTCACGCCTTATCCCCGAAGGGGTAGGCAGAGGTGCTAGCGCACCCACATTTCGCGGCGGCACTAGCCGCGGTAGCCTAGTGGTATGGGTAATGGACTGCTGAGACGAGGTCTCGGGTTCGATCCCAGGTTTTACCATTGGCACACACCAATGACTTTTCGATGCTTTTCGAAGTTATGTGTATATTTATCGCAGGTTTATAAGTGCCCGGTTAATGGCAATAGGCTCGCCACCTATTACATTGGGACCTAAACATAAACTGGCGAAATGTGGGTGCGCTAACATTTATTAATGCACACATAACTACGAAAAGTCAGAGATGTGTGCCCGGGGCGACTGGGGATCGAACTTGAGACCTCGTCTCAGCAGTCCGTTACGTACGCCACTGGGCTATCACCCTTTTTTTTTTTTCGAAAATAGTATATGTATTCAAAATAAACCATAGCCAAACGAAATCTCCTATAAGTTCTTAAGTATCACATCTGGACAGGCGGATGAGCGATTTCCAGACAACTAGACTAAATAATTCGCATTTGTTCAGTCAATAAAGCCGTTATAGAAATATTTAACAAGAATTTGTTTAAAAACTAGTCAAATATTTAGATTTAGCACGACGTTCCGTTGGTTCTAACTGATCTACGTTAATTCTCCTTCTTCGTATCACTCGCAAGCTATCTATCTAGACAATTATAAATTGTATATATAAATGTGTTTTTTTTTTATACCACTAAGGTGGCAGACAAGCACACGGCCCACCTGATGGGAAGCGGTTACCGCGGCCTATGGACGTGTGCAACACCAGTGGCGTCACACTCGCGGTGCCGACCCTGTAATGGGAAAAGAGTTTGGGAGGGGATGGAAAAGGAGTTTGGGCTCCGGCACTCTCACTCACCAAACGGAACGCAACAGTTCAAATACTGTTATTTGGCGTCGATATTCTGTGAGAGGGTGGTGCTTCCCCGGTCGAGTCGGCCCGTTGATGCAACGGCCAAAACGACTGTTGCTTGACTCTACCACCATAAAAAGTAAGTCTGTCGGTCTGGCTGTTACCTTCCCACGCACCATAGAATCGAAAACAAATTTAGACATAACTTCGAGAAGAACGTAGGATGCTTTTATTTCGATAAAGAGATTCACACCGGCGCAGTCACCGGCAGCAGCTAGTCCTATCATAATATTCTACGACATTCTACACAGCATTTTGTAAACCCAAAGTAAGTATGGTTTAAGTAGCTTGTGTTATGGGTTCCAGAATGCAGATAAACATACTTATATACTTTTTTTTGTAAATACATACATATTATACATAGTAAAACCCAGACCAATGCAAACATACATATTTGCAATGAGCGGGAATCGAACCCGCGACCTTGGACTTAGCAGTCGAATGCTCTACCGCTACGCTACAGAGGTCGTCAATCAATAATTTGCATTCAGATAATCCTATCCTACTAACAATACTCAATCACGCTCTAACGGCTGAAAGTATCTGGCTGAAATTTGGTACAAGGATACATTATAGTCTAGAATAACACAACATCTGGCTACATTATTCTTGCTGCACATTAACGACCTGCTCAAGCCCGGTACTTTTGGGTACGCAGACGACAGCACAGTAGTCGAGAGTTACGAGTCCAACCCCCGAGCTAGCGTGGGACAGATCCGATCTCTCCGAGAGGCTATGGTTGAGCGTTTGAATTTGTCCTTGAAGGCGTTCTCCGATTGGGGTGATGCTAACTTGGTCAAGTTCAACGCCACCAAGACCCAGGCGTCTCTCTTCTCTGCCAAGCGAAGTCAATTTCAGCCAAACCACACATTCCGAAATGCATCCGTGCCGATAACCAACCGCCTCGAGCTTCTTGGCGTTACCCTGACGTCCACCCTCAATTTTGGGTCTTACATTGAGGCTAAAGCTCAAGTGGCTGCTAAAAAGCTGGGTATTCTGTCGAAGGTGCGATAGTACTTCACACCGGAACAGTTGCTCAACTTGTACCAAGCGCAGGTCCGATCCTGTATGGAGTACTACTCGTACCTGTGTGATGGCTCAGCTAAATACCACCTGGAAGCGCTTGAGACAATAGAGAGACGGGCCAAGAGGCTCATCAATAACGATGCACTCGTCGAGAAAAGGCTTCATAGCCTTGAACATCGACGCAAAGTTGCAGGCCTATCGGTTTTTTACTGGATGCATTTCGGAGAGTGTGCACTGGAATTGCACAACTTGATACCTCCAAACCCTTTCCACCAACGAACGACCAGACGCACAGCGACGCGCCACCGCTACATGGTGGATATTCCACTCATACGCACGAAACGTTTCGGCAACACATTTATTATGCGTACAGCTAAGTAGTGGAATTGCCTGTCTGAGTCTGTATTTCCGGAAAGCTATAACCTCGGAATCTTCAAGTCTCGAGTGAATAGGTTCCTTCTAGGCAAACGTGATCCATCGTAGACCACATCGTCACTTACGATCAGGTGAGATAGAGATCAAACGTGAGCCTATCATCCATAAAAAAAAACACAAGGGCTACTTTTTACTCTTGAAACAGAACTTCTCGCGGGCGCCAGTATATATATAATTCGGATATAATTTGCATTTTGAAATCTGTGCAATTCTCATCTACTTTTTACGCTGGCTGTACGAATATGTCGCATATTTAATCTGAATTACGTAAAATAAACTCAGAGGGACTTAATAAGTATGAGTAATGAGACAAAAACCGCCATTACCTCCCTCCCCCTCCGCCGGTCCCCTCTATCGCCATAATAGTAGGCGCATCATTACGACGACTTTTTATGAGGCCTGCCACCCACTGGTTACTTCGATCTTTGTTTCCGATCCGAATTCATGGTTTGGTTTTAGATATTTTTTTACAAGAAACACAAGCATGTTGTTCACTCAGCAATGTTTTAACAGCTTATACCGTGGTTTCGCTCGTGTGGAAGTCGTCTTTGTCAATCAATTTAGAGACATTAGACTGGTTGGACAATGAGTGTAGGATACCTCACTAATATTTTTGGGAGCCAACCTTACATTCAACTAATTTAAACTAGATTTTCGACACTGAATTAAAAAAAAAACCAGAAATGTCAATTGTCGCGCGTTTAGTAATGTGCCCGGTAGATGGCAATAGGCTCGCCTCCTATTACATTGGGACCAAAACATAACTGGCGTATCGTGGATGTGTTGTGTAATACATCTCTGCCTACCCCTTCTGGGATATAGGAGTAAAGTTATGTAATTATTTCGATACGGTTACCCAATTTCAAAAACTTATAGTTACTAGGCTAGCATTAGTCCGACAGAACCCATTTCAGGGACACACACACCTTAGAAAAATACTGCCTATACAGAAACCTTCCTCGAGGATTTTCTTTCGGGGTTCAGAAGGTCAAACGGCAGTCTCAAAAGCTTAGATAAACCAAATCTTGGCAAGTAAGAGAGTGTGTACGTGGGTATATAATATATTGTTTTAAAGCGAAACCCAGGTCATCGACATACAATCTTAATCGATCGCGTCGTCTCAAAATACGCGAGGAAAAGCGCCGCCTCGCTACCATTCATTGCACTTGAATAGTTATTTATACATATCTTTGCAATATAGTACTATTGGGTAGGTACTTACCTACATACTGTTAGGGTTACTTAGTTCTTACTACCCGTGACCATGACTGCTGAAAAGCAACCGAAACGTCGGGTTCAATGTAAAATAACATCAAATAAATCGTGATAGAATCCGTTAAAAATAGTTTTATTTCAATTAGTTCTTACTATTTTTGCTAGACTCTTTTCTCACTGGCTGTGCCTATTGCCTTGTGAATCTGGCTGTAAATGTAGTAATAATATTAATAGTACTTTTTGACCTAAATGAGTAAAATATATCTGATTTTCATTTTTTTTTTACTATGATAACATGGTACTTAAGTAAAACCTTTTTAAACCTTTGCAATATATAATAGCGTGTCTTAGGCGCCTGGGCAGTAAATAAATAAATAAATATTATACAACAAAGTACACCATCTAGACCCAAACTAAGCAGAACTTGTCATATGGCTTCTAAAATGCGGATAAACATAATTAAATACTTTTTTTGTAAACAAATACATATTATACATAGAAACACCCAGACCAATGCAAATATAGATATTTGCACTGAGCGGGAATCGAAATCGCGCGCGACCTCTGACTTAGCAGTCGAACGCACTACCGCTATGCCACAGGGGTTGTCAGAATTACTAGTATACCGTCGGCATTGTTGCTGGGCTCCAAAATCTTTTAAAACCGAAGCTGTTTTATAGATTTATATCTTTTTTTATATATAAAAATGAATTGCTGTTCGTTAGTCTCGCTAAAACTCGAGAACGACTGGACCGATTTGGCTAATTTTGGTCTTGAATTATTTGTGGAGGTCCAGAGAAGGTTTAAAAGGTGAATAAATATGGAAGTTGTTATCGATTGAGGCAGTACGAACTCTGCGGGCCAGCTAGTCATTGTATAAAAATGACTCATTCAGTGCCAAAATATTGCAATTTTTTCTTAAAAATCTAACGATTTAGGATCAAAATCATCTCAGTTTCTACCTTATAAGTGTCTTTAATATCAATATTAAAGCAGGCCCTGCGTTCACAATAAACCTTATCCATGGACTCCCACTTGAAGTTATGATGACAAAGGCTTGGAAACTTTGGCAGACGATCTCCTTCACCGATTAGGCTGAGTAGACACGTATCTGATCTCCCAAATTAAAAAGTTTTATCAGTGTTGAATTATCGTATCGCTGTCGGCGACTTGAACGTGAAATCTTAGATCGCTAAAGAAAGAAATTGTTGACAGTCAGTTTTTTAATGCCTACTAGTAATCGAAATTATCTACTAGTATTCTTGTTAACCCCCTTCAGGCAAGCTAAATTGTTAGAAGTGAATTCACGTCAGTAGTGTTGTGGTCAGGATTTGAACCTGGGTCATCTTGATTTTAAGGCTAAGCCACTAAGCTACCAACGACGTATAGAAATTTGTTCAAAAGTCTCTTGCATTCTCATCGATCTCTCGCCCCTGGTGTTGCATACGTCCATAGGTCGGGGTAACCACTTCCCATCAGGTGGGCCGTGAGCTTGTCTGCCACCTGAGTGGTATAAAAAGAAAAAAAAAACTAGTGTTCAGTTTGACAGTTTCGTGATATATATTTTTGTACGTCTCTTATAGTAACTAGTATTATGGGAGAACAATATGCTTCTGTCTCTAAAGAATTTCATATATTGATAAGCCATCTGGTGCAAATCGCAATTAACTTCACCGTAGGTATAAAGGTGACAGCGCGTCGCAGGCGACTCATGCGCCGGAGGTCGCTCAACGACCTCCGTCCTCCATGAGCGCAGGCCTGGGGGTGGCAGGTGAGGCCGCCTGTCACCTCAGCAGAAGCAGGCCGGGACGGTGGGGCGACTAGCGCCCCTCCCCCAAACCGGGGCAAGACGGGGACACCGTGGTTCCCAAACTCGAGGGGGCCATCTCGTATCCGGAGATGGCCCAGGGTCAGTCGGGGTGCGAGGGATATACTCTATGGGCAACCTTACACCCCGGCGTCTGTAGACCCGAGACGGCGTGCGGTTTTAGTCGGTTCAAGCCCGACATAACCGCCCCTTTTTTCGTGCGGAAATTCCCTCGGATACCCCCCCGCCGGCCAGCGGGGGCGGTTATGTCGGGCTTGAACCGACTAAAACCGAACGCCGAACGAATTATATTCTTTTCTTTTCCTATATTGAATTAAGAATTGCAAATTCGAAATGTCACCTTTATACCTTTTTTTTTTAATTTATTTTTATCGTGCGGAAATCCCTTCGGATACCCCCCCGCCGGCCAGCGGGGGCGGTTATGTCGGGCTTGAACCGACTTGATAAAGTACACCACACTACCCAAATACGAATTCCGACTTTTTCTCCATTAAATGGTTGCCTGTTAGAGATTGCCACAGTGCGATAAGGCCGCCAATTATATGTATATTATGGTTATTATATGTATTATTTGTATTTCATTTTTATCTTATTCTTGGTGTACAATAAAGAGATATACTACTAATACTAGGGTAAAGAAACAAGATATCTTGGCAGTTTACGCGTATGCCTGCGCCTTTTTTTTTTTCTTGTGCGGAAAGCCCTTCGGATATCCCCTCGCCGGCCAGCGGGGGCGGTTATGTCGGGCTTGAACCGACTAAAACCGCACGCCGTCTCGGGTCTACAGACGCCGGGGTGTAAGGTTATCCATAGAGCATATCCCTCGCACTCCGACTGACCCTGGGCCATTCGCAGTGTCTCCTTTGATAAGAGCAGAGGGGTACCTGGAGCGACCACCCCCCCCCCCCGCGGGCCTTGCAGGCCCGCCATACCCCGACCCCCTCGTGCAATAGGGTCAGCTGGCCCTGAAAAGGGCCGGTTGGTCAGACTCTTGGCCGTTGACGTTGACGCCAGCTACTCCAGAGGAGCAATCAATGATGCGTCATCGCCTTGCCCAGGGTGCACCAAACTTGGAGGTGATCCAACCAGTCGCACCCCGCGTATGCCTGTGCCTTCTCGGCATTGAACTCGACATTCTTCCGACTAGTAGTCACTCTATTGTTACAGCTCCAAGTCCAAGGCTACTTAAAAGCAGTAACAGAACCTTGTATCGAAATTATTTTATTATTATTTATGACCTATTGGACTAACATGTAAACATGTTTATAGTCTTTGGCACAAACAGTAGAGAAAACAGTAAAGTAATCATCATTGTCTGTAAAATATTGTCTCACATAACTTCAATATTCATGACATGCTAGCTGACCTGTCAGACTATCATCATCATTGTAGAGATGGGAATCTACGAATCTGTCCAATCCCGAATCTGTCCTACACCGAATAAGGCGATTATTCCGGACCTGACCCGAAAACCTGACCGCGACCGGTCATTTTCTAAGCTGTTTGATTAAATAGCTAGTCAAGTAATTAAACGTATCTGTGCAATTCGGGAACGAGACGCCGGGTCAGGTTAGGAAGAAGGTTACGTTCGGAAGAAATATTACATTTTTTTCAAGTTTTTAACCTAACCCGCGACCAGGTCAGGTTCGGAATAATCAGAATAAGGGCCATATATTCCAGCTCCATGTATAGCCTACCTGCTCATTAAAAGTACATCTTCATTTCAGCTACCAAACCAGCGGAAAGCGGATAGCAAATTAACAAATGAGTTAAAACCTACGCAATGACGCAGGCAGCCACGTTGACGGTACCCAACAACACTAAAACATTAACATTACGTATACCACGCAACAACTAAATTAAAGCAACGAAATGTGGTTCGCACCCCATCGCGGCATTTCTTCGAGATCATAAACGCGAGGCCGTGAAAACTCGGCAATTGAATTCAAAATAACCCACATCTCACATCATGTTGCTCAATGTTTGGTTAATATACATAGCAGTTGTCAATTTCTTGGTAACCGTAGTGCCAAAAATAAATAATTAACAGAAAAAATACCAGATACAGGACCTTGGGGGGTACTTACATCTGGTCTTATAATTATTTGGTATCGTAAATTGCACCGGTGAAACGATTCCGTTTATTTTTTCAAACCTATTCAATGATGGTTGTGTATCACGTTGTCGGTACAAGTATAGTACATCGCTCTATTTTGGCATGTTAAAAGTTTATTATGCTTTTTATAAAGTCCGTGGGACGTGTGTATCGCAGTGATTAAGTAAGTTGTTGGTAAAATAAATAGTTTGTTTCTTCTGTTTGCGTTTTGTCGAGGTTACTGGCGTTTTGATGACTGGTTTGGCCGTGGCGGGAAACAGGTGTCACGTCATCAGACGATTGATCGATAAAGTTTTCTTCTTAAAATCGGATCAAGGATTGAAAATGGAATCTGTTTATAATTAGTAACGAAAATTATTAGAATTTTTGTTATCCTCTCAATCTAAGCTAAATTGCTTGTGTTAGAAGTAGGCTCACGTGTGTAGTATATAATGACTGGAGTTGGTTGCAAGTTCGTCGCCTTTGCCACTAGGCTACTATAATATTAAGCTACAATTTTTACATCTCTATATTGAGAACTGAGATACATTCAGAATTGCGTCAATGGTCCCCAGCCCAAATTTGGCGTTCATGTTTGCGTGTGATGTGATCATGAAGATCTGGGTTTAGTTCTCGGGATAGTAAAGATTGTTTTTTACTTTTTATGTTAGGAAATTGTCTAAAAATAGGCAAGAAGTGTGACTGTATGTGAGTGGAAATCTGTTAAGTATATATTTTAACCTAAAATTTATATATGAAATAGCGAGCAAGAGTCACCAAATAATATCTTAAATTATTATTAAAATCGCAACATAAAGATTATTAGGCACTTTAATATGGCAGCTTGAGTTTTTAAATCATGTAGAATGCTGTTAAACGACGATATTCTGTTACAGATAATAAATATTATTCTTTATAATGGCGTAGTGATGTCAAGTCCTATTATAAAATAAAATACGGTGACTGGGGCTGACATCAGCTGTTTGCTCATGTGAATTAGTATGCGACACCGCACTGCCATTGAAGTTATATTTGGTGACGTTCTAATATAACAAATGTGATAGTTTATAAGAGAATTTGTGATCACACAAAAGGGCTACACTGGTGGTAGAAATTTGATAACACAAATTTGTCACAAAATTATCGACCGGGTGGGTACCACCGTGCACGATTGCGAAAAACCCTCCATAGTAATCCAATTTCAGTTTGATTGCGTTCAGGGGTCAGCAAGTGCATAGCCGGGCAGGGGGATTGTGGTCGCAGCACCAGTGGGACCGGTGGGTGTCACGCGGTGCTGCGACGACAATCCTCTTCTGATGAGGCCGTCAAGCTGAGTGCCACCATTGTTAACATGGTAAGTTTATGTAATGGTGACCATCTTTCCTGAGACTTTACCTTCAGCTTACCATCAGGCGAGGTGAAGTTAAATTGACGTGTCCTAAATATATAAAAAAAAAAAAAATGTGATCACACAAAAGGGCTGGAAAAAATTCGTAAGAAGAATATAACTACGAAGACTACACTAAGAATATAACTTATCTATTACGAAAATCCTTGAGGCGAAAGCGAATCTATTAGCTGGTACGCTTGTGTAACGGACGAGGTTCGGGTGTGGATTTTCCTCCCAGGGTTGGATCAGATGGCAGTTGCAGTTGCACCTCATGCCGCCCTGTGTGTGGCTGCGGGTGTGAGGGACTGGGTAAGCCCTCCGCCCGCCGATTTATCCACCCGCGAAGGGGATGACGTCCATGTGTGCCTGGACATTACCAATTGAGAGTATGAAAGGTGTGGTGCCCGCGTTAGTGGGCATGCGCTAGGGGGGGGGGCGCCATAGAGGTATTCCTGCATAGTTTCAGGCCCCCCTGACAAGGCGCAGAGTATGGCACACCGTGGGGTTTAGTGGGTATATGCATATAAAAAAAACCCCACCCCACGTAAAAAAAAAGATGGCAGTCGCTCAAGTAAAAACCAAAATAAGCCAAATAAAGCCGTCAAACTGAAGATCAACATTTAGAATTTATAGTATCAGTCATGGTGTCTACTTTGTCAACTTTACTCAAGTATACCATTAGGCAAGGTGTCGTCAACTGGGCACACTGTGTAACGGTTGTACTTGGGTGATGGTCTACCTGGCCCCTTTTACGATAGCTGCATTGTTTGACGTCTAGGAATTTTTAAATTAAACCACTGTCACCTGATCTATGGTGCTTTTATTTAGACATGTGTGTCAATTGCTTTCACTGCCAGCGATACCGAGGACCTTGCGAAGTGTAGGAGTAAAAGTCGGAAAGCGAACCCCAGATTCCGAGGTAAAGGCCTCGTATACAACCGTCACACAATATATAGATGATGATAATGATTTAGACACTAACTGACAATAAGACAGACGACCGAACATATAATATATTAGTTTAAAAAAACAAAAAAAACCACGCTTTGATAAAAGATTTTTAACACTAAAATGAATCTTCAAATTAATTCTAAGTTTTAAAGTGCTCAAAAATTGCGTTTAAAGATTCCATTATACAGAGGAAGTTCTTTAAAAAAACTAAACATATTAAACAAAAAAAAGGAAGTTAATCATTTTTGTCTATTGAAATTACATGTAGGTCTTGATTAAAAAAAAACACTTTTTAAATTATTGTATTGTAGTCGTATACTACTCCTTTTCGCAAAATTTCAAATCAATCTGACTTTTCGAAGTGCTCCAAAGTCAACTTCCAAGATTCCGTTACATCACATACAAACAAAAACACAGAGATAAAAGCATAATAAAAAAAAAATGATGGGTGGTTAGGTGGTTCGAATGCATATTCGAAAATTCTAGAATGTTATTTAATTAGTTAATTAGTATCCTGAGCCAAATTTTAGTAGTTTATTTCTCCTGAGCAAACTTCATAAGACTCTTCGACTTTTAAAATATCGATACCGTCGGCTAGACTAAGAACATTCTATCGACAGGGAGGCACTAGACGTATATCGACTCTATTTTTATCGAACTCTAGAAAAGCCAGGACAAAAGTATTTATATTTTTGTATGAAGTGTATATTTTACCACAATGGGACACAATGGCACATAATTTTTGACTAGCCAACCCGGCAAACTTCGTTCCGCCTTAGAATCATGTTATGCTGGCTACCTTATCAGCTGATATTCATGAATGTCTCATATTTTTAGATATCCTTATTGCTAATATAAGCACAGTATCCCGAGGGGGTCATCTGAAAGCCGTAGATGCCCCAGGGTCAGCCAGGGTGCGAGGAAATTGCCTTATTTGGCCATCTTACACCCCGGCATTAGAGACCTGAGACGGCGTGCGGTTTTGGTCGATTCTGATTCCACATGACTACCCCCACTCTGGCCGGTGGTGGGGATAACAGCATATATATATAGATGGGGAAGGTTCTACTTAACTTTTAATAATAAGAAAATTTCAATTCCGATAAAAATAATTTGCTAGGTAAGAGTACGTATGATGTGTGTGTGTGTGTGTGGTGCGATATCAGAATGTCAATAAGTAGGAGTTTACTTTGGGGTATGAACGCAATAGTGGTAGTTCTATTTCTTCATACGAGCTACCTTTTTTTTGTTTTTTTTTTCGTGCGGAAATCCCTTCGGACACCCCCCCGCCGGCCAGCGTGGGTGGTTATGTCGGGCTTGAACCGACTAAAACCGCACGCCGTCTCGGGTTTTAATACGTGTAAGGTTGCCCATAGAGCATATATCTCGCACCCCGACTGACCCGGGGCCATCTCCGGTTTCGAGACGTATAAAAAAACTTACAAATACATTTTTTATTGAAATATAATGTAGTTTTATTCCCATTGATTTAAAATATAAATGACATGATATTGTCGAAAGTTTACGCGAATGTAACACATTGAAATAAACCTATTTTCTAACGGATTCTCCTCGTGACCATGGCTGCTGAAAAGCAACCAATACGTTGGGTTCAATGTAAAATTTAAAATAACATCAAATTAATCGCGATAGAATCCATTAAAAAAAAGTTATATTTCAATATAAATGACATTTATTCGATACAATAAAAATAAACATTCTAATTAAAAAGAAATGAAAATTTAAGAAAACTTATTATTATTAAGGAATTGCGAGTAATTGATATCATATGACAGTATACAAGTACTATAAATCCATTCTAATTTTGTTGACAAAAGAAAGGCAGAGCCGTACACAGATGCAGTTCATATTAGTATTTTTTAGAAACACACAAGTGCTTTCGGATCTAAGAAGACCCTTTTTTGAAATATTTCGTAACATTGTGAAAGAATGCTGAGTCTACATGCCAGACGCGCTGTCTGCTTCGTCGTAGTACTCGTTCTATTATCCCGGATTACACTGCAGTTTTAAGGCGTTTTGAACACTATTTTTTCATTATTTTATTTACATGCAATTTTTTTGGAAAAAATCAACATGCAGGACGGGTTTTGCTACCGTAGCAAGTCACTTTGTAGTGGCAACTACCTAAGAATATGTTATGTTCGTACGTTTCTAGAAACTGCCTTTCCAACTTTCTTTTCCTTTATTCCTAATTCTTTATTATGTACAAAACTATCTACTATACTATCTACTATACTATACTATACTATCCGCGGTAGCCTAGTGGTATGGGTAATGGACTGCTGAGACGATGTCTCGGGTTCGATCCCAGGTTTTACCATGGCACACACCAATGACCTTTCGATGCTTTTCGAAGTTATGTGTGTATTTATCGCAGGCTTATAAGTGCCCGGTTAATGGCAATAGGCTCGCCACCTATTACATTGGGACCTAAACATAAACTGGCGAAATGTGGGTGCTAGCACCTCTGCCTACCCCTTCGGGGATATAGGCGTGAGTTTATGTTATGTTATGTTTATATAAAACTATATTTTGGATTAGTTGAATGTAGATTTCATTTTTATGCCTACCTCGTTCTAGCACTGCACAACCCTATTGTTGACTGGCAGAGAATGCCTACGGCATTAGGACCGCCAATGTACTTTGTGCATGAAGTTAAATAAATAAAACTATACATCATAAATGACTTACATAAAATGCAAAATTATACAAAAATTATGTACAACGACGAGCCAGCAAACCTTAGAGTTATAAAGGAAAACAGCATCAAAGGAGAGTTCCTAAAGTGTATCTACAATGCAGAGGAGTTATTAATTTTAAATTAAATAAAATGAAAAATATATTTCGGTATGTTTTTAAGAAGAATAAATAAAATAAAAATGAAAGGATATAAACTATACTATTATACAATTGTCAATTAGTTGTGTCTATACATTGAAGATATTTAGAAAAGAACTTATATATATTAAATTTACGATTAAGAACACAAAAATATATATTTTTTAATTCTTTGTGAACAGTACTGAACGGATTTTAATGCGGTTTTTTTAAAGAAAGGTATTGATCCGAATTAAAATATGCCGTATGTTTGATTGCAATTGGTCAAGTAGAACTAGAGATATGACCAAAATATGATAGCCGACCTCCGCGCGGGTGGAGCCGCGGGCATTAGCTACTAATGGTACACATAAAACACAAAATCATTTCATTTCACAAAATAATGAGTAATTTTCCTTCTTTTATTTATCTCTATGCAGGTTGACCCCGTGAATGACACCTTTTGTGTTACTAGCGTTAATGACACGTCTCAAGATAATTAAACTGTTAACTACGAAAATAGGTATGTTAAATGAAACGGTTCCGTCAGTTTGACATTCGCCTAATGATATCTGCTTCCTACAAAAAGCACTTTTTATTTCCACAGAACTCGTATAAATATATTTCAAACATTTTATGAACTATTAAATAAAGCATATCGGTCATTCATTCACTCACACTGTCCTTTCAATACACTTCGACATCTTTTTTATCGCCACAAACCTGTCAAAATACTATTCCCAATAAAGAAAAAACTCTACCATTTTCTATAAATCTCAATATTACCAGTGAGAAAAATAATTCCTTATGTGTGGAGATATTTAAAGCTACACACAAGAACTAAACGAGGACAGATTTAACATCATTCTTGGGACATTAGATTTTATTAATCTTGTCACACGCAAGTTTGACAGCGTGTTTTTTTATATATCTGTCATTTATTATGTGTTTAATAGTTGAAAGAAGTTTTTTGTACGATAGATGACGGTAATTTTTCAATAAATTTTGAAAGTGATGTCTTATAATGTTTAGGAGGTTAATCTTGTAAGTTAGTAGGAAGCTGGTGGTTTTACTGAATTTAAAATCAAGAGAGAGAGTGACTCGCGATAGTTACGTGAAGATGTTTGGTGAAGACTTCTCATCACCAAAGTTTTGCACCAAAATCTCTGCCTAGAGACGTTACCTATTTTGCCGCCTTAACTACGGTCAGTATTTTGAAGAGCTTCTTGAACTAATTCCACCGTCTCCCTTCCTATCCAAAGCAACACGTGCTGGATTGTCATGTCACCCACATACGATGCAAATAATACCGTCTCGAACCTTCAGTTCGGTACGCTTTCTTTGTGGCACGATAATGAACTGGAATGCTTTACATGCACACGCATTTCTTACAATCCCGGATTCTTTAGCGAGGCGTGAAAAAGCATCTGTCGTGGCCGTTAACCTAGGGACCACCATTTTAGGATTGTCAGCATCTGGAATGACGGCCCGTATCTTTTTGACTTCACCCTAATTTCTTACGATACAGTCATTTAACAGACTGACTGACTGACCGGCCAAGTGCGAGTCGGACTCGCCCATGAAGGGTTCCGTAGCAGTAAGTAAAATTTTTATATTTGAGTTGAATGAATGAAAGGTAAATTGCGGTTTAATCGTAAACCGTTATGATGTTACGTTACGACGTTATGATGTACTTACTAGATCTTGTTCAAACCAATTTTCGGCAGAAACCAATTTATATGGTAATGTACATCATTTATTTTTTTTAGTTTTATTTTAGAAGTTACAGGAGAGGGGGGGGACACATTTTACCACTTTGGAAGTGTCGCTCACGCAAACTAATCAGTTTAGATCATTTTTGAAGACCTATCCATAGATACGACGACACGTATGGTAATGGAAAAAAAAATTTCGAGTTTCAATTTTTGTGTGAAAATCTTAATGCGGTTTACAGAATACATCTTTACCAAGTTTCAACAGCATAGCTCTTATAGTTTCGGAAAAAGTGGCTGTGACATACGGACGGACAGACAGATAGACAGACATGACGAATCTGTAAGGGTTCCGTTTTTTGCCATTTAGCAACGGAACCCTAAAAACCGAGTTATTGGTAGATTTTCACATGTGTCCTCTCCGCTCGACACCTATTCACTCTCTGTCTCTCTTTCCCGTATTTTTGATGCTATCAAGGTAGAGAATAAACACACCCTTGACGGTAAACGGTTACCCTGACACATATGAACGCTTGCAATATCTTTTCATCCCAGGAAACCATCAGAACCCAACAGGGACCTATTCCTGTGGATCGCGGGAAAGCATTAGTATTTTACGTGGGAGAAAGCGCGAGCGAAGACGGTTAGTAGCCAATACATATAGTTTAAGACGCCATATTTATTATTTTCGCATTAGAAAATTACTGACGGTAAACTTTAATATTTTTGTTATAAAAGTCAATTTAACTCACTGTTCAAAGTGAGTGTACGTATTCCATACGATATGAAGCAAAGTTTAAACAACTCAAGAAACACATTTGCATTATATTACGGAGATCGTGTCTATACGAGATCTACACAATATAATATTGTTCTAATATGTTCTTTCTTCATCTTTCACGTTAATTACGGTTGATAGAATCACGCCTGGATATCCCTGAAATTGTAGGCAGAGGAGTGTTACAGCCAGATTTCGCCCGCTGTATCTTGTGGTCTCACATAAAATAGAGTGCCAATAAAGGAAATATGCCATTACCATTTGCAAATCACCCTTCAAAATTAAATATTTATTTTATAAATTATTACTATAAATCCTTCTCTAACATTTTCGTCCTGTAAATCTTCAATAACAAATGTAGCCTCTATTGGTCTATGTAACTCAATTGCCCCCCGTTTAAGATGAAAGATATAAACAAACATTGTTTATCTAATAATCTATTGACTAATTCATTACTTCAAATGCCTTGAAACCCCGGCCTTCCAGATGAAAAATAAACTGACTGTAATTGAGTCATGGTTATTATAAAAATCACACTCGCACAGTATATAATTTATCAATATACGCACATTAAAAAACAAATAATCGCCCTATTACCTACAAATGTATCGATTCCATTCTCGCTTCCTCATCGATAGGTTTACCCATCACTAAATAAACTATTTTTAACCTCAGCAACACCTATTTTTTATGCGGCAAAGTTGCAAGCTTGATAGAGAATAGCCCGCGTATAAAATAGTGTAAATACATGTAAATATAGGTGCGTAATTACATCTGCCGCGGTTATTGTGGCAGCGGTATGTTTATTTGATCGCAAGAATTATTTGTGTAACGAACTTGGCATTCGGAGCGGGAATTAAATCTGAATAAATTGAGGTTAGATTAAGTTCGGTAAGGTTACAATTTTATGAGATTTTTTTTCCTTGGAACCAACACTGATGGGTTCCCGAAACAGTACGCCTACCATGAAACGTACATTCGCACTTGCGGTTCGAAATTACAAGCAATCGGTACCATGAAACGCACTTATTCCGCTACCGGGCCCGAAGGCGGCACATGACAGTTCATTCGGTAGCATCCCTACCATGAAACAACCCAAAACCGCAAAATTCGGAATTTTGACAGTTCCGCAAAAAAATAATTAAAACGATACTATACGACTTATTTGAAAAGGTCGAAAGGTTCTCGTAATCTAATGCAAAGGGATGTGTTTTTTAATATGTTGGTTTCTAATAGTTAATTTTTAATAGAAACGAAAACCTCCTTGATATTTCATGATAGGCCTACAGTTTACATGTACATTTCGAATTTAACTCGAAATGAACACAAAAAATGAATACTATATTAATGTTGTTATTTGATAGACGTCTGTTCAGAAACGGTTATTTGATTGACGTATTTAAAAATGATTTTCATAGTACAAAGGCAAGCCCCAAAGGCAATGTTAGGGCTCAGTTCTATATAAGATCTGTAGCTTTTAATTTGTTTAATTGTAAAATCAGACTTCTTTGCATACCTACAACTAGATAAACAGTTTAAACAAAAAAAAATTGTCACAGATCGGGAGTGCGACAGAAAAAGTAGAGGGGTGCGGATGCGCAGTGATAAAAATAAATAAATAGAAAACACATAAAAACGCTAGTTACTTAATTTCAAAAAAATCACACATTCAGTAAGATTTATAAATACTATTTGTTTGATAAGGGGTAGCATAATCAAAAGTCAAAAATTAAATACACACATCAACACTGTCTAGGGATATTTTGGATTTACTCAATTTACTCAAAATTTATTAAAAATAACATACAACATGTAAATATTTTTGTAAAGCCCATTTAACAGTACACTCTAGAATAAAAGAAAACAATTTTTTTTTAACGTAAACAAATTTTTATTCAAATAAAGAAAAAACGTGAGATAAAGGTAAAACTAACAATGAATGTGTGTTTCTCAAGAAAAAGTGAAAAATAAGGAAAAATTAATCTGTTTTTAACAGTTATGTGAAAAATCAGTAGTCAGTAAAACCACCCATGACGTTAATAACGGTCCTGCAACGGTTTTTCATTCTTTGGATTAAGTTATCCAAGTCTTGCTGCGGTATATTGTCCCAGGTCCGGCTAAGATGCAAAAAAAGTTGCTCTTCCGTCGCAATGTTTGCAGGGAAATTCCTCAAAGCCCTTCTTTGGAGCATGTCCCACCCGTGTTCTATGGGGTTTAGATCAGGCGATTGTGCGGGCCACCGTACGACCGATACGTCATGCTCCTGCAACCAGCTCGTCACCACTCTCGCTGTGTGTGTGGATGGGTGTTATCGTGCATGAGCGTGAATTCTTGACCCAACTGGCCAGTATTTTTTGAGTTTAAGAACTTTATACAAAATATACCTAGACGGTGTTGATGTGTGTAGCATCTTTTCGAGTGTCAGTGGAATGACAGTGGATTTGATTTAACGTAAAATAGCAGAATCGAGGCCCTGTAATGGTAGATGTTTGTTGGTCAAATAAATAAATGAAATGGAAATGATTCATATAACCTTGGTAATACGAAGAAAATGGTGTAAATTAATAGATTCACACAGCCACTTTTTTCCGAAACTATAAGAACTATGCTGTTGGAACTAGGCAAGTAGATGTATTTGATGTATTTTTCACACAAAAATAGAAAAAAAAAAACAATAAAATTTGGGGGTTCCCCACACTTAGAACTGAAACTCAAAATTTTTTTTTCATCAAACCCATCCGTGTGGGGTCTCTCTATCTATGGATAGGGCTTCAAAAATTATATCGAGGTTTCTAATATCATTTTTTCCTAAACTGAATAGTTTGCGCGAGAGACAATTCCAAAGTGGTAAAATGTGTGTCGCCCCCTGTAACTTCTAAAATAAGAGAATGATAAAACCAAATAAATATATATGATGTACATTTACCATGTAAACTTCCACCGAAAATTGGTTTTAACGAGATTTAGTAAGTAGTTTCTTTTAGGTAGATTTTGATGAAATCGATCTACCTATTGGTTTCTTGACTACTGTCGAATTTAAAAAAAAATTCTTCATAGGTCTAGTCATACCCCCTGAGTCCGAAATGACCACTGGTCAAAAAGTTTATATATATATATATATATATATATATATATATATATATATATATATATGTATGGTTCCACTTCCCAAAATTTGCGGCACTCTCACGGTCGCATTTTTGCCCCGATCGCTTTCAAACTGCGGTCAAAAATTGCTTGGGTGTAAACTTAGTTTAAGTTCGTGAACGGGTGGAATCCGGCCTAAGGGGACGGTAGGGCCTCACTTTTTGTGAAATCAGTTTTTCCTCAAAATTTCACGTTCCATGAAAGATATTCGAACCGTTCTAATTTTATCCCATAGTATACATGAATACCAACAACTTTTAAGTATAAACCTATAAGATTAAAACTTTAACTAAAAGTGGAGGGGGAAAAACCAAAATTTTTCGGGAAAAAAATCATAACTTCTAACCGGTGAACATTCTTATCGTCGGAAACCTTTTTAATCGATAGGCCATTTTTAAGTCTAAAATAAATATCTGAAAAGTTTTTCGCTATAAGTTACCGTTTTCGAGAAAAAAAAATTAAACATGTTAAAAATGCGCTCGGCGTGGGTCATAGAAGAAGCATAGGTCATAGAGGGGCAAAAAAATAAATATTAATTGCTTCACGAAATCTACCTGTGCGTTCCCCCTGCGGGAACGGATTTTTTAATACGTCATAAACGTAAACCGCAATTTACCTTTCATTCAATCAACTCAAATATAAAAATTTTACTTCCTGCTACGGAACCCTTCATGGGCGAGTCCGACTCTCACTTGGCCGGTTCACACACATATCAATCACAGGGCACATTATGAAAACGAAACTCTGCAGTTTTATTCCCATTGGATATATTATTAGCCATATTTAGTGCAGTTACAACAATGAATTGTGTATTTAGGTACACTTGCGGCTCATGGAAGAGCCATTTATTTCGTTTTGGCTGATTGTCGGCACTGTCGCAGTGTGTTCCACCACGTTCGTTTTATTTTGTATGTGCCACTCTATTCGTGGTGCAACCAAATTTTGTACAATCGATACAATAGCTAGCTGCATTTCGTATTACGAGAGCTTATTTTAAATCTTTAGGCTTTTACGGCCAGTGTTGCATGTAGCTGCTTCCGGGCTGTTTGGCCGTGGTCCATATGAAACCTGTGTTCCAAATGTTTTGTCGATCACTGCGGTCGACATCATCAGTGGAACATTTCCGGGCCCGGATTCATATGGACCACGGATACCCATGTTATTGTAGTAAACTCGAAGAGATAGGCGAAGTTGCATCACCTAACGTTTTAACTACCCACTTTTTGTTAAGCTATTAATTTTCTCTGTGTTGCCTAACACTTCACTTACCTCCACGTTAAAAAGTACTAAAAAATCATCTCAGAATCGGCAAGTGATCAGATCCGATTGAGTTCCCTTTAAGTCCCCGAAGTCGATGGGTTCACGTGGTGTGGGCATTTTTACATCACCTGCGACGTGCGGTCCGCATTATTGGGAATCCTGAAGTCACCAATACCCTCGAGCCGTTGCAGTTGCGTAGAGATATTGCCTCTTTGGCAATATTTTACCGCCTCTACCATAGCGAGTGTTCCGATGAACTGTTCCGATTCGTATGTATAGGAAAGGAGAATGTGGACCCTCTCTTTTTACCCGACCGCGCCAGAAAGAGGATTATGTTTTTCGAGAGTATGTATGTATGTATATATGTCTATATAATTGTTTGGCACGCTCTGCAGCCTGAACGGGTCCATGGATTTTAGTTTGAGAGGTGTCGTTAGATTCGTATTTCCTGTGGGAGTGCTACTAGGTATTGTAGCGTCCGGGGGTTGGACGCCACAATACCTCGTGTTGATAAAAGATAAACACAATGGATAAGTAGTAATATAATTATTTATTAATTCAACAAAGCTTCCTATATCGAGTTTAGGGAGGTTTTTACGCGAATATATTTATATTTATGCGAACTGTAGGGAATCGCGATCTCCGCTCAAGGACTGAGTCTAAATTTAATACACTTATATCTTCTCTTCGGCCGGCGGACCCGGGCGGCGCGTCAAGTCGCCCGCTGTCAGCCGCACAGCCGAATGCAGCCTCAAGCAATTGTTTTTTCTTCCCTACGCTCTATTTTAAATCAAATAATTATTTATTTTTAAACTCTGACACATGATGGCCAGGTCAATGAACTGTAGTGGTCGAACGAGGTCGGACACTACAGTATATAAAAATAAATAAAAAAACAAAATGGCAGATTTTTGGTGCTAAAATGTGTTGTTACAAAAATATTTTCACTCAAACTTCAAAGGGTGATTTCCAAAATATATATTTAATAAAAAAGTATACAATAAAATTATTAATAAAAAATAAAAAACCCGACTGCTCTAAAAAGACCGAAACAAGTTTGATAGCAGGAGGAAGACATTTTCAAATCATAAACCGAAAGACAATTAATTGCTCCCTCCTGCTATCAAACTTGTTTCGATCTTTTTAGGGCAGTCGGGTTTTTTTATTTTTTATTAATAACATAACATAAACATAACATAACTTCACGCCTGTATCCCCGAAGGGGTAGGCAGAGGTGTATTACACACCCACGACTCGCCAGTTATGTTAAGGTAATAGGGGGCGAGCCTATTGCCATCTACAGGGCACATTATTAAGCGAGCGATAATTAACATTTATTAATGCACACATAACTACGAAAAGTCAGAGGTGTGTGTGCCCGGGGCGACTGGGGATCGAACTCGAGACCTCGTCTCAGCAGTCCTATACGTACGCCACTAGGCTATCGCCGCCTTTTTTTAAATAATAATTTTATCCTATACATTTTTTTGCATCTCCTATCAAGCATCCTCACAAGGTGCAAACAATGCCATCAAGAACCAAGCGGTATTTCTTTTCTTTGCCACATCATCAATACTTGGAACTCTTTACCAGCACATGTGTTTCCCTGTTCCTACAGGCCCCGGTCAAGCTAAGCTACCATTGTAACATTATCGGTGTCTGCAATGGTGACCCTCATTCCTGAGACTTTTTTTAGGGATTTTCTTTAGGAAAGCCCTATTGCTATCGAGTTGTCGTCGACGTCGTCGTTGCCAATTTTCTTTCACGGTTTTGGGTATGAAGGAGATGAGCTATCGAGTTGCTGTTTTCGGTAATAGATTCGTGCTGGGGTGAACCATTGCAAGATAAAGAAAAAAAAAAAGAAAAAAAAAAAGAAAATCCCTTGTATTCGGCTGAGCTCGTCTCAGGAATTCAACTTGTTTTTATATATTTAGAACACGTCAATTTGACTTCACCTTGCCTGATGGTAAGTTGATGGTAAAGTCTCAGGAAAGAGGGTCACATTACATACACGTACCATGTTAACAATGGTGGCACTCAGCTTGACGGCCTCATCAGAAGAGGATTGTCGTCGCAGCACCGCGTGACACCCACTGGTCCCACTAGTGACGTTTGTTACCCGGTCGAATTTTGTGACAAATTTGTATCATCAAATTACTACCACCTGTAAACTTTACCTTAAGCTTACCACCAGGCGGGGTGAAGTTATACGGTACCTCTAGAACGGTATACTCCTCACTCCTAAGATTCCAAGCCAATAAATAAATAAAATAAAATAAATAAATAAATATTCTACGACATTCTACACAGCGCTCTCTAGACCCAAAGTAAGCATAGTTTAACTAGCTTGTGTTATGGGTTCCAGAATGCGGATAAACATACTTATATACTTTTTTTTTTTGTAAATACATACATATTATACATAGAAACACCCAGACCAATGCAAATAGACATATTCATGCATACAAATATTTGCACTGAGCGGGAATCGAACCCGCGTCCCCTGTCGTAGCAGTCGAATACACTACCGCTACGCCACAGAGGCCGTGCTGGAGTGCTGGAATGGAGCTGGAGTGTCATTACTCCAGTCTTTAAAGACAAGGGGTCGGAGAAGGAGTGCGGAACCTACTGCAGTATAGTACGAGAGGATAAATAACTCCCGGATCCGACAGGAGTGTACACTCTCGGAGTGTCAATATGGGTCACGCACTGGTCCCGGAACCATGTAAGCGGATTTTGTTCTATCGCGGAGAAAAACAGGACGAAGAATAAGCCTCTGCATTGCTTGTTTTGATTATTTACTTATCTGTACTATGTACTGTACTAAGTTGTAAGAAATATAAACAACGGGGGTGTTGCAGCCGGGGGATTAGCGGAATATTTTTTATTCTATGTGGGTGCATTCCGTCTGGGTCCATATCGGAATGGGACTGTAAGGGCCGGAACCGGTTTTTTTATGAGTTACAGTCACCCAAAAATAGTATTTTTAAATCATATCCTTTAATTTTGAGGGTTCCGTTGCCAAATGGCAAAAAACGGAACCCTTATAGATTCGTCATGTCTGTCTGTCTGTCCGTCCGTATGTCACAACCACTTTTTTCAGAAACTATGATAACTATGCTGTTGAAACTTGGTAAGTAGATGTATTCTGTGAACCGCATTAAGATTTTTACACAGAAATAGAAAAAAAAACAATAAATTTTGGGGGTCCCCATACTTAGAACTGAAACTCAAAATTTTTTTTTTCATCGAAGCCATATGTGTGAGTTATCTATGGATAGCTCTTCAAAAATGATATTGAGGTTTCTAATATCATTTTTTTCTAAACTGAATACTTTGCGCGGGAGACACTCCCAAAGTGGTAAAATGTCCCCCCCCCCCCCTCCTGTAACATCTAAAATAAGAGAATGATAAAAGTAAAAAATATATATGATGTACATTACCATGTAAACTTCCAACGATAATTGGTTTGAACGAGATCTAGTAAGTAGTTTTTTTTAATACGTCATAAATAGTAAACCGCAATTTACCTTTCATTCAAACAACTCAAATATAAAAATAAAATTAAAAACATTGTTATGTTACTTGCTGCTACGGAACCCTTAATGGGAGAGTCCGATTCGCACTTGGCCGCTTTTTGTTACTGAAATAGTTTATATGAGAGTTTGATGACAACAGTTTCCATAGTAACGAAGTTTCAGTTACAGTACCTACTTATATTCCGTGAAGATTCTATAGGAAACCAAATTTTTTATGCATTGCATACGGGCACGGCGGCTTCTAAAACGCTAACAATATTTGAATAAACATTATCCCACCTACCTACATACAGTTACTCCACTATCCAGACGTATGTATCGATTCATAATCCTAATAATACTGCGTACAAAAATACCACACTACTCAATCATAATACGCCTAAATGATTTCTAAGTAAATATCAGCCAATAGCTAGACTGAGGCTGAGTAGCGTTTGAATAAAGATGTTGTATATTTTCACGCATACATTAAAATAAATAGATGTTACGATACGTTACCCCAATTTAAGTATAGTTTATAATAACGATAGATTGCTATTATCCAAGTGTTAGTGATATGTTCATTGAATGTCTGTAAAATACTGGGGCTACCTCATTTCGTTCTATGGGTCGTACAAGGCAACTAATGGATAGAACTCTATTCCATATATATAACATTACGCCTGTACCCCCGAAGGGGTAGGCAGAGGTGTATTATACACCTACGATTCGCCAGTTATGTTTAGGTCGCAATGTAATAGGGGGCGAGCCTATTGCCATCTACCAGGCACATTACTAAGCGAGCCATAATTAACATTTTTAATACACACATAACTACGAAAGCAGTCTGTTACGTACGCCACTGGGCTATCGCCGTTCCATTCCATATACATGCATGCATGCATGCATGCATATACATGCATATAGAACACATACGTACACAATAATCTTTATTCATATATTAAGTCACAAGTAACACTTATGACTTGTTATAAGAATCAAGGAATAAAAAATTACGGCCATTTTTTTCTAATCGCACGCACACAAACATACATGTATACATTTATAAACTTTATACTTGCGCCTTTCTCCCACCAGGGTAGGGAGAGAAAACAGCTCACCCACTTCTATTCTTAAGAAGATTATTCTTGGGATCGTGAAGTGTACCAGCTTCCTCTGCTGTTATTAAACCTTTTATGCAAGCCTGCCGGTGAGTTCTTCGGACCTGCTCTTTTTTCAACACATCACCAATTTGTTCAGTGTATGTTCCATTGGGTCGATCCCGGCTAGTCTGCCCCCTTATTGTTATCTTGGTGTATCATTCGCTCAGTACTTATTGATTCCACGTGCCTAAACTACCTCGGCATCATTACATTCACTTTCAGGCCACAAAGCTCTCATATACTCGTATCTGTGTTGTTCATATCGACCAGCCTAATAAGGCTAGTAATAAATACTGCGTAAAGACCTCATATCAACTGCATCCATTCTACTTTCATGATTTTTTGCCTGAACTGTCATGAAAATTAAAAAAATTCAGAGGTTTTGAATATTGAATTAAAAGTAGGCGTTTCTTATCTACTAACATGCACCACCTATACCTTGACAGTCTCTGTGGCGTAGCGGTAGTGCATTCGATTGCTACGACCGGTGGCGCGGGTTCGATTCGTACTCAGTGCAAATATTTGTTGGCACGAATATGTCTATTTGCATTGGTCTGGGTGTTTCTATGTATAAAACTTCTGGAACCGATAACATTTTAGTTAAACTATGCTTACTTTGGGTCTAGGAAGCGCTGTGTAGAATGTCGTAGAATATTTATTTATTTATAACTAGCGGCCCGGTACGTGCTTCGCTACGTCAAAATGATCCGCCATGTATTGAATTCAAGGGCTTACCCGGGGTGCCCGGCAACGGACACTTGGGGAGGATCAATCCCTTCGGATACCCCCCACCGGCCAGCGGGGGTGGTTTTGTCGTGTATCGACTAAAACCGTACGGTGTGCGCACGAAAAAAAAATTCTGAGAGATTTTCTTAATATTTTTTTCCGTAAGAACCTTGTACAGAGTATTAGAAAACTACAAAAAAAAAATCAGCCAAATCTGTCAAGCCGTTTTCATGCTATGTCGTGACAACGGAAAACGGGTTTCATTTTTATATATATAGATTACTAAGAAAGGGGTTCTAGGATGGAACTTGCACCACGACCAGTCCATTCTGACCAACTGAGGTATTGAAATTCGCCTAATATACGTTTTGGAGCGATTCCGATTTAAATTTATAGGAAAATATATAATTGCTTTAAAATTTCAGTAATTCATGTGGTCTTTCTTACCCAATTTTTCATCACAGTTAAGTCAAAGGGTCAGCTCTGCTTGAAGTCCGCTTGTGTAGCATAACGCTGTGAAGATTTTCAACATTATTTGCAACACGAGCAGCTAGCATTGTGTATCGAATTATCATATTGTTATATCGAAATACCCAGAATAATGCAAATCAACATATCCATGCATACAAATATATATATTTACAAACATAAATTTTATTTGTAAAGATATTCCATTTAATAAATGAAACATTACATTAATATTTACATCATTTTTCAATGTTTATAAATATGTTATTGTGTTCCGTTTACAAGTCAGCTGCTATGATGTGGGTCAGCTTACATTTTGTATGATGAATTCTTTTGGAATAGTACAAGATACTTTACGATACGCAGTAATTTATTCCTACTTGTAAACAAAGGTGTAAGAGATATTTCTATTACTTGTACAGCCGAAATAGGTTACCACCTCTCGACTGCGATTTGGGCCGTAGAAATGACGATTTTGTCTTTAAGAGGATATTCTAACCAGAATACACGGATTCGATAGGTGTATTTAAAAATTATGTTAACTCTATCATATATAACAAGGGCGTCACGGCCCGGGGGTGAAGCGGAACTGCTACTGTACACTGTGGGTGCGTCCCGGCCGAAGGCGTACCAGAATGGACTCCTAACGGCCGGACCCGTGCCATGTGCGAGACAGCGTGGCATTTTGAACTGTGTTCGTTCGTAATATTTACATTTAGAGGATTCATAATGACTGGACTTTGTATAAGTTTTTTTTTAATAATCTATATTAATAGTTAGCATACTAATTGTATCAAAATTTCATTAAATAATAAAAAGTTTGAAAGCCTCGATATCGGTGGGTTTACACGTAAGGTTCGATGACAAAAGAGGAAACTTATGAAGTACGTATTGTATCTAATTACTGGCGATTAGAAAAGGAAGATAAAAGACACGGATGGGACCGTTAACAACGCTAAAGTGACACTGATGATTCCATACGTAATTGTAACATTCAGATATTGTGATCACCATTTTCTCAAATATTCATGAATTAATTTTCATGATTCTTTCACTAACGCGATTTCTGAGGAAATTTTAGTATACAATAGATTTAGTATTTATTATTACTCTATTTAATGCTTTGCATTCAAACTTCTTAGAATCATTTGATATATAAATGTACACCTCGGAAACTTTATGTGAAAGCTGCGAACAGAATTCGTCGAATCGTGGACCATCTTTCACTCGCATTTATTTTCGATTAATAGTGGTTACATACAAATGGTTTATACCATAACATAACATAAACTCACGCCTATATCCCCGAAGGGGTAGGCAGAGGTGCTAGCACCCACATCAGTTTATGTTTAGGTATTATCCTAGGTGGGGTGTGTGTTGGGTAACCTCCTCGAGTGTCGCTCCGATTCCGATCCCGCTGCAGTCCGGGGGGAACGGAATCGGAGCGGCCGGTACACCCTGGGCGGCGGTCAATGGCTTCCCCTTCACCCCTTCATAGGGTTGGCATTGATCGTCGGCCAATACCCAACGTGGCGGGAACACATCGCTCTCCGTACTCCTCTGCTTTCAGAGGAGACAGGATGAGCGATGCTGTTAGTGGTGAGATGGCCCAGGGTCAGCCGGGGTGCGAGGGATATGCTCTATGGGTAACCTTACACCCCGGCGTCTGAAGACCCGAGACGGCGTGCGGTTTTAGTCGGTGCAAGCCCGACATAACCGCCCCCGCTGGCCGGCGGGGGGGTATCCGAAGGGATTTCCGCACTATAAAAAAAAAAAAAAAAAAAGGTATTATCCTAGGTAGGTTTAGGTATTAGCCTATTGCCATTAACCGGGCACTTATAAACCTCCGATAAATACACACATATCTTCGAAAAGCATCGAAAAGTCATTGGTGTGTGCCATGGTAAAACCTGGGATCGAACACGAGACCTCGTCTCAGCAGTCCATTACCCATACCACTAGGCTACCGCGGCTTCTTATTTCTATTCTATTTCTATTCTATTTCTATTCTATTTCTATTCTATTTCTATTCTATTTCTATTCTATTTCTATTCTATTTCTATTCTATTTCTATTCTATTTCTATTCTATTTCTATTCTATTTCTATTCTATTTCTATTCTATTTCTATTCTATTTCTATTCTATTTCTATTCTATTTCTATTCTATTTCTATTCTATTTCTATTCTATTTCTATTCTATTTCTATTCTATTTCTATTCTATTTCTATTCTATTTCTATTCTATTTCTATTCTATTTCTATTCTATTTCTATTCTATTTCTATTCTATTTCTATTCTATTTCTATTCTATTTCTATTCTATTTCTATTCTATTTCTATTCTATTTCTATTCTATTTCTATTCTATTTCTATTCTATTTCTATTCTATTCTTATTTCTTATTATTCTGGTATACCACAGATATAGTATAGAATAGATTACCATCCGTCCCCGGAAGTCGCCAAACTGATGCTTGCCACGCCTGTGTCCACTTCCGTCGACGTGTCGACGTCAATACCAACTATTATACCAGCTCTTCAAATTTACAGATTTCGCATTCAACGTATACAGGTTTTTCACACCCAGGCAGGTTCAATAGGTTCTTTTTTCTTTCTTTCTTTCTTTAATAGTTTACTATTGGAGCATCAGCGTGGTGTATAGGATTACCCGCACGATAAAAAAAAAAAAAAAAACATACGCCATCCAAAGAACCGGGTAAATTTCTTACAACAAAGAATAGTCTTGATTATAGTCCGATTTAGATCGGAAAAAGAGAACACTCCCACTATAAGGGACTGGTCGCGGGTTCAAGTCCCGTCCTGGATGTTCTCTTTTTCCTATCTAAATCTATAGGAAAAGTAAGCTTACTGATTGCCTAAAATATTTATTGAATTAGTAATGATTAGTGAAGAAATATAAATACTAGGTCTGCAAGGCGAATCGCTGCTTGCAATGTTGAGCTGAGTGAGACATCGTGAATCAGATTGTGAAAATTTTGAACAGTGATCATTCCACCGTGGCAAGTCCGATTTTGAAAATTCTTTTTGAAAGTCACAACTCTGGACATGCTTTCTGAGCGTGTAAAATTTGGTCACAGTGTCTCGAGCGGTTATTAATCATGCCAAATTTGGTTCTGATTGGATTAGTAGTTTAGGAGGAGATCTGTGACAAAGAAAATCCTGAAGTCTGGTATGAGGAGCTTATAAAATAAATATTCTAGGACACACACATTGATTTATTTTATTTAAAACCAAAATAAATCGTACCATCCTACCTCCAACTAGTATTTTACATGTGAAAGTTTGTGAAGATGTTTGTATGTTTGGATGTTTGTTACTGAATCACACTTTAACGACTGAACAGATATGGCTGAAATTGGGTACAGAGATATATTGAAGTCTGGAATATCAAACAGATAAACTTTTTATACCTGGAATAGGTTTCCATGGAAAGTGGGAACAGAATAAGAACTCCACGCGGGCGAAATCGCGGCCAACAGCTAGTATAACATTAGATAAAACACGATCATCTTATCCCCGTGGTCCAAAAAGTTGGACATAATTCCACCGTTGTACTACGGGTTATAATCATAAATACCAAAAAAAAAAGAGTTGAACTATGGGTAACTTTACTTCTCCGTAGTACAACTAGTTGAACATCGCAGTTGTGCCCCGGGTTGGGAGGGAAATAACTAGCACTAGGTTGCTGTCATGCGCGCAGCAACCTATTGCTCGTTATGTAGATAAAACAGAAACATCTATTTTACATAACTTATTGGGTGTCTATGGCATACTAAGACGTTTGAGGCTAAGCCTCCTGCAAGCCGTTGCATCTGCTGATGGATGGACGAGGCTCTGACGCAGGCTTCCCTCCACCAGTTAGGGGATAAGACAACAGTATCCCCCATATAGGCCGTATAATTAAATAAAAGGTGGTAGAAATTTGATGACACAAATTTGTCACAAAATTCGGCCGGGTAGGTACCACCGAGCACGATATAGTAATCCAATTTCGGTTTGATTGCGTTCAGGGGTCAGCAAGTGCATAGCTGGGCAGGGGAATTGTGGTCGCAGCACTAGTGGGACCGGTGGGTGTCACACGGTGCTGCGACTGATGACACCATTGTTAACATGGTACATGTATGTAATGGTGACCCTCTTTCTTGAGACTTTGCCTTCAGCTTACCATCAGGCGAGGTGAAGTCAAATTGACGTGACCTAAATATAAAAAAAAAAACAAATTAAAAAAAAAATGAAGATCCTTTTAGGCCTCTTTTGAAACCACACTTCTTTTTTAATTTTTTGCCGGTAAGGAGGCAATGATCGTAAAATTGCTTGCGATTCAAGGTGACTCCATTACGGAAGATGACGTAATTTACAAACCAAATAAAACTTCGAGTCTATTTGGAGACAAATCTAAAGATAAATGATGTGTTTATTTCAATGCTTTTACTAAGTTTAGATAGCCGTCATTTAGCGCGATTCATTCACGATGTAAAAATAGACGTTTTCTACCAGTTACTGGCCAAAAATATTCTATTCAGATTTAGATAAGAATTTTGAGTCCAACAATGAATTGGCACTATTTTAAGACTGTGATTCCAAATCAATGTTGTTTTGTACAATCGTAATTATTTTCTAGTTGCATTCCGGAGCCCGGAGCCTTCTCATTGTTTTTGATTGATATGCTGGCTTTACCAGGAGCGACTGCCGTCTGACTTGCCCAACCCCGTCAGTAAAACCAGCACTATAGCCTCGTCCGTTACTCAGCAGGTGTAACGGCTTGCAGGGAGGTTGGTTTGGGCAGGAAGATGTAGGTTGGGCTCTTAAACATTGTTAGAAAAAATGATACCAACCCTTATTTATGACCCCAATGCTAGTATACTAGGGACATCCGTTGTCAATTGGAAATCAATTCAATGTTCAAATAGACATCTATGCGGGTGGAACCGCGGGCAACAGCAAGTCGCATGTTTTTATACAATATTAAAACAATAACTTTCGTTCTTATTACTTTAAAAATATATCGAGAACGTCTTACAAAACTAGAGCCCATCTTAGTCGGACTATTGGCATAAATCTCGTGAATGTACTGTAGTTACACAGTACGCATCTTTCCACCAAAGAGACCTCTCTTTGGTGGTAAGCGCGGGATGCGACGGCGGCAGAGGCGCGCCAATCAGCCAATCATAGATATACAAAACTAATCACGGACTCAAAGAGCTCGTCTTATAGGTTGATCTGTCCTTTTATTGGTTTTTAGGTAGGCCAGTGAGTACACATGTGCGAACTTTTTGACGTTTGTTCAAGATTGTTGCTGATACCTGAATATACAACGTTGCCAACGTTTGACCAACTTTCAAATTAACTTCATTGCTTAATTCATGTCGTTCTTTGATCTTTAACAACTATTAGCACGACCTCTTTTGACAACGTAAGCTTCACCATAAAAAAGTTAAAACTCGGCCAGTGTCTCTTTTGTCTATGATCACCGGATGCATGAATGTGTCAATGTTCACAAGCTCAACCATCTATCGTTACTCTGTGAGTTATCGTTGACGGACGTTTTTATCCACCCACGTAACGAAAATAAGGGGAGGACGACTAAGTTTTGACGATTTGTTTTAGAAATTAGGTTAAGAATTAGTGACGTATTCTTCGATAGTGAGTCATTTTTTCAGACTTTCCTGTGAATAGCTTAGCCTTGAGGTGTAGCAATATCTGCACAGCGAATACTTAAGTAAAAATATTTACGTTATTTTTTTAGTTTCATAGTATAATTTAAAAGTGCAGCAATTGCTAGAGCAGAACTCCCTGTCACTGTGCTTTAAATGAATGTATATCTTTATTTAAACAGTTTCAACACCACATACAGTTCCGCAAAATATTTTTTGTTTTGTCTTTTTAAAATCATGTTGTAGGTTTGAGATCGCTGCTGTTACTATTGCAGTACCTACCCGTTCTTTTTCGTGTGGATATCCCACCGTATAACCCCCTCGCCGGCCAGCGGGGTGGTTATGTCTGATTCGAATCGACTTAAACCGCACGCGGTCTCGGATCTTCAGGCATTTCCTTCGCACGCGGGCTAGCCCAGCGCCATCTCCGGTTTCGAGATGGCCTCCTCGGGAACCACGGTGTCCCCGTTTTGCACTCGGAAAGAGGCAAGGTGCGCAGCACGTCGCCACCCCGGCCTGCTTCTGGTAGAGTGACAGGCGGCTCCACCTTTCACCCTTAGGCCTGTGTTCATGGAGGACGGAGGTCGTTCAGCGGCCTCCGACGCCGGGGTCACCTCCGCGCCTCGGGGGCTCTGCTCTCAGATGATAATTGAAACTAACTTCACGCACCCAAGAGCCTTCGCGTTCGTACAAAACTATTCCAGGTTCGTGATGTAATGCGCTACGGCAATGCTCCACTTGGCCTGCTTCACTACCGGAACCACCAGATCCCGTACCTGGTGCAAGCCAACATCCGCCTCCATCAAGGGTAGCAGGTTCCACACGTCTTACTTCGAGACACACAGGGATTTTAAATGCGTTTGGAGTTGGAGACTGGTTTTGCGACCTGGTAATATGGTGGTCGCAGAAGGAGGCGGCGGCATTCCAAGCGCTAGCGTCGCTTCAGTTTTGTAAAACGTTCTATCTATAGGTACTATCCAATGTATAATTGGATAGTACCTATATAGAGTGGTTAAGGCCCTGTCTGGACGCAAGCTACCATAATTATGCTTATTTTTTGTTTCTAAGATTATTTCTCTCTCTCTCTAAGATTACTGATGCTAGACAGTTGATTTTTTTTATATATACAGCTAATTATCTACTGTTCACGCACGTCCAAAAACATTTTGAATAAATAGAGCAGTTTCTTGTTAAAAAAATTGCAAAGAAACACTCTTTGAAATAAATTTTTCGTTTCTATTATCTCAATATTTTTAGCGATGACATATATATTTTTTGTTAGAAATATAAAGAAAATTTAATCAACTAATGGAATATCTACAAATTAACATCCTCAAATCCGTCATATTTTTTAAATGATTTATTTATCTGTTTGATTTGTTTGATTTGTTTGGCGGCAAACGGATAAATAAATCATTTAAAAAATATGACGGATTTGAGGATGTTAATTTGTAGATATTCCACTAGCTGATTAAATTTTCTTTATATTTCTAACAAAAAATATATATGTCATCGCTAAAAATATTGAGATAATTGAAACGAAAAATTTATTTCAAAGAGTGTTTCTTTGCAATTTTTTTAACAAGAAACTGCTCTATTTATTCAAAATGTTTTTGGACGTGCGTGAACAGTAGGTAATTAGCTGTATATATAAAAAAAATCAACTGTCTAGCATCAGTAATCTTAGAGAATGAGAGAAATAATCTTAGAAACAAAAAATAAGCATAATTATGGTAGCTTGCGTCCAGACAGGGCCTTAACCACTCTATATAGGTACTATATAGAGTGGTTATAATAGTTAAAAGCTATAGTAGTATGGAAGCTATAGTTAAAATATTAAACTATAGCTTCGGTTTTAACTAAAATCGGGTAACGTATATATTATTGCACTACTACTGTGTGTAATTTTATAATTTGACATACCTACAAGACCTTAAAGCATTTCTGAACCTCTTGTACTGAACTTCTTATAATATTGTAAAGATAAAATACCAGGGAATAGACACTAAATATTTTGATGACAACAGAAATAGATTAAGCTTCGAGCATAGTTTTAAAATTTTAATCCCTATGTAAACTCCTAATACCACGTCTTTAGTCCACCATTTTGTCATTAGAATAATCCACACTTTAATTCTAAATTTAAATGAGAAAGTTCAAAGAAAGTTGTCAATAGAGGCGAGAAGACGAGGCTTATAATTTTTTAAACTTCCCATTTTAGCTAGCGGTGTATTGGGCCGGGCCTGAACTGAATAATGTAATCCTATCAGGTCTGTTGTACCGGCAACCGTACTGTGGCTCTTTCGAATGGTTTATAGCATATTTTTCGCAATCGACGCTCTAGATATCTACTTTGGAACTTTTTAAATGGATATTGAAGAATTGTATTTTGATACTAGCTGATGCCTGTGGCTCCGCCCACGTGGAGGTCGGTTTTCTTTTTACTTATCCAATTGCAATCAGACATACAGCAGATTTTAAGTCCGACCAAGACCTTTCTAATCGAAAAACTGCATCAAAATTCGTTCATTAGTTTTTGCGTCTATCACGAACAAACAGACAACAAACAAGAATCATTCATTTAACATAACATAAATAATTTTTCATTAAATATCTCCAATGTACAGACACAACTAATTTTAAATTTTATAATAGTACCTTTTTTTTCGTGCGGAAATTCCTTCAGAAACCCGGCCATGTCGAACGGTTATGTCGAACTTGAACCGACTAAAACCGCACGCCGTCTCGGGGCTTCAGGCGCCTTACACCCTACGGCTACGAGCCGCTACGCCGCCCTTCGGGGTGCGAGGGATATGCTCTATGGGCAACCTTACACCCCGGCGTCTGAAGACCCGAGACGACGTGCGGTTTTAGTCGGTTCAAGCCCGACATAACCCCCCCCCCCACGAGAGGAAAACCAGTACCAGAGCCTCGTACATCAATCAGCAGGTGTATCTGCTTGGAATTGAGATGGGCTTGGAACCCGAAGACTCCCAAGTGTAATGCAATTATGTCAGTGCATTACTACTGGGACGATGACGATGAGTGTTTGTTTGTATGTAATTCATCAAAAGTGTCGCTAATTGCCCACACCATCACGATTAGGAGTTCCTTTTGATCTGGAGTTGCAGGAACTAGTAGATCTCGGCCCTAATTAATGTTCTTTATTTATACAATAGTAGTGGCAACAACCCCCCCCCCACCCCCACCCAACAAAAAAAGTACTTCTATAAATGTAGAGTAAATCTTTTGTTCGAGCAACGCAAGTGCTCCTGGCCGTTTTTCGTCCAAATAATGAGTCATAACAGGTTCCTTTTTGCAGTTTTCGTAATAAATGGCTTTTTCATATTTTCGGAATTTTACCCGAATATTACACGTTGCATTCAATTAAATTTTTAAGCATTTTGTATGCTTATTTTTCGTAAGATATAGATCGGAAAGCGTCGCCTTAAGACGTATATAATATATCGGAGAATTTCGAATATCTGCGACGTGTCTAGATAGCTCAGCTGGCCAGAGCATTCCCCCTGTAAGGAACTGGTCGCGGGTTCAAGTCCCGTTCTAGATGTTCTCTTTTTCCGATCTTTATCTTTGGAAAAAAATTACACGTTGCAATTAAATTAATCACTGTTAACTGATTATATCATGATTTATCACTCCATCTAGTCTATGGCTTCTTTCAAAAGCATACTGTGCAATACATGTGTGGGGAAAAAGCTTTGATTCTTGCTCAGTACAAGAATTTGTATGTAAGTATCTATATTTGCATTGGACTTGGTGTACATAAATAAACATATTTCGACTAGCTCTACGCATTTCTACTGTTAATCAACAAAGAACAAGTCAATTAAACATTTCCTGCTCATTTCTCATTGCCTAGTATCACCTGTCCAATGCCTGTCCATCAACAGGTTCCATGTAACAATGTACGAAACACTACAAGTCTGGTTCACGTACAAAAATGTATCGATATTAACCCAGTTGTGAGCTATATCCAGACGCGGCCGAGCAGGCCATCCCGCCGTCAGTAGCGAATGATTGATGCTGTTTGACAACTGTGGATTAAACCAATTGGCTATTATTGAAATCGTGTTTTGGTGCTGATTTTTATGTGCGTATGATTGGTTATTTGTAGGGTTATCCGTTATTATGAAGCAAGTGACCTCTGTCAAACATTACCTGACTATTATTGACGATTAGAAGTGCTGCGTAGCTACTCGTGCTTCTAAAGTGGGAAACCTTTATAAAAAATATCCGTGAGTTATAAGGCGTCATAAGAGGCACGTTTTGTCTCCCGTGCGCTTCTAAAGATAAACGGGCTTCCTATGACAACTACAAATAAATCAAGTCACCAGTTATACCAGGGGCATGCACTCCACGGAGTCTTGGAGCTTTAGAAAACGGGACTGGAAAAGGCTGCCATTTCCTGTAATAGGTCTAATATCGGAGGCTCAAAGTGGATTGAACTATTGATATGGAGTTTAAAATTGTTGACAATCTTCAAGGCCATTTTTGTACCTTATCAAGAGGTTCTGAAATTGTGGACTTCCAGAGAACGGAGTTTATTTAACGCTGAACGATGATTTCTTCAATGAGACCAGTTAACATCAAATCTAACTAAACTCGGTTCAATTCAAGTTCATTATCATGACATGATAACCCAGTTTGGTTTGATTTGATCGAAGTTACTTTCATTTGTGAAATTTTGCCCTGAGTAGGACTAAAATTAATAAAGTCTACGCCAATCGAACTCTCTAAGACTCATCTTGATTTTCGGCACAAACTGTTCATGGTTTTCTTTCATTGTGGACTGCATAATGCTGACATGTGTGCATTATCATCAGCATAACAAATAACATCACCATGCTGTCAGCTTGGATTCCTCTCTTTTGCGGGACAAAAAGATAGTAACCTCTTGGTTAATGCCACGGGTAGAAGAGTCTATTAACTTAGCTCGATGCTAAAATTATGGTCTTGTCTTAAGTTTGACGACTTCAATAGATGCTATTTCATGCCCCGTTTAAAGGACCTGGATTTGCAGGGTAAAATGGATTGTGGATAATAGTTGACAAAACGAGACAAAAAAAGTTTCAGAATGCAAAAAAAATGCAACTATAACACCAGAAACAATTCGACGGCATCCATATTTCCATATTGATTGCGTTACGTCATCGCGTACCCCGCGATCGTTGATCTATCGGCTGAAGTTGATCAGTTGGCAGCCGATCACACAGCGCTTGTATCCATGCCAGTCGATATCCACGCTGATTTTGACAGATATCTGCAGATTTTCAGCTTTGTAGTGCGTTGAACTTTTGTTCGAAATGCAACAGTACCCAAATTCTTAGGCGAGAATAGTTGGTATGTGTACATGGTAGAGTAACTCACTGAGAAAATGTTTATCGAGATTGTATCGTAGATACAATTGTACATATTCCTCGCGAATTTATTACTGTAACAAGATAATAACATACACATACAACGTACATACGTCTGTACAGCAGGGGTGTATTAAAGAGGATATTCTAGTTAGAACCCGTGAACTTGAAAGTTATAATTGCAAATAATATATTGCTGTACCTATCGACTCGCGGGATACTGTGTATGAGATAGCGTGAGAATGTAACAATTTTCGGTCATTGATTACCAGAGTATTATACAGGCATTTTGTTGTAAAAAAGTAACTATTAAGTGCAGTACTTTTTTAACGGTAGTAGTGTTATCAAAATTAGCCTTAGATTGTCTTGGAAAAGCAGCTACAGTTGATTAGGTATTTTTATACATTAAGTACAATTCACATTGGTTTTAAAGACTTCTAGGTACTTATACTACTCACCAGATAAGTTGTTTAGAAAATAAATTGAATCATGCGTTCAGGTCACTCTACAGAGGACATCTACAAAACATTTCTAGTTAGTTGATTATAATAGCCATCAACTAAGTAACCATTTTTTTTCTAATTCATTATTAGCCATCGTTCGGCTTGTTCCTCTTGGTGTGTACGCGGCAAGAGAAGACGCTAATTTCAGCTCTCTCAGTAATAAATTGAATGTTTGGGCGCCATTATTATTGTTATAAATCTTCTAATAGGATAACGTTTCGCAACTTCCAGTCTATGAATCGCAATAACGCTTAAGTCGTATGGAGACGGTAAGCAATCAATTGTCTATCTAATAAAAGCTATTGGCTATCACTCGCTTACAAATAGTAAGTTATTGGTAGTTATTGGTAGCGGTAGTGTATTCGACTGCTACACAAGGGGCGCGGGTTCGATTCCCGCTCAGTGCAAATATTTGTATGCATGAATATGTCTATTTGCATTGGTCTGGGTGTTTCTATGTATAATATGTATGTATTTACAAAAAAAAAGTAGTTAAGTATGTTTATCCGCATTCTGGAACCCATAACACAAGCTAGTTAAACTATGCTTACTTTGGGTCTAGAAAGCGCTGTGTAGAATGTCGTAGAATATTTATTTATTTATGTAAGAAATTCTCATTAATATTCTTATATAGGTCTTTACCTATGAAAATGCCGAAATTTTCTTATAAATTCATGAGTTCGTTATTCCTGTAATTTAATAGCTATTTCCATTATTTATATTTTGTTTGAAAGTTGATTTCAAGATTTTACAACTCTGTATTAAATTTTATTTTTGTTGGCCGCTTGATAAATTAATTCGGTATTCAAAAACAGTACTTCCTAAATGCTATCCATTTTGATGATAAATTTCGTATTACTTAACAGTTGTCACTTTTCAAAAATGTATTAAAAGTTGCTGTTTGTTAGCTTAATGTTGTCTCATTCATACACAAAAAAAATCATAAAATTTGGATTTGACATTCCTAAAAAAATGCAAAAATGTGGTATGGGTAAAGGACTGCTGAGACGAGGTCTCGGGTTCGATCCCAGGTATTACAGGTATTACCATGGCACACACCAATGACTTTTCGATGCTTTCCGAAGTTATGTGTGTATTTATCGCAGGTTGATAAGTGCCCGGTTAATGGCAATAGGCTCGCCACCTATTACATTGGGACCTAAAACATAAACTGGCGAAACGTGGGTGCTAGCACCTCTGCCTACCCCTTCGGGGATATAGGCGTGAGTTTATGTTATGTTGTTATGTTATGTTATATTATGAAAATTGGGTTTCCTCCAATTTCTTCAAGAAAAACGGCAATTTCATATGTAACGACCTAATACATCGCCAATGGGTTCGCAAGATGGTAATCGCTTCACGGAAAAAACCGAAGTTTAGCCGATTCGTAGAAAGACTGAAAAGAAGTTGAGAAAAGGCTAGGAGAATGAAAAAAAGTGAGGTTAGAAATTCTTAATACCTTGGAGTACCCAACTGCCGCTTCTCACGTCAACCCGTACTTCTTCATCCGGATAATAATCCCAGTTGCATTCAAAGTTTGCACCTGGGCTCTGGTCTCCCAATCCTTTAGGTAGCTTTTATAAGAACAACTTCAGCCTGACCTCTCAACCCCGAGAGGAAAACTCGTGCCATAGCCTCTTCCATCAATCAGCATGTGTACCGGCTTGCAACCTTTCGGGTCGAGAAGTCAGACGGCCATTACGCAAAAGTCGTTATAAGATAAACCAAAACGTGGAGTTGGAGTTAGCGGATCACAGACTTCGAGATGAAAGCCTTCAAGGCTACCGGCAACAACACAAGGTTGATGATGATAACCGGCTTGCAAGTGAGGTTGCCCTGGGCCCTGAAGAACTTGGTGGGGCCCCATATACACCCATTCAATTTATTAATTACCGTACAAATTTTTGAAACTTAACCTACTGAAAAAAGGTCAGGTCAAAAGCACTCGAAACCGGCGGGCTTGCATGAAAGGTTTAATGACAGTGAAGGAAGCTCGTGAAGTATGTAAGGACAGAAGCAGATGGCGGGCTGTTGTCTCTGCCTACCGCGGAGGGAAAAAGGCGTGAGTATATGTATCTATGTATGTACAAATTTCAAATATGTTTCTTTCATTGGAATTTCTTCTCTCTAATAAACACGTGCTATATAAAATGACGACATCCAATCCAATGAAACTTGGGCAAACCATATGAAATGAAATGCTAAATATATCTATCTTAACCAAGTACACATCTCGAAGCTCCCCAGTGCCCTTCGCCATTGAACTCAAGTCAACCCACATTCTTGTAGAAATTCGAATAACTTTACAGCGTCAGTCGTCGGCTCAAATAAACACGCGCCTGAATCGTCCGCCATGTTTTTTTATACGTCACAGAAGCGCGCCAACTGAACAGGGATGTTAGGCTGGGTGTACATTACATGATTTGGCAGCTCCGAAAATTTTAATATAATCTCTTATGGATTTGCCCCTTTTAAACTCTTAAGCCTCTTTCATGCTATTTCGTAAATCTAGTTTTAAAGTAAGTTAAAGTAGTTTGGTTATGTAGAGTGTGTGGATAAACCAGAAACTAAGACATACGGTGTGTGGGTATGTTAAGACAAGCCGTTTAGAACAAAAATTAACAAAAACAGTTCAGAAGTAGGCCGAAGGGTAGAGGGTTGCGGGCCGTGCGTGGCGAATATATAAAAATACAAAAAGGAACAAGAAGAAAACTACTTTTTTTTACCCAAATCAAACTTTCAATCAATTTTATACATTTTCAAACACTTTTTACACTGTTTTTGCACAAATTATGAGTAAATGGACGGCCTCTGTGGCGTAGCGGTAGTGCGTTTGACTGGTACGTCAGAGGGCGCGGGTACGATTCCCGCTCAGTGCAAATATTTGTGTGCATGAATATGTATATTTACATTGGTCTGGGTATTTCTATGTTTAATATGTATGTTTTTATAAAAATGTATATAAGTATGTTTATCCGAATTCTAGAACCCATAACACAAGCTAGTTAAGCTATGCTTACTTTGGGTCTAGATAGCGCTTTGTGGAATGTCGTAGAATATTTATTAAATGTTATAAAATACGTCTCAAAATACGTAGACGTGTATCACACCCACATTCCTGGTTTAAATTTTTATTTATATCAGAGACATGACATAACCACCCCCGCTGGCCAGCGGGGGGGGGGGGGGTATCCGAAGGGATTTCCGCAAGTAAAAAAAAAAAAATAGGGTCGAGTCTATTGCCGTCGACTGAGCACTTATGTCAGACTTCATGCTACAACCGAGATTTTCTTTACTTAATAATTAATACTTAATTTGGGCTAGGAATCGTAACAAGAAGAAATATAAACGTAAACGTAACATCGTTGAGACCAACGAGGCAGTCAGTGTGGACACGTCTTTATGATACGTTATAGAAGTGCGCCAACACATTGTCAAGATCATTCCTTTTTTAATTGTTTCTCGTCTATGGTGACTACGTTTGGATATTCTCGTTGAATTTCTGGTTGGAAATACTAAGCTTGTGTCGAATGAGACCAGATGATTTCTTTCCTTCTAAAAATTTGTTTTTAACTAATTACAAATAAAACTAATTTTAACGGATCCATTCGCTATTTATGAGTATTGTGTTTTTGTTATTTACTGTTCTCGACGCTGACGTTTTGGTTGCTCTTGAAGCTAAGGTGGTGGTCGTCTCCCACCTTAACTTTGATTAAATTACTTACTTTTAAGTAACTAGATACCTACCTACAGAAACTTCTGAAAAAATATTTGCAAAGAAGGAAAAGGGGGGGGGTAATGACCCCCCCTTTCCGGGGCATAACAGGGACACCGTGGTTCCCAAACCCGAGGGGCCATCTCGAAACCGGAGATGGCCCAGGGTCAGACCCGAGACGGTGTCGGTTTTAGTCGGTTCAAACCCGACATTACCTCCCCCGCTGGCCTATATCCGAGGGGATGTCCGTACGAAAAAAAAAAGTTACTTTTATTGGTAAAATCCGCACTCAATAGTTTGGACAATGTTTTGAATTTCCAATATTTTGACATTATTCTATTAAATACTTTGAATTCAGAGCATTGAGCACGAGTATGATGCATAATAGCTTTTATACCATACCTACTCTAAAAAGCTTATTTTATTCACGCAAAACAGTGAATAAAAAGGCCTTTTATTCACTGTTTTGTTTTTATTCACTATTTTGGTGTTTGAATTTGGAACACAAAAATATATCCGGTCTCTATTTCAATGCTTACACAAACTCCTTGCGCTAAGATTCGAAATTCAAAACTCTTTGGTGCAAATAAATTCTCGAGATTTGATTGGTCGATATTTGCGACAAGGAGTTTGGCATTAGATTAAAAACTGTTTTGTGTTTGCTGCCTTTATAGAAAAAAAATAGTGAATTAGCGCCATTTATAATACTTACTGTGAATTGTATGATGTCTTTTCTCGTAGTCATGGTATAAAGTATAGTATGCAACTCCTGAATAAAGTACGAATTTATATCGAGGGCCATGAATCACTCGCGTCGTTCAGGATTCTAACAGTTGAATCACTCGCTGCGCTCGTGATTCAATCATTATAATCCTTCACTTGCTCGTGACTCATCTACGGCCCTCGCTTTAAATCCGTCCTTTATTCACTAGTTGTATAATATACTATTAATATCAACAATACATAACTCTTTTTATTTACTGCAAGATATTTTGTACGCCTATGCGCGGAACAGTATGTACTTGAATATAATCTAAAAACATGTTTACCAAATAAATTGAATTTAATCAATAATATTGTGCTTTAAATATTAAATTAAATACTAATATCATATGATCCAAAGCTATAACAATATCACTTACAATGTTCATAGATATATCAGTAAAAATATGGCTCGTTGAATGAGCGCTCGAAACTCATGTTCAGGTTCAGGTGATGTTCACGGGCAGTTTCCATCCGGTAAGCAATGTTAAATCTATTGTAAACATGATAAAATTATTATATTTTTTAAATAAATGCTTAACTGGCTCGTCAAAGGAAGTAGATTACATATAGCTATACCATTATAAAATTGTAAATTAGTCGTGTCTGTACTTTGGAGATATAAAAAAAAAATACTTTGTTTATTTATGTTAAATGAACGATTCTGAACACATTTTTTTTTTATATTCTCTGTTTGTCCGCTACGGACGCAAAAACTAGTAAACGGATTCTGATGCTGTTCTTTCTATTAGGAAGGTCTTGGTCAGACTTAAGATCTAGCGTATGTTTGATAGCAAGTGGTTAAATAGATACGGAGATATGACCAAAATACGATAACCGACCTTCACGCGGGCGGAGCCGCGGGTATCAGCTAGTTCAAAATAACATCCTTATTCGGCACACACAATTCAAAGGTCATCATCATCATCATGTCATGTCTTCGCGTCCAAAATACCGCAGTCCTTGAAGACAAAGGTCTTTAATCAGTGCGTGCCACCTACGGTGCCAAGACGTGGTCTCTCACTATGGGCCTCATAAGGAAGCTCGGGGTCACACAGCGAGCTATGGAACAGGCTATGCTTGGGGTTTCTCTACGAGATCGATTCAGAAATGAGGAGATTCGTAGACGAACTAGAGTTACCAACATAGCAAAGCGAGTCAGCAAGCTGAAGTGGCAGTGGGCAGGACACATAGCTCGGAGAACCGATGGCCGATGGGGCAGAAAGGTTCTTGAGTGGAGACCACGTGACGGCAAGCGCAGCGTAGGAAGGCCTCCCGTGGACAGACGACTTGGTAAAGAGTGCAGGGACTCGGTGGATGCAGGCCGCTACAGACCGGTCAAAATGGAAGTCAATAGGGGAGGCCTATGTTCAGCAGTGGACTTCCTACGGCTGATATGATCATCAAAACTTTTAGTACAATGTCTGCTTTCCTATTCTTCCCCTTAGTTTGGCTAATCTTCGCTTTGCAGGAGTTACTACCGTCTGCTCGTTCAGAAGACTCTGTTGCAGACTTTCCTTTTGGGGTGAGGTTAGACGGCAGTTGATCCCATAAAAGTCGTATAAGCCAAATTAGGGAAAGGAGTAAGTGGACACCTGGCTCCGAGCTGAAATCCTCAGCTGCCACTAGTAACAACGCTAAGAGAATGATAGAAAATTAAAAAAAAAGATTTTTAATTATTTAATGCGTGCGATCTATTGATTATTATGCGTGCGTGCATAACCGTGTGCATATAATTGTTATGTGAATGTATTTGGACTACTCGTTTGCATGTAATTTGGTGCGAATAATGAATTCATATGTATAACCTACGGAAAGCTACCTGGTACTGGTTTAAGTACCTTGGGCTTCAGTTGAAAACTCATTTTCATTGTAGCATTAGCTGAACTGCGGCCACACACACTCCACATTGACTATTATGAGGTGAACAGTATAGATGCAATGCAAGTAAGGGAACCAAGAATTTTGTTGGGTACCCTCTTTTCCTATCTTACTTGTCGTGTTGGTCATTTGTAATGTGTATAGTTGCTTATGTTTACAATTTGTTAAGTGTGTGTGTTTAATAAATGTATTGTCTTTCTTCTTTCTTTCTTTTTTTATGAGCACACTAAACCTTAATATTTATTTATTTATTTTTATTTATTTTACACTTTATTGTACGCTAATGCAATTGAATTACAACAGAAATTAAAAAGAAAAGAAAAGTACAATGGGCCTTTATCGCTTAACGCAATTTCTGCCAGGCAACCTTTGGGTGGAAATATTGGTTGGAGTGCTCGGTATTTTGTTGGCGTGCTATTGAATGATTATAATATAAACATACTTATATAATTATAAATTATAATATATTGTGCAAATAATAATTGAATTGGTAAGAAACGACCAGACGCACAGCGACACGCCACCGCTACATGGTGGATATTCCACTCATACGCACGAAACGTTTCGGCGACACATTTATTATGCGTACAGCTAAGGAGTGGAATTGCCTGCCTGAGTCTGTGTTTCCGGAAAGCTATAGCCTCGGAATCTTCAAGTCTCGAATGAATAGGTTCCAAACGAGGTCTATCGTAGACCACATCGTCACTTACGACCCTAGGGCTCGATTCAATAAAATTATGTTTTTAAAACGTATAATTTCAATAGTATCTCAAAATCTAATTGAAAACAAAATCAACTACGACTGGTTCTAAATGTTTAATAACCTCAAAAAAGTGAAGGTAGGTTTTGTTTTGACAGATCATACTATGAATACTAAAATATTTTTTAAATTTTTAGTTTTTCTTACTAATCGAATCGTAATCACGCGTTTTGAAAACATGGCGTTACTGTCAAACGTGAGTCTATCATTCACAAAAAAAAGCTTCGTCGAAACCGGCGCGACGTCTCACTTTCACTTCATGGATACTATGTAAGCAGTTGTTTGGTACGTGAGCATTACACCGTATTTATTACCATTCCGTCGCATTCTGTGTAATACGGAGCCCGTACGAGTGCGTCTTAGAGTCGTCTTATCGATTGTTCCACACGTACTCAGCTGAGTACACTGAGCTCAGTGTCATTGCTTCCATAAAGTACTTCCTTGGGAGGTTAAACACAGGTACACTACGGCATAATGTTGAATATTCTAGTCATTAGGGTGCATGTTCACTTCATCGCGACTACACGGCTGTTAAGTCTAGTTTTTTTTATCGTTGAACAAAATTATTGTAGCGTATAGCTGGTCTCCCTGTATCGTGACTTATTACGTGGTAGCTGTGATTATTTATCGTCAGCAAGATGATCAGCGCATAAGCCAGTTAGACGGTACAACTGCTCTGCCATCTAAGGCTAAGTGTAAAAGCAAATTATAAGCTAGAGCTGAAAAATTAAGCTATATTTTAAAACCTTTGCTACTATTTTCTATAAATCTGCTATTACGTTGTCATTTATCAGATGACGGATATATATTTGAAAAATATTAAGTCGTTACATATGAAATTGCCGTTTTTCTTGAAGAAATTGGAGGAAACTCCATTTTCAGTACTAACATTTTTGTATTTTTTCTAGAAATGACAAATCCAAATTTTATGAGTTTTTGTTGTGTATGAATGAGACAACATTAAGCTAACAAACAGCAACTTTTATTACTTTTTGAAAAGTGACAGCTGTTAAGTAATACTAAATTTATCATCAAAAAGGAAAGCATTTAGGAAGTACTGTTTTTGAAGATCGAATTAATTTATCAAGCGGCCAATAAAAACAAAATTTAATACAGACTTGTAAAATCTTGAAATCAACTTTCAAACAAAATATAAATAATGGAAATAGCTATTAAATTACAGGAATAACGAACTCATGAATTTGTAAGAAAATTTCGGCAATTTAATAGGTAAAGACCTATTAGTTATTAGAATTGTGATTAATATTTATAAATATTTTTTACATTTTGACCTTAACATAACTGGCGAATCGTGGGTGTGGAATACACCTCTGCCTACCACTTCACGAATACAGGCATGAAGTTATGTTATGTTTTTTGATATGTTATTTTTTTAAAGTTCAGATTTGAAAATCGACCAGAAGTCACTTAGACCCGTTTTATGAATGTACGAAGCTCTGGCACCGTTTTACCTACTCAAGTTTGGAACGTCAGACGGCAGTCGCTCTCGCAAAAGCCAAGATAATCCGAATCAAGAGAAATACTAGGTAGGAGAGCTGACCCTAGACTCCAAAGTACAAGCTATGGATGCCACACACTGACGGAGACGTTTTTATAATGACGTTTTATTTATCGTTGGGCCACTTGCCAGTCATTATTATTCTCCTAACTGTGATCCCGGTTCCATCCATGGTCACTTGAAAAGCGGACCTCGGAGCCGGAGCCCACTATTCATTTTATGTTTCGCCAGTAGGTGAGGTTTGCATGGGCTCCGAAGATATTAATAAGACTCCATACACCCCTAATAATACATTCTATTATCTGGCCAGTTTATCATAATAACAACAAATAATGCATGAACGACAGTTAATCGTGTTGCTATACGTGAATAACTATATTGAAACACTAGCTGATGCCGGCTCCACCCGTGGGTCGGTTGTCGTATTTTGTTCATATCTCTGGTTTTGCTTAACCAATTGCAATCAAACATACGGCAGATTTTAAGTCTTAAGATCTTTCTAAGAGAAAAGTTCGTATCAAAATCTACAATTTTCAATTTTATAGTAGGATGACGATCTGCGAAAGACTGCGGGCAGATACTGAAAGCGGCAATCTGAAGACAGGGCGCTATGGCGCTCATTAGGAGACCTATGTCCAGCAGTGGACTAGAATAGGTTGATGATGATGATGATAGATAGATTGCATTTCACTAAAATCTAATTAAGAGCATTCCTAAACACAGAACTTACACAGAAATAAGGTAGTTTACCGCGGGTATTCTTAGCTCGAAATGCGCCACGGAGGCCTCACTCGCAGACTGCATCGAAACCCAGCAAAAGCGATCGAGCCAGACCATACACATTGTATAGAGTTAGAACATCAGCTAGTAATACTATAAATTGCTCGCTTAATAATGTGCCCGGTAGATGGCAATAGGCTCGCCCCCTACTACATTGGGACCTTTACATAACTGGCGAATCGTGGGTTTGTAATACACCTCTGCTTACCCCTTCGGGGATACAGGCGTGAAGTTATGTTATGTTATAAATCTCCAGTTCTCCTTAACTAAATGCAAACAAACAAACGATAGATTTTAAGAAAAAACCACATCAAATCCGTTCAGTAGTTTTTGCGTCCATCGCTAACAAATAGAATGATAGAATTCCAATAAAAAATGTTAATTGCCGCTCGCTAACTTGCCCGGTAGATGGCAATAGGCTCGCCCCCTATTACATTGGGACCGTGGTGTGTAATACACCTCTGCCTATCCTTCCGGGGATACAGGCGTGAAGTTATGTTATGTTCCAATAAAAGTATTTTAGTGTTCATAATCGTTCATTTAACATAACCCAAGTATTTTTTAAACATTACCAGTACAGGCATAACTAATTTACAATTTTATGATATTATAGATAGGATACGTTCAGTTAAACAACGTATTTTACCGATAGGAAACTACTCAATTTAGCTTTTAATAAAGTACCACTCAACAATGCGTACTCGTGTTAGTGTACACCAGCAAAAGTTGTTTTAATCTTGTGAGTAGCTGCACATTTGGTTAATACTTGACTGCTGCAACTAAGTGCAATGTTAGTGTTAGAATTTGCGAACTAGTTGAGTATTTAGATTGTATTTGACGACCTCTGTGGTGTAGCGGTAGTGCGTTCGACTGCTAAGTCATAGGTCGCGGGTTCGATTCCCGCTCAGTGCAAACATGTATATTTGCATTGGTCTGGGTGTTTCTATGTATGTTATCTAAGTATGTTTATTCGCATTCTAGAACCCATATGACATGCTCTGCTTAGTTTGGGTCTAGATGGCGCTGTGTAATATGTCCTAGAAAATTTAAGAAGCTTAAGTGTCAATCATGCGGACGCTAATGTCGCTGCCGTATCGGACTGTACAATCACTCCAAGGACTGGCACACGGATGCTGCTTAAATCATCTATTTAAGATGCAAAAGCCTACTACTCCTAAAGGACACTCGGAGTTGCCTCGGATGCATCTGGGATCATCACCAAGATGACGATGATGCAATAAAAGGATTACATTATGACATAAGAGTTATTTTATATTTTGTAATTATTATTCTTGCATCAAATCACAACCTATCAGGTACCTCGACGGCCTCTGAGGCGTAGCGGTAGTGCATTCGACTGCTACGACAGGGGGCGCGGGTTAGATTCCCGCTCAGTGCAAATATTTGTATGCATGAATATGTCTAATTCCATTGGTCTGGGTGTTTCTATGATATCTATATAAATAAATAAATATAAATATTATACGACAAAGTACACAACGCCATCTAGACCCAAACTAAGCAGAGCTTGTCATATGGGTTCTAGAATGCGGATAAACATACTTGAACACTTTTTTTTGTAAATAAATACATATTATACATAGAAACACCCAGACCAATGCAAATATACATACTTGCACTGAGCGGGAATCGAACCCGCGACCTTTGGCTTGACAGTCGAATGCACTACCGCTACGCCACAGAGGTCGTATTATCTATATGTATCTATAATATCTATGTATTTACAAAAAAAAAGTATATAAGTAGGTATGTTTTTTTGGTATATAATGAAGGGTATTAGTACCCATTGCCATCAACCGCGCATTTTAAATGGGCTGTATGATGAAGCTATCTGATGAAGACTAAAATGACAGAATTGTACCTATCACCACAAAGAGAGATTTTTGCTGGGGTTACTTATAAAAATACAAATTGGGATTTGTGCTCTACGATGTAAAAGCCGATGATACTATTCATATTTTAAATGTAAGAGCTGAAGATATTTGAATGGTTCTTACTCAACATTCTCAAACGGTTAAACGGATCTGGCTGAAATTTGACACAGGGATAGATTACAGTCTGTAATAACGTAAAGGTATTTTATCCTGCAACTAGCTAGTGCAACAGCTTATGTAAAAATAAAAGGCAAATGAAGCAAGACAGCGGAAACTGAAGAAACCATTTTTTAAATATACTAACGTTGCTGATTAATTTTCCTAAAATACCTTTACGTAAACTGGAGTGATCATTATGAAAAGACGAAGATGGCGCCGCTTAGTCACTCTTAGGTAACGGAAATGTAGATGTTTGAACATGTAAAACTATCTGTGAGTCAGGACGCCCAACGCGTGAACCGATCTGCAGAGATTCTGGCTTCTGCATTGCTTCCGGCTCAAGTTGCATTAATTGCTTAGTCATAGAATTGAGAAAAATAGCTTCTACATCGATGAAGATGAGAATGCGGCGCTAAAACCAGATGGTTACCGTATCCTGTGCATCATAAAGTAATTACCTGGGGTATTACAGTTTAATAATCCGATATAATACAGAAAATATAGAAAACAAAGTAAAAAAGCGGCCAAGTGCGAGTCGGACTCTCTAATTAAGGGTTCCGTAGCAGCAAGTAACATAATAATGTTTTTTTATTTTATTTTTATATTTGAGTTGATTGAATGAAAGGTAAATTGCGGTTTACGATTTATGACGTATTAAAAAAAACTACTTACTAAATCTTGTTCAAACCAATTATCGTTGGAAGTTTACATGGTAATGTACATCATATATTTTTTTTAGGTTTATAATTCGCTTATTTTCGAAGTTACAGGGGGGGGGGCACACATATTACCACTTTGGGAGTACTACTCAGTTTAGAAAAAAATGATATTAGAAACCTCAATAATATCATTTTTGAAGATCTTTAAATAGATACCTCACACATATGGCTTCAATGAAAAAAATATTCTAAGTATGGGGACCCCCAAAATTTCTTGTTTTTTTCTATTTCTGTGTGAAAATCTTAATGCGTTTCACAGAATATATCTACTTACCAAGTTTCAACAGCATAGTTCTTATAGTTTCGGAAAAAAGTGGCTGTGACATACGGACGGACGGACAGACAGATAGACATGACGATTCTATAAGGGTTCCGTTTTTTACCATTTGGCAACAGAACCCTAAAAATGATAGAAGAGAAATTAAATACAGAAAAGAAAGAAAAGTAAGAAAGCAACGAACGAACAAACACAAGAAAGAACATAATGAATAGTGATAAAGTGCATACACAATATAAATAGTTATACGAGTCCTTTGACATATAGTTACTTCGACAGGGCTTTTTTGTTTTTTTTTTTACGTGTGGAAATCCCTTCGGATACCGCCCCGCCGGCCAGCGGGGGTGTTTATGTCGTGTATCGACTAAAACCGCACGGTGTCCTCCCCAAGTGTCCGTTGCCGGGCACCCTAGGTAAGCCCTCGAAAGGATAACCCCAGGGTTGCCGGCGGACTTTGGCTGCCGCCGCAGCCTCGCCTGGTGGGGTCGGGTTTTATCCCGCTTCGGTGAGTTGACTTCGACAGGGCTAATAGTTACAGTCAAAGGATACCCAGTTAGTAGTTTATCTTTTATGCTACTGAACTGACTTAAATGCAGGGTACTACCTCGGTTGGGTGGCTCCATATTCAAACGGAAAACCCCGTAACATCGTACCACCAGTAGATGAATCTGATAAAACATCGATCAGGGTAATTTCATTGGAATTTGTAACAAGCGTATACCTGTGTTCTTTAGATCTCTCAAAAACTTTTGATTGCGTTGAAAACATTCCTGCGCAAAACCTAACATTGTGGTCTCAGAGACATATTATTACTGTGCCTGTAGACAAAGTGACATTCTTTTAGCGAAATCGCTTCGAAGCGAACTCGTTTCTATTCGTTATCAATAGATCACGTGACATAGCGACGCCATAGACAACAGCCAGTTTTAAATAAGCAGCAGATTACGTTGTGTGAAGGAATTTCATGAAATCAATTTCACCCAGTATGTTTACGTCGAATCGATAGCGATCGCGTCACCCCTAGTTGTTGCTGGATCAGTTCCAGATGCAGTTATTTGATACTGCCGATAGTTAAGTGACAAATTTACAATATCGCTGGCTGTATGAGAAGATTTCATGATGGCGAAATTATTTATTTCAAGATTGGAACTGGTTTTGACATTTGGCATACCAATGTGTAAATATTTGCCTCTGTTTGCTCCTTCAGGGTTAGACGGGTAAAAGCTAATTATACTAACTTGTATTCCTGATGTTCCTGGTGTGGTGTTCCTGTTATGTTACGGTCCCGTGTAATAAGGGAAAACCATAGCGTTGACGGTACCAACATTTTCTTTTTTTCTGTTGATTTCTTGGTCTCACATCCAGTGAGCCTATACTCTATTTACGGTCTTATTCTTCAAAGTTTGATTTTAGAACAAGAATAGTAATATACATAAATAAATGGAAACAAACAAATACAAATTTATATGAAACCAACTTAGAGTTAAATCGAACCCAATGCAAAAAGAATTTTCAAAATCGATTCATAAACGACAGAAATATCGCATAAAATATAAAAAAATGTGGCCAAGTGCGAGTCGGACTCGCCCATGAAGGGTTCCGAAGCAGCAAGTAACATAACAATGGTTTTTTTTTAATTTTTTAATTTGAGTTGATTGAATGAAAGGTAAATTGCGGTTTACGATTTATGACGTATTAAAAAAAACGACTTACTAGATCTCGTTCAAACCAATTTTCGGTGGCAACTTACATGGTAATGTAAATTATACATTTTTTTAGTTTTATCATTCTCTTATTTTAGAAGTTACAGGGGGGGGACATTTTACCACTTTAGAAGTGTCTCTCTTGCAAACTATTTAGTTTAGAAAAAAAATGACATTAGAAACCTCAAAATATATATATTTTTTCAAGACCTATCCATAGATACCACACACGTATGGGTTTGGTGAAAAAAAAAAATTTTGACTTTCAGCTCTAAGTATGGGGGAACCCACAAAATTTAATGTTTTTTTTTATTTTTGTGTGAAAATCTTGATGCGGTTCATAGAATACATCTACTTACCAAGTTTCAATAGCATAGTTCTTATAGTTTCGGAAAAAAGTGGCTGTGACATACGGACGGACAGACATGACGAATCAATAAGGGTTCCGTTTATTGCCATTTGGCAACGGAACCCTAAAAAAAAGATGCAGACGAACAAAGAAACTCCTCCTTTTTGAAGTCGATTAAAAAGTAATCAATATTCTTTTTAAGGTGCATACCTACTTTTACTGAGTACCGGCCTGCTGATTAGCAGCACACGTTACCGGTAATAACTACTATTATTAAATACCTGCGAAAAAGCTACATGTCTGTAAGCAAAGCATATACATAAAAATTAAAAAATATATGTACTAAACTTGTTTCGTACCGCCGACGACGTTGATTAAGGACCATAAACTATCACTTTTATTTTAATCTGTATGAATCACGCTAAATCTAGGTTTTGAGACTAAGTCTTTGGAGTCAATGACGTTGATCGCTCGCTTCTCAGCTGTTTATTTTATAAACAGCTTTTATCTCGGGTTACGAGCTAGTGTGCATAATTTTAGTAAATAAATATTACGTGTTAGAGCCAATATATTTCAAGATGATTTCATAATGTAATACCTAAAACAATCTCCATGATAATATTGGATTTACGCTTGAATACTGAATGACCTAGTTTTTCTTTGTTAACGGCAAAAGTAAATTGGTCAGAGGATGAACTACACTAAATGGTCTCCATCCAACCTGGTCACCAAGCCATGGGTACGTCAGCTGCAGTTTCTTGAGAAAAACTAATCCGAGGAAGAGGTCAGATTCGGGCTTTTCGTGACGCCCTAAGTGGGGTAGAAGGAAATTGTTCTGTTGCAGACCGCCATGCACGGTGCATGCATGACTTTCAACGGGCAGAACCGATGGCTCTTCAGGGCTGCGAATAGAAATGCCTTTTTTTATACCAGGAAGGTGGCAGACAAGCACACGGCCCACCCGATTGGAAGCGGTTACCGCGGCCTATGGACGTGTGCAACACCAGTGGCGTCACACTCGCGCTGCCGACCCTGTAAAGGAAAGGGGATGGGAAACGAGTTTAGGAGGGGATGGGAAAGGAGTTTGGGAGGGGATGGGAAAGGAGTTTGGGCTCCGGCACTCTCACTCACCACACGGAACGCAACAATTCAAATACTGTTACTTGGCGTCGATATTCTGTGAGAGGGTGTGAGGGTGAAACCTAAATGAGAAATAAGCTTATGACCGGCTGGGCAGCCCGTCACTCTATTATTGGGCCAGAGAAGGTTCATTGGTTTTAGGTGCGAGTGGTACTTTCGCGGTACCATGCTAATTCGTGCTGAAAAATTTATGACTCTACCTCCTTTAGTCTTACAAATCATAGAATTTGTAATTAGCTCTAGTTAAATTATTGTCGAAGTAAAAAGCCTTTTATTGTGTCTGTGGATACAAAATCATCCCAGTATTTTATCGTGCGAAAAAGAAAGAGCGCACAAAGCGTCGGTAGCTTAGTGGTTAAGGAGTCGACCTTACGATCGAGAGGTCTCGGATTCGAATCCTGGCCATTACACTTCCGACGTGAACCCACTCCTAACACAAGCAATTTAGCTTAGCTGGAGGGGTTAGGGGGAATATTAGTAATTTCGGTTGGTAACATTCTTAAAAAAAAAACAGTGATTTAAAAAAAAAGTTCTTTATTTGGTTATTTCGTAACTGAATCTGTGTGGAAGCTGCTTGCTAAGGAAAATTAGACAATCTTCGCTCTGGTCTTCGTACTACGTGCTGGGAGTGACAAAGTCTGTCACACTGGAGCCAAGAGCTTAATTTTATAAAATAAATCTTATATGAAAGTTTGATAGCTATGTTGTGGTGTATGTAATAGGCTGTATATTTTTGTGTACAGTGTACAGATAACAAAGATTTTTTTTTGCATAATTCCCCTATGAGTATCACTTCACCAGGGCCAAATGTAAAATGGCTATTTTAGGTATAACTTAACTGGGGTGTGTGTTGGGTAACATCCTCGAGTGTCGCTCCGATTCCGATCCCGCTGCAGTCCGGGGGGAACGGAATCGGAGCGGCCGGTACACCCTGGGCGGCGGTCAATGGCTTCCCCTTCACCCCTTCATAGGGTTGGCATTGATCGTCGGCCAATACCCAACGTGGCGGGAACACATCGCTCTCCGTACTCCTCTGCTTTCAGAGGAGACAGGATGAGCGATGCTGTTAGTGGTGAGATGGCCCAGGGTCAGCCGGGGTGCGAGGGATATGCTCTATGGGTAACCTTACACCCCGGCGTCTGAAGACCCGAGACGGCGTGCGGTTTTAGTCGGTGCAAGCCCGACATAACCGCCCCCGCTGGCCGGCGGGGGGGTATCCGAAGGGATTTCCGCACGATAAAAAAAAAAAAAAAAAAAAAGGTATAACTTAACTGAAAAACTCAAGAATATTAGCAGACCTAGAACAATCCGCCATATCGAGTGCAGGTTGCCTCTGTCACTGCATGTCAGTACAGTGAAGCTTCAGACTTACTGTTGCTTAGGGTGTCTTGTTGTTTTTTTGGCTCCACGTACCTTTTTTTTATATTTCCTTGCGGAAATCCCCCCGGATACACTACCCCGCCAGGCAGCGGGGGTGGTTATAAAGGACTCGAACCGACTAAAACCGCACGCCGCCTCGGGTCTCATGCCGGGATGTAAGGTGGCCGAATAAGACAATTTCCTCGCACCCCGGCTGACTTTTTCCATCTACGGCTTAGAGATGGCCCCTCGGGTGTGGGAACCACAGTGTCCCGGGGGCAATGGGGGGGGGGGACAATGGGGGCCGCCTCCCCGTCTTGCTTCTGCTGGAGTCACAGGTGGTCTGATCTTTCACCGCCAGGCCTGTGCTCATGAAGGACTGAGGTCGTTGAACGACCTTCGGTGTCTGATTCGCAAGCGCCGCGCGACAAACATTTTGCGGGCTTGGCAGGCCGGAAGGTTTCTAAATATCTTCAGGGCCCGCTATACCGCCCTCTTCTCGAGCATTACTTGCTCGTAGAAGGAGGCAGCGGCGGCCCATGGCTCAACTAACCTTTTTTTTTTTTTATTGTGCGGAAATCCCTTCGGATACCCCCCGCCGGCCAGCGGGGGCGGTTATGTCGGACTTGAACCATCTAAAAGCGCACGCCGTCTCGGGTCTACAGACGCCGGGGTGTAAGTTACCCATAGAGCATATCCCTCGCACTCCGACTGACCCTGGGCCATTCGCAGTGTCCACTCTGATAACAGCAGAGGGGTACCTGGAGCGACCCCCACCCCGCGGGCCTTGCAAGCCCGCCATACCCCGACCCCCTCGTGCAATGGGGTCAGCTGGCCCTGTAAGGGGCCGGTTGGTCAGACTCTTGGCCGTTGACGTGGACGCCAGCTACTCCAGAGGAGCAATCAATGATGCGTCATCGCCCACGTTGCCCAGGGTGCACCAAACTTGGAGGTGATCCAACCAGTCGCACCCCTGGCTCCACTTACCTAATAGGGGACGAGCCCATAACCTTAAACTTGTCGCTTTTCCGGGGGATGTATGTTTACTTTCGAATTGTGAACAGTCATATCCCTTAGTCACCATAAGAGAAGAAATAAAAATACATGCAAAGCATTTAAAATAGATCGCAAATCATTCACTCTGATTGCCTGATTCTTAGACGACAGAGACTCTTACCATATAAAATTAACAAAACAATATTCCTCAATTCCATTTAATGGCGTATTTATTGTTGGTTTACGAGGGATCTGTCGACAAACAAGACAAGATTAGATGTTCAATAATGACACTAATGGTTTGTTGACGAACTGTTTCGTGATTTAATACACCACGAAATATGCATACTAAAGAAAGTGCGTTAAACCTGGTAGTTGCGATACTAGTTATCGCAAACAAAAATCTCACATATTGTGACCAATCACGTCACGCAAATGGTTATAATTTTTATCAGAGAACACACCTAAAAACAAATGTCACAAGTAGATTCCTTTTGTTCTTCTACAGAAGCAAATAAAGCTCACAATACACATCACAATAATCAGTAATTAGTTCTCAGGCATGACACACAAAGCTTTAAATAGTCTATACTTACACATAAAAATACAGAAAGTAATTGGTGAATAAACTTAAATTGTTTACAGTATAGTTGAAGTTCTAATTTGGAGATCCACAGTCATTGCATTTTTACCCAAAAGTACTTTTTATACCAAAGTTTTTACGGGAACGGGATTTTATCCCGTGCGAGGCCGGGACAGGTCAGTTTGGATATTATTCGACAACATTTTGATCAAACATCTTCTTTAGAACAGGGGCACCACGCAGCGTTAAAAGTAATCAGTTTCGGGGCGCTTAGTTGAGGGAGAGATGGATCTATACACGGCGTATAGCTGCATCTCTCTCCCTCAGTTGAGCGCCCGGAAACTGAATGGTTTCTAGCGCGTTGTGCTAAGGCCCCAGATACCTAAACTCATCAGTTCAGACATTTAAATTGTTAAAATTGATGAAAACTAATTGCAATGGTTGTGGTAATTAGGCCTGGAAAGACTTACCTAAATTTATTATATCAAATTGTCGCCTTCGTTCCTCGAATCTCATAAATAGCAAGTTGTAGAATTTTGACGCCTATATAACGATCGAAAATACTGAAATCGAAATTACTTTAACACTCAACACATACCACAATCCGCTTTTAAAATATGAATTATATTAAGCTTGTATATAATATGAAATTATTTAACAACGTATTTATTGGCAGCACATAAATAAAAATGAAATAGCCCCATAAATTATTGCCTACTTCTAAACGTTAATATCATCGAATTTAGTCAACCTCATTCATTTTCGAACTTTGACTCACTCGTGTTCTCTTTTCAAATTTTAAAAAGTAATAACCGGAGACTAACACTTATTTCAATGGCGCCATTAACGTCAATAAAACACTTTTATTTTACAGCGCATCCGGAAATATTCGTATAATACTCATCAGAATTCAGCTCGCCGCATTTATAATATGTTACAACTTCCTTCTTGTGAGAAATTAAAATTTTTATTAGCTAGATACGTGTATAAGTGTTATAAAAGTAATGATTTGTTAAAAATGCTTACCCTTCATGTCCGATCAAAACACTTCAACATAAAATTATCGTGATATTGTCGGAAGTTTACCCGAATGTTACACATTGAAATAAAACTATTTTTAACGGATTCTATCGCGGTTTATTTGATGTTATTTTATATTTTACATTGACACTCGCCAAAGAAAATCGATTCCTACCTAGGATGCTCCGCGAAGTTATTGAAATTAAAAAAACATCCTAATTTTAATAGACAAGATGGTTGGAATGGACCACCAGCTTGGGACCCAGTCATTCACTTAATTAATTCCAAGAAGAAACAAAATACAACAAGACTTCATGACACTGTGAGCTCATTCTGCGTAAATAGTAACACCAACAATTCAACATAGTTCGGGTACTTTGAGATAACTTTCACTTCAAACTTCAAGACAACAACCATCTTTAGTCTACCCGTGACCATGGCTGCTGAAAAGCAACCGAAACGTCGGGTTCAATGTAAAATATAAAATAACATCAAATAAACCGCGATAGAATCCGTTAAAAATAGTTTTATTTCAATAAAATTATCGTGATTTTTTTCTTTTCTCTTTTTGTACAGCTAATCAAAATATACGACTAGAGAATATACAGTTTAGAGGAAGTAGTACCCCATAGCTATAGCTTGTATGCAACAGTCACAATGTTGTGAAAATGTTCAACATAATTTGCAACGCGATTTGGCAACTAACTAACATTTACTTTAAGGTTTGTGCTGTTGAAAAGTATAACCAATTACGCGTCACTGTTTTGTATGATGTGATTGGTCCTAATATGTGAAAGATTAGCGAAATTAGTTATGATACTATGTAATGACATTTATTTAAGGGCACTTCCTCATCAACCACCCAGAGTGAAAGTTTGGAACAATATCAAGCGCGGATTACATTTGTTCCAAGAAAAGTAAAATGCACACAACTACTTTATGCCAAATTTAAGTGGGTGGTCCGCTCGAGTCGGCCTATTCGTGATGATTAAAATGTAACAATAATTTATGGAATTTTGTGTTACAGTTCAATAAAATATCTTTATCTATTTCGATCATATATTATCTCAATACATTTTTGCCATAGACATTCAGTAAATATTTCGTATCTTTTATTACGACGATAAAAAGCTCTTTTCAGTTGATATGTTATTACTTTATTTTGTCCCCTTTGACTCTTACGATGTCGACATCAATAGAGAAACGGTCAGTGTAGAGTTGAAGATATCGTGTATTATATACAGATACAGTTTCTTATTATGTTGCACAATTTTATAAAGGCCGTACGTTTTTACTGCCAGGACCTTTTCTCATAGGCTCTATTTAGTGCCTTACAAGTCGGGCTGTAAATTTGAATTTCGAAGTCAGTTTTGCAATTATCTTCATTGTTATTATAAAATACTGACTATGAATTTTATTGCCATCTTATAATTTTCCTATGAGAAAAGAATCGCCTTTTCTCATAGTTTCTATCTAGCGCTATACGACTGGACAGTATACATGGAAGTAATTAATGCTAATAAATGTTAATTATCGCTCGCTTAATAATGTACCCGGTAGATGGCAATAGGCTCGCCCCCTATTACATTGGGACCTAAACATAACTGGCGAATCGTGGGTGTGTAATACACCTCTGCCTACCCCTTCGGGGATACAGGCGTGAAGTTATATTATGTTATGTTAATTAATGCTCGTCCAAAAGCCTTAAGTACTTACTTTCTTAAATAAATAAAAATATTGGATGCCTCTGTGGTGTAGTGCGTTCGACTGCTACGACAGGGGGCGCGGGTTCGATTCCCGCTCAAAACAAATATTGTATGTATGATGTATTTGCATTGATCTGGGTGTTTCTATGTATAATATGTATGTATTTACAACAAAAAAATGTAATTATGTTTATCCACCTTCTGGAAGCCATAACACAAGCTAGTTAAACTATGCTTACTTTGGGTCTAGACAGCGCTGTGTGAAATGTCGTAGAATAATATACTATATAGCTCTTAAAATAATGGTGCAGATAAATTTTTAAATAGTGATTCTTAGATTGAAAGCCGCTTGAAATGCTTTTTCACGTCCCGTTTATAGAATACGGGATTTAAAAAAAGGAAATACGTGCGTGGGTAAAGCATTCCATCTTAATCGTATGACAAAGTACGGAAGCACGATCATAGCTCTAGAATATATAGGTAGGTGTTACTCACGGGTATTTCTTAGAGAGAGAGAGAGTTCGAGCTGCTCTTAGTAATACCTAACAAAATGAAACTAGTTTTTTATTTTTTGTTTGTTGAAATTTTTCAACGTATTGTTAGAACCGAAACTAATTTGTACAATGTGTACGTCACTCACATCCCTCTGTTGACGTGGACGTCACATCACAGACGCGTCAATCAAATCTTGCGATTGTAACAATATTTATGTTCTCAATTTGAAAATTAGATATTTTAAATTCGTACAAAGTAAATGTTATATGGGGTTATCCTTTCGAGGGCTTACCCGAGGTGCCCGGCAATGGACACCGTGTGGTTTTAGTCAGTCCGATTCCGACACGCCCATCCCATCGTTAGCACCGATGGGGTGAAACTCGTGAGGGATTCCACACGTTAAAAAAAAGGCCTGGAACTCCAAAATCCAACTAAATACTCTGATCTCGTGGGGGGCGGACACACGGAAATAAATTTACTGGCGTGGCTAACGAGGCACTAGTAGAATTTCTTTTGAAACTTTATTACATTTTAGTTGTGGTTGGTGAAATTGCGGCCATTATTTCGATTGCAGAAGCCATTAATTAAAAGATGAAAAAGAAACTAGGTCTTACATATTTAATATTAATATTTGATTTTTGGATATATTACACAACGCAATCTAGACCCAAACTAAGCAGAGCTTGTCATATGGGTTCTAGAATCCGGTTAATCATACTTAGATACTTTTTTTTTGTAAATAAATACATATTATACATAGAAACACCCAGACCAATACAAATAAACATATTTGCAATGAGCGGGAATCGAACCCGTAACCCCTGTCTTAGCAGTCGAAAGTTCTACCGCTACGCCACAGAGGTCGCTAATTTGAACGTGAACTTTACGTTATAAGATTTCTGCTAGTAGTACTTGGATACTAGTTGACCTTTCCCAGCCCTGTATGTGAAATCTTCTTAAAATAAATCCTAAGTATGACCCAAATGAGTGGCACCCACCACGTTCAATATTTGTTGATGTGCCTCGAGCCTTTGCACAAGTGCAAGCATTAAGTTGACGAATAAAATACAATCGGATGAAAAGCACGGCAGTACAACAAAGGCATAAAAGACAAACAAACATTGGTTTTTCTTATTTAAGATACTAGCTGTTACCTGCGTGAAATTCCCGCAACCAATGGGAACCTATTCCAGGGATAAAAAGTAACCCATTTGTTATCCCAGATTACTCTATTAAGTATTTTTACTTTTTCTAGTTCTAAATTCGATATCAGAGATAAATTGTTAAGTTAAACAGTCATATTTTAGTATACACTTGCTATATAGTTCAAATAAAGACTGTCTGGAAGAAATTGCAATCTGACTGCTAACTCAGAGGTCGCGGTTCGATTCCCACTCAGTGGTCTGGGTGTTTCTATGTATAATATGTATTTATTTACAAGAAAAAAGTATTTAAGTATGTTTATCCGCATTCTAGTACCCATATAACAAGCTCTGCTTATTTTGGGTCTAGATGGCGTTATGTACTTTGTTCTACAATATTTATTTATTAATTATACATAACTGTAATGTATTATCCTTTTTGTATCCCTGTACTTTTTTTTTGTGCGGAAATCCCTACGGATACCCCCCCCCCCCGCCGGCTAGCGGGGGCGGTTATGTCGGGCTTGAACCGACTAAAACCGCACGCCGTCTCGGTTCTACAGACGCCGGGGTGTAAGGTTACTCATTGAGCATATCCCTCGCACTCCGACTGACCCTGGGCCATTCGCAGTGTCCCCTCTGATAACAGCAGAGGGGTACCCGAAGCGGCCCCCACCCCTGCGGGCCTTGCAGGCCCGCCATGCCCCGACCCCCTCGTGCAATGGGGTCAGCTGGCCCTGAAAAGGGCCGGATGGTCAGATTCTTGGCCGTTGACGTTGACGCCAGCTACTCCAGAGGAGCAATCAATGATGCGTCATCGCCCACGTTGCCCAGGGTGCACCAAACTTGGAGGTGATCCAACCAGTCACACCCCTGTATCCCTGTACCTATTTTTTTTTTTTTTTCGTGCGTAAATCCCTTCGGATACCGCCCCCGCTAATTTCAGCCAGATTCGGTCAGCCGATTGAGAGTCATTGTGAAACAAAAATTCAAATATTTTCACAAACTTTTACATTTATAATATTAGCACAATAATTTTTTCAATGAATAAAACACTAGTTACTTCATTTACGGGACAGATAAAAACAAACCAAATATGTCAACCGGTTGGCTACATAGCTATAAAACATAAATCTGAAGTTCATTAATCTTTAGTAGATAAAGCACAAACAATGGGGATACCATACACGTGAAAATATTCGCAGAGCACATTCGGATTTGCTACGCACAAAGATATAAATAAACTAACGTAAGGCTACTGACCCACTCGCTTCATATTAAACCTGACGTGAATGGGTATATACGAGATAGCATAATTAAAGACTATTACAAATAACGTTTATTGTTAGTATGCTGCACTTATCCATTTTATAGTTAATTCCGGTTACTTCTGTGGCGTGGCAGTAGAGCGTTGGACCGCCACGTCTGCCAATGCATATATTTGTATGCATGAAACCGAATATTGTAGAAGACAGTAGTTACGATCTCCTACAATTTTTCGTATAGATTTAGTTCGTAAATACTGAACATCACCTAATTCTCCGTCGCGGGAATGTTTTGAATATCTTGTACCTAAGGGCAAACCCTGTCGTCCTCTCTTCTGATTCATACTCCTGCACACTGATCTAGTTGCTATGACGGATCCTTCATGGTGCAAGCTGTTCGTCTTTGGAACTCACTTCCTCATACCATTCGCAATCGTGCCAGTCTGGACATCTTCAGAAGAAGAATTAAAGATTTAGTGTGTATATATCTAACCTACGAATTTATTAATGTATGTATCTATGTATACATGTATGTATGTGTGTGTATTTTTTATTATAAGTATTGTAGCATGTTTCTCTTTTCTTTTTATCTTGTAATGTACACTTCACACCCTTTCTTAAACTATTCTTCCTCTATTACTCAAAGGTTTGCTGGGAGAGAACTCATATTGAGTTAAGCTCGCCTTTGTACATCTTTTCTAAATTTTATTTATGTTACTATCATTTTCTTGTGTGTACAAAAAGAATAAAACTAGGTCTGCAATGCGAATCGCTGCTTGCAATGTTGAGCTGAGTGAGACATCGTGAATCAGATTTTGAAAATTTTGAACAGTGATCATTCCTCCGTGGCAAGTCCGATTTTGAAAATTCTTTTTGAAAGTCACAACTCTGGACATGCTTTCTGAGCGTGTAAAGTTTGGTCACAGTGTCTCGAGCGGTTATTATGTAATTCCATTTGGATTTTTTAACGGTGATCATTCCTTTGTGGTAGCATTAATTTTTTCAAAATATATCCATAAACCTTCCTCTGATTGACCTCTTTAATCATGCTAAATTTGGTTCTGATTAGATTAGTAGTTTAGGAGGAGACCTGTGACAAAGAAAATCCTGAAGTCTGGTATGAGGAGCTTTCGCTCGACTTCGTCTCACTCAGCTCAATAAGTAAATAAACATAAACGAGACTTGAGCCCACAACCAGTGCCTTACAGGGGGGAATACTCTAATCTACTGATCTACTATTATACGTTTTGTCCAATATTATCCGATATATTATGCTAAATATTTTGCAATATTTAAAAATTGGAGAAGAAAGAACAGTCCGTTAATTATCTGATGTACTGGCTTGTAGATGAGGTGGGTTTGGGCCACGAAGGTTTTAAATGGCGACTGTCACTTGTGTTTTTTTATAGCCGCCTGTAGCCAACCCACGCAGGCTGGATACATTTAATTTTTATTAGTATAGATAATTGAAAATATATGAAAATATGTGCACCTATGCACATCATATTCATGCATACAAATATTCGCACTGAGCGGGAATCGAACCCTCTCGTAGCAGTCAAATGCACTACTGCTACGCCACAGAGGCCGTCAAATGCGGCCGTCAAATAAAGCCGTAATTTACATAGGTGAATATAATTATGTATATTTAAACAAAAAAGCAAAATCACAAGCTAAACGAATGACTATTACTCAGTTTATAGTTATTAGTATCAACGACACGGTAATTAAAAGCGTGCGTGTACGCTAAATAACATTTCAGCTCACAGATCCGGTGTACCAATATTAAACACACATCAATTAGGTACGCCACAGTCAATTGCTTCCTTTATCATTCAATATGAAATACAGAGCCAGCCAAAAACGGACTCGTACGAGATCGTTGACACCGGACGTAAGAAATGCACGGTTTGTATTTTGTAGTGATTTTAACATGATACAGGGTGAATTACTTTATTGGTTTATTTATTTATACTTATACTAGCGTTTTTAATGATGGGAGTGAGGGTTACACATATATATATACATTAACAGCCGGTTTCAATAATCCATCCATCCTTTACCAGCAGTTAAAATAGCTACCATTATTATCTATCGGGGATTTTTCTGTTTCAATAAACAAAGATAAGCAGAAAATGACTTTGATAATATTGAAACCGCAGTTACAGATAGATTAATGTTGACTGTTTATCTGGGATAGCTTCTACCTTTAACTGTAGGTAAATTATTGAGACTGGCCGTTAATGTATTAGATATATACCAGTAGGGATAGGCGGGATAAAACCCGACCCCACCAGGCGAGGCCGCGGTGGCGGCCAAAGTCCGCCGGCAACCCTGGGGTTATCCTTTCGAGGGCTTACCCGGGGTGCCCGGCAACGGACACTTGGGGAGGACACCGTGCGGTTTTAATCGAGACGCGACATAACCACCCCCGCTGGCCAGTGGGGGGGTATCCGAAGGGAGGCTTGCTGTTACTGCTGTTAACCGAACACTCTTTATGGGTGGAGGTATAATAAACACAGAGATAAATAAAATATATTTCGCCTATTACCTATGTTTTACCCCTTATAATATAGAGCATGCCATCAACCAAGCACTTTCACAACACTTTGATGCTGCTATTGAGAATTTCTTAAGAGTTAAACGCTATAACAGTTTGCCTTATCTGGGAATCGAACGCGGGACTTTATGCATAGAAGTTATTACCGCTACCGTAACTTCAAACCTCGAGATCTGCTGCTCTGGCCTGTGATATTGTTGATTATTTTCACGTTTAAAAAAAACATTGGACAATGACTTAAAGAAAAACAGTAAGTGTATCGGTCAGCAGCTGAGGTTGGCTTGGGCCCCGAACATTTAGGTGGGGCCCACTACTAATTTTTTTAAAGTGAAAATAATATCACCCTGTATGATTAAATCTGAGGTTTGAATGGCGATGCTTATAATGCTAAATTGCCTTTGTTTCGTTTTGTGATGAATGTCCGTCTGTGAAGTTAATTATAGTAATGTTTATTGATAATGTTTTTCAATAAATAATCATCATGTCATCCAGTTTTAGGGTTCCGTTGCCAAATGGCAAAAAACGGAACCCTTATAGATTCGTCATGTCTGACTGTTTGTCCGTCCGTAGTCACAGTCACTTTTTTTTCGAAACTATAAGAACTATGCTGTTGAAACTTAGAAAAATGATATTAAGGTTTCTAATATAATTTTTTTCTAAACTGAATAGTTTGCGCGACAGACACTTCCAAAGTGGTAAAATATGTGTCCCCCTCTACTTCTAAAATAAGAGAATGTAAAACCAAAAAAATATAAGTATTAGGTACATTGCCATGTAAACTTCCAACGAAAATTGGTTTGAACGAAATCTAGTAAGCAGTTTTTTTTTAATACGTCATAAATCGTAAAAATTAAACAAAAAAAACTTTATTATGTTACTTGCTGCTACGGAACCCTTAATGGGCGATCCGACTCACACTTGGTCGCTTTTTTTTCACTTCTCGGTTCACTATGCTTAGTAACTAGTAACTGTAATATAAAAAAAACTTTGAGAATGCCGTGAGCCGAATACGGTTTTGTGTAATTTATTGAATAATGTATATTTATTGGAAAAGTACATAACTTAACATAACTTCCCGCCTGTATCCCCGAAAAGGTAGGCAGAGGTGTATTACACACCCACGATGTACAAAAGTAAAAAAGTACAAGTGATTCATTATTTCAATCATGTCATCCTGTTCTTTGAAGGTGATTTTATTTTATTGATAAAGACTCGTGTGTTTACTGCCTGTATATGGGAAGATTAGGAACGACTAATTATCATCGTAGCGATGTCCCCGCTTGCATCCTAGGCTTTCGTTTGGGAGCCCGGTTTTGTATTTTGTATTGTTCGATTTTTTTAAAGATTTCATTACATGGTCCGATTTGTGGGTACGGTATTTTGGGACCCTCAAGATTGTAATCACTTGTAAGCCGGTACAACTACTGATTGACGGACGATGTTCTAGTTAGGCTTTGTCTTGGAGTTGGAGGGTTAGACGATAGTTGTTTTCATAAAAGCCTTAATAAACCTATTAGGAAAAGTAGAACAGCGGATTCCATATACTGATTCCCACAACTAAAGTTACTGTTGTTAGAATTGATTCTATCAACAGACAATAGAAATGCAGACAGTACAAATCTTCTATACCGACCTTTATTAATAATACTGTAAGCTCATTTGACAAATCACCCACACTACACGCCCACAGCCGTCTAAATACACGGTATGAATGAATAACGCGTATAAAAGCGTGCGCACGCGGTGCCAACGCGCGCGGTGTCACTCGCCATGCGCACTAATGATACATTTCTCATTGTGCTCCTCTTTAATAATGCGTTTTGTAAAAATATGGTGAGACTAAAGTGTTTTATAATCACTATAGATGGATATTCTGTTTTTGAGGCAGTGTCTGGCCTGACCTACTGGCCCTAATCTATGAAACTGAACGCCCTGTAAAATCAGGGATTGACAATAGCGAGGTAAAAATACTCTTTTTTTTTAAATATCATACTTAGGTTTTTAAATATATACTGGTCTAGCTGTTGCTTGAAATTTTAACCTCGTTCCCGTGTCAACGGGGTCAAGTCCCTGATCCAGGGATAAACAGTAGTATATGTGTTATTCCAGATTATAATCTATCTCTGTAAAAAAAACAACCGTTTCAGCGTGATTAAGTAACAAACATCTTCACAAAGATAATTTTTAAACTTTCGCGTTCCATGATACACAATAATGTTAACGGGAATTAACGCGATCCTGTATAGGTATATATACATACCTTTGGATTGCCTGACGTTTCGACCAGGTTACACTGGCCGTGGTCACAGGCTGACTGTCAGTTCAGTTGTCAGGCATTCAATTTACATGAATTATTTTTTTTCTATTTTTGTGTAAAAATCTTAATGCGGTTCACAGAACACATCTACTTACCAAGTTTCAACAGCATAGTTCTTATAGTCGCGGAAAAAAGTGGCTGTGACATACGGACGGACAGACCGACATGACGAATCCATAAGGGTTCCGTTTGTTTAGGATTTGGCTACAGAACCCTAAAAACAAGCCTCATTTGTCAATCAGCAGGTGTATTGCTTGTATATTTTCGGGCCTTAGACAAAGCAAGAAACCTGTCATAAAATACTAACGAATACTAGTGAAAAAATCGTTAAAGTATCGAGTACAAAAATATAAATATCAAAAGGAACTAAAACGAATACTCGATTCCAAAAAGTACGGATACATTTTCCCTGTCCTTACTCGTAGCCAGTCCTTATAAATTATATCTCTCAAGCGTCATGCATAAACGCTTCGGCTGATTGAAATAAAACTTCACGTTATACGTAAACTCTGGCGGCTATTTCGCGATTACAGTTTATTTTTAATTTTGTAAATATTAAACAATTATACCTACTACAAAATTAAAGTTCGCCCACGAAAAATGTATTATTAGGGGTGCTTCGTTTATGCTTTATCTACGTATTACTGTAAATTATGCTGAGTTTATTGTAATTATATCGTAATAAATTCACTATATCTTGCGTAGATTTATTTTTATATACTCTCGTCTGTAAATATCTCGGCGAGATACAATGGAAGTGGCGGTAGTCTAGTGGCTAAGACGTTGGACTTGCGGTCTAGAGGTTGCGAGTTCGCTCCCTGGTTCTTACGCTTCCGACGTAAATCCATTTCTAAGACAAGCAATTTAGCGTTTAAGGCTAATACTAGTATTTTCAGTTGCTAGAATTATCTTGAAAGATACTTACCAATAGTAGTAGAGGTTGAAATTCTGATCCTGTTCACCTAGTGGTACAAATGCACAAATATTTTATAAGAATCGGTCAAGTTTTTCGGAGGAGTTCGAAAAAAAAACACTGAGACGAGAGAAAGGAGACTAACGAAACAAATCTAGTGAGAATTTAGATATTTACGAACGGTAAAAAGTATCAAATAGAGATGAAAAAAGAAATTCTGCCATATTAGCTACTATTAAATTAATAATGAATTACATTCCAAAAAGTAAACCTCAATACTCGGTAAATAAGAAAAGAATAATAAAAATATCCGACTTACTAATGAGCTCATATTTAAATAGTCTTCCTCTTTAACATCCGTTTCCAGACAGAGTCAGTGCCTCTTAGACATTGCTTAATGAGATATACACGTTCGCAAACAATTGTTTATCACACAAGCATGCTCAATGTTGTGTAAGAACTCTGCACTCACAGACTGAGATACCGGTTCTGCATATAAGTAGTATGAAAATCAAGCATGTCATTTTTTGTGTGTCTATATTCAGCGGGATTCCCCGTCATGGAGATGCGTGCGTGGTTCAGGAATTAGTTATATAATTGTATTAGCGAATTCTGAACAAAACTGAAATTGTGCCGCGTTATTAAAGGAAATACTTAAATACTTTTTAAATTACCCTCCAGCCAGCGAGATACTTTGTTAATTTAAGGTTAGTGGACAACAGATTGGTCTCAAAATTTTGTTCCATTTTAGTTCTATGATCTCAGAAGAAAAAAAATATTTCGTTTAGTTACAAAAATATTTGAGTAGAAAGAAACGTACAGCCAGCGAACTTTTGTTTCGTGGGTCCCACTAAGTGTGGATACACTACTTTTTTGGCCACCATCGATGACGTACAGGCGAGGTTGCGATGGCGACCAAAGTCCGCCGGTTACCCTGGGGTTATCCTTTTGAGGGCTTACCCGGCGTGCCCGGCAATTGGGTAGGACACCGTGAGGTTTTAGTCGGTCCGATTTTGACACAACCATCTCATCGTTGGCACCGGTGGGGTGGGTTACCACACGTAAATAAAAAACCACCGATGACGTTATGCCATTTAGCAAAAATACTGAAAGTAGTGATAGTACTCACCGTAAACATAATCGTTTCAATCGAACGCTTCATTCAACAATTGGGAAGGTACTACTCGTATCATATTGTTAAAATAAATTATTGAACTGAGCTTAGGAAATAAATAATTGTAAAAGTGTCACTTTCCATGACCTCACTTTTGAATTTCTCCACGGTTTTGCGGTTTCTTCTATTTATTGGCCGCTAATAATAGTTCTCGAGTATAATAGTTATCCAAGAAAGAAAATTCCCGTCCTAGATACTGATATTTTCCGGTTTAAACTTGCAAGAAACTTTTTGACGGCCTCTGTGGCGTAGCGGTAGTGCGTTCGACTGCTACGACAGGGGACGCGGGTTCGATTCCCGCTCTGTGCAAATATTTGTATGTATGAATATGTTTATTTGCATTGTTCTGGGTGTTTCTATGTATAATATGTATGTATTTACAAAAAAAAAGTATATAAGTATCTTTATCCGCATTCTGGAACCCATAACACAAGCTAGTTAAAACTATGCTTACCTTGGGTCTGGAAAACGCTGTGTAGTATGTCGTAGTTTATTTATTTATTTATTATTTATTTAGGATGATTTATTACATGTATATTATGATTATTATCATTGTACCATTTCATGGGCAATTATAGACAGTCAATATATATCGCAATCCTGTCAAAAATATTAATGAATTTGACGTGCAAACGCAATATGATTGATGTGCAAACTAACGCGATTGGTCCCAACACCGGATCAATTTATTGGATCGCAATATATATTGACTACCACGCGCCCTATAGCTATTTCTTTGACAGACTAGGTTTGCTCCGTGTGATTCGCACTGATCCTAACATGTAATTTTTATCCTGTTTTAAGGCAACAGTTTGTATGTAACCCGTTTTTTTTTATATTTAGGACACGTCAATTTGACTTCACCTCGCCTGATGGTAAGCTGAAGGTAAAGTCTCAGGAAAGAGGGTCACCATTCCATACACGTACCATGTTAACAATGGTGGCACTCAGCTTGACGGCCTCATCAGAAGAGGATTGTGGTCGCAGCACCGCGTGAACCCACCGGTCCCACTAGTGCTGCGACCACCATCCCCCATGCCCGGCTATGCACTTGGTCAGCAAGTGCATAGCGGCCTGAACGCAATCAAACCGAAATTGGATTACTATGGAGGGTTTTTCGCAATCGTGCACGGTGGTACCTACCCGGCCGAATTTTGTGACAAATTTTTGTCATCAAATTTCTACCACCAGTAATCATACTTCTTAAAAAATGTACTAAATATGTGAACAGTTCAAAGGAAAACCACTGCGGGTTTTCCTATCACACGAGTACTTACGAAACTAACCGAAGCTTGGCAATTATACTTCGCCGACCATCCGGTAATGTTTATTTATGCGTGTTCTTGACCCATTCGCAATCATTATGTCTACAATAATACAGACTACACATAATGACAGAGAAAATTTAATAAATTTTTACGGAACGGAAGGGATCGCCCTTTGAAGAGCTGACCATAAATTAGGAAGGTCGTAAATGCACAGCCGTGGTTAGGGTTGCCAACTTATAAGTGCTAGTTAAATATATATCGGTTACGCGTCTATACATGTGGTCAATTACCCACATCAAACAGTGGTGTTGAAAAATAAACAAAATTACTGACAAAAAATAATTCTAGTAGGATTTTGTTGGAAAATTAATGTCTCATAATTTCTGTCACTGAGAATTGTTATAGCGGTATTATATTGTCATTTTGACGATAATTAGATATACATATGTATAAATATATATTAAATATCAAAGCATACTTCAAAGGCTATTTCTTAAGTACTACAATTTAATATAAGTATGTTAGTACGTTGGAATCAACTTCGATAAACGTGTACCCCGATTAAATTGGTGATATTTTGAAGAAATTAGCGAGCTGGTGTGAGAGGGTTAATGACATAAAGCTTGCAAGGTAGATTCCTTGTAAGTAACTTTTATCAACTTTTGTCACTAATTTTATTGGTTTTCACAGTCACTGGTTTGATGTGGGAAATTGACCGCCATGTGTAACTGTATTTTAAGTCAGCATCTAGAATGGCAACCCATATCGTCTTGACTTCACCCCAGCCTTTCACCATCCGGTCAATTATTGATGAACTGACTAAAAAATTGAGAATTTGAAAAAGAATTTAGTAGACATTAGCGAAAATTAATATAATACTTAGTATTATCATTATTGCGATATTAACTACCTGTTAAAAATAGAACTGACAAATTGAAGTGCGAATAGAGTTTATACATTTTACAAACATAAAAAAACACATCAATAACATGAGGTAACATATTAAAGAAGTTATTCTTCCATTGAGTGTACCAATATTTTAAATATTATGATTTAAAATATTAGCATGAGAATTATCTTCAAAGCAAAAACCATAATAAGTCACTCAGCGGCTTCTGTAATACAATTAAAAAAAGTCTTGCACTAGAGAATTGAAAATTTATTTTATATATAGGTATATATAAAGAATTTGACTTTTATTGTAAAATATTTTAGCGTTACAATCTTCAAAGTAACAACTGCATCAAGTCACTCAGCGGTTTCTGAAATACAATAAAAATGTGTTACAGTGGATAAATTTTACGTATATAATTACTTTTATTATCTATATACGAATTTAGCACGAAATTCTTCAAAGTGGTAACTATAATAAGTCACTCAGCGGTTTCTCCAATACGATTAAAAAAAGTATTGCACTAGAGAAATGAGAAATATTTAAACCCGCACATTCGTAGCACTTGGCACGGAATTCTTTTTGCCAACCTGCTAGAGCTGCCGCGTGAGATACATAATTTATTATTTCCACCAAAAAGTTTGGCAACCCTATAAAATGCACAGATTCCCACCACTTAACTTTGACAAATAGGTGCCCCTGGTCGAGAGGAGTGTCATTATTTATTATGGCAATATTATTTTATGATCTACAGATTAGCAATCAATAAATCATATTTAATTATTTTCGTCTGTAAACCGTTAAATGATTTTAATGAGTTGATGATTAATTCGTTTCCGAACGATAGAAAACCATATGTCTTATATACATTTTAGTCGCTAATAATGACTAATTTTGCCGCTATTAACCAGTTTATGAATTATTTGTATATACTATAATTAATATTATAATTTAGCTTAAAAAAAAATCACTTTGGAGTCCGGGGTCATCTCTATCATTTCTCCTTTTATCATGGATTGGTTATTACGGGAGCAACTGCAAGGAAAACCTGCACCTGAGACTCGTCCGTCAATTAGCAGGTGTACCGACTTTGACTTATAAATTATTTTTATTTTTATTTCTTGGATTCGTAGTAAAGAACTTTTGCTGTTTCACAGAGGATAGCTTTAAGAAAACGGAAGAAATTGACCGAATTATTTATTATTATTTTTGCAGTTGAAAGTCCAATTCTAGGCTGCTATGAAAATTAGGATTAGAAGCCGAACAATAGGAAAAAAAAGTATAGAACAATGTACAGCGGTGGATAAAACCACAGGGCACAGTCAGTCTTATATAAAAGTCTTTGCTGAGGGCAAAGACTTTAGAAAGAAATTATAAAAGTTTACGGTACTATAGATAGACAAAACACATAGTCATTCCACTTAAACTGTCGAATCATTCTTGTTCGTAATAAAACATATTCATTTTGTTTAAATAGCTACAACATATGCATACATTATACTAAGAAATCAATGAATTACACTTACTGCCATGTAGTGATCTAATCCTTTGATGTGTTCTTGTAAAGCTTTTAAGCATATTGAGAACCGCTTTGTTCTCCCGACGAAATCTATTTTCTGTAATGGATACCGTAAGGTATAACAAAGCCATCACTGTACCGGATTTTGAAGATACGCTGCCAACTAATTTAATTTTATATTTTTTATTTTCTGGCTTCTTGCATCGCATTTAGCTAATGTCAAGTCAAGTTAGGGAAATATTTACCCCCAATCCTTTTACAAATTAATATTTTTATCAGATATTCGAAAAACCCGCGTCTGCTTCAGTCGAAGTTTCCCGCCCTTTTTTCGCCCTAGTAATATAGTGGGAGCTTTACTAAAGGCTTCTTTGGAGTTTTGGAAACAACATGGAAAAACAACAATTCACGGTAAATAAATATGCCACTTGCCTACACTTGTGCTTGTTGTCGAAGACGTTATGTCTAAAAACCCACCATTTTTACACATAAAAACTCGAAATGACACAAATTTTAGAAAATGAAACACTGCCTCGATGCGTCTTTCCCCGCGTTGGCGCCAAAACTCAACTAATTTAAAAATATTGAGGAGGAACCTTTGGCGCGTATTTACCCGTCAAAATGACATAATAATAATTAAAGATTTTTTTTTACTGTTTTTTGGTTATATTTTGGGACATTTCATATATGGTAATTAATAAAGAAAAAATATTTTAGGACTTAATAATAACTAGTACATTAAACCTATAAAAAAATTGTATTCAAGCGAATCTTCCACAATGGCTAATTATAAAATTAAACAATATTCAGATGAGAAACATGCTTGAAAAAGAACTGATGCTCTATTAGGCAACTTAGAGGAAACATTATAATTAGAATCAGTAGCGGCGATATAGCCCAATGGCGGACGTAACGGACTGCTGAGACGAGGTCTCGAGTTCGATCCCCAGTCGCCCCGGGCACACACCTCTGACTTTTCGTAGTTATGTGTGCATTAATAAATGTTAATTATCGCTCGCTTAATAATCTGCCCGGTAGATGGCAATAGGCTCGCCCCCTATTACATTGGGACCTTAACATAACTGGCGAATCGTGGGTGTGTAATACACATCTCTGCCTACCTCTTCGGGGATACAGGCGTGAAGTCATGCTATGTTATGTTATGTAGAATCAGTAAACGTGTTTGTAAATACTCGTAGACCAAAAAAATTTAAATACCCGCTGGTTTCTTGCTGTAGGCTTCTGACTATGGTTCCGCGTTACGTACCTTAGCCGTCGTCAGTTTTGTAGGTAAACTGTAATTAATAAGTCTAATTCTTATTATTTTATTTTATATTTGTCGTTTTTTATGTGTTTTTTAAGTCTATACAGAATAAAAAAATGCTTTCGCTATTTGACTTTAGCTATTTGCAAAAAATACTATTAATAATACATAATTATTACACATCGGAAATATGTGTCTTTTCCGTTAGTTGAATCATCGCAGAACTATGGCTTCTACTAAGCATAATATATATATAGTATTTCAAAAGAACGCTCAAAAATTTACACATAAATATTATCATTTAACACAAACAGCTCCGTCGAAACACTTTGTGACATAGCAGGCCTTGGAGTGGGCCTGGGCAATAAATCATCGCGGGGAGAAATAAACTTCTTAGAATTGGACAATGTAACCCTAAATATTATCATTCTTATTTCAAAAATATCGCTAACACGAGATCTTCGATATACAAACTACACGGTGTGACATATTTATTTCTTTTTAATTCCATTTACCTACACGCCATTTTCAGAATCTCTTTTTTTTTCTTATGGCCATTAGTTTTAGCATTACGGCTATTAGTATTCATAGAAATCTTTGTTAATATGATACCAGGGGCCCGATTCAGTAAAATTATTTCTTTAATTTTAATTTAATTTTAAAACTTTTGAAAACTAATAAAATTAAAATTTTACTTATAAAATTAAAATTTTCGCAATCTAATTGATAACAAATCAAACTACGTATCAATGATTCTGAAGCTTCAAAAACCTCCCGAAAACTAAGGTAGATTTTATTTTGACAGATCATACGGAATACCACAGGTTTTTGTACGTTTTTCATTCCAATCGATTTGAAATAACCCTTTTTGAAAACGTGGCGTTACTGAAATGGCGCCCCTCTTCAATATGCTAACTACAATAAAAACAAATTAACGTATACTTAAACGTAAGACTTCTTCCGAATTTAGCTTTTGTAATAAGTATCTGATAACTCCCCTAAAACTAATATCACAATATTGCGATTACTCATTCCTACGAACACCTCGCTCATAGTCTCGTTATGAATTGAGTCATACCGTAACATAAACTATAGGGATTACTCCGCTTCTATTTAAGCGCATAATAAGTAATTTTTCATCAGTTTCCTCGCGATTCGTTTACGGCATAGTACGCGCACGGGTGCTCCGTTCCAATCGCCGACGTCTGATCTCATAAATCTGTACTAGAGCTGCTGACCTGGTGATCTAGTTTACGTTAATTCCTCCAGAGATTAATTTCTCAACGGTTGCGCAGGCGGCGGCGTCATTATTGACCAGACTACATGACTGCGGCGCGGGCGCTGCCATGGACACAAAACTCGAACAATGACTAAACATACCATGAAACGAAGAAACCATGAGCCAAGCGTTGTCACTGCTCAAGTTCATCAAAATACCAACAAAGTTACACCTACTTGAAATTATAGTGCAAGTGGCGTGATGCCGCGGACTTCATCGATCTATAATACTGCCAAAAGAAGTGCCTTACGTTATAAATAGTGAATATTGGTGCTTGGAAACAATAAATAATGTTAGTGAACACTTGCACACGGACGATAAGGTCAAACGCTTAAAATGTTAGACGTTTTTCGCGGATTGAAGAATCTGATTAAAGTGAACTATGTACACATCGATTCGCCGGTATTCAGATTGCACTACTCAATCACGGTTATACTACTAATCTCGTTCAGCCTTATCGTAACGACGAGGCAGTACGTTGGAAACCCTATAGACTGCATACACACGAAGGACATCCCAGAGGACGTCCTCAACACATACTGCTGGATTCACTCCACGTATACGCTCAAGAGTTTCTTCCACAAGAAGGTGGGCGTCGAGGTGCCGTATCCTGGCATCGGGAACAGCAGGGAGACGGGAACGGAAGATATGAGCGACAGGAAAACCTACAAATACTACCAATGGGTGTGTTTTTGCCTATTTTTTCAGGTGAGTCTTAGTTTTTAAGAGGATTTTTATTAAATTGTATCGACTGGGACTTAAAAATGTACCCATGAATTTGAATAGTTATTCACACATTGCAACACTAGCTTTGACAGAAAATAAAAGAACAAAATTACTAATTATGCCATTCTGAAGACAGACTTGTGGCAGCTGTCACTAGAAAAACAAGGTATAATATATGCATATTATCGTGTTTGTAATACAATAAGATTGGTGGGTTAGCAGGTATGTCAAATTACTTCATGACTATCCTCAATCTAAAGCTTTTTTGAGCTGAGCGGAGCGAAGCTCTTATACTTGGCTAAGCCGTTTGATCGAGACTGTACTCCTCCGGAACCACAATACCGATCTTGACCAAATTTGCCATGGTGATAGTATAGACACCGCTGAGTGTTTAGAGGGGTCAATTGTTCAAATACAATGTACCATTGAGGAATATTCATCGAAAAACAGTTTCACGAGCGCGCGGCCTTAGCTATGCGCGCGACCGTAGTAAGATGCCTTATTGTTCAAGTAAGAGTCCTGCTCGCTCAGCTCAATTTATTTCAGTCGCACCCTGCACTGAATTCCTAGTATATTACTGAAGGGGTTGGCAGTGGTTGTTTTATACCCACGTAATGGAGGGCACATAAATTGATTTTGTACTGTTAAGCACCAAATCTACATCTGCCAAAAAATTCTCATTAATTCGCAGTTTATTTTTTAACCGACTTTAAAAAGAGGTTCACTGATTGACCTTTATATTTTAATGTTTATTGGTCTGCGATTTTCTCGCGTTTGATTGGACCGATTTTGAGCGGTTTACATAAAAGTATGTTTTACATTGTGCAGAAGGTCTTAGTAGGATACTTAACCGACTTAAAAAAAGAAGAAATGTTTGTCTGTGATTAGGTATCTCGCGTTTGGTTGAACCGCGGTAATGCGGTTTTCATCAGATAGGTATTTGTTTCATTCTGGAGGTTTTGGCATACCGACGTAAATCGACTTAAAAAAGGAGATATGTAGGCACCGACTTCAACAGAAAAGTCTTATACCCATTTCATAAACATAACATAACATAAACTCGCACATTTTTCGCTCTTTAGTCCCTTCTTGGTTTTTGAAGTCGGTTCTATTACTTTTTTTTAATTATTTCAAGTATAATTAACTCAGTGACACTTGCGCCAATAAAGGTAAATCTAACAACTTATGTCATACATCAAATTAGGTTCAGCCGTTTAGTAGTTACTACGGTGCCGGAAAATGTAGACATGGATACAGGTCAAACCACAACCTCCTCTTTAACTTCGCCGCAGTTGGTAAAAAACCCAATAAAACTTCATTCCAGCCAAGAATTGAAGCCACGAGAGATCCATGAGGCAGCATCCTGAATATTAATTCAATCGTTAGTAGCTAGTTCAATGATATTAGGTACTAGTCATTACATTTTTACTCTGTGTATTAGTGGACGGCTGTTGAAACATCACATTAGATGTGTCATTTTTAAAATTAACACTTTATTTAAATAAGATAGCTTTTGACAGTTCGATGACAGCAGCTGAATTCGTTTCGTTCAAAGTTACACGACTATTGATCATTGAAAAATAAAATATTGTATTCTGGTTCGTGTAACATTTATTGTTTTAACTAGTGTTGTGATAAAAAAATAAATGCTCTTTCTTCGACTGATAATAATATGAAAAACAAATATTCAGTAATAAGTAGGTCTAGTCTATGATGACATTTCAGTACCAAATGTATATTTCATGATTACCATCAATGTAAAACAAGGTTACTGCTCTGACAACAGAAGTAATAGGCTATTTTCCCCATCGCAGAAACAACACCTCGAACCTGTAATCTCTGACGTTGCCGCACCTTCACTGTCACGTCACACATATCGTTTTTAAAGTGAAACTTTTATTGCATCGTCTCAAAATTTTTCGTCTGTGTGTTGCATGTCGCGTGACGGTCGGCCGCGGAGTAGGGATAAAGTGAAAGGCGCTCGTCATAGCAGCTAAGGCCAATATGGCGGCGCCTATAGTTCGCAGCAGCTGACCGTGTAGTGTATAGACTATTACTCATTTGTGCCAGTGCTCCACGCTATTTTGTTTGTTTTTGTTAGTGTTTAATGTAAATGTTGTTTGTCAGTGTTTAATGTAAATGTTGTTATTTTTTAGTTAAATGTCTATAATGTGAAAAAAAGTTTCACTTTTACCGTGGTTTCATAATACACAATCCTGTTTTTTTTGTATGACCCTACACTATTTTATACCACAGCTGGGCAAATTTTTCACTTCTGTTTCTCCTTTGCTTTATGCCACCAATGTCAATCAAGAGTCTATTTCATCCCACCAACGTTTCCTCGGCTGACCACGTGTCCACCTCCCAACTTCAGGATTCCACGTCGGTAAGAGGGGTTAGTGAGCTTAGCTTGGAGTTCGACACTCGTTCAGTTCACTAAAATGATCGTCTTTTTTGTAATATATACACATATAATATACACACTTAAACCTAAAACCTAAAACCTAAAACCTAAAACTGATTTATCAGCTAAGATAAATCAGTTTTAGGTGAGGTATTTTTTTTTTACCGGTGTTGTACCGTGTTCACCCCACCGGTGTCCTTACGACTTAGGCATATTGTTCTGAACTGTTTCTCTATATTGTCTATAGAAGCTTTTAGAAATTTGCGCTTCATTTTCGTTCTAACACGTTGTTTGACTTTTGTTATTTCAAAGTTAGTTTCGCGGTAATTTTAGAATTATAAAAAAAAACTATTCTTTTCCGAACATTAAAACAGCGGGTGTCGCAACATAAAGGTGCGCTTGCTCATAAACAAAGTCCAAGTAAAATAATCACAGTATTTAGTCCAGGCAGCGTAAATGTTGCCAGCGTTTCACAATATATATTTATTTTTATTATTTTTGCCGCGTTAACGATCAGTCAAACTGGATCGTTAATCAGAAATCCGGAATTCGGGGTAATCAAAATATTTTGGTGTAATTTATAGAGTGCATGGCTAGCGCGTGCGCTGCCCGTAATAATGGCTTCGTATATTCCTCTTTTTTAATTTGAAGTTTTTACTCAAACTTGAAGTGCTTAGCTGTTGCCAGTGGCTTCAACCGCGTGGAATTCTGATCCTATTCTCGCAACGCATGGGAACCTAGTCCAGACATAAAAAACTGACTATGTGTTATTCCCGACTATAATCTATCCGTGTACCAAATTACAGCCAAATCCGTTCAGCCGTTAGAGCGTGATTGAGTAGCAAACATTCAAACATACAAAAATCTTCACAAATATATAGAATATACTGCTTCCTGAAACTCGTGTTACAAACGTTTCGTCGATCACTCGCCCGGACCTGTACCAGTGAAGATCTCGACCCCAGTGATCGACGAAACCTTTGAAATACAAGTTTGAAGTGTACTCCGTAGCAGCAAGTAACATAATATAAAAGTTCTTGTAGTTCCTTCAAGCCACGCCCCGCGCGAATTATTATTATTAGGAAATAATGGTTCACGGTTTATGCACAAGGTTTATGTTTATGAAATTAAATGGTTTTGTTATTTTTATATTTGAGTTGATTGAATGAAAGGTAAATTGCGGTTTACGATTTATGACGTATTAAAAAAACTACTAACTCGTTCAAACCAATGTTCGGTGGTAGTTTACATAATATTATTTTATATTATTCTTTTTTTATTTTTATTTATCATTTTTTTTTAGAAGTTACACAGTGGGGGGGGGGGCACATTTTACCACTTTGGAAGTGTCTATCGAGCAAACTATTCAGTTTAGAAAAAAATGAAATTAGAAACCTCAATATAATTATGAAGACCTATCCATTGATTTTTGAGGAAAAAAATTTTGAGTTTCAGTTGTAAGTATGGGGAACCGCCAAAATTAATTGTTTTTTTTTTTTCTATTTTTGTGTGGCCATCTATATGCGGTTCACAGAATACATCTACTTACCAAGTTTCAACAGCATAGTTCTTATATTTTCGGAAAGACAGATATGACGAATCTAAAAGGGTTCCGTTTTTTGCCATTTGGCTACGGAACCCTAAAAAACACAGCAGGTATGTTAACATAGACAAATATGCCATCAACGGTTTATATTCCTTGTCTCCACTTAGCATACCTAATATAGTGTTATAAACATGTTTAACAATTTCCAACCTTAAATAAATGATAGAGACCTTGGGGTGGGGGTAGTTCCACAACATTGGCGACTGGCAATGTTTTTATTAGAGGAGTAGTCGGCTAATGTATGTAAATAGTAGCAGCGTAATGTCGCCGACTATCGTCCGCCATTGTCTCGCGTTCCGCTGATTCGATTCTGTAAATATTTTGTGAAAAATTAAAATTGTGTCTTAAAAAGTTAAAAGTTGAAATCCATACACAGTGGATATTCCACTCATATCATGGAACGTTTTTTATACTATTTATGCGTACAGCTAAGGAGTGGAACTCTCTGCCTGAGTCTGTGGGTACAGAAACCTATAACGTGGGAACCAATAAGTCTCGAGTGAATGATTCCTTCTAAGGCAAGCGTGTTTTATCGTATATAACATCTTCACCTCCCACCAGGGGACATAGAGGTCAAACGTGAGCCTATCAATGATTTAAAAAAAAAGTTGTACGTAAATAACTAGTGTTGTTTCACCGTGGTTTTTGGTAATGAGAAAACGGTCTTCGAAAATAACGACGAACGAACTTTTGAACGAAAATTTCGGTTTGATTTGAATTCATAGCAAGCGTTTATCATCAAATAGATCATATTGTTGTTTCCTATCTTTTTGATAATATAAAAACACCTATTAGGTAGTGAAAAAGCTTTAAAGTTTTTTAGGGTTCCGTACTCAAAGAATAAAACCCTATTACTAAGGCTCTTCTGTCCGTCCGTCTGTCACCAGGCTGTATCTCACGAACCACGATATCAAGACCGTTGAAATTTTCACAGATGATGTGTCATTTTGAAGCCTATCCCAATGGATAGGCTTCAAAATGGCACATCATCAAAATCAATGGATAGAATCAATTTATCTTAATAATCTTCTTCTTCTTCTTCTTCTTATATATAAAAATGAATTGCTGTTCGTTAGTCTCGCTAAAACTCGAGAACGGCTGGACCGATTTGGCTAATTTTGGTCTTGAATTATTTGTGGAGGTCCAGAGAAGGTTTAAAAGGTTTGTCATCGATTGAGGCAGTACGAAGTCTGCCGTGTCAGCTAGTAATATATATTAATAATTACTACTTAATAATTCTATCCATTGATTTTTGATGAAAAAAAATTTTGAGTTTCAGTTGTAAGTATGGGAAACCGCCAAATTTTTTTTTTTTTCTATTTTTGTACATCTACTTACCAAGTTTCAACAGCATAGTTCTTATAGTTTCGGAACGTGGCTATGACATACGGACGGACGTTTTTAGCCTTTTGACAACGGAACCCTAAAAATGAAGAAAATCGCAACTTTGAGTCGCGCTCTCGAGACCGACCCTTAAACAGATCATCAGAATAAAAATGTGAGCGTATCTTGAGCGGCTGTTAATATCGGTTGATTATCACCCCCCTATATTAGCCCTACTTACACCCAGTGACCTGATTCTCACAGTATTAAGCTAAGTAGAAGTGTTTATCCGAATTTATCCGAATGGAACGCGTTTTACACTATTTGGGATTCATTTATATAATATAGTGAGTTTAGTGATGATGATCGTATTATATTGCACTAATATTATGAGTGTAAAAGTTTTTAATGGTGTGCCTGTGCAAGTGAATTAGTTTGAAATTTTGATTTGACCTTTATCCGGGGAAAACCCCAAGCAAACGGGCACTATATTAGACTGCCTCGTCTAATCGGTGCATAATTAAAGACTTATACCTCGGTGTACCGGTGTATCCTAGTGTCACAAGATCGATTTCAAAATAAACACCTTCACATGTAAAGGTGTGTGGGCTCCACCAGCATTTATATACAATATTTACAAGATTTTATTAAGTATTTACATCTTTACACATTGTAACGTCAATGTTATATGTACCTACATTATTTATAAAAACTCAAATGTAAAATACTTAATTCCTTGGCCGTGTGAACGCCTGGAAATCTGAAACCGTTTCTACAACCCATGGGAATCTACTTCAAGACTATTTTTTTTTATATTGTGGCGATACCACATATACCCAGCGCCATCAAGCAACAACAAGTTGAACTACTTCGATACTACTACGTCACTACCAATCCTGAATCGCGAAAGCGAAGTTCGCGCGCTGGTGTAACATAAATACAACATCCCAACGACAACCGTTGGGCCACGGCCCGCCAGGCGTGATCACCTTGCCTGGTCAGAGGATCCTCACTTTGTGTTGGAGGAACATCACACCCTGTTCCTCCACAATATGCTAGGTACAGAAACAGATAACAGATTGAGTAAATACACAATGTTAATAAATAAATAAATAAATAAATATTCTACGACATTCTACACAGCACTTTCAAGACCCAAAGTAAGCATAGTTTAACTAGCTTGTGTTATGGGTTCCAGAATGCGGATAAACATACTTAAAAATTTTTTTTTTGTAAATACATACATATTATACATAGAAACTCCCAGACCAATGCAAATAGACATATTCATGCATACAAATATTTGCACTGAGCGGGAATCGAATCGAATGCACTACCACTACGCCACAGAGGCCGTCATGTTAGTACAGAATAAACAACTTTTGTAAATCTGATGTCCAATTACATCTGTACACAGCATTTCAGTGGCATCTTCGGTGCTGGTTTACTAAATATTAACTAGTAATATTGACTTAAACTTAAGTATTAACTAGTAAACTATACATATACTAAATTTAATGACAAAAAAATAAGTTATTCTCGAGTTCGATCCCCAGTCGCCCCGGGCACACACCTCTGACTTTTCGTAGTTATGTGTGTATTAAAAAATGTTAATTATCGTCACTTAATAATATGCCCGGTAGATGGCAATAGGCTCGCCCCCTATAACATCGGGACCTAAACATAACTGGCGAATCGTGGGTGTGTAATACACCTCTGCCTACCCCTTAGGGGATACAGGCGTGAAGGTATGTTATGTTTTGTTATTCAGGCTGCTATAATCTAACCCTTCCTTTATTTCGGAAGCCCCCTCGGGCTTCACCTCACCGGAGCTAACGGTAAGGTGTCGGAGTTGAACCGACTAAAACTGTACGGTGTTTCGTCACATCGGCCTGTGTGGTCGGGGAATCTGGTGTGCCCTAAAAAGGATACCCCAGAGACCCCGACCGGCCCCGGCCGCTAGTAGGTAGTGGTGACCTCGACGTCATGTTAGGGATCGAAATCCCCCCTCCCCTATAGAGAAGCGTGCGCGGAAGCACAACGCGCCGCCACCCTGGGCCTGCTATGATCTATCCCTGAACTAAATTTCAGCCTTTTGAGAGTGATTGAGTAACAAACCAGGACCAGTGTGTGTTGCCAGTTATGACATATGGAAGCGAGACGTGGTCCTTTACTATGGGTCTCATAAGAAGGCTCAAGGTCACCCAGCGAGCAATGGAGAGAGCGATGCTCGGTATTTTCCTGCGCGATCGAATCAGAAATGATGTGATCCGCAGGAGAACTAAAACAACCGACATCGCTCGAAGGATTGCTTCGTTAAAGTAGTAGTGGGCGGGACACATAGCGCGGAGAACCGATGACCGCTGGGGCGGAAAGATTCTCGAATGGCGACCGCGTACCGGATGACGTTCCGTGGGCAGGCCCCCTACAAGGTGGACCGACGATCTAGCCAAGGTCGCGGGAAGCCGCTGGATGCGGGCAGCGCAGGACCGATCGTTGTGGAGAACCTTTGGGGAGGCCTATGCCCAGCAGTGGGCGTTGTTTGGCTGACGCATGATGATGATGATGAGTAACAAACGTAAAAATACTTTCGCATTTACAATATTAGTATGATCACAGATTAATGACTGGTGACGCTAATAAAAACATTTCACACAGTTTGAATGAACCTTTACCAAAACAAAACTCACTTACCGCAATCTATTGAACTACTCGTATAAACCTCCGAGAACCAATTGAAGTCTGTTTATTATAAAGATAAGGTGCTTTTAGTACAACACCGAAGCACTACCCGGATTAGAATCGACGTCCCGCGGGCGCTGTGGTCAGATACGTATTGCTTATGATGCTGGCTGAAATATGGCCGGTATTGTTGCCAATGCGGGTGGGTTTGGCTGTGGTATTATGTAGCTAACAAATTGGTTTCTAACGCGCCAGCACTTAGATTGCGTATTGAAATTACGCATGCAAGCCTAATGCTAAAATTAGTTAGTTTCCGCTGTTATATACGTAATGGAATTTAAGACTTAATAATTGAAATATATTCCAATGATCTCAATCAGATCGAGGATGTTTTAAGGAAATGTCAGGTCAAGAGTCCCTATAACCGGTGTGCATATATGAAAACAATATGAAAGTAGAAGAATCCTGTGTAGCAAGTGGAAAGATATTGTCTCTGCCTACCCTAATATGACAAAGGCGTAACTATATTAATGTACCAGCTGATGCCCGTGTCTCCGCCCGCGCGTAAGTTGGTTATTGCTTTTTGGTCATATCTCCGGTTCTACTAAACCAATTGCAATAAAATATATAGCCAATTTTAAGTCTGACCAAGATCTTTCTAATAGGAAAGACCGCATCAAAATAGGTATTTTTGGCGTCCAACGCGAATAAACAGATAAGAATGAAAAAAAAATGTTCTGTTCATTTAACATAACCCAAGTTTTTTTTTAAATCTTCAATTTTACAGACACAACTAATTTACAATTTTATAATAGTATATATAGTTATGTTAAAATCTATCTGTTATTTGGTTGGGTTCACGAAAGCGACCGCTGCTGCTTGATCCTCAACCCCGAGAGAAAAGCCCACGCCAGAGACTCGTCCGTCAATCAGCAAGTATATCAGCTTGCGGGCCTCGAAGATCTTAATTCATAAAAGCGTCGGTAGCTTAGTGGTTAAGGAGTCGACCCTACGATTGAAAGGTCCCGGGTTCGAATCCTGGCCATTACACTACCGACGTTAACCCACTCCTAACAATTTAGGTTAGCTGGAGGGGTTAGGGGTGATATTAGTAATTTCGGTTACTAATAGTCTTATAAAAAAAAATTATACATATACATTTATAAATCTTTAGGCTTTCACGGCCAGTGTTGCATGTAGAATATACTGCTTCCGGGCTGTTTGGCCGTCGTCCATATGAAAATTGTGTTCCAAACGTTTCGTCGATCACTGCGGTCAACATCTTCAGTGGTACAGAACCAGGCTCAAGACTATACATCAGTCGCAGAAAAGTCGCCGCCGAGGAGAGTTCTACGCATTCGTCGCTACTACTGAAGATTTCGACCGCAGTGATCGACGAAACGTTTGGTACACAAGTTTCATATAGACCACGGCCAAACAGCCCGGAAACAGTATATTCTACACCCATTTACATTATTATTTAAATATGTGTCGTTCAATTACGTTCAATAAACCCCGTATAGGCACTATCACTGCTTTATGCCCCAAGTCAACCTCCCCTGCAAGCCATCTGCTGATGGACGGACTAGGCTCTTACGTAGGTTTCCAAACCGTAAGGAGTAGGAGTAAGAAGGCCCTGGACTCCGAGGTGAAAACCTCGGATGCAACCGGGAACAATGCCAATATGATGATGATAGCGCTAAATCGCTTCTAAGGTGTGCGCATTATTTCGACCAAAAGGTCGATCGTGATATTTGAAGCACTAAAGGGTGTCGATTGTTAATTTGCATTTCATACATACTGACTATGGCATACAATGAGAGAGGCCTATGTCCAGCAGTGCACTGCAATAGGCTAATTGATTGATTGAAAAGGTTTCATACTACATATTTCATTATTACTAGCAATCCTACTATCCTATCCTATTAATGCTACTAATATAATAAATGTGAAAATTTGTGAAGATGGTTATACGTTTGTTACTCGTTCACGCAAAAACAGTTGACCGGATCTGGCCAAAATTTGTTATAGGCATAGATGATAGTCTGGAATAACACATAAGTTACTTTTTATCTCGGGAATAGGTTCTCGGGCGGAGCCGCGAGCAATAGGTACCAATAGGCTACCTATTTTAAATATGTAAGTTTGTGAAGATGTTTGTGTGTTTGTTACTCAATCACGCTCTAACGGCTGAACGGATCTGGGTCAAATTTAATACAGGGATAGATTATAGTCTGGAATAATTCATAGGCTACTTTATATTCCATAATATGTGGTACCGGGAACAGAATTCCACGTAGGCGAAGCCGCGGACTACAGTTAGTAAGGACGTATATATTATGTCACAATAATTGTATGCGAGTTGCAACTATCAGGACCCTACCTTGGTCCAACACAATGCAATACCCGCTCCATTGAGTTTTAGTAAGTTGTATAATTTGCCCCAGTTACACGGTTCGATAGTTTCATTATCAAAACAAACGATTTTATGCATCTACATACTTACATACAATGTTATTGAGACTTAATCGAACGTGTAATGACGCCTTGTTTTCTAGATTTTATTGACGAGTACAGTCACCATCCGTATTTGCTTACAACATTCCAAGCTGCCGACACGTTTTTTTTTTTTTTTTTTTCGTGCGGAAATCCCTTCGGATACCCCCCCGCCGGCCAGCGGGGGTGGTTATGTCGGGCTTGCACCGACTAAAACCGCACGCTGTCTCGGGTCTTCAGACGCCGGGGTGTGAGGTTACACATAGAGCATATCCCTCGCACCCCGACTGACCCTGGGCTATCTCACCACTAACAGCATCGCTCATCCTGTCTCCTCTGAAAGCAGAGGAGTACGGAGAGCGATGTGTTCCTGCCACGTTGGGTATTGGCCGACGATCAATGCCAACCCTATGAAGGGGAAGCCATTGACTGCCGCCCAGGGTGTACCGGCCGCTCCGATTCCGTTCCCCCCGGACTGCAGCGGGATCGGAATCGGAGCGACACTCGCGGAGGTTACCCAACACACACCCCAAGTTGCCGATCACCTTAGCTCTAAATGAAACACATATTTAAAATGTTACACTTGCCCTCTGAAGATTACAAAATCTCTCATTTTTATAAATTAATTTAAAATATTAAACTTAAGTATTTATAAATACATTTGATAGAAATTAAATGTCAACCTAAGGTACATACCACCTGTGTGTTATCTCCACTCAAGTACTCCATTATAAAAAGTTATTCACATCAATTGAACACAGAACACAGTACTGGTAATATGGAAACCATGAAAGAGTCCTTCACCACAATAATGGCTGGTTTAGAGGAGCGGATGACTAACTTCGAAGAAGAGTTGAAGGAAAGTGGGAAGAATCCAAGCAGCGCTCCAAGTCTAGCAAGTCTTACATCCGACTTTGCGGCTTTCAAAGCTTTTGTTGTGGGCATATTATCTGCATTTCGGCAGCAAGTGGACTTCCTTGCACGTCAGGTGGATAACCTTGAATTACGGAGTCGACGGGAAATGCTACTGCTGCATGGTGTACCAGAGCGGGAGGCTGAAGACACAGCACAAACTGTGGTGAGTGCCATCAAAGACCATCTTAAATTTGGTGATCTTTCAGTGGTTGTGATAAGTATGCGGAGCAATGAAACAAGTTCACACGTTTAACGCTAGTTTATTACTGGCCAAAGAACATAGTTTTGGTGCGCGCTAAGCGCAGCCGCCGCCGGCACACGGCTATGTATGCATACGTCGTTACATATACATCAGGTTGACATCAGACGTTGCCACAGAATGGGCCGACCGTTGGGTGCTGGTAAGTCTAGGCCCATTTTAGTCAAATTCCAACATATGGCTGTGCGGGATAAGATTTGGTTTACTAAAGCCAAACTCAAAGGCTCTGGCATTACATTATCCGAGTTCGTAACTCGTACTAGACATGAAGTCTTTATGGCGGCACGTGAGCGTTTTGGCATCTCGAGGTGTTGGACACGGGAAGGTCACGTCTACGTTCTTGGCACTGACGGCGCACGGCACCGAGTGGCTACCCTGGGTGAGCTAAACCAGCTAAATTTAAGCTCACAAAAACCTCCTGCTGAGAAAATTCCAATATCTTCCAAGCCCAGGCGAGCTGCGAAGAAGTAGAATTTTCGTTTGTACTGTCTGATATTTATCTTTAGCGTCATATTATTATTTTCCATAGCTGTCACTCTACCCGAATTATTATACTACATATTTACCACCGTCACATATGATAAGAATTTAAGATCAATAGTTTTAATTCAACTTTTCTGATAAACCTGCTACCTACTTAGAAATTGTAAATGTCAATCTGACCTGACATAATAATGTCAACAAATCTTAAGCGCTGCGTTCCAACTCCCATGTGTACCTTTAAACTATTATTCTCAATATGTGGTTTACGAAGTTAGTTTTCATTTGTGTACGGTTTGCCTTTTTAATTTTGTATATTAAGTACCATGTAGTATAAATAAGTTTGTCGAATTTGAAAGTGATGTAGTTCTAGTGTGACTTTTTGGTTTCTGTATTTAGATATTTTTACCCTGATAAATGTGAATTAGTATTTGAGGTAACACGCAGCTGGTGGATGGACAGAAGTAATAATAAAACAATAACATACAGTAAGTTATAGGTTGGTTGGTCCACTTATATAAAATTTTATAATTTTTATATTTATTTATTTATTTTCCCATATATATATTACACATATATTATACATATTTTTTTTCTTTCTTTTGTTAAATGACAAGCATCTGCGATACCAGCGACGATGAAAGTTTTGTAACAGCCAGTAGTTATGATAGCTTTACGATTAAGCCTTCACTGGCTGCAACTATTGAAGCCCAATTTACTGACGTACCCAAGAATTTTAATGTAGTCCATATAAATGCACAGAGTATTCCGGCCCATTTCCCGGATATGCTGACTAGTTTTGACTGTAAAAATATCCATGCTATTCTTATTTCTGAATCTTTCCTTAAGCCTTGTCTACCTACAATTTCTTACTCGCTGCCTGATTTCAATTTAATTATAAACGATCGCATTGGTGCTGCTTGTGGAGGTGTTGCTATTTACCTACGTAATAATATTCCTTTTCATATTATAGATTCATCTTCACAGCCGCCACCATCAAACGCCGGTGAGCACCTCTTCCTAGAGGTAGAACTCTTTCACACCAAATTATTACTGGGTGTCTATTATTGTCCCTCATCTAGAATAAATTTTTTCTCCTCGTTTGAAAACCTATTGGAACGCTACTGTCCCAGTTACAGTCATACTATCATTATGGGAGATTTTAACACGTGCCTTATAAAACAAGACTCTCGCTCTTCATCTTTCCTCAGTACTGTTCAATCTTGTAATTTGTCCGTTCTAACTTCCAATACTACGCATCACTTTCCGGATTGCGCCCCTTCTCTTCTAGATCTTATTCTTGTTTCTTCGACTAATCTAGTCGCTAAGCACGGCCAGTGCTCAGCTGATGCATTTTCTTACCACGATTTACTTTTTCTGTCATATAAACTTCGCCCTCCTAAACCGAAACGTAAAATTCTTATGCAACGCAATTTTAGTAGTATGGATCTTAATAAACTTCGTGAGGATGCCAATGAAATAGATTGGAGTTCACTACTACAAGCCGAGTCTGTTAATGACAAAGTCAGTATACTCAATGGGAAACTTATTGAACTATACGACAGGCATGCGCCTGTGCGTGCAGTGAGAGTTAGGCACTTACCTTCACCTTGGCTCACAGCCGAGATAAAAGGTATGTTATCAAAAAAAGCAACCGCCAAATGTAGGTACAAGACTCGGCCTACTCCTAATAACCGCGAAAAATATATTACAATTCGAAATCTCTGCAGTAAGGTGTGTAGAAAAGCACAACGCCAATATATTCATAACTCGGTTGAGAATGCAGACCCAGCAAAAGTTTGGAAATTCCTCAGAACACTGGGTGTTGGAAAGTCACGTCAGGATTCTATTCCCAAAAAAATTGATATCGATTTACTTAATCAACATTTCTCATCGTCGTCTAAATGTGATCGGACTCACAAAGACAATACTTTGCAATATCTTTCATCGCTTCCAATACCTGACTACTCACCGTTCTTGTTTAATCAACTAACTGCTTGTGGTGTTAAAGAGTGTATAATGTCAGTAAGCTCCAATGCTGTTGGCAGTGACTGTGTAAGCCGGAACATGGTACAACCTATCCTGGAACAAATACTACCCATAATTTGCCATGTACTAAACCATTCCCTTTCTTGCAGCATGTTTCCAGATGTTTGGAAATCAGGCACAAATCATTCCTTTGCCTAAAAAATCTAATCCTTCGTCCCTTTCCGAGTTTCGACCCATTTCCATCTTACCTTTTCTATCAAAAGTCCTAGAACGCTTAGTTTACAATCAATTAGCTTCATACCTTACAAGGATCTCCTGAATTCACTCCAGTCAGGATTCCGTCCTGGACACAGCACGGCCAGCACATTGATCAAGGTTACTGACGACATCAGGCTAGGCATGGAGAAGGGAAATCTTACGGTACTCTCCTTACTTGATTTCAGCAATGCGTTTAATACTGTAGATTTTCATATCCTGCTTGGCATACTGCGCTCTATTAACATATCTCCAACAGTGATTGATTGGTTTCATAGTTACCTGTTTGGGCGCCGGCAGCGTGTACGTGTTGAAGATTCCTTTTCCACCTGGCGTAATACATCTGTCGGTGTGCCACAGGGTGGCGTGCTATCTCCTTTGCTTTTCACAATTTTTATAAATTCCATCTCTAAGTCATTACATTGTTCCTACCACCTTTATGCAGACGATCTTCAAATATATACACAGGCTCCTTTACAGGAATTGTCGACAGCCTTTAATGCTATTAATACCGATTTGACGAGGATATGCACTTGGAGCAAGCGGTATGGGCTGGAAGTGAACCCCTCTAAGACTCAGCTAATAGTTATTGGTAGCTCCAGAATGCTGCCTCAAGTTAATTGGTCACAGTTACCAGATATCGTTTTTAATGGCATTCCACTGGAAATATGCCAAAGTGTGAAGAACTTAGGGATATTCATCGACAGCACACTATCGTGGGGTCCTCAAATCCGTGAAGTTAGTCGCAAATTGTTTGCATCAGCGGGGTCTATGCGCAGACTGCGTAACTTTCTACCAACGACCACTAAAATTGCACTTGCAGAATCTCTCCTTCTTCCTCTTCTTGACTATGCCGATATCAGCTATCTCGACGTCACCGAGGAGCAACTCGATAAGCTTGAGCGCCTTCAAAACTTTTGCATTAGATTTATATTTGTTCTACGCAAATATGATCACGTATCAGAGTTTCGCATATTGCTCAAGTGGCTCCCAATTCGACTTCGACGGAATGCTCATATTCTTGCCATGCTTTATAGTATTCTCTTTAATCCCAATTCTCCCTGTTATTTAAAAGAACGTTTCGTGTTCCTCAATGACACACATTTAAAATCCTTGAGGTCGTCAGAATCATTGGTATTGGCAGTACCTAGGCATTCTACGATTTTTTATGATAAATCGTTCACTGTACAGGCGGTACGGTTATGGAATGCACTGCTATTATCGATTAGACGGGCACAATCACTGGCCATCTTCAAAACGATGGTGAAAGAGCACTACCTGGGCCTATAGTCTCCCCAATTCGTTACTCCTCTATCTTTTCCTATTACACCAATAACTACCCAATATACGATTTAGCTCATTTAAAATTCATGTCCATCCAAAGGTTGCCTGTAAGATATTGCTTTTAGCGATAAGGCCGCCATTTGTACATGTATTGTTTAAGTTTCCATATATGTATATTCTGATTGGTGTACAATAAAGTTTATATCTATCTATCTATCTATCTATCTATCTATCGTTTGTAAATTTGTTAGTGATCGGTAATTTTCGAAGGCGACTGTACAATGGAGTATAACAAGAAGTCTATAAAGAACGTATCGGAGAACGTCACCGTTAACTTCTCTTTTCACAGTAGATATGTAGTACAGCTATGTGGCGATACCACATATAACCAGCGCCATCTAGCGACAACAAGTTACACTACTTCGATACTGCTACGTCACTACCGATCCTGAATCGCGAAAGTGAAGTTCGCGCGGTGGTATAACATATATACAACATCCCAACGGCCTCCGTAGGGTTTCGGCCCACCAGGCGTGATCACCTTGCCTGGTCGGAGGATCCTCCCGTTGTGTTTCATTTTCTTGGCTTTTATGGAAGCGACTGTCATCTGACCCCTGACCCGGAGAAGTAAGCCTACGCCTGGGGTTATTCTTTCGAGGGCTTACCCGGGGTGTCCGGCAATGGACAATTGGGAAGGACACCGTGTGGTTTTAGTCGGTCCGATTCCGACACGCCCACCCCATCGCTGGCTCCTCTGGGGTGAAGCCCGTGGGGGTTACCACACGTTAAAAAAACACCTCGTCCGTTAAAAACAGTAGATGTATCGACTTGCCGGTGAGGTTGGCTTGGACAAACATAAACACATATAAATAAATAAATATTCTAGGACAAATTACACAGCGCCATCCAGACCCAAACTAAGCAGAGCATGTCATATGGGTTCTAGAATGCGGATAAACATACTTAAATCTTCTTATATATAAAAATGAATTGCTATTCGTTAGTCTCGCTAAAACTCGGGAACGGCTGGACCGATTTGGCTAATTTTGGTCTTGAATTATTTGTCCATATCTGAGGTCCAGAGAAGGTTTAAAAGGTGAATAAATATGGAAGTTGTTATCGATGGAGGCAGTACGAAGTCGGCCGGGTCAGCTAGTACTTTATATTTTTGTAAATAAATACACATTATATATAGAAACACTCAGACCAATGCAAATAGACATATTTGCACTGAGCGGGAATCAAACCTGCGACCTGTGACTTAGCTTAGAGGTCGTTTAATAATATAAAATAATAATATCCAGAGGCACCGCCTGCATAGCGGTTTTAGTTTTGGGGGCCTGGTAAGAAGAGCTCAGATACTATCAGAAACCGTACAAATCCTAAACTATTATTAAAAAACGCGAAAGTTTGTAAGTATGGATGGATGGATGTTTCTTACTCTTTCACGTAAAAACTACTGAATGGATTTTAATGAAACTTTACAAAAATATAGCTTATACATCAGAATAACATATTTGCTACAATTTATTGAAGACTAGCTGACCCGGCAGACTTCATACTGCCTCAATCGATAGCACCTTTTAAACCTTCTCTGGACCTCCACAAATAATTCAAGACCAAAATTAGCCTAATCGGTCTAGCCGTTCTCGAGTTTTAGCGAGACTAACGAACAGCAATTCATTTTTATATATAAGAAAAGAAGAAAGAAAGATATTGTGTGAATTGTCCAAAATATGACGATAAGTGTCAAGTAAGTAGGAAAAATGTACCATCTGCGGCGTGCGCTACAAAAAGCGCTAGAGTTTAACATATGTAATGTATGATGGAAATATTTATCCTAGTAATATTATACACGCGAAAGTTTGTGAGTATGTATGTGTGTTTGTTTCTCTTTCACGCAAAAACGGCTGAACGGATCTGGCTGAAATTTGGTACAGGGATAGACTATAGTCCGGAATAACACAACAACAATAAAAACAAGCTACTTTTCATCCCGGGAATAGGTTCCCATGGGGAGCAGGAACGGGATCAGTATTCCACGCGGGCGGAGCCGCGGGCAACAGCTAGCTTTACCATACTGCTACTAAACACATAGAAAGTGTGATACATCGCCGATTGTACCTTTTTTTTTCGTGCGGAAATCCCTTCGGATAGGTACCCCCCGCCGGCCAGCGGGGGCGGTATGTCGGGCTTGAACCGACTAAAACCGCACGACGTCTCGGGTCTTCAGACGCCGGGGTTTAAGGTTGCCCATAGAGCATATCCCTCGCACCCCGACTGACCCTGGGCCATCTCCGGTTTCGAGATGGCCTCGGGTTTGGGAACCACGGTGTCCCCGTCTTGCCCCGGTTTGGGGGAGGGGCGCTAGTCGCCCCACCGTCCCGGCCTGCTTCTGCTGGGGTGACAGGTGGTCTCACCTGCCACCCCCAGGCCTGCGCTCATAGAGGACGGAGGTCGTTAAGCGACCTCCGATGTTGCGGGCTCGGCGGGCCGGGAGAGTTCTAAACCGTCAATCTGTTCTCGTCACAGCAACGCCTACAGCATATTAACTCGTTCATTACCTACATAAAACAAACAACAAGTATAAGTCGCAGCTTCATTTTAATCTTAATCTGGTGGAATTACTTCAATGATGGTATTCAAGCCCTGTTTGAGGAGGGTCCTCGAGCTTATCAAGCGCTCTTGGACATTATTATGTGAAGGCACGCCTCCGCTGGGTATGGCAGTGTCGAGACGTAAATTTAATTAAAATACGTGTCATATACCTACGTCTTTTAAAATAGTTGGGATGGTGGACATCTTAAGTGTGGTAGTGTTTGCGGTAAGCTAGGCAAGAGACATATATAATGCTTACGAAACTTTAAAAAAGTAAGTAAGTATTATTATGGTTACAGCACAAAAAATAGGTAACTGATATAGGGGTGCGACTGGTTGGATCACCTCCAGGTTTGGTGCACCCTGGGCAACGTGGGCGATGACGCATCATTGATTGCTCCTCTGGAGTCGGCCAAGAGTCTGACCAACCGGCCCTTTTCAGGGCCAGCTGACCCCATTGCACGAGGGGGTCGGGGCATGGCGGGCCTGCAAGTCCGCGCGCGGGGGGGTGGGGTGGTCGCTCCAGGTACCCCTCTGCTGTTATCAGAGGGGACACTGCGAATGGTCCAGGGTCAGTCGGAGTGCGAGGGATATGCTCTATACGTTACCGTACACCCCGGCGTCTGTAGACCCGAGACGGCGTGCGGTTTTATTCGGTTCAAGCCCGACATAACCACCCCCGCTGACCGGCGGGGGGGTATCCGAAGGGATTTCCGCACAATATTAAAAAAAAAAGGTAACTGATATAAAAAAGGCGAAGATATTCAATGCAGCGGAATATTTATTTCAACAGTTTTAAAATACATTTTGTTTATCATTCGATCAAATTCAATTTCATTCAATTGCGATAAAAGTTTGTCAACTTGCGACAGCTTGCATCAAAAAGCTAACCGCGAAAATAAAGTAATATCTTATCCCGTTCACCTAGATTTATAAAATAGCCTACAACCTATTCTCAAACTTATTAAACATACAAAAAATAACTACACAAAGAAATCATAGGAATCAGTCAAGCTGTTTTGGATGAATTCGAAACAAACACTGTGACACAAGACTTTTATGTACGTGGGACACTCAGAAAGATTTGCGAAAATAAAAAAAGTGTTCTAAAGGTAAATATTTTTTTATTAAATCTTTTCAAAGTACTCTCCACCAGCCTCTATACAAAGTTTCATGCGTTTGAACCAGTTTTCAAAACACTTTTTACAATCCGCCGCAGATACCTCGTTTACAGCCTGCTCAAACGTTGACAGCGCATCTTCCGGCGACGAAAATTGTATCCCTTTGAGCTGATTTTTTATTTTCGGGAATAAAAAGAAGTCGCACGGTGCAAGGTCAGGGCTGTAAGGAGGGTGACCTAGGAGTTTAACCGGAGTGCTGTCCAGGAAGTCCCTCGTTTTAAGCGCGGTGTGTGCGGGCGCGTTGTCATGGTGGAGTAGTATCCCGCGGAGCCCTGTGTTTGATCGCTTGTAGCTCACTACAGAGAAAACTTCTTTGATTTCGTAAAGGGATTGATAACAAGTAGCCAGACAAATTGAAAAAACTCGCGATAAAAATCTTCCCTCCGCTTCTAGATCGCTTCACTTTGGTAGGTGTTGATTCGTTTTGAAACACCCAAACCGTCGACTGGCGTTTAGTTTCTGGATCATACTGATAAATCCACGACTCATCACCTGTAATGATGTCATAAACACGCCGAGACGCGCCTGCTTCAAACTTGTTTATCATATCACGACACCATTCCACCCGGGCCTGCTTCTGAGCATCGGTGAGATTGTGCGGCACCCAGCGTGAAACTATCCTTCTCACACGAAGATGCACGTGTAGAATCTCGTGAAGGCTTCCCGATCCAATCTGAAGAATGTGCTGAATCTCTTGATATGTGACTCGTCTATTATCTTGGATTAAATTTTTCACTGCTAGCACGTTTTCTTCCGTAACAGCCGTCAAAGGGCGACCACTTCTTTCTTCATCCTCCAAAGTCAGTCGACCGCGCTGGAATTCGTTATACCAACGATACACGGTCGCCTTGGAAGGGCCTTCATCCATGAATGCCATTTGAAGTCTATCGTACGATTCGTCTGGTTTCAGTAGTAAATCATAGCGCGAAAATGTTCCCGACGCAGATCCATTTTTCAATGAGACACAATAATTGAAATTATCTTGCAAAAAATGCAGAGAGAAATTTTGAAATTGGGACGTACTTATTTTTACTCATAAATAATCATATTTTAGAAATAGATTATAACTGACCAGTCTCTCATATATAAAAACTTTTTTTCGCAATACTTTCTGAGTGGCCTGGTATTAGATAAGCTTCTTGACTTGCACTAACGCGAAGGTTTTAGGAATAGTACAATTATAGCAAGTTGCGTTGCAATCGGGTTTTAGGGACTTTTTTACAAGACAAGTTGAATTCCTGAGACGAGCTCAGCCGAATAAAAGGGATTTTCGATTTTGCGGATTTTTTTAATGCGATTTTTTGCGATTTTTTCTTTATCTTACAATGGTCCACCCCAGCACGAATCTATTACCGAAAACAGCAACTCGATAGCTCATCTCCTTCATACCCAAAACCGTGACAGAAAATTGACAACGACGTCGACGACAACTCGATAGCAATAGGGCTTTTCTAAAGAAAATCCCTAAAAATCCTGACGTTCAGCTGCTGAATGAAAGGAGAGGACTCTCAGCATTGTTCCTATTTGTATCCGAAGCTATCATCTTGGAAGCAGGGATCCGCTTTCATTGGCTTAGGAGAGTAACTGCCGTCAGACATCTGAACCCAAGAGCCAGAAAGAAAGAACCTCACCCATTGACCATTAGAAGATCTCACCAGGTCACCACACTGTATCGGATGGGTCAGCTAGTGTTATTATTATTTCTCATTATCTCTTAAATTGCTTGTTTTTTTTTGTTAGGTATTTTTTTTTAGTAGAATATTAGTTATCGAAATTACTAATATTCCCCAAACCCCTCCAGGTAAGCTTAATTGCTTGTGTCGGTAGTGTAATGGCCCGGATTCGAACCCGGGACCTCTCGATCATAGGGTCGACTCCTTAACCACTAAGCTACCGACGCTGAAGGTTGAAGGTAACACAGCGTTAGTTGCATATAATTTTTAGCATATCAATATTTTAGCTTTTATAATGTAAATTAACAAATATAAATATATTGCCTGAATACAAATAATGCATTATTGATACATAAATTCAGTCACAATATTATGACAACTCATGAAAAACAGAGCTTTTAAATTTGCCAAACTCGAGTAAATATCAAGTACCAAAACTATTATTTAGGTTATTTTTTGCAGTTGGCTTTTGTTTAACAAGAAACATTAAGGATCTTTTCACCGTCCACTGACGTTTAGCGACAATTACACAAAAATCTGAATTTATTCTTAACAGATGGCGTCATTTTTTAACCGACTGCGCCAGAACGAGGGTTATGGTTTTCGAGAGTATGTATGTATGTATAATTATTTGGCACGCTCTACAGCCCGAATGGCTCGATGGATTTTAGCTTGAGGAGTGTCTTTAGATTCATATTTACTGTGAGAATCTACTGGGTATATCAAATTAAACATAAAAACAAAATGACGAATGTTTGGCGCTAAAATGTTTAATGTAAAAAAAAATTTTTACTCAAACTTATCAAATGAAAAGCTTTAAAGCGTGATTTCAAAAAAATATATATATATCATAACTAAAAAGTATACAATAAAATTATTAGTAAAAAAATCGAATACCCGACTGCCCTAAAAAGACCGAAACAAGTTTGATAGCAAACGGTACCCATTTGCAAATCATAAACCGAAAGAAGATTAATGGTTTCCGCCTGCTATCAAACTTGTTTGGTCTTTTTAGGGCAGTCAGGTTCTTTGATATTTTTGTTAATAATTTTTTATATTACATTTTGTGTGTCAAACGACGGTTATTAAAATGTATGCAGTGTTTTAAATTAGCGTAATAACTTTCGGTAGACACTTGCCGTCAGTAACTCATTAATATTAGCGCTGAATCCGACCCTGTCTAACAACTGACAACTAAGTCATACGTCAAAATTTTTAAATTTCTTACTCGTTACCATGGTGACGAGTGACGCCTGGGTTTTATATGTGTTTCAACTCCATATGCATGGAAAAGAAAAGGATAGCGCATAGGTAATATAAGAAACAATCGCACGTCACAGATAAAATTAAAAGCACATGTTAATAAGTCTGTGACCTACGTATAGTCCAATTTTCTCTAATGAACAAAGGCGGGAAAGAGGTTACGTGACGTCATTTGACAGCTCCACAGACGGCACACGTGTCAAATTTCGCGCCAAAACAGCGTGTGAGATGTTTTCTCCGAACTTTTTATTCGACACACGCCGCGCACCGCTCTAAGAAACCTTGCATTATTACTTCGCGTATTACGAAATACATAAATATTTCGCGCACGCTCGGTGCATACGTCGGCCATGTTTACACGAGCCGTCAGATTTATTGTTTTTGATTATATTATTGTCAGTTTGTTTGTAATTACGACAAAAATACGTTAGTCTGTGTGTCAGACGTTTACAAACATTGTTTTACTTAACCCTAATAATATAATCATATTGTGATATCACAATATGAAAGATTATATAAAATTATCTTTTAATTTATAAGATTGTGTAGCTCGTTATACCAGTCCATAGTCATTTAAGCATATTAAATCGGCTGCATGTAACTAAAAATTTTGCTACATAATGAAATAAATGTAGATAGGTGCCATATAACTTAGGGGTGTGTGTTGGGTAACCTCCTCGAGTGTCGCTCCGATTCCGATCCCGCTGCATTATACTCTATCACACTATCTATTTCACAAACAGTGCTACACACGTCATTAACACACAGCATCGACGGTGGGGCGTCCGTGTGTCACTAACTAGTCGGGGTCCAGGATAAAACCAGCGCCAGGTTACTATCTGGCACATGCTGAACTGGGCACCCATTTGGTGCATTTGTGTGCCACATAACTATTATGCTCCTGTTATTTTAAAATCATTATCTTTAGATGTTATATAATTTTATGTACTTAGTTTGTGGCCTCTTTGCACTAATAAATGTTTCTTTCTTTCTTTCTTTCTTTCTTTCAGTCCGGGGGGAACGGAATCGGAGCGGCCGGTACACCCTGGGCGGGGTGTGTGTTGGGTAACCTCCTCGAGTGTCGCTCCGATTCCGATCCCGCTGCAGTCCGGGGGGAACGGAATCGGAGCGGCCGGTACACCCTGGGCGGCGGTCAATGGCTTCCCCTTCATAGGGTTGGCATTGATCTTCGGCCAATACCCAACGTGGCGGGAACACATCGCTCTCCGTACTCCTCTGCTTTCAGAGGAGACAGGATGAGCGATGCTGCTAGTGGTGAGATGGCCCAGGGTCAGTCGGGGTGCGAGGGATATGCTCTATGGGTAACCTTACACCCCGGCGTCTGAAGACCCGAGACGGCGTGCGGTTTTAGTCGGTGCAAGCCCGACATAACCGCCCCCCGCTGGCCGGCGGGGGGGTATCCGAAGGGATTTCCGCACGAAAACAAAAAAAAAAAAAAGGTACCATATAACATATATACGTAACATAACTTCACGCCTGTATCTCCGAAAAGGTAGGCAGAGGTGTATTACACACCCACGATTCGCCAGTTATGTTAAGGTCCCAATGTAATAGGGGGCGAGCCTATTGCCATCTACCTGGCACATTATTAAGCGAGCGATAATTAACATTTATTAATGCAAACATAACTACGAAAAGTCAGAGGTGTGTGCCCGGGGCGACTGGGGATCGAACTCGAGACCTCGTCTCAGCAGTCCGTTACGTACGCCACTGGGCTATCGCCGCTTTTTTAGTAGGTACCTACTCCAAATTATAAATTTAAATCAGAAAATGTCAACTGCCAGGACAGGACATGAACTATTCTGAATAACAAAAATTCTCGTCGACATACCTCTTAACTTCGGACGACGTAGGATCCAACTCAAACGTAGGACCAAACATCTTGCTATCGTAGTTCAACCACCGTTGTACGTGTTAAACTATTTATTATTAAACGAAAAATTTACAAGTAAAATGAGCCACATATAACTCTCTTGCCGTCACTCCCTAGCACTCTTTTCCACCCCGCCAGCTAACTAATAAATAAGTAAATATTGTAGGACAAAGTACACAACGCCATCTAGACCCAAAATAAGTAGAGCTTGTCATATGGGTTCTAGAATGCGGATAAACATATTTAAATACTTTTTTTCGTAAATAAATACGTATTATACATAGAAACACCTAGACCAATGCAAATATAAATATTCGCAACTGAGCGGTAATCGAACCCGTGACTTCTGGCCTAGCAGTCGAACGCACTACCGCTACGTCACAGAGGTCGATCAATATTGCTTTGTGCTTCTATACTACTGTATCAACCATCAACGCAAAACTTTTCGTAGCTGGTATACAGATAACATTAGTAAAAAAACGTTATCTAGTCTATACGTCCCGTACCTTTTTTTTTTTTTCGTGCGAATATCCCTTCGGATACCCCCCAGCCGGCCAGCGGGGGCGGTTATGTCGGGCTTGAACCGACTAAAATCGCACGCCGTTTCGGGTCTACAGCCGGGGGGCAAGGTTGCCCTAGAGCATATCCGTCGCACCCCGACTACCCGTACCTTTTTTTTTTTTTTTTTCGTGCGGAAATCCCCTCGGATACCCCCCCGCCGGCCAGCGGGGGCAGTTATGTCGGGCTTGAACCGACTAAAACCGCACGCCGTCTCGGGTCTGCAGACGCCGGGGTGTAAGGTTGCCCATAGAGCATATCCCTCGCACCCCGACTGACCCTGGGCCATCTCCGGTTTCGAGATGGCCCCCTCGGGTTTAGGAACCACGGTGTCCCCGTCTTGCCCCGGTTTGGGGGAGGGGCGCTAGTCGCCCCACCGTCCCGGCCTGCTTCTGCTGGGGTGACAGGCGGCCTCACCTAACACCCCCAGGGCTGCGCTCATGGAGGACGGAGGTCGTTGAGCGACCTCCGGCGCCTGAGTCGCCTGCGACGCGCGGCGAGCATGTTGCGGGCTCGGCGGGCCGGGAGAGTTCTGAGCCTCTCCCGGGCACGCTCCGCCATCTCCTTCGCGAGCATCACATGCTCGCAAAAGGAGGTGGCGGCGGCCCACGCGCTCGCGCTCCGCACCATTGCCGCAATCATGCTGCCGAGCGAGAGGACTCCCACCCCGATGGCTGCCACGAGGTCACGCCTCGGCGCCTCCCACGCCGGGCAGTCCGCCAGCGTGTGCAGCCCTGAGTCCTCGCTCGCGTCACAGTGATGACACTCAGGCGTTGGCTCCTTCCTGATCCGATGCAGGTGGTCCCCGAAGCACCCCTTCCCGGAGATCACCTGCGTCAGTCGGTACGAGAGGCTTCCGTGTCGCCTCTCTAGCCAATCCTCCATAATGGGCCTTACCGCCGCTATTGCGGCGTGCCCTCGACTACCTGTACCTCTCACCCATTACCACCTAACTTGTATATAATTTGTGTTCTAAAAAAACTACATATAGATACAAGTTGGTAATACCAAACAAAGCAATACCAAACATTAAAGAGCGTTCATACAAAACCTTAGATTGCAACAGTTCTCACGAACACCCACTAATAAATTATAATTGTTTATGACTCTATTTAATTTTAACTTCAAACATTACATTACTATGTTTCCAGTAAGTACCTACACGCAATAATTAGTAACACTAATGAATTACTACACGAACCAAACAGTAGTAACTCTTGATGTATTGCGCTTTGTGGGTAGTTGCAGTTTCAGTATTTTGATTACTGAATAATTAGGATTTCGTGGCTTAGGCGTTTTAATTAGTAATTAATTAGTACTTGATGGTTTTTGTTTTAGTGTGGTATGTACTAATGAACACGGTTTTAGAAAGCTTTATAAGTTCTAATTTTAAATTACCGGTTACAAGATATAAACCAAAGTATAAAGTAGTAATAAAGTAACATACATACATACAGCTTTTGATTTGCCACAACATAACATAACATAACTTCACGCCTGTATCGCCGAAGGGGTAGGCAGAGGTGTATTACACACCCCACGATTCGCCAGTTATGTTTAGGTTCCAATGTAATAGGGGCGAGCCTGTTGCCATCTACCGGGCATGTCACTAAGCGAGCGATAATCAACATTTTTAATACACACATAACTACGAAAAGTCAGAGGTGTGTGCCCGGGGCGACTGGGGATCGAACTCGAGACCTCGTTTCGGCAGTCTGTTACGTACACCACTGGGCTATTGCCACAAGAATATTGAGATTCTGTCTACGATGCTTGCTTCGCTTCGTTTAAGCTATCGAGTGATGCAATAATTAAAGGTTTTATTCCGGATTTTGTCATCTACGGTTTCGTGAACCGCCAGCCACTATGCAAGTAAATTTAAAAACAAATTTAATCTAATAAGTTATCTTAATGAAAAATGTTGAACATTTAAAAAAAATAAAAATTGCTATGCTTTCTAGGAACGATACCGATGCCAAAAATTGGTTTGTAATGTGATTTTTAGAATTTTCGTCTGTTTTAGTACTGCTTTAATTATCGATGTCCGAGCATCACTTGAAAACCGCTGAACAGATTCAGCTCAAATTTTACATGAACATTCTTCTAAGGTATGGTCTTAAACTGCGCTATCATCATGCTATTATAAATGTGAATTGGTGAATGTGGTGGAATCGACAAAATCTATTATTGATCATTCCGTTATTATTACAAAGCAGATCATTAAGAAATTCTGAAGTCCGATGAACTCCGACATGGTTCGACTATAAATCATCACGCTATAACTAAAAGGTGATGAGCAATTCCGAAACTATACAGTTACCTTTTTTTTTTTTTTTTTATCGTGCGGAAATCCCTTCGGATACCCCCCCGCCGGCCAGCGGGGGCGGTTATGTCGGGCTTGCACCGACTAAAACCGCACGCCGTCTCGGGTCTTCAGACGCCGGGGTGTAAGGTTACCCATAGAGCATATCCCTCGCACCCCAGCTGACCCTGGGCCATCTCACCACTAACAGCATCGCTCATCCTGTCTCCTCTGAAAGCAGAGGAGTACAGAGAGCGATGTGTTCCCGCCACGTTGGGTATTGGCCGACGATCAATGCCAACCCTATGAAGGGGTGAAGGGGAAGCCATTGACCGCCGCCCAGGGTGTACCGGCCGCTCCGATTCCGTTCCCCCCGGACTGCAGCGGGATCGGAATCGGAGCGACACTCGAGGAGGTTACCCAACACACACCCCAAACTACACAGTTACCTACGTGTAAAAATAGTTGGTCAGAGACTCAACCTTTGATAATAAATGTCATCACGCTATTATATTAGGGAACCGGGTAGAATTGAATTGAAAGACATCCTCTATAGCAGTTTGGCCTTGAAAGACATTTAAACACGTCACTATTAGACTTTGACCAATTTAGAGCGTTTCCTATTTTTATTATATTGTTTTAACTGTGTGCACATGTATTTATGTTACAATCCAGAACGGATCTGTATTCTATTGTTATTGTTTTAAATTTATTGTAATGTGTTTTGTACACCTGAATAAAGACCGATATTCTTAGCAATCCATGGATTCTCCGTGCGGGTGCCGGGTCCATCGCGTTGCTGAGTTGGGAACTCGGGAATAAAAAATCGATGTAACATAAACCTCTATTTCTTCATAATAAATGATTGAAAATATAACGATGAAATAGGTAACCTAATACATGTTGGCTCGAAACTGCAGAAGTAAACATACCTAGATATATTCCGAATATAACGGGGACGAAGTCGCGGGCAAAACCTAGTTGCACAATATAGAACAATTCTCATTTAAAAAGAATGAAACCAAACCTATAACCTCAATACGTAATTCACATAACCACCAAATATTTATTTTTCCCGCGCTTTCAATACGGAAAGCAAAGACAACAGAACAACAGACAGCCAGTGCGGCATAAATCACGCGTGTCGACATTGATAGGGTGCAGCCTGCAGCGTGTAACGGAACGACGCGCGATGATCGATGCATCCGAAATGTATTTAATGTTCGCGCTTTGAGATGTTATCTATGGCGTGTTATTACAAAAATCAGAATCATATCAAATCCTACTAATATTATACATTTGACAGTTTGCGAAGATGTTTTTTACTCAATCACGCTCTAAAGGCTGAACGGATTTGGTAGAAATTTGGTAAAGGGATGAATAAAATTGTAGTCTGGAATAACACATAGGCTACTTATTGTCTCTGTAATAGGTTCCCATGGGTTGCGGGAATGGGATCAGAATTCCACGTGGGCAGTACTGCGGGCAACAGCAACTATCTTGAATAATCTAAGTCATAGAGTAACACATATGAAGGCAAATTTATTGCTTCTACATTTAAAGTTACGGACAGACTCAAAAGAACTTAGCGCTCTAGGTCCTGATTGCATCCGAGGTCCTTTTTCTGTGCGAGTTTTTATTGCCAGAATCTATTCTCCCAAATTCTGCCAAACTCTTGCAATCGCCAGTAATTACGAAGACTTTTCATACAAAACAGTCTGCTGTTACCTTTTTCGAGTACGAGTATATCGTCACACACAGTTATAGAGAACTGTGCCTGGCTTCTCGTTTTTTCACATTGGTACCTTTTTTTTTTTGTGGTTATGTCGGGCTTGAACCGACTAAAACCGCACGCCGTCTCGGGTCTACAGACTCGGGTGTAAGGTTGCCCATAGAGCATATCCCTCGCACCCCGACTGACCCTGGGCCATCTCCTCACATTGGTACCTTTTTTTTTTTTTTTTTTTTTTTTTTTTCCGTGCGGAAATCCCTTCGGATACCCCCCCGCGTGCCAGCGGGGGCGGTTATGTCGGGCTTGAACCGACCAAAACCGCACGCCGTCTCGGGTCCACAGACGCCGGGGTGTAAGGTTGCCCATAGAGCATATCCCTCGCACCCCGACTGACCCTGGGCCATCTCCGGTTTCGAGATGGCCCCCTCGGGTTTGGGAACCACGGTGTCCCCGTCTTGCCCCGGTTTGGGGGAGGGGCGCTAGTCGCCCCACCGTCCCGGCCTGCTTCTGCTGGGGTGACAGGTGGCCTCACCCGCCACCCCCAGGCCTGCGCTCATGGAGGACGGAGGTCGTTAAGCGACCTCCGGCGCCTGAGTTGCCTGCGACGCGCGGCGAGCAAGTTGCGGGCTCGGCGGACCGGGAGAGTTCTAAGTCTCTCCCGGGCGCGCTCCGCCACCTCCTTCGCGAGCATTACATGCTCGCAGAAGGAGGCGGCGGCGGCCCACGCGCTCGCGCTCCGCACCATTGCCGCAATCATGCTGCCGAGCGAGAGGACTCCCACCCCGATGGCTGCCACGAGGTCACGCCTCGGCGCCTCCCACGCCGGGCAGTCCGCCAGCGTGTGCAGCCCTGAGTCCTCGCTCGCGTCGCAGTGATGACACTCAGGCGTTGGCTCCTTCCTGATCCGATGCAGGTGGTCCCCGAAGCACCCCTTCCCTGAGATCACCTGCGTCAGTCGGTAGGAGAGGCTTCCGTGTCGCCTCTCCAGCCAATCCTCCATGATGGGCCTTACCGCCGCTATTGCGGCGTGCCCTCCTCACATTGGTACCTAACACAGATGAAACGTATAAAATCTTCGAAAAGTCTTATGACGTAGGTACTTATTAGTAAAGCGTTGTCAATTAATTGTAAAATATTTTTAAGTCAAACATCTCTATTTCATTATAGAAGGCAATAAATGTTTAGTTTGAAAGTTCGCTTCGTATGTTTGGATTTGCTGCATTTAAATTAATCGGTGGTCCAAGTTACAAGCTCCTAATAATATTGTAATTGAAAAGGTACGAATAATTGCCTTATCATCAAGACTTGGAATTCTTTACTAGCACCCGTATTCCCTTTTTCCTACAGTCCCGGGTTGTTTAAGAGGGGCGTGAAAAGCACAGATGAGGTCGGACGTCAAACTGAGGGCCACCATTGTAACATTATAGGTACCTATAATGGTGACCCTCATTCCTGAGACTTTACCTTTAACTTACTATCAGGCGAGGGGAAGTTATATAGACGTGACGATGATAAAAAAGATTTGAAAATGCTTTATAAATTTGTCCCTTCATCCATAGATCTAATAACCAGAAAAACGAATTTATTAAGTATCTAATCGACTGAAAAGGTCGATTGTTTTAATATTAAAGATTGTGGGGTATTCTACACAGCGCCATCTAGACCCAAAGTAAGCATAGCTGAACTAGCTTTTCAGGTTTCAGAATGCGGATAAACATACTTAGATACATTTTTTACCCAGACCTAATAAGATAAAAACTTTTTATCTTAGCCCTTTTTGCAACAAACTCCTAAGCTATATAGAACGCCTAAACCTTAGATTTAATTTCGTTTTCGGTTGACGTTGTTGATATGCCCACAGCCGACCTTCTTCCTTCGCGTTGCAGAACACAGCTAGTGCAACACCAGCAGTGTTCTGAGCATGTTATAGACAATGTAAATACCTCCTTATGCCCTTTTTGAAGAATTCCTTTCCATATTACAGTCGCATGGAAAGACCATAGGAGGGCTAAATCATAATTTTAACATCTGTGAAGAAAGTATCTTTTGAGCTGTATGGTACTAGAACATTCTAGTATTTAGTTTGTGGGCGAACCATTTGCCTGTTATGATCTGGGCGATGGTAGTTAGTAAGTAAGTTCAACACAAACCATTGTACAAGCGTTAAAACACATACAAAGAGGCTGCGAAATATCCATAAACGTGGATATTAAGTAAAAGAGTAAAATACTTCTCCATTTAAACCATGTTTGCTCGTCTTAATCTGCCTCTACCGCCATAGGCTACTGTTCAAAATCAACAAAGTATGAACTTGCCTTACATTTTTTCATTTGATATATCATTAACGAGCCACTTAAAATAAACAACATTATTTTAACAAATACAAATAAATAGGTGCCAACAAATTAATAACAACCAAAATTAACTTGTATCCCAAGGTTGACAATACGATCCGTTTGACTCACAATGTCACAAACAATAGATTTTTGCACTCAATACAAAAATAACATGCTCTGAAATTAAATCATAGTGTTGTACTCATTAATGGTGCTATATTTCGTAAGTCATTTGGTTTGGCCGTGAAAGAGTCACGCTCGGGAACAGGGTGGTCGTGGCACAAGGCAGGAAATTGCCGCGGAAATCATTTGGCATGATTCTTAATTGCTTTGTACGCAATTTCATTTAATAGCTCCACTACTTTGTCGAATGAATAATGAGTGATATAGTTCACTCATTCTTTAATACGACAGAGTTTGAAAGTTAACAATGTCAGTGGATTTTTTGAGCTGAGTGAGATGAAGTCGAGCGAAAGCTCCTCATACCAGACTTCAGAATTTTCTTTGTCACAGGTCTCCTCCTAAACTACTAATCCAACCAGAACCAAATTTGGCATGATTAAAGAGGTCAATCAGAGGAAGGTTTATGAATATATTTTGAAAAAATTAATGCTACCACAGAGGAATGATCACCATTAAAAAAATTCCAGATGGAATTACATAATAACCGCTCGAGACACTGTGACCAAACTTTACACGCTCAGAAAACATGTCCAGAGTTGTGACTTTCAAAAAATTTTTTTTAAATCGGACTTGCCACGGAGGAATGATCACTGTTCAAAATTTTCAAAATTTGATTCACGATGTCTCACTCAGCTCAACATTGCAAGCAGCGATTCGCCTTGCAGACCTAGTTAAATTTTAACATGACTTATCAGAATGTATTCGTATGTTAACTTTTTATTGGAAGATATATAGATAGATAGAAGACTCTTTATTGTACACCACATATTATTATATAAAATAACTTAAGTCTAAATATATTGTAGGTACAATGGGCGGTCTTATCGCTAAGAGCGATCTTTACCAGACAACCTTTGGATGGATTTATCAATAGGAGTAGAATGGCAGTTGATGGCGTACTACGTCATAAATTGTTCATAGAAATAAATAATATACTACATATCATAGAATTCTACGTACAAACATATTTATATATAATATATATATTTATATAAATAAAATAAAAATATAATAAATACATACAATTAATACAATACGTAAAAGACATATACCTAGAGTCCCACAGCAGAGCAAATAAATAGTAGTTGGTTAATTAAATATTCAGGTAGTAATTTTTAACCATTGTTTTAAAAGTGGTTAGAGATTGTGCGCGTCTTATGTCTACCGGCAAAGCATAATATATATATAAACTCTACATCTAGGGCCATCTCTCTATAAGCTAAGCTACTAGAATAATAGTTGATCTCGTTTTCATACGTCTTAAAATTTTCTGAACAGTTAGTGGTTAATTCGGGCAGTCCCAGTAGAAAAAGTTAAATTGTCATGGAACCCGCATCAAAATTAACCAGAAGAATATTGAACTAATTGAAAATGTAACAAATTCACTAGGTCACCTTCGATGTATCAACTGCTACTAACACCCAAATTTTGCTAACTATGTTTTTAATCCCAAAAGTCTGTTACCGTCAATCGGATACTTTTTCATGTGATGTATGGGCAATGTTACATGAAGACTTTGTATGTATCTGTTAGTCACATTGTACGGACGTACGTATACGTATATACATACGTATTGTATATCTGCCTATGCTTCACATACGCTATCCAACATTGTTAACCAGGACGCTCTAATTATAGCCTATCACGGTTTAGCTGCACCACTGACACGATACGGAATAATTTTCTGGGGTAACTCTACAGTTACTGAAATAGCATTTAAAGCTTAAAAGAGATGCATTAGATCTATGTTTAAAGTAAAAAGCAAGATTTACTTTCAAGACTATAAAATACACAGAAGCATTTCAAGACTATAAAATATTAACATTAACAAGTCTGTACGTTTTTGAAGTTGCAATCTTTGTTAAAGGCAACCCTTACTTATTTCCGACCTTAGAAACGACAGTTTCACCAAACAGGTGTGATATTAGTACGCTTCGTTTGCACAGGGTAAACACGGCTCTTATACGCGGGAGTATTTTTCGTATGGCTCCTATAATAAATTAGATAAATAAATTGTCCTATAATAAATTAATAAATTGCCTAAAGATTGGAAGGAGCTAAATGGCAATGCATTCAAAATACACCTAAAACTTTCTTTTGCAAAAGGCGTATTATACTAGTAGTGTTGCGTTTCTGGATGATGTGATTGTCAGAGGATTCTCTCTGAATTCCAGCTATCTTGATGTTGTATTTGATGTTTATTAAAAGCCTGACATTATATACTGGCATTACAACTTAATCTATTACTTATATTTTTGAGATCTTGTTTAGACATTTAATTGGCAATTTTAAATACACAAACTGTTGACCTCAATTATTTTTTATAATTAAGCGTAGCGAGCCGAAGGCGAGCGAAGCGTCTTTGGTTTCAAAGTTGCATTTCAAACAAATGATACTCCTCCGAGACCGGTTGACCGATCTCGACCAAATTTGCCACGGTGATCAAGTAGACATTACTGAGTGTCGTAAGGGGTCGAATGTCCAGATCGGTCTTACCATCGAGGAATAATCACCGAAAAACCAAATCAATGGAAAAAGACGACCGGTCACGTTGACCTATTGTTGGATAGGCAAATCTCGCTACGCTTAAGTTTAGGTTGATTGCGAAGCTGGTAACCGTTCTAGTCTTTTGTTATGTTTTGTATGTGATTAATGATTAATAATTTATTTTCAAATATTCTTACGCCGCTATATACATCGGCTAAACACGATTGGACTCTATTAACTTAATATCTTGCATGCCAATTTATGTATACACGTGTTTAACCAAATAAATAATTATGTTATCTTCCGAGACCCACAGAATGAGATAGGTTCGCCTTTGTATTCAATTTCACTGTTCTAAGACAAAGAATAAAATTATTTCCACATATCGCTTCCGCTTATGACTTGGCAACGAAGGCGATGACCGGTAACAAGTGCCAAGTGAGTCACACTTTACATGTGATCCGGAGTATCTCCTTGTTGTAGGTAAGAATCTTTCATCTAATTGTAGTGACCGCTGACTGTGTCAGTATAGTTCTTATCGCTTTGTCTGTGCGTTTGTTTGTGATCAAGCAAATGAGGTGGCAAATAAAGCACCTACCGACGCAGGGGTGTATACTAACATTTCTCCAGCTTATTTGTGGAATCGGAGTATATAGTATTGATGTCAATAAGCTACCTGACATTTCAACCAGGTAACATAAGCAGTGTTCACAGGCCGTAATCACAACACACAAAAATATCCTAGTAACTTGAAACACTCCTCCTTTTTCGATATAAGTTATTAAAATACCCAATGAACATATCGTAACTCACGTCCCCTATCTTCGCTTACTGTGTAAGCAACAAGTAGCACAATCAGTTCACAGCTGATCGAAGCGGGCACTCGCCTGTTAAGATAAGGCCGCGAATGTGCTGAGCACCGCCTTCCTCGGATCCCCGGCGTCTTAGGAAGCTTTTGGAGGCATACTTACCTACTTTGTAGTACTCCATGGCCTGATATGGATAATAGGGTCGGGAAAATGGGCCAGGCGGTGGATTGACGGTCACTTTGAACTAATAGGATAGCATGAATACCCATCGAGCAGTGAATACCTAATCATTGTCTAGAATATATGTCCTTTGCTTTAGCTATTTAGTTCAAGATGCGAATTTAGGTCAAGGATATCTCATAAGAATATATAATAACTACAATGCTTCAAAAAATTTACCTTCAATTCTAAAAGTTCAAAAATCAATTTTTTTTTATACATTTTATCAAACTCAAACTTTTATCAAGCTAGACAATAATTAATTAATTGTCCACACCTGGTTTCGAAACGCTCCAAAAATTAAGTGCCTTTATACATAAAGTCACGCCTCTTTCCTATTGGGGTAGGCAGAGTCAACGTTTTTCCACTTGCTACGATCCTTTTTTTTTTTAGCGTGTGGGAACCCCCACGGGCTTCACCCCATCAGTGCCGACGATGGGGTGGGCGTGTCGGAATCCGACTGACTAAAACCACACGGTGTCCTTCCCACGTGTCCATTGCCGGGCACCCCGGGTAAGCCCTCAAAAGGATAACCACAGGGTTACCGGCGGACTTTGGCCGCCACCGCGGCCTCGCCTGGTGGGGTCGGGTTTTATCCCGCGTCGGTGAGTTGGCAGGCGTGTGTAGGACACACACGACACGCCTCCGCCACGACCTGCTTCTGTAAGGACGGCGAGTCGGCAAACTGCCGTCCTCAGGCCCCGATCATGGAGGTCGGTAGTCCCGAACGTAGACGAGTTTGCGGCGTCCTCGCCTTGCAACGATCCTGGCATATCGCTTCTTGTACTTTCATAAATGTTTTCACACATGCCGGTTGCGAGTACTCTTGATCGGCCTTTAAAAAAAAGAATTTACTGGTGGTAGAAATTTGATGACACAAATTTGTCACAAAATTCGGCCGGGTAGGTACCACCGTGTACGATTGCGAAAAACACTCCATAGTAATCCAATTTCGGTTTGATTGCGTTCAGGGGTCAGCAAGTGCATAGCCGGGCAGGGGGACTGTGATCGCAGCACTAGTGGGACCGGTGGGTGTCACGTGGTGCTGCGACGACAAACTTCTTCTGATGAGGCCGTCAAGCTGAGTGCCACCATTGTTAACATGGTACGTGTATGTAATGGTGAGGCTCTTTCCTGAGACTTTACCTTCAGCTTACCATCAGGCGAGGTGAAGTCAAATTGACGTGACTTAAACATAAAAAAAAAGTAAAACATCTTCAATCTGTTACCCTACGTCGACCTTTACCAGCTTGCCCGTTCACCTTCGCCTCATCAATCATCTTTCATCCCTCCTGATCTTTGCGTATCTGAACCATCTAAGCATCCCTTACTCTATCTTTGTCGCTACATCTTCAACCATACCACGTTCCCTTATCATGCTGTTCCTCACTCGGTCCATCAGGGTCACTCCAGCTATACTTCTCAGACTTCTCATTTCAACAGCATTCAACTTATTCTCATGTTCCTTCTGTCACATACATCATTCGCTACCATACGAGCACTCCTCTACGTACAGTCAGACGTGCCTCTTTAAATACGTCCTAACTGCTCATAAAGATACACACGCCCCGTTCACTTGATTTCCTTCCTTAACTCTTCGTTAATTATCACTGTCATACTTTCTAACTCTCGTAAACTTAGAACCCAAATACACAAACTCTTTCACTTGTTCCACTCTGTCTCCTTCAATCAGGACTTCTCCTTCTGTCATACTTTCTTCTCTTTCAAAAATGTCTTTCTTCGCTCTCTTTCATGTTCGCCACTTTCGTCTTACTTATATTCTCTTTCATTCCTTTGCTTTTTAGGGCACCATGCATAATATTGACCATCGCCGGCAACTCATCCACCGATGTAGCCAGTATTACTTGGTCATCAGCGTACAGGGGGCATTTGACGGTCAGGTTATTCATTCTTAATCCATACGCACTTTCTTGCAGATCTTTCAGAAAATCTATAAATAGGTTAAAGCAGCCTCTCTAATACCTTTCTCGATATTTCAAACCAACTCTATCAAATACACACACTAATAATACGAATTCTCTTCACATAAGAATTTAAAATGTCCAGTAAAACTCTGAAGTTTTATGCAATGTGAGCATAAACTACACATGAGTGGTCAGTAAACACAGTTGGAGTGGTCAGCCACTAACTTCAGACTTGACAGAACTTGGCAATGTTGAAACTGTAAAACGTTCCTATTCTATTTTATAGGCTCTTCAAAATAGTTTCTGCGATTGAAAAAAAATATTTTTGGCGCGTTAATAAAACGCAACGACTCTATATAATACCAGAGTCCAACAGACTATGTTCCACACTGTGATAATACTATATTGCAATAGGAAAATGTTCTTCTTTTGTTGTACTAATTTCGTTTAGTAAAAAATAAGAAAAATCCTTAAAAAAATATGGAAAAAAAATACGTTTGTTAATATTCTCATCTCACTTTGAGTGTGTAGGTAAAACGTAAAAATGTTATAAATGTATTTTATAGATTTTATCCGTAATTTGTGAAAAACGAGTGAGAAAAATGTGTTTGAAAATCCCACTAATATCATAAATGTGATAGTTTAGTTGGATGGATGGATGTTTGTTACTCAATCACGCTAGAACGCCTCAACGGATCTGGCTGAAATTTGATACATGGATAGATAGTCTGAAATAGGACATAAGCTACTTTCATCCCTGGAATAGGTTCCCATGGGAAGTGGGAACGGGATTGAAATTCCGCGCGGGATGAGCAACGGGTAACGGCTTTGATAATATTTCGAAGTTTCATTTAGGTAAGTAACTAGCTGTTTACATGTTTTTCTATTTATCTACTTTTACCACACAATCGGCGTTTATTCAAAACTGCTTGTATGGCAGTATAAATAGAAGATTCTTTGAAACTTTGGTTACTTTTATTCCTATGCCTATGTGTGTCAAATGCTTAAGAATTGATTCTACAATTTAAAAAAGTTTTTTTGGATTAAACTTCTCTTGACGCGTTAGGTATATTTTTATTGAAGAACGATGCCGACAATACTTTTTGCAATATAACCTGGAAAATTTCACCCTCCCACTTAATATAAATTTTAAGAAACAGTATGATGCATTTCGTACTGTTTGTGAAAGTACTGAAGTTGTGAAACATATACATTACATTAACTACTTAATCTGAAAAGGAAAGCCGCTAATCGTTTCATAGAGCTTTCGCCACCGCAAAATATCCTGAAACTTTTTAGACTACATATTTATATATATATATATATATTTATTATAATATGAGTACAAAAGAAGAGCCATAAGAGAGCTATTCTTGAAGAGCCTATAAAATAGAATATAGATTTTACGAATTTTAACTATGCCAAATTCTGCCAAGTGTGTAGTTACTGACTGAACAGTCCAGCAATGTATACTGACCGTTCATGTGTAGTTTATGCTATGAAAAATTTTTGCATTCACTTCAAATACATATAGTTATGTTACCATTTTGAATTTCACTATTGTATCCATAAAAAAACCATTTTTAAAAACAAAACCTCATCAGTATTATCAGCAGCATCGGTAACTGAAGTTGTTTTTCATTTTGCGTACGGTAGCCGTTTCGACTTTCAACTCCCCGAATCTAACGATGTGGTGGGTATGTCAGACTCGAACCGATTAAAACCGCACGGTGTTTCATCACATCGGCCGGTGTGGCCGGAGAAAGGATATCGCAGAGACCCCGACTGGCTTCAGCTACCAACATAGGCGACCCCGACGTGTTGTTAGGGACAAAACGGCGCGCGTATAAACACTACAGGCCGCCACCCTGGGCCTACTTCTGCTAGGGCGAAGTCAACTCTAACCGTTACATCTAGGCCCTAGCTAATGGAGGTCGGAGCTCGTTCTGCTATCTCCGCCACCAGGTGCGCTACGGTGCGGAAGAGCGCTACATCATTGATATAATGACAAAAAACTTCTTGCCAATGTATTCTTTTTTTTTTTATATATTCAGGACACGTCAATTTGACTTCACCTCGTCTGATGGTAAGCTGAAGGTAAGAGGGTCACCATTACATACACGTACCATGTTAACAATGGTGGCACTCAGCTTGACGGCCTCATTAAAAGAGGATTGTCATCGCAGCACCGCGTGACACCCACGGGTCCCACTAGTGCAGCGACCACAATCCCCCTGCCCGGCTATGCACTTGCTGACCCCTGAACGCAATCAAACCGAAATTGGATTACTATGGAGGGTTTTTCGCAATCGTGCACGGTGGTACCTTTTTTTTTTTTTTTATACCCCCCCCCCCTGCCGGTCAGCGGGGGTGGTTATGTCGGGCTTGAACCGACTAAAACTACACGCCGTCTCGGGTCTACAGACGCCGGGGTGTAAGGTTACCCATAGAGCATATCCCTCGCACCCCGACTGACCCTGGACCATCTCCGGATTCGAGATGGCTCCCTCGGGTTTGGGAACCACGGTGTCCCCGTATTGCCCCGGTTTGGGGGAGGGGCGCTAGTCGCCCCACCGTCCCGGCCTGCTTCTGCTTAGGTGACAGGTGGCCTCACCTCTCACCCCCAGGCCTGCGCTCATGGAGGACGGAGGTCGTTATGCGACCTTAGACGCCTGAGTCGCCTGCGACGCGCAGCGAGCATGTTGCGGGCTCGGCGGGCCGGGAGAGTTCTAAATCTCTCCCGGGCGCGCTCCGCCATCTCCTTTGCGAGCATTACATGCTCGCAGAAGGAGGTGACGGCGGCCCACGCGCTCGCGCCCCGCACCATTGCCGCAATCATGCTGCCGAGCGAGAGGACTTCCACTCCGATGGCTGCCACTAGATCACGCCTCGGCGCCTCCCACGCTGGGCAGACCGCCAGCGTGTGCAGCCCTGAGTCCTCGCTCGCGTCGCAGCGATGGCACTCAGGCGTTGGCTCCTTCCTGATCCAATGCAGGTGGTCCCCGAAGCTCACCTTCCCGGAGATCACCTGCGTCAGTCGGTACGAGAGGCTTCCGTGTCGCCTCTCTAGCCAATCCTCCATGATGGGCCTTACCGCCGCTATTGCAGCGTGCCCCGTGCACCTTTTTTACCTTACCTACCGTGTACCTTTTTTTTTTATCGTCCGGAAATCCCTTCGGATACCCCCCCGACGGCCAGCGGGGGCGGTTATGTCGGGCTTGAACCGACTAAAACCGCACGCCGTCTCGGGTCTACAGACGCCGGGGTGTAAGGTTGCCCATAGAGCATATCCCTCGCACCCCGACTGACCCTGGACCATCTCCGGATTCGAGATGGCCCCCTCGGGTTTGGGAACCACGGTGTCCCCGTATTGCCCCGGTTTGGGGGAGGGGCGCTAGTCGCCCCACCGTCCCGGCCTGCTTCTGCTGGGGTGACAGGCGGCCTCACCTGCCACCCCCAGGCCTGCGCTCATGGAGGATAGAGGTCGTTGAGCGACCTCCGGCGCCTGAGTCGCCTGCGACGCGCGGCGAGCATGTTGCGGGCACGGCGGGCCGGGAGAGTTCTGAACCTCTCCCGGGCGCGCTCCGCCATCTCCTTCGCGAGCATCACATGCTCGCAGAAGGAGGTGGCGGCGGCCCACGCGCTCGCGCTCCGCACCATTGCCGCAATCATGCTGCCGAGCGAGAGGACGATGCACGGTGGTGCCTACCCGGCCGAATTTTGTGACAAATTTGTGTCATCAAATTTCTACCACCAGTAAATTCTAGCTGCACATAACGCATTTATAGGTCTTTTGGTAGTAAGCACATAGCGCTACGGCGCAGGTGCGTCCATCATCCAATCATAAATTCCACTATAATAATAATTTATAATAATAATAATAAATAAATATTCTACGACATTCTACACAGCGCTTTCTAGACCCAAAGTAAGTATAGGTTAACTAGCTTGTGTTATGGGTTCCAGACTGCGGATAAACATACTTATATACTTTTTTTGTTGTAAATACATACATATTATACATATTAACTCCCAGACCAATGCCAATAGACGTATTCATGCATACAAATATTTGCACTGAGCGGGAAGCGAACCCGCGCCTCCTGTCGTGGTAGTCGATTGCACTACCGCTACGCCACTGAGCCGTCAGGCCGGCAGGTTACCGACAGGGTGGGATCCACAGAAATAATCCCAGTTGTGATCTCAGCGAATGGTTTGATCCCAAGGAGCCTCTCAGTCCAACTTGAGAGGCTCGGGTCCAGTGGGAAATCGGTGGCGGCCAAGATGCAGAAAGTGGTCTTGCTCGACAATGCTCGAATAGTAAGGCGGTTCCTCTGCCAATCGCCCTAACACCCCGGCCGACTGTTGCCCACTTCGCCGGGGCTATCTTGCCGCCTCTCCCAAACTAGGAGGGAGGCGTGAAGTACTTTAGTAATAATTTATTAATAATAAGTAGTTTGTACATGGCATACATAGTTCTCTTATGTAATTAAAGCATTAAAGCTTATAAAGAAAAGAAAAACCCGTACAACAAAAAAGGGTCGTAGGACTCATTTTCCTTAACTAGGCAGAAATTCTGTCTGTATCAAAGTCAAAGTCAAAAACTTACAAAACGTCAAAAACAAAATTAATCTAATGTTTGGCAAATGGACCACCGGTTCGAAACGTGGCCCTGTCCTGAGAAGACTCCGGCAAGAAACTCAGCGGGCTGTTTTTTTTTGGTCTATTTACAAACATATTTACTTAACCTAAGTACAATATTTCGTTTGAGTAGCATAGAGAGAGAGCAAACAGTTCATATTCAAGCTTGTTTGTCGTCTAAATAGTCTTGAATTTTATAATAGCCTTTTTGGCAGAGTTTACTTTTAATTTAATTTAAATTTATGAAGAGGTAGATTCTTCATTTCACTAGGAAGCTTGTTGTAGAAGCGTATACAGTTACCCTGAAAGGAATTACTAATCTTGTGGAGTCGACTATTACAAACCACAAGATTGTTTTTATGTCTAGTATTTATCTTAGGAAAGAGTGTCCGTTTCTAATGTCTTATTGCGGTTACAAAATTTTTGGTATATGCAGTGTGCGAACAAGGTACTAAGGTAAGTTATGATATTAAAGTATGTATGTATAAAAATAAGGTCTGTGTGTGAGTGTGTGTGTGTGTGTGTGTGTGTGTGTGTGTGTGTGTGTGTGTGTATGTTAGAGAGTATGTATGCATGCGCGTTTTAATATGTTTGTTTATTTGTTTTAAGTAAACCTATCTCACATTACTGTACTGTGGTTAGAATCTCCTCGACATCACTGTATGTTAACGTCTGTAGCCAAAAGCTTGTGTTTTAGGTCACTCTTAGTCAAGGCGTAGACATTAATGCAATCACTGGCTCAAAGAGCTCGCGTCATTGGTGATCAGTCCTTTTATTGGTATTTTGGTTGGTCCGCGCAGTGCAAATGCGCGAACTTTTTGACATTTGCTCATAAAGTTTGGGGGCTATCATAACTGACCTATCCCCGTAGGGGTAGGCAGAAGTGTATTACATACCCACGATTCGCCAGTTATGTTAAGGTCCCAATGTAATAGGGGACAAACCTATTGCCATCTACCGGGTACATTGCTGAGCGCTGATAATTAACATTTTTAATACACACATAACTACGAAAAGTCAGTGGTGTTTGGCCGGGGTGACTGGGGATCGAACTCGAGACTGCGTCTCGGCTGTCCGTTACGTACGCCGCTGGGCTCCGCAATATATAAACTACACATGTGTATCTAAAAGTTAAACTGTTAAACCATCTAGCTGCTGCGGCTATTATAAGCGAAATAAATCATCTCTCGCGATGTGGCTGATACCATTGCACACCTTATAACTCATAGAGACAGGCATTAAGTTCTTATCCGATAGGAACAAACGTATTATATATGTTGGGCACTGTTCCAATGGTAGCGTAAAAACCTTATAGTACTTTTTAGCTTATGGCAATCTTCCAGTGCTTATATTGCATTTTTTGAACATCTGTGTCTCTGTTGATATAAGTATTAAAAAAATCAAAACATAAACTACAAAACCATAAAGGATATTACATAATAACACAGAATAAATAAAGTTTTGAATCAAGAATCAAATATTTAGCTTTAAGTGATATTGTAACACTTATGAAAGTCAATATCAATGCTTTTTCAGTATCTATGGCCACATTTACAAGTCAAAAGGTGAAGCAAGTGTAAAGAAAATTACTTACTGCTGCCCATGTCTTCGTTCATGTGTCGATCTACGACTTCCACGAGAACCATACATTTTTAAGGGATGAAAAGTAGGCTATTTGCCATTTTCAATTCTGCCAAATTTCATCCAGATTTGTTCAACTGTTCTGGCGTATTTGAGTAACAAACATTCCGTTCATTCATTCAAACTTTCGCATTCATCACTGGTAGGTCGATCGATTCCTGCGCGGATTCGCGAGGCTATTGAAATCATAAACCCTAAAAACATGCTAATTTCGATTGAGAGAATGGTTGGAATGTACGACCAGCTTGGGATTCAGTCATTCACTAAATCAAATCCTAGGAGAAAGAAACTTCAAGATACTGTGAGCTACACTAAGATTTCAACGTAGTTCACTACTTGTAGACAAATTTACACTTCAAAACATGAGACGACCATCATCTTAGTCTCCTTGCGATCGTGACTGCTGAAAAGTAACCGTAATGTGTGTTACTATTTTAAAGTGTTTTACTATTATAAAATTTTAAATTTGGGAATATTTAAAAACATACTTGGGTTATTAAAGAAACGATTCTGAAAACAAAAACATTTTTTTTGAATACTTTGTGTGTTTTTCTGTTCGTTAGCGATGGATGCAAAAACTACTGAATGGGTTTTCTATGCGGTCTTTTTCTATTAGAATGGTCTTGATAAGACTCAAAATCTGCCGTATGTTTGATTGCAATTGGTTAAGTAGAACCGGAGATATGACCAAAAAACAATAACCGACCTCGAGGCTCAATGTGTAATATTCATATAAACATCTGACCATGCGAAAATACCGTCTACATATTTCTCCAACTTATTTTCAGCTGTTGAATTGATAATCGTTCGAGGCAAGTATTGTACCTACCGAAACATTCGAAACATGCCTAATTTATGTGGCACGTGCAAGGTGCAATACTGCAGCACTTCGTCGAGGCCGCCTTTTGGCAGTAAACGTGCTGCAACCAAGCGAGTTACAACTTTAAGAATTTTTTTATTTACTTATTTTCATAACTATACGAGTTTGTGCAACGACAGGATAGAGAGAAACATGTTATTTTAGTTCCAAGTTTAAGAAAGGCAATTGTCAGAACAAATTTATGAAGCTAGTAAGGGTATTTTTTTAAATATTTAGCCTGTCAATTGTTCACCCCGCTGGATGATATGAAGCTAGGGTGAAGTCCAGAGGGGTGCGACTGGTTGGATCACCTCCAAGTTTGGTGCACCCTGGGCAACGTGGGCGATGACGCATCATTGATTGCTCCTCTGGAGTAGCTGGCGTCAACGTCAACGGCCAAGAGTCTGACCAACCGGCCCTTTTCAGGGCCAGCTGACCCCATTGCACGAGGGGGTCGGGGTATGGCGGTAAAAAAAAAAAAAGGGTGAAGTCCAGAAGATATGGGCCACCATTCCAGGTACTATCGATTCTCAAATGATGGTCTCTACCTTGACGGCCTAAACAGATGCTTTTCCACGCCCCGCTTAAATAACTCGGGATTGTAAGAAGGAAATAAATTATAAATTAAATTAATAAATGAATATTCTACGATATTCTAAACAGCGCTTTCTAGACCCAAAGTAAGCATAGTTTAGCTAACTTGTGTTATGGGTTCCAGAATGCGGATAAACATACTTATATACTTCTTTGTGTAAATACATAGAAACACCCAGACCAATGCAAATTTACATATTCATGCATACAAATATTTGCACTGAGCGGGAATTGAACCCGCGCCCTCTGTCGTAGCAGTCGAATGCACTACCGCTACGCCAAAGAGGCCGTCCATGTGCGACTAGAGCATTCTAGTTCTTTATCGTGCGACTAAGAAAGGTGGACCTAGGCATACGTGTGTCAATCAGGTGGAGGACACTTTAAAGAAAGGCCAGGTCATGAGTACCCGGTGAGAATATATGAAAACAAATATGAAAGTAGCAGAAGCGAAATGTGTGCCAGGATCGTAGCAAGTGGAAACATGTGGTCTCTGCCTACCCCATTGGGAACCCGACTGCCGTTTGACCTACTCCGAGAGGAAAGCCTGCGTCAGAGTCTCATCTGTCCATCGGCAGGCTTGCAGGTGAGGTTGACTTGGCTCTGAAGGTCTTACTGGAGCCACTCCCTGCAACTATATAGTGCTTATTATATTATAGTTGCTCTTATACGCGGCGTAGCCGTTTGTTAGTGGCTACCTCCTCCGTAGCCACTCGCGCGATCTTGACCAAATTTACCACGGTGATAGTGTGGACACTGAGGAGTGTTTTGAAGCGAGATGGTTCATGTCCGATGTACCATTGAGGAATAATCACCGAAAAATAATTTCACGAGCGCGCGGCCTTAGCTAAGCGCGCGACCGTAGTAAGATGTCTTATTTTCAAGTAAGAGTCCTGTTCGCTCAGCTCAATTTATTTCAGTCGCATCCTGCACTGAATTCCTAGTTATAAACTAACTAACCCAGCAGGGTTGGGCTCGGCTCTCAGGGTTGGGCCAGTGCCGTCCACATGTCGTATGTTGGCACCCCTTAAACACTAGGGGTACCACATCGCGGAGCCATTAGTTGAATGGTGGATCCCCCGATCCTCCATCCATGGCCAAGCAGCTGCTATAGGGTTATAGTTTAGCCTAAGCTTACTAACATAATACTATAAATCTTTAGGCTTTCACGGCCAGCGTTGCATGTAGAATATACTTCCGTTTCGTCGAAACAAGACTCTATATTAGTCACAAAGAAGTCGCCACCGAGGAGAGTTCTACGCACTCGGCGCCGCCCGAACCTATACCACTGAAGATGTCCACCGCAGTGATCGATTAAATGTTTGGACCACAAGATTCATATGGATCACGGCCAAACACCCCGGAAGCAGTATATTCTACATAACATCAACATGAATAACAACAACAAAATGAGCGAATCAATGATATATTATTTTTTATTTGATATTTTTATGATATATAATATATCACTTTAAGTAAGTCATGCAATCACACCGATTGTCCTCTCTACCTCCGTATTCGCGCCTGACGCCATTTAATAGTGTTGTGTCAAGTAGTGTTGGGAGCGGACGTGTGTCGGTTTCTCTGCAATTTCTAAATTCATTTATCTAAATTCGTGATTGGTCAACTAGCTAAGTTCGGTGCCTCTCGTTTCGTCCTGTGAAGTCTTTACGGCTGTCTCCTCCCAGTGGGCGGTGGAAGCGAGATATCAAGTGCAAGATACTCCCCCTGACATCGTTGCTGCGGGCTGTCTTGGTGAGATGTAAAATTGCATTTGTCTGCTAGATTCAATGCAAACTTGAAAAAGTGGTTAAGGGAAAGCAGGATTTGAACCGGCGTCTCCGAATCGTGAGCGGGTGCTTTGACCGTTACGCCACCGAGTAAGTGAAGCTGCGATATCAAATTTGCAATCATAGTCCGTAGTTAAACTTTGACGTGAAGACCCTTTTGTGTGCAGTACGTTTGGATTATTGGCGTACTTGGTACCGCTTGGAGTTCACAGATGGCGTCAAGGAGTACTATTTGTGCTGGTTGTCGGAACAGTGTGGATAGTCGAGAATGTTTAAAATGTAGCAAATGTCATAAGTTCTATGATTTTGTATGCGCAAATATATCGGATAAAAAGATATTCTCGTCTATGACTAAAGAGCAAAAAATCAAGTGGGTATGTCATGAGTGCAGGAGTAAACTACCAAAGGTGGGAAACACTAATACACCAGTGCGAAACCTCAGGGAGGATGAAGAGGAGGCTTCTAGAATGTGTCATGAAGATATTGGTATGGAAAACGTCACTACAAGAAAGAAGCTATCGGACAGTCAACAGATACCTGGGTTTATATCCGATTGTACTAGTTCATTGCATGATAAAAGCGCCTTGGTATCGGCTATAAGTGACCAAGTACTTAAAGCCATCAAGACTGAAATACCGCAGATGATATCTAGTAGTAGTATCTATCTAGCACGATGAAATGAAGTATGCGATGGAAACTCTAGCCAAAGATAATGCATTAATTTCAAAGGAGAATTCCGAACTCAGGTCCACTGTGTCAGAACTATCTAATCGCCTAAATAATCTGGAGCAACATATGCGCGAGAACAACTTGGAGATGCAAGGTGTACCTGAGCACCATAATGAAAATTTACCTAATCTTCTAAAACAATGTTCTCGTGTGATAGGGCATGATTTGAAAGAAGATGCCATACTAAAGTGCACTAGAGTCGCAAAGTTGAATAGAGAAAGTAAGCTACCTCGTACAGTAATCGTTAAGTTTAGATGTATTGAAGATCGTGATGGTTTTTATTCTGCTGTACATAGATATAATAAATCAAATCCTAGTGACAAACTGAATACATCATTACTGGGGATTGCGGGTGAAAGGAAACCAGTGTATGTGAGTGAACATTTATCGCCTTCCAACAAATCTTTACATGCTACAGCTCGTAAAAAAGCGAAAGAACTTGGGTATAAATTCATATGGATAAAAAACGGACGTATATATGTTAGAAAAACAATTGATTCTAAGTACATATTGATTAAGAATAGCGATAGCCTTGCTCTAATAAGTTAATACCATCAGTACATCCTCCTTACCCATAATGGGTAATAATAATTGCATAAATACTTAATAGCAAAAATGTTTCTTTCAATTTACTATCAGAACATTAGACGTATGAGGAGCAAGACTGTTAATATTTATAATAATGTATTGTGTAATAACTTTGATATAATATGTTTGTGTGAGACTTGGCTTGATGCAGATGTATTGTCCTCTGAATTGTTCGATGACAGATATTGTGTGGTACGTAGGGATCGTGATCCTGGATTTTGTCAACGGTATAATAAGGATTATGGAGGGGGTGTATTAATTGCTTATTCTAAAAAACTCAAAATTTTGATGAGAAATGACTGGCAGTCAGACTATATGGAGGATTTGTGGGTACAAATCACATTAAATGGGGATTTTACTATGAATCTATGTGTCGCCTATCTGCCTGGATATCTATCGGTAAATGCTGCTTGTGATTTTTTTAAGAAATGTGGTCACATAGTTGGTAATATGTCAAATCACAAGACCTGTATAGTGGGTGATTTCAATCTAACTCATGTTCTCTGGTCATCTGAAACTGGCTGTCCTCTGAACTATTACTGTGAAAAATCAAAAGCTTTATATGACCTATTTGATCTCACTACATTGCGACAACTTAATTTTAAGAAGAACTATAAGGATCGAATACTAGATCTAGTTATTACTGATTGCCCAGACTTATTTACTATTACGCCAACTCTACACATAAGTCGTCTAGATGAGAACCATCCGACATTTGAACTTGTACTTCAAACCACTCCTTCTACATTGATACAGAAAACATTGCTTAAAAAGCTATGTTTTCGTAAAACTGATTACGAAAGCTGTAAAAATGATTTATTGAAAATTGATTGGACAGAATATGCATAGGATATGAGCTGTGAGGTATTTGTTTTATTATTTTATAATAACGTACATTCCATCATAGAAAAATATACTCCAAAGTCTAATGGGCCAAATAATAAATATCCGATATGGTTCTCCAAAAATCTAATTAAATTGCTTACATCTAAAAACAAAGCTCATACTAGATTTAAGCGATTTGGAAACCCCAGGGATTACGATGAGTTCTCTATGCTCAGAACTAGAGCCAAGGAAGTAACTGAGAGGTGCTTTAGAACATACATAGAGCGAATTGAAGAGGATGTTAAACTCAACATAAAAGCTTTTTGGCGCTACACAAAATCTAAACGTATCACCAATAATATTCCTAGTCAGATGTGTTACCAAGACAAAATTGGTACTAAGGGTGAAGATATTGTAAACCTGTTTGCAAGTCATTTCTCATCAATTTACTCTTCCAATACCGCTAGTAATTACTTTCCTAACTTTCCGTCATCGAACTACTCTATTGGTAAATTACAAATAACTAGGGAAGAATTGTTAAAAAAGTTACAAAGTGTCGATCTCTCTAAGGCTGGTGGTTTTGACGGTATCCCACCTATCTTTGTTCGTTTTTGCGCTACTGCTCTTGTTACGCCGTTATTAATTATATTTGAGAAGTCTTTGCATGAGGGCATATTTCCTAGCCTATGGAAAATAGCCAAAGTCACACCAGTGTATAAATCTGGGGACAAGGGTGATGTTTTGAATTACAGACCTATCTGTATCCTAAACTTATTCGCCAAGATATTTGAGGGTTTCATCTATACCCATATGTATAACCACCTCAAACATATATTGAGTCCACGACAGCATGGATTTGTCACTGGAAGGTCAACCAATTCTAATCTATTATGCTATAGTACATATTTATGTGCATCATTCAATGATAAAAAGCAGGTGGACTCTATATATACTGATTTTTCGAAAGCTTTCGATAGAGTGGACCATTATGCATTGCTTGTGAAGGCTCAACATGTGGGAATCCATGGAAACTTATACAGATGGTTAACTTCTTACCTGTTGAACCGTACACAACTCGTTGCACTTAGTGGGTATGAATCTGTGCCATTTTTAGTAACATCGGGCGTGCCCCAGGGGTCAAATTTGGGTCCTTTATTGTTTTTGTTGTTTGTGAACGACTTGCTAAGCAAAATTAGTAGTGAATGTTTGGCCTATGCAGACGACATTAAAGTCTTTAGACGTATATCAGATGAAAGTGATTGTGAGGCCCTTCAATCGGATATTAATACTATCTCCGATTGGTGCTATGAAAACTCTATGGCTCTGAATATTAAGAAGTGCCAGGTTATAACGTTTACAAAGAGTAGGAACCCTATCCAGTATAACTATAATGTTAAGGGTATTCTTATAGATAGAGTTGATATGATTCGAGACTTGGGAGTAATATTCGACTCTGTTATGTCATTTAGACCTCACTATGATCATATCTGTAGTAGAGCCAACCGAATGTTGTCCTTTATTCTTAGAATTACTAAACCGTTCAGGCAAGCCGACTCCTTGATCATCTTATACAATTCTCTCGTAAGAACCATGGTTGAGTACTGTTTAGCTGTATGGGCCCCGATATACAAAATTCATACAGAAAGATTAGAGGCTGTACAAAGACGGTTTCTTAGAGCTTTATGCTCAAAGTATGCTCTTAGGCGCAAAATAAATCAATATGACCAGCGACTTGACCACTTTCAGATGGTAAGTCTTGAGAGGAGGAGGTGGATGAGCGACCTGTGCACTTTGTACAAAATAGCAAATGGTTCACTTGACAGCTATCTTTTGGACAAACTTGACATCAAGATACCGACGCGTTCTGTGCGTATCCCACAACTATTTATAATACCTACAAGCAACAACAATGTGTCCCAGAATGGTCCGCTCGCTAGAATGTGCAAGTATTATAATTCTGTGTGCTCTCGTCTGGATATTTTTCATAATAGCTTTTATGAATTTAAAAAGATAATACGCGGTGAATGCATGCCGCCTGAATAACATCTTTTATTTTATTATGTCATTGAATTTGGTATGTGTATGGCTACTACTAGTTGATACTTAAGTTAGTTAATATTTAGTAAACCAGCACCGAAGATGCCACTGAAATGCTGTGTACAGATGTAAGTGGACATCAGATTTACAAAAGTTGTTTAGTTTGTAGTAACATTGTGTATACACTCAATCTGTTGTCTGTTTCTGTACCTATCATATAAAATAAAATAAAATAAAATAAAATAAAATAAAATAAAATAAAATAAAATAAAATAAAATAAAATAAAATAAAATAAAATAAAATAAAATAAAATAAAATAAAATAAAATAAAATAAAATAAAATAAAATAAAATAAAATAAAATAAAATAAAATAAAATAAAATAAAATAAAATAAAATAAAATAAAATAAAATAAAATAAAATAAAATAAAATAAAATAAAATAAAATAAAATAAAATAAAATAAAATAAAATAAAATAAAATAAAATAAAATAAAATAAAATAAAATAAAATAAAATAAAATAAAATAAAATAAAATAAAATAAAATAAAATAAAATAAAATAAAATAAAATAAAATAAAATAAAATAAAATAAAATAAAATAAAATAAAATAAAATAAAATAAAATAAAATAAAATAAAATAAAATAAAATAAAATAAAATAAAATAAAATAAAATAAAATAAAATAAAATAAAATAAAATAAAATAAAATAAAATAAAATAAAATAAAATAAAATAAAATAAAATAAAATAAAATAAAATAAAATAAAATAAAATAAAATAAAATAAAATAAAATAAAATAAAATAAAATACAATACGATGACTTCACCGGAGTAGTCCCAATTCAGCGTCTTACAAATAACATCCCTATAAACCGGGATGTGGGTACTACATAAATGGGGTGTGTGTTGGGTAACCTCCTCGAGTGTCGCTCCGATTCCGATCCCGCTGCAGTCCGGGGGGAACGGAATCGGAGCGGCCGGTACACCCTGGGCGGCGGTCAATGGCTTCCCCTTCACCCCTTCATAGGGTTGGCATTGATCGTCGGCCAATACCCAACGTGGCGGGAACACATCGCTCTCCGTACTCCTCTGCTTTCAGAGGAGACAGGATGAGCGATGCTGTTAGTGGTGAGATGGCCCAGGGTCAGCCGGGGTGCGAGGGATATGCTCTATGGGTAACCTTACACCCCGGCGTCTGAAGACCCGAGACGGCGTGCGGTTTTGGTCGGTTCAAGCCCGACATAACCGCCCTCGCTGACCGGCGGGGGGGGGGTATATGAAGAAATTCCATAATAAGGCAGCTATTTTAAACGGTTGTATTGAAACACTTTAAATATATATGTTCCTGGGTAACTACGAGTAACTATCCACCTGCTGCTGCCATTGACGTTTATGTACCACCACATACAAATGTCAATTTAATACCTTTAAAATATAATACTCATTCCTTTACGACGTGATGGATTGCTTTATGGTAGGTGTGTAGCGTCTCACTTGCCGACACATTTTTTGTACCACCTGACCAGGGCTAGTGACGTAGATTCACGATATTTGGCAAAAAGTAAGGTCTTACAGCATTATATGAAGGAAAAATTCCAAGAAATTTTTGAAAATTGAAAATTAAGGTGAATTTCGATTTCACTTACAAGTTTTTATAGATAATGGTACCCTTTAGGCGCGAGTCCGACTTACTCTTGGCCTGTTTCTTTTTTCATTTGGACATAAAACGGAAACAGAGTACATTAGCGGTTAGAGCAAAAATGCTTGGCCTTCAGTTTTGTTCGAATTTCTTGTGTTAAATATTAGTACAAAAAGTATTTAGTAGTGAATAATGCAATACTTCGAGTAATAAATGAAAAAATCTTTTTTTTAAACCATTATTTGCGCCTGGTACTTATAATATACTTTAGTGTTCTCATCGTCATCGTCCATTTGGGAAGCACTAAATCATCTCCAGCCTCCATGATGAATAAAATCTGCAGTACGGTATTTTAAGGATGTCCCGTATAGTTTTCTGTAAGCGGGCATTTTTCAAAAGTATTTCTACGTGAAAAGTGCATTTACGGGAAATAAACCTTTAGTTTAATTATTTTACATAACATCACATAACCTCACGTCTGTATCCCCGAAGGGGTAGGCAGAAGTGTGTATTACACACCCACGATTCGCCAGTTATGTTAAGGTCCCAATGCCATCCGGTTACCGGCCGATCGTGTTGCTCGACGAGGTGTGCAAGCTCTTTGAGCGGATTATTGCAGAGCGCCTCGTCGAGCATCTCACGAACGTGGGGCCAGATCTGGCGGACAACCAGTTCGGTTTCCGCCGGGGGCGCTCCACCGTGGAAGCGATCATGCGCGTTAGGCGCCTGGCGGAGGAAGTAGTCTCGCGGGGTGGGGTGGTGGTGGCGGTGTCTCTTGAAATCGCCAACGCCCTCAATACCCTACCCTGGAGCTGCGTTAGGGAGGCGCTCGCGTATCACGGAGTGCCTGCTTACCTCCGCCGCATTGTCGAGGCATACCTATCCGAGAGGGCCATAGTTTACCCGAGCTGGCTAGGGCCAGGGCGGCGAGAAGTGTCGTGCGGTGTTCCGCAGGGGTCGGTCCTAGGGCCACTCCTGTGGAACATCGGATACGACTGGGTGCTGCGCGGTACGTTGCTCGAGGGTGTCAGCATAGTCTGCTATGCTGACGACACCCTCGTTATGGCGCGGGGAGCAACGTACCGAAGCGCGGCAATGAAGGCCACGGCAGGGGTTGCTCAAGTCGTGGGTCGAATACGGCGGCTGGGACTCGAGGTGGCTCTCCACAAATCCGAGGCTATGTGTTTTCACGGGCCTCGGAGGGGGCCACCTGCGGGAACCAGCATAACCGTAGGGGGCGTGAGCATTGGCATCGAGCCCACGATGAAGTACCTTGGGCTCGTACTCGATAGCCGATGGGACTTCGGACCTCATCTCCGAAGTCTGGTCCCGAAACTGAGGGGGGCTGCGGTCGCACTATCGCGGCTGATGCCCAACGTTAAGGGACCCAACGCCCCCACTAGGAGACTGTACCTGGGGATCGTGCGAAGCATGGCCCTATACGGGGCCCCCGTATGGGCGGAGACTCTGGCGGCCCGCAACGTGGCTGTATTAAACAGCCCGTTAAAAGCGATGGCCGTCAGAGTCATCAGGGGGTATCGCACGATCTCCGTCGAGGCGGCATGTCTCCTAGCCGGGACCCCTCCATGGGACCTGGAAGCGAGAGCCCTTGCGCTGCTGTACCAGTGGCGCAAGGAGGCGCTGGAGCGGGGCCATAGGCCGGAGCCCCGAGAAATCAGGGCTCAGCGGTCCCAGCTCCACCGGGAACTCATGGAGACATGGAGGGTGCGACTTGAGCACCCAAGGTGGGGGGAATCCACCATTGCGGCGGTGAGACCGATCATGAAGGAGTGGTTGGAGAGGGACCATGGGGACCTCTCCTACCGGATGTGCCAGATGGTTACCGGACACGGGTGTTTCGGTAAGTATCTGTGGCGCATCCACCGGGAGACAACGCCGCAGTGCCAGCACTGCGAGGATCCTGGCGAAGACACGGCGCTCCACACGTTGGTGGAGTGCCCTGCGTGGGCGAGTCAACGCCGGGATCTCGTTGCGGTCCTGGGCGTGGACGTTCTCTCGTTGGAGACCATGGTGAGGGCCGTGGTCTCCGACGGGAGCAAGTGGCACGCCGCCGCCTCTTTCTGCGAGCAGGTAATGCGCGCGAAAGAGACGGCGGAGAGGGAGCGGGAGATAACCCTGCCCCCCGAGTTTCGCAGTCTCTGGCGAGGACGCCGCAGACTCATCTACGCCCGGGACTACCGACCTCCATGATCGGGGCCTGAGGACGGCAGTTGGCTGACTCGCCGTCCTTACAGAAGCAGGCCGTGGCGGAGGCGTGTCGTGTGTGCCCCTACACACGCCTGCCAACTCACCGAAGCGGGATAAAACCCGACCCCACCAGGCGAGGCCGCGGTGGCGGCCAAAGTCCGCCGGCAACCCTGGGGTTATCCTTTCGAGGGCTTACCCGGGGTGCCCGGCAACGGACACTTGGGGAGGACACCGTGCGGTTTTAGTCGAGACACGACATAACCACCCCCGCTGGCTAGCGGGGGGGTATCCGAAGGGATTTCCGCACGTAAAAAAAAAAAAAAAAAAAGGTCCCAATGTAATAGGGGGCGAGCCTATTGCCATCTACCGGGCACATTATTAAGCGAGCGATAATTATCATTTATTAATGCACACATAACTACGAAAAGTCAGAGGTGTGTGCCTGGGGTGTATGGGCATCGAACCCGAGACCTCGTCTCAGCAGTCCGTTACGTACGCCACTGGGCTATCGCCGCTTTAATTATTTAATTATTTTAGTACTTGTTAATTGGAGTGTATTTGACTGTACCAGATAATAATGTATCTAACGGGAACGAAAGCGGGCATTTTTAAGTACGTCCATCATTGGCACCATGAAAAGCATTTTCCTTCAATCGGAATGATACCTCGTTCGGGCTAAACCCTACCGAAAGAAATCCGAAGCAACTTCATGGTATGTGAACGCTATCTGTTTCACGAAGGCCCGAAGTTTCAGATGTATATTTAATAGTCGCCCCCTGTCTATAGTTATTCACGATAACAACATACATATAAAAGTCACGCCTCTTTTTTCCAATGGGGTAGGCAGAGACCTCACGATTTCACTTGCTACGATCCCAGCATAGACCTTTCGCTTTTTATCCTACTAATATTATAAACGCGCTATGTATTGTTGCTCTTTCACGCAAAAACGGCTGAACAGATCTGGCTGAAATTTGGTACAAGGATACACTATAGTTCGGAATAACACATAGGCTACTTTTCATCCCGGTAATAGGTTCCCAAGGGTATGGGTACAGGGAACGGGATCAGAATTCCGACCGGGCGGAGCCGAGTTAGTACTTTCATAATTGTTACCATACATGTTCACTGGTTGTGGGTACTCTTGACCTAGCCTTTCTTTAAAACGTCCTCGATCTGATGGAGATACTTACGCATAGGTCAACCTATACCGGGTTGCCTATCAACCTCGCTACATAAATCAGTTACGTCAATGTTATCCTCTGTACGTGCTCAACAAAAATATAAATAATTGGTCAGTATGTATTTTCTATCTATTTGAGGAGATCCGTAGACGAACTATAGTTACCAACATAGCAGAGCGAGTCAGCAAGCTGAAGTGGCAGTGGACAGGGCACATAGCTCGGAGAACCGATGGCCGATGGCGCAGAAAAGCTCTTGAGTGGAGACCACGTGACGGCAAGCGCATCGTAGGAAGGCCTCCCACAAGGTGGACAGACGACCTAGTAAAGAGCGCAGGGACTCGGTGGATGCAGGCCGCTACAGACCGGTCGAAATGTCGGCCTATGATCAGCAGTGAACTTCCTACGGCTGATATGATGATCCATTTTCTTCGTTTTACTAGGAAAGGTTATTCGGCTGGCACTTAGACCACTGCACTATGTGTGCAATCAATAACTATCTGTTTCTATGATAGTTATTTATATAAAGCCATCGGCGGGTATGATATCTGTCAGTGAGCATACATCGCGGCAACGACGGTCTGCGATGAAAGCAACATAAACCATGGCTATAAAGCATTTACGAATTTTACGATAGTGTCTAGTCAGATGAATTTATTGGCTTATGGACAGGGCTGCCAGTGACGTATTGATTCAACTTGGCTGATGATAAAAAGTGTATTCACTGGCTGTAGAGGAGATATATGTCTATTTTATGAGTGTCATATTTTTAACAGTCTATAAATCATATAATTAGAGGATAGAGATATAAATTTACAGCATTCATTTTGTTTTAGAATATCAGGCGAAAGTTGAGTTCGGTATTCGTAATACAATCCAGTGCGAAATATTCTAGAGACGGCGTTTAGTTTTAGTCGGTTCAGGCCCGACATAACACCCCCGGTGGCCGGCGGGGAGGGGGGATATCAAGGGGATTGCCGCACGGAAAAAATAAATAAAAAAGGACAGCGCTTTCTAGACCCAAAATTAACTTTATTCCTTTTTAGTCTCCTTTGGCATGAAACTGTACAAAATGGGCAAAGACACCCAGGTCTATCTCGCCTCCAAGACAATACCACCTGCAAAGCACTGGTGCAGAGTTTCCTCTCACGGTTGCGGGGTCTGGCGGTAGTCGCCTTCGTAATAGCCAAGATAAACTAATCTACCTATACTTTATATTATAAAACTAAAGAGTTTGTTCAATTAAATTTTTAAGCATTTTATATGCTTACTTATTCTAAAGATTTAGATCGGAAAAAGAGAACATCTAGAACGGTTTCCGTAGTTCGCAAGAATTACGGTAGATGGCTCCAGCGTCGCCTTAAGACGTATATAATATATCGGAGAATTTCGAATATCTGGGACGTGTCTAGATAGCTCAGCTGGTCAGAGCATTCTCCCTGTAAGGGACTGGTCGCGGGTTCATGTCCCGTTCTAGATGTTCTCTTTTTCCGATCTAAATCTCTAAAGCCTTTGTTTCTTTGTTTGTTTGGTTGAACACACTAATCTCAGAAACTACTATTTCAAATTGAAAAATTATTTTTGTTTTAGTTAGCCCAATTATCTAGGAAGGTTATAGACTATATATAATCACGCAACTACCCAGGAGAGCGGAGCAGTAACCATGAGTATCAATAAATCGGGCGAATTTCCATACATTATTGTAGGACTAATAAATTACGGGCTGGTTTGGGATAAATGGATACCAGGGGGGCGAAGTATGCCACGGGAAAATCCGCGGGGGACAGCTAGTAATGAAGAAGTAGGAAAGCGCCCCAAGCTCCTAAGTGCTTAGGGTGTAACCGAGATTGGTCCTCGGATGGTGATGATAGTACCTGAAATAGAGTTGACACTGGTTAAATATTTTATACTTCGAAATCTACAAATCAATGCATATGACATAATAATGAATAAATAAAAATTTAATAAATAAAAATATAAAAACTCGACTGCTGCTGAAAAGACTGAAATAAGTTTGATAGCAGGCTTTACCCATTTGCAAATCATGAACTGAAAAGACTTTATGAGTCCCGCCTGCTATCAAACTTGTTTCAGTCTTTTCAGCAGCAGTCGGGTTTCTAATTATTTATTTTTATTTGCAGCGTTTTAGTTAGCATACAAGAGAAATGAATCTTGCAACAACACAAACGAAACCTGAACTTCAGTGGCTCCGCTTGTTGTGAGCGCCGTGAACGTTTTATTTTATCATTCCTCATTAAAAAATTACATTAAAACATATAAGTTGTATTACGTTTTTGAAATCACCTTTCAAAGCTCTTCATTTTGATATCATACTCGATAAGTTTGAGTGATTTTTTTTTGTGACAACCTATATTTTAGTGCCGAAAATCCACCGTATAGTTTTGGTTCATATTATGTACCCTGTGACACTCAAAAGAAGAATCCTTTGCACGTGTGAGACCTCATTCATTGAAACTCGTGCAGCGGTTAGGAAGTTATTAGGTAATAAAGTAATGCTCGAGAAGGAGATGGCGGAGCGAGCTTTACCCAGATAGAACATTCGTCTTGTACGCCGCCGGTAAGACATTGGTTGGCCTTTCTATTCTACTTCTGCGGGAACCACGCCATATAGGACTAGACAATTAGTAATAGATAAGCTAATCAGTATGTCCTCATCGACAGCCCTATTCCTCTTGCTATATATATTCGAAAGTGCATTTACAGAAGCAATCCCATAAATTATTGCCACATACAATATTATTATTATAGCTCACACCGTTACAGGTTGCAATACTAGAACCGTCTGGTAATACTTTTAACTTTTAATACAAAGTTTTATTACTAGTGATTTCACTCATACGACGACTCACTCTTTATTATTGACGGATGTTCAACTTTAGACTTTGAATTGATGTGAAATAAAGTTTAAAATAAGTGACAAATGGTGAAATCAAGATGTCTGTGAATGGAAATTGTCATATTAAGATGAGATGTCGTCGTAAAAGTTTCTTGGGTACTTTAAATCGCTTTTTATTTCGTTTTACATCAATATTAAGATCATATAATAGGTGTTTGTGGGGAGTTTAAGAGAATCATACTGTTTTTGGCTATTGTGTAAGTATCTTAATGCGGTTCACAGAATAAATCTAGGTTTGTATGAAAGACAAATTTAGGAAAGTCCAAGGGTAAGGTGCTAATAATGGCGGGGCGAAACCAGGGCGCGCAGCAAATAATTTATGTTTCTTAATGATAATACTGTTTAACTACTTAGTCAGTTCAAATACAATTATTATTATTATTCATTTTAAGTAAATAAATAAATAAATATTCTACGACATTCTACACAGCGCATTCTAGACCCAAAGTAAGCATAGGTTAACTAGCTTGTGTTATGGGTTCCAGACTCGGATAAACATACTTATATACTTTTTTGTAAATACATACATATTATACATAGAAACACCCAGACCAATGCAAATAGACATATTCATTCATACAAATATTTGCACTGAGCGGGAATCGAACCCGCGCCCCCTGTCGTAGCAGTCGAAATGCACTACCGCTACGCCACAGAGGCCGTCAAATAAATATTTTAAGTTGAAATCTGTGCAATTATCACCTGCTTTTGACGCTGACTGTACGTTCAAAGCATTAAATGATGCATGGTTATATGGGGTCCTATACATATATTATATATATATCTTCAGGGTCCAAGCCACACTCATCTTCTAACCGATACACCAGCCGATTAAAAGACGAGACTCTGGCGCAGGTTTTCCTCTCGGGGTAAGGATTTCGACAGCTGTCGCTCCCGTGAGAGCCAAAATATGCCAAACATAACACAGATAACGGAACCCGGTCACCGTGGTGAAAGCCTCGGATGCAACCGGAATAATTGATAAGATTATCATCACCACATAGTAGATAGCCAAAAATATTTAGCGGTGGCCCACAACACCGCCCCCAGCTGGACGCGCCGCCCGCGCCGCGCCCTCTTGTGTTTTTTTTTGTTATTCTTTTTCTGGAGAGATTTTTTCACAAAGTGGCCCCTCCTATGTTGCCACGTGAGTTTCCACTTTGACCTAAATTTATATTCTATACGATGTACCGTTTTGTAAGTGCCATTTGTATGGTCTATACAGAATAAATGATTTTTGACTTGGACTATAGTTATCTTTTACTAAATCCACGGGAAGAGACGATCATGTATTTCACTTTGCCACCAAACTTAAAAAAACTCAATCCATCAATTTATATCTTTCCAGGCAATGTTATTCTACGCGCCTCGCTGGCTGTGGAAGTCATGGGAGGGGGGCAAAATACGAGCCCTGTTGATGGACCTGGACGTGGGCGTGTGCACGGAGATCGAGAAAAAGACCAAGAAGAAGCTAATCCTCGACTACCTGTGGGAGAACCTGAGGTACCACAACTGGTGGGCGTATCGGTACTACCTCTGCGAGTTCCTTGCTCTTATCAATGTTATAGGTGAGGGATTATTCTATTCTTACTAAGGAATAAACATGCGTACATACATCATGACATACATCCTACTTCCTACTGTCCTACTAATACTACTATCCCACTAATCCTACTGTCCTACTAATAATACTATCCCACTAATCCTACTGTCCTACTAATACTACTATCCCACTAATCCTACTGTCCTACTAATACTACTATCCCACTAATCCTACTGTCCCACTAATACTACTATCCCACTAATCCTACTGTCCTACTCATACTACTATCCCACTAAACTTACTGTCCTACTAATACTACTATCCCACTAGTCCTACTGTCCTACTAATACTACTATCCCACTAATCGTACTAATCCTACTATCCAACTAATACTAGTGTCCTGCTAATCCTACTGTCCTACTAATACTGCTTTCCTACTAACCCTACTATCCTACTAATACTAGTATGCTACTAATCCTACTGTCCTACTAATACTACTATCCTACTAATCCTACTAATACTAGTATTAATAAACGCTAATGTTCGTGAGTATGAATGTTTGTTACTCAATCACGCTTCAATGGCTGAACGGATCTGGCTGAAATTTGGTAGTGGGATAGATTATAGTCTGGAGTAACACACATGCTACATTCATCCCTGGAATAGGTTCCCATAAATAGCAGAAACGCGAACAGAAGTCCACACAAAACATCCGTCCATACATAAATACAATATACTCACGCTTCCATAGAGTGTACAAAGGCTTGCCAACACCTTCGCGGTCCAAGTCCAAGTCAACCTCACGTGCAAGTCAGTTCACCTTCTAAACGGACGAGGCTTAGGAAGTCAGAAGGCAGTCACCACCAATCAAAAACAACAAGCGAAGCCCGGACTCCAAAGTGTACAAAATTTTAGAGGCAACTGGGAAATCATAGCGATTTCTATGTCACTTGTCACTTATATTCACTTTATAGTCCTGGGAGCATGTTAATGTTTGTTCTCTTGTTGTTATTATTATTAATCGAGTTATATCACGCCTCACCCTAGACTCTAGAGTAAGGGAGAGGCGGCGATATAACCCTAGCGAGGCAAGCAGCAGTCGGCCAGGGCACATCGTGTATTAGTATTAGTGTATTATATTATGTATCTAAGAGCGTCATTATATTCAAAACGGAAACATTCTATTAGATCAACTTCAGTTCTAAGTTTATTGCCCTTTACGAAACATAAATAGATCGAATACTATTAGGTATCTGTGCAATAAAATACTGACAACAGACACTCAACAATATGGCCACGCTTCCGGTGTAATGTCAAACTTGCAATGGCTATTTACTTTCACTTCCTGTCATCCAATAACAAAAAACTAAGTGGGCCATGGGGAAATAGCGCCATGCTCACGAGCGTCAATGTGGGGCCATTAGGCGCCTGAATATTCGTAACCCACCATTGGAGGAACGGATAGTGAATTGTTAAGCCAGCATTGCCTACCGAAGTACAGGTGGGAGAATATAGTATGTTCTTCCCACCTGTCTTCTATAGGCAAGGTCATCATCTGAGCATTGTCTCCCGATTGCATCCGAGGCCTACACAACAGAGCCCCGGGCACGCCTTCCTGCTTTGCCTTCTCTACTTCGCACGATCTTGGACATCTTGGTATGCATGTCATCTCTCTTCTTGGGTCCTCCCCCTCCTACTAGGGCCCAGCGGAAGTGCTATGGCCAGACATTTATTGACCAGCGAAGGGGGCAGAGTATAATATACATACATATAGTCACACCTTTTTCCCATTGGGCTAGGCAGAGACAACATCTTTCCACTTGCTACGATCCTGGCATACGCTTTCGCTTGTTGCACTTTCATAATTGTTTTCATACATACACGTCGGTACGGGTACTTCTGACCTGGCCTTTGTTGAAAACGATCTGGTTGGCATAATATATGTATATATTTTCAATATACATACAGATAGTTAAGCCCTTCTACCTTCAGAGTCGACAGAAATAACAGCCCGCCGCGCCATCAGCTTATGAGCATACACACTTTACGATCACCGGCACGGTAACCGCTTACATCAGGTAAACTGTGTATTTGAGCATCTTAACCTTGCTTGTAACTTTAATATTATAAAAAAAAACATTATGCACTAGCTACGTGGGACTCAGTTCCCGTTCCTATAAGCAAGGAATTAAAGGCCTATGTTTCATTTCAAACTATAATCTATCCCTATACCAAATTTCAGCCAGATCCGTATAGCCGTATGGGTGTGGTTAAGTAAGAAACATTCAAATATCTTCACAAACTTTGACGCCGGCGTTAATCCTTGCACTTTGGAGCAACTGCCCGAAGACCTTGTAAGGCCCATACAGCCCCATACCCCCAAATAAAATATTATGCAGACCTCCTAACAAAAATTTGCGTAAATAAGATATTGATGTAACAGCGCGTCGCCATCGGTGCGATCCGCTCATTTCGTAACCCGCACGGCTAAGCATGTCCTAAACTGATATATCAGGACACATCTGCCGCCGCCACGATCTGAATCGAGAACTAACGCACGTACGCAATAAACAAAAACAGGGCAGAAGATTCACTTGACGTTTTAGTCCCAATTATGTAATAAAATGCTGTACACAGTAAAACAAAGTGTAAAAGTTTTTGGTCACTGGTTCGAATCCGGTTCGAAAGACCATGTGTTATTGAGTTTCTCAGATTTAAAATCTATTTACAGACGATTTTCCATTACTTGTAGGGAAAGGTTTAAAAAAACTGTCAGAAATTAAAATTGTTCAAAACAGGTATTACCGATAAAACAGATTGCAAATTGTATTATATTGTCATGACACGAATGGGCGATGTGATACGAATATTATCTAGGCTGAGATATCAAATTTGTAGTTTACTTGTTTGTTTGTTTGTTTAAACGCTCGTATGCCGCGTACGCCGGTACTACAATGTGCGATTTGAAAAAGAATTAGGATGTTCAATTCTTGGGAAAGGTTATATACATCACTGAGCCGAATAATAAGAAAAAAAATGACAGACGTAGGCAGTGGAATAGAACCGAGCACGGTGGGTGAAACCGTGAGGTATAGCTAGTTTGTGTATACTACAAATTCTTGTAAATTAAATGGCGGGTGAAATCATGGGTTAAACTAAAACTCGATGAGACAATGTTTGAAATAAACTCAATAGAAATGAATACCTAAAAGGTTCACAGTTCTAACAGAACGAATCTACTCATTTTCCTGCACACCGTCATCGGTCGACCCGCTCCGTCTGTAAATCATAACATATTGAATTAAAAGGCACATAAAGTTAGTTTTACAACACAAAACAGTTTTTATGTGCCAGGTCCTGCACAGCTATGCAATAAAAAAACGTTGCGTTAGCTGTTTTAACCAGAACTGCTTAGAATTTAGATGTTCAAACAGTTTAAGAAGGGCAGTCTTCGTTTCGGTTACAGGGTAGATAAGCATGAATATGAATAAAATTTAAAGAAAATCTGGAATGTAGGAATCCAGTATAAGATATTTAACTTGTAGTTATATAACATAGGTACTTGCAGTCATACAACAAATTCAACTTTTTCAAAGAGTATAAATATTAAAATGTAAAGTCTTCGGGTTTAGGTGTTGAAATTTCGTCGCTATTGAAGTCAAAGTTTTGAAACTTTTCGACTGCACAGATTTTACATTCTAAAACCGGGCTTTGACTGCAAGTAGAGCGACCTCCATTTACATAATATTCAAACACTTAGGACCCATAATATTTGTGTTCGTGGTGATTTATCTCTGTTATAGGTAATTTGCCTATTTGTTTCTATTGCCAACCGTTTGCCAAGGAGGGAATTGAATTTACTTCTAACTCCTCCAATTCACTTCTGATTAAATTCGATGCGGGTTCCAAGCCCTGGGACTTCTCGAATGTCATAACTCGGTGTGTTTGTAAGTCACTATTAATTGTTGATCCTGTTATACAGGAGTTAAGGTAGTGGGATTGGTCCAGTAAAAAAAATCGAACACAGACTGGATTTCACCAATGACAGGAACCGAGATTAAGGCGAACTATACTGTGGAACCACATTTTACTCAACGAATATCAAGCTGTTGAATATAAATAGTGAGATCTTAAGTACTTAAAACTATCGTTACTATTTACAGGGCAAATGTTTCTGTTGAACCGCTTTTTCGACGGCGAGTTCATGACGTTTGGGCTCAAGGTCATCAAGTACATGGAGTCCGACCAGGAGCTTCGGGACGACCCCATGATCTACATATTCCCAAGGTAAGTCTTATCAGGCCTGTTGTACTACGACAGGCGGCCAATATCTGGTGGGTTTCCTGAGTAGGAACTTCCCTTCGTGGCTATACCTGGCCTGTGACGGAACATCGTGTGGCTTCAGTATAATCATTTAATATTTATTTTATTTTATAAGTTCAGGGTATTGTGTTGAAGGTAATGTGTTGTTCACACTATTGCAGTGGTACTGGAGTTAACGGTTCTAATCTCATCATCCGAGAACGATGCGCAACGGCAATTGAAAGCACGTACGACGTAGACGTAGCGGTCTAGCACTTTTCTGCCATGCCATGTCATCAAAATATTTTACCTTTGACTGCCTCTGTGGCGTAGCGGTAGTGCATTCGACTGCCACGACAGGGGGCGTGGGTTTGATTCCCGCTCAGTGCAAATATTTGTATGCATGAATACGTCTATTTGCATTGGTCTGGGTGTTTCTATGTATAATATGTATGTATTTACAACAAAAAAAGTATATAAGTATGTTTATCCGCAGTCTGGAACCCATAACACAAGCTAGTTAACCTATGCTTACTTTGGGTCTAGAAAGCGCTGTGCAGAATGTCGTAGAATATTTATTTATTTATTTACCTTCTCCTTTAAGGATACAAAGACGAGAACATAATAAAGTTAATGTGCTCTATGATTGTATGTTCCAGGATGGTGAAGTGCACACTATTCAACAAATTCGGCTCATCAGGCGAGGTGGAGCGGCACGACGCCCTCTGCATACTCCCGTTGAACGTAGTCAACGAGAAGATCTACGTGTTCCTCTGGTTCTGGTTCGTCATCCTCGGCGTCCTCACCCTCATCAGTCTTATCTACCGACTCGTTATCATCTTCTCTCCACGCATGCGCGTATACATGATGCGCATGCGGTTCAGGCTCGTGCGTCGCGACAACATCGATACCATCGTCAGACGCAGCAAGATGGGCGATTGGTACCTCCTCTACATTCTAGGAGAGAACTTAGACTCGGTGATCTTCCGGGATATAATGCACGAGTTCGCAAACAAGCTGAACCACAATTATCAGCACCATATCCACGGTGTCCCGGACGCGTGACCTCCGGTGCCCGGGTGGGTGTTCCACACGTGACTCACGTCACTGCAGCGCGACATGGATCCGCCCGTCTAAGCCGCCCGACCCTCTATAGACTGTCGTGAAAACGTTGAAGTCGGGTCGACCGCTCTAGACCGGGCCCAGAACATCGCCCTGCAGTACCCCATGTATGTTCTAGATACAGGACAATACTAACGAGTGTAAAGACTACTTTTATCGATACTTTTTAAATCGAAATCGTAACAGTGCAATTCTAAACATGCAATAATAGTTTGTACTTAATCTTTAAGAACGTGATCTCAGGACGAATCCTATCGAAGGCCTTCTACAATAACATCGACGGCTGCCCCGTTAGCACTAGTATACTTTTTAGATCTATTTTACTCATAGTTCGACTCGTAGTACTTCTGTTAATCGATGCTTCATTGTTTTGTCTACTTTTGCTGTTGTTATACTGATCGTAAGCACACGGTGAGCACACAATATACATTTTTTACACACGGTTTCACTCGCCAAGGATTTGACAGACCAAAAAATTAAAGCAATAATTAATAAAGCAATAATTAATAAAGCAATTTAGTATTATAGTGTAGTTATAATATTAACTAGGTGAACGAAGTTAAACTTAGGAGAGTCGAGGTTCATATCCCCGTGTATGTAAATGACCACGAACTTGACAGTGACCTAGCTTGTCAAAAGACATTAATTGCAATTAACGAACGAAATATTGTTAGATTAGTTATTTCATGTACTGAATTGAAAAGGTTTTTTTAAATATAATCATATGTTCCTATATTGTACGAAACAGATAACAATAAAGCTAATTTGATTAATTTAAAGAATATAGATTTTGTCCTAATATTTCCCTTGTAAGTAAAAATAGCTAAATGAAATTTGAATTTTATATTAATAAAAATCCCTGCTGTAAAATTATATTTCAAGAAATAACACAACGCTCAAAATGATGACGAATAAGAACACTGCCAGAAACGAACAAAACTGAACGAATAACATTCATTAGATTCCATAATAAGATTTGTTGTATTTCAATAATATTAATATGGAGCGACTGAATCTCATTATTTTTCAATTTTAGACTTGCCTTTAATTAACGAAATCCAATTGTAAATTAAGATACAATCAATACTTTTCAATATTACTAAATCAAGTTGATATCTTTTTGTTTTAAAATAGATTTTATCAGTTGAAGATGATACTGTGCGTTTACAGTTATACATAGGATCTTTGCGCTTTGGCACAAATATTTTCTCGAAATGTGTACCTAGGGTCTGTGTCATTTAAAATTATTCCAGAGTTATGAGTTGAGTTGTAAGAGACCCTAAAGGCATTCCAGCAAAATTATCGTATTCTTTGATGATCTGCCTTGCATGTATTATCAAGTATAATATATATTTTAAATAATCTCTTGAAATCTGTTCAACTATCGATTTATTAGCCATAACTGTAAACTGTACGGAGCTAACTAGAGAAAATTATTTGCCTTAAATTAGGCTAAAATTATTATTGTTACATACTTTTGTTGGTGTTCGTAAGGATAGTAGTGATTAGAGCAGTTACATTGGAAGTGGAACAGTGGTCTTCTCACAATTTACTCGAATTCAAGAATCTTGTTACTATTTTTCCTACCGTACATAGTATGGTTCTTTAATTATTAAAATAATTAAAAGAGTACAGAACTAGATAAAAATAATTCACTAATGAAGGAAGAAATATTGTTAGAGACCACAAATACTTCGAGAAGCCTAAATATTAATGTAAAGAGGTTGTCGAAGTTATAAATTTTAAGTGTATCTATTCATGTTTCAACAGAGCCATTCGGTTACATTGTTCTTGATATAAAATATTCTGTTCTGTTTTATAACATATAACGTTCTTACTAAATGTTTGGTAAAAGACATCGTTTCATTTAAAAGTTTAAAGATAATCAAATCATTGCACGATTCTACGGCAATGCTTTATGCAATATCATAACTATTAGGCACTCTGTTTCTTTTCATCGTAGCTTTGAGATCTTAAATCCTTAATATCATAAAAGAGAGTCTTATTATACATTATTTTATTTGCTTCATTTGACTTTCTCTCTTTATTTTTTATTATAACTAAAGGTAATTCCATAATGAGTAACATGAATGAGTGACACTGTTAGGCGACAAAGATGGCTCAATTGTTTTCTGTTACAGAAATCAAAACTAAAGTCATTTTATATACCTTCATTTCTAAATGTTATAAGGTCCACGCAAACAATTGTCACATGTAATATTTTTTCCCACATTGATATATTTTTCTACAAGTTCCCCGCCCCAAAATCAAAGTCCCGTTGCGGTGTTGGAAAAAATGATATTTTGTACAATCTTAATTGAATCGATGCAATGTAAAATGGTTGGTAAAATTTTAATAGCTTACTGGCGGAATATGTCTGAATCCGCCACTATTATTCACGTCAATCTCTCTACAAATGCTCTCAATCCCAAAGAAAACATTAAATTAAGTGAAATAGATATCAACGCTTCTTCAAAATTGAAATGAATAAAATCCATTTGTGTGCTATTTTTGAGCAACTTTTTTTCATTTTAACCGTTTTTACGTCTGTATGATATTTTCGTCGTTAATGATTCGATTTTAATTTCTGTTCGCCTCTTGACTCTTGATATGCTGAACCATTGATAATAGAGTGCCTATAATATTATTTGTATCATAATTTACGGTTGTACCCTTACTTGGTGAACTTAAAACGAACCTACACAATACAGATACACAAATAGTTAATGACTTTATGCCAAATATTGTGCCAAAAGATAAGTTTCGGTGGAGGTGTACAACAGAACAGAGTTACCATGGGAGATATTGAATAAAGAAAATTGAAAATCCTTTTGTATTTTATTTTTACTCTTTCCTCTATGAATACTTGCAACATCAGAGGGGTTAGTCCTACGTTGTAAACTACCCTAGTACTATCATATTATCGTTTGAACTGCAGCATTCTGCTATTCCTATAGGTCGAGCTGGCCTACACGTTAAGACGTGCAGGGTTCTGCACTCGATGGCCTATAAATTACTTACCTGGGTATCCTACCCACCGCACATGTGGTGACATATAAATTACCTAGCGCCATCTAGCGAATAGAAGCCGAACTGATGAACCGCAATGGCCGATGACTTTACAAAAATGTAATAGGGAGACCGATATTCTTAGCAATCCATGGATTCTTCGTGCGGGTGCCGGGTCCATCGCGTTGCTGAGTTGGGAACTCGGGACAGTGCCTGGGACTTGCGACTCAAGTGTAGGTTTAGAAGGGGCCCCTTTTGTTGATGTACATCAACACTCACCTTCACTACCCAAGTTCCCCTCCCTGCCTAACCTAATTAAATTTATTTTGGTTAGGCAGGGAGGGGAACTCACAGGAACAACCAATATTAATTTTAACATAAATAAAATATCAGGAAACAACCTGTACCATACTCGCTGTATAACTAACCCTGTACTACCCATTCTTATTTTTAAAAGTCAGTGAAAGCCAGTTTTAAAAGTCATTGGGCAAAGCCTGAAAGAAAATAATCCGATAGTAAAAACTCACGACTACCTACTCTTTATTCTTTTATTTAAGTTTTTTAATTTAAGTCAAGGTTTTAACCACAGTCCTCAGTACACAGTGGCCAGTGATGGGCCATGCTCTGCAATGCGCAACTGTAGGCCATCACCACGTAGATGTTCACACAATGGTACATAGCTCATTGTTACGCCACGATTTCTTTGAAGAGTGCCAATAAACCGACATCTCGATTGCTCGTGAGCCACTGTATACCTACTATTGGCCCCTGTACACAATGACGATAGCTTACCGTAGCCCATCATGGGCCTTTGTTTGCAGGTCGCTTTACGCAGTTGTGTTTGTACACATCAGTCTTCTCAAAACAATTAGGATTTTCTCACAATTGTTTTCCAATTTCTTCCAAAACTTGAAAGACCGCCATTTTGCATTTCTACACTATTTAAATGAATGCTGTTGGCTTATTCTCATCGTAGAGTGAATCAAGATGTTGTATGTAGTGGGCTTACTCTTATTGGTAGGGTCAGGCGTCGTCACTGCCACGAAGGCGAAAAGTTCTCTTGAACCAAAGCCAGATAATTACAGTAAGTTTAATCTTAAGAGTTTGCTGGCAATGTTTATAATTTAAATATTCTAGAAACAATAGCTTCCGGGTTGAAAATCCAGGCTTTTATCATTACTAATAGAATAGGTACTACTTTGGCAATCGCTCCCGTATAAGACAATACGTAAGTAATACGCCATTGTCCAATCATTGCTTGTCTTTCTCAGGTAATTTTAGAATTTCCCAAACAATCTTGAACATGAATAGATTTGTTTAAGTAGTGTAGCTGTGGTATTATTTTATGTGTGCCTGGTACAAATGCATCAGCCGAAGAGTCCTTTCTTTAATGTAGAAATTGTGAGAATTACAAGTCTCTGTAAAGAAGGCGTATTGATACTTTACATGAAAACATTTAAAGTAAAAGCCAATATTCAGCTAGTTTATATTAAATGCCCTGTATTAAGTCATATTTATTAAGCCTTTGTCCCATTTTGAGTCTATAAATAAATGGTCACGTTATAAAAAATAGGTAGGTATATCTTTTAATCTAAATGGCCGTAGACAATACAACATGTTAAAACAAATGTTCATATTTAGAGCCGAATAGACTTTTTGACCAAAGCAATAGAATGTACCTGCCTAATTATGCTTACAGAAGATTTACCTGGTTGCTATATCGCCGAGTTGGATACTGTGGTCCCAGTAGGCAAGGAAGAGACTTCAGCAGACTGCATCCTTTACCGGTGTGAGGAGAGCTGGGTCGACTATTACACGTAAGTTCCAAGATAGTTAACGCCAACTAGAAATGTCGTTGCGCACGTGACAATCCCTAATATGGATTTAGAACACAGGAAGAGTATAGCCAGAGGTATTTGGGGCGCCAACAAGATTGAAAACGATGGATGCGAGCGCGGGAGATAATACGCCATAGAAAGCAAATTAAGTTTTTAATTTTGATATTATTTAATATAAAAGAGCACAAAGAAAAAGATGGCGGCAGTGGTGTGAGCGGGGAGGAGGGGGGAGGCTCGTATGTATGTGGTTTAAGTAAGGTATTTCAGTGCCGACTGTCAGTTTTCAAAACTAATGGCGCACGCACCTGTACAGGGAGTACAAATTCTTCTACACAAATCAACACAGCAAACGAATTTACTACCTTATTTTTAATTAATAACTAAATTAAGGGTTTCTGTCTCTTACAAAGATCTTTGAGGCCAAATCAACATCACCTGCAGGCCAGGACATCTGCCGATTGACCGACGAGATTTTGGCGCAGGCTTCCGTCTCGGGGCAGGGGTTCCAATGGCAGTCCCTACCATAAAAGTAAAAAAAAACCATACAAATGATATAGAAAGGAGGACAGTGAACCTCAGGCTTCATATGTTTTTTTTTATACATTTAGGACACGTCAATTTGACTTCACCTCGCACGATGGTAAGCTGAAGGTAAAGTCTCAGGAAAGGGGGTCACCATTACATACACGTCCATGTTAACAATGGTGGCACTCAGCTTGACGGCCTCATCAAAAGAGGATTGTCGTCGCAGCACCGCGTGACACCCACCGGTCCCACTAGTGCTGCGTCCACAATCCCCCTGCCCGTTTATGCACTTGCTGACCCCTGAACGCAATCAAACCGAAATTGGATTACTATGGAGGGTTTTTCGCAATCGTGCACGGTGGTAGCCAAATTTCTACTATTTATTGTATTTTTGGATGCAACTGTATATAATTGGCTAATTATGAATCAGAATTAATAACACTGCAAATTATAATAACCATGGAGTCACATTTGTCACCAGATGCGACCTCAACCTGGTCGCCCCTGACTGCAAACTGTTGTCCAGACCAGACAGCTCCAAGCCGTACCCCGACTGCTGCCCGGTGTTCGAATGTTTCGAATTCGACGTAAAGCCGCATAAATAGCACCTATTTGTTTTAGAATTATTAATAAATATTATGTTCTTTTTTTTTCGGTTTACTTTTAGGGATTTTCTTACGGTAGGGACGTTCTTGTGGGTGTATAACGCTCCAAAAACATCTACAAGACCCAAGGCTCAAAAGGATGAGAATCTGGTGCAAACTTTCCGCTTGGGGGAGGGGCAGACGGCAGTAGTTCCCGTAAAAGCAAATAAGTATAAACTGAAGCATGGAAAGGATGGTTATGATAGCTGTCTTCGGGCTCCCAAGGATCTTTGCATGCATTTAAGATAGGCGCTCGATCAATTTTCAAACTAAACTGAGTTGTCAAGGTTTTAGTAGTGGATTTCATGTAATAAAACATGATTTTTTTAAGAAGGGTACGTGATTATGACTTCGCCTCGCCTGATGGTTAGGTACAGGAGAAATCCCAACCTCCGTCCTCCATGAGCGCAGGCCTGGGGGTGGCAGGTGAGGCCGCATGTCACTCCAGAAGAAGCAGGCCGAGACGGGCGGGGCGACTAGCGCCCCTTCCCCAAACGGGGGAAGACGGGGACACCGTGGTTCCTAAACCCGAGGGGGCCATCTCGAAACCGGAGATGGCTCAGGGTCAGTCGGGGTGCGGGGGATATGCTCTATGGGCAACCTTACACCCCAACGTCTGAAGACCCGCGACGGCGTGCGGTTTTATTCGGTTCAAGCCCGACATAACCACCCCCGATGGCCGGCGGTTATACGAAGGGATTTCCGAAACGAAAAACAAAAACAAGTTGAATTCCTGAGACGAGCTCAGCCGAATACAAGGGATTTTCGATTTCGCGGTTTTTTTTTTCGATTTTGTTTTATCTTGCAATGGTTCACCCCAGCACGAATCTATTACCGAAAACAGCAACTCGATAGCTCATCTCCTTCATACCCAAAACCGTGACAGAAAATTGGCAACGACGACAACTCGATAGCAATAGGGCTTTTCTAAAGAAAATCCCTAAAAAGGTACAGGAGAAGTCTGACGGCCTCATTAGTTGCTTCTTCAAGCCCCGCCTAAAGGCCCTAAGACATTTATTTTATATTAAAGTCTTTACATACTGGGGATGAAAATAAAACGAAAGAAATAAAAGAATAATATTTGTATATTTCATCTTAAACTGAAACATCGCAGACTTATAGTACCTAACACCCAAATACCTACAATTAAACGGACAGCCCCTACAACTTTAGTAATTTCCCATGTAGCAACACTAAAAGTATTGTTGTCTCTTTTTACCATATAAACGATGCTCATATGTGAGAATAGGATGAACGTAAGTGTTACGCTCCACGTTTAATTCTAGGTGTTTGGTAACCCCTAATTATTAACAATTACATCTGTCACTAGGCATTTACTCTATAAAGGTGAGAGATAATATTATTAAATTTTAATTTTGATATACCTACTGGAAATCTTTAACGCTTCGTCTTAGTGAAAATGAGCAATAGGAATAGTCAGAATTTTTTGTGTTAGACGCACGGAGATGGGCCTGTAGACAAAGTGACATTCTACTAGTGGAATCACTTCGAAGCGAACCTTCAAAAGTCCGAAATTGATGGTAGTGGCATTATTTGTTACACGTGACATGTCGACAAATAATGTCACTCCCATACATTTCACTATGGTATGGTATATGGTATTCGATTCCACTAGTAAAATGTCACTTTGTCTAGGCCCCCTGGGCCTGTAGACAAAGTCACATTCTACTAGAGGAATCGCTTCGAAGCGAACCTTCAAATGTTCAATATGTATGGAAGTGACATTATTTGTTACACGTGACATGTCGACAAATGTTGTCTCTCCCATACATTTCGGTCTTTTGAAGGTTCGCTTCGTTGCGATTCCACTAGTAGAATGTGACTTTGTCTACAGGCCCTGATTCAGTAACGGCTCGTTTTCAAAACGCGTGATTTTAAATTCGTTTAGTAAGAAAATCCTAAAAAACACTTTGGTATTTGGTATGATCTGTCAAGACAAAACCTAACTACTTTTTCACGAAGCTATTAAACCTTGAGAGTTTGATTTGTTTTCAATAACATTTTTAAATTTCAATTTTATAACTGTGTGTAAGTTTTGATATCACGCGTTTTGTAAAACGTGGTATAACTGAATCCGGCCCCAGTATCTTTAAACTTGGGACTCCGTATCATAATAACACAATAGTGCTATAACCACGCAAATGCCCTGCAGATGTCGCTAGTGTTCCACAAAGCTGTACGAATGTTCAACATGCGCATCGCGATTCGCCATACTGACATTTACTTTTAGACTTGTTGGCTGCGTGATGTGTGACGTCATAGTGACGTCATAATATGAAAATTCAGCGACACTGGAACCTATGCTAAAAAGGTTTCTTGAGTTTATTATCCGTGGTTATAACGCTAGATGGCTCAATAGTACTGCCGTTATCATCTGGCTCGTCTTGTCATAAATCTTTGTATTATCTGTCTCTCTCCCTCTTATCGTTCTTAGGTAGTGCCATTAAAATATCAGTTGTGACGTTTATGACCGGACGACTCAGATGCGTACTATAGTAACTCATAGGGAATTTGTGGAATAATGGCACACGTCAATTGCTTAATATTTTATCCCAACGTAACTTAATAACTAAATTCCTTGCCCATTTGAGTGTGCACATATAAAAATTAATTTATTCTGTCAGGGCAAGCGCCCACCCAACTCTGTCGTACAACGCTACTAAAGAATAGGGCTGTTCTCTATACGACAGTAAAAAACTGCCCATGAAAAAGTTGCAGTTAGGGGCAAATTAGCGATAAGGGGTTATTAACATAATACACCTCCGTATACCCCTATTGGGATGTAAAAGTGTGAGTATATAATGCATGTAGTTCTAATTTTACTCAAAGGAATAATTTTCTCAATAAATCACTATATAGAATATTCCGTATATAAAACTATCTTATTTCTAAATGTCTTAACAACATGTCACAATCATATGATACAGAGTATATCAATTTAAAAAAAAACTAAACTATAATAAATGCTTGATATTAAAATTAATTTAAAACTAACTGAAATTATATTGAGTGTTGCCAATATAATTTCTTTTGATGACACTAATTTTTATGTAGAAATTACACTCGGGCGAGATGGTGTTACCATGTAACAAAAGATTTTTATATTGCCGAGGTTTGGACTTCTTAGAAATCTGATAAGAATAAATAAATAATAAAATATTTAAAGGACTGTCTTCATTTAATGAGATTATTATATTATTTTTATAAATAATAAAGAATAAATAGTCAGGTAAAGCATATCCCATCCGAGTTAAAAACCAATTCATTAGAAATATATCCTACAATTGAACTAAAACAGAGTCTGCTAGGAACATACGTATCAACTATTAAATTCACTATTTACACTGTCTTTCTATATGATATCAACTTAACGACAAAATGGAAAAGTTGACGTCACTTGCGCGCGCGCGTAAGTGACGTCAACCTGATATAATTATAGATTTAAAATTAATTTTATAACACAATCCTACATATACTAATATTATATATTTTTGTGAAGTATTCTTTTTGTTATATGGCAATTATTGTTTCATTTGAGCGCGGTTTGAACTTTTTAATATTATTATAAAAATGTCTATAACGGGATTAACTTATTTTTAAAAGGCATGGTATGTTTTTGCATGGACTATTATATCTAAGATTTGTGTTCACTAGTTCACAATTTAAAAGTTACGCTGTTATGCTGCCCAAACTATGCATAGCTTGTAATATGGTTTCTAGAATACGAATAAACATACTTGGATTTTTAAATAATCCAATGGTTATTACTGTTTCGTTCATATTACGCTGCAAAGTGGATACAGCATGATTTCAACAATATGATATAGATGAAATGATAAATAACATAACATAACATCACGCCTGAATCCCCGAAGGGGTAGGCAGAGGTGTATTACTACACACCCAAGATTCGCCAGTTATGTTAAGGTCCCAATGTAATAGTGGGCGAGCCTATTGCCATCTACCGGGCACATTATTAAGCGTGCGATAATTAACATTTATTAATGCACACATAACTACGGAAAGTCAGAGGTGTGTGTCCAGGGCGACTTGGGATCGAACTCGAGACCTCGTCTCAGCAGTCCGTTACGTTTGCTACTGGACTATAGCCGCTTAATTTTATATATTATGATATAGATGAAATGATAAATACCATGACAAAGGATTACATACTTAAATACTGGAAGACTGTCTGAAGGAGATCAGTGTTTCTTAAGATCTTTGAGAGTAAAGATCCATGCGAAAGAATTTGTAAGCTTAAGAGGCGAACATCAAGGCGTTTGAGAAATAGTTCTTTAAAGTTCTTTTTCAGTTGCGCTGTGCCGGAGCGACCGATATATGAGAGTGTGAGAAAAGCAACTCCAGTTAACACTCTTAATGCAGCCATTAAATCTGGTATTCCACTACTTCTGTACCAGGAAGGAATCATTTGAAAACTTAATTTCGTAATCTTTAGATCATAAAATGCAGCAATTATAGTGCATAGATCTGCACACACCAATAGCTTTTGGTAGAAATGTAATCACTTCGCCATAGTATCACTATGCTGGGGCTAAAGTAACGGAAATGCTGTTAATTATCGCGATAATCGACGCTTAACATAGGTGCAACCACGAATCAATGCGACAATTTGACATAAATGGGCAATGAGGTTGACCTTTCAAGTGTGGTCGCGTAATATTTATAGCGATAAAGGACATTGATATTGCCCGTTAGTTTAGCCCCGGGGTAAGAGAATGATATCACATAAAAACTTAACAATTCACCTAGTCAACAGTAAAAATTGTAAAAAAACCATTCCAATATATGGAACGTACAAATTCCTTACAAAAATTGAACACCAATCAGAAGATACTTCACAACACTAGTTCACTCCACCAACTAAAAGATGGCGTTAGTAACACAAGTAGCTCAAAAGGCCAAGAGGTGGCGTTACCGTCGTTTTAACAAACGTACTATTTTTTGTATAAAATGATATTAAAAATCTAGAATAATACGATACAAATACACATTAGTATATACTATACATATAAACCTACTCATAACATGACAACCATTATTAACCTACTCATTATTCAAATAAGGCTTGGGACACAATGTAGAGAACTCTTAATTTCGTGAAACACAACACACCATCGCTATTGTGTGACGCCAAAAAATTTACCCGGTGAATTTCTTGCCGGAATCCTCTCTACCCTCCTGATAAGACTCTGGCAAGAAACTCAGCGGACTTTTTTGTCGCGTTACTCACCGATGATTCCATTCGCTGAACAATGCTGTGAAGATGTTCAACACGCACGCGATTGGTTACTTATCGATATTAACTTGTAGTCTTGATCTATTGATAATTATAAACAAACACGGCACTGTTTTGTGTGATGTGCTCCACGTGACCAATTAAAATATGCGAAATGTTGGCAATACTAGTTTCAATACTAACGTTTAAAGGGACTTTCTCTTGTACAAATATTGTTTTAATATCTCGTGGTTTAGTCAGTGAAATACTTGGTCTGTTCAATCTAGTTACTTTGTAAAATGTAATTAATATAACTAGTAGGATATTTTTATTCCAAGTAGTTACATTATTTAAACGTTTTATTTTAATGGAACTTTTTATTCCAAGTAGTTACATATTGTGTCCCATCCTCAATACACACGCCACTCCATACACTTACAATATTGATACAAAACTACTCCAGTCCATACATTGCATACAGTAAGGCCATACAATTTCCATCCTTATGTTAATAGCATTGCTTAACATTTTAATTAATATGGCTCATCATAGTCAGAATTCAAAAATTCTAACTTCGATAGGCAGGTTGGCACTAAAATGTTACCATATAAAATAAATACACAATAATTTGCCATAGATGGTATAAAAAATTCGTGCTGCACATGTTGACAGATTTTTTTTAAATGGCAACTCCCTTATTGGAGAATTACATACATCACGTGGACTAAATGTACAATTTTATGGATACAAAGTACATCCAGTTACGGAGTAATTAACTTCGAATCGAACGAATAATTGTCTAATATGCGAATACCGCTGCCCCATTCATACACAATATACAGTGCAGTACGAGATCAATTAAACATTGTCTTCATAAAACTTATTCCAGTCAATTAAAACTTTAGAATATCTCTTTGGCACAGTGGTACCGAGTGCAGCTGCTGTACATGAGATCCCATGTTTGATTCCTGGGTGGGGAAAAGTATTATTGGGATTTTACGTTCAGAAATACAGTTCCACGTCTAGAAATGTGGCCGGTAGACGAAAATAATCTCCCGTATTATTGACACTGAAAAACTGCCTAGTACTTTGGGTATATACAAAAACAGTCGTGATCATATACATATAAATTAATAAAAAAAATTAAACTTACTACTTGATATGTATTAAAAAAGTACATAAAATTAAATGTCTTTAACCAGATCTAGGTAATTTCGAGACGTCTTGATCGACGTTTATGTAACTGTGATGATGAGTTTAATATTTAAGGGTCAGATTATAAAATTCGAGATTAAAGATCAATAAGTTCTCGTTTCGCTACAAACGAAAAAGTATTTAATAGTTTAAAACTATCTGTTCATTTTCACGTGATATTCTGACTTCAGATCAGTTTGTTTTTGTAGAGTAAATAAAATATTAAAAATGTATAATGTAAATGGCAGTGATACACTACAATACTCCTCAAGAACAATTACTAAGAAATACGAAAGTACGATTAAATATCTAAACTAAAACTACATGTGCGAGAAAAAAATCGTTGTTCGTAAACTCTTAAAAACCAGCTTTTCAAATGAGCAGATAATTTGTGTCGCGCCAACTTCACTCATTTATTTGTCAAAAGTTATTCTATCCCTTTTCTATATTCAAAATTTATAAATAATCTTATTTGCTTGTCAAAAATGTATCACTGTTCGATATTCAAAACTGAAATAATGTGATGTGAACTGTTTTAGTATAGATACTTGTATACACCCCAAACCGAGGCAAGACGGGGACACCGTGGTTCCCAAACCCGAGGGGGCCATCTCGAAACCGGAGATGGGTCAGTCGGGGTGCGAGGGATATGCTCTATGGGCAACCTTACACCGGTCTGAAGACCCGAGACGGCGTGCGGTTTTAGTCGGTTCAAGCCCGACATAACCGCCCCCGCTGGGCTATCCGAAGGGATTTCCGCACATAAAAAAAAGATACTTGTATACAAAAATTTACTCCTGTTTCCCTTGGTCATGCCATAACTCGAGAAAGAAAAATTAAGAAGATTGCGTAGTATATTGGAAGATATACAATTATTTATTAACTGGCCGGTCAGCCTGCGACCACGGCCTGTGTAACCTGGTTGAAACGTCAGGCAATCCAAAGGTATGTATATAGGTAGTATATGTATGTATATAGTAGGTATGTACATGATCGTGTTAATTCCCGTTAAATAATTGTATATCATGGAACGCGAAAGTTTAAAAATTAATATTCGAAATTTCAAAAAACTTAAGGCGGGCGCGGAGCAACGGTTAGTAAAATATAAAAATAGGTTTATTTTTTAATTTAGAATCATAAAAATATTATATTAGCCTTTGTATTTAAAAAAATTCATAGCCGAGCTGGTGACGGCACATGTAGCATATTTTTATTTGAACATACATGCTTAATGTGAAGTAAAATAGCGGTTTAACAATTATCTTCCTTTTTGAAATGCATCGTATACTAAAATATTCTAAGAGAAGATAGTAAAGATAAAAAAGATAATGTAAAAAAATAGATTCGCTACAGATTAAACATCATCGCACTCATAATCTAAACTGGATAAGTAAAAAAATCGAGAAGTTTTTTTCTTCTCAAAAACAGAATATTAATTTTATTTTTGAGTTGTTTCTCATCCAGATATGCGGATTAGATGCATAGAAATATTCATTTGACTATTTTTACGAATTTATAACATATTATTTTTAGTCAAATAAGTAATTTAAAAACTATTTAAATTAATATTCAATTTACTACAGAATCTTTAGTTTTTAATTCCATAAAGGAGGAGCTTCTATGTTCTGTATGTATGCACTGACGTCGTCTGATAATTCATTCCGAGATGAACACGTCTGTATCTATTTTTCTAAAGTAGGTTCACGTTCGTTTTAAATGTAGAATTTCAGATGCATAAATATTTAGAATTCGAAAAAAAAATCATTCTGAATTTGAAATGTCAGGAAATCGTTAGATAAAATGTCGGTTTAAGCTTTACTGCTGAATTATTTTATATTCACATTTTTTCCGAGGTTATCTTTAGTTTTTAAATAGATTCCTGGAGTAAACTACTCCGATGATTATGTATAATTTAAAAACATGAACAAGGAGATAACTTTTTCTAATGTCGGTTTTCGGATTCAGATTCATTCGAATTCGGATTCATCATAAAACTAAAATACAAAATTATTTGCACAGATATCCACCATCGGTGAAAGGGACAAAATTTGTATAGTTTTCTCAACTATTTTTACCTGCTTTTTGTGTGTAAACCTCAGAAACGGCTTCAATTATATCAAAGAAAGAAAAATCAAGAAAAACCATAGAGGAATGCTTATGAGTACTTCCTTATGAAAAGGCAAACGTCAGAAATGATTGCGGTCAGTCAGAAAAGTGATGAGTTTGTTCCGTATCTGTCGCCAGTGAGTGAGGCTGAAGTGAGGGAGGGCGGCGCGCTGTCAGACCCCGATGAGCGCAATGGGGGGCGCGTGAGGGGGCGCGGGAGGGGGCGCGGGAGGGGGCGCGTGTCACGCGCGTGCTCCGTCCTTCTCCCCGGTGCGCTTGGCGAACTCGCATATCAGCTCCCTGGGAATGAATTATGTTATGTATTTGTTAATCGCAAAACACAACACGAATTATCATGATATTGTCGAAAATATAAAATAAAAATAAAATAAAATATAAAATAACATCAAATAAACCATGAATATATAGTATATATAGTAAATATAATATAGAATCCGTTAAAAATAGTTTTATTTCAACGAATTATCATGTTTAGATTTTATGTCTACTAGGTGTATTGGTTGTATGATCTTCGGAGCCCAAACCAACTTCACCAGCTAACCGCTGCAACTCCAGACTAATGGACGAGGTTCTGGCGCAAGCCTTCCGTCCGACGTCGAGTGGTGAAACGGCAGTTGTTCGCGTGAAAGCCAAGATAAGCCAAATCAAAATGAGGAGAAAGTTTCGATCCCGGGTTCCGCAGGTTGCAACCGAGAACAAGCCAATATGATGATGAGTTGATCCCTAAACACTCAACTGGTTTTTTATTCGACAGGGTCGGCCGCGCGAGTGTGACGCTCTTGGTGTTGTACACGCCCATAGACTACAGTACCCGCTTCCCATCAGGTGGGTCGTGTGCTTGTCAGCCACCTAAGTGGTATCAAAAAACAGCAGCCGGTTGCATCCGAAGCTTGCACGTTGGAGTCAGCTCGCCTACACCTCCATTATTCAGTTTATTTTAGTTTTACGGTACAAATACCAACTGACCCCCCCCCCCCCCCCAAATCACGAGAGGAAACCTACGCCAAGGCCTCCTTTGTCCAACACCAGGTGTATTGTCTTACAGCTAGGGCCTACAAGACCTTTTTTTATAATTTATGGCTGATAAAATCAGTAAGTCCCTCACCTGAATATAAGAGGGTCGATGTTCCTGGCCAGCATGTACAGTAGCCACCAGTCCCCAACGTCAGTGCGCCTCGACACGATCTCTGCCGTGTCCCTGGAGATAGTTCGCGAGCGAGCGTGCAGCAGCCGCGGCCGTATCGATGGCACGAAGATTATCACCAATCTGGAAGAGGAATTTTAGTTTTTTTTTATTGAAACATTGAGCAATTCCTAAATAGAGATATACAGGCATAAGTATGAGTGTTAGAAAGTACTGTAATATAAACGCGAAAAGCAAAAAAAAAACAGTTTGAAATAATTCTTGATAAAATGTTACAGGCGAAGAAACAAGGGCCAACCTATCTCTTGCCCTGTGTGTCGTGTTGTGGCCTGTTCTTGATCCGACAGTGGATATACACCCTATGAAAAAGTGCCCAGTTGGCGGCAATGGCTCGGGGTTTACTAGTAACCTTTAGAGTTCCATTATCCACAATCTCCATCAGCTCAATGGTGTCAAATTAATGTATTTTCACATGGATGTCACAGCTTTAACTTTTAAACCGATAGGACAGTAATTTGAAGTTTGTTAAATTCATATTCCATATTTCGTTTATATACACACTTAGATTGGATTTCACCAGTGAAAATCCCTAAACTAAACTGAGTTTTTACGTTTAGTACGTCTTAATCGCAGTCATCAAGTTATTAGCCTTTATTGGTTACTAAGTTACGTAATCTGTTCCATAACTAATTATGTATGTAAATAAATCTTAGAAATCGAATTTAACTTACTTATAACTATCGCATCAATACCAAACTAACATAATAGTTTAAAAAAATTAAGAAAACACGCTTTTTATAGAAAACCGAACTAAAAAAATAGAAATTAAGTTTTAATAAATATAAATTAATAATAGTGTAAATAAAAAAAATGTATTTTATTTTTTTTAAAGTGCCAAGTGCCAATTGCCTCTACAAGATGCAGGGGTCTATAAAATAGATTGTGACTGTGGGCTCTCTTATATTGGTCAAACCAAGCGAAGCATTGGCACTCGCGTCAAAGAACACATAGCTGACATAAAACACCAACGCTCAAAAAAGTCTGCTGTATGTGAACACGTGCAACAGGGGACCAAACATTACTTAAGATTTGATAAACCACAGATACTCGCCAAAGAAATTCGATTCCTACCTAGGATGCACCGCGAAGCTATTGAAATTAAAAAACATCCTAATTTTAATAGGGAAGATGGTTGGAATGTACCACCAGCTTGGGACCCAGTCATTCACTTAATTAATTCCAAGAAAAAACAAAATACAACAAGACTTCATGACACTGTGAGCTCATTCTGCGTAAATAGTAACACCAACAATTCAACATAGTTCGGGTACTTTGAGATAACTTTCACTTCAAACTTCAAGACAACAACCATCTTTAGTCTACCCGTGACCATGGCTGCTGAAAAGCAACCGAAACGTCGGGTTCAATGTAAAATATAAAATAACATCAAATAAACCGCGATAGAATTCGTTAAAAATAACTTTATTTCAATGTGTAACATTCGCGTAAACTTCCGACAATATCATATTTATTTTTTACTTTTTAGTTTTTTTTTTATTATAATTTTATCAAATTAGTGTATTGTCATCGGTCCTCGATAAATCTGCAAAGTTTGAACGAAATCTGGCCGTTTAAAGTGGGTCAAAATCGCAACTAAAGGAGTCGGTTACAAACATACAGGTGAAGCTAATAAAAAGCGTATAAAAAGTCTTATTGTCGGAAGTTTACGCGAATGTCACGTCACACATTGAAATAAAACTATTTTTAACAGATTCTATCGCGATTTACCTGTTTGATGTTATTTTATATTTTACATTGTGTGTCTGTGTTGTGTACAAAGTGTGTTAAAAAAACATACGGATAAGGTGTGAACTACTCATCAGGCGTTACTTATCATAATTAGTTTGCTGTTTTGCTGTACTGCTGGAGACAGTAATTATCTTGTGTGGAGAGTTGTGGACATTCGACAATATCTTCTATCTCCCAAAATTGCTTAATTTCGTCCAATTTATTTAGGACAACATTGCATTGGTAGGATTTAATACTACCACATAAAATCCATCCAAGTTTTGACTGTTGCGCCATAGGTTGGCAATCGTCGCCTTTGATGACCCCGTTGAGAATAATTTTTGAGTAAACATCGGCCCCTAGTAGGATGTCTATAGGTCGACTTATATTGTAGTCAGGATCAGCTAGTGGGATTCCTTCTAGATGCGTCCAAGAATTTGGTTTTGTAAACGATTGGCTGGGTAAGTTATTGACAAGGTTTCTCATAACGAAAACTTGGGTGTCAAATGTAAAGTCATTTATAATAGAAGCGCAGTGCAGGTTCATTGTACCCTTACAATTATTTTCTCGTGATCCGAGTCCAAAAATTACCCCACTGCATCTTTGTCGCGGCAGTCCAAGCATTTGGGCAGTGTTCTCCCGAATAATTGATATTTGGGAGCCTAGATCAATTAAGGCACGTAATGTGACCTCTGATCCGACGTTTGTATTGACTTTAATTTGAGCAGTCGCCAAAAGAGTTTGAGATATATTTTCCATTGAAACGTTGCTGCTTAGCCCCTCTTTCTTGTTGGTCGAGTAAGTCTCAGAGTCGGGTTTTTTCCTAGGCGTCACGTTCATTGGCGTATCGTGTAGTAATGTATGATGGTGTGAGTAGCACTGTAAGCATCTTTTTTCCGACTTGCATTGTTTGTCTTTGTGATCAACTAAACAATTTATGCATAAGTTGAGGTTCGTAACTAGATTCCTTCGCTCGCTTGGTTGTAATTTGATGAATTCGTTGCAATGGTACAAACCGTGTTCATTTTTGCAGTGCGGGCACTTTACGTTCCTGGGAACGTGACCCACCTTTACGGTAGAGTTATAAGCGTTGTTTAAATAATTTGACTTTGATTTGTTTGCATTGAAATTTTGATAGTTTGTCTTGATAGCCTGTTGGAATTTATTATTTGATTGACCACGTTGTTGCTGGTGATCATGTGTGGGACGTTCTTGTTTACGTCGCGCTGACTCCAAGGCAGTAAACTTCGATTCAAGATAGCGCATAAATTCGTCGAATTTTGGCAATTCTCTTGGCTCTTCGATTGATTCAATGTAGTCGTTGTACGAGTCAGTATCCAGTTTTTGTGCGAGCAAATGTACTAGGATTGGGTCCCAGCTTGATATGTCGACCCCGAGCTTCTGAATAGCATTTAGACACTCGTTAGCTGTGTCATGTACCTTCTTTATAGTAGCTGCTGTTTGGTATTGCATTGTTGGCAAGTTCAGAATAGTGTTGAGATGCGAAGTAAAAATCAGTTTTTTGTTATTGTACCGATTGTTTAGAATATCCCAGCAGATCTGATAATTATCAGAGCTAATTGACAGGTGCGACACTAATTTTTCTGCTTCTCCTTTAAGCTTTGATTTGAGGTACTGCATTTTTTGGGCGTTAGATAAAGTTTTGTTATCATGGATCACTTCTGTAAATAAGTCCTTGAACGAGGTCCATTGTTGGTAAGCTCCTGAAAAGGTAGGTAAATCCATTTTCGGAGTTGATTTCTCCTTATGAGAGACGGACCACATTTTCGTGTTCAAGGCCTTTTTCATATCGTTGTATTGTTTTTCGTAGATTTCGAAAGTTTGCTCGTACTCTTTTTCAAACAACACTTCGCTATCTATTTCCCAGTGCGCAGAGTCAATAGTTTTCCATCGAGATTCCAGAGATTTTAGGGTGTCCTCGAATTCCCATTTTTCGTTGATTTTTTCTAGATTTATTGCTGAAAGAGTTCGAGTAAACGCCTTAAAGTTACTTTTTTGCTTGCGCATCAATTCTTCAGATTTGCTGGCACTCGCCTGGGATACCATTTTAGTTGATGTTGAAGGCTGTAGTGGTTGAAAGTTAGGTTTTTCTGATGGAGTAATTTGAATAGTTGGTGTCGGGCTTTTGGGTCTCTCCTGAGTAGCGACCTTGGTGGCCTCATAATTTTTAATGAGCACCACTGCTTCGTCGTACAAGTCCTTAGTTTTTTGGAAGTGGTTTTCAATAAAGTAAACGTCGTCGTAGTCTTCATATTGATACAGTACCGTGTGGTTGTTTTGGAATTCTGTCCAATAGGTGTTCAGAAGCTCCAGCCGTTTTTTAATATAAGCAGGAGTCTTTCGTTCGGCTCCGTCTTTTTTGAAATTGCGGATAAGGTTTTGTATCCCCTCCTGTAGTTGTTCTTGATTTGATAGAATGTCTTCTACCTTGCTCATGTTGAAGAAGTTGAAGCAGTGCTATCTTCTACAGTAAATGCGCCTTCTCAATTTGACTGGTGAGACCCGCTTGTGGGAGGCCAGCAAACCGATTCGCTACCGCAGAGATAACACAAAGCTTCGTTTTTGTTGTAAATGTTTTTGTTAATGTGGTAATGTGTATCCACAAGTAGTAAATCACCGCACTCACTGAGTAGTCACTATATACACAGGTAACGCGATCGTATAAAAAAAAAAAAAAAACGTTGTATGGGGTGTAGTGAACCCCCTACAAAACTTGTTAGTTATCGTCGTTGAGGTGGTTGTAAGAAGTAAAAGGGTAGTTTGACGTTTTCACAGTTTAATTACGTTTAGTTCAGTGGGTCGAAGCCGACTGACGTCGGTTCGATGTCGTTCTAGGTACCAGCGTAAAATGCTGACCCGTGGGAACATGTAAATGTTATTGTACACTGTTGCGGTTTATGTGAACCGTACAATTGGTTACTAAGTTACGTAATCTGTTCCATAACTAATTATGTATGTAAATAAATCTTAGAAATCGAATTTAACTTACTTATAACTATCGCATCAATACCAAACTAACATAATAGTTTAAAAAAATTAAGAAAACACGCTTTTTATAGAAAACCGAACTAAAAAAATAGAAATTAAGTTTTAATAAATATAAATTAATAATAGTGTAAATAAAAAAAATGTATTTTATTTTTTTTAAAGTGCCAAGTGCCAATTGCCTCTACAAGATGCAGGGGTCTATAAAATAGATTGTGACTGTGGGCTCTCTTATATTGGTCAAACCAAGCGAAGCATTGGCACTCGCGTCAAAGAACACATAGCTGACATAAAACACCAACGCTCAAAAAAGTCTGCTGTATGTGAACACGTGCAACAGGGGACCAAACATTACTTAAGATTTGATAAACCACAGATACTCGCCAAAGAAATTCGATTCCTACCTAGGATGCACCGCGAAGCTATTGAAATTAAAAAACATCCTAATTTTAATAGGGAAGATGGTTGGAATGTACCACCAGCTTGGGACCCAGTCATTCACTTAATTAATTCCAAGAAAAAACAAAATACAACAAGACTTCATGACACTGTGAGCTCATTCTGCGTAAATAGTAACACCAACAATTCAACATAGTTCGGGTACTTTGAGATAACTTTCACTTCAAACTTCAAGACAACAACCATCTTTAGTCTACCCGTGACCATGGCTGCTGAAAAGCAACCGAAACGTCGGGTTCAATGTAAAATATAAAATAACATCAAATAAACCGCGATAGAATTCGTTAAAAATAACTTTATTTCAATGTGTAACATTCGCGTAAACTTCCGACAATATCATATTTATTTTTTACTTTTTAGTTTTTTTTTTATTATAATTTTATCAAATTAGTGTATTGTCATCGGTCCTCGATAAATCTGCAAAGTTTGAACGAAATCTGGCCGTTTAAAGTGGGTCAAAATCGCAACTAAAGGAGTCGGTTACAAACATACAGGTGAAGCTAATAAAAAGCGTATAAAAAGTCTTATTGTCGGAAGTTTACGCGAATGTCACGTCACACATTGAAATAAAACTATTTTTAACAGATTCTATCGCGATTTACCTGTTTGATGTTATTTTATATTTTACATTGTGTGTCTGTGTTGTGTACAAAGTGTGTTAAAAAAACATACGGATAAGGTGTGAACTACTCATCAGGCGTTACTTATCATAATTAGTTTAGGAGAAGCGCGTTATCAGCCAGCCCTCATTACCGTAATAATTGCGTGATTGTACTGTCAGGTTGTTTACATAGATAACACACATTCCACTGTACATAAACATTGGATATCCCTATAAGCCTACGTCTATATGTATAGATAATACACTTTATTTGTATATCTAATACAGTCGGCAGTGACAGCCCAATTATCGTTTGACGTCGGTGTTTCAAGTTCGACCTGTCACATGATCATTGAGCTAAGAGTGAAACGAAGTCGAGCGAAAAGCTTTCTATACTCCACTCGGTGTATTTTGATTGTGACGCTGCTCCTCCTAAACTAATCGACCAATTTTGACCAAACTTGGCATGTAAATACAACTTGATACCCGGAAAAAATAAAATTGAAAATCGAACAAACCATGGAGGAATAATCATCACGGAATAACAATCACGGGTTCGAATCCTGGCCATTACACTACCGACGTGAACCCACTCCTAACACAAGCAATTTAGCTTAGCTGGAGGGGTTAGGGGGAGTATTAGTAATTTCGGTTACTAATATTCTTTTTAAAAAAAAAAAAAAAACACCCTTCAAAAATTTCAAAATCTGATTTCTCCAAAATTATCAATGTTGAGACCACGATTTTGGCGCCAAAATGTGCAACTTAACTAAATTGTCTTAAGACAGAAAAGAAAATTGAAAATCGGTCTAGCAACGGAGGAATCATCACCGAAAAAATGGTATTCAATAGAAAAAAAATTGCGCGTGAATTGTAGGTAATCATTCGTCATCTGACATCATCTGAGTGCGCTCTCAGTTCATCATTACAACAGCAGAATGCATTGCGCCCCTAGTTATCATGGGGTAGACTTGAAGATGACATTATCATCATCATCATCATCATCATCTTGCGTTCTACATTATTTTTTTTATTTATTTTTTTTCACCCCCCCGCGTGCCAGCGGGGGCGGTTATGTCGGGCTTGAACCGACTAAAACCGCACGCCGTCTCGGGTCTACAGACGCCGGGGTGTAAGGTTGGGCCCGGCAGAGGAGGCATAACCAGACATTTTGTTACCCACGTAGCCTGGGGGTCGCTGCATAATGTGCCCCCCCGCAAAAACAAGGGCAACTCTCCTGCATTTTATTTATTCCATCTACACATCATTCATCATTTGGTGGTAGAAATTTGATGACACAAATTTGTCACAAAATTCGGCCGGGTGGGTACCACCGTGCACGATTGCGAAAAACCCTCCATAGTAATCCAATTTCGGTTTGATTGCGTTCAGGGGTCAGCAAGTGCATAGCAAGGCAGGGTGATTGTGGTCGCAGCACTAGTGGGACCGGTGGGAGTCACGCGGTGCTGCGACGACTATCCTCTTCTGATGAGGCCGTCAAGCTGAGTGCCACCATTGTTAACATGGTACGTGTATGTAATGGTGACCCTCTTTCCTGAGACTTTACCTTCAGCTTACCATCAGGCGAGGTGAAGTCAAATTGACGTGTCCTAAATATAAAAAAAAAAACATCCTACTAACGATTTCCTGGTGGCGTCCAAACTGTAAACTTTGGAGGCCGAGATCCGCTGGTAATCTTTGATTAGTGTATTGAATTTTCGAGATCGACTTTTGTCTGCTCCCAACACCGTGGATACTGCGCCAGAGCCTCGACCGTTGTTTAGCAGGTGAGGTTGGTTTGGGCCCTGAACGCGTTGGTAGAGTTCTGTACCTACACCTTATTTTACCCTATTCCATCGTTTCGTATTAAGTCGCGAGACCACGGTCTTCGGCATCCCTGTTAGTAAGACCATTGACTACATGTCGACTTTTTTTTATTTTGATTTTCTAAAAAGACATCTAAGTAACCTAAATACTAGTATTCCCCAATAAAGCTCCAGCTAAGCTAAATTGCTTGTGTTAGGAGTGGGTTCACGTCGGTAGTGTAATGGCCAGAGTGCCTTTTTTTTTTTTCGTGCGGAAATCCCTTCGGATACCCCCCCGCCGGCCAGCGGGGGCGGTTATGTCGGATTGAACCGACTAAAACCGCACGCCGTCTCGGGTCTGCAGACGCCGGGGTGTAAGGTTGCCCATAGAGCATATCCCTCGCACCCCGACTGACCCTGGGCCATCTCCGGTTTCGAGATGGTCCCCTCGGGTGGCCAGAGTGCCTAGTGCGAGTTTTGTTTAATTCGTCTCACAATAACGTGCGTATACGTGAAGATTATTTTGTATGGGAATTTAAACAGTGCAACCTAGATGATAAAGAATAGAATACGATACGATACAATACAATCGATCGATACAGAGTCATCTAGGCACTCAGGTTTCTCCGAGTTCTCTCTATCGTGAGGCCGTCTCCTTAACCACTAAACTACTGACGCTTCACTATAGGTAGGTATGATGCTACACGACGTCAAGCCAATAAATAGGCATGGTGACGGTATTTAAGCAAATAACGTCCCCATGCGGTCATAGCCCAGTGGTGTACGTGACTGCCGAGACGAGGTCTCGAGTTCGATCCCCAGTCGCCCCGGGCACACACCTTCTGACTTTTCGTAGTTATGTGTGTATTAAAAATGTTGATTATCGCTCGCTTAATAATGTGCCAGGTAGATGGCAATAGGCCTCCCCCTATTTATTTATTTGACGACCTCTGTGGCGTAGCGGTAGTGCATTCGACTGCTAAGCCAAAGGTCGCGGGTTCGATTCCCGCTCAGTGCAAATATGTATATTTGCATTGGTCTGGGTGTTTCTATGTATAATATGTATTTATTTACAAAAAAAAAAGTATTTAAGTATGTTTATCCGCATTCTAGAACCCATATGACAAGCTCTGCTTAGTTTGGGTCTAGATGGCGTTGTGTACTTTGTCGTACAATATATTTATTACATAACTGGCGATCCGTGGGTGTGTAATACACCTCTGACTACCCCTTCGGGGATAAGGGAGTGAAGTTATGGGATACAAAACACATCCCTATTACCTATTTGTTTATTTTTTGTTGCAAAGAACGTGATTGATAATTATTATTTAGATAAAACTACAAAATACGGTAATCCGCTATGTTTTGTTGAACAACAATCAGATGGAATGACGTCACTTCTGAGTTCTGGCCAACTTACTTACTATGCCTATGTGGTTACTGACTTCTGATACGTAGTATATTTAACAAAAAAAGCTTACTCGGAAGTGACGTCACAAGTAACGCCATGACACTAACAAACGATTGGTGTAAATTTTAAATTTATAAATTAAATGCAATTGTTTTCCTAACACACGTTTAATTTCTGCAGAAATATGTTATTCGCTTAGGACAGTTTTATCAAAATCGTTGCCCAACTATTGTCTCTCACTCACCTGTATATAATAAGTAACGACAGCACAACAGTGAGTATGATGTACCAGAACCACAGGAATATGTAGGTCTTCTCGTTGACGATGTTCAGCGGCAGTATGCACAGGCTGTCGTGCGTCTGTATGCTGCCGGACGCACCGTACTTGTGGAACGTGCATTTTGTCACGCGGGGGAAGATGTAAATCATTGGGTCGTATCTGGAACAATGATTTATAGTCTTTAAATATTAGAATGTAAGAATTAAATAGATGAGAGGCAATGACACATATTGGGAGAAGACTATGTCCAGCAGTGGACTGCAATAGGCGAATTGATTGATGAGTTATATGACGCTAGGTCGTCACATAGTCTTAACTTTTAGGGTTTAGGGTTCCTAATGGCAAAAAACGGACCCTTATAGATTCGTCATGTCTCTCTGTCTGTCCGTCCGTATGTCACAGTCACTTTTTTTCCGAAACTATAAGAACTATACTGTTGAAACTTGGTAAGTAAATGTGCTCTGTGAACCGCAAGAACCGCATTAAGATTTTCACACAAAAAGAGAAAAAAACAATAAATTTTGGGGGTTCCCTATAGTTAGATTTTTTTTACATCAAACCCATACGTGTGAGACCATAGGTCTTCAAAAATTATATTCAGGTTTCTAATATACTTTTTTTCTAAACTGAATAGTTTGCGCGAGTGACACTTCCAAAATGGACGCCCTGTAACTTCTAAAATAAGAGAACGATAAAACTAAAAAAAATATATGTAAACTTCCACCGAAAATTGGTGTGAACGAAATCTAGTAAGTAGTTTTTTTTAATACGTCATAAATCGTAAACCGCAATTTACCTTTCATTCAATCAACTCAAATATAAACATTTTACTTGCTGCTACGGAACCCTTCATGGGTTTTTAAGTGTTCCTACAGTCCCAGATCCTTTAAACGGGCCGTGAGCATTTGATGAGGGCCACCTCTGTAGCACTATCGGTGTATGTAATGGTGACCCTCATTCCTGAGACTTTACCTTTAGCTTACCACCAGGCGAGGCGAAGTGATATTGACGTAATCCAATTTAAAAAAAAATACAACTCTTTAGAAAGAAATTGCTACTAGAAGATTTTCATCGTTGCTATTGTGTAACTACTGCTATAAAACTTTTCGTAGGGTTTGTGAGAACGTTGGTTTAAAGGACTGGGAACAAGTTTTGTCGCAGCTTCTGTCGATGGGCTTCCGTCAGGTTACTGGCGGTTCCACCTGGCTGGCTTTGACCGCCGAGGCTGCATGAATACCGAAGAAGCCCCCGCCCCCCTCGCCTCTCCCAATTACAGAAGATACAATCGAGATTAATTTCAAGTCCAAGGACCGAAGAGTTAGTGGAAGCGAGAAAATGGCGATCGCCGTGGAGTCGCCTCCACAGCCCCCTCAGGGGTTCAGTGACGTTCAGAACTCAAAGGACTAAGGACATTCGACGCTGAACGTGGGACCGAAAAACATTGTTGGCGAAATGTGGTTGAAAATACACCTCTGCCTACCCCTTTGGGGATATATAGGTATGGATACATGTAAGTTTTAAATAACTAATTACCTCTCTTCTTGAGGAACGTCGCTGTAGCCAAGTACCCTGGTGCCGTACGAGAAGAACTCTCCGTTGAAGAACCGGTCCATCATGAACAGCTGCAGCACGATGTTCACCAGACAGAGCAGCTCGCAGCCCCAGTACCTCAGCGCGTATAGCTTGTGCGTCTGTAAAGAAAGATTTTGTTAATTAGTGTAAAATATGGTTAAAATCATGGATTTCGACGACGTAGGATAAAAGTACCAGGTTAAAGTACCAATGTTAAAGTACCAGGTTGACGGCTTTCTGTCATATACGCCACAGAGGTCGTCATCGCATAATAGTGACCTATTTTGCGATGACGACCTCTGTGACGTAGCGGTAATGCATCCGACTGATAAGCCAAAGGTTGCGGGTTCGATTAACGCTCAGTGCAAATATGTATATTTGCATTGGTCTGGGTGTTTCTATGTATAAAATGTATTTATTTACAAAAAAAAATTTATCCGCATTCTAGAACCCATATGACAAGCTCTGCTTGGTTTGGGTCTAGGTGGCGTTGTGTACTTTGTTCTACAATATTGACCTACAATATTTCATTGACTTGAGAAAATAAGTTTAAATAAAGCTAGTATCCGCGGTCTGTAGGTACACCACCGACTTCTCTTTTTTTCGGTTTATTTGTGTTTTTACTGAAGCGACTCTCATCTCACCCTCCAACCCTTAAAGAAAAACCTACGCCAGAGCCTCATCCATCAATCAGCAGATGTGGAGTTCACCTTCAGGTGAGGTTTTCTTGGGCCTTATACCCAGAAGTAACATGATAACATCGCTATGCAACTTAACTCATAAAGATTTCGTTCACAAGAACACTCATACAAATAATTATCTCATCATGCGATATCGCCAATAATTATAAGAGCATAAACAGATCACTACAGCTCTTGTGACAGTTGCCGTTTATAAACATAGCAACGTGATACCAGATGCCGATAACCCAAACATCGCCACCCACCCGCGAGTGAATACCTCTTTCATGCAGTTCGCGTTACTACGACCTGTGATAATGTGTTATAAGGCTCTGTTGTTTTTGATGAGGTTAACTTCGCGGGTAATATGTGTACAGGGTTCTACTGAACCAGTTCACAGACTCATAGAAACATATTTCCGGGGTGAAAGTAGATTAGGAGCACCTAAAAATCTATAGTTGGAATAGCGATTCCAACATAACATAACTTCACGCCTGTATCCCCGAAGGGGTAAGCAGAGGTGTATTACACGCCCACGATTCGCCAGTTATGTTAAGGTCCCCATGTAATAGGGGGCGAACCTATTGCCATCTACCGGGCACAATATTAAGCGAGCGATAATTACCATTTATTAATGCAAACATAACTACGAAAAGTCAGAGGTGTGCCCGGGGCAACTGGGGATCGAACTCGAGACCTCGTCTCAGCAGTCTGTTACGTACGCCACTGGGCTATCGCCGCATTTTTTTTTCCAAACTATAAATTTATTATTATATATATAACTAGGGGCGCAATGCATTCTGCTGTTGCAATGTTGAGCTGAGAGTGCACTACATGATTACATGATACGAGTCAAGCGACAGTCATTTTGGCCGTTGCATGAATGGGCCGACTCGACCGGGGAAGCACCACCCTCTCACAGAATATCGACGCCAAGTAACAGTATTTGAACTGTTGCGTTCCGTTTGGTGAGTGAGAGTGCCGGAGCCCTAACCCCTTTCCCATCCCCTCCCAAACTCCTTTCCCATCCCCTTTCCTTTACAGGGTCGGCAGCGCGAGTGTGACGCCACTGGTGTTGCACACGTCCATAGGCCGCGGTAACCGCTTCCCAACAGTCTAGTGGTATAAAAAAAAACCTACAATTCACGCTCAATTATTTTTTTCCAATTGAATACCATTGAATTCTTTTTTCGCTGATTATTTCTCCGTTGCTAGACCGATTTTCAATTTTCTATTTATGTCTTAAGCCAATAGTTAAGTTGCACATTTTGGCGCCAAAATCGTGATCTCTACATTGATCATTTTGGAGAAATCAGATTTTGAAATTTTTGAAGGGTGATTATTCCTCTATGTTGTGTTCGATTTTCAATTTTATTTTTTCTAAACCTTCCGCCACTACATGCCAAGTTTGGTCAAAATTGTTCGATTAGTTTAAGAGGACTAGCTTCACAACCGAAATACACCGAGTGGAGTAAAGAGTGCTTTTCCCTCGACCTCGTGTCACTCAGCTCCGATCAAATATATAAAAAATATAGAAAGAAATAAAATTTCATGCAGATCCGATCAGCCGTTCTGGCCTGATTGAGTAACTGACATGTATCGAAACTTTCACATTTATGATTTAGTAGTAACTTTTTTTTTTCGTGCGGAAGTCCCTTCGGATACCCCCCGCCGGCCAGAAGGGGCGGTTATGTCGGGCTTGAACCGACTAAAACCGCACGCCGTCTCGGGTCTACAGACGCCGGGGTGTAAGGTTACACATAGGGCATATCCCTCGCACTCCGACTGACCCTGGGCCAACTCCGGTTTAGTAGTACCTTTTTTTTTTTCTAAAACCGCACGCCGTCTCGGGTCTTCAGACGCCGGAAATATGATTGAGGTTGGTTAATACTAGGTACCAATACGAGTACACTTAGTACAGTTTCTTAATCTCAACCTTTAAGTTAAATAAAAAAAGGTGTCCTTAAATTATTGTTAGCGTATCGAATGTACGTTTTACGCATATTAATTATTGAATATAGCGGTTGCCCGCGGCTCCCCGCGCGTAAGTATTTCCCATTCCCGCTTCCCACGGGAACGTATTCCTGGAACAAAAAGTAACCTATGTCCTATTTCAGACTATAATCTATCCCTGTACTAAATTTCAACCAGATCTGTTCAGCCGTTCTGGAGTGATTGAGTAACAAACATCCATCTATTCATTCAAACTTTCACATGAATGATATTAGTGGGTTTTATCGCATGGGTGGCCTCTAAGTGGCTATGGCAAACCAATGAACCACGGTTAACAACTCCGCGTTAAGTGTCCCCGGCTTCACGTTACTCAAACGGTCAAGTGTAAGGTTTAAATTAGCAACAATATAAGATTGATACTTTCTGTGTAAGCCGAGTTGGCCATCAGCTTGACAAGTGAGACAGATTATGCAATAACCATAATATGATGACAGATATCCCTGCCATTGTTTCGTCCGTGTCTATGCTTAAATAGTTTTTATACAACTAAGGTTTGGCATCACAACAATAGTCTCACTGTCAAGAATGCCTAAGACCGTGCGAAGTGGGGGAGGAAAACCCTGAAAGTTGGACCCTAGCCTCTGTGGCGTAGCGGTGGTGCATTCGACTTGAAAAAAATGAATACCATAATCACACACCCACATGTTAGAAAAAGAGATATAATTACTTACTTTTTTTAGAAATTCACTGGTATTAGAATTACAATAAACCCTTTGATTTTGCTGAACACTAACAGTCGAATTTAAATCAACTTTTTTTTAAAAGATGGCGCGTAACGGAATATGTGACGGTAATTTTTTTTTCCAAAGCCGATAAAGAAGTTTCACTTCAAAAAAAGTTAATTATCGCTCGCTTAGTAATGTGCTCGGTAAATGGCAATAGGCTCGCCCCCTATTACATTGGGACCTAAACCTAACTGGTGAATCGTGGGTGTGTAATAAATAAATAAATAAATAAATATTGTACGACAAAGTACACAACGCCATCTAGACCCAAACTAAGCAGAGCTTGTCATATGGGTTCTAGAATGCGGATAAACATACTTAAATACTTTTTTTTTTTGTAAATAAATACATATTATACATAGAAACACCCAGACCAATGCAAATATACATATTTGCACTGAGCGGGAATCGAACCCGCGACCTTTAGCTTAGCAGTCGAACGCACTACCGCTACGCCACAGAGGTCGTCTGCCTACCCCTTCGGGAACACAGGCGTGAAGTTATGTATTTATGTATGTTGATTACGGTTTTCCTAAGTTACAAGAAATAAAATTGGCAGTCGGTGAGGTGACGTACACGATAATTACAATGAAGCAATTATGAAAATCCAAACCCACGGCGTATATAAATTCTTAAAGTATTATAGCAGCATCTTTGACCGTCGGGTCGTGATGTCATGACCCTTTAAGAACGCTATTCATTAAGCGGTGATTGACTCTGAAAGGAATTTAATATAGTCCACTGAGACATAATGTCTTCGTACTCTTATATAAAAGGACACTGGAGGGGAATTCTTTGAGACACTGTGGTTATGAAATTCTTTGGATACTAGGACGGTTACCAGCTTCGCAATCAACCCAAACTTAAGTGTAGCGAGATTTGCCTATCCAACAATAGGTCAATGTGACATGTCGACTTTTTCCATTGATTTGGTTTTTCAGTGATTATTCGTCGATGGTATGACCGATCTGGACATTAGACCCCTTACGACACTCAGTAATGTCTACTTGTTCACCGTGGCAAATTTGGTCGAGATCGGTCAAACGGTCTCGGAGGAGTATCATTTGTTTGAAATGCAACTTTGAAACCAAAGACGCTTCGCTCGCCTCGCTACGCTTAATGAGTAAGGTCATAATTATCAACCTCGAAAGGACAATCACTCAGTTGTAAGTCTCTAGGATGGCCTTTGCTATCCTTATTGATTCAAAACTTTGTCGCTTCAGGAGTTTATATTGGACGATTTTGCTTTTTATTTTCATCCCAGCTGTCCGCGTGGATTTCGATTTTTAGGGTTTTAGTTCCTAGTGGCGTACGTAACGGACTGCTGAGACGAGGTCTCGAGTTCGATCCCCAGTTGCTCCGGGCACACACCTCTGACTTTTCGTAGTTATGTGTGCATTAATGTTAATTATCGCTCGCTTAATAATGTACCCGGTAGATGGCAATGGGCTCGCCCCCTATTCCATTGGGACCTTAACATAACTGGCGAATCGTGGGTGTGTATACACCACCTCTGCCTACCCCTTTGGGGATACAGGTGTGAAGTTATGTTATTTTTTTTTTCGAAATTTAAGTAACCTATGTTATGCCTTGTATGCCAAAGTCCGCCGGCAACCCTGGGGTTATCCTTTCGAGGGCTTACCCGGGGTGCCCGGCAACGGACACTTGGGGAGGACACCGTGTGGTTTTAGTCGATACACGACATAACCACCCCCGCTGGCCGGCGGGGGGGTATCCGAAGGGATTTCCGCACGTAAAAAAAAATGCCTTGTAACATTACCTATCTGCCAGTGAAAGTCCCGTCAAAATCGGGACAGACGTTCCAGAGATTAGGTACCTCTTTCACCCCGGTGTCTGAAGACCCGAGACGGCGTGCGGTTTTAGTCGGTGCAAGCCCGACATAACCGCCCCCGCTGGCCGGCGCGGGGGTATCCGAAGGGATTTCCGTACGAAAAAAATAAAATAAAAAAAAAAGTACCTCTTTCAAAAAGACAGACAAAATTTCAAAAAAATGTATTCTTGCGTTAAGTGTCGCGTGTATACATTCATGTGCATTCAATAAAAATCTGTTATAGTAATATTACATACAGAAACTTCAATTTTATTAATTTGTATAAGTAGATATAGAATGTTGCAAAGATACATATGCACATGAGGAACAAATATTTTGATTTGCGCACAAGTGTTATGTGTTCATTCCAGGTGGTTCAAGCACGTAGTTAATGATTCATGAACATTATGATGAATCAAGTATGAAATGGTCCTAATATGCAGGTACTTTATATTGTCGGAAGTTTACGTGAATGTCACACATTGAAATAAAACTATTTTGAACGGATTCTATCGCGATTTATTTGATGTTGTTAGGGTTCCGTTGCCAAATGGCAAAAAACGGTACCCTTATAGATTCGTCATGTCTGTCTGTCTTTCCGTCCGTATGACACAGCCACTTTTTTCCGAAACTATAAGAACTATGCTGTTGAAACTTGGTAAGTAGATGTATTCTGTGAACCGCATTAAGATTTTCATACAAAAATAGACAAAAAACAATAAATTTTGGGGGTTTCCCCATACACAGGACTGAAACTCAAAAAAATTTTTTTCATCAAACTCATTCGTGGGGGTATCTATAGATAGGTCTTCAAAAATGATATTGAGGTTTCTAGTATCATTTTTTTCTAAACAGAATAGTTTGCGCGAGAGACTTCCAAAGTGGTAAAATGTGTCCCCTCCCCCCCTTTAACTTCTAAAATGATAAAAGAGAATGATAAAACTAAAAAAAATATATGATGTACATTACCATGTAAACTACCACCGAAAATTGGTTTGAAGGAGATCTAGTTGGTAATATTTTTTTAATATGTCATAAATCGTAAACCGCAATTTACTTTTCATTCAATCAACTCAAATATAAAAAATTTACTTGCTGCTACGGAACCCTTCATGAGCGAGTCCGACTCGCACTTGGGCGGTTTTTTTAATATTTTACATTGATCCCGACGTTTCGGTTGCTTTTCAGCAGCCATGGTCACACAGATACTCGCCAAAGAAAATCGATTCCTACCTAGGATGCTCCGCAAAGCTATTGATATTAAAAAAGATCCTAATTTTAATAGAGAAGATGGTTGGAATGTACCATTAGCTTGGGTCCCAGTCATTCACTTAATTAATGACAAGAAAAATCAAAATACAACAAGACTTCATGACACTGTGAGCTCATTCTGCGTAAATAGTAACACCAACAATTCAACATAGTTCGGGTACTTTGAGATAACTTACACTTCAAAATACAAGACAACAACCATCTTTACTCTCCCCGTGACCATGGCTGCTGAAAAGCAACCGAAACGTCGGGATCAATGTAAAATATAAAATAACATCAAATAAATCGCGATAGAATCCGTTAAAAATAGTTTTATTTTAATGTAGGTACTTTGTCTAAAATAAAACTAGACTTAGTTACGCCTTACAACATTAGCCAGTAAATATCCCTACAAAATTAGCCCAGCCGTTCCAAAGATATGTCATGTCAAACAGACAGAAAGGACAGACAAAAAATATAAGTATGTACTGTTTATACATTCATATGTATTTACTAAAAGTTGTTATTGTAATATTACAAACAGACTTCACGATAAAAAAAATTATAGACTCGCCACTGCAAGGTACAGTCATAGCAATTAAATTGAATAAATTAATTTCAGAGCTATACAAGGAAATGCTCTGCCACGATGCTATGATGCAAGAATAGTACATTTCATTCATGGTGACTGGCCATCGAATTATGTACGAGAATGGTGATTCATTATCTCCGTCACAATATCCAATTGTCATCATCCGAGCGCCAATTCCGGTTGCATCCAGAACTTGTACCTACACTGGAGCCCGAGATCCGGTCCTACTCGTAAATTTGGTTTATGTTGGCTTATGGCCCGTCTGACTTCCCCGACTGCCACCTAACTTCCCGGACTGCCGTCTGTCTTCCCCGACTACAGTCCGACTTCCTCGACTGCCGCCTGACTTCTCCGACTGTCGTTTGACTTCCCTGACTACCATCAGAATTCCCCGACTGCCGTATGCCTTCCGCGACTGCCGTAGACTTCCCCGACTGCGGTATATAAAATAGAGAAAGGCCTGCATCAAAGCGTCGTCCGTCAATTAGCAGGTATAGCACCGCTTGCCGGCGGGGGGGTATCCGAAGGGATTTCCGCACGAAAAAAAAAAGGTACTAACTTGCTTATGGGGCCCCATATACACCCTTGAAAGTACCAACCTATCGATATACTCCCTTATCAGCCTCTACTTATCTATTCACTCTATAATATCGACTTTACGGCTGGTGGCTAAAAACGACAGAGAGTAGTACCTTTTTTTTTTTTTTTTTTTTTTTTTATCGTGCGGAAATCCCTTCGGATACCCCCCCGCCGCCCAGCGGGGGTGGTTATGTCGGGCTTGCACCGACTAAAACCGCACGCCGTCTCGGGTCTTCAGACGCCGGGGTGTAAGGTTACCCATAGAGCATATCCCTCGCACCCCGGCTGACCCTGGGCCATCTCACCACTAACAGCATCGCTCATCCTGTCTCCTCTGAAAGCAGAGGAGTACGGAGAGCGATGCGTGTTCCCGCCACGTTGGGTATTGGCCGACGATCAATGCCAACCCTATGAAGGGGTGAAGGGGAAGCCATTGACCGCCGCCCAGGGTGTACCGGCCGCTCCGATTCCGTTCCCCCCGGACTGCAGCGGGATCCCGGACTGCAGCGGGATACAGAGAGTAGTACCTAGAGATTCAAATCGCTATAATTCTCTGAATTAAAGCGATATCAATCTCTATGTATTGTTGCGTATAAATAATACGTTTAAAAACCACAGTTGAGTACAAGGTCGACCTAAATGTATGAATAACTTGGTTCCATCTGAAAACTATAAGGAAACGGTACATGCAATTATTGTACATGAAGTATTTATTAAGCAATCGCACATTGATCCTCAGCAGGAAAAAATAATAATTCGAGACTACCTTTCTGGCTTTATTGTAACAAATTATTGCCTCTACATTTATATGTTTTTACATGTTTTCTTCGAGCTATGTGCCCTGCCCACTGCCACTTCAGCTTGCTGACTCGCAAGACTGCTGCAAGCTGGACGACCTGGTAAAGAGCGCAGTTGACTCGGTGGATGCAGGCCGCTACAAACCGGTCAAAATGGAAGTCAATGGGGGAGGCCTATGTTCAGCAGTGGACTTCCTACGGCTGATATGATGACATGTTTTATACATTATTTTGATGTTCATATGTGTTTCTTTACTGAACTACGTAAATAGGCTTTTTAGTCTACTGGGTCCACTCGAACTGGGTCCGCGGACCCAGTTGACTTAATTCAACTTTGCATAGGTCAACTGGGTCCGTTGGCAAATTTTCCTATTAGTGTAGTCACGAATAAAATTGTTTGAGGTTAATATTATGAAAAGTGGCTGTTGCCCGTGACCTCGTTCGCGTTAAGTTTGGAATAGAAGGCATAAAGAACCACCCAGGCCATAGAAACGTTAGTAAACACAATCTAACGCGTCACCTCAGCTTTGTTCCCGATTGCATCCGAGGACCTCGAGGTCCTTTTACTGTTTCTACTCCTTTAGATTTGACTTATGTGACTTTTATGGGCGACTGCCGTCTGACTTCCCAATTCCGAGAAGAAACCATTCGCCAGAGCCTCATCCGTCAATTAATATATCGAAAGTGCAAGCTTTGAATGCGACCACCTCGGTTTTTTAGGGTTCCGTAGCCAAATGGCTAAAAACGGAACCCATATAGATTCTTCATGTCTGTCTGTCTGTCCGTCCGTATGTCACAGCCACTTTTTTCCGAATCTATAAGAACTATGCTTTCAAACTCGGTAAGTACCTAGATGTATTCTGTGAACCGCATTAGGATTTTCACACAAAAATAGAATGTTTTTCTATTTTTGTGTGAAAAATGAAAACAATAAATTTTGGGGATTTCCCCATACTTTGAACTGAAACTCAATTTTTTTTTTCCATCACACCCATACGTGAGCCGTAGAAGTCCTCTATCTATGGATAGGTCTTCAAAAATGATATTGATGGTTCTAATATCATTTTTTAGAGACACTTCCAAAGTGGTAAAATGTATGTCCCCTGTAACTTCTAAAATAAGAGAATGATAAAACTACAAAAAATAAAAAAAAAGTTATTTGTCAAATTAATTAATTGTAAAAACTACTTGTAATGTTAAGAAAGCTACAATGCCGACATTACGAGCTTATATGACGTAATCTCACGTAAAATCTCGTCACAGATTACTATGAGCCTTCACAATCGTAGAAGGAATTGCATCATACCGCACGTAGGTGCCTAGTCAATGAACAAACTCCCCTCTTATATAACGACACACGAGGGCGAACACAAGGGGCTGGTTTGGCAGATGCATGACGAAACACACCTGCCTAGTTATTGTGTTCAACTATAACAGTAATAATAATTCTATTATTGCTGACCTTACTTTAGAAATGGCTATGCTAATAAAAAACAGTTAGAAATGTAAGCTTAAGTTTATACAATTTTTTTTTTATATATTTAGGACACGTCAATTTGACTTCACCTCACCTGATGGTAAGCTGAAGGTAAAATCTCAGGAAAGAGGGTCACCATTACATACACGTACTATGTTAACAATGGTGGCACTCAGCTTGACGGCCTCATCAGAGAGACACCCACCGGTCCCACTAGTGCTGCGACCACAATCCCCCTGCCCGGCTATGCACTTGCTGACCCCTGAACGCAATCAAACCGAAATTGGATTACTATGGAGGGTTTTTCGCAATCGTGCACAACTAAGTGTTTCTTCTAATTTAAAAAAAAAAACATATTCCTATCTAACTAGTTTGAGTGTCAATTTTGTTACTGTAAAAGCCCGAACTACGCTAAATCCTAACATTTTCCGGTAAATCTTAGGATTTACCAACGCGAGTTGGTAAATGTTTTTTTGTTGTTATTATACAAATCAATTCCGGCAATAATCTCTGTTGGGGTCACAGTTCTAACCGAACCTAACCCACTTTATTATTTTTGGAATATAATTTTTTGCAAAATAAAGCATTTGCTTAGTGTAAAAATAAGTAAAGTGGGTAATGTCTATACACAAAGAAAGCTATTTGAAAATACAATTAACTTGTGATCAATGATTAATAATCTACTCTATGACTTTTATATACTGCGTGATATATTACAGCCATGTGCAATGTGTGTAAAAGTTATTCTACTAAACAGTGCTGATAACGTAAAAACCTAATAAGTAGTCTGATTGAATCCCTAATAACCAATAAATTTGTCCCATGGAACTAATGAGAATGTTTTTTTCTCACTAATAGGTACCATCGTGATGGCGGAGCGCGCCCGGGAGAGATTTAGAATTCTCCCGGCCCGCCGAGCTCGCAACATGCTCGCCGCGCATCGCAGGCGACTCAGGCGCCGGAGGTCACTTAACGACCTCCGCCCTCCATGACCGCAGGCCTGGGGGTGGCGGGTGAGGCCGCCTATCACCCCAGCAGAAGCAGGCCGGGACGGTGGGGCGGCTAGCGACCCTCCCCTAAACCGGGGCAAGACGGGGACACCGTGGTTCCCAAACCCGAGGGGGCCATCTCGAAACCGGAGATGGCCCAGGGTCAGTCGGGGTGCGAGGGATATGCTTTATGGGCAACCTTACACCCCGGCGTCTATAGACCCGAGACGGCGTGCGGTTTTAGTCGGTTCAAACCCGACATAACCGAACCCGCTGCCGGCGGGGGGGTATCCGAAGAGATTTCCGCACGAAAAAAAAAAAGGTACCATCGTGAGTTCACCTTAGACCCGGCATTAGACACCTGAGATGACGTGCGATTTTGGTCGGTTAGAGTCCGACTTAACTACCTCCGCCGGCCGGCGGGGGGCCGGGGGATTTCTGCACGAAAAAAAGGTACCATCGTGAGTACTTACACAAGAATTTCTTTTGAATGTGGTAGTAGACACATGGTGTGTTCATATTGATGATTATTGAATTATTATTTTCGGTCCCTTGTAATGGGTGTTGCAATACTTGCGATGCGACATTGTAGCCGTCAACCATATTCCGAACCTGACCCGCTCGCGGGTTAGGTTAGAAACTTGAAAAAAAAAATGTAATATTTGTTCCGAACGTAACCCTCTTCCTAACCTGACCCGACGTCTCGTTCCTATCATAACCCGAATTGCGCAGATTGGTCATTCTCTCTAATCTTTCTCAAAATAAAAAAGTACATAATGTGTCAAATCAGTATTTAATATTTGGCATAGTTCGGGTACTTTGAGATAACTTTCACTTCAAACTACAAGACAACAACCATCTTTAGTCTCCCCGTGACCATGGCTGCTGAAAAGCAACCGAAACATCGGGATCAATGTAAAATATAAAATAACATCAAATAAACCGCGATAGAATCCGTTAAAAATAGTTTTATTTCAATGTATAAGTATTTTTTTACATCCATTCAATATCACTCTGGGGGAAGATCTCTTTCATTATCCTTAATCTTCTGCAGCTTTCACCATTTCTGTTCAATTTATACCTGCAGTATTTAGAATCAGAGCCTATATATAATTAATCGCAACATCGTATCTGACATGACCAGTTGAACACACAAAGTGGCATGATAGGTACATCACTGGCGCATATTGTGGACACAGGCAACATGGGTAGGTAAGTGGCGTCCATTGTTACATTGACACACATAAACCCGTCAATCATTGGAGGAAGATAGCGTCCGTCCGTCATTATACTGTTGTTGTAATGCCGTGATTAGTAGTTTTAGGGATTAAGTGATACTATTATTGTAACGCGTGGGTAGCTTTCGGAAAAGAAAAGTTTGTAATAGGTAGTAATTAGGCTGTGTCGGTGAAGTAGAAAACGAGTCATGAATTATCCTGATTGCAATATACTCACCCCCTTTTTTGTATATTATAAATATAATAAATAAATATTCTATGACAAATTACACAATCAGACCCATCTAGACCTAAACTAAGCAGAGCTTGTCATATGGGTTCTAAAATGCGGATAAACATACTTAAATAGTTTTTATTTTGTAAATAAATACATTTTATACATAGAAACACCCAGACCAATGCAAATATACACATTTGCATTGAGCGGGAATCGAACCAACGACCTTAGACTTAGCAGTCAAACGCACTACTGCTACGCCACAAAGGTCGTCAGTGAATATTATGTGGGAATAGTTTCCACAATGGGGTGAAGCCACTTTACTTGCCCAGATCGAAGCGAATAAAACCACACAATGTTCCGTTCCATCTAAGTCTTTTACCAGGGACCACGGGTATACTGGAGTACAGGGTACCCTAAGAAGAAACTACCCAGGAACCCTGACAGACTTTAACCACCAGTCATAAGTCACAATACAGGTGGTCTCGCCGTGAAATTTCGCCCCCATGGACTCACTCCCTCAAGTAAGAAATAAGTAGATGACTACTGGGTCACCCTATCCTGAAACATACTCACTACGAATCAATTTACCTACTACTTCGGACGTTTCTGACATTTTGTGTAAGTAAATCTCTTTCGTAGACCACGGGAAACGTCGAGGACATTGAAGTGCGTCGAAATTCTCGTAAGCAGATACGTGCCAAATGTGCCAATTATATGTGCGTACTTTGTAGCTCATTATTTGAAGCAGATTGCAGCAGCTTGCTATTATGTTATATTGGTGAGCATATACATACCTAGGTACTAAAAAAACATACACGTAGTCAAACAACATTACTTCTACGAATTACTCCTAAAAAAAACACACAAGGCTAACATGATTGTGCTTAATTCGAACGTATATCAAACGGTCAGCTACCTATACCAGTTAAGCTACGAGTATGAATAGTGCCACGAAACACACCTATATGTGCTCAAGTACCGAAGGCTGCATACATACTTATTGAATTCTGATCCCGTTCCCGCAACTCATAGGAACCTATTTCCGGGATAAAAGCTTATGTGTTATTCCGGACTATAATCTATCTTTGTGCCAAATTTCGGCCAGATCCGTTTAGCCGTTTTTGCGTGAAAGAGCAACAAAAAACAACAAAACAACGTGCGGAAATTCCCTCGGATATTAGACTTGAAATAAAAGCGTTAAACGATTTCGAAACGAAAACGAAACGAAAAAATCTGTCGAAAACTACTGATCACGTTGTTCGATTTCGTTGCTCTGATTATTCTTTGTTCAAAAATACAAAATATTAATAACTTGCATCGCCACGCGGTTTCACCCGGGTAAGTCTTGATCCCGTGGGAATTTCGGGATAAAAAGTAGCCTATGTTACTTAGGGATAATGTAGCATTCTAATGGTGAAAGAAATTTTGAAATCGCTCCAGTACTTTTTGAGCCAATTCGTTACAAACATACTTACATACAAATCTTTCCTCTTTATAATATTAGTATAGAAGTATAGATAAAGGTACCTCAAGGGTAGTCCCATTTATATTGGCAAATAAAAATCACGCGACATAAACGAATAATTCTTTGATTATACATGCAACATCAGGCCAGACCTGAAAGACGGCCACAATTAAATTTAAAACGAAAAATTCACTGAGAAAAAAAAATACCTGAGAGAGAAAACGGGGCCGGGGCGGCAACGCGTTGCGTGCTCCCCTTTTTCCGGGGGCAAGTCAGGGACACCGTGGTTCCCATAGTTACCCGACGGGGCTCATCTCGAAACCGGAAATGGCCATAGGTCAGTCGGTGTGTGAGGGAAATGCCTTACGGGCCACTTTACACCCCGGCGTCTGAAGACTCGAGACACATTACATAAATTACAACAAAAAGGGAGAAGACATGGGAATTTATTTTAAGTCTTTTGTAGCATCATTATTCAGTTCGAGTTGGTTTAAAATGCTATCATTTCAATGGTTTCACATATTCATTTGGAGTTATAGTCAAGAGAAGAACTGCTATTTTTATACAAGCTTATTCCAAATTTCATCATTTTAATTAAGTGTATAAGCTCTTAAAGCCAGCGTCCACCGGACGAGCTCGTTTGACAGACAAATAAAGCCGGTGACTGCTCGCCACATGGCTGCGCCCCCCAGCTAAGTTTTTTAGCGCTAATTAATCAAAAAATATGTCTTTAAAAATAAACCTTAAAACTTCAGTGATAAAAGTGAAATGGAACTAAATCTGCAGTCGGTGACCTCTTTAGAGTCTGAAGTTTGGAACGGAAGTCAACTTGTAGTTATGCAATTAAATACACACACGCTTGTATCTCTCTAAGGTAGGCAGCGGTGTAATAAATGTGTATCCAAAATATACAAGAACTAATATCATTGAGTGGCAATAGGCTGGGCACGTCTGTCGAAGGACGCAGAGCCGTTGCAGCAAACAATAGTTCTAGAGACAGCAAATTTGTAATAACCGGCAGGTGGGACCGCCTGAGATGGACTGATGAGTTAGAACAGGTGACTGGGATAGACTGGATGCGGAAGGCCTGGTACTTTGGGAGAGGCCTATGTCCAATTCTTGTAATCTGTTACAAATCGAACTGGTATTGGATACATTCCTTTTTTTTTTTTTTTTTTTTTTTTTTTTTTCGTGCGGAAATCCCCTCGGATACCCCCCCCGCCGGCCAGCGGGGGCGGTTATGTCGGGCTCGAACCGACTAAAACCGCACGCCGTCTTGGGTCTGCAGACGCCTAACCGTATTGATCATGACCGTCTACGTCACAAATCCACATCTCATCAACTCTTTATTTGCTTGTAATTTACAATGCTTATTCAAAAACAAAACAAAAGAAAATTGTTTACACAATTATGTCTTTAAAGCAACATGCTATTAAGTTCAGATTTGATTGATAGTAGTATATCTCTATTAAGAGGGGAAGATGGGAGACGCTGTGATTGCGCACAATTTGCTTTTCCTTTTGTTACAACAGAAATTTAGGGGAAGATACGAATTTGGGGCAAAATTATACTGTATTGAGTTTCGGATGCGGATTAGGGGGTGCTTTATTGCCTATATACCCTTAATATACTAATTTGTTCAAATATTTCATATGGGAACTCTTCAATGGCTACAAATAGACCTCTGGAATTAGGGTTAATTTGGCGTACACCCCGGCGCCGGCGTCTGAAGACCCGAGACGGCGTGCGGTTTTAGTCGGTTCAAGCCAGACATAACCGCCCCGCTGGCCGGCGGGGGGGGGGGTATCCCAAGAGATTTCCGCACGAAAAAAAGGGTTAATTTGGCGTGTTTGAACAAATCCCCAGATATGCCATTTGGTACCTTATTATTTTTTTCGTGCGGAAATCCCCTCGAATACCCCCCCCGGCCCGCTAACAATCATGTTTTTAAGTAATTCAAACTATAATGATAAATGGGTGATAATGTCGATCAAGTTTCATTATTTGAATGTTATAGAATGAATTTACCTACTTAAATCAATGTTTTATATTCTGCACTTGTATCGTAGTTAATATCATACTTTCTCATCAAATGAAAAATGTTCAAAGTATAGAAAAGGCATAGAGTTTAGTAACTGTCAATTACATCCATAAAAAAAGAAACAAAAAGTTCCAATTCGTAAACGGTAAATTATAAATATAATGCGGTCGTTGTCGCAACTGAGTTTCGTAACTACGAGTAGTAGTTACGACATAGAATTTTTTAATCTTGCTGAGCAAATAGTTGCAACGGAAGAGGGTAATAGGTAAGAAGCTGCCAAAAGGGTCACCGTCAACATCTAAGCGCTGTTCCCGATAGCCTTCTTCTCCTTTTGGTTTGAGTACGGCTTTTATGAAAGCAATTGCCGTGTGAACGCGTTCCTCCGCGAGCCTCGTTAGTTAATGAGCGGAGGGCCAGTTCTCGTAAAGATGTTCAGGAATAAGTCTCAATCTAGTCTCGATATCCCAAATGTCAAAAAAAAATCTTTAGAAAAAAGTAAGCATACAAAATGCTTAAAAATGTAATTGAAAAAAACATAGATTTTCAATATTTTCCACAAAATTTTGTTACAAGATCACCTTTTCCTTTAAAAAGAGAGCTATCGTAACAACATTTTGAGATCTGGGAGACTGAATTTTGATCATCAATTTTGATCTTTTTATTACGAGAACTGGCCCTCAGGTGTGTGTACCGTACCGGCTTGCAAGTAAGGTTGGTTTGGGTTCCGGAGATATTTGTGGGCCCTCCCCCAAACCGGGGCAAGACGGGGACACCGTGGTTCCCAAACCCGAGGGGGCCATCTCGAAAACGGAAATGGCCCAGGGTCAGTCGGGGTGCGAGGGATATGCTCTATGGGCAACCTTACACACCGGCGTCTGAAGATCTGAGACGGCGTTCGGTTTTAATCGGTTCAAGCCCGACATAACCGCCCCCGCTGCCCGGCTTTCCGAAGGGATTTAGGCACGAAAAAAAAAATAGTTTCAAAAAAACACCAATAAATTTTGATTAATTTTTGTATTATATGATGGTAGGTATGAGAATAGGTCGTAAAGTAGGTATTTTTCACTCTCTTACATATTCCAATCACGATTTTAGTATTTTTCTATTCTAGGATAATTTATATGACAGATGTACATAACATAGAATACGTCAACAAGTAACATATAATGTTCACCTCAATATCTTGAAGCAATCTAGTAAATGTAGGACTAGCGCGACAAAAGCACCTTATGTCAAGGCGAACTCCTGCGCAAGCAAAGAACACGGTCTTAAAGCGGTCACCTTTGCCACAAAGTACACAACCTTGCATTTTACAACAATCACATGTTGTATATATTACATTTGGAACGATTCCTTAATTAGGTTAGAAAAGGGATAATAAATAATAATAAATTAATATACTATGACATTGTACACAGCGCTTTCTAGACCCAAAGTAAGCATAGTTTAACTAGCTTGTGTTATGGGTTCCAGAATGCGGATAAACATACTTATATAGGTACTTTGTTTTGTAAATACCCAGACCAATGCAAATAGACATATGCATGCATACAAATATTTGCACTGATCAGGAATCGAACCCGCGCCTCCTGTCGTAGCAGTCGAATGCACTACCGCTACGCCACAGAGGCCGTCAAATAGTTATAGTTCACGGTATACTTTTTTGACCTTCTAAATAGAATAATATTATGTATACACATAGAACTAAAAGCACTGCGTACAAAAAAGTTATTTGGGGGACTTTTGTTAGCAGTGCATTGACATATATTTTTCTTTTTTATACCACTAAGGTGGCAGACAAGCACACGGCCCACCTGATGGGAAGCGGTTACCGCGGCCTATGGACGTGTGCAACACCAGTGGCGTCACACTCGCGCTGCCGACCCTGTAAAGGAAAGGGGATGGGAAAGGAGTTCGAAAGGGGATGGGAGAGGAGTTTGGGAGGGGATGGGAAAGGAGTTTGGGCTCCGGCACTCTCACTCACCAAACGGAACGCAACAGTTCAAATACTGTTACTTGGCGTCGATATTCTGTGAGAGGGTGGTGCTTTCCCGGTCGAGTCGGCCCATTTAATGCAACGGCCAAAATCTCTGTTGCTTGACTCTACCACTACTAAATAAATAAACTAAATCCGTACAAAAGGATACGAAATACCAACACCACCAGCACCGATAATATTTATGCTAGTGTTTAAAATCTAAAAACTATGCAATATTTATGACACATACGCATCGATTTATCGGTGCATTTCTAACGGAACAGTGCTATCATACCAATTTTTCGTAGCATGTGTGCTGGTGCCACGCATAAGTCACGCACTGGCTCATGGCACGTTCCAACAAACACAGTTTCCGTGGTTCGCAGACTTCTGTCCTTCGCGGACAATAGTTCCTCAGCTGAGCAAGTCCTTATTATTAAAAGATACTCATAAACATTAAAAAACAAACCGAGCAAAGCAAACTAAAAGAAACTTGGGTACTTGAGTTTAATTTTAATTCTAAATGAGTAATGAATAAGTAATTCATTTTAATATTTATTTACATTTATAAAATAATTTTACATACTTAAGTAGTGTTTATTTTTTGATATTTTTTCGACAGCATCCACATACAGTATACGTTTAAACGATTCAAATTATTCTCTAGAGTATCTTTGTTACTTAAATGTTTCAGTCAATAGAAAAGGTCTAAATTCCAAATCAATATTGTACAGATGAAAAATGCTGACCTGGCCAACTACCACAGCATTGGGGAGTCGATTCCCACACGCAACAATAATAATAGTAGTTTATGCAACTGTCATATAACATTAAAACACGAGAGTCTGTTTATATATCTTTATATATTACGTTTATATATATATCACGCGATAATAGGTTTACTCGAGTGTTTTAATACCTAAGTTATATGCAGTTTCATACACTACTTTATCTTCACTCATAGGAAAAATTGAAATTAAACAAAGTAGGTAGGTTACAAGGGTGCCATTTTATTCACAGTTCGAACTGCGCATGCGTGCGCATTTTTTCATATTCTGCCTAAAACCTTAGACTAGTTTAATGAATAAAAAAAGATAGCGATACTATAATAAGTTTTATTTTTAATTTTATGTATATGCGTTTATTATAAAGTGCGTATGTATAGAATCGTCTTTGAATTCGTAATTCGAATTTTTCGATTTGAGTGTAGATAAAATTATTTATGAGGTTCACCGATAAATTATTCTAAGTCTAGATAATTCCTGAAGTCTACATAACAAAGCCAAAAGAAATTTTTCTTTTTTTTTTTCTTTGTTTTCTAACACCAACACAAATCCAAGAGCAAAGTTATCTTCAAGAAGACCGTCTACAAATAAAACATCTCTCATTTATTTAACTTACGACAACTCACGCGTAATCAGCGCGGCGCTTGCGCATAGCTAATTAGCCTTGCGGTCAGTAGCAGAGGCGGCGACGCGGTGGCAACACTTTAAACACCGTTATCACAAAAAGTGCCGCCGCACGAAAAATACCACTTCGAGTTAAGAAAAATGTGCCACACATGAGGAATTTGAGATTGTCCGTTTATGGTTATGGAGTCGATATTTTGGGTTGTAGTTTTGACTCATTCGTTTGAACATTTATCATGGGTTTCTGTCTAAATCCTGATATAAGAACAATTTGTTTTTATCAAAAAATGTTTAGTGGTGAAGTGCTACGGAAAGCGAGGTCCCTGGAAATTCTCGACGGGAACAGTTAGGTTGAGGGTAATATCGCCCTTTTACCGGGGACCTGGGTTGGCTTGTAATTAGATTCTTTAAACTTCACTCACAGCTTACCACCAGGAGCGGTGACGTCATATGGAAGTCGATCAATCAGTTAGGCCACAACATAGGCCTCTCCAATGTGCACCATTGCCCCTGGTCAATGGAACCCGGACCCGGGTGTCCCACTTTCCGTATGCCGATTCGCGGCCGCCACTTTAGGACACGTTTGCTCCAGGCGGCCATCGGTCCTTCAGCTTATGTGGCCAGCCCATTGCCATTTTAGTTTGCTCATTCTGCGAGCTATGTCAGTAACTTTTGTTCTTCGTCGGATATTGACTTGCAATAAATAAACTAAAAAGTGAATTTTTCTAAATGTTAAACTAAATTTTGATTCAAAAATATAGCAGATGTGTCTTCTATACAAGACCCAAATTCGTTCTGGCGTGGGATACTGCTCTCATCTTTGGGATGGCCCTGCTCAGTACTTACTATATGTCTAGAGTCTGCAGTTGCGTAGAGATAGTGGCTCTTTAGCAGTATTTCATCGCCTCTACCATAGCGAGTGTTCCGATAAGCTCTTTCAATTAGTCCCACGCTCTCCTTTCCTTTACAGAATACATGCCAGGCTGAGACACCCCCTCATACGGTGCAAACAATGCCATCAAGAACCAAGCGGTTCGGCGCCTCTTGTCTTTGCCGCACCATAACGTTTCCTTCTTCCTACCATTCCATTAGTTTACCATCAGGCGAAGTAGTCACATTGGCGTGCCCAATATAAAAAAAATGTGCTTAAGCACATTTAATTAATTAATTAATAAATAATTAAACGTGTAATGAATATTAATTAATTAAATAATAAATTTAATAATTAATTAATTTAAAAAAAAAACACATTTCCTAAACACCTGTAAATGCCTCGTACGCCAAACCGGTTCTTTGTCAGCTCGACCTGACGATCACTCACTGACAATTTATACTTCCTACCTGCGCCTTTTTTATATACATACCTCATCTGATGTATAATAACTAAAAGTCTGTGTAAATTAGTGATAAGTAAGAATAGATCTGTTAAACATATAATAAGGTGAAATATTATGTATACTATACTAAACATGTAATCGCAATATAGAATGCGCGGCACTCCGCACAAACCTTAGTGGTTTATGGAATGCCGTGATAATGTAATTTAATTGTGTGATGTTGTAAAATAAATAAATAAAAATAAAAAAAAATAACCTCACCTCAGCCTGGCATGTGTTCTGTATAGGAAACGAGAGGGTGAGAACTAATTGAAAGAGCTTATCGGAACACTCGCCATGGTAGAGACGGTGAAATACTGCAATATCTCTACGCCACTGCAGACCGCACTTCGCTGCAACCTGTCGAGAGCATCTAGTGAGTACTGAGCAGGGCCATCCCAAAGATGAGAGCAGTATTTCACGCCAGAACGAATTTGGGTCTTGTATAGAAGACACCGCTGCTATATTTTTGAATCAAAATTAAGTTTAACATTAAGCAAAACTACCTTAATATAAACAAAAAAACATAACATAGCTTCACGCCTGTATCCCCGAAGGGGTAGGCAGAGGTGTATTACACACCCACGATTCGCCAGTTATGTTAAGGTCCCAATGTAATAGGGGGCGAGCCTATTTGCCATCTACCGGGCACATTATTAAGCGAGCGATAATTAACATTTATTAATGCACACATGACTACGAAAAGTCAGAGGTGTGTGCCCGGGGCGACTGGGGATCAAACTCGAGACCTCGTCTCAGCAGTCCGTTACGTACGCCACTGGGCTATCGCCGCTTGGATAAAAAAAAATAAAAAATATGCTATAGAATCTTATGGTCTCCGATCAAATTTTAAATGCTGACACTAGTGGTAAGGCCACGAGAGTAAAGTATGACATTTAAAACTGCATTAATATTGCGAAACCAATTATATATATAGCAAGCAAAACGCAACGATCGTGCGAACAGTTCATTGATAGCATTATTACACGGCTTACATAATTCTCATGAATGGGATGTGTACGCTCGAGTGCGTCTAATTACTTGCACGTACATACTTTGTCGCTGTCAGTGTTGCACTTGAATCTGGTGTCGTGTTGAGGCTTGCTATCAAAAAGTAATTTCATTTTGTATGGTTTATATAAGGTGTCACAAAATTAGGCCTCTGAATTTGGTGAGATGACTTGGTATCGACAAAATATGTATTTGAAACATTAAAAAATATCGGGTAAAATAAAATAAAAATATATATATAAAAAAAAATACACCACCAGCGACCAGTGACGCTACGAGCACACGTGACGCTGGTCGCGATTTAGGTATTTCCCACACTTCCGCTTGGAGAATACTGCGAGGACTGCACGCCTACCACGTGCGTCACGGGCTCGTCGCGTCACGTGACGCTGGTCGCTGGTGGTGTTTTTTTTTTTTTTTTTTTTTATATTACCCTATTATTTTTTTTGTTTCAAATACATATTTTGTCGATACCAAGTCATCTCACCAAATTCAGAGACCTAATTTTGTGACGCCTTATATAAATTCAAAAAAAGTCCGCCGATAACCCTGGGGTTATCATTTTGAAGGCTTATACGGGATGCCCAGCAATGGACATTTGGGGAGGACACCGTGTGGTTTTAGTCGGTCCGATTCTTGCACACCCATCTCATCATTGACGCCGATGGGGTGTAGCCCAAACCTAAAAATTACCCCGTCACTTGGTTGTCTCTGTCTGTCACTAGTTTCTAAGTCAACACTATGAAAAGATACATTCATTATGTCACATTTCCTGCAGATGTGAATTAAAACCATGTTTTTCAGTTCTTCTAAATTAAGGTGGGTTTATTGCCGTCATTTCTGAGAATTTTCTAACCGAGAAAACCTAATAAAACTCTTTACTTGAACCTTTTGAACAACAGTCGCAAAGCAATAAGTTGAAGGCTTAAGAAATCAAGTTACCTCCAAACCTCAAATTGTTGTAACGATACCAATCTCTCCATTCAGAGACCACACTACAATTATGTACAAGGTCGAATTAAATATATGCATAAGTTAGTTCCAGTAAAAAACTTTAAGGAAGTAGTCCATTCAGGTTTTATTTTAAACTAGCGGCCCGGTACGTGCTTCGCTACGTCAAAATGATCCGCCATGTATTGAATTCAAGGGCTTACCCGGGGTGCCCGGCAACGGACACTTGGGGAGGATCAATCCCTTCGGATACCCCCCACCGGCCAGCGGGGGTGGTTTTGTCGTGTATCGACTAAAACCGTACGGTGTGCGGACGAAAAAAAAAATCTGAGAGATTTTCTTAATATTTTTTTCCGTAAGAACCTTGTACAGAGTATTAGAAAACTACAAAAAAAAATCAGCCAAATCGGTCAAGCCGTTTTCATGCTATGTCGTGACAACGGAAAACGGGTTTCATTTTTATATATATAGATAAATTTCCACCTTTCAAAATTGACTTCTTCACTCTGTGGCGTAGCGGTAGTGCATTCGACGCGGGTTCGATTCCCGCTCAGTGCAAATATGTATATTTGCATTGGTCTGGATGTTTCTATGTATAATATGTATTTATTGACAAAAAAAAAGTATTTAAGTATGTTTATCCGCATTCTAGAACCCATATGACAAGCTCTGCTTAGTTTGGGTCTAGATCGCGTTGTGTACTTTGTCGTACTATATTAACGGTCGAGCCTTCGGCTTTCCGAATAAATAAATGAATATTCTAGGACCGGCTAGACCCAAACTAAGCGTAACTTGTAATATGGGTTCTCGAAAGCAGATGAACATATTTATATACTGTTTTCTTGATATTGTCGGAAGTTTACGCAAAATCAGATATTGAAACCAACTATTTTTTGTCTTATTTTATTATTTACACTTATCCCGACGTTTAGGTAGCTTTTCAGCAGCCACTCTCTTCTTTACATCCAAGCGCCAATCCTGTTCACGTAAACTTAAAGCTTGTACCTAGTAAGAAAGCTCCAAAGTGTGCAAGCTTTTACGGAAGCGACTTGTCTGACGCTCACCCCGAATAAAGCCTGCACCAGAGTCTCGTCCGCCAATCAAGTGTACCACTAGGTCAAGTTCACTTACACTTGAAGATCTTGGTGCCAACCCTTGAACCCAACCTATTTATATACATTTATTATAAATACACACATATATTACTATGTTAATATCCGACAGACATATACAGCCGAAACTCCACCTCAAATATGTGGCTTAAGTCAACAATAGTGCCCGGAATACGGCAATAGGCTTACCCCTATTACGTGGGACCGAATACAAAGATGGGTGATAAGTGGGTGTTAATTTGCCTCTGCCTAACCCTCAGGGACAAAGGCGTAATTGTATGTATAAAAATAATAATAAAGCTCGAAGCGGCCGTGGATGGTCTAATTCAAGTTATCGTACTCAAAGTGCTGTTACAATCATAAAATGTTAATGTTAACCAGAATTCGGTATTTGCATAACACTATCAGAAATACCGTGTATTGCTATTGTTCACTTTAAACGGGGATTTTCCCCTAATATTTATGATATTACATTTATATATTTACCACACTACATTAAGATAATTTATTACGTTAACACCTCCATTGAAGCTAAATTGCTTTTGTTAGCAGTGAGTTCACGTCGCTAGAGTAATGACCAGGATACGAATCCGGGACCTTTCGATCGTATGGCCGACTCCTTAACGAGTAAACTACGGACGACGCTTCTAATTATAGTTTTTGATAGAAATTATCAGTATTGATTTAAGAATGAATCATGAATTTGAAAGTTACTACGTTTTGTTACTAATTTTAATAATTTCTGGCGCTCGCGCTCGTCCACTTCTTAATATTTCTCAGACACCTGTATTTCTTTTGTGTTAGATAGCCCATTTATCGAGGAAGGTTATATCATCACGCTATTACCCAGGAGAGCGGAGCAGTAATCATAAATGTCAACAAATTGGGCGAATTTCCATCCATTACTGTAGAAATCATAAATTCGGACATGTTTAGGACAAATGGGTGCTACCGGGGCGAAGTGTGCCAGGAGCGAAGCACAGCAGTAGCTGGTACAGCTGGTAGGTAAATAAAGAATAACACATTAATAGGTTCTGGTACCAAATTCTTCGGGAAGGAAGTGGGGCAGGTAACATAAGGTTGGCGGCTACCAAGGCCTATAAACTTACTAAACTCTCAACTGGAGCTGCCTAGTTAGCGTCAGAAATGCTACAGTACCTATACTGTTGTTTGAAAGAATTTTCTACGAGGCGGAGGTGCCACCAAGTTATTTTTTTATACCACTAAGGTGGAGACAAGCACACGGCCCACCTGATGGGAAGCGGTTACCGCGGCCGTGGACGTTTGCAACACCAGTGGCGTCACACTCGCGCTGCCGACCCTGTAAAGGAAAGGGGATGGGAAAGGAGTTTGGGAGGGGATGGCAAAGGAGTTTGGGAGGGGATGGGAAAGGAGTTTGTGCTCCGGCACTCTCACTCACCAAACGGAACGCAACAGTTCAAATACTGTTACTTGGCGTCGATATTCTGTGAGAGGGTGGTGCTTCCCCGGTCGAGTCGGCCCATTCATGCAACGGCCAAAATGACTGTTGCTTGACTCTACCACTCTTAAAAGATGGCTGGCTCCAAATTCGAAAGCAAATCCCGTTATATTACTCCTAAAATACTAAATCTAAAAATTTATGATAAGACGACAACTACAGAAGTAACGATGTCATATAAAGGTTGACTGTCCTAGAATCATGAGAAACAAATAGGTATCATAAAGTTCATAGATACAATTCTTTATTATCTGTAGGCCTACCACGAAACGTACATTGCAATTGCGGAATGAAATTTCGAGCAATCAGTACCATGAAATGCATTTATCCTGCAATCGGGCACAGGTGACGGCACATGACAGTTCATTCAGCATGAACCCTACCACGAGACGAGCTGAAACCGCAAAATTCGGAATTTTCACAGCCCGCCAACAAAAAATTAAAGTGAAAGCACGATACTATACGACTTATTTCAAATGGTCGGAAGGTTATCATAATCAAATACAAAAGAATGTATTTTTTAATATGTTGGTTTATAATAGTTTTTAATAAACTATTATTAAAATCTCCTTGATATGTTTGATTCAGTCCCGAACATACTTTATGGTTCCGACGGAAAGAAAGATTCGAAGTAACTTCATGCTTCCTTAATGACCCTTATTTTTTGTTTGTGTTTCATCAAGCGGGCCCTCAATTGCGGAAGTACATTTCATGGTAGGCCTACCAATTTTTTTATTTGATACCTCACATGAACTATACTGACTAAAAAGTAAACTAAGATGAGAGGCTCTGGCACAGGCTTTGCTATCAGAGTTAAGCGATTCAGTCGGTAGTCGCTCTCGTAAAGTCAAAATAAAGTAACCCACAACGAAAGGAGGATTAGAGATCGGTCCATGGGCTAAAAACTGCAAGTTTAGAATGCAACTGGAATAGGCGCTCGAAAGCGTGATACTGACTGACTGGACAGGACCAAGGACAATACGAATGACTCAAAGTCAACAGAGCTGGTCTCAGATCTAATCATAAATGTCCTGTTATAAACATGAGACGCTATGACTCATGGTAATCATCGTAAAGGAATAAGATGTCGTATAAAGTGTGTCAAGACAAGTCGTTTTTTTTTAAATATAAACATATATACTCACGCCTTTTTACCTCCGGGGTAGGCAGAGACAACAGCCCGCCATCTGCTCTGTCCTTACATACTTTACGAGCTTCCTCTACTGTCATTAAACCTTTCACGCGAGCCCGCCGGTTTCAAGTGCTTCAAGAATTGCCCCTTTTTGTATACCTCATTAATTAGATCAGTTCTGCGAGGTCGACCCCGGCTTGTCTGCCCACTTACATCTGCCTTATATACTTGGCGTGTCATTCGCTCAGTACTCATTCGTTCCAAGTGCCCAAACCACCTTAGCATACCCTTGTCAATTCACGTAACAACATTTTTTAAATATATATGGGACTATTGCCGTTTAACAGTCACGTTTCCAGATAGAGAATTTCTCAACATAAAACCCAATAACACTGCTCACCCAGGAATCAAATCCGGTACCTTACAGCAGTCGCAATCTCTAAATCTGGGTTCAGATAATGAATCAAATAATGTCCTGTTATTTTTTAAAGTTAATTTCCCGCGAGATCTTGTAAAAACATTACATAACTTCACGCCTGTATCCCCAAAGGGGTAGGCAGAGATGTATTACACACCCACGATTTGCCAGTTATGTTTAGGTGCCAATGTAATAGGGGGTGAACCGATTGCCATCTCATCATCGATTGGCACATTACTAAGCGAGCGATAATCAACATTTTTAATACACACATAACTACGAAAAGTCAGAGGTGTGTGCCCTGTGGGATCGAACTCGAGACTTCGTCTCGGCAGTCTGTTACCGGGCTATCGCCGCTTTTTTTTCTAGATCTTTTATATAATATAGCACTAACAACCCGCTTCGGTTTATCTGAGTGTTTTAACTCAATTATATAATATAGCACTAACAACCCGCTTCGGTTTATCTGAGTGTTTTAACTCAACCCATCGTAATTTAAATATAATAATATATATCCTATGTCCATCTAGGGTAATGTACCTTTCAAATGAAGATTTCTTTCCAATAAATGCAGTGGTTACGACGATTACCCTCAACATATAAACAAACTTCTTTTTTTTTTCGTGCGATAGATTTATTTCCTTTTATCGTACAATGCGACTAAGGATAAGGTTGATTTCACAACGACGGCAATAGACCCATCCCCTAATCCTATTACTTAAACCCAAAAATCATAGTTGGCAAAATTTGTCAATACACATCTCCCTACTCCTTCGGTGTTTAACAGATGTGGATTTATAAAAAATGCAATATCACTGTATGATAATAACACAATTCTTTACTGATATAAAGAGTTGTTTTGCGCATACGCAGACGCACCGGTGCACGAACAATATTGAACTCGACACACCTGTATTGGCCTGTATGGTGTAAGCTAAGACTTCCGCCAGATGACAGGAAGCGGTTGGACTTGTTACAGACGATGTGTATTTTTGTTTTATTTGTGACATTAGGCTGAGGCTTCACTAGACAGGAAAATGCGATACGATGAAACTAGATAAGCCATAATAAAGGCTATGGCTACACTACTTGCGGTCAAGAAAAGCGGTTATGCACTTACGCTACAATATATAGCCACTCGTATAATTTTGAAGTGCTTTTAACAAGTCGTAACTACAAAGGAGAAATCTAAACGAATATAGGAACTCTTGTACGATATTAAATAAACGATTTGATTCGATTTGTATGAATGCGCTAATCACAGGACCTACCAGTGCGATTTGAAAAAAAAATAGCATCTGGTAGTACAGTTCTTGGGGAAAACTTTGTGATCCTTTGGAGCCGAATAGTGAGAAAAAAAGGTCAGGAAAACGCGGGTGAGCGGCTTCCCGAATTGAGTAGAGAATAGGCGGGTGAAACTACGAGGCACTTTTTCAGATAGGTTAATAACGCCATTGCCGAGATTATCTATACAAATCAAATCATATTTATAAATATAATAATATAAAATTTACGGCGGCGATAGCCCAGTGGCGTATGTAACGGACTGCTGAGTCGAGGTCTCGAGTTCGATCCCCAGTCGCCCCGGGCGCACACCTCTGCCTTTTCGTAGTTATGTGTGCATTAATAAATGTTAATTATGGCTCGCTTAACAATGTGCCCGGTAGATGGCAATAGGCTCGCCCCCTATTACATTGGGACCTTAACATTACTGGCGAATCGTGGGTGTGTAATACCTCCACCTACCACCTCTGCCTACTCTTTCGGGGATACAGGCGTGAAGTTATGTTATAATATAAAATCTAGTGGGACGGAAATCACACAGTGATTGTCAAACTTCGGGCCAAACTTAGATATTTTTGTTGCAGTATTTTTTATTCAAAATTACAGACCCTTAGGCTTTATGCATATTATTCGACGCGTTTATATTTCAGTTTCTTTCAGAGTCTGGTTGTTTTATGTAAATATGCAATATACGTATTGTCATTGTCACTCAAATGTCAAAGTCAAATACGCGTTACTCTGATAAATCGAAAGAAACTCACTTGTAAAAGTTTTTTAGGGACAATTTGTATGGTAGGTACCCGAAACCTTGAACGTACAAACCCCAAAATCTAATCAGTTCTTCCCATTAACCAAACAAGATGATTGGCGAAAGAATTTTTTAAATCAATTAAGTGGTTCTTGAGTTATTGGGTAAAAAGACATTCAGACATCCAGACCAACAGACAGACCGACACAAAATTTTTTTTTGCTTAATTAGACTTAGAATCATGTGAAACGTCGAGAAAAGTGATAAAAAGTGGGTGTAAGATTTTGATTTTTTTTCGCGTGATTTTAAGACTTCGGTGTACACCTGGTTGGTGGCCCGAAGTAACTAATATTATATTACAATTTAATCGCTTACTTTTAGTAAATCGCTTCGCGTACTAGTGTAACCTCAACCTAATGGCTAATATGAATAATTATCAAATTAAACTTGTTGATTTTAACGACGACATCAGAAGGTATGTAATGAAACCGTTGCATTATTTTATTAATCAATATGTTTATAAACTACATAATTAAGCTTTCCGTGGATGCTTGCTACTCTGTGAATGTGTGAAGGAAAGAGGTATGATGTTCCTACAACACAAATTGAGGATCCTCCGACCAGGCAAGGTGATCACGCCTGACGAGCCGCGGCCCAACCATTGCCGTTGGAATGTCGTAATATATGTTATAACAGAGCGCGAACTTCAATTTCGCGATTCAGGATCGGTAGTGACGTATGTATCGAAGTAGTTCAACTTGTCACTCGATGGCGCTGGGTATATGTGGTATCGCCGCAAATGATTGAAACAATAGAGGTGCTTGTAGCGCGTTATCATTGGTAAAGTTAATTAGCCTATTGCAGTCCACTGTTGGACATTGGCTTCTCACAATGTGCACCATAACCCCAGTTCAAATAACATAAGTGTATTACGTTCCGGTTGCCCAATTTAATATCAAATTACGTGTTTCGTCAAAACATGTATTCCATACAGTTACATCACCCGGTGTCAATAATTTCTCAGAAATCGCACCGAAGCCTTTAAATATATCATTTGGTTGAAAACTCATTAGTCAGACCTATAACATTTTACTACCTATCAAAAGCAGGAAATATGATACAGCCTTACACAAGTGATAACTTAGGCCTTGAATATGCAATTAGATGTTCAAAATCCACCTGGGGCATAGAAAAAGTGACATTCTACTAGTGGTATCGCTACGAAACGAACCTTCAAAAGTCCAAAATACATGGGAGAGAAATTATTTGTCGGTATGTCACGTGTAACCAATGTCATTTTAATTTCAGACTTTTGAAGGTTCGCTTCGAAGGGATTCCACTAGTAGCGGTTAAAAATCGCTTTTAAAGCGAATTCGTTGCTATTCGTTATCAATGGATCACGTGATACTTCAATGATTATAATAACTAGGACGGTTACCAGCTTTGCAATCAACCCAAACTTAAGCGTAGCGAGACTTGCCTATCCAACAATAGGTCAACGTGACCGGTCGACTTTTTCCATTGATTTGGTTTTTCGGTGAATATTCCTCGATGGTAAGACCGATCTGGACAGTCAACCCCTTACGACACTCAGTAATGTCTACTTGATCACCGTGGCAAATTTGGTCTAGATCGGTCAAACGGTCTCGGAGGAGTATCATTTGTAAGAAATGCAACTTTGAAACCAAAGACGCTTCGCTCGCCTTCGGCTCGCTACGCTTAATAATAATATAATTTGAATTTAGTTAAGTCCATTTAATGGTTATGTCAATCTCATATTCCATTTCCACTGGCGTTATCGCTAATAGAATGTCACTTTGTCTAAAGGCCCTGATATTTAACCGTAACGAACCTACTTAACTTCTTATACAAGCAACTGATCGGAGCTGGAAGGTTTAACGAGAATACTACAATTATTTTTATAAAATATTAGAACCAACTTAAAAAACCAAGAAGGGACTAAAATGTCAAAAATAACAAAATTACAGATTTAATTCAGAAAACAAAATGCACATAAGACTTTTCTGTTGAAGTCGGTGCTAAACCAAAGAAGTTTTAGGTAGAAATGTAGTGCCATCTAATGCAAATGTATAACCTTAGTGACATATACGAGTGTTGATGACATTATCAGACGTTTTTAATGGATTTGGCACAGACTTCAACAGAATAGTGTACAAACGCAAAAACGCATAACGCCTACGATACCTAAATTCAACAGAAAAACAATTTTTACACGTATTATCTGTCTTTCTTTCGATATGTTTGTTCCGACTAATCCCGTAGTGGCTGGACCGATTTACACGAGATTTTCACAGGTAAATAGCTGATGTTATAAGGCATAACTTAGCTATTAAGATTCTGCATAAGAAAATAAAACCCAGATCATTAGTTATAAGTCCATGACTGCAGACGATGTAGATACTAACTCAAGGTACCCAAAAAAGAGAAAAGCATCTTTATCGCAACCTAAAAATTACCAAACACTTTTAATAAGTAACACAAAACCGGTAAAGTAGCTTCGAAGAAGATATCAGACGCAAAAAAGAATTCACAATCCATTGCCTACCAAGCTCATGTACTTAACACCAGTATTAGAAGAACCAAGCCATGGAGACCACAGATGAAATTGTTGCGTAACTAGAAGCGAGCAATGAACGGTGAATGGGCAATGACCGCTGGTGAAAAAAATAGTGTCGGTTGTCTCTGGCGCGATTTGATCGAGTGTCACGATTGTGCTCAACGGTGGTTATGCTCTAACAGACAAATTGACAAAGTACAAAGGCTTTAATCGGCGGAAAAAATAATTTGGTCTCAGTGTGGTGACGATGAAGTTTATTTTTAAAAGAGCGTAGTAATTTTAGCGACGCGGCAGCCTAGTGGTATGGGTAATGGACTGCTGAGACGAGGTCTCGGGTTCGATCCCAGGTTTTACCATGGCACACACCAATGACTTTTCGATGCTTTTCGAAATTATGTGTGTATTTATCGCAGGTTTATAAGTGCCCGGTTAATGGCAATAGGCTCGCCACCTATTACATTGGGACCTAAACATAAACTGGTGAAATGTGGGTGCTAGCACCTCTGCCTACCCCTTCGGGGATATAGGCGTGAGTTTATGTTATGTTATGTAGTAATTTTGTAGATAGTGGAGCACGAATGAGCCTGTGAAGTCCCAATCTATAATTGAATGTTAATTTTAAGTAGCAGAGTGCTGTATTTCGTAGTTTGTTGACGGTTTATGTGCTAAACGTCCCCTTACTCGAATAAAACACTATGGGTTTCCAAGGCGTGACCCTTGAGGCGTGTTGCTTAATATCAAATTTGACCAAGAGCCCTATGCGCTCGCCACACTCTCCGCGTAAGGTTGTGAAGGCCTGTCGACCAACAACCCACACCACACACAAAAAAAAGCGGCCAAGTGCTAGTCTGACTCGCCCATTAAGGGTTCCGTAGCAGCAAGTAACATAATGTTTTTTTTTAATTTTTATATTTGAGTTGATTGAATGAAAGGTAAATTGCGGTTTAAGATGTATGACGTATTAAAAAAAACTACTTACTTGATCTCGTTCAAAACAATTATCGTTGGAAGTTTACATGGTTATGTACATCATATATTTTTTTTAGTTTTATCATTCTCTTATTTTAAAAGTTACAGGGGGGGGGACACATTTTACCACTTTAGGAGTGTCTCCCGCGCAAACTATTCAGTTTAGAAAAAATGATATTAGAAACCTCAATATCATTCCTACCTCAAACGATAAAAAAAAAATTTTGAGTTTCAGTTCTAAGTATGGGGACCGCCAAAATTTCTTGTTTTTTTTTTCTATTTCTGTGTGAAAATCTTAATGCGGTTCACAGAATACATCTACTTATATACCAAGTTTCAAAAGCATAGTTCTTATAGTTTCGGAAAAAAGTGGCTGTGACATACGGACGGACAGACAGACAGATATGACGAATCTATAAGGGTTCCGTTTTTTGCCAATTGGCAACGAAACCCTAAAAAACACACATTTTTTGTAAATACAACCGTTTGACTGCTAAGTCAGAGGCCGCGAATTCTAATCCCGCTCAGTGCGAATATTTGTATGCATTCATGAAATTTGCATTAGTCTGGGTGGTATAATATGTTTGTATTTACAAGCAAATAATCTATCTACGCTTACTTTAAGTCTAGATAGCGCTGTGTAGAATGCAAAATAATACTTTTATGTTGGTATAGGTCCTACTACTAGACGTCAGCGCCATGATTGGTACGGAGCGCGAGTGTGTGGGCCACCACAGCCTCCTTCTTCGAGCAAGTAATGCTCGAGAAGGAGGCGGCGCGGCGGTACGGGCCCGGGAGAGATTTAGAACTCTCCCGGCCCGTCGAGCCCGCAATATGCTCGCCGCTCGACGCAGGCGTTACCTGAGTTCACTGAACGACCTCCGTCCTCCATGAGCGCAAGCCTGGGGGTGACAGGTGAGGCTGCCTGTCACCCCAGCAGTAGCAGGCCGGGGCGGCGGCGCGGCGCAAGATCACCATGGTTGCCACACCGGAGGGGCTATCTCAAAGCCGTAGATGGCCCAAGGTCAGCTGGGGTGCGAAGGATTTGCCTCACCTTACATCCCAGCATTAGTACCGAGACGGCGTGCTGTTTAGTCGGTTCGAGTCCGACGTAACCACCCCCACTGGCCAGCGGGGGAGTGTATCCGGGGAGATTGCCGCACGAGAAAAGAAAAAGGTACCTACTACTAGACGGGCACTACGGTACAAAAATTTGGTATCGATTTAAAACCACAAACTGACGTCTACCTTTTTTTAGCTGTCATACATATTACATTACAAGAAGAAGCGTTATGACTATACAGATAAGTATCTATTTTCTGCGTCCTGTTCCAAATTCAAATTTCAAAATTTATTCTCGTCTTATCCAGGACCAATGACACAATTTTTACTTTAAATCTCTAAATGTTAGTCTCTATATCTAATTTGTACATAACTCCGTCCTCCATGATCGCAGGCCTGGGGGTGGCAGGTGAAACCGCCTGTCACCCCAGCAGTTGCAGGCCGGGACGATGGGGCGAATAGCGCCCCTCCTCCAAACCGAGGCAAGACGGGGACACCGTGCTTCCCAAACCCGAGGGGGCCATCTCGAAACCGGAGATGGCCCAGCGTCAGTCGGGGTGCAAGGGATATGCTTTATGGGCAACTTTACACCCCGGCGTCTGAAGATCCAAGACGGCGTGCGGTTTCAGTCGGTTCAAGCCCGACATAACCGCCTCCGTTGGCCAGCGGCGGGGTTTCAGAGGGGATTTCCGCACGATCATTAAAAAAGGCACATATAGGTGAATAAAGTGCGATGTAAAATACGATTGCGTAAGCGCACACCCAAAAATGGCGATCGTAACCTTCAAACGAACTTACTGTAGGTATCTACAGATTCCGGGGCAAGACGGGGACATCGTGGTTCCCAAATCTGAGGGGGCCATCTCGCAACTGGAGATGACCCAGGGTCAGTCGGGGTGCGAGGGATATGCTCTATGGGCAACCTTACACCCCGGCGTCTGTAGACCCGAGACGGCGTGCGGTTTTAGTCGGTTCAAGCCCGACATAACCGCCCCCGCTGACCGAAGGGATATCCGCACGAAAAAAAAAAAGGTATCTACAGATTCAACAGTTAGTGTGATCTTATTTACTAAACCCAAATATGTACGGGGAAATAAAAACATTGTCTCAGTTATACGTACTTATACGTAACGATATTAAAGTAGGTAGTGGCCATTAGCATAATTATGAATAAACGAGTAAAACACACGGAATTAACATAGATGATGACGCTAGACAATGATAAGCGAGTTTAAGCATTCGTAGAATAATATTAAGCCTAGTGGTATGGGTAATGGACTGCTGAGACGAGGTCTCGGGTTCGATCCCAGGTTTTACCATGGCACACACCAATGACTTTTCGAAGTTATGTGTGTATTTATCGCAGGTTTATAAGTGCCCGGTTAATGGCAATAGGCTCGCCACCTATTACATTGGGACCTAAACATAAACTGGCGAAATGTGGGTGCTAGCACCTCTGCCTACCCCTTCGGGGATATAGGCGTGAGTTTATGTTATGTTATGTTGTTATTAATTCGTATTTTTACAAGCTTTTTCTCTAAGCGAAGTTTCTCTATTCGTAGTTATGTGTGCATTAATAAATGATAATTATCGCTCGCTTATTAATGTGCCCGGTAGATAGGCAATAGGCTCGCCCCCTATTACATTGGGACCTCAACATAACTGGCGAATCGTGGGTGTGTAATACACCTTTGCCTACCCCTTCGGGGATACAGGCGTGAAGTTATGTTATGTTTTTCCTTTGCTCAGTCAGTTTGTTAGTTGGTGTTGAGGCGTGCATCGAAACGCAATCGGCGGCTGCGCGGCGCAGAGATCTCTTCGATACATTCTTCACGACGGTGAACCGGCTTATTAATTTGTTAATTTCCTCATTACATCCTTGAGATTACAGTCCACAGTTTTATTCATAGTCGTTAGGACCCTTAACAGTAGGTATGGGTCAAATCTTGGAAGCTCAACTAGAACCGCTTCCTGCTGTTAGATTACAATGCGATAATGTACTACTATGAAGCTGATCTGATGATAGAGTCGGAAGTTGTACATAGGAACTCCTGAACTAATCAAGATAAACCAATCGAGTTTGGGCTCATTTGTTTTCTCTTGGCAAATCCAAGTTTCTATGACCATTCATAGAAACTTGTGAACTTTTTATTAGAAAGGTCTTGGTCAGACTCGAAATCGGTATAGCAGAACCGGCGATATGACCAATAAAAAGCGGCCTAGTGCGAGTCGGACTCGCCCATGAAGGGTTCCTTAGCAGCAAGTAACATAATATTGTATTTTTTAATTTTCATATTTGAGTTGATTGAATGAAAAGTAGGTAAATTGCGGTTTACGATTTATGACGTATTAAAAAAAACTACTTTTCAGTTCTAAGTATGGGGAACCCCCAAAATTTATTGGTTTTTTTTTCTATTTTTGTGTGAAAATCTTAATGCGGTTCACAGAATACATCTACTTACCAAGTTTCAACAGCATAGTTCTTATACTTTCGGAAAAAGTGGATGTGACATACGCACGGACAGACAGACAGACATGACGAATCTAGAAGGGTTCTGTTTTTTGCCATTTGGCTACGGAACCTTAAAAACGATAACCGACCTCGGCGCGGGCGGAGCCGCACGCATCAACTAGTATCAAATATAGAAAGACATACAAGTCAGCTACTGTTCCGGTTCAAAGTGCTACATCACGTAGGCGAAGTTTTTAAAGTGTTTGAGTTTTGGACCATATACTCGTCAAAGTTCAAAGTCTGGGTCAAATTAACACAAAAAATCTTGAGATGGTTCGATGAGGATGTAAGTGGTGTATCGTGAAGACCTTATAAGGGCCTTCGCTCCTTATCAATGCGTGAGACAAAAGACAACATAACATAACATAACTTCACGCCTGTATCCCCGAAGGGGTAGGCAGAGCTGTATTGCACACCCACGATTCGCCAGTTATGTTGGGGTCCCAATGTAATAGGGGGCGAGCCTATTGCCATCTACCGGGCACATTACTAAGCGAGCGAAAATCAACATTTTTAATATGTGTATACAACTACGAAAAGTCAGAGGTGTGTGCCCGGGGCGACTGGGGATCGAACTCTAGACCTCATCTCGGCAGTCCGTTACGTACACCACTGGGCTATCGCCGCTTTATATCAGACAAAAGAGCAAAATAAAAATGGCAAAAAAACAGAAAAGACCAGACTAGGCACCCTGGCTTCAAGAATACTCAAGTCTACTTAAGTCTACAAGAATACTTAAGTCTACACTATCTACACTTCTAGACTAATGTAAAGGAAAAAAATTATACAGAGGAAAGATTTGTATTTTTAGATTTTTGTATGTAACGAATAAACTTAAAAACTACTGGACCGATTTCAAATATGCTTTTACGGTTAGAAAGCTACATTATCACTGTGTAACATAGGCTATATTTATAACTAGAAAAAATTAGAGATCCTTAGAAATCCCTAATAAAACCTACCCAAGGTGTAAATAAAATTAATCATAAAATGTCTTTCATCGCATGCGCTGCAAAAAGTATTGATGATAGAACAAAAAAATGTTGAAATAAAACTATTTTTAACGGATTCTATCGCGGTTTATTTGATGTTTTTTTATATTTTACATTGATCCCGACGTTTCAAGCAACCGAAACATCAAATAACATCAAATAAACCGCGAAATAGTTTTATTTCAATGTGTAACATTCGCGTAAACTTCCGACAATATCATGTAGACAGTACGGACTGCAAACAGTAGAAAAAAATTGTATAATATTATAGAACATATCAATATCTACAAAAAAAATCCGTTCCCGCAGGTGGAACACGAACACGTGAAGCACGGTTAGAAATATTTTTTTGACCCTCTATGACCTATGCTTCTTCTATGACCCACGCCGAGCGCATTTTTAACATGTTACATTTTTTTTTCTCGAAAACGGTAACTTTTGGCGAAAAACTTTTCAGACATTTATTTTAGACTTAAAAATGGCCTATCGATTAAAATGTTTCCGACTGCAAGAATGTTCACCAGTTAGAAGTCATGATATTTTTCCCGTAAAATTTTGGTTTTTCCCCCTTCCACTTTAGTTAAAGTTTTAATTTTATAGGTTTATTATTAAAAGTTGTTGGTATTCAGGTATACTATGGGATAAAATTAGAACGGTTCGAATATCTTTCATGGAACGTGAAATTTTGAGGAAAAACTGATTTCACAAAAAGTGAGGCCCTACCGTCCCCTTAGGCCGGATTCCACCCGTTCACGAACTTAAACTAAGTTTACACCAAAGCAATTTTTGACCGCAGTTTGGAAGCGATCGGGGCATAAATGCGACCGTGAGAGTGCCGCAAATTTTGGGAAGTGGAACCATACATACATACATATATATATATATATATATAAACTTTTTAACCAGTGGTCATTTCGGACTCAGGGGGTCATAACTAGACCTCCTATGAAGAATTTTTTTTTTAATTCGACAGTAGTCAAGAAACCAATAGGTAGATCAATTTCATCGAAATCTACCTAAAAAACTTCGCGAGACCATACATCCAACTATTGTCTTTACGTCACTATAACTACTTTTTTACATTTATAAAGTTGATAGAAATGGCGATCAAAATCAGACCATGTTAACCATACCTTTGTATTAATTCTTCAAGAGTGTTTCAATTAATACCTGTTGATTACGTTTTGAATTGAATTGAAATCGGACACGGAAAAATGGAAAAATTACGGCCTCTGTGGCGTAGCGGTAGTGCATTCGACTGCTACGACAGGGGGCGCGGGTTCGATTCCTGCTCAGTGCAAAATATTTGTATGCATGAATATGTCTATTTGCATTGGTCTGGGTGTTTCTATGTATAATATGTATGTATTTAAAAAAAAAGTATATAAGTATGTTAATCCGCATTCTGGAACCCATAACACAAGCTAGTTAAACTATGCTTACTTTGGGTCTAGATAGCGCTGTGTAGATTGTCGAAGAATATTTATTATCTATCCCAATTAAAATTATAAACGTGAAAGTAAGACAGTTTATTTGTCTGTTATTTAATCACGGATAAAAGGCTGGATGTATATACAACAATGGCTGGATGGAATTTGGCTAATATTTTGATATAGTACAACCAGAAATCAGACTATCTTTTATAACTTTTCTTCTATACCTACTTACAACTTTTTTTTTTACCCGATATTTTTTTTTGTTTCAAATACATATTTTGTCGATACCAAGTCATCTCACCGGATTCAGAGACCTAATTTTGTGACACCTTATATAATAAAGAATAAAGTATATTAATAGGATAATAACAACCGTCTTATCACAAATTGGAATGTTTACGCACACACAGAATACGTTCAGCTCTGTCAACCTTAACCCGATTATCATATTTATTGCATCCATGTGTGGTACTATCTGTGTGAATGCTGTTAAGATACAATTTATCATTAACATGGCCACCTTAATGATACATCGATTGTTAATAACATTTAAATGGAGTGCAGATCATAAAACGACTGAAATATCGAACCTCCTACCTTTTGAAGTCGGTAAAAAAAATGAATTATCTACACTAATATAATAAAGAGGAAAGATTTGTTTTTTTGTTTGTTTGTTTGTAACGAATAGGCTCCGAAACTACTGGACCGATTTCAATAATTCTTTCACATATAGAAAGCTACAATATCTAGGAGTAATATACTACTACTGCCAGTGGGGACGCCGTTTGACCAGACGGGTGATCAGCCCTTCTATGTGGGGCCATTTCACCCAATTCCCCTATAACGACTGTCATACATATTCGTATGGCAACCGGGACCGACATCTTAACGTGCTCTCCGAGGCACGACCAGACCAATGCAAATACTCATATTCATGCATACAAATATTTGCACTGAGCGGGGATCGAACCCGCGCCTCCTGCGTAGCGGCCGCGTTCAATACCGCCACGCCACGGAGGCTGTAGGCTGTAGGAGTAATATAGGCTACAATTTATTTTCAAAAAATTAGAGATCCGTAAGAAAATCGCAAAATTGAAAAAAATATAGAGAAATGAAAATCTTTTTTAGCGTGCGCTGCGTAAACTATTGATGATAGAACAATATGATGTACTACAGGTTTATAGGTCTTTTTAATGTCTACAAAAAAGTCCGCGAGGCGATATATGCAACCGTAATATTTGTTCCACTACAAAGGGTTTTGTGTTCTCAAAATTTAATTACTTATTTCATATCTTTTTGATCACATCACAACGCGGGCAACAGCAGTGCGAGAGGAAGTGGGAGTGGGATTGGGAGTGGAAGTGGATGCAATAAGCTACTTCCACGCCAGCGGAGCCGCGGGCAACAGCTAGTATGCAATATTTTGTTGCTTTGTTATAGGGATGTGCTTCTGTTTGTGTGCGATGGGGAGATTCTGGAATCGATTCCAGGTTGTGTAAAGCTTTATAAGATTTTTTGTTAGGGATATTCTCAGTAACAGTCTTGGGTGTTTTTGAGGTCCCAACAAGATATTTGGGGCCCAGTTAACCTCCCCTGGAAGCCGGTACACACCTGCTGATTACCGGACGAGGCTCAGGCGCAAGCTTTCCTCACGAGTTTGGGAGGACAGACGGCAGTCACCCCCCTACAAGCCGAAGAAGCAAATCAAAAGGAGAAGGACCCCGAGCTCCGAAGTGACAGCCTCGGATGTATCCTGGATTGTTACCGGTTGCATCACCAACACTACGATGGTCATGATGTCATATATATTGGAGAGGAACAACACGTTACTCTGGCAAGCACCCCCAAATTTTATGTTCCCTTTTTTTTTTCGTGCGGAAATCCCTTCGGATACCCCCCCCCGCCGGCCAGCGGGGGCGGTTATGTCGGGCTTGAACCGACTAAAACCGCACGCTGTCTCGGGTCTGCAGACGCCGGGGTGTAAGGTTGCCCATAGATCATATCCCTCGCACCCCGACTGACCCTGGGCCATCTCCGGTTTCGAGATGGCCCCCTCGGGTTTGGGAACCACGGTGTCCCCGTCCTGCCCCGGTTTGGGGGAAGGGCGCTAGTCGCCCCACCGTCCCGGCCTGCTTCTGCTGGGGTGACAGGCGGCCTCACCTGCCACCCCCAGGCATCGATCATTTCAACGCCGAGGATAGCGCTGCCCGCCCTCATACGCATAGGCTTGGGACAGCCATAGGAATATCATTACCACCATTAAAAATATTTCTTAAAAGTAAATCAAAAGACAGTTTACCAGAAGCTCAACCGGGGAATCACACCCTGCGATTGCATGGAAACATACGCGTAAACGTATAACATGGGATCAAAGACCAACGAGAATGCTAAAGAAAATGTCTTTTTCTGTCTTTTAATTATCTGTGCAACTCACGCGCAATGCACGTCCGTCGAATACAAATAAGCAGTAACAGTGAACCCGAGAACGCATTGTGTAATCCAATCACGTAACGTCGGACAACAGGGTTCGATTCCCAGACGCGAATGAACTGCAATGAAGCGTTATTATTTGATTTGAATGTGCATTTTATAAAGCTACTGCCATTTTAAGATGTTATAGTGGCAAATAGTCACAGGATCTTCACCAGCATGTTTAATGATGATGAAACAAAAATATAAGCGGCGATAGCCCAGTGGTGTACGTAACGGACTGCCGAGACGACGTCTCGAGTTCGATCCCCAGTCGCCCCGGGCTCACAACTCTGACTTTTCGTATTTATGTGTGTATTAAAAATGTTAATTATCGCTCGCTTAACAATGTGCCTGGTAGATGGCAATAGGCTCGCCCCCTATTACATTGGGACCTAAACATAACTGGCGAATCGTGGGTGTATAATATACCTCTGCCTACCACTTCGGGGATGTAAGCTTGAAGTTATGTTATTTGTGTGTGTTATGAAATAAAAATTTCTTGGACAGTCTTAAAGGATACCCATCTATGTATGTGTATATTTTTTCTTAAATTTATTACGCTAATGTATCATTAACAATAACGTAAGTACATTTGTAAAGAACATAAAAAATGAAATTAAAATATATATAAAAATATATAGCATTTGATATCACAAATTGACTCTGCATTATATTCATAAAATATAATAACAATGGTACTGTCGGAAGTTTACGCGAATATGTCACACATTGAAATAAAACTACAAACTGTACTCTGTCCATTATCTGACGTAATTAGTAAATGTTACAGTAACTTTATATTATATCGGCCAAAATGAAATGGTAAGTAACCATTTATTTTATTTTATATAGTGACCCAAAAATGAGACTGTATAATATGTATCATTTTTGTTGGTAAGTACGAAAATGGCCAAAATATTTTGTACAAAAGGACAGAGGGAAAATAATTTAATTAAAATAATTTACATGAAATTGTTTATAGTGTTAAAACCCAGGTTATTAATTGACTTCTCTCGTAGAAAGTCCTTTTTTTTTTTTTACGTGAGGAAATCCCTTCGGATACCCCCTCGCCGGCCAGCGGGGGTGGTTATGTCGTGTATCGACTAAAACCGCACGGTGTCCTCCCCAAGTGTCCGTTGCCGGGCACCCCGGGTAAGCCCTCGAAAGGATAACCCCAGTGTTGCCGGCGGACTTTGGCCGCCAACGCGGCCTCGCCTGGTCGTCGGGTTTTATCCCGCTTCGGTGAGTTGGCAGGCGTGTGTGGGCACACACGACACGCCTCCGCCACGGCCTACTTCTGTAAGGACGGCGAGTCGGCCAACTGTCGTCCTCAGGCCCCGATCATGGAGGTCGGTAGTCCCGGGCGTAGATGAGTCTGCGGCGCCCTCGCCGCAGACTGCGAAACTCGGGGGGCAGGGTTCTCTCCTGCTCCCTCTCCGCCGTCTCTTTCGCGCGCATTACCTGCTCGCAGAAAGAGGCGGCGGCGTGCCACTTGCTCCCGTCGGAGACCACGGCCCTCACCATGGTCTCCAACGAGAGAACGTCCACGCCCAGGACCGCAACGAGATCTCGTAGAAAGTCCTAAAGAAAACTTAGCTTACTAAACACTTAACAGTATTTTACTCGACGGAACATACAATGTAAATAGATTAAATAATACAACAAAGCACGGGCTTGCATGAAACGTTTAATGACAGTGAAGGAAGCTAGTGAAGGACAGAAGCGGATGGCGGGCTGTTTTCTCTGCCTACCCCGGAGGGAAAAAAGCGTGAGTATATGGATGTATGTGTGTAATATGACAGATTACTCACCCTTTTATACCTGATGAGGTAGTCGATGAGCAAGTCTTTCTTCTTCTCTTTCTCGTCGTGTTCGCACACGCCGATATTCAGTCCCATCACAAGGGTGCGCAGGAGTCCACCTTCGAAGGCGTCCCAAAGGAACTTGGGCGTGTAGCACATTATCGCCTGTTAAAAAAAAAAGTTCGTTAACTAAGGTTCCAATAAGCTGGTGGTGGCCCATCATCTGCGAGGGGATACACCTGTTGAGTGATGGACAAGGCTCTGGAGCAAAGTTTTCATACGGAATTGAGAGTTCAGGATGCAGTCGGTCCCATAAAAGTTGTACAAGCCAAACCAACTAGACGAGTAGAGTTAGCGGAACTCGGGCTCGGAGGTCCAAGGTAGAATCCGCGCTGAGATAATCAAATTTGTTATGGCGAATAAGATGTCTGACCTCGGATTCAGTTGTCGAGATTTATAAACACTATTCAGGCAGCGCCATGACAGGTTTGATAATGGTCCAACGCTATCCTTCTTCCCACAAAAATTAATATTAATATCCGGTTGACCGAGCAATTGTGCGGTTCTTTTTTTCGACGTTTTCTAAAACTGAAACCTAGCTGGATCGATTTATCGCCCTCGAAAAGCTCTGTATACTAAATAACATGAAAATTGTTAAAGACGTTTCCGAGATTCAGATTACATATAAATATAAGTAAGCTACGACATTCTACACAGCGGTTTCTAGACCCAAAGTGAGAAACAATTTACTAGCTTGTGTTATGGTTTCTAGAATGCGGAGAAACTTACTTATGTACCTACTTTTTTTTTGTAAATACATACATACATATTATACATATAAACTACCAGACCAATGCAAATAGACATATTCATGAGTACAAATATTTGCACTAAGCGTGAAACGAACCCGCGCCCCCTGTCGTAGCAATCGAATGCACTACCGCTACGCCACAGAGGCCGGTTTAAACATATACTTATACAAGAATTGCTCATAAGTATCAGATTAGATAGATAAATGTGAAAGATTGTGAAGATATTTCGATTATTAGATGTTTGTTAAACATAACTGGCGAATCGTGGGTGTGTAATACACCTCTACCTACCCCTTCGGGGATACAGGCGTGAAGTTATGTTATGTTTATGTTAATCCCGCTCAAACAACTAAACAGATCTGGCTGAAAAGGGATAATTATAGTCTGGAATAACACATAAGCTACTATTATTCCTGGAATAGGTTCCCATGGGTTGCGTGAACGGGATCAGATTCCACGCTGGCGGAACCGCGGGCATCAGCTAGTCAATAATAAAAACATACCCTAACCAGTGTCCCGGTCGCTTTCGAGGCTACTATGACGAAAACCATGGTCCAGTTACCTGTTACTAGCTGTACTTCAACAGTCTATATTAGTTTTAGTACTTCCTACCTTTTTTTGTTTCGTGCTTAAATCCCTTCGGATACCCCCCGCCGGCCAGCGGAGGCGGTAATGTCGGGCTTGAACCGACTAAAACCGCACGCCGTCTCGGGTCTTAAGACGCCGGTGTGTAAGATAAAGATAAAGATAAAGATAAAGATAAAGATAAAGATAAAGATAAAGATAAAGATAAAGATAAAGATAAAATATTCTTTATTGTACACCATAAAGTAGTAATAAATAAATAATACTCGACTAAGGACCATAGAGCATATCCCTCGCACTCCGACTGACCCTGGGCCATCTCCGGTTTCGAGATGGCCCCCTCGGGTTTGGGAACCACGGTGTCCCCGTCTTGCCCCGGTTTGGGGGAGGGGAATACTTCCCCCCTAAATTTGTTAGTTCTAATTTGAATGTACACAGTTATAAAATCTATTGTCACTATTCATTATCACAAACTGACAAGGACAGATTTTAACGAGTATCACTTCCTTTTGAACATAAATAATTACATTAGCTGTGTGTACGAATTAACTCAACCGATTGAAATATAGTGTGCCTAATGACGTCAGCTGTGCACCTTGAAAACAATAACAAGTTATATTTAAATTATTCCAGTCGTTTTAAATAATATATAAATACATATTCTACGACACTCTAGATAGCGCTTTCTAGACCCAAAGTAAGAATAGTTTCCAGAATCTCTCTCGTTGGAGACCATGGTGAGGGCCGTGGTCTCCGACGGGAGCAAGTGGCACGCCGCCGCCTCTTTCTGCGAGCAGGTAATGAGCGCGAAAGAGACGGCGGAGAGGGAGCGGGAAAGAACCCTGCCCCCCGAGTTTCGCAGTCTGCGGCGAGGACGCCGCAGACTCATCTACGCCCGGGACTACCGACCTCCATGATCGGGGCCTGAGGACGGCAGTTGGCCGACTCGCCGTCCTTACAGAAGCAGGCCGTGGTAGAGGCGTGTCGTGTGTGCCCTACATACGCCTGCCAACTCACCGAAGCGGGATAAAACCCGACCCCACCAGGCGAGGCCGCGGTGGCGGCCAAAGTCCGCCGGCAACCCTGGGGTTATCCTTTCGAGGGTTTACCCGGAGTGCCCGGCAACGGACACATGGGTAGGACACCGTGCGGTTTTAGTCGAGACACGACATAACCACCCCCGCTGGCCAGCGGGGGTGGTCCGAAGGGTTTTCCGTACGTAAAAAAAAAAAAAAAAAAAGCTTCCAGAATGCGGATAAACATACTTATATACTTTTTTTTGCAAATACATACATGCTGTACATAGAAACACCCAGACCAATGCAAATAGACATATTCATTCATACAAATAATTATTTGCACTGAGCGAGAATCGAACGCGCGCCCCCTGTCGTAGCAGTCAATGCACTACCGCTACGCCTCAGAGGCCATTTTCAAGTGACAAACTGATACATAAGCTATAATAATTCATAAAATTAGTTTTGTGTTACTGTTTTCAATACATAGTAAGGGTGCTCGTAGGTAAGTGGTAAGGTTAACACTTTGCTAGCGCAACCGGCGCGCATGTTTGAAATAATTATGAAAGTAGAAGCTAAAAACGTTGTCTCTGCCTACCCCAATGGCAAAGAGGCGTGACTTTATGTACGTATGCATAACAACTTAACCCATTCGACTCGGCGCGGTCGTCGACAATCCCATAATTACAGGCAGTGTAAGGTCCTCTCAACCTTTGGAGTGATTTTGCCCCTCTGTGGGTGTTCTACCGCCATACAATGGTGGTTGTTCAGAAGAATTGTTTGATATGATGCCCATAACCACATTCTATCATCGCACCGCTCGCCACAAACAGGGAATTCATCCTCACACGTTGCGAACGGAAACAGTGCCTACAGTGAGGTATGAGAGGGATGTGGTTTTACCGAGCCACTACAATATGAGGTTCTTCAAGAAGGGCATTTGAAGGTTTTAACAGGGTAGTCAGCGAGAGTGTGACGCATCTAGTGTTGCACACGTCCATTGGCCGCGGTAGCCGCTTCCCGGTATACCGCCGTTTGCCCGAATTTTATTTGCCCTAATATCATTTGCCATAATAGTCAAACAGCCATAATATTATATGATGTAATATTCATTTGGCCTACTCTTATTTGCTATATTAGTCACGTGCTAGAAGCTTTGTTTCCCATAAAGTCACTTACCATAACATCGTTTGTCATAATCATTGTAAGCCCTAATTATCACATGCCATAATTATCATATTTCATAACATCATTTGCCATCGACATTGGGTGTGTAACGGTTGTTATATCAGGAGAAACTGGATGCAATCGGGACTTTAGGGCACCCCGACTCGGATAGGTTAGGTTAGAAGGAGATGGCAGGGTCGTTCGAGCGAGCGAAGCGAGCGAATAGACCCCGCCATCCCCATCGTGGTTATTATTTTATAAAACACCCAGAAGTAGTTTGGTTAGCTGCCATTTGAGTTAGGTTAGGACTATGACCATTAAACTTAAAAGAGAAGAATAAATAAATTTATTCTTATTCTTATTATACCAAACATTACACACCCATCGACATCGACAGCCAGAAAGCAGAAAGAAAGAAAGCCAGAAAGCCAAAATTATGGCATTTAAATATTATGTTTAATAATCATTATCAATAATATAATCATCATTATGGCAATTAAAAATATGAAAAACAATACGTATGGCACTTGTATTTTATGGTATCTAAGTTTCGGGCAATTAAAAGTATGTCATATGTCTTTTAGGGCAAACAAACCATTCGGGCAAATGAAATTCGGGTAAATGAAATTCGGGAATATGATGATTATGGTATATAATCTTGGGGTAAACAATAGACAACCCCGTTTCCCATCTAGCCAGGGCAGCCCTAGGATGATCATTCACGTTGAGAGCACCTTAAGCCGGCTGCCATATTTTTATATGCGTTTAGATACTTAGAGCCCTACCCGAGGGGCCATCTCGAATCCGGAGATGGCCCAAGGTCAGTCGGGGTGCGAGGGATATGCTCTATGGGCAACCTTACACCCCGGCGTCTGTAGACCCGAGACGGCGTGCGGTTTTAGTCGGTTCAAGCCCGACATAACCGCCCCCGCTGGCCGGCGGGGGGGTATCCGAAGGGATCTCCGCACGATAAAAAAAAAAAAAGATACTTAGAGCCCTAAAAAGTCCGACAATTTGGTCTAACTACAGAACTTCGATAACACCATGGACTGTTGAAACCAGGTGGTAGTCGCTTTACGTAGAATATCGAAAAGTCGTTTCGTAATGTAGACGGAACGCCGCACCAATACTCAAAACAGATTCTTCAATTTTCTCTAAAAACAATGATCTCTTAGAATTTAATCTTAACTTAGTAAAAAAGCGGTCAAGTGCGAGTCGGACTCGCCCATTAAAGGTTCCGTAGCAGCAAGTAACATAATAATGTTTTTTTGTTGTATAATTTTCTTATTTGAGTTGATCGAATAAAAGGTAAATTACGGTTTTACGATTTATGACGTATTAAAAAAAACTACTTACTAGATCTTCAAACCAATTTGGTTTGTTTATGGAAGTTTACATAATTTACATGTATATAATATTTTTTTTTACTTTTATCATTCTCTTATTTTAGAAGTTACAGGGGGGGGGGGGGTGCATTTCACCACTTTGGAAGTGTCTCTCGCGCAAACTATTCAGTTTAGAAAAAAATGATATTAGAAACCCCAATATCATTTTAAGACCTATCCATTGATACCACACACGTATAGGTTTATTGAAAAAAAAATTTGAGTTACAGTTCTAAGTATGGGGAACCCCCAAAATTTATTGTTTTTTTTCTAATTTTGTATGAAAATCGTAGTGCGGTTCACAGAATACATCTACTTACCAAGTTTCAACAGCATAGTACTTATAATTTCGGAAAAAAGTGGCTGTAACATACGGACGGACAGACAGACAGACAGACATGACGAATCTATAAGGGTTCCGTTTTTGCCATCTGGCAACGGAACCCTAAAAAGCCATGTTTTGAAAGAGCCAGTTGCAATACAAAATAATACATGCCATCTTCCTCTACAACAGGTTTTATATAGGGCCATAAAGGCCAAATTTTTTAAATATCGAAATACTGTCTAAATATTCACAAAGTGACGTAATAACTGTTTATAATTAATATATTCGGCAATCATCGACCTACAATCGAGTTCAATGTCTCCGCGCAGGTGCTATCCTTCACCCACAACGAGTCGTACAAAAGGGCAACAGCCTATATATCGAGCTATCACGATTATCGATATACCTAAATTACCTACCAATTAAATATCACAAATATCTATGTCATCGGACAAAAAAAAAGTAAATATTTACCAAAACAATTCACATCTCGTGTGATAATTCTCACGGAAGTAGCTAAATCTGTGGTCGCTGTTTTTAACCGACTTTACGAAAAGGAAGGTCCTTAATTCTATTTTGTTATCATCATCATCATCCGAGCGCCAATGACGGTTGCTTCTAAAGCTAGCACTTTGGCGCCAGGAGTTCGCTCTTCTACTCTTACGTAATTTGTTTTACTTGGCTTTTACGGGAGCGGTTGCCTCTTGACCTTCCAACCTCGAGAGCCTCGAGAGCCTTCGCCATCATACATCCATTGTCTTTTGCTTTTCTCAGCACGAACAAAACAACCAGGGACAGACCACGCTTACAGCGACGTTGAAAGGGTATTTTTTTTGGAAATTAAATTTGTGTAATCAAATTTCTACCACCAGACAAAATTATACGCAATATTATTACGCACAAAATTAAAGCTTTTCCATTTTTCTCGAAAACGGTAAGTTTTATCGTGAAAATATGTTAGACAAAGTTGTAGATCATACAGTTCTCTACAAAAATGGTCCCGTCACCTTTTCTCTTACGACTCACCATTCCTGAGATATCGCGGTTTTAATCATAGAAAATCCATCACTTACCGCTTTCGAGAAAAATGGAAAAAACCTTAATTTTGTACGTTTGACCTTGAATATAATTTTTTGCAGAAGTAGGATCGAAGGGGATTTCTGACATTTTATTTATAATGATGTATTTAACGTCTCTGCCAATTTTCAGCTCTATGGGAATTATTCCTAAGTTATGACTTATTTTTGTCTATTTTGACTGGACTATAAAGTAAACTCTTATCGTCAGGTAGTCCGTGTACTGGTTTCCTACATATAATCGTAAAAAAAAAATTTACGAATATTTTTATTTTTAGAGAGTTTGCAGGGCATTTCTCTTTTCGTGGACTAAGCTAGGAGCAATTCGTGCAGGTGGCAATCGGATGGGTGCCCTACGTGGACTACCTCACTCTTCATAAGCGTATATTCACTGTGGCTTGGAGAAAAGCCCGATCTCTTAGTCGCCTTGTACGACAGCCACCACCCATGTTAAAAAAGAAGAAAGGGGTTCAGCTATTTCACATCAGTGGGCCCACACGGCTTATAAAAGCGTATAAGTACTTTTTTTTTCGTGGGGAAATCCCCTCAGATTCCCCCCCGCCGGCCAGTGTGGTAGGTTATGTCGGGCTTGAACCGACTAAAACCGCACGCCGTCCTGGGTCTTCAGACGCCAGGGTGTAAGGTTGGCCATAAGGCATTTCCCTCGCACCCCGACTAATAATAAACGTGTCTAAACGCTTCCTCACGACCGCAGAACGTGTCAACGCTTCGGTCACATTCTGTCTATGACTAACGGTAAGTGACCGGTGACAAAATGACGTACATATACATTACGGCACTATTCGGTTATTGGTTGACCCACTGAATTGGTACTTAAGGCCCTGTCTGGACGTAAGCTACCATAAATATGCTTATTTTTTGTTTCTATATATAAAAAAAAATCAACTGTCTAGCATCAGTAATCTTAGAGAGAGAGAGAGAGAGAAATAATCTTAGAAACAAAAAATAAGCATAATTATGGTAGCTTACGTCCAGACAGGGCATTAACATGGCAGCTTGAAATTGAATTGTTATCTGGAGCAATTCCGTTAGACGACGCTGTTATATCGATCTAAATAATTTTAAGAAACGTTATTATAACTTTACATATCTCCCTCACGCTTATATATTTAGGAATCGTAAGCTGAGATGTAATAACGCCTATATCTCACTAGTTAAGTTTTTTTATGTAGGCACATCAAAATGTCTTCAGTTAACTGCATGGTAAGCTAAAGGTGAAGTATCAGGAATGAAGATCACCACTATAGATACAAATAATGATACAAAGGTGGCTTTCAGCCTGACGGCCTCCTCAAATACTGTTTCACACCTCGCTTAAAGGACCCGGGACTGTAGCAAGAAGAAAACACGTGTGTCGGTTAAGAATTCCAAATATTTATGGTGCTGTCAAGATGTTCTGAACTAGAAAGGTCCTAGATGGAGTTGTTTGCGCCTGTGACACTTTCAGCCTTGCATATGTTCTTCTGAAGAGAAAAGAAGATAGTTTTATTTTTAACGTGCGGAAATCCCTTCGGATACCCCCCCGCCGGCCAGCGGGGGTGGTTATGTCGGGCATGAACCGACTACAACCGCACGGTGTCCTCCCCAAGTGTCCGTTGCCGGGCAACCCGGGTAAGCCCTCGAAAGGATAACCCCAGGGTTATCGGCGGACTTTGGCCGCCACCGCGGCCTCGCCTGGTGGGGTTGGGTTTTATCCCGCGTCGGTGAGTTGGCAGGTATGTGTAGGGCACACACGACACGCCTCCGCCACGGCCTACAAAAGTAAGGACGGCGAGTCGGCCAACTGCCGTCCTCAGGCCCCGATCATGGAGGTCGGTAGTCCCGGGCTTAGATGAGTCTGCGGCGTCTTCGCCGCAGACTGCGAAACTCTAGGGGCAGGGTTCTCTCCCGCTCCCTCTCCGCCGTCTCTTTCGCGCGCATTACCTGCTCGCAGAAAGAGGCGGCAGCGTGGCACTTGCTCCCGTCAGAGACCACGGCCCTCACCATGGTCTCCAACGAGAGAACGTCCACGCTTAGGACCGCAACGAAATCCCGGCGTTGACTCGCCCACGCAGGGCACTCCACCAACGTGTGGAGCGCCGTGTCTTCGCCAGGATCCTCGCAGTGCTGGCACTGCGGCGTTGTCTCCCGGTGGATGCGCCACAGATACTTACCGAAACACCCGTGTCCGGTAATCATCTGGCACATCCGGTAGGAGAGGTCCCCATGTTCCCTCTCCAACCACTCTTTCATGATCGGCCTCACCGCCGCAATGGTGGATTCCCCCACCTTGGGTGCTCAAGTCGCACCCTCCATGTCTCCATGAGTTCCCGGCGGAGCTGGGACCGCTGAGCCCTGATCTCTCGGCGCTCCGGCCTATGGCCCCGTTGAAAAGAAGATGGTTGGATTAATTAGAAACGCTCATCGGAGCACTCGCCATAGTAGACGAGCTAAAATGGTTTCCGATACCACTTAATATGGAGCGTTGCAAGTGTATTGTCATTTCCTGGGAACGTAAATCTCGAAACCGGAGATGGCCCAGGGTCAGTCGGGGTGCGAGGGAAATGGCTTATGGGCAACCTTACACCCGAAGACCCGAGATGGCGTGCGGTTTTTGTCGGTTCAAGCCCGACATAACCTCCCTCGCTGGCCGGCAGGGAGGAATCAGAGGGGGTTTCTGCACGAAAAAAAAGGGTACGTTTACGTTTTACCTGCTAACTGAAGGACGAGGATCTGGTGCAGGCTTTCCTCTGAGAGTTGGGGGTTAAACGACAGTCGTTACCGTAAATACCAAAATAAACCCAAATAATGGCGATAGCCTAGTGGTGTACGTAACGAACTGCCGAGACGAGGACTCGAGTTCGATCCCCAGTCGCCCCGGGCACACACCTCTGTGACTTTTCGTAGTTATGTGTGTATTAATAATGTTGATTATCGCTCGCTTAGTAATGTGCCCGGTAGATGGCAATAGGCTCGCCCCCTATTACATTGGGAACTAAACATAACTGGCGAATCGTGGGTGTGTAATACACCTACCCCTTCTACCTACCCCTTCGGGGATACAGGCTTGAAGTTATGTTATGTATTTTATGATGTAATGGATTTGTAGGAACTCGCTATGGCTCTAAAGTAGAAACTTTGAATGCAACGGTGATTCGCGCACGAATAAAGAATGGATTACTTGATCTGTGTAGGGATTGCACAAGATGCGTCTAAATCTCATCGGAGTAACTAGACAGTTGATGATTCATAAAAAAACAGGAACTTGAAAACCGAGTTCGTTAACCTTTACTAATAGACCTATTATCTCGTCATCAAATCGGTTGCCGCGAAAATAAATCGCGATGACGTCATTTTATGTTACCTTGTCGTGTTATTATTTTGTAATTAGATCAAGGTCTTTTATAGTTTATATCTCTATTACTTAGACAATCTCTTATTGTACAATATATTAGCAAGATTGTCCCTATAGCGCATTGGTTATAAGAGCGACTGCTATGCTTGCGGCATTAGGTTCGATGTTTAAACCCACTTATTTCGTGAGACAGACAATGTTTTTGGCATAATGTAGGCAGCTGTAAATAAAATAAACTTCTGCGTAAATATATACGTGTAGGTTCACGAGTAGGTTTATTGAGGGAAGCTTGTCAGAGCGTCGATAGCCCAGTGGTGTACGTAACGGACTGCCGATACGAGGTCTCGAGTTCGAACCCCAGTCGCCCCGGGCACACACCTCTGAATTTTCGTAGTTATGTGTGTATTAAAAATGTTGATTATCGCTCGCTTAGTAATGTGCCCGGTAGATGGCAATAGGCTCGCCCCCTATTACATTGGGATCTAAACATAACTGGCGAATCGTGGGTGTGTAATACACCTCTGCCTTCCCCTTCGGCGATACAGGCGTGAAGTTATGTTAAGTTATGTTATCAGCTCAATCGGGTGTTTTTGGAGCCCCATAAAGTTCTTCAGGCGTTAAGCCAACGTAGCCTGCAAGCGAATACACACGTACTGATTGACGGACGAGGTTCTGGAGCTGACTTACCTCTCGGTGTTGGGAGATCAGAAGACAGTCGGTCCACCAAAAGCCAAGATACGCTAAACCAAGAGAAAGAGTAAGAAAGTGGACCCTGGACTCCAAGTGCAAGCTTATGATGCAGTGATGATCAGATCAGCTCAATAGTTCCAAATTAAAGTATGGTATATTTTTGGAGTGAAAACTTCTTTAGCGGCCTTGTGCACTTTTTTTGTAATGGGTAAAAAAGGTTAAACTCGCGTCAGTAAAACACGTGACCTGAACGTAAGACAACAAATATAGAAGCACTAATTTCACATTGTACTTAACAACCTTGGGTCGCGCGTTCGTCTAATGAGTGGTCGTTGACTTCGTCAAGACTGAGATCGATTCCGACGGAGGCTCAAGAAACACTTTTTGTCATCATATAACTTGCATCTATTAATGAAAAAAGTGACGAATAAATAGCGAAAGAAAATGAGTGATTACTTTATAAATATATTGGCGATGATGGTTCTGGTAATAATGATGGTGAAAAAGCCGTTGAAATTATTGATGGAAGTTGATTTTTCTGAGAGATAAACTTTTTAATGTAAAATAATTGTAATAGTTCTGAAGTTTTAAATTTTTAATGTAATATAAATTGTCATGTTTGTGTAGGTACGATAGCGCAATAAATGAATATTGTATGTTACCACATAAATGTTAGTACTTTTATACTGATAATTAAAGCAATTCGTGCAAAATTATTCCCTAACCATTCTAAAATATCAAAAATGCACAACGTTAATATTCAAGTTTTCACTTCTGCCGGCACTCCCGGAGTGCAACCCGTCGTTTTTTTTTAATACTATTATAATAATAAATACTTACACACAATGGAACTTGCTACACATATTGAAATGATTACTTAGTTATACTTTTCCACTAGATATATTTATAACTAGTTGTTGCCCGCGGCTTTCCCCGCGTGAAATTTTGATCCCGTTTCCGCTACCCATGGAACTCTTTTCTACCACCACAACCTAGGTATATTAGATACACAATTCCATCATACATCATTTTGTTATATTTCAAAGGGTTTAGCACAGAGAATAAGTATTGCCATACAACGTGGCAATGCTGCCAGTCTTCTGGGCACGTTACCACAGGAGGCATGCGATGCGGAGGAATTCCACGATGCATTTTAGGTTTAAGTTTCTTTTAATTATTTATTTTATTTTAGTTTTATTTAGTTTAGTTAGATATAAAATTTGTAACCACATTTGTACATTTACTTATTGTAATTTAAAATTAAATCAAGTTGTTTAGGCAGCGTTTGCGTTGAAAGCTCCCAGACGGCCTTTTTTTTCTGACACCAACAAATATCATTAATTAGTCAATATTCATTATAATTAAGCCAACGTATAGAAAAACTTGACAAATTATATACTAAAACCTTCCGCGGGAACACTGTCACATCCGTTGGTAAAAAAAGCATAAAAATCGGTGCAGCAGTTTTTGAGTTTATCGCGAACAGACATACAGATGCGAAGGACGTTGTTTTATAATATGTAGTGATAGTGATAGATTACATCTGACCGCGGTTTCTCCTCACTGGATGAAAATGGAAATTCGTAAGGCATAACTTAACTCAAAAATCTGTTTTACCATAGATTAAATGATATATTCTATAGTTTTACATTACGTACCTAATAACGCTCCACAGAATTCAATACTACAATGAAATGCATAAACAAACTTCTCTACTTATATGAAAACAGTTGTTACTTTCAACACTCAAATGACACAAAAGATGCATTATAAATCTCATCACCTCATCACTCCACGTCGTCAATGACCCACATCTCACAACAGAAACTTCTAAAGATCACTCACGAAGTGATGAATAAACAACTTCGAGCTCAATTTAAAAGATAAACTACAAGCCGACCCGTGCGAACATTTCACTTTTTGAACGAAAACACGATTTTAAAACTATTTGTTTACTAGGCGACCCGGCAAACTTCGTTCCGTCTTAGAATCAAAGTTATGCTGGCTACCTTATCAGCTGATATTCGTGAATGTCTCATGTTTTTAATTATCCTAAATGCTAGTATATGTACATTGTACAGTATCCCGAGGGGGGCATCTCAAAGCCAATGGCTCAGGGTCAGCAGGAGTGCGAAGGAATTGCCGTATTTGGCCACCTTACACCCTGACATTGCAGACCCGAGACGGTGTGCAGTTTTAATAAGGTCAAGTCCAACATAACTACCGTCACGCTGGCCGGGGTCGAGGTCATCGTGGCGATACAACAAAAAAAAACACAAAAAGGCACAATATAGGCGGAAAGAAATCTAAAAAATCAAAGATCATGAAATGAAATCGGTCCACTCTTTCATCGCGGTCATTTTAGAATTACGTTTGTTTGAATGGTACAACAATACACTTATAGAATCACACGTGGGTCGGTCTGTCCATCTGTCGATTTGCTCCGAATCCACTGGATCGATACGTTGAAATTTCGTACACGTATTTTTGGACGAATTCTAGGATATTCAGAGCGCTATCCAAACCCAAAGTAAGAATATCTGAACTAGCTTGTGTTTTGGGTTCTGCAATGCGAGTAATCATGCTCAGATACATTTTTAGGGTTCGATACCTGAAAAGGTAAAGAAGGATCCCTTAAGACATCACTCTGTTGTCCATCTGTCCGTGTGTCACCACCGATATTCTCAGGAACGGGTAGACCTAGCAAGTTGAAATACCAGATAAAATCTAAATGTAAATTTGCAGATTTTAGTTCAGTTTACTGAAAATATACAATAGAATTGAGGTCTTCTTCTTCATCGTGTCGATGGCAATTTTTTTTTTTTAATTTTTTTTCCTATATTTTTCTTCAGATGTGCCCAGCCCAGAACTTGGCGACATTGACCGCCACCTTACTTGCTCCGTTCAGGTCTTCGATTGTGCAGGTATTGGGGCTTAGTGGGCACGACAGTAGGTGGTGCATTGATTGTAGGGGTGCACCACAGTCACAGCCGCCACCCCCCGCATCCATGTAGCCCCATTTTACCCAGTTTGCCCTGCAGCAGCCGACCTGGGACCTTAATCTATTAAGGGACTTCCAGGTCGTCCACTGCAGCCCATGCCCAGGAGGTAAGTTTTCGGTGGGCTGGATATAATCTGGAGGCGGAAGATTTTCCGTGAGAAACCTCCGGCACCGAGCACTCTCAGGCTGGCCCTCCACGGCAACAGTGGACCGCAGGAAGCTTTCCTGCTCTTGAGACGCGAATTGGGCATGTCATGTCGATAGAGTGTGTGAGTGAGAATTGAGGTGACTGGCTACAATAAAATTATACTTGTTGGAGGGGTCGGAAAAAAAATTTAGCTCGGACGGCTAATTTTTTTTCCGACCCCTTTCAACGAAAACGATACGATTGTGATATAAAAATCATATATGGTGTATCTTATATAGGTTACGGTTGTCGAATAGGGTCCCATGGGCAGCGGGAACGGGATCAGAATTCCACGCGAGTAAAGCCGCGGAGAACATCTAGTACTCACATAACTACATATTAAACATAGAAACAGCCAGCCCAATAAACAGCTAATATAACTAGTATTTGTATAAAGATCAAACAATCTGATAGGCATTGACTGATGTGACATATTAGTGTAAACAGCATTAACCACTTCACTTGACACTATCGAGGTATACCATTACATACGCACTTCAGTCAATGTCATCCTGTCAACAGCATCAGAACAGCTTAGGGCTTTTAATACTACAACAGTTACAAACACGAAAGGATGAAAGACGGCTGCATGCAGCGGAGATGCGAATGCTGAGATGGATGTGTGGTGTGACAAGAATGGATCAGATTAGGAATGAGCACATTCGAGGAACTTTAAAAGTAGCGCCAATAACAGAAAAGTTGCGAGGAAATCGCTTGTCCTGGTTCGGACATGTAATGCGTAGGGATGAAAGTAATATCGTAAGGAAGGCATTAAGTATGGAACTCGACGGTTACAAGGGGTGAGGAAGACCTAAGAGGAGACTAAAGAGGATATGGTTAGGAAGGGAGGGGAGTGAATGTTGAGATGACCGCAAGCAGAGATGAATGGAAAAAGCATACATGTTGCGCCGACCCCAAATTAATTTGGGATAAGGGCAGGAGAATGATGATGAGTTACAAAGAAGCATGCGACCCATTGTTTAGAGAGTGATTTGCTCACCCTCAGCTTTTAAAACGCGTGATTTCAATTATAGTTTAGAAAGAAAAACGTAAACCAAATATTTGGTATTCAGTTTTCTGCGTAACTTGACTAAATTTTCTCTTTCTAGTCTATCGCTCTAGGTTTGCTGAAGAAAACTTAAATTGGAATTGAGCTCGCCTTTGTGTGTATATATATATACACAAAGGCGAGCTCAATTCGCGATTTTAATTTTCATCTCGGTATATACCGAGATGAAAATTAAAATCTATTATTTATAAAACCGGTTTAAATTAGAGAGTCCGTTCTTCACCCTCAGGAAAGCCACATTTTCAAAACGCGTGATTTTAAATCAATTAGAAAGATAAACGTAAAAAAGCTTTGGTATTGAGTTTTCTGCATAACTTGAACAAATTTTCTCTACGATTCTCTCCTCTATCACTCTAAGGTTTGCTGAAAGAAAACTCAAAATTGAGTTAAGCTCGCTTTTGATTAAAACCCCTTATTTTTTAAGCGGTTAAAATATAGTAAGTACATATTCACAAAATCTTTCAATCAGCTTTTATTTTCAGCTTAGGTTTGCTAGGTGTAAACAATATTTTGATTATAGATGTTTAGGTTGACGCTTGTTTATAAAATAAGACGCCTCAATGTCTGCAGAACAGATTAAGTGGCAGCATCCGTTATATAATTCTACGACGCACTATGTCTATTTGTTAGGTAGACAGTTACGCCTATTTTCCTCCAGGGTAGGCAGAGTAATGCTCGAGTGGCGGCGGATTTAAGATAATTCTGACCTAAGATAAGCAGACTGCTGAATTAGGGACGAACACGCGTACACCGGATCTAAAGGCGGCTTTCTACAGTACGTAATATTGCAGATTTCATCACGCACGGCAGACTACCACGGACAGGCACGCACCAAGCATCTTTTATTTTTCGTGCGGAAATCCCTTCCCTCCCGCCGGCCAGCGGGGCCGATTATGTCGGGCTTGAACCGACTAAAACCGCACGCCGTCTCGGGTTTTAATACGCCGGGGTGTAATGCCCATAGAGCATATCCCTCGCACCCCGACTGACCCTGGGCCATCTCCGGTTTCGAGATGGCCCCCTCGGGTTTGGGAACCACGGTCTTGCCCCGGTTTGGGGGAGGGGCGCTAGTCGCCCCACCGTCCCGACGCACCACGCATCTATTATTTTCGGCGCTTGTCGGTCCGTTTCGAAGCCGCGTATCCAACGCACCGCTGCGAACTTGTCTGCGCTGCCACAGATATACATTGAGGCAAAAATGTTCAACAAACGTCAAAAAGTTCGCTCTTGTGAACTACTTGACCGAACAAAAAATTACGCGCGCCCTTTGAGCCCTAGATTAATTTCATAATATCTTTGATTGATTGACGCACGTTCGCCGGCGCGCCCCGCCCTTACCGCCAAAGCGACCTTAAAACTCGTTCTGCATGTCTAAAGAAATTTGCCAAGATTTTCGCCCCTAATTACACCACAGACCCTCGTACCAAGATAAGTGGGAGCGGACTGATCAGCGTCCGTCCGCCGCAACACACATCGTGTAAAGCCACCTTGAAAGATATAGTAAATATTAAGATGATTATTTACCTGAAAGAACAATACGAAGCACACCCACTGGTAGTAAGTGTAGTATTTCTTTTCTGTCGAGCTGTCGTATTCAGCCCCCACACCTGGATGCGCTACTTCTCTGCCAACCTGGAATTGAAATATTTCTTAGTATGGCTGGTCTTACTATGTACTTAAAATTCAATATTTACCTGTGTTATAAATTGAGTTAGAAATTCAGTATCTTACCCACTACAAAACTTATTCAAAATAACCATCGTAACTTTAATTTTACGGTGCTATAACATAAAACTATGGTATAAAATGTAATGGAAACGATCAATCCAGAAACGATTTACTGGCCTCATGAAATTCAAAATAAACGATGAGGAAAACATGAAATTTAAAATGAAATTTTGAAAAGCAACTCATCAATACGTATTACGGGAAATATTATAATGAATTTAAATGCAAATACTAGGATATCGTAAATATATATTGAAATATCATGAATATATATTTGAATATCATAAATATATAAGATGTGATAACCTAAGGGCCATTTTAGACATCAGTGTAAGTATTCTCTTAGGAGTTCCCTCAAGGAGCCATCTTAGGACCACCGTGATAATATTTAAAAAAATACAGTGAAGTGAAGGAAATTCATAAAGAACGTGTGTTGATTTTTATTACTAAGTTATCTGATGGTGTAAGCTGTTACTATGACCATGAACACTTGCTAGCGTTCTTACCTGAAAAGAGTAAATAACAGAGAAGAGAGAAGGAGGGGAGTGGTAAAAGCAAAGAAGGGAAGAAAAACCTCTGGCAGTCTCACGAATCGTGAGCATGTTAATTTCAATATTGAGTGAGACCGTGGTGTCTTCCCTATCGAGGCCGCGTATTCGTGTTGTAAAAAGCTTAGCTCTTAAAGCGTCTATAATGTAATCATTATGATAGTAAAATATTTAAAGCCATCAACTGATGTTAGAATATTAGAAATCGGATCATTACAAAATTCAAATTTCCTAATGCCTGTTTATCATGAAATAACAATAAAATAGTGAACTAGATAAACGTATATTCCTATTAAGTTTAATACTGATCCCATGCATATAAACACCATCTATCACATTGATCTAAATAACTATGTATGATATGAAGCCTATAAATATTTATTTCGTTGCTGACGTTGTGTAAACATAGTATAGTTTTGCCACTGAAGCCTAATACTACGAACTATGGACTCTACCAAAGCTTATGGTTGGTCAACCATAACTTCTGGTTCAGCAACCATGAGTTAGTAACTATTGTGAGTGTATGGGGAACCCGCCATACGATAGCTTATGGTTGGTCAACCATAACTTATGGTTCAGCAACCATGAGTTAGTAACTATTGTGGGTGTATGGGGAACCCGCCATACGATAGCTTATGGTTGGTCAACCATAACTTTTGGTTCAGCAACCATGAGTTAGTAACTATTGTGGGTGTATGGGGAACCCGCCATATGATAGCTTATGGTTGGTCAACCATAACTTTTGGTTCAGAAACCATGAGTTAGTAACTATTGTGGGTGTATGGGGAACCCGCCATACGATAGCTTATGGTTGGTCAACCATAACTTTTGGTTCAGCAACCATGAGTTAGTAACTATTGTGGGTGTATGGGGAACCCGCCATACGATAGCTTATGGTTGGTCAACCATAACTTTTGGTTCAGCAACCATGAGTTAGTAACTATTGTGGGTGTATGGGGAACCCACCATACGGTAGCTTATGGTTGGTCAACCATAACTTTGGTTCAGCAACCATGAGTTACTAACTATTGTGGGTGTATGGAGAACCCACCATACGGTAGCTTATGGTTGGTCAACCATAACTTTTGGTTCAGCAACCATGAGTTACTAACTATTGTGGGTGTATGGGGAACCTGTCATACGATAGCTTATGGTTGGTCAACCATAACTTTTGGTTCAGCAACCATGAGTTACTAACTATTGTGGGTGTATGGGGAACCTTCCATACGACAGCTTATGGTTGGTCAACCATAACTTTTGGTTCAGCAACCACGAGTTACTAACTATTGTGGGTGAATGGGGAACCCGCCAAGGTCTTACTTCACCTGCTAGCCTCTTGGTCTAGGTTTTCTCTTGGAGTTGGGGGTCAGATGACAGTTGCTCCCGCAAAAGCCAAATCAAGAGGAAGAGTAGGAGAGCGAACCGCAGGCTCTAAAGTACAAGCTTTGGACTAACGCTGATGATGATGGTGAGCCATAAGGTGACTCATAAGTGACCATAAGTCGCGGAAAGCACAACGCACATTATTCGGATAAAACAACTACATCTCTATATAAGGTGTCACAAAATTAGGTCTCTGAATTTGGTGAGATGACTTGGTATCGACAAAATATGTATCTATTTGAAACAAAAAAAAAATATCGGGTAAAATAAAAATAAAATACTTCAAAAATATAAAACTTAAAAATATAAAAATGAAAAAAAAACGTGACGCTGGTCGCGATTTTTCGGTATTTTTTCGGTATTTGCCACACATCCGCTTGGAGACTACTGCGAGAAGGACTGGTCGCCTACCACGTGCGTCACGTGACGTTTTTTTTTTTCATTTTTATATATATATTTGTCATTGTATATTTTTTATTTTACCCGAATTTTTTTTTTGTTTCAAATAGATACATATTTTGTCGATACCAAGTCATCTCACCAAATTCAGAGACCTAATTTTGTGACACCTTATATATAAAGAAACTCGTGTTTCGTGTTAGTGATAACCGCAGATAACTCAAGAACGAGTGGTAATTTTTTGAATTTGCCTCCACATATAGTGTGCCTTTTTTTTCGCGGAACACCCCACAGTTACCCCACCGCCGGCCAGTAGGGGTAGTTGCGTCGGAGTCGAACTCTAACGCCGGAGTGTAAGGCTATTCCATCACACCCCGGCTGACTCTGGGCCATCTACGGCTTTAAGATCTCGGGATACTGTGCATATATATTATGAGACATTATAAATATTAATAAATATTCTACGACATTCTACACAGCGCTCTCTAGACCCAAAGTAAGCATAGTTTAACTAGCTTGTGTTATGAGTTCCAGAATGCGGATAAACATACTTATATACTTTTTTTTTTGTAAATACATACATATTATACATAGAAACACCCAGACCAATGCAAATAGACATTCACAAAATAAATTCAGCTGATAAGGTAACCATGATTCTAAGGCGGAACGAAGTTTGCCGGGTCAGCCAGTCAGGTCATAAAGGTCAAATAAACAATAGGTAGAACACAAGTGGTGTCCTCGATGCATACACAACTACACACCCACCGGGGAGGTCACTGACGTAGTGTAATTTCCGAGCGTCAATCTGTGCGATGACATTGTTAGGGCTGCCAATGATCAAGGTAACCGTTTGAGTACTGCAGGTCTTCATCCTCGATATTATAAATACGAAAGATTTTCACTTATATTTTACTAGCTGTTGCTCAACTCGCATGGCATTTCGATCGCGTTCCCGATTCCCAGGGCATCTATTTCAGGGATAGAAAGTAGCCATGTCCTATCCCGGACTATAATCTATCCCTGTACCAAATTTCAGCCAGATTCGTTCAGCCGTTCTGGCGTGATTGAGTAAAGAACACTAGACATATTCTAGACACTTCACATTGCACATTCACATTTATTTTATACTGCTGCCCGCGACTCCGCCTGCGTGGAATTTCGATTACGTTCTCACTTCCCATGGAAACTTATTCCAGGGATAAAAAGTAGCCTATGTCCTGTTACAGACTATAATCTATCCCTGTACCAAATTTCAGCCAGATCCGTTCAGCCGTACTGGCGTGATTGAATAACAAACATCCATCCATACATCCATCCATCCATCCAAACTTTCACATTTGGGTTTTGTACAAATTGAGAACGGGTGTTTGAAGACGTACTTCATGCTACAATATTAGATTTGAGAAGAGAAAGAGACAGCGTATAATCATAATTGACAGCTGACGGTTAGAAGACAGAAACGAGACGTTTGTGGCTAAATGGTAACCGAATAGGTTAAGACATTGCAAAGTTAAGCTATGCTTGCCATGTCAGTCTTAGGATGGGTGACCATTCCAGGGGTGCTTGGTTGGGGACCGGGGTGCTTGGTTGGGGACCTCCACGGGGGTGCTTGGTTGGGGACCTCCACGCGGTGCACCCTGGGCAACGGAGACAGCAGTGCCTCTCTTCTAGGGCGGGAGAGACGCTGCCGCCTACGGCCAACTCCGACCGAGGCGGGGACGGCCCTGTTGAGGGCTGTTCGGAAGCTTTCCACGTGTCCCTCTGATTAGCAGATGGCACAGTGGAGAGCAAGTAAGGGGGCCATCTCGAAACCGGAGATGGCCCAGGGTCAGTCGGGGTGCGAGGGATATGCTCTATGGGTAACCTTACACCCCGGCGTCTTAAGAACCGAGACGGCGTGCGGTTTTAGTCGGTGCAAGCCCGACATAACCGCCCCCGCTAGCCGGCGGGGGGGTATCCGAAGGGATTTCCGCAAAAAAAAAAAAAAAGGATGGGTGACCATTCCTAACACATTGAGAGGCTGTACACGTTAGCTGAAGCACACGTTAAAGCTGTCGGTACCGTTTGCCATACAAACATGATATGGCAGTCGTTCCTTGTAGTTGAGCGCTAAAAACTCCGTCAAATTGTCTAACTACAGAACTTCGATGTCGCCAGTGGGTTGTGAAGGTCAGATTGCAGCCGACGATTAAAGCCGACCCAACTGAGCTGGGGAAAGTTTCGGAGTATGAGGATGAGGACATAAACAGAAACGTAGACTACTAAAAAATTCGCCAAGGCATCTGCACGCCCACCAGGCGAGGCCGCGGTGGCGGCCAAAGTCCGCCGGCAACCCTTTTTTTTTTTTTTTTTTTTTTTTTTTTATCGTGCGGAAATCCCTTCGGATACCCCCCCGCGTGCCAGCGGGGGCGGTTATGTCGGGCTTGAACCGACTAAAACCGCACGCCGTCTCGGGTCTACAGACGCCGGGGTGTAAGGTTGCCCATAGAGCATATCCCTCGCACCCCGACTGACCCTGGGCCATCTCCGGTTTCGAGATGGCCCCCTCGGGTTTGGGAACCACGGTGTCCCCGTCTTGCCCCGGTTTGGGGGAGGGGCGCTAGTCGCCCCACCGTCCCGGCCTGCTTCTGCTGGGGTGACAGGTGGCCTCACCCGCCACCCCCAGGCCTGCGCTCATGGAGGACGGAGGTCGTTAAGCGACCTCCGGCGCCTGAGTTGCCTGCGACGCGCGGCGAGCAAGTTGCGGGCTCGGCGGACCGGGGGGGTTATCCTTTCGAGTGCTTACCCGGGGTGCCCGGCAACGGACACTTGGGGAGGACACCGTGCGGTTTTAGTCGAGACACGACATAACCACCCCCGCTCGCCAGCGGGGGGGTATTCGAAGGGATTTCCGCACGTAAAAAAAGAAACCATCTGCACGATATACACACACGACATCTAATCTTCCAAATCGTTTCTATTTGTAGAAATATTCTACGACATTCCACACAGCGCTTTCTAGACCTAAATTAAGCATAGTTTAATTAGCTTGTGTTATGGGTTCCAGAATGAGGATAAACATACTTCGTTTTGAGCTGAGCGAGCGAAGTACCATTGAGGAATAATCACCGAAAAACCGTTTCACGAGCGCACGGCCTTAACTAAAGCGCGCGAAAGTAGTAAGATGTCTTATTTTCAAGTAAGAGTCCTGCTCGCTCAGCTCAACTTATCTCAGTCTCACCCTGCACTGAATTCCTAGTTTATATAAATACATACATACATAGAAACACCCAGAACAATGCAAATTGACATATTCATGCATACAAATATTTGCACTGACCTGGGAATCGAACCCGCGCCTCTGTATCGTAGCACTACCGCTACGCCACAGAGGCCGTCAGTTTCTCTCTTGTAAAAGCATTTATAATTTTATTTAGTACGACCTCAATAAGTTTTCTCTGAAGTGATCGTGCGTGAAGAGATCTGACAACACAATTGTTAAAATATTTCGGAAAGTGTTACAGAAAACAAGTAAAATAGATACAGCATATACCGGCTGCATACAAAAACCGAAAACTTACGAGGATTTTAACTTGAAGTCACTTGTACCTTTTCACAATATATTGTTGAAAAATGGCTTTACCAACCAAGGCTCAAGTCAACCTAAGGTTCAAAGGTCGGTGCACCTACTAAACAACGGACGAGGCCCTGGCTCAGCCTTGCCTCTTAGAGTTGGGAAGTCAGAAGGCAGTCGCCCCCGGAAAACCCGACATACCAAGTAAAAACAATACACGAAAATTCGGCTCGGAATCGCTGTCATGATGATGATTCCTATGGAGCAGTACAAAAGACTTATATTCGATTTATGTAGTAAGTTGCATCAAGTTCCACCAATCAACAGTATAAATAGCCAGTGGCAAGATTTCGCGCTTTGCCTACGTGGAACAGAGTGTGCGCTTTCGCTCGCTGTATGAAGCTGCGTTTCTGTATCTATGTATTTACTGGTTTAACCTCTTTTTTTGGTGCGGAAATCCTCTCGGATACCGTAGGTTATGTCAGATGCAAACCGACTAACACACCATCTCGGGTCCTAAGATGCCGGGTGTTAAGTGGCTCCATAAGGCATTTTCCTCGCACCCCGATTCACCCAGGGCCATCTCCGGTTTCGAGATGGCCACCTTTGGTTTGGGAACCACGGTATAACCGTCTCCCCCCCCCCCCCACGAAAAGGGGGAGTGCGGAAAGCGCCGCCGCTCTGAACTGGTTTTAACCTGAACGTTTGACATCATTCATTGTAACTTCTAAAATGTATAAAATTGGCGACTGTTTTTAGATTGTTCGGTAGACTTGCTTTTCTCTCGAAGGGACAGTTTCGACCAGGAATGTAGGGTGCTACATTCCTGGTCGAAACTGTCCCTTCGAGAGATCCCTTCTTTAGTAAATATAGATTACGCTCTGCATATATTAATATGAACTTTGATATTAAGCTGAATTTTGAATAATTTCGGAGTACAATCTTCCTACTTTTAATATTGCCCATCTGCAGGAAAAACGAATAAGGGACACATCTAATGTTACAAGCGTTCACAGGCCACATAAATCGCCTGCCATCAGTTAAGCCTTTAGCTTGTTTGCTGGCTTAGTAGCATCAAGAAATAAGTGGAGACTTTCCAAATACACTTGGACAATCGTTACTATCCTAATGACATAAGTGGAGTTGTATCGAAGATCTAAACTAGCATAATTGTTTGCCAGTGACCCCCCAACTTAGTGTATAGACCCGAAAGTGACATCACATAGACAAGGAAACCGCACCATATAATCGTAATGAGGTTACCTATTAAAATTAACCTATATACGACTATAGAGACCTAGACTTAATGTTAAGAGCCGCGTCGTTCTCTGCGAAGTATACCGTAGTAAGTTAGTAGGATAACAATGTCAACAAACTTATCAGTAAAAGTTTATGCTGACGGTTGCATGCGATCGTTATATCCTAGATTATACTCCCTGAACGTGCCAACTCTTATTGAGTTTTTCTGTTATGATTTTTAGTAGCAGGGATGATATTAAGTTTTATTTTGTAAATAAATGTTCAAAGACATTCTACACAGCGCCATGGACTTCCTTTGAACAACTAAAGTAAGTAAGCATAGCTTGTGTTAAATGTGTCATATTATACATAGAAACACTCAGACCAATACAAATATACGTATTTATGCATACAAATACTTGCACTGAGCGGAAACCGAACACACGACCTTCAAACTTAGCAGTCGAACGCTCAACCGCTACACAACAGAGGTCGTCAAATTTTCAATTTGCAATGATCTTGTGAACTTGCGAAAATATCATAAAACACTATGTCGTTTCATACACAATGAGATATCAACCCTAACGAGGATCACAATCATCTCGATAGAGGAAATGGACAGTTAAGGACTTGCGTAGACACAATTGAAGGCACCTACTCCATTAATCCACAGTTTACCATATTAGTTTATGGACCAGATTGGCTCCGGAACAGTACTAGAAGGTACGAAACAGTAAATAAGCAAGGCCTGTGAATGCTTGCACCCGATTAGGAGCATAAGGTCAAAAGCGCGAAATGGAAAGAAAGTATGCAAATTGTCGAAAGCGCACAACGTCCAAACTGCACATCGTCAAAGTACACAACATCAGAAGCGCACAATGTCAAAAATTCACCTTGCACAGGTCCTCCATTGCAAGGATACTGATTTTCATCTGTTTCGTGATTTCGGCTAGCCCTGGCAAAAGTGAATTTGTTACATCAAGAGATGTCATCGCCGGCCAAAAATATAGAGCGTGACGGAGGAAAATAGGGGAAAATATAGTCCATCACTCTCACAAAATGTCCGGTAACAGTCACATTTAGCAGTCATCACGCGTGCTCCCTAGCTGCTTTATATTATTAACCATTCGGATCAATAAAATCTCTTTTTAAGTCACACAGCAGTTTTTTAGACTGGTTCCAAATGGTTTTCTTAACTAAACATATGTTTGGTCACGAAACTCTCGCTCCAGTAATCTTTTTAAAGACAACTAGTAACCGGGGCACATTTTTAAGAATGCTACATTCTTAACACCTCCAGCTAAGTTGAAGGACTTGTGTCAGGAGTGGGTACTAGGTTCTCGTCAGGAAGGTACTGGATGGACACAACCAAAATCCAAAGACATTTTAGCCATTGTACTGCCACTATTCGAAATAAATGGTACACAGTGGCGTATGATTGGCGATAGTGGCGCGCAATCGGAATGTTGTCGGTTTTTGGCACACTTCAAAGGAATCGTGGCGTAGCAATGAGCTATGCACCATTGTGTGAACACCTACGTCACGACGGCCTTCAGTTGCACATTGCAGAGCATGGCCCATCACTGGCCAATGTGTACTGAGGGCATTTTTTTTTAGCTTGTGGAAACTCAAACGGGCTAAACCCCATCGGTGCCGACGATGGGGTGGGCGTGTCGGAATCCGACCGACTAAAACCACACGGTGTCTTCCCCAAGTGTTCAGTGCCGGGCACCCCGGGTAAGCCCTCGAAAGGATAACCCCAGGCTTACCGGCGGACTATGGCCGCCATCGCGGCCTCTCCTGGTGGGGTCGGGTATTATCCCGCGTCGGTCAGTTGGCAGGCGTGTGTAGGACACACACGACACGTCTCCGCCACGGCCTGCTTCTGTAAGGAAGGCGAGTCGGCCAACTGCCGTACCCGACCCAACAGGCCCTCATCATGGAGGTCGGTAGTGCCGGCCATAGACGAGTCGGCGGCGTCCTCGCCGCAGACTGCGGAACTCGGGGGCAGGGTTCTCCCCCTCCCCCGTTCCCTCTCCGCCGTCTCTTCATGACATAATTCTAGCAACTACTTTGAATGATTTGTACAAAAGCCAATTAACCATTTGGAGAATACCATAAACACTAATTATTTTACTGCAATACTATATGCTTGGCCTGAATGTTAATAGATACGGCCTCGTTAGATTTATAAAATAAATGATGAGTGAATGATTGTTTGGACAACAATAAAAGGGACTCAAACACTTGACCTAGTTATGCTGTAACACTTGAGATAATCTATGTAAATAAAAATGAAGCGCCAGAAGGAGGGTTATGTTTTTCGAGAGTATGTATGTATAAATGTTTGGCACGCTTTGCAGCCTGAACGACTCGATGGATTTTAGTTTAAGAGGTGTCGTTAGATTTGTATTTACTGTGAGAGTGCTACTGGATATTTCAAAATGAAGAAAAAAAAAATGGCGGATTGTTGGCACTAAAATGTTTGATGTTAAAAAAATATTTTCTCTCAAACTTATCGAGTAGGGTGTCAAAATGAAGAGCTTTAAAGGGTGATTTCAAAAATATATTTATATCATAACTAAAAAGTATACAATAACATTATTAATTAAAAAACAAAAAACCCGACCGCCCTAAAAAGACCTAAACAAGTTTGATAGCAGGCGGGACACGGAACAAATCATAAACCGAAAGAAAATTTAAGGGTCTCGCCTGCTATCCAACTTGTTTCGGTCTTTTTAGGGGAGGTGGGTTTTTTATTTTGTGTTCGTTACTGTCAGGATAAGGTTTGTATGCAAGAAAAAAATACGAAAGTCCAAGGGTAAGGTGCTGTTACTGCAGCAGGTTGAAGTCAGGGCAGCGCAGCTAGTACCAAATAATAAAAATAGGCATTCCACAATCCAACAGTCGTTCGCTTGTGGAATATGTATTTGACTTATTTCAATTTACTCGTTGCGTTTCTGAGAATGGTTAAAAGGGAATGCTAAATTAGAGAGTGATAGCACCTCGGTCGATCCGCCCGTCGATACGTTCTTGGAAAAGCATAATGCTGCCAGTTGGTGTAAAGCAATTACCTTTGCTTAGGGAAAGCGATTGTTACTATGATAACATTTAGCACTGTCTGCTGTAAGGTCGAGCCCGCATGATCAAAGATAATGAAGATGAGGAACTAAAGCGCAAATGATTTGACGAATAGAATCAATAATCATGGTAATGAATATGCTGCAGTGGAAGTGCGGTGTCACGCGAAGAGATCGTTTGAGGAACTCTAGCATCTGCGACAGCCTTCGTCTCGGTGATATCACGGACAAACGCCAGGCTACCACGTACCCAGGCGTTTGACGCAAAACGTACCACAAATGACTGGTCATACCGCCTCCACCGGGTCCCGGTAGGAGGACTAGACCTAAGAAATGCGTGCTTGACGCCGTAAAAGCTGACATGCATGCCTCACTGTCCGGGATACTGAAGACTAGGCCAACTAGAAATGGAAAAGCCGGCAAGCATACCTCGGGCACCAAGGCCGCAGTTGCAACCAGTGTGAGTGTATGATGATGAAACAACAGGATTTAGGGACGAGTCAATCAACATATTAGCCTATTGCAGTCCACTGCTAAAAGCTGCGCAAAGGCACCCGGTCCTCCATCTTCCGCAGAGTGCGTTTTTCGTTCGCACAAGATCCTGATAAAATACACCCCTCCAGAGATACATATAGTTTAATTGTACTTCAAAGAAGCTTCTATGTACAGAGACTAACAGAGATTTCTCATTAATGCGTCGAAATTGTACTCTTATGGATTCTCCCACACGACTCACATCGATTATTAACTCACAGACAACACACGTGTGGGAATCATCAAATACATTGGGAATAATGTGTTAATACTCGGTGCTGGCGACACGCCAATATTGTGCTACAATTGAAATTAATTCCGTCCGTGAGTCGTTCTGCACCTTCATGTGCAGTCATTGTCATGTACGGAACAAGGAACGGAACAGGAATTCATAATTAATTTATATAGTATACCTACTAGCTGACCCAACAGACCCTTAAGACTTATGCATCTGTTAATGTGCCAGTCAATATGTTAATCGTGCCAATTACGAACGACTGACAAGGTATGTCAAACGCCATAAGGTTACATTTTGGAAGTTAATATGGTCGTTATGGATTTCAAATTTTCTAATTTGCTTTTTTCTCTCATAAGAACCTTCTCCTGACAACAACAAACAAAAAAGAATTAGCGAAATCGGTCCAGCAGTTCACGCGTGATGCCGTGACCAAGAGAATAAGGATTAATTTTTATATATATAGCTAGATTACCTACATCGTAGGAGAAATGTAATATGTTTATCCTGTGGCAGAAGTTTGCACTTGTGCGATCTAGAGTTACCACAACGTTTTAAATTCGTCCGTTTCTGGTCAAGTGTTACCCACTTTGTCTGCTAAGCAAATCTCAGAAACAGCACAAATTCTGGTAAACAATAAGCTCAATTCTTATTACGTGGGACCAAAAAATTTTTAGGGTTCCGTTGCCAAATGGCAAAAAACGGAACCCTTATAGATTCGTCATGTCTGTCTGTCTGCCCGTCCGTATGTCACAACCACTTTTTTCCTAAACTATAAGAACTATGCTGTTGAAACTTGGTAAGTAGATGTATTCTGTGAACCGCATTAAGATTTTCACACAAAAATAAAAAAAGAACAATAAATTTTGGGGGTCCCCATTTTGACTTGACTTTGACTTAGAACTGAAACTCAAAAATTTTTTTTTCATTAAACCCATACATACATATATGGATAAGTTTTTAAAAATGATATTGAGGGTTCTAATATAGTTTTTTTCTAAACTGAATAGTTTGCGCGAGAGACACTGCCAAAGTGGTAAAATGCGTGTCGTCGTCCCCCCCCCCCCCTTTAACTTCTAAAATAAGAGAATGATAAAACTAAAAAAATATATGATGTACATTACCATGTAATCTTCCACCGAAATTTGGTTTGAACGAGATCTACTATGTAGTTATTTTATTACGTCATAAATCGTATACCGCAATTTACCTTTCATTCAATAAACCCAAATAGAAAAACCTTATTATGTTACTTGCTGCTACAGAACCCTTCATGGGCGAGTCCGACTCGCACTTGGCCGCTTTTTTTTTATTTGGTCCCACGCATAAACCCCGAGCTGCGCTTTCGGGATTATGTATGAGCAAGGGACTGAAAGGACAGTGAATATAGATGACGGTTCGGCTGTTTCAAGGTACCTCTTACATCAATTTGATGGGTGTAGCTGACATTGAATTAAGTCCGCCATGTGATAATCGTATTTCGCAAATGTTTTCGCTAGTCTGACGGAAAACCAAAGAAGATCGAAAAGCAAGACCACTATTCTAGAAACTAAAAATGATTAAAGAATTAATTGTCTTAATGGTGCCGCAAAGAGAAGAGATGCGGACGGTTGGAGATGGAATTATTTACACCACAGAGGTGTGAGGGGTTAGCCCTACACATGGTTGTTCTGGATAGCAGAGGGCGGAATTGATTGAAAGAGGTCCTTGGAGTACACCATCGCAGAAGTGATAATTTTTTTGTTTTTCTTTTTATATTTAGGACACGTCAATTTAACTTCACCTCACTTGATGGTAAGCTGAAGGCAAAGTCTCAGGAAAGAGGATCACCATTACATACACGTACCATGTTAACAATATTGACACTCAGCTTGACGGCCTCATCAGAAGAGGATTGTCGTGTCAGCACCGCGTGACACCCACCGGTCCCACTAGTGCTACGACCACAACCCCCTGCCCGGCTATACACTTGCTGACCCCTAAACGCAATCAAACCGAAATTGGATTACTATGGAGGGTTTTACGCAATCGTGCACGGTGGTACCCACCCGGCCGAATTTTGTGACAAATTTGTGTCATCAAATTTCTACCACCAGTAAATTTACTTTCTTGTGTGAAGTTTTCTTATAGTGGTTCAATACCTTTCATATCTATAGTTCACAGCTTACTATGATGGTCCAATTGTATATCGAGAAGAGGAAGAAGAGGGTGTGTTAATGAATTAGTTAGAAATAGATTTGATATACCTACATGCTTCAAAAAAATGTATTGAAAGCGTCTCCCGTGACGTAGGCGTCTTGGTAACGTGCCGTTTAAAAAAAAACGCAAGTTTCATGATTTTTCTTCACCCAAAAAGTCCTCATGTGGAAAGTGCTCAACGTGGGCGTTTGTCTCTTAAGTAGCATATAAAATAGTAGTGTGTGTGAATATAAAATCTTACTCACCTCTCTGGTAAATGCATCAGGCATAGTGAAGGTCGATGTGATCCAACAATATGTGTTAACCACATTGGTCGGCAGTCCGCTAACGATACACTGGATCGGTTGGCCTACATACTGTGTCGCTGTGATGATCATCGAACAGGACAACAATAACACAGTGGTGAACACATTGTGCAGCCGGAAAACCGCATTGTCAGTCCTTATCGACTGATATTTGAAGTGAACACGTAAATCTCCAAGTAATTTGAACATTTTGGTGCTGTATAGATTATAGCATTATTTATTGGAATGCTTTCTCCGTTCTACTGTAACGTCAGTTTATATTCGCATCCTCCATCGGATGCTTATACTACTGAAAATCAGTCTTGTTTTAATTGAATTTGAGTCGCGGGAATGTTCGAGATTATTGTCGGAACGGTCAGTCACGTTGTCACCTGAAACAAGAGAAAAGTTTGTTAATGAAAGGTCTGTTATAAGTGGCATCAGAGAACTTGATCACGCTGCAATGGTACTGGGGACAATTCATAGGATAAAAGTTTTTTTTTTTTTTTTTTGGAATTTTATGGCCTGGTAACAAGACTAGGATAAAAGAAAACCTACCAAGCCACAGATAATGAAGCATATTCTGCTGACTTTTTAAATTTTAGCAATGAAGTTTAGCACAAATAAAATTAAATAGCTCCAATAAATCCACCACTTCTGAACTCAAATTTAATAATGTATTTAGATTGAAATTTCGCTTTATATATAACTGTTTAGTCATTATCATAGCTATATTGAGTAATTTTACGTGTCAATCAAGGAAAAGCAAATATAATATGTAATACCTTATTTGCGACTGAATCGCAGGTCAAAATAGCGATGAACTGTTGCTCTAAAGTATCAAAACGTAACTCAATAAAGTGAAGTCATCGTTTTCTAATGGTTTTTATCTACACCCATGCTATAAATCCTCTATAAAAGATTCTGAAACAGTTAGCTTATTGCCAACATTAATACAACCAATGTCATAATAACCATAATATCATCCGAACGGGTGTTATAATGTTGTATGAAATTTCATAATAACACTCCTTTCGCTTTTTCAATCTCTTCCGCGCAAAGGGTTACTCATCAGACAGCCAAATTCTTACCGCCCGATGCGTGGAATCTGTATGAGTTTCAAAAAAAGAACTGTCATTCACGCGCGTTGCATTGCACTACCACAGCGGCGGCGGCGCGCCGTAAAAAAAAATTAAAGCTTATTCGTTCGAATTCGAATTCCCGCTATTTTTCTTCGCTATTATTTTTGCAAATTGTTTTGTTTACTTACTATTTTATAGAGGACACATCATGGGTGTAGATAAAGTCTTGTATGCAACTGTATAATTAGGTATTAAAACACTCATGTGATACTATTATCACACTCAGCTTCGCTTCGTGTGATAAACCCACATTCATGTTTTAATACCCCTCATTATACCACAGTTGCATAAATAACTATTAATAGTAATTGACAACCGGCCAAGTGCGAGTCTATACTATACATATATCTATACTATAATGGGAGCCCTGATTTTATTTATTATATTTTTTTTTAATGAATATACAACTAAGTGAATGATGGTCAGTGTTGCCAATTACAAAATGGAATTAATATTATATAAAGATGGTCTTAAAAATGCAAAATATATATGTAACACTGTATAGCTTTGATTATAACTTACTTCATTTAAAATGTTGTCATGGAATAGTTATATTATAAGTTGAACTGTTTTGTGTGCTGCAGTAAGCCAACATAAACGCATTTTTCTTTTCTTTCTTTTCTAAATATTCTGTGAATATTTAAAGCATTCACCAGTTGCCGTTATTAATATCAAACTAAAAACGGTAAAAGTTCTCGTTTCTTGTATGGGGGGCTCCCTTAAATATTTACTCTATCTATTTATCTACCCGAGACGGCGTGCGGTTTTAGTCGGGTACGGAACCCTAAAAAATTACATATACTATTATGAAATTGTAAATTAGTTGTGCCAGTACATTGGAGTTAAGTAGAACTGGAGATTTGACCAACGCCCGGGACTACCGAACTCCATGATCGGGACCTGAGGACGGCAGTTGGCCGACTCTCCGTCCTTACAGAAGCAGGCCGTGGCGGAGGCGTGTCGTGTGTGTCCCTTCCTACACACGCCTGCCAACTCACCGACGCGAGATAAAACCCGACCAAAACCAGGCGAGGCCGCGGTGGTGGCCAAAGTCCGCCAATAACCCTGGGGTTATTCTTTCGAGGGCTTACCCGGGGTGCCCGCGCAATGGACACTTGAGGAGGACACCGTGGTTTTAGTCGGTCCGATTCCGACACGCCCACCCCATCGTCGGCACCGATGGGGTGAAGCCCGTGGGGGTTTCCACACGACAAAAAAAAAGGCGACTGTAGGCCTATAGGTGACTGTATTTAAGTATTTATATGACACTAGCATCGCCGCGCTGTTTCACCCGCTTAAGTAGATCCCGAAGGAATATCAGGATAAAAAGTAGCCGATGTTACTCAGGGATAATGTAGCATTCTAATGGAGAAAGAATTTTTGTTATCGATCCAGTAGTTTCGGAGCCTATTCAACATAAACAAAGATTTTTTTTATTTTTTTTTTATATTTAGGACACGTCAATTTGACTTCACCTCGCCTGATAGTAAGCTGAAGGTAAAGTCTCAGGAAAGAGGGTCAACATTACATACACGTACTATGTTAACAATGGTGGCACTCTGCTTGACGGCCTCATCAGAAGAGGATTGTCGTCGCAGCACCGCGGGACACCCACCGGTCCCACTAGTGCTGCGACCAAAATCCCTCTGCCCGGCTATGCACTTGCTGACCCCTGAACGCAATCAAACCGAAATTGGATTACTATGGAGGGTTTTTTCGCAATCGTGCACGGTGGTACCCACCTGGCCGAATTTTGTGACAAATTTAACATAACATAACATAAACTCACGCCTATATCCCCGAAGGGGTAGGCAGAGGTGCTAGCACCCACATTTCGCCAGTTTATGTTTAGGTCCCAATGTAATAGGTAGCGAGACTATTGCCATTAACCGGGCACTAATAAACCTGCGATAAATACACACATAAGTTCGAAAAGCATCGAAAAGTCATTGGTGTGTGCCATGGTAAAACCTGGGATCGAACCCGAGACCTCGTCTCAGCAGTCCATTACCCATACCACTAGGCTATAGTTGAATAGTATACCACCAGTATACTATTCAACATAAACAAAGAATCAAATCTTTCCTCTTTAAAATATTAATATAGAAGTTTAGACAAACAACGGAATTGGCAAAACATGACCACAGAAATTATAAAGCTAGCAAAACGTAATAATGTTACAATGTTTAAATACAAGTTAAGCAAAGCAAATGCTTTAGTAGGTAGGAAGTAGCACGTACAGGTTGAATAACCGATAATCTGCATACTTTGTATTGTATGTACAAAGCTTTAAGTAGCGCCTCCCCCACCATTTTTATAAGCAAACATTGTACTAACTCTTTACAAGGATTTATAATACCACCCACAAGTTTTCTTAAACAACTATTTCATATCAAATACCGTATATTATAAGCCTAGTTTGCTTGTTTGTTTGTTTTTATAAGCCTAGGTGTATGAGGCGAGTGTGGATGGTACCGTCGGAAGGGGAAGACCTAGGCGCACATACCTGGACCAAATCGGGGAAGTGTTAGAAAAGGGGCAGGTCAGGAGTACCCTAAACCGACGAGCATGCATGAAGAATGTTATGAGAGTGAATGAGGCGAGAGAAGTGTGTCAGGATCGTGGCAAATGGAGATCCGTGATCTCTGCCTACCCCTGTGGGAAACAGGCGTGATTTTATGTATGTATGTATGTAGTTTGCTATCATCCGACAATACCGAGAGCTTCGGTAACTTTTTCAGGATTAGCATTTGATGGTTTGTGTAGCTGTTAGAATTCCACGAGGCGTGGAGGCGACTCAGACGTCGAAGGTCACTCTACGACCTTCGTCCTCCATGAGCACAAGTCTGGGGTGACAGGTGGAGCCGCCTATCACCCTAGCAGAAGCAGGCCGGGGTGGCGGCACGTTGCGGGGACATGACACCGTTATTCCTAAACCCGAGGGGATCATCTCGAAAACGGAGATGGCCCTGGCGTTCATTTAATATAATACAAGTGTTTTTTTTTTCAATATCTACAATATATAGACACAGCTAATTTACAATTTAGTAATAGTATATCTATACTAGAAGAAAACTATTTCACAATGCATAAGGCACATAACACAATGTCGTCAGTGAGTAATTTCTACTTACCTGCATCAAGGGTCAGCGACCCGTTATCAAGAAAGGCATATATTAGTAATTACGGCTTGTTAAGATGAATTTGATATGGATTTGGTCACGAGAACAATGTTGATAAAAGCGGGGTAATGTAATTAGTTATGCCGAATCGATTGACAGTATCAGCTGCGAATCGACATCATAACAGCACCAATTCTTACTCCTCCATTCCATAATTTAGTTTATCTTGGCTCTTACGGGAGTGTCCGCCGTCTGACCCAATCAGCTGGGAAGTAAATGAAGTATATCTAAAGGAGAGGGCCCGGACAAGGGCCCGTTTGTGTTAGCAAAAGCATGGCTCTCAAACCTAAAACCCTAAATGAAAACGATTAAGTTAGAATTTAAATAAAATTGATTGTACACCAACAAAAATATGCATAAATTAGGTAGGTACTTTCTTAATCTACCCCAGCAGAAGCAGGCCGGGACAACGGAGCGACTAGCGCCCCTCCCCCAAACCGGGGCAAGACGGGGACACCTTGGTTCCCAAACCCGAGGGGGCCATCTCGAAACCGGAGATGGCCCAGGGTCAGTCGGGGTGCGAGGGATATAGGGAGGGGTATGGGCAACCTTACACCCCGGCGTCTTTAGACCCGAGACGGCGTGCGGTTTTAGTCGGTTCAAGTCGGACATAACCGCCCCCGCTGGCCGGTGGAGGGGTATACGAAGGGATGTCCGCACTAAAAAGAAATGTACTTTCTCTAGAGATTCCAAATTCAAATATAGAATCACGCTTTACTCCTTTCCGGGTAGGTAGTAGACAACAGCCTGCCAATTACGTTTACCAACAATTTTCTTTGTTCCAATATCAGCAACGTAATATTCATTATATTTTTATCTATGCATTAGTTCAAAGGTAACAAGATGACGAATTATTGTTCCACTTGTGGCATGAGCAAAGCTTAGACTAATAAATTATAACAAAGGATAAACATGGTCTAATATTACAAGCCGGCAATATAACAAATACAGATCTTACCGATAAGAGATTTGTTTGAAGTATGAAGTTCATTTATTCCCGTAGGAAATCATCAACTGTTTTTAGGTTCTACGTATAGGGGGAACGGGTTTTTCGTAAGCCGTGTTTACAGTCGAGTGAAGAACAGTCCCATCTATTAATCACTTTGTACGATACCCATGGGATGCGATGGATACGCCCTTTTATTCTATTCATATACCTACACTCGACGGGCTCGTGGATACGTACGTGGTAAACGAATAGGTTGGAAAGTTGAGCAATCCTAGCCCGGTCAGTCGTAGGACGGGTGACCATTATTAACATATTAAGACCCTATAGATTTAGATCAGAAAAAGAGAACATCTAGGACGGGACTTGAACCCGCGACCAGTCCCTTACAGGGGAAATGCTCTGACCAACTGAGCCACCTAGACATGTCCCAGATATTCGAAATTCTCCAAACAAAACAAAAAACAAAAAAAAGACAATGTTTAAAAATGATTGTGAAATCATGCATTGTTTCCGTAGTTCGCATGAATTACGGTAGATGGCTCCAGCGTCGCCTTAAGACGGATATAATATTTCGAAGAATTTAGAATATTTGGGACGAGTCTAGGTGGCTCAGTTGGTCATAGCATTCGCCCTGTAAGGGACTGGTCGGGGGTTCAAATCCAATACTAGATGTTCTCTTTTCTCTTTCTCCTAATAAGCAATTTAGCATAATTCCAGTTATGCTAAAATGATTGAAGACAATGTTTAAAAATGATTGTGAAATCATGCATTGTTTCCGTAGTTCGCAAGAATTACGGTAGATGGCTCCAGCGTCGCCTTAAGACGTATATAATATTTCGAAGAATTTCGAATATCTGGGACGAGTCTAGGTGGCTCAGTTGGTCATAGCATTCGCCCTGTAAGGGACTGGTCGCGGGTTCAAATCCAATACTAGATGTTCTCTTTTCTCTTTCTCCTAATAAGCAATTTAGCATAACTGGAATTATGCTAAATTGCTTGTTAGGAGTGGCTCACGTCAGTACTGTAGGTAATGGCCAGGATTCGAACCCCAGACTTCACGGCCGTTAGGCTGACTCCTTAACCACCGATAACACAAGCTACCGATATACAGATGAATGAGTACCTCAATCAGTACCTTTTTTTTCGTGCGCAAATCCACAAATAAGAAATGATATTGCCACGGTCATGGCGGAAATGCTTAAGTGCTCAGATGCCAGCTATGAAAAGATCACTGTTGGTCAACAGCCGATTGTCTCGGGCGCTTCCATGTTATGGATTCACTCCAGTTACCAACCCTTTGTGAACGTGTGAACCTCACAGTGAACAGTGAACCCACCATTGTGCGCTATGTGGCGACTGTGGGACTTTATATTATTTCGGATTGGATATTTCTACACGAATTATATATTTGCATTGGTCTGAGTGTTCACATGTATGTTTTTGAAGATCTGTGGCGTGACGGTAGAGCCTTCAACAGCTACATCACAAGATGCGGGTTCGGTTTGCGCTCAGTGCCAAAATTTCTATACATGAATACGTCTATTTACATAGGTATTTGGTATGTCATTGGTGACTGGGCCAAAGCGTGCTGATAAGCCAATAGCCGAATCTACAGGCAATCCCGAAGTGAATTCGACCTCGAATTTGTCGAACTTTGTTTCCTAGTAGTCCATTTTGCCGGAAACCATTATGTCAGTATAAAAATCCTAAGGTTAGGCGACAAATCAACACATGAGTTTAGTGTAAATTAAACCATTCAAACAATTAGTGAATTGGCACCAACTGCCTACACAATTGTATCAAACATTCGAAATTGGTTTCAACGACCGCGAACCATTAAAAAGCGACGAAAGAGTAAAAAAAAAATACATGAGTTTATTGAACTGAACTTATTAGGTATACTGCACGTGTTTACCGACTATTTTAGCTTTTTAAATTGCTCGTTACAGTTATTCGACCATGAATTTGCACAATTACAAAACAGAATAGACGATTATTTACGCTAAATATTATAAAAGTGGTAAATTTTTTGTTTGTTTTGTAAAAATTAACTTAACAACTACTACTGAACGGATTAAAAAACAATTCTTCACCTATAGGTACCTACGGAGCTATATCATCAGTGAGTAACATGGACAACTTTTTATACCAGTAGTTTATATTCTCATAGGATCAGCGGAACCTTACGCGGGTGAAACTGTGGCCCATTATGGCTCGTTCATCACCTTTTTTTTCTTTTTACTTGTGGAAACCACCTCGGCCTTCACCTCACCGGGACTGAGGTGGGTATGTCAGACTTGAACCATCTAAAGCTGCACGGTATTTTTCGCGTCAGCCATGTGGACAGGAAATCTAGTTTGCCCTAGAAAGGAAATCCCAGACACCCCGACCGGCTCCGGTCGCAACCGTTGGCAACCCCGACGCGTTGTGAAAGAGAAGCGCGTCGTGGATCCCCTGGCTATAGTTTGCATTGACATTTGTTTGTGATTCTAGGCTCCTTGGTTTTATTCCCTAGTCGTGGCGCGGTATTGGGTGAGGAAATTTTTTAGAAATACACGGTAGCAGGACAGAGTCAGCCAAAGGAGAAACGGGTGGCTCTTGTGTTTTACCTACTTCGCTGGAAACTACGTGACTTTTTCATCATCATCATCCGAGCGCCAATCCCAGTTGCATGCAAAGCGTGCAGCTTAGGTTGGCCTGGGCCCCGAAGATCTTGATAGGGCCCCATCCACTACACGAAAGAAAGCGAAAAACAAACCACGCGACATCATCATATTACTTTATATCCATGGTTTTATAATTGATATTAGGTCGTTACATATGAAATTGCCGTTTTTCTTGAAGAAACTGGAGGAAACCCAATTTTCAGTACTAACATTTTTGCATTTTTTTAGGAATGGCAAATCCAAATTTTATGACTTTTTTTTTTGTGTATTAATGAGACAACAATAAGCTAACAAACAGCAACTTTTAATACATTTTTGAAAAGTGACAGCTGTTAAGTAATACGAAATTTATAATCAAAATGGATAGCATTTAGGAAGTATTGTTTTTCAGATCGAATTAATTTATCCAGCGAAAAATAAAAACAAAATTTAATACAAAACAAAATTTAATACAGATAGTTGTAAAATCTTGAAATCAACTTTCAAACAAAATATAAATAATGGAAATATCTATTACATAACATAACATAAACTCACGCCTATATCCCCGAAGGGGTAGGCAGAGGTGCTAGCACCCACGTTTCGCCAGTTTATGTTTAGGTCCCAATGTAATAGGTGGCGAGCCTATTGCCATTAACCGGGCACTTATAAACCTGCGATAAATACACACATAACTTAGATAAGCATCGAAAAGTCATTGGTGTGTGCCATGGTAATACCTGGGATCGAACCCGAGACCTCGTCTCAGCAGTCCTTTACCCATACCACTAGGCTACCGCGGTGTTTTATCTATTAAATATATATTAATATCTATTAAATTACAGGAATAACGAACTCATGAATTGGTAAGAAAATTTCGGCAATTTCATAGGTAGACCTATTATTAGTTTACCGTTAACGTAACCCAATTTTTTTGTTATGTATTTTGTGTGTTTGTGTGTATTTTTTGCTTCGAATTATTGACTTTACGTGAATTGTCCTTGAAAACTATCGATAAAACTTGGAAATCTAACTTTGGCCAATCTCCAAACAGCTTTCCAAAGAAGTTTAAAGCACACGGAACGGAAAACGAAATTTTAAGCTTTATTACTGGATAGTGCGCCGAAAGGTAATGGCCATGCGCACACGCTTTACGACCAAGCCATGTCCATGGAGGGATGCGGGCTATTTTGGTCCACAATCTGTTAAAAGGGAGAATAGTAACTGTTGTTGAATATAACGTTCATTATCGGCATCTTTACTCAGCACAAGATGGTGGTAAATTGCAAATATTGTACTTTTGCGTACCTTTAGTGAGGGAACGGCGTATCGTATGGACAAATTATGTATATCCAACATTGCTAATTTTGAATTTTATTCCCAAATACTAACTATACAATACATTTTTTTGATTTTTGAAGTGCAAACTTCTTTAGCGGCGTTGTGCACTTTTTTTGTAATGGGTAAAAAAGATTAAACTCGCGTTAGTAAACACGTGACCTGATCGTAAGACAACAAATATAGAAGCGCTAAATTCAAACTGTACTTAACCTTGGTGGCGCGTTCGTCTAATGAGTCATTCGTCAAGACTGAGATCGATTCCGACCGAGGCGCAAGAAACACTTTTTGTCATCATATAACTTTTTGTAATATTTATTCTATTTTGTACCATAAATCTATTGATTTAAAATGGAAATGAAACAAAGTGCATCTATTAATGAAAAAAGTGACGAAGAAATAGCGAAAGAAAATGAGTGAGTACTTTATAAATATATTGGCGATGATGGTTCTGGTAATAATGATGGTGAAAAAGTCGTTGAAGTTATTGATGGAAGTTGATTTTTCTGAGAGATAAACTTTTTTCAAAATAATTGAAATAGTTCTGAAGTGTTAAATTTTTATTTGAAATTTTGATTGATAATTGAATATTGTATGTTACCACATAAATGATAGTACTTTTATACTGATAATTAAAGCAATTCGTGCAAAATTATTCCCTAACCATTCCAGAATATCGAAAATGCACAACCTTAATATTCAAGTTTTCACTTCTGCCGGCACTCCCGGAGTGCAACCCGTCGTTTTTTTATTTATAGCATGTCAACATGCTTTCACCTGTACGTGAAGGAAATATTTTTTAGCCTCTTGACGTTTGCTGTGGACTCCAAAGGGCTATGAAGAACTTCTCATAAAAAACCCAATAACATTTTGTCCTACCAGGTAACCGAAAACAGTAATCGCTACCAAAAAAAAAGCAAAGAAGCAAGTCTAATGAACTAAAAAGAGGCCAAGTGCGAGTCGGACTCGCCCATGAAGGGTTCCGTAGCAGCAAGTAACATAATAATGTTTGATTGAATGAAGGTAAATTATGGTTTACGATTTATGTATTAAAAAAAAACTACTAACTAGATCTCGTTCAAACCAATTTTCGGTGGAAGTTTACATGGTATTGTACATCATATATTTTTTTTAGTTTTATCATTCTCTTATTTTAGAAGTTACAGGGGGGGGGGGACACATTTTACCACTTTGGAAGTGTCTCTCTTGCAAACTACTCAGTTTAGAAAAAAATGATACTGGAAACCTCAATATCATTTTTGAAAGACCTATCCATAGATACACGTATGGGATTGATGAAAAAAAAATTTTGGGTTTCAGTTCCAAGTATGGGGAACCCCCAAAATTTAATGTTTTTTTTTCTATTTTTGTGTGAAAATCTTAATGCGTTTCACAGAATACATCTTACCAAGTTTCAACAGCATAGTTCTTATAGTTTCGGAAAAAAGTGGCTGTGACATACGGACGGACAGACAGACAGACAGACATGACGAATCTATAAGGGTTCCGTTTATACGGAACCCTAAAAATGGCCTCGCAAACTACTACTCGATATAATGTGGTTTATAAGTATTAAGTAATCCGTACTGTAGTTTCAATAAAAGGTCACCAATCTCTAACATAAAATTATAGATACACTGTCTAATCAGCCGCGGTAGCCTAGTGGTATTTGTAATGGACTGCTGTGACGAGGTCTCGGGTTCGATCCCAGGTTTTACCATGGCACACACCAATGACTTTTCGATGCTTTTCGAAGTTATGTGTGTATTTATCGCAGGCTTATAAGTGCCCGGTTAATGGCAATAGGCTCGCCACCTATTACATTGGGACCTAAACATAAACTGGCGAAATGTGGGTGCTAGCACCTCTGCCTACCCCTTCGGGGATATAGGCGTGAGTTTATGTTATGTTATGTTCTGTCTAATCAGCTCTGGTTCTCAATAATTGCAAATACGATACCGCCCAAATAATTCATGCCTATTATAAAAAAATATCAGGAAACGAACATACAACTCATTGCAGGAAATAATTATTGGTTAATGTACGAATGAGGAATGCAATTTCCTCGTCGACATTTGGCTGTTATCTATACTCTATGCATTTAATTAAAATTGGAGTGTCTGTTTGTAATATTGAAATAACCGTTTTTTACTACATGTATATGAATATATATACGGTACATACACCAAAATAACATTTTATACAATTTTTATCTGTCTGTCTGTCTGTCCGTCTGTCTGTCTGTCTGTTTGTTCCGGCTAATCTCTGAAATGGCTGGACCGATTTTGACGGGCTCTTTGACTGGCAGAAAGGTCATATAACAAGGAGTAACATGGGCTACTTTAATTTTAGGAAAAATAATTAGGATTCCGCGCAAAAAAACTAAAACCCTTAATCCACGCGGACGAAGTCGGTTTCAATCGGTTCAAGCCCGACATAACCTCCCCCGCCGGCCGGGGACTCAAATCCACAGCTATTTCCGCACGGAATCTGACATAAGTATTGCTCGTAATTAAGGGTTCTAGAAACAAGAATGCGGATAAACATATTTATACTGTTTAGAAACAACTAGATCAATGAAATACAAATATTCATGCATTCAAATATAACCCTACAAGTGTAGCAGATAACGTTCGGACAAACAATTGTTAGTTGACCTGCGATCGCGTCAAGCAAGCAATTAGGCACAACTCGACACACATAGTTCTATTGATCGTTCAATAAGATAGAGTTAGAGATAGAGATGGTAGAGTCAAGCACCAGTCATTTTGGCCGTTGCATGAATGGGCCTACTCGACCGGGGAAGCACCACCCTCTCACAGAATATGGACGCCAAGTAACAGTATTTGAACTGTTGCGTTCCGTTTGGTGAGTGAGAGTGCCGGAGCACAAACTCCTTTCCCATCCCCTCCCAAACTCCTTTCCCATCCCCTCCCAAACTCCTTTCCCATCCCCTTTCCTTTACAGGGTCGGCAGCGCGAGTGTGACGCCACTGGTGTTGCACACGTCCATCGGTCGCGGTAACCGCTTCCCATCAGGTGGGCCGTGTACTTGTCTGACACCTTAGTGGTATAAAAAAAAAACACTCCCCGGGATAAAAAAAAAAGGCGGTACCCCGGGGTTATCATTTCGAGAGCTTACCCGGGGTGCCCGGCAATGGACACTTGGGGAGGACACCGTGCGGTTTTAGTCGATACACGACATAACCACCCCCGCTGGCCGGCGGAGGGGTATCCGAAGGGATTTCCACACGTTAAAAAAAAAACCTGCGATCCCGTCAAGTAAGCAATTAGGCACAACTCGACACACAGTTCTATTGATCGTTCAATACAGATTCACTAGGCGGTATTCTTTCGAGGGCTTAGCCCGGGGTGCCCGGCAATGGACACTTGGGGAGGACACCGTGTGGTTTTAGTCGGCCCGATTCCGACACGCCCATCCTATCGTTGGTACCGATGGGGTAAAGCCCGTGGGGGATTCCACACGTTAAAAAAAAAGCCTGTACTAGTAAGGAATGAATAGATATTATATAAGGTGTCACAAAATTAGGTCTCTGAATTTGGTGAGATGACTTGGTATCGACAAAATATGTATTTGAAACAAAAAAATAAATATCGGGTAAAATAAAAATTAAAAAAATATTTAAAAGAAAAACATAAAAATGAAAAAAAAAACACCACCAGCGACCAGCGTCACGTGACGCGACGAGCCCGTGACGCACGTGGTAGGCGTGCAGTCCTTCTCCTCGCAGTATTCTCCAAGCGGATGTGTGGGAAATACCTAAATCGCGACCATCTTCACGTGGGCTCGTCGCGTCATGTGACGCTGGTGGCTGGTGGTGTCTTTTTTTTCATTTTTATATTTTTTTTATTTTTTTTCCCCGATCACTTTTTTTTTGTTTCAAATACATATTTTGTCGATACCAAGTCATCTCACCAAATTCAGAGACCTAATTTTGTGACACCTTATATATAACTTGGAACCAGAAACCGAGACTGAATACGTACTGACTTCTGTCATATACATCATAAATATTTCTGTCATAAACATTATAGTTAAACAACACTACCTGATTGAAACACAACCAATTTTAAAAGATTCTAGAGCGACTTTTAATATTATTCTTGAACTAATATACCCACCGTGTCGGTTGCTTTTCTGCAGTCACGGTCACAGGGAGACCACAACGTAATTGCAAATAATGCCGTTAGGCTGAAATCAGATTGGGTGGGCCATTTCCGCAGAATGTCATATGACAATTGGAAACCAGAAAACGGAGAAGGTCGAGGAATCGTTAGCGACATCTCTTGACTAAGATTGGTGAAATAAGGCCATCCCAGAGAGACGAGGGCAGAATACGGGAAGGTCGTGGCCCAACAGTGGGGAAAAAGAGCCAGATGAAGTAAGAAACTGCCCCGTTTGGTACGCGGGACAAAAATTATTACGTCTCAAAAAAAAACCGCGATTAAAACTGCAGCATAGCTACTGATAACCCCTTTACAGACTTGCATTCCGCTTCCTACTTCAAACTTTCATTGTCAACCGCCACAAGTGGCCAACAATGTTCCATATCTCCGCATTCCCGGTGCTCAAGTGCATTGTGTCGCAAGTCCTGCATTCATTGGCCGATCATGTCAATTGGGGCCGATTTCGACAAGTGGCCAATTGCCGCAACCTCTGTGGCCAGGCTCAACAATACGCGGGCAATCATGTTATATAGTAAATGCACTTTTGACATGGTATACTATTACAAAATTGTAAATTAGTTGTGTCTGTACATCGGAGATATTTAAAAAAAAACTTGGGTTATTAAAATAAACGATTCTGAAAAAAAAAGTTTGGATTTCTATTCTATTTGTCTGTTATACGCGATGGACGCAAAAACTACTGAACGGATTTTGATGCGGTTTTTTTTCTATTACAAAGGTCTAGGACAGACTTAAAATCTACGGTATCATCATCATCATATCAGCCGTAGGAAGTTCACTGCTGAACATGGCCTCCCCCATTGACTTCCATTTCGACCGGTCTGTAGCGGCCTGCAGCCACCGAGTCCCTGCGCTCTTTACCAGGTCGTCTGTCCACCTTGCGGGAGGCCTTACTACGCTTGCAATTGGTTAAGTTGAACCGGAGATATGACCAAAAAACGACAACCGGGCGGAGTCGCGGGCATCAGATAGTTTATAATATAAGGGGAATTGCTGGGCACTTATGTCGTCATATGACACAAAGAGTGAAGTGGTAAGGGGTGTTAACGTCTGTTGGATTTTGATATAATACGGCTTATAAGGATTGGAGACGAGTTATGGAGTACGTACTTCACGTTTTATGGGGTAGCTCCAGGCATGAGCACCTACTATATAAATCCAGGGATTAGCGACGCTTTCGTTTTTTTTTCACGACTGTAAAAAATGTATAATAGGTAAATTGCCGAAAATGCATGAGTTCGTAATTCCTGTAATTTAATAGCTATTTCCATTAATTATATTTTGTTTGAAAGTTGATTTCAAGATTTTACAACTCTGTATTAAATTTTGTTTTTATTGGCCGCTTGATAAATTAATTCGATCTTCAAAAACAGTACTTTCTAAATGCTATCCATTTTGATGATAAATTTCGTATAACTTAACAGCTGTCACTTTTCAAAATGTAATAAAAGTTGCTGTTTGTTAGCTTAATCAGCTTAATGTTGTCTCATTTATACACAAAAAAAAACATAAAATTTGGATTTGTCATTCCTAAAAAAATGCAAAAATGTTAGTACTGAAAATTGGGTTTCCTCCAATTTCTTCAAGAAAAACGACAATTTCATATGTAACTACCTAATATTTCATCATAACCTTTAACTACCTGGGGCCCGAATCGTAAAAATTACGTTTTAAAAAAATGCGATTTTAAAAATTACGAAAGGTGATTCAAAATGTTTTACAACTTCACGACAATGTAGGTTTTGTTTTGACAGATCATACGAAGTACTAAATTTTTTTATACCTATTTCTTTCTATTCGAATTGAAATCACGCGTTTTGAATCAAACTTGGCGTTACGACACCGGGCGCCTGCCCCCGTAATTTTTTTTTTTTATGCCAACCAATAGGGATGTGGACTGTACTCAAATAAGTATACAATTATTACAATTTTACCACGAAAAGGTAGTTTCTATAATAGAAATAATAAAAAACACAATATTTTTTTCAATAAACAAGGGATTAATTTTTTATTTAATAAAATGTAATTAAATATTTCACCCTCAAGTCACGTGACAATGAACACCAATCAAAATGCGTGACGTCACTTGTTGCCAAACAAGAATTTTCGCTGTCAAGTACTATGGTGTTTGTTAATATTTGGATAATATTATTACTGTGATTCCCGTGAAATTTCTTCGAAATTTGCGCAATTATCTTTTTGAATCAATTTTTAAGGGTTTTCCCATAATGGAAAGTCGATCTATTAAGGCAGATAGTTCAAATTTGCCAAGAATTGATTGCTTTACGGTGGCCAATTTCTTGGCAACAAATAGTAACTTCTTCTCTGCTGAATTTAGAAATGTGAAGACCTCCATGTAAGTAATATACTCAGGATACATTATAATAGTAATCGTAGGTATTTATAAACTCGAAAAGTTAAATTGAATATAATAAAATAAAATAATATGATTTAGAGGTTATGTTTTATCTTTTTAACAAATTGTTTCATTTCTTTTTAGTTCCTCGAGGCAGAAAAAAAAATGTATTAAAAATTCTTTTAATGCAAGGAAATCTAACAAATATTATCAAACTTACATCAAAATGATCCTCACAGAAATCATTTTACTTTGTGTAGATACAAGTGCCAGATCCCGACGGGCTAGTTGAAGCCACATTTACCGCATCGTTTCTGTACGTGGAACGTGAATAAATAGATTTTCAGGTGTTTTAATAGTAGTACTTTCACACTGCGGCACCGCACAACATTTATAAAACGTAGAATCCATCTTATTAACACAAAACTACGAAATAACTTTCTATTACATACAACTTCGACAATGTTTAGGAACAAGTGACGTCACAGCGGGCGTTTGACAGATATCCACGTAATGGCACGATATTTGAAATGGAATTTTAAATAACTTATTTTAAAGGTATTAGTTGTATTAAAAAAATAATAATAAATAGTTTGGGCTATATTTGGTACTTATGCATGGTTTTAAACACTTTCCCAAAAATAGTCCACATCCCTTTACGATAGCGATTAAAACTCATTGTCAAACATAATAATGCCCCTGAACACATTTAGATGTAACGATACCAGTTAGAATCCTTACATAGGTAATCCCGAGTGACATTGGATTTACCTTTTTTTTTAATATTTCTTGTAAATATTGTATGTAATACTTGTTCACTTGTTTATTTGTGATGGAGCTCTATTGATCTGCAATACAGAAAATAACCTACTTCAGATACCGCTCTTTGGGTAGGCAGCGCGAGTGTGACGCCCTTTTTTTCGTGCGGAAATACCCCCGTAGCGATTGTGGTTATGTACGATGCGAACCGATCAAAACCGCACGCCATCTCAGGTCTTCAGACGCCGAGGTGTAAGGTGGATTTCCCTCGCACCCCGGCTGATCCAGGGCCATCTCCGGCCCGGCGTCTGAAGACCCGAGACGCCGTGCGGTTTTAGTCAGTTCAAGCCCGACATAACCACCCCCGCTGGCCAGCGGGGAGGTATACTAGGGGAGTCGGGGCGCGAGGGATTGTCGGGGTGCGAGGGATATGGTCTATGGGCAACCTTACACCCCGGCGTCTGTAGACCCGAGACGGCGTGCGGTTTTAGTCGGTTCAAGCCCGACATAACCGCCCCCGCTGGCCGGCGAGGGGGTATCCGAAGGGACTTCCGCACGAAAAAAAAAAAAAAAGTATACGAGGGGATTTCCGCACGAAAACAAATATTAAAAGGGCCATCTCCGGTTTCGAGATAGCCCCCTCGGGTTTGGGAACCACGGTGCCCCCGTCTCACCCCTGGAATGGATATAAAAAGCCCCGGATATTGGATATACCCAAGTTAGTCGTTTTTTAAGTAAGAGAGTAGTATTTCCCTGGAGAGCCGGCCCATTCGTGATGGTGATGAGAAATGTATTAACTTTGTCACCTACTTTGTAACAAAGAAACACGTAATACCACTAGAACAGCTTATGACCAAGTTACACATAAAACCTTATTCCGTGCTATTACAAATTCATAACACGTGTGAGGCACCTCAGTTGTTGAAAGCGTTTGCAGGTAACGGTAACCGCTTATCATCTTGCCGATATGACAGGATCCGACTAACTACCTGCGTCGGATACCGCCTAATTAGACGGCCTGTGGCGTGGCGGTAGTGCATTCGACTGCTACGACATCCGGGAGCGCGGGTTCGATTCCCGCTGAATGCAAATATTTGTCTGCGTGAATATGTCATTTGTATTGGTCTGGGTATTTCTATGAATAAGTATGTATTTACAAAAAAAAGGATATAAGTTTGTTTATCCGCATTATAGAACCCTTAACACAAGCTAGTAAAACTATGCTTACTTTGGTCAAGAGAGCGCTGTGCAAAATGTCGTATAATGTTTACCTAAGAATGTTTTAACCAATATAGCATCCGTCCGACATCAACTGCTGCCTCCGTCGGATTCTCGGTACATACTGGCCCGAGAAAATTACCAACTCAGGTGGGATCCCGATCCACCACCCAGATCCACCAACAGAAATGCTATTCTGTAAGAACGTTCATGAATCTCGATAGCTGAATCCGCGGTGAGTATCAAAGTTCTTATGGCGAATATGAAATCTCACCTCGGATTTAGCTGACGGGATTTACTAACACTCTTACAGAATACCATCACAGGTCAAACGCCGAAAATGAAGTTGGATCAGTCCCATTAGAAGGAACCATAACCGCATACAGAAGCAAGCGCTAGACTGGAACCGCGGAGGAAAGCGTAAACGTGGGCGTCCCAAACTGACTTGGAAATGTATTATTGTTGCAGAAGCGGCGAGCCTAGGAAAGACTGAGAGTGAAATGAAGCGCAAAGTTCAAGACTGACAAGGATGGTGACGCCCTTCGCCTCATCTACGGTTCACAGGACCTTAAGTCAAAGTCCATTTCTTTCGACAGCCAGTAAGTAGCCAGTAGGATCGACGTAGGTAGTTGGCAAGACCAAATGGCGGACTGTTGTCTCGACCTACCCCTTTTTTATTTCCGTGCGGAAAAGCCCCAGGCCAGCCAGCGCGGTAATGCAAGACTCGAACCGACTAAATCCGAACGCCGTTTGAGTCTTCGGATGTCAGGTGGCCCATAAGGCATTACCCTCGCACCCGGGCTGACCAGGGCCATCTCCGGTTTCGAGACAGCCCCCTCTGGTTTATAAACCACGGTGTCCCCGTCTTTCCCCCAGAATAGAGTTAAAAAGGCGTGGGTTGACAACTGACGTCCGATCTAACGGAATCGCTATAGGATCATGTTCAAACTCTAATAACATTATATCGCTACTGAGCTATTTCGCAACGACAGACTATCACCATAAAGGCAAGTTTAGAGCTTGTTAAGGTCATGTCTGAATAAGGAAGTACTACAGTAGATAGATTTACTTTTGATTAAATCACACTTCAGAACGATTGGACACTAATACGATTTCTCGTAATAGTTCAAGGCACTAGGTGTGTTCGTAAGATCACTTCAATTTACATCTAAAGTACCGTACCTGCCTTATTATTTTGAAAATAAATTCGATTTGTTTTATTACGCGCACACACACGTGCGTACTCATACTTACTTTCACCAAAAGCGAGCTCCCCGAACATCTCCAAAGCTACGTGAGACTCGAAATCGAATTTGTTCTTACAGAAAAGCACTATAGCCATTCTATTCTGTACAATAATGTATGTCCATAGCTGAATCCGCGGTGTGATCTCAAATTTCTTATGGCGAATATGATAGCGGCGATAGCCCGGTGGCGTACGTAACGGACTGCTGAGACGAGGTCTCGAGTTCGATCCCCAGTCGCCCCGGGTACACACCTGGACTTTTCGTAGTTATGTGTGCATTAATAAATGTTAATTATCGCTCGCTTAATAATGTGCCCGGTAGATGGCAATAGGCTCGCCTCCTATTACATTGGGACCTCAACATAATTGGCGAATCGTGGGTGTGTAATACACCTCTGCCTACCCCTTCGGGGATACAGGCGTGAAGTTATGTTATGTTATGAATATGATCTCACTTCGGATTCAGATGTTCAGCTGTTTATACACTCTTACAGAATACCATGACAGTAGTATTATTCTGTTACCATTAGGTATGTGTAGGGAAGGCAATCCCGGTCTCGCGTAATCTCGCAAAGAACTGCTTAACGTCAGTCAATAGTTATTCGTAAAACAAAACAATAAGAACAATTTTTTTTTTTTATATATATATTTAGGACACGTCAATTTGACTTCACCTCGCCTGATGGTAAGCTGCAGGTAAAGTCTCAGGAAAGAGGGTCACCATTACATACACGTACCATGTTAACAATGGTGGCACTCAGCTTGACGGCCTCATCAGAAGAGGATTGTCGTCGCAGCACCGCGTGACACCCACCGGTCCCACTAGTGCTGCGACCACAATCCCCCTGCCCGGCTATGCACTTGCTGACTCCTGAACGCAATCAAACCGAAATTGGATTACTATGGAGAGCTTTTCGCAATCGTGCACGGTGGTACCTTCTTTTTTTTTTTTTTTTTTTATCGTGCGGAAATCCCTTCGGATACCCCCCCGCCGGCCAGCGGGGGCGGTTATGTCGGGCTTGCACCGACTAAAACCGCACGCCGTCTCGGGTCTTCAGACGCCGGGGTGTAAGGTTACCCATAGAGCATATCCCTCGCACTTCGACTGACCCTGGGCCATCTCACCACTAACAGCATCGCTCATCCTGTCTCCTCTGAAAGCAGAGGAGTACGGAGAGCGATGTGTTCCCGCCACGTTGGGTATTGGCCGTGCACGGTGGTACCTACCCGGCCGAAATTTGTGACAAATTTGTGTCATCAAATTTCTACCAGCAGTAAAATTTACAATTATAGTGTTCATATAGATTTAAAGATTTAAATGGGAAAAAGAGAAAATCTAGGACGGGACTTGAACCCGCGACCAGTCTTAGTCAGTCCTTACAGAGGGAATGCTCTGACCAACTGAGCCACCTAGACACAGTGTGAGGAATAGTAAGCATACTATATAATTGTTTAAAAATTTAATTGAAACAATTGTAGTGTGTCATTTCTAATTAACAATTGACTTGCATGCTCTCAATGTAGTGTTTAAAAATAAGCATACAACAATAGAAGCATTTTAATAATAAAATATAAACCACAGATTGCGCTGGGGTTTAAGTGGTGAACTAGTCAAGTGGTGTTATATTAAATGCTGTGAGTTCGAATTTCATTCGCGAGATAGGTACTAGCCGGTTAGATGGCCCAGGGATGGCCTCAGTCGGGGTGCGAGGGATATGCTCTATGGGCAACCTTACACCCCGGCGTTTTAAGACCCGAGACAGCGTGCGGTGATAGTCGGTTCAAGCCCGACATTAGCGCCCCCGCTGACGGGCGGGGCGTATCCGAAGGGTATTCCGCACGAAAAAAAAAAGCTACTAGCCGGTTCATCAGCTTTTGTTTATTTTTTTTATATTTAGTACCTTTTTTTTTTTTTTTTTTTTTTTAAATGAAATCCCTTCGGATACCCCCCCGCGTGCCAGCGGGGGCGTATATGTCGGGCTTGAACCGACTAAAACCGCACGCCGTCTCGGGTCTACAGACGCCGGGGTGTAAGGTTGCCCATAGAGCATATCCCTCGCACCCCGACTGACCCTGGGCCATCTCCGGTTTCGAGATGGCCCCCTCGGGTTTGGGAACCACGGTGTCCCCGTCTTGCCCCGGTTTGGGGGAGGGGCGCTAGTCGCCCCACCGTCCCGGCCTGCTTCTGCTGGGGTGACAGGTGGCCTCACCCGCCACCCCCAGGCCAGGAGAACGGACCCTGGGCTCTAAACTGCACACTTTGGAAGTAACCGGGGCTTTTATTGAATAAAATTATTGCTCAATCGTTCAATTGGCAATCTACGTTAAACATGTACCAATGGCATCCAATTTAAATCGACACCAATCAATTGGAAAATGGATGTCATGGTGTTGCCATTCTCGTGAAGAAATCGTCTAGATTAGATGAGGCGTATGCAAATCAGGGTTGTCAGTTAACGGTGGGAATACAATCTGATATCTAGAAATTTGAATGCATCGATATCTTTCGCTTAAAATTGATGTGATTGCTTCTAAGATTTGTATCAAGTAACGAGATGAAATAAGATAAACAAAACTACGTAACACGACATAACATTATCCTGAATCTTTAGATGTTAGATTTCGATTGTTTTAATTTAGGCCGTAAACTCAAAGAGTTTATGCCGTGGTATAAAAATAAATAGAACCAGGCCTTACGAGGTATTCAAACGATGTGACAGCCCTGATGCAAATCTTATTATGATTATACTATCCAATTAATTACTTATATTAATTAAAAATCTATTTCAAGTCAAGTAGTTACGATAATATAAACATTGTAAATAACGAATTGAACAATTGCAGTTTCGATTTAGGACCATTAAATAAACTGTGAGTAGCATGTTATGCCGGCTAACCCAAGATAAGCCTCTGTACGCATAAAGATGCGTACAGAGGCTTATCTTGGGTTAGCCGTAACTCGTGAAAGCACGAGTAGATATCCTTGAACTTCTACATCACGAATTTCCAAACCGATATTTTTAATCGTAGAATATACTGCTTCCGGGCTGTTTGGCCGTGGTCCATATGAAACTTGTTTTCCAAACGTTTCGTCGATCACTGCGGTCGACATCTTCAGTAGTACAGGTCCGGGCGAGTGATCGACAAAACGTTTGGAACACAAGTTTCATATGGACCACGGCCAAACAGCCCGGAAGCAGTATATTCTACATGCAACGCCGGCCGTGAAAGTGTAAAGATTTATATTCGATATTTAATCATCATCTTTTCGTTAAACCGAAACATCCACCTCGGACCAAAAGCTCCGCTTGCCTGCTATCCTGCTACACTTCGCACGGTCTTCGGCAACTCTAACATTGAAACCATTGACACGCAGGTCATCTTTTACGAGGTCAAGCCAGTGTTTCTTGAGTCTTGAGGCATGGCCAAACGCCGCCAAATCTCGCCAGTGAGTTCCCGAACCGATATCCATTCTGGTATGAAAGGATCATGACATTCAAGAACAATTACTCAATGAGATTATATCCACTCGGTATTTTAATTAGAATTGTAAAATTGATTGATATTATTAATGAGCTAAAATGGGAGGGCGTCTGAGCGGTGTCTGTCACACAGTTTAAACTAGCACACGACATAACCACCCCCGCTGGCCGGCGGGGGGGTATCCGAAGGGATAACCGCACGTAAAAAAAAAAAGCACAGAAAATGTCTTTTACTCTATCCTATATTGTTATTTTATCAATTAGATTTTGTTCTTATAATCCTGTAACAAATTGTACATCATAACTGTATAGGTTAGAAAATATGTACTGAATTATTGTTGATAATAATAATAAATAAAAATGAAATAAATAATAAAAAAATTCATCTCAGGAACTCAAAAACACGGTATCGCAAGGCCTCAATTGCAATTCCGATGCCTTGGTTATTATACCACCGCGTTTATGAAAGTTTTCCACATGAAAGCTCACCCGTAAGCGTTGGTGTTTTCACTGTCTTGAAAACACCAACTCTAATTAATAAAGGGAGAGCAAAAAATCAGCGAAGTTTAATCAAAATTTAACTTTGCCAGAAATTTATATATTCAAGAATACATAATTAGCAATAAATTTGGTATAGAACTGTTTGCTCTACTATGTTACTTAAACAAAATATTGTAAATATATAAATAGATCTCACAATTTCATGCCTTATCTTCCCGGATGCGGAAGGGGGGAAGTTACTGCGTTCGGTAAATATAACTTAAGTATTTATTTAGTTCGGAATAGTGAACATCCAGAACGGGACTTGAACCCGCGACCAATCCCTTACAGGGGGAGGTATTCTGAACCAAGACTCAAAATATATCTTTTTTTTTATGAATGATAAATAATAATAAATAAATATTCTACGACATTCCACACAGCGCTTTCTAGACCCAAAGTAAGCATAGTTTAACTAGCTTGTGTTATGGGTTCTAGAATGCGGATAAACATACTTATATACTTTTTTTTTGTAAATACATACATATTATACATAGAAACACCCAGACCAATGCAGATAGACATATTCATGCATACAAATAATAGCACTGAGCTACGCCACAGAGGCCGTCTCTCAGGTTTGACCTCTATCTCACCTGGTCGTAAGTGACGATGTGGTCTACGATGGATCACGTTTGCCTAGAAGGAACCTATTCACTCGAGACTTGAAGATTCCGAGGTTATAGCTTTCCGGAAACAGAATCAGGCAGGCAATTCCACTCCTTAGCTATACGCATAATAGATGTGTCGCCGAAACGTGTCGTGCGTATGAGTGGAATATCCACCATGTAGCGGTGGCGTGTCGCTGTGCGTCTGGTCGTTCGTTGGTGGAAAGGGCTTGGAGGTATCAAGTTGGAGATTTTCGAATATTAAGGACGTGACCTGCTAACTCAGTTGGTCAGAGTATTCCCCCTGTAACGCCATTTAAATATAGCATCTCTACTCCGTGTTCAAAGAAACAAAGACTTATTATATGGAGATGACAGTGTTCGTTGATAGATAAGACGGTCACTTGAATGTGTAAATGATGCGATGGCCGATGATGGCCTAAAATTAGAATTGAGAGAGCAATTGCCACATGGCCATGATTCTTGACGTCATAAGGCTACAGATAGCGGACGACCTCTCATTATGACTGTGACTACTGTGAGATCGAACATTAAATCTATATCAGTTTGATATATTTTAATAGGGAAGCCGCGGTAGCCTAGTGGTATGGGTAATGGACTGCTGAGACGAGGTCTCGGGTTCGATCCCAGGTTTTACCATGGCACACACCAATGACTTTTCGATGCTTTTCGAAGTTATGTGTGTATTTATCGCAGGCTTATAAGTGCCCGGTTAATGGCAATAGGCTCGCCACCTATTACATTGGGACCTAAACATAAACTGGCGAAATGCGGGTGCTAGCACCTCTGCCTACACCCCTTCGGGGATATAGGCGTGAGTTTATGTTTATATTTTAATATAGTTTTATCGGATAAACAAATCCAAGATAGAATTTATCTACATATAGGGTAGTCGACGTTAGGGCCTCTAATCTCTAGATTCACTGGATTGAGATTGGACTGGACGGAGATTTATATATTGACACTTTTTAACTGTAATATTTTTTTACTGACATTTCGGACGCTGTCTACATATTAAAGCTATCTTTAACAATCAATATAATACAAAATCTATACTATAACAAAATTGTAAATTAGTTGTGTCTGTTCATTGGAAATATTTTTAAACGAGCTCAGCCGAATACAAGGGATTTTCGATTTTGCGTTTTTTTTTTTGCTATTTTTTTTTATCTTGCAATGGTTCACCCCAGCACGAATCTATTACCGAAAACAGCAACTCGATAGCTCATCTCCTTCATACCCAAAACCGTGACAGAAAATTGGCAACGACGAGGTCGACGACACCGACGACGTCGACGACAACTCGATAGCAATAGGGCTTTTCTAAAGAAAATCCCTAAAAATACTTAGGTTACATGGACGTTTCTGAAAACAATTTGTTTTTAATATTGTCGGAAGTTTACGCGAATGTTACACATTGAAATAAAACTATTTTTAACGAATTCTATCGCGGTTTATTTGATGCTATTTTATATTTTACATTGATCCCGACGTTTCGGTTGCATTTCAGCAGCCATGGTCACGGGGAGACTAAAGATGGTTGTCGTCTTGTAGTTTCCCCGTGACCATGGCTGCTGAAAGGAAACCGAAACGTCTGGATCAATGTAAAATATAAAATAACAACAATTTTTTTATTTTGAATTCTTTTCTATTCGCAATTCGCGACGGGGGCAAAAACTACTGAACGGATTTTGATGCGGTTTGATTCGTGGCCCTAACGTCGGCTAGCCACCTTTAGCGTGAGGTGTAGTGTGAAGAGGGGTGTGTGTTGGGTAACCTCCTCGAGTGTCGCTCCGATTCCGATCCCGCTGCAGTCCGGGGGGAACGGAATCGGAGCGGCCGGTACACCCTGGGCGGCGGTCAATGGCTTCCCCTTCACCCCTTCATAGGGTTGGCATTGATCGTCGGCCAATACCCAACGTGGCGGGAACACATCGCTCTCCGTACTCCTCTGCTTTCAGAGGAGACAGGATGAGCGATGCTGTTAGTGGTGAGATGGCCCAGGGTCAGCCGGGGTGCGAGGGATATGCTCTATGGGTAACCTTACACCCCGGCGTCTGCAGACCCGAGACGGCGTGCGGTTTTAGTCGGTGCAAGCCCGACATAACCGTCCCCGCTGGCCGGCGGGGGGGTATCCGAAGGGATTTCCGCACGATAAAAAAAAAAAAAAAACAAAGGTGTAGTGTGAAGACGTAGCAAACTTCCTCACTTATTCACCCGCTCACTTTCGAATTTAGAATCTTAGTAGGATACCCAAACTATAACTAATTGTTAAGAATTCTTCTTCAATTACTGAGATGCCACGTCAATTTTACTTTATGATCGTTACGAGCACTGGGCCAGTTTAATTCGCTGATGGGTGTCAATAAAATGTCAAGGACGATTTTATGAACAAACAAACGGTAACTTTGATCTTAATGACCACAGTATTAATTTTGATAATGCAATGTAAGATTCAAATGAAGCCTATAAATGTGTAATATATATCAATAAAATGAATCGCTGAAATGACTGTATCAAGTTGGATAATTTTTCATTTTTGTGTTCTATATTGTCGGGACAAGGTTTGTATGAAAGAAAAATTTAGGAAATTAGGAATGTCCACACGTAAGGTGTTCTTATTGCAGCTGGATGAATAACCGGGGCGCGCAGCTACCTAGTAGCCTTTTTTTTTTTTTTTCTTTTTTTCCGTGCGGAAATCCCTTCGGATACGCCGGCCAGCGGGGGTGGTTATGTCGGGCTTGAACCGACTAAAACCGCACGCTGTCTAGGGTCTACAGACGCCGGGGTGTAAGGTTGCCCATAGAGCATATCCCTCGCACCCCGACTAACCCCGACTAAATCTTAATGGGGTTCACAGAATACATCTACTGACCAACTTTCAACAGCATAGTTCTTATAGTTTCGGAAAAAAGTGGCTGTGACATACGGACGAACAGACAGACAGACATGACGAATCTATAAGGGTTCCGTTTTTTGCCATTTGGCAACGGAACCCTAAAAAGGTTCTTTTTTTAATTTAACTCCTTGAAGTTAGTGTTTATAAACTTGTTGTTTATAAACGTGTTTATTTACTATCTGTTGGCCGGAGCGCCACCCGCGTGGATTTTCGATGCCGTTCCCGGAACCTATTCCAGGAATAAAAAACCTATGTCCTATTCCCGACTATAATCTATCCCTGTACTCCTCCCTGTACAACTCACCGAAGCGGGATAAAACCCGACCCCACCAGGCGAGGCCGCGGTGGCGGCCAAAGTCCGCCGGCAACCCTGGGGTTATCCTTTCGAGGGCTTACTCGGGGTGCCCGGCAACGGACACTTGGGGAGGACACCGTGCGGTTTTAGTCGAGACACGACATAACCACCGAAGGGATTTCCGCACGTAAAAAAAAAAAAAAAAAAAAACCCTGTACCAACCAGATCTGTTCATCCGCTCTGGCGTGATTGAGTAACAAACATCCATCCTTCCATCCAAACATTCACATTTATGATATTGTCGGAAGTTTACGCGAATGTCACACATTGAAATAAAACTATTTTTAACGGACATTTGCATTTTACATTGTTCCCGATTGGCTGCTGAAAAGCAACCGAAACGTCGGGATCAAAGTAAAATATAAAATAACATCAAATAAATCGCGATAGAATCCGTTAAAAATAGTTTTATTTCACATTTATAATATTAGTGGGATTATTTTTAGGGATTTTCTTTAGAAAAGCCCTATTGCTATCGAGTTGTCGTCGTCGACGTCGTCGTTGCCAATTTTCTGTCACGGTTTTGGGTATGAAGGAGGTGAGCAATCGAGTTGCTGTTTTCGGTAATAGATTCGTGCTGGGGTGAACCATTGAAAGATAAAGAAAAAATCGCAAAAAAAAAAAATACGCAAAATCGAAAATCCCTTGTATTCGGCTGAGCTCGTCTCAGGAATTCAACTTGTTAATGTTTTTTGTTAATATTTCTAACATACATCTACTTTGTGACATAGTAAGAGTGAGCTCACGTTTGTAGTCTACGGTATAGATTTCCAAGTTCCAATCTGCCCCCTGTCGAATACAAGTTAGAAAAACATTAGTTTTATTGGTTACCATCGATACGCTATTTTTAGGTAGATTTCGATGAAATCGATCTACCTATTGGTTTCTTGACTACTGTCAAATTTTAAAAAAACTTCTTCATAGGAGGTCTAGTTATGACCCCCCGAGTCCGAAATGACCACTAGTCAAAAAGTTTATATATATATATATGTATGTATGGTTCCACTTCCCAAAATTTGCGGCACTCTCACGGTCGCATTTTTGCCCCGATCGCTTTCAAACTGCGGTCAAAAATTGCTTGGGTAAAAACTTAGTTTAAGTTCGTGATCGGGTGGAATCCAGCCTAACTGTACTACTAACGGTAGGGCCTCACTTTTTGTGAAATCAGTTTTTCCTCAAAATTTCACGTTCCATAAAAGATATTCGAACCGTTCTAATTTTATCCCATAGTATACATGAATACCAACAACTTTGAATTAAACCTATAAGATTAAAGTTTTAACTAAAAGTGGAGGGGGAAAAACCAAAATTTTTCGGGGAAAAAATCATAACTTCTAACCGGTGAACATTCTTGCTGTAGGAAACATTTTTAATCGATAGGCCATTTTTAAGTCTAAAATAAATGTCTGACAAGTTTTTCGCTAAAAGTTACCGTTTTCGAGAAAAAAAAATTAAACATGTTAAAAATATTGTTTACAGTCCGTAGTTCTCTATATAAAATAATATTAATTGCTTCACGAAATCTACCTGAGCGTTCCCCGTGCGGGAACGAATTTTTTAAATTCATCCGTTTTTCATGTAGAAGATCTTCAAATAATTATAACATCTGAAAGTGTGATTTGTTCCATACATCCGAAGTATTTGAATTATTTTAAAATCTCTTTTTTTGTGATAAGTGGCTCCAGAAGTTCCAAAGCGTACTGACTGCTGCATACATTAACTTGGAAGGAGGGCAGATACTCCCCCGATGGAGGTGGCCGTTTCGGGACGGTAAAACCCATAACCCAATCACATAATTTTAACGTCTGGAACACATTCAACCAAATATGATAAATCAATAGATTTAGATCGGAAAAAGAGAACATCTAGGACGGGACTTGAACCCGCGACCAGTGCCTTACAGGGGGAACCTGAACCGGCTCTGACCAAAAGAGCCACCTAGACTCTTTTTCCGATCTAAATTTAGATTTAGATCGGAAAAAGAGAACATCTAGGACGGGACTTGAACCTGCGACCAGTGCCTTACAGGGGGAACCTGAACCGGCTCTGACCAAAAGAGCCACCTAGACTCTTTTTCCGATCTAAATTTAGATTTAGATCGGAAAAAGAGAACATCTAGGACGGGACTTGAACCCGCGACCAGTGCCTTACAGGGGGAACCTGAACCGGATCTGACCAAAAGAGCCACCTAGACTCTTATTCCGATCTAAATTTAGATTTAGATCGGAAAAAGAGAACATCTAGGACGGGACCTGAACCCGCGACCAGTGCCTTGCATGGGGAACCTGAACCGGCTCTGACCAAAAGAGCCACCTAGACTCTTTTTCCGATCTAAATCTATCGGAAAAGTAAGCATACAAATTGCTTAAAAAATTTAATTGAAATGATAAATCAAATCTAGTGGGGCGGAAATCACACAGTGATTGTCAAACTTCGAGCCAAACTTAGATATTTTTGTTGCAGTATTTTTATTCAAAATTGTTTTTAATAATAAGTAGTCGTATCCCTCCCACATACCCACTAATCCTATCTCTAAATGAAATCAAATCAAACAAACGTCTTCGACGTCAAAAACAAAAAAAAAATTTTTAGGGACAAACCCCAAAATCTAATCAGTTCTTCCCATTAACCAAACAAGATGATTGGCGAAAGATTTTTTAAATGGGATAAGTGGTTCTTGAGTTATTGCGTAAACAGACACAAAAACTTTTTTTGCTTAATTAGACTTAGAATCACGTCGAGAAAAGTGATAAAAAGTGGGTGTAAGATTTGGATTTTTTTTTGCGTGATTTTAAGACTTCGGTGTCCACCTGGTTGGTGGCCCGAAGTAATTAATATTGAGTCCCATAAAAAGCTTGCTTACAATATCACGTTTACCGCTAATAGTTGATGGAATTATTACTTCCGTAAGATGTATGATATGCAAAAAATTCTTGCTATATAGTATTATGTATGAGCAGCCTTGATATTCAATTTATATATAAGAATATATATGCTTCATATATGACTATTAGATACTAGTTATTGTAACGTAAACAGCAATTACGACCTTGGAAATGTATACAAAAACATATTAGTCCCCCTTTCCGGGGCAAGACGGGGACACAGTGGTTCCCAAACCCGAGGAGGCCATCTCGAAACCGGAGATGGCAACGGGGCAGTCGGGGTGCGAGGGAAATGCCTTATGGGGCCACCGTACATCTTACATCCCGGCGTCTGAAGACCCGAGACGGCGTGCGGTTTTAGTCGGTTAAAGCCCGACATAACCTCCACCGCTGGCCGGCGGGGGGTATCCAAGAGGATTTCCGTACAATAAAAAAAAACGTACTCCCCCGATAGAAGCAGGTGTTTAGTGCTGGTAAAACCCATAACCAACTCACATAATTTCACATTCAACCATGCATGATAAGTCAAACTAAAATTGAGTCCCATAAAAAGTTTACTTACAATATCACATATACCGCTAATCCGCTAATAGTGACTGGAATTATTGCTTCCATAAGATGTATCATAGATATGCAAAAAATTCATGCAATATGTTTTTTTTTAATAAATAATAATCATCATCATCATCATCATATCAGCCGTAGGAAGTCCACTGCTGAACATAGGCCTTCCCCATTGACTTCCATTTTGACCAGTCTGTAGCGGCCTGCATCCACCGAGTCCCTGCGCTCTTTACCAAGTCGTCTGTCCACCTTACGGGAGGCCTTCCTACGCTGCGCTTGTCGTCACGTGGTCTCCACTCAAGAACCTTTCTGCCCCATCGGCTATCGGTTCTCCGAGCTATGTGCCCTGCCCACTGCCACTTCAGCTTGCTGACTCGCTCTGTTATGTTGGTAAATTTATTTATTTCAAAAGTTACATTCTTATGAACACAATTCCCAGTACCTACAGTGTATACAGATGACTGTTTTGTTTGAGTATGTTGATTTATGAGCAGCCTTGATATTCAATTTATATTCTTATAGCTTCATATATGAAGATTAGATAGGTACTAGTTATTGTAACGTAAACAGGAATTATGATCTTGGTAATGAATTAAAAAACATATTAGCGCGCCCCTCCCCCTTTCCGGGGCAAGATGTGGACACGGTGGTTCCCAAACCCGAGGGGGCCATCTCGAAACCGGAGATGGCCCAGGGTCAGTCGGAGTGCGAGAGAAATGCTTTATGGGGCCACCTTACACCCCGGCGTCTGAAGACCCGACACGGCGTGCGGTTACAGACGATTCAAGCCCGACATAACCTCCCCCGCTGGCCGGCGGAGGAGTATCAGAGAGGATTACATCCGAGGCTCTTACCTCGAAGCCCAGGGGTCCGCTTACTAATTCTCCAACATTTAGCTTATCTCACCAATATCATAAATGTGAAACTTTGCATAGATGGATGTTTGTTACTCAATCACGCCAGAACGGCTGAACGGATCTGGCTGAAATTTGGTTCAGGGATAGATTATAGTCTGCTATAGAATATAGGCTACTTATATCCCTGGAATAGGTTCCCATGGGAAGCGGGAAAGGAAGGAAGGCTATAAAGGGAGTGACTGACGTCTGACCTCCCGACCCCAAAAGGAAAGCCTGCGTCAGAGCCTCGGTTGTTTAGCAGGTGCACAGCAAGGAGCTGGTTTGGACCACAAGGATGTTGGTTGGACCCTGTACACCCACTCTACATGCGAGTTCAGGTATTGCTAACGGTCATTAGGGAGGATAGGCGAGAAATATTACAAAAATGTAGCTTCATCATCATCATCATCAACCTATGCTAGTCCACTGCTGGACATAGGTCTCCTCTAAGGAGCGCCATAGCGCCCTGTCGTCAGCTTGCCGCATCCAGCATCTGCCCGCAGTCTTTCGCAGATCGTCATCCCACCTGGCCGGACGAAATGTAGCTTACGTAACACTAAATGCAAGCAAATATTTTAAAAATCTTGAGTGTAGTGTCGATTGCTAAATGTCAAAACATCCCCATATAAATTTGCAAGGCCGGCCGGTATCACGATCGATTGTATAGTAAAAGTATGAATTCTTCAAAGAATTTATCGCAAGTAAACAAGTTCCAATAACCAATGCCAGGCCATACAATGTGATACACAGTTGCATTTTGCAGTTTACCTTGACCGCGAAAGGAACCTGTTGTATTGTACGATATACGCTATCTCTGAATTTGTATAGGGTTTAGGTGGAACAGCTAGTTGAAACAAAGTTGTGATGGTGTGGAGGAACGGGGTGTGATGTTCCTTCAACACAAAGGGTAGGATCCTCCGACCAGGCAAGGTGATCACTCCTGGCGGGCCGCGGCCCAACGGTCGCCGTTGGGATGTTGTATATATGTTATACCAGCGCGCGAACTTCACTTTCGCGATTCAGGATCGGTAGTGACGTAGTAGTATCGAAGTAGATCAACTTTTTGACGCTAGATGACGCTGGATATATGTAAAACAATAAGTGCAACTCGGGCAAGTTCAAACTTTGAACACAAATGGGGAATCGCTGTGAGGATGATGATCTGGTCACAAAGTAACACTTATGTAAGCAGTAAGTACCAGGATCTCAAAGCCAAGCAGAGTCAGCGAGAAAAAGAGCCAGCCGTGATAAAAACTCATAGCTAGCCAGTATATTCAATCATTCTTACTTCAAAGTAATTCACAGTATTTGTGGTTGTTTTTAACCAGCATATTTAACTAAATTTGACTATGATTCTCATTGTGATGAATGGACGTTTGATACTATTAAGTACCAGGATCTCAAAGCCAAGCAGAACCAGCGAGAAAAGAGCCTGCCATGATAAAAACTGATGGCTAACTTTTATACCCAATCTTTCTGACTACATAGTAATTCGCAGTATTTATGGTTTTTTTAACCAGCATAACTAAATAAAACCTGACTGTTATTCTCATTGCGATGAATGGACGTTTGATACTGATCATGCCATAACGCCTGAACGCATCTGATTGCAATTCGGCACAGAGATGACGTATTGTCTGTTACATTTACTTTCATCCAGGGAATATTAGACTCATGGCGCTGCAATCGGGTCATAGAATTTGTTTTTTAACCCCCGACGCAAAAAGAGGGGTGTTATAAGTTTGACATGTCCGTCTGTCTGTTTGTCTGTCTGTCTGTCTGTCTGTGGCTCCGTAGCTCGTGAACGGATGAAGCGATTTTAATTTTGGTTTTTTTTTTGAAGAAAGATGAGTTACGGGGAGTGTTTTTAGACATGTGTGATGAAAATCGGTTGAGTCGTTTAAAAGTTGTGGGGGATGAAAGTGGGGAAGAATAACCGAATGTCTGCAATATAATCGAGTGGGGTCTAAAATGAAAGCGCATCTTGTGCACATTACAAAATAATATGTTCAATGAAAATCGGTAGAGCCCTGTCAAAACTCTGGGGGTAAATGTGGGGAAAATACCCAATATGTGCAAATATATGTGTCGGGGGTATTTTAAATTTATATATTATGAAGATAACTTTCCCGGGCCGCTAGATCGATAAGCATGACTTCTGGGGGCCAATTCTCAGACTAGATTGGGACTGAATTTTGAACATATTTTATTTCGAGAATTGGCCCTCAGGGCACTTTAATCTCATTCTGCGTATAGCAACTACTTCATGACATTAGGCCACAATCACACATATTACGGACTGAATTTAGACAGTACACCACTACTATTATTCGACGGACAATACTTAGACAAGATACATCTTCGAAAACTTCGACAGATTTTTAAAATTATATTCCAAATATAAGTAAAGTGGGTTAGGTTAGGTTAGAACTGTGACCCCCAACAGAGCGCGAGCCTATATAGCGAGCGGAGTGAGCGTGCCGTGGCAGCGGCCGGCGAAGCGCCAGAATTGATGTTTCAATTGAATGGGTGTACATATTTAATTAGGTAGAGCATATTTTGTAATACATTTCAGAGCATTATTATTTTGGGAGAATGTTAAAAAAATCTGTCAAACTTGTGGTCATTCGAAGATGTGTCTTGTCTAAGTATTGTCTTTCGAATAATCGTCTGTCGAAGTAGTGGTAATTCGAAGGTGGGTATTGTCTAATAGTTGTCTGTCGAAGCAATGACTTGTCGATATATGTGTTTTTGAAGTTCGCTACATGTCGAAATATTGTACTGTCTAAATTCAGTCCGTAACTCACAATCACAATCTTACTCTCTTAATAATGAAGCCTACTGAAAAGCAAGCGAAACGTCGGGAAACATAGAAATACCAAAAAATGACAATCACGATATAAACCTGTACAGTTTCAAGTACATATAGATCTATGAAACCTTGAAGGCTCTCATTAATGGTGATTATAGGTTTTTTTGCCACTTAACCTTAGTTTTTCTTTTTCGCCTTCAATTATCGACATACCCGATGGCCCTATTGTTCTCAATCTGCCAATGAATTACAAATCGATACAAGTGATCACGATTGATGTTACCAACTAGGTACAATCAAGCCCGGGGTGTGTGTTGGGTAACCTCCTCGAGTGTCACTCCGATTCCGATCCCGCTGCAGTCCGGGGGGAACGGAATCGGAGCGGCCGGTACACCCTGGGCGGCGGTCAATGGCTTCCCCTTCATAGGGTTGGCATTGATCGTCGGCCAATACCCAACGTGGCGGGAACACATCGCTCTCCGTACTCCTCTGCTTTCAGAGGAGACAGGATGAGCGATGCTGTTAGTGGTGAGTTGGCCCAGGGTCAGTCGGGGTGCGAGGGATATGCTCTATGGGTAACCTTACACCCCGGCGTCTGAAGACCCGAGACGGCGTGCGGTTTTAGTCGGTGCAAGCCCGACATAACCGCCCCCGCTGGCCGGCGGGGGGTATCCGAAGGGATTTCAAAAAAAAAAAGGTACAATCAAGCCCGACATAAGCCCCCCCGCCGGCCAGCGGGGGTGGTCGAATCCGAAGGGATTTCCGCACGAAAAAAAAAAGGTACAATCAACGACAAAACTAGCTTAACAAAGCTTTTTTTTTTTATATTTAGGACACGTCAATTTGACTTCACCCCGCCTGATGGTAAGCTGAAGGTAAAGTCTCAGGAAAAAGGGTCACCATTACATACACGTACCATGTTAACAATGGTGGCACTCAGCTTGACGGCCTCATCAGAAGAGGATTGTCGTCGCAGCACCGCGTGACACCCACCGGTCCCACTAGTGCTGCGACCACAATCCCCCTGCCCGGCTATGCACTTGCTGACCCCTGAACGCAATCAAACCGAAATTGGATTACTATGGAGGGTTTTTCGCAATCGTGCACGGTGGTACCTGCCCGGCCGAATTTTGTGACAAATTTGTGTCATCAAATTTCTACCACCAGTTCTGATTGACACACTTTTAAATATTTAAAAAAAATTATAAACAGAACATGAAATATATTAAACTTGTCATTTAAAAATTACAAGAATACTTATGATACGAGTACATCAATTATTTTTTTATTTACGAGTATTCAATATAAAGTTCGTTTGTAAATTTGTTAGTTTTCTTTTGAGGCCGACTGTACAACGTTTTACAAGGAAATTACATTTAAATGTCTTCATTGAGTATTTATTTATTACTCTATTGTAGATTGTGGTATCAATTGCTGTGTAAAAACTTGTTTCGATGTGGCCCAGGGGCGAAGGCTGAATATTTTAAAAAGGTAGCGTAGTTTCCCGGCACCCAACACTCGATCGGAGAACTATCAGCTTTGATATCGATATATAGTACGTATTAGTTTAATATATATATATATATATCGCTGTAGGCCGTCCGCTGCCTCATGCGTATGCATGTGCCTGTTTCGTGCAAATAATATGAAGCTAATTTCGTTCACGTAATTTGCACAAAATAACTGCAAAAAGTACATTCGATTTACACGACGTGACACGCATTAGGCAGCGGACGGTTTGAGACGTTTTCTAGACAAAAATTAAAAGGGTTTTTTTTTTTTCAAAGTGCATCCTTTCGATCCACTTGAATCCGGCAGGCCTGTATGAAAGGTTTAACGACAATAAAGGAAGCTCGTGAAGTGTGTAGGGATAGAAGTAGATGGTGGGATTTATCTCTGCCTACCCTGGAGGGAAAAGGCGCGAGTATATGGATGTATGTATGTATTTATTCCGAATTACATTAATCTTATACGCCTTATGCCTCTTGCCTTTTCTGTAAAATTCACGCAATTACAGTAATTTTACAGTTTTTTTTTAGTCTGGAAGTATTACAAGGGATTTGATTAAGTACTAGGTACTTTCAAATTCCTTGAGCTGGCCTAAAATCTGCCGCAACATGAATGGCAGTAGAATTTGTATGACATTGGCATTTTCACGATTAAAATTCATGTCTCGTTGCGCAAACGTCTGCCAGGAAACGGCGATTCGACTAGTACATAACTCGTATTTATGAATACAAAGAGTTTATATAATTATGTTGTTTACATTCTGAACTTTGAAGTTTAGAGTCATTCTAGAGATTTGCCATGAGTTAGCGCCAATATGTTCGAGTCCCAGTATATGAGACACTAGATTTCAAATAAATCGTTTCACACAATCTTCAGCGCTTTATTATTATCACATATACGCGCGCGAGATTAAGTGCAAACAGTCGTTCACTTGACCTGTATCTGGGTAATGAGAGATGTTAATACTTCGGATAACAGAGAGGTGACGAACTTGTTAGCATGCCATGGATTCATCGTGCGGGTGCACTGGGTCCATAGTGAGAGATCCCAAGAATTGTGACAAAGGTATAGGTTCAAGGAACTTCTTTCCGACTTACAATAGCACTCAGCTTCACTTATCGAGGTTGTAATCTCCCAGCCCAGCCAAATGTGTGATTTTTGTTAGAAATACGTAGGTACCTAACAGTTTAATAGGTACCTACCTAGGTACTTATTAGCGATAAGGTGATAAGTCTTATTTTGTACTAAGATATGATCTTTTGTGTTAAGTATTTGTGAAACCGCATGATCACACGCAAACGTAAGAGCAAACTTAATACGTCACGGGACCAACGAGGTGGACTTATACAATACAATTGCGCCTGTTTACATAGGGGTAGAAAGAGGCGTATTACACGCCTACATCATTTCACCAGATTTTGTTCTATAGTTTGTAAAAATATCTTCAAAAAAAATCGATGCCAAGCATCCAAATTCCAAATAGTATGATATCGAACAAAAAAGTAATTGAAAACCTGTAGAGCTTAAAAACACACTTCGAGGTTATTTATTCTAGATCGAATCCACACCTGGCATTTCAGACGATTCGAACTTACCGCGGGAATCACGACCGCCAGCGCAGAAAGACCTCCACAAGTCCTTTTATTGTCTTCGTCTTACAGTAATTAGGCGAAAATTCAAAGGTCTCCATCCTCTGGTTGGGTCCTAGACAAGTTCGACTATAAATCACCCCGCCCCGCCCTCGGCGATCTACCATTAAAGGTGATTAAAGTATGCGCAAGAGCAGGATGGACCAAATTATACGGTTTGCTTCAGTTAGGGCCACAAAAATGTGCGGTCATTATCCGCTGTGAACGCGGGGCTCAGCACGTGCGCCGGCGCACATGTTAGAATGGGAACAACGGACTTTACTTGTCATTTATTCCTATGAAGTTAAGAGCCGATCTCGCTAATGATAGAAACAGAGTTCATATTTTGAAATAATGTGTTTTCAAGTGATACATTATTTCAATATGTAGCAAGTTCCACCAAGAGCCATCAAACAACAGTATAAATAAAGTTCATATAAACTAAATTAGATTAGCATGATTTACTCAATGGCATAAAACATAAGAACCCAGTTTAGTTGCACTTGAATGCAATTATTTTTACTGTTGAAACCTACCTTTTTTTTTTTTTTTTTTCGTGCGGAAATCCCTTCGGATACCCCCCCGCGTGCCAGCGGGGGCGGTTATGTCGGGCTTGAACCGACTAAAACCGAAACCTACCTAAGAAAGATTGTTAACCCACCTACATTAAGAAACGATTTTAGTAACAAAAATGCATTCTTAAAAAGAATTATTGGAACGCAAAAATCAAAGTAAAAAAAAAAAATATGCCATGGCTCTAAATGTTATTAGATCAAGGGTTGACTAATAATTAAGAAATGTTTAAGTACTCTGCCCATGGTCAAGATCATTACTAATATAGGAACAATATTACTAAGTCATCCAATGAATACACCATCAACTTTAGAATATAATTCCATAATACTCTACAAAATATAGAACATAAATGGGTACGTAATGTGATTCATAAGTTCCATGTTTAACTATTAAGCATGATATACTTAATAAAGCTATTGACATAATGTTATATAAAACATAGTATGACTGCATTTATACATCACAGCACTCAAAGAACTCTGTTTATTCCTGCAATAGGATAAAGTGATACATGTATTTAGGTATACAACGGTATCACAGGTCATCGGGTCCTGGATTTAAGTTCTGCAGTGTTTGATATCAGGCCAAAAGCTTGTTGTTTGTATTATGTATACATACTCCATATTCCATTGCTTTAGTTTGCTTTGGTGTAATCACTACAGAAGAAATTTATTCACGGGATTTGATTTACTAACTAAAAATATAAATTGAATGTGCCTTATTATGAAAACAGACACACCACTGGTTAATTAATAAGATTTATTTATAAATTTGAATAACTTTATTATTAAATAATAACTATTATTATTTTATTTTCTTAGACACACCCAGTTAAGGCCTTAGTTTTTTGACATATAATTCTGTAATCAAAGACTTTACTGTTCATTTCAATATAACATTTATTTGAATATGAAAATTAATAGGAATACATAGTAAATATTAATTTATTTTTAATATTAATTACTTCATGTATAAAAACAGGAAAATGGAATTGTAAGATTAAAAATTATGTAATTAATTTTATTCAGACGTACATCCCTATATTATATCGTTAATACATAATAAACTACTGATAAACTATGTAACTAATTAATTGGTCAATAATATTTTACTCATGAGTTAATTAGTTATGGTTTGATTTATGCTCTATTTTCAGATAGGATCAGAATGAAGCATAGAATGTATTGGTTCTCTGCTGTAATTGATTGATATCTATTGATATCAGGTTCACTTAATTTACATATACAGCTTTTTAACATTTTCTTTTTATAACAGTAGTAGGATCTTAGTAGTTTAAGTTATTATTTAGAAGCTGGGGTATTTTTTATGTGTCGGTATCAGACTGACTAAAACTACCGGTGTCCTCCCCAAATGTCCATTGGCGGACTCCCCAGGTAAGCCCTCGAAAGGATAATCCCAGGGGTACCGGCAGACTCGGGCGCCTTTACAGTTTTGCCTGTGGGGTCGGGTTTGATCCCGCTTCGGTAGTAGTTGAGGTGTATACTAAGTCTCATCACTGTCCATATTAAATCATTAGCTAAGACCAGCGATTTACAGGTTTTTTAAATTTTTATTTACAGGTCTCTAAATTTTAAAAATTATTATTACCTAGACTAGAACCATTTCAAAGGACTGACTTCCCCAAAAAAGTGTGGCCATCAGATATAAAAAAGAATTTTACAAATCCCAGGGGTATTTCCAGCATTTAGCATGTTTAAACAAATTAAAGTCTCCAGATTTTTTTTCTAATTATGAACTAAGAATTTGGCATAAGCAAATAAATTTGGTGTAATTTTCGTATTGGATTGTGAATTGAAATTGTTTATTAATTGTATTGCACTTGAAATTCTGAATAGTATGCACAGAATATAAGTAATTCATTGGGTAGGCTTAAATAATAATGCTCCATTAGGTCATGAACTTAATTATTCTTTTATTAACACACGAAATATGTATGCCTGGTAACAGGCCAGTTAGCGCTAAACTTATGAACTAAAACGAGGGTAAAAAATTGTTTAATTAAACATTAGTTTAAAAATGGTTTAGTATCGTCCATTCGAAAAGTTTCATCAACAGCCTTTGTGTTGAAAAGAGATGATGATTACTTTTCAATGTAGCAAATCTTACGACTGTTGACAGTGAGCGACCTACTTAACCATAGTCTTTTTAATTAAAATGACCTATAGGATGCTGGAAAAAAATAGAACAAACGCGGGCTTTCACCAGTTTTTTTTTCAGTTCAGTTCAGTTAAACCTTTTTTGTAAAACAATACTGTCACGAACAGTACACTCAGCTGTGTATGCGTTAGCAGCTACTTCAAAATCGTGGTGCGTAAAATGTTACGCGACCGACTTACAAATTACAGTCTATATCCGTAATCTACTTACCAATTCTGATAAATTGTCTCTCCAAACACTGCTTAAAACAACGTCCTTTGTTTAAAAAAAATGTTTTTTTCGCGGAAAATTAGCCCGCCTCCAATAAATATCGTTTACAAATACAACTTCATGGAAAACTTAATACAAATACACATTGAAACCACACATATTTATACGAAACAAAATTTCGCGAACGCCTGACGTAATTGTTCCAATAAAAACTGATATTTTCTTTTATAAATCACGAATGCAAACGCAAAACACATACCAGAAAACAGAACCATGCAACGTCAAAGAAAAGTACTCCGTTTCACGGCTGACCCGGCTCTCACAATTTATTTTGTTTTACATCACAGGCATGAAAGAAAATTATTATCTGTCGTGCAATAGCAGAGACCACAGTACATTTCATTACGTGTCAGATAAGGATGGCAATAGAATGAGAGATCGCGCGCTGACGCCATTTTAATTATTGCCAGAGTATAAAATATACGCTCCATTACATGCATAAACTTTTAATTACGAAAATAAATTATGATTTTAAACGTTAAAATTTTCTTCTTATAAATATTTTGTAAAATACTGTTTTGTTTGTGGTTTACAGTTTTACTGCTTGTTTACAGACAAACTTTATGATGCAATACAGCATAGAATAATTATTTTAAAATGGACAATGAACACGAAAATATTGTTTCCTTATCATTTATTTACTAAGTACATATATAAATTTATATTATAGTTATTTAATATAATTTATAATAATATGGTTGGGCGTAGTGCAGTGTGAGTAAGAGACTGCTGTGCATTACGTTTGGAGGTTCAATTCCCAGATTAGTTTTTAGGTATATAGAGACCACAAAAAATGGAATAAAAGTGCCTTACCTTTGCGTGCGTTTATACTTTCTTTCAGTGTTTTCTTTTACCATAACCTACCTTTCATTAGAAAATAAAAGGTCGGACATCGCTTATTGGTAGGTAGGTACCTACCTACAGGGGTGTGTGTTGGGTAACCTCCTCGAGTGTCGCTCCGATTCCGATCCCGCTGCAGGAACGGAATCGGAGCGGCCGGTACACCCTGGGCGGCGGTCAATGGCTTCCCCTTCACCCCTTCATAGGGTTGGCATTGATCGTCGGCCAATACCCAACGTGGCGGGAACACATCGCTCTCCGTACTCCTCTGCTTTCAGAGGAGACAGGATGAGCGATGCTGTTAGTGGTGAGATGGCCCAGGGTCAGCCGGGGTGCGAGGGATATGCTCTATGGGTAACCTTACACCCCGGCGTCTGAAGACCCGAGACGGCGTGCAGTTTTAGTCGGTGCAAGCCCGACATAACCGCCCCCGCTGGCCGGCGGGGGGGTATCCGAAGGGATTTCCGCACGATAAAAAAAAAAAAAAGGTACCTACCTACATCTTGATAATTCCTGAGACTTATTATTGTTTACTTTTCCTAATGGCCTTAAAGGTTATTAACACGACACCTAGTATTTATCTGGAGATTTGCATGCACATAGATTAGGTACTTCCAGTCGCGTCGGAATGCGAGGGAAATGTCTTATGGGCCATCTTACACCCCGGCGTCTGAAAACCCGAGACGGCGTGCGGTTTTAGTCGGTTCAAGCCTGACACAGCCACCCCTCTTGGTCGGCGGGGGGGGGGTACCAGAGGGGACTACCGCATGAAAAACAAAACCGGAGATGGCCCAGGGTCAGTCGGGGTACGAGGGATATGCTCTATGGGCAAACTTACACCCCGGCGTCTGTAGACCCAGAGACGGCGTGCGGTTTTAGTCGGTTCAAGGCCGACATAACCGCCCCCGCTGGCCGGCGGGGGGGTATCCGAAGGGATTTCCGCACGAAAAAAAAAAGGTACTTACAGTCGCCTCGGGGTGCGAGGGATATGCTCTATGGGCAGGGCAACCTTACACCCCGGCGTCTGAAGAACCGAGACGGCGTGCGGTTTTAGTCAGTTCAAGCCTGACATAATCACCCCCGCTGGCCGAAGGGATTTCCGCACGAAAAAAAAATTAAGGTACTTACAGTCACCATCGGTATTAGCTGAATGTAAAAATGTAGACTGTACTTCCTCCTTCCTTCTTTTGTTTAGGAAATAATTAATGACATGCAAAATTTAACTCAAAATTGAGACTCTATTAAAAAGCTAATGCAGTACAAAAATGATGGATTTTATATTATTAATTGTGACAGTAATTGATCCGTTGATCCATAATTGATAACAAAAACCCAATCAGACGCCTTGCTGAAAAAACAGGATACACAGGATTTAAGTATAAATTAAAGTATAATTATACTTATTCTATAAATAAAATAGTTAATTTATAAGCAGATGCATTATTATTCACGCAAAAGGAAAAGACCTTTACGAACACTGGAGTGTTTAGGGGGTGACATAGATGGTATTGATTGGTCATCTGTTTATGACTGCAACAACCTGAGTGAGAAGGTGTCTATTTTTACAAGCACGAATGCCCATTTCTTTGCGCCTCCCACTACTATTCCTTGTGGTGTTAAGTCCTCTACTCTAAATTTCCTCTCTTCTCTTCCACTATCTTTAAATACTTCTTTCTCATTTCAGCCGGTCTCAGAGGTAGATGTTAAGAAACATATACAAACCATATCTCCAAATGCTTCTTCCCTTCCTAAATCAGATTCTTCCTATCCTTACCCACATTATAAACTACTCCTTATATTCTAACTGCTTTCCTTCATCATGAAAGAAAGCTTCTGTTATACCTCTGCTCAAAGTATTCAATCCTGCATCGCACTCTCAATTCCGCCCCATTTCGATCCTTCCCATCTTGTCCAAAGTACTCGAGAGTGGTGTTCACGATCAACTGTCCTATTACTTGGGACAAAGGTGGAGCCGCCTGTCACCCTAGCAGAAGCAAGCCGGGGTAGCGATGCATTGCCCCCGCCTCCCCCCCCCCTCTTGGACCACCGTGGTTCCCAATCCCGAGCGGTCATCTAGAAACCGAAGATGGCCCTGGGTCAGACGAGGTGCGAGAGAAATGCCATATATGACGGTGTGCGGTTTTAGTCGATTTGAGCCCGACAAAACCTCCCCCGCAGACCGGCGGGGGAACCGGGGGTATCTGAGGGGATTTCCACAGGAAAAAAAAGGTCCATCTGAATTTGAAATTAAAATAGGACTGAGTCTGGCCCATTTTTTTATTACTAAATGTATTTTTTTATGACATAGTTTGAAAGTCAGTCCTGGTTGCTATACAAACATCTACAGCAGTCGTTAGGGATAGTTGGAGCCCTAAAAAGTCCAACTGGTCTAACTACAGAAGTTCGATATCGCCAATGGGTTGTGAAGGTCAGGCAGTCGCCCCCCGAGTTTCGCAGTCTGCGGCGAGCACGCCGCAGACTCATCTACGCCTGGGACTACCGACCTCCATGATCGGGGCCTGAGGACGGCAGTTGGCCGACTCGCCGTCCTTACAGAAGCAGGCCGTGGCGGAGGCGTGTCGTGTGTGAACTACACACGCCTGCCAACTCACCGAAGCGGGATAAAACCCGACCCCACCAGGTGAGGCCGCGGTGGCGGCCAAAGTCCGCCGGCAACCCTGGGGTTATCCTTTCGAGGGCTTACCCGGGGTGCCCGGCAACGGACACTTGGGGAGGACACCGTGCGGTTTTAGTCGAGACACGACATAACCACCCCCGCTGGCCGGCGGGGGGGTATCCGAAGGGATTTCCGCACGTTAGAAAAAAAAAAAAAAAAAAGGTCAGGCAGTCGCTTCACGGAAAGTACCGAAGTTCAGCTGATTCGTAGTGAGACTGAAAAGCCGACCCCAACAGAGTTGGGAAAAGGCTCGGAGAATGAGTTTTAAAGTACTTATTTTTTTTTTTTCGTGCGGAAATCCCCTCGGATACCCCCCCCGCCGGCCAGCGGGGGCGGTTATGTCGGGCTTGAACCGACTAAAACCGCACGCCGTCTCGGGTCTACAGACACCGGGGTGTAAGGTTGCCCATAGAGCATATCCCTCGCACCCCGACTGACCCTAGGCCATCTCCGGTTTCGAGATGCCCCCTCGGGTTTGGGAACCACGGTGTCCCCGTCTTGCCCCGTGGAATTCAATATTAAAAACATTTTTTTTATAAAATTTTTACTTCCCGGGATTGCATCCGCGGGTCATTTAAGCGGGGCATGAAAAACTATCTGATGAGGCCGTCAAGCTGAAGGCCACCATTGTAGCATTATAATTCGTATCTGTAATGGTAACCCTGATTCCTGATACTCCCCCTTTAGTTTACGCGCTCTATGTAAAAAAAAGTAATACTGTATAATTGCCCGCTTTTGAACGAAATCCTGTATTCGAGCGCCTGATTTCCATTCTAATCTTTTCCCACCCTCTTCTCCTCTGCAGGCGGTAACAAGCGAGTTCAGCGTTGCAAATGTTCTTATATTACAGTAACCAGTTACGATCACGTAGGCCTTGTATTAGTTTGCTAACAGTGCCTACTAAGAAAAAAAAAAAGACAATAAATTTTAATAAAGCAGATACCACAAACATCTAAGCGTGCTAATACTTTTTGTTGCCGACTTTCGAAAGCAGTAGGTTCTTACGTAAGTAATATTAAATGAGATCAGTAAGTAATTAAAAAGCACAGTGTGATCTTGAGCCAATGGCATGTAATATACTCGCGTGTGTGTATTTTGTTTGCTTGTGCGTAAATGTATACGCACGCAGCCTTATGCAACCTGCTCTTGAAATTCCGGGAACTGGGATTGAAGACTTCGGGACGTATGAGAATTTCTTCATTAATTTTGTTATTGAGCGATTCATTCGCAATAAATTACGTCATAAATTCATAGAGGTTTTTAGAGGTTAATATAGGTTTAAATTAACCTCTAAAAATAAATTTCATCCGCAATTTCAACAACAAATGTAAGTACCTAATCTTGGTATTTAATGACGGTAGCACATGCCACAGTATGGTAATGCGATTTTATTGCATTAGGTACATTAATGGACCGTTTATATAAAATAATAATGAAAATATGGCTTCGTAATAATATTTTTTCTTACATAAGTAATTTGTACAAGTAATTTTGGAAAAGGTCAGTTCAGAAACATTTGAAACCGGCAGGGTTAATGAATGGCATAATGGCATTAGAGAAGGCTCCTGAAGTGTGTAAGAGGGCGGGCGGGCCTCTGCGTGCCCCAAAGGGAGAAATGTGTGAATGTACGATTGATTTCTAGCACGTCTACAATTCGTTTCCTATGGTATTGTTCCCTCCACCAAGGGGAAAGTAAAACCCTTTAGATGAGAGCGGAAAGGAGAGGCAAGTCAGGATTAGTGATTCTGACATAGAACGAACAATTGTCTAGCAGCCATTGGCAGACTCCTAGAGCTCTTGGCCAACGTTTTTGCTAACTGTAACTTTTGGAGAAGAAGGAACATACATACATATATATACTCACGCCTTTTTCCCTCCAGGGTAGGCAGAGACAACGGCCTGCCATCTGCTGCTGTCCTTACATACTTCACGAACTTCCTTCACTGTCATAAAACCTTTCATGCAAGCATCTTTGGACCTCCCTTTTTTCAATACCAATTAAGAAAAAGCGTGGTAAGTGAACCAATGAAATAAAATGCAAAAGACATTGAAATTTCTACGACAATGACACTGAGGTTAATAAGAACTGTTGGTACTGTGTTGCAATTAAAATAATTTTAAATAATATAATTTGGTAGATTGGAGGCTGTGAGAAAACTAGCGAAGTGCGAGAATAATAAACAACTGTTTTCAATCTGGTAAGAGGTCAACGTAACAGTTACATGCACACACTCTTTTTATAAAAGAAATTGGAATGCGTTTGGAATGGAAAGTAAAATGTACACAACTACGTAATCTCATGATTATTATTATGCAGTGTGTTAATGACATTGACCTACAAGGTATTATGGAAGGTCAATGTTTATTGGTTTATTACTACCTAGTGCTTAGAAATATTACAATTTAGGTTGCCGGACCTGTTAGTAGAGGTAATTTGATAAGCTATGGTTGTGGCCAGCTCGCAAAAAAAATAAGTAGTAGTAACAAAGGAAGCCCTGATAATTCAACTGTTTAAAATGATAAACTGTTTGAAATATCGCAGAACTCTTTGGGAGTAAAAAAAGTATTTTCAAACGGAAACTCCACATGAATTCCTGTTTGAAAATACTTGCAAATTTTAATTTAGACCAGTTTCATCTTCAATAGCTCCCTTGTTCTCTTACTTGATACTTAGTCAGACAATGGTACAACAGCGTAAATAAAAACTAAGTACATCCAATTACTACTACTAAACTACTAAATAAAATTTAATTAATTCTAATTAGTGGCAACATTTCAGCAAACAAGCATACGTTCTACAAAGTAGAAACCCGTTAAACCTAATAACCTCTTTTATTAAGATCGGCTTCAGCGTCCCGCAGCATTCGGTCGAGTAAATAATGTGTGACTTATGGTCTTATAAGAGAGAGTCAACTTGATGTAGACAAGATGGCGCTATACTGTGTTATAGACACGTAGGTACACCAAATATTATGATAAATATAATTACTTCTATTAATATTATTAGAGACTGGTTATCTTTGAGATGATACTACAAATAACAGATGGCTCTCAAAATTCATGAAACTTATTTATCTAGTTTCTACGTTCTGTACTAAATTCGAAATTCAAAATTCATTCTCGCCTCACCCAGAGACCCTGACACAATTATTGTTGTAGACATCTTTAGTTTTACTTTACGATACTTCACAGACAAGTCATTTTAATAAGTAGTCTTTTAAAAAATGTAAACAACAAAAATGATAGTGTCAATGAACTTCACTATCGCCCCCTAACGAGCATGACGCGCCTAAGCCAGTCTTATCAAGAAATAGCTCGCATTTATAAGAGAAAGATTTCTCAGCTTTTAGGTGTATAAAACCCCCAAAGATCTTCAAACTCCAAGTAAAGTGATTCTATAGATTCCGTTTTTTCTTTTTAAAGTACAGAACCTAAAAAAGCGGCCAAGTGCGAGTCGGACTAGCCCATGAAGGGTTCCGTAGCAGCAAATAACATAATAATACTTTTTTAAATTTTATATTTGATTTGAATGAATGAAAGGTAAATTGCAGCTTACGATTTATGACGTATTAAAAAAAACTACTTACTAGATCTCGTTCAAACCAATTATCGTTGGAAGTTTACATGGTAATGTACCTCATATATTTTTTTTAGTTTTATCATTCTCTTATTTTAGAAGTTACAGGGGGAGGGGGGGGACACACATTTTATCACTTTGGAAATGTCTCTTGCGCAAACTATTCAGTTTAGAAAAAAATGATACTAGAAACCTCAATATCATTTTTGAAGACCTATCCATAGATACCACACATGTATGGGTTTGATGAAAAAAAAATTTTTGAGTTTCAGTTCTAAGTATGGGGACCCCCAAAATTTATTGTTTTTTTTTCAATTTTTGTATGAAAATCTTAATGCGGTTCACAGAATACATTTACTTACCAAGTTTCAACAGCATAGTTCTTATAGTTTCGGAAAAAAGTGGCTGTGACATACGGACGGACAGACAGACAGACATGGCGAATCTATAAGAGTTCCGTTTATTGCCATTTGGCAACGGAACCCTAAAAAATAGAAAATCAAACAGGTTTCTGTTCAAAAACGAGGTTGAGGTATTGAGATGAGGTTACTGGGTCTAAGGTACCGTTACAGTTATGTAGGTAGTTTATGAGACATCAGAAATCTGTCTGAGGATCATACAATCCTACTATTATTATGTTTGTTACTGAATCACACTCAAACGGCACAACCAATCTGGCTTGTGCTTGCCCGCTTGCTTGATTTTTTATCCTTGGCATAAGTTCCCATGGGTTGCAGGAACTGAATCAGAATTCCCTACTAGTGGAGCTGCAAGCAAGAGCTTGCTACTAATAAAGGTGTTCATATTTCAATAGGCTTATTTTTTTTTTATTGAATGGAGCTGTGCTTTCAGCATCAATTCCGCCAATGTCCCGTAGTAGAGGTAATAACGAAGGAGATAAAGTGGGCATAAGTGATAATAGGCTCGCCACCTATTACATTGGGACCTAAACATAAACTGGCGAAATGTGGGTGCTAGCACTTCTGCCTACCCCTTCGGGGATATAGGCGTGAGTTTATGTTATGTTATGTTATAAAGTGGGCAAGAATTTGACCGGTTAGTTCAAGTTCGAAGTTACTTCCAGCACAATCGACATGTTTTTTTTTTTTTTTTTTTTAATGTTTAGGACACGTCAATTTGACTTCACCTCGCCTGATGGTAAGCTGAATGTAAATACACGTACCATGTTAACAATGGTGGCACTCAGCTTGACGGCCTCATCAGAAGAGGATTGTCGTCGCAGCACCGCGTGACACCCACCGGTCCCACTAGTGCCGCGACCACAATCCCCCTGCCCGGCTATACACTTGCTGACCCCTGAACGCAATCCAACCGAAATTGGATTACTATGGAGGGTTTTTCGCAATCGTGTACGGTGGAACCCATCCGGCCGAATTTTGTGACAAATTTGTGTCATCAGATTTCTACCACCAGTAAATTTACAGTTTTAGTGAGTTAATTTCTATAAATTTGACAAGGATTTTTACAAAAGACGTATGTAACAAGGCTAGGAGAGATTTAACAGATGTAGGACGAAGAATATGGGAAGGGAGAATGTCGTACAGTGAGAAACGTTGATTGGGGCACCAGTAGAAAATATGATTTATATCACCTTCATCTAAACCACATTCGCAAAGTGAATTGTCCCTTATCCTTATCTTGGCCAAATGAACAGGTGTGCAAGCATGGCCCAAACGGAGGCTAGAAATAATAGATGTCGTACGCTTGTCAAAGTACCGATATTTAGCAAACCAGGGTTTACTGGGGATGTCTGGTTGTATATCCGCGTAATATTTACCCTTAACCATTTTAGATTTCCGCCATTCCTCGCAACAGGACCGAGACAGTCAATAGGCTTATCTGGTGTAACGAAGGTCCAAATAGATGTTTGGGGCCCAAGCTAACTTCAGCTGCTGATTGGTGGACGAGGCACTGGCGCAGGCTTTCTTCTCAGGGTTCAGATGGAAGTCCCTTCCGTGAAAGCCAAAATAAACCAAACAAAGGAGATGAAGGAGAGTAGACCCCGGGCAAGAATGAAGAAAAGGTTTACGTACACTTTATGCAGTATTTTAGAATTGCCAACTCACCGACGCGGGATAAAACCCGAGGCGAGGCCGCGGTGGCGGCCAAAGTCCGCCGGGAACCCTGGGGTTATCTTTTCAAGAGCTTACCCGGGGTGCCCGGCAACGGACACTTGGGGAGGGCACCGTGCGGTTTTAGTCGATTCACGACATAACCACCCCCGCTGGCCGGCGGGGGAGTATCCGAAGGGATTTCCGCACGTTAAAGAAAATATACTATCTTACAAAGTTTGTAAATAAGTGTATTTAAAGTATATTATCGTATTACCAAAACTATATTATTTGTATTTCCTTGGTTCCTACCAATTTGGGTAACAAAACAAACCTACTGCCTCCTCAACTAGACGTTTAGGCGCGTGCTAATTGCCGAAGCCACAAAACTCCTTCTTTACCTTATTTAAAGTATTTGCACGATATTCACTGGCACATACCTGTGTGTCGTAAGACTTAGTCATCATTGTGTTTGAATAAACATTTAGATATGATCAGATTTAAGCTGCGAAGGCTACAAAAGTATTTATTTTGGATGATGAAAACTCATTCTAGGTGCTGGTAACTAGTGATGTGCTGAATCGTTAAAATGTATGTATATCTGCGGATACGGTTGCGAATACGGATTTTCGGTGTCAAAATCCGCGGATACAGATACCTACGGATTCGGATTTTGACTTCTGCAGTCAATCTATTGCACTAACTATAATTCATACCTAGACCGTATATTCATGTAAGTCGAGTAAGGACTATGTTCATGAGATTAATCCTAAAAGTGAGATATAACCACATTTCAAATACTTATAGCTAAAAAAAAGTTAATTACATGATGGGACATGTTCAGCCTTGCATTGCGCGGGTCTTTCTTCAATTTATTTTAAATATGAAAAAATATTTAATTATCATTTTAGAGTTTGTCATTGCTAATTTTACCTACTAAAAATAGTAGGTAAAAGATGGCCCAAAAAAGTTACGGATGCGAATCTTTCTTCTCCTTCGGATATCCGCGGATACGGACGCTGATATCCGGCACATCACTACTGATTACTCATCGTTCAAAGTTATTTACTTAGCAGAAACTGGCCGGTCATTGGAACTTAAGATTCATGTACGGTAGTCGGGATTCTAGTTCGAATTTCAATTTTAAAATATATTGAATACTATCTGGCCCTCCCCGGCTTCGCCCGTGGCGTATTTCGAACCCCCGTTGCACCCCTTTAACCCAATAATTTATTAGTTTTCATATAATGTATGGGAATCTGCCATATTTGTTGAGATTTATGATTATTGCTCCTCTCCCTTGGGAGATGGCAGATTGATTGATGGCAAGATGATATAGTTATAGCCTATGACACTTACAAATAATGCGTCTTTCTACTGGTTGTGGTTTTCAATGAATCCCTGAATTTCCAAAATCGGTTCAGTAGATCCATAGATTACCACCTACAACCTCACAAACTCACGAATTTTACCTCTTTGCAATTTGGCTCAATTCCACATTACCTTATGGTATACGCGTTGCAATGGTATAACTTTCCACCCGTGGTCATAGAGAAAATCGAGTCGTATTACTCGCAGCCAAAATTTACTATAAGCTTCCAAAAAGTACACACAGAACCATTACGGTATAATGTGGGACTGTTTCAGGGATGCTGCTTGTCGCCAATAGCATTTAACATAGTAATCAATATCTTAATTACCAAGTTAATACGTCACGAAAAGAAATGGGGTTATCGGTTTAAAGTAAATAACATATACTCAGAGTCCATCTTAGCTTTTGCTGACAATCTCGCAATACTGACGCGTAATCCAAAACAATGTCAAGAACTATTAAAGGAAGTCGATGAGTTCTGTTCGTAGACAAATGGACTGAGGACGAAGCCCAGTAAGTGTCACTGTCTGTGTCTGGGTAGACGGGACACCAAATTTACCTCCTACGACCCGGGACTCTTCATTGGGGGTAAACCAGTTTCCATAGTCGCTGAATCGGTGCCATTTAAATTTCATGGAAGAAAGATAGACTATAAAAGACGCACACCATCCTTAGATGAAGTTGTCGATACGTTTATAAATGACCTAAATAAGATAGATCAGCTACCACTAAACAATATCAAAAAAGCTTGGATATATGACAACTACTTAACATCACGTCTGACTTGGCCTTTTCTGGTGTATGAATTCGGTAAAACCTTACTGGCGAAAATAGATGCAACTGTCATAAAATCGCTAAAATCGTGGCTTGGACTAGCGCACTCTGCTGATTCCTCAGCTCTATTTAGGGATCAAAATAATTTTGGGATGAAACTTAAGAAACCATCGGAGCTCTATAAACACCTTAGAGTTACCAAAGCCCACATCTTAGGTTAATCCCAAGATGTCACAATCAAGGCACTCCCGAAAGATAATAACGCGTCCGAGCTTGAATCTAGACTCCTATTCCATAAACGATTTATGATAGGGGCCCAGTCGAACAGAGTGGGGTTGTGAGTACCAGAGCAGGAAAGGGACCAGGATATACTTAAGTCCTTTCTAAAACAAGACGAAAATGATAAATATCGAGTGCACGCGATGAATTTGGAAATCCAAAATGAATGGTTGACAATGGGAGAGTTCTGCATACCGATGGCCTTAAAGTGGCGCACCTTGATCTATGACTGGTCGCCGGCCCTGTTAAAATTCTATCTTAACGCCTTTCAGATGACCCTCCCAGACCAGAGTAATCTGGTAAGGTGGGGGAAGGCCACAGAAAAACAATGTTATACTTGTGGTGAGGCAATATTGACGGCTAGACACATATTAGTAGGATGTAGGGTGCTTCTCGATTGAGGCCAATACTCACGCCGCCACGATAAGGTGTTTATCATCATACGTGAAGCAATGAGTCTGGCAGTAGCTAGAACCCAAAAAGGATTGACTACTAACAGACGTCATATCAACTTTGTGTCTGAAGGTTCATCCATAACATCCAGGAACAAACCTTATTCAATTTTAGATACTGCCTCAGATTGGACTCTCCTAATCGATACGTATGAAAAGCACTATAAAATTCCGGAGGATGTTGGGGTTTCTTCATCTAGACCTGACATATTCCTTAATTCTAAGAGGTTAAAACATGTGGTTCTTGTGGAACTTACTGTACCGTGGGAAACAAATATACCGAAGGACCACACAATAAAGAAAAATAAATACTATGATCTCACAAACGAATTAATAAAAAACGGTTACGTGGTTAATTTGTATGCAGTGGAAGTGGGAGCGAGAGGTATACCAGCAAAATCTCTCTATAACCTACTTAAAGATCTAGGCCTATCGAGAGTTACAATAAGCTCATTACTAGGACGAATGTCTAAAGCGGCACTAGTAGGTTCGTATCAAATTTGGTTAGGCAGGGAGGGGAACTTGGGTAGTGAAGGTGAGTGTTGATGTACATCAACAAAAGGGGCCCCTTCTAAACCTACACTTGGGTCGCAAGTCCCAGGCGCTGTCCCGAGTTCCCAACTCAGTAACGCGATGGACCCGGCACCCGCACGGAGAATCCATGGATTGCTAAGAATATCGGTCTCATTAGTGCCTAAATAATAAAAACTCAGTCATAAAAGTCGCATAGAACAGGCATTCAAAAGTCACAGGACCCACTTAAGCCCGCATGAAATAGCCTCATGCCTATTACGTGCAAATAATCTTGTGCAAATTTCATTCAAATATACGTCTACACGCATAGCGCATCGGACACTGAACACCCGGTGAACCATTTTCGTAGAAAAAGTAAAACAAAAATTAAATTTAACATAAAATTTATTACATTTCGTAAGATTGATTTAACAAATAATAGGACTAGACAATTTATTGTACACAGTGATATTGCACTCGCAATAATCAATCAATTTATTTATTTACAAATATAAAATACTGTCATATATCTTGGCAGTTAGTTGTCCATATACAGAGTGGAAACGTTAAGTATATCCAGCTAATTATTTCGTCATTTTTAAATATATTGCTAAAGTTCAGCACTTAATCTATATAATGAAATTTAAAAAATATAATAAGTATGTTAAAAAAATATCGGCATGTGTTCACAATTTGTGTTTCCGCAGTTCCCATATATTTATTATGGCACCGTTTATTCCCTAGTCTGATAAATAGAAACTTTAAAAACCATTATGAAAAATAAATAAAATATTTAAAAATTTGTTTACAATCTGTAGGTGCGGATGGAGGATGCGGCTCCCATATACCATGGCACGATTTGTTCACTACTTTGATATTTTGATATAGTAGATATCTTACTAAGATTTGGATAAGTATTTTTTTTTATTCAGAATGAAGCATTTTTTGTGTCTGTATTTAACAATACTTTCCTTACTAAACTAAATTTTCACGTTTTATTCAATGGAACATTAATAATGTTAATTATCGCTCGCTTTATAATGTGCTCGGTAGATGGCAATAGGCACGACCCCTATTTCATTGGAACCTTACCATAACTGGCAAATCGTAAGTGTGTAATACACCGCTGCCTATCCCTTCGGGGATACCGGCGTGAAGTTATATTATGTTACTCAATGGAATTTCATATTACATTGTGCTAATACAGTTAAACTGTGTAAGTGTGTAGGAGCCGCAAAAGGACCAATTGTAAACACACGAAAACAATTATTTTACTTGTTTTAATGGGTTTTTTTTAAACAATTGTCCTTATCAGCACCAAAAGTACAACTTGAGACACATGGCAATATTTTTAATGTCATTTTATAGATTAAGTGATGCAGATTTCAAATCAGTTTAAAGTTTGGAATATCTCTAGAAAATAACAAAATAATCGGTTACCCTTAACGTTTCCACCCTGTATACCTAATTATGTATAAAAAATGTAAGTATGTAATAGTTATTTATGCAACTGTGGTATAATGAGGGGTATTAAAACATGAATGTGGGTTTATCACACGAAGCGAAACTGAGTGTGATAATAGTATCACATGAGTGTTTTAATACCTAATTATACAGTTGCATACAAGACTTTATCTACACCCATGATGTGTCCTCTATAAAATAGTAAGTAAACAAAACAATTTGCAAAAATAATAGCGAAGAAAAATAGCGGGAATTCGAATTCGAACGAATAAGCTTTAATTTTTTTTTACGGCGCGCCGCCGCCGCTGTGGTGGTGCAATGCAACGCGCGTGAATGACAGTTCTTTTTTTGAAACTCATACAGATTCCACGCATCGGGCGGTAAGAATTTGGCTGTCTGATGAGTACTCCTTTGCGCGGAAGAGATTGAAAAAGCAAAAGGAGTGTTATTATGAAATTTCATACAACATTATAGCACCCGTTCGGATGATATTATGGTTATTATGACATTGGATGTATTAATGTTGGCAATAAGCTAACTGTTTCAGAATCTTTTATAGAGGATTTATAGCATGGGTGTAGATAAATAAAATTTATGGTATACAATTTCTTCATTATTTAAACAAGAAACTATTATAGTTACCTACGTAAATTGAGCAATAACACATACCTAATATACATATAGGTGGTTGTTTAATTTCTTGTAATAATGAAATCCCTGGACATCTTAATGTATATTTATTTTTATTTGACGGCCTCTGTGGCGTAGCGGTAGTGCATTCCACTGCTACGTGAGGGGGCGCGGGTTCGATTCCCGCTCAGTGCAAATATTTGTATGCATGAATATGTCTATTTGCATTGGTCTGGGTGTTTCTATGTATAATATGTATGTATTTACAAAAAAAAAGTATTTAAGTATGTTTTTCCGCAGTCTGGAACCCATAACACAAGCTAGTTAAACTATGCTTACTTTGGGTCTAGAAAGCGCTGTGTAAAATGTCGTAGAATATTTATTATTATTATTTTATACAAGGAAAATTGCCTTTAACAAACGTAATTAATAATACCTACTACAAATTTCCCAAATTGATATGGTAGAGTAAGTATGAGATAGGTATAGTTACTATTGTACTATTTGGAAACGTCAGATGTCTCAGGCTGTTTGGTGCCCAGGACCTACTTATGGAATACTTAGATACTAAACTACTACCTATTTAAATGTTAAGAAAGGAATAGGGCAATCATGATGCCTTGCCGACGTTAGGGCCACTAATCTCTGGTGTTTTTATCTGTATTGATACTTTTTAAATTATTAGACGTTATAGTTTATATATATAGCCGTATATAGCCGTTTGGTGGTGGCTGAACTCCTCCGTAACTACTCAAGCAATCTTGACCAAATTTACCACGGTGATAGTGTGGACGCTGAGGAGTGTTTTGAAGCGAGATGGTTCATGTCCGATGTACCATTGAGGAATAATCACCGAAAAAGAGTTTCACGAGCGCGCGGCCTTAGCTAAGCGCGCGACCGTAGTAGGTAAGATGTCTTATTTTCGCTCAGCTCAATTTATTTCAGTCGCACCCTGCACTGAATTCCTAGTTATATTTTGACTAATAATTCGGAAACAAAAATATTAAAGCTATTTTATACAGTTAGCAGGTATCCGAAATATTAGTAAAAAAATATTAAAATTAAAAAATCCCAATACGGACAGGTGAATTTACAGAGTAGTGGCCCTAACGTTGGCTAGCCATCAAACTAAACATGGGCATACATATTTGTATAAAAAATATACTCTATTTTTGCGGTGCTTCTACTGTAGAAGCAAAAATGACAGATAAGAACATGTAAATCACAGATTTGATATGACGTTCAGTAAGCCTCAATTGCCTTTCACTTAGTCTACATTTATAACTAGATAATGTTTTGATTTTTTCATATGTATATATATTGTTAAATCAATAATACATTTTTTAACACCCTGTATTACATTTTTTCAATCGATTTCTTCGTAATATTCATTATACTGATATGGTATTGTGACCTAGAGTTGATTAAGACCACTTATACTCGATTGCAAAGCTGGTTACACACTAACCGAAAGAACGTACATCATTTGCGTTGGTCCGTTAGCCGTCGTTCGCTTGGTGTGTTAAAAACGGGTGAAGTACTTCTTATAAGGAAAAGATAAGTAGGTATCTATTTTTGTTAGTATCAGTGTTGGAATCAATATTGACTTCTATTGCAAACATATTCGATCAAAAACCAGCTTAACAAATTTTAACACACACGCACACATTCATTTTCATTTGTTAATTTCAGTATTCACATATATTATAGTCCAGTCCATTAAGGAGTTGTAGAGTGCATGCAAGCGATTTCATCTGAAAGAGAAGGAAGGAAAGGATGTCCTAGGGAAAAAAACCTACTTCTAAATGAAAGCTCATAAAATTATCTACAACTTTATTAATACACTTTCTACGAATTCACCGCACCGTTTCTGAGTTATTAGCAAAAAACCCAAAAGTAGCACCTTTGTAACCCCCCCCCCCCCATTCCAGCTCACCTCCGAGAGATCAGGATTTTTAGTTTGTTCACTTCCTATGCATCCTTAATAAGTTTGCTTAGGGTCCCTCATACACTCTACAACCCGTTTTAGACCATTCGTTGACTGGACTAATATTTAAATTTATAATTTCACATTTCATCCTACATAAGTTCTAACATCGACTATGATGCTTTCTTGGCGTCTTTAAGTGGCAAAGTTTCATCGTCGAAGTCTACCCTCCCGATGAGGATAGGTTCGTCTCCAGTTTTGTCACTGTCAACGTTACCGTCCGAGAAATCGGGGACTTCCCGCGCCTGTAACTCTTCAGCGAGTTTTACGAATAACTGCCTGCAAAGGGAAGAAACAATTATTTAGATACAAATGTAATGGAAAAAATTATGTGATTTTTAGGATAAGAAAATGTCACTTTAGGAGAATAAAATTAAAACGCCGACCTGCGCGCATTGCAGAGTCCTTATTGAAGAAAGTTTTCGGTAAAAAATCTAATTTAACATAATACACTTACTAATTGAAATAACAACACATTTTTTTAAAATGAATGTATCGTTCAAAGGCTACGGTGACCGCTTGACATGTTTTGTATGTTTGCGATTTTTGCCCCAAAATATTATAAGCAATTTAGCATACTAGGCTGAAAATAATTTTATTACGTTAGAAGGTACTAACTAGTGATGTGCCGGATCGTTTAAAATGTATATCCACTGATACGGATCCGATTACGGATATTTGTTATCAATATCCGCGGATACAGATCTTAACTTTTTTATTTTTTCCTCTCCTTCGGATATCCGCGGATACGGAAATCCTACACATCACTACTAGGCACTGTAAACAATAACTTACTGGAAGACAATGCCGTGCATATTCTTCGCCAAGTAGTACAGAAACAGCCAATCGCCGAACTGGCACCCGTTAACGACCCTGATGACGTTGTAGGGGTCGAACTTGCCCGCGCTCACGCGCTTGAACATCACCTGGTTGAAGCGCAGAGACCGCCGGTACATGATGTACGACACGAACCGCCAAATTACCGCTAAAAGGATAATGAACACATCCAATGACATTTTTAACCTACCTGTAAGGGACTGGTCGCGGGTTCAAGCCCCGTCCTAGATATTCTCTTTTTCCGATCTAAATTTATAATAAATACATTGTTTTTTTCGTTTTCTACTAAAGTGAATAGCATTCTCGGCACTACAGAACTCCCTCGTATAGCTCTACAAAATAAATAGGAGCAGTAGATAGTGTTTAGGGAGCGTCCATTAATTACGTGAGGCGTGTAGGCGGCAACGGACACTTGGGAAGGACACCGTGCGGTTTTAGTCGAGATACGACATAACCACCCCCGCTGGCCAGTGGGGGGGTATCCGAAGGGATTTCCGGACGTAAAAAAAAAACAAAAAAAAATGCGTGTAGGCGGGAGAGGGCTAACACAAACCTCTCCCAATCTCATGTGGGGGAGAGAAGAAACTTGCATGAATTTAACTTGCTTACATAGATGCAATGTGAAGGTCATTTATAAACAAATAATGTCAACCTTTTATAATAAAGTTATGACGCACTAATAATTCTCGGTAAAGAAATTCTCGTTAAACAAAACGCCATCAAGCATACATAAAAATATGCATTTACAAAAATTTCATGTGAGATTCAGGGAAGAGGAAGGAGGTTGAGCGAAATCGCACTAAGGGGAGAGGGGGGTTTGAAATATCGCCAAAATTACCTAACGTTATTAATGGACGCCCCCTTATATAGATACACACGAATACATAGATACAATCACACCAGGGGTGCGACTGGTTGGATCACCTCCAAGTTTGGTGCACCCTGGGCAACGTGGGCGATGACGCATCATTGATTGCTCCTCTGGAGTAGCTGGCGTCAACGTCAACGGCCAAGAGTCTGACCAACCGGCCCTTTGCACGAGGGGGTCGGGGCATGGCGGGCCTGCAAGTCCCGCGGGGGGGGGGTCGCTCCAGGTACCCCCCTGCTGTTATCAGAGGGGACACTGCGAATGGCCCAGGGTCAGTCGGAGTGCGAGGGATATGCTCTATGAGTAACCTTACACCCCGGCGTCTGTAGACCCGAGACGGCGTGCGGTTTTAGTCGGTACAAGCCCGACATAACCACCCCGCTGGCCGGCGGGGGGCGGGTATCCGAAGGGATTTCCGCACAATAAAAACCCCCAAGAACTTCGAACCCAAGCCAATTACACCTGGAAGCCACACACCTATTGATTGACAGACGAGGTTTGGGGGTCAGATAGCAATCGCTGATATAAAAGGCAAGTGGACCCCGGGCCCAAAAGTACAAGCTTTGAATGCAGCCGTCTCTGACACTTGGATGATATAGAGCCATGTTTTACTCACCGAGCACTGACGCAATGAACAAGAACAGCAGCCAAAACCAGAGCACCGAGTATATCTTCTCGTGTATGATGTTCAAAGCCATCACACAGAGCGCGTCGTGTTGCTGGATGGAGCCGCTGGGACCGTATTTGTGGAAGAGGCACTTCGTTACCTGTGACAATTAAAAAGTTAATAATTCTTTTTTTATTGTGTTTGCTATTGTCAGGAGAAGGTTCTTATGAAAGAAAAACTTAAGAAAGTTGCGCGGAAAATGTGAAATTAAGACAAACTTAACGACCATACGAGTATTTATTAACTTTTATGATGTGATCTTATGGCGTTTGACATACCTGTCAGTCGTTTGTAATTCGCGCTTGACATATTGACTGACACAATAACAGTAGTTGAGGCAGGACAACGTCTGTCAGGTCAACTAGTCAATAAAAAATTATTTACCTATATGTCGTATTATAAACGTTTAAGAACTAAAGTGTTGGATAAATTAGAACTATTTAAGCTACTTTTGTTGACTGTACCTACTTATGTCGTTATGTCTCCTCGGGTACGATTGCCGCGTCGTCGGTCAGAGGTTTATTAGGTGTTTTTGCGAGAAGTTTCTCAACAGCATGGTGTTGATTAGTTAATTACATATTATCTATCTTAATTTACACGTAATATAATAGCCTATATCCAACGGGGATAATGTGCCTTTCAGATATGAGAGATTTCTTCCAATAAGTGCAGTGGTTCCGAAGATCACCGTTAACATCTTTTTATTTTACTCTTATTTTAATTGGAAAACTTACAGCTCATACAATCCATATTCGCAAATAATATATAGGCGGAAGGACATTTACAAGTTTTCACGAATAAATAATAAATATAAAAAAACTCACAAAATTCGGCCTCTCTTTATAATATTACTTAGTATTTGTTTTTTCTTTTTTCTTTAGAAAATCCCCTCGGATACCCCCCGCCGGCCTGCGGGGTGGTTATGTCGTGCTTGAACCGACTACAACCGCACGCCGTCTCGGGTTTTCAGACTGGGTGTAAGGTTGCCCATTAGGCATTTACCTCGCACCCCGACTGACCCAGGGCCATTTCCAGTTTCGAGATGGCCCCCTCGAGTTATAGATCAGTATAGAAGTACAGATGAATCTTTTCTTTCCTAAAAATTTTAGTGATATCATGAATGCATAAAAAATCCTTACTTTTGGGAAAACAGTCTCAAGTGGATCATTAATGCTGTGCGACCACTCGCTGTAGTTGAGGATCCTGGGACCTAATCCGATGAAGGCTCCGTTCAAGAACCTATTGATGAGCCAGATTTGGAACATGACGTGCAACAGATTCACGAGCTCCATGGACACCAGCCATACCGACCACGCCCGACTTACTTTTAACCTGGGAATAAAACGGATTGTCAGTTTGTTGTTGCGAATTATGTACAGTCAGCATCAAAAGTAGATGATAGCACAGCTTTTTAAATTAAAATTAGGAATGAAAATTATTAATTGCATTTTAAACAAAATTTAAAAATATTTGGATAGCCACCACTAAATAGCATAACAGCATTTTTATTTAAAATGATCATCTACTTTTGACGCGACTAAACTGCTATATAATCTTAAGCTTCCAAGGCTGGTTGGTGCGACCACGTTTGGCGGCAACGTTTTGGGTAACAAATGTCTGGCCATGCTGCCTCTGTTGAGCCCTGGTAGGAGTGATACACCCAAGAAGTGCTGGTTTGATCTCGTTGATAATGACATGTGTGTCAATCATTGGTGCCAATAGTCACACTAATGGATGCCTAAGCCTGTGCGAGGTGGAGAATGTGAATCAAACATATCAAGGAGGTTTTCGTTTACAATATATTTCTATTAAAAAATGAACTATTATAAAGCAGTATTTAAAAAATACATACTTTATTTATTGGATTATGATAACCTTCCGACCCTTTGAAATAAGTTATATGGTACCTTTTTTTTTTTGTTTGTGCGGATATCCCTTCGGATACCCCCCCGCCGGTCAGCGGGGGCGGTTATGTCGGGCTTGAACCGACTAAAACCGCACGCCGTCTCGGGTCTACAGACGCCGGGGTGTAAGGTTACCCATAGAGCATATCCCTCGCACTCCGACTGACCCTGGGCCATTCGCAGTGTCCCCTCTGATAAGAGCAGAGGGATACCTGGAACGACCACCCCCCCTCGCGGGCCTTGCAGGCCCGCTACACCCCGACCCACTCGTGCAAGTTATATAGTACCTACCATGTTTTATTTTTAGTTTTTTTTGGCGGGGTGTTCCGAATTCCGAATTTTGCGGTTTCGGGTAAGGTTTAGGCCGAATGAACTGTTTTCGGGCCTTATTGCGGGATATGTGCGTTCGATGGTACCGATTGATCATTTAACATGATCTGTCAAAGTATAACCTGCCCAATTTTCTGCTTTTTTAAATGTTTTTCTTCCTAATCGAACCGCAAGCACGCATTTGAAAAAGTGATATTATCTATTGATTCAAAAGTAGCACCTGGAAATATTCTTACCTCAAAATAATATCCCTTCGGATCAGATCGACTCGTTTGGCAACGGTGTCCTTGGACGGTACGTCCATTCCGGCGACTGTCATATCATCGTTGTTCAGGGCTAGCGTTGCGAACTGCAGCCCTGCGACTAACGCCTTGATTCTGCCACCTGCACAAAAGTTAGTTCCACGTCATGAAATATATAGAGGGTCAGATGCCAGTCACTTTATGGAAATAATGTGGACCCCCGGTTATACGACAAACATTTTACAGGACAGTGTCGGACTATCGAATTTGTCGGATTATAGAGTACTGCCTAAGACCCCCTATGGGCCATATGACCATATTTTTTTTACAAAAGAATACCTTGTAATCCGAAAATAGGATGCAAACATAATAAAATTGGAAGCGATATTGGTTAGAATTTATTGTAAATTCTAAACTTCGAGATGTTAGTGGTCATGAAATGATTAAGTATGTTTTGACAAACTCAGGAATTCATATCACAAAGGAATGAAACAATAAGAATGCATTGTCAAATGATTCATTGTTTGTGTAGTCCACGGATTATCTGAAAAGCTAGATCATTCTGAACAACAATGTAGGTATTATACTTTGCTCACATTATCTAGAGATACACGGTTCATTTGCACCTTTCATATTCTGTTTACTGAATCGTTTTTGTATCTATATTACTGTCTTGATACAAAAAAAGGCTTATAAATGTTAATTGGTCTATGGTCCAGATCAGGCTGCTCGCTCAGTCTACTTCGAGGGAAAAGACCGAGAGTATGATGTTAACTGGTTTGAAGACCCGAGACGGCGTGCGGTTTTAGTCGGTGCAAGCCCGACATAACCGCCCCCGCTAGCCGGCGGGGGGGTATCCGAAGGGATTTCCGCACGATAAAAAAAAAAAAAAAAAAGGTAAATTTAGTTACCAACATGGACGAAGTGGTCTTGACTCACCTACTCCTATCAGCTAATCACTAATCTGCCTCAAATTCAAATCATGAAGCAATCAAAGGATTCACGAACAGATAAAGTTATTTTTAACATCATATTCCGCATGTTCCTAAAATGCGCGCCAAATTATTATTTTTAAAACGACCATAGACCAAATAACATTTTTAAGGAGTTTTTTTTAAGCATGAAGGCAGTAGCAAAAGCAACATAGAGTTATTAAGCAACCCATTAGGTAGGTATATAAATGTTTTTTTTGTGCAATACTAAGTAAACTATATCAGTAGCACATTTAAGTGGTTTAAAGGAATTACACGACGCTGTAGGTGTGTGTTATATATTTATTAATCTTTCCGATTAACGCAGGCTTAAAGTATTCACCGCAGGAATGGTTACGTTAACCAGGTGTGTCCATTAAAACGTTTTATCACTAGTCATAAATTAAATCATGAGTAATGAATGTTGAAATTAATTTAATCAATAAATAGAATATAGACGCTTTTCAGAATATAATATAATACACAAATTAGAGTCATCATATCTTTCACCTCGGAGCCGAGGGTCCGCTTCCTATTTTATATTTGACTATTACTGGAGCAACTGCCGTCTGACCCTCTAACCCAGAGGAAAGCCTGCGTCAGAGCCTCGTCCGTTGATCAGCCACAAGCAGGTGAGGTTGGCTTATGCCCCTATGATGAAAATAGGACCCTCCTACCACTCAGTTCCTTTTTTTGCGTTTGGAAATTTCCACAGGTACCTGTCGTCTCTCTAGGAATAAAAAAATCCCCTAATCCTGCTCGAATCACATATTAGCTCAAATTAACTCACCTTCCTTCTTCTTCCAGATGTAATGTGGAAGATAGAAGCAAATCGCCTGTAAGAAGAGGACGAACGGCACCCACTGGTAATACGTGTGGTGAAGGGTCTCGTCTGAGTCCGACATGGGGCCCACGCCAGGGTGCGGCAGGAACCCAGCTTCCAGAAGACTTTCATTGTAATGACGGACCTGGGTGAACAAATTACACGACTCTTTAAAACTGGATGACTATAGCCCATCGATAGGTGTCAGTGAAATTAATTCATATTCAATAATTCATAGGATTGTCAGTTACATAACATAACCTATAACATAACTTACGCCTGTATCCCAGAAGGGGTAGGCAGAGGTGTATTACACACAGACGATTCGCCAGTTATGTTAAGGTCCCAATGTAATAGGGGGCGAGCCTATTGCCATCTACCGGGCACATTATTGTAAGTTACAAAGTGGTCTTAAATATATTGTTTCCCGTGTACATTCTCCCATGACATTATGGTGAGTAAATATTTATTCTAGCATGCGTAGAGGTTAACCTTTTGATAACAATAAGTACTTGATATTGTCAGAAGTTTACGCGAATGTCACTTGTCGTTTAGTTAGTTTGTATGTCCTACACATGCCTGCTAACTCACCGACGCGGGATCAAACGCGACCCTATAGGCGAGGCCGCGGTGGCAGCCAAAATCCGCCGGTAACCCTGGGGTTAGACTTTCGAGGGCTTACCCGGGGTGCCCGGCAATGGACACTTGGGTAGGACACCGTGTGGTTTTAGTCGGTCCGACCCGACCGGTTGGCACCAATGGGGTGCAGCCCGTGGGGGTTTCACCAAGTAAAAAAAAAAAAACAAAATGTTACACATTGAAATAAAACTATTTTTAACGGATTCTATCGCGATTTATTTGGGGTTGTTCCGTATTGATCCCACGAAAGTTGTCCCGAATTCGAAAATTCTTAATTGATCCCACTTTTACTTCCTTATTGATCCCACGGCACTTTATTTATATTTTATTCTTAATTGATCCCATTTTTGTGTAGTCTACTATTCTCAACTGATCCTAAACCATCTTTTTCTTATAAAAACACTTTTTGTGGGTACGGTTTACAAATAAGGTAAGTAATTTGAATGACTGAAAAGGCGGTTATTAAAATCTTGTTACAGTGGCTCGCAGATCTGAATTTCTTCATCAAGCATCAGGCGTTACAATTAATGTAATAAAGGGATTAATGAGAATAATATAAAAAAGGGACACGTGATTAAAATTGTGATGATGATGCTATTTTATTATTTACATTAAACCCGACGTTTCGGTTGCTTTTCAGCAGGTCTCAACGAGACCAACACAATAAGTACTTATTTGATTTTGTGATTATAATTTGATTGTATTTCCAACTAATTGATCATAATATTTGACTACATTATTAAACTTTTTAATTGTAATATATTACTTTTTGGTTCTTTTTGTTATATAATGGTCACGTCAATATAACTTCACATCGCCTGATGGTAAGCTAAAGGTAAAGTCTCAGGAATGGGGGTCACCATTACAGACACCGGAAATGTTACAACGGTGGCCCGCAGCTTGACGGCTTCATCGGATGCTTTTTCACACCCCGCTTAAAGGACCCGTGACTTTAAGAAATAGGAAACACGTGTGCTGGTGAAGAACTCGAAATCAATATTTGAGTCTTTCATTAGAACTCATTTTCATTGGTAGAGGGGAGGGACGACCTACGCAGGAAGAAGGCTTAAGTTTGTATAATATACAAAGTCAATTCTAACCTTTTTGCAATTAAGTTGTTAATACATTGAATGATCGAGATTTCCGCTGTCACAGACCTTCATTCGAACTAGGACATGCTCAACATTTCGGCTTATACAAAGTCACCGCTACTAGGTAGCGCTATTGGTTAATCCTACCGCTAAACCCACGATAGATTCTCGAGAGCCCCGATTAGATAATCTTAACAAATAGAGCAATAAGAATGTAGATACTATCGATAAGGTCAATATTTAACACACTATAATAACGGTTGCAAACGACAGCGGTGGCTCAAAGGAAAATAATCTTTAGCATCATTGTAATGGTTTTAAACGCGAAAAGTTTTCCTTTCAATCGTTTTATTAGCTTTATCCTTTAGTTCTTTTTGACTTAAACTCTATGTGCCGACACCTAATTGTAGTTACCGACTAGATAAATCATTAAAGAGTTTTTTGTACCACTGAGATGACAAATAAATTCTTTATAGCCCTCTAAAACCTTGAAATCCCTGTAAAATTTCGTAACAGGCAAATGGAGTAACACTTTCCCTGACCGAGAATCGAATCCTCTTCACAACGAGACTATAGCCATTGCATCGTAGCATGGGATGGGAAACCTATACCCCCCTCCGCATGGTGAAGATCTTAAGGAGGGGTCTTAAGATCTTCACCATGCGAACCAGGACACCTGGCCGCACTGGCGCAGGCTTTCTAAGATAAGCCTAATCAGGAGGAGGAAGCGAAGGATGTTTGTAACTTTTTCAGTCCGAAACAGACAAACGGATTTCAGTGAAATTCAGAATTGGATATAGCTTAACTTATATCCTGGATTAAAATCTAGGCTTTTTCTGTATACAAAACGTCATGTAAGGCACCGAAGCGTTTTAAGAACATTTTTTATATTAATCGATTTTATTCCTATATATTGTACCTACTGTACCGTCTCAAACAATAAAATTTGTTGTAAAATATATGGCGGTGAATGATTTGCACCAACCGGACCTGTTATTACGATTGATAAACATTAAAAGAGTTAGATTAGATTAGATATTGTAGATTAAAAGCCTATATACTTACATTCAATGACATGTGAATTAAAAGTATTAAAAAAATTCAACTCGATGTCGGTACGCGATGAAAAACAAATAACTGTTCTAAGTACCTACGCGATATTGTGGAAAACTTACTAGAATATTATATGATGTATTGAAATAATATTAATTTTAATGATTCTATCGCGATTTTTAGGGTTCCGTACCTTTTTTTTTTTTTTTTTTTTTTTTTCGTGCGGAAATCCCCTCGGATACCCCCCCGCCGGCCAGCGGGGGCGGTTATGTCGGGCTCGAACCGACTAAAACCGCACGCCGTCTTGGGTCTGCAGACGCCGGGGTGTAAGGTTGCCCATAGAGCATATCCCTCGCACCCCGACTGACCCTGGGCCATCTCCGGTTTCGAGATGGCCCCCTCGGGTTTGGGAACCACGGTGTCCCCGTCTTGCCCCGGTTTGGGGGAGGGGCGCTAGTCGCCCCACCGTCCCGGCCTGCTTCTGCTGGGGTGACAGGCGGCCTCACCTGCCACCCCCAGGCCTGCGCTCATGGAGGACGGAGGTCGTTAAGCGCCCTCCGGCGCCTGAGTCGCCTGCGACGCGAGGCGAGCGTGTTGCGGGCTCGGCGGGCCGGGAGGGTTCTGAACCTCTCCCGGGCGCGCTCCGCCATCTCCTTCGCGAGCATCACATGCTCGCAGAAGGAGGTGGCGGCGGCCCACGCGCTCGCGCTCCGCACCATTGCCGCAATCATGCTGCCGAGCGAGAGGACTCCCACCCCGATGGCTGCCACGAGGTCACGCCTCGGCACCTCCCACGCCGGGCAGTCCGCCAGCGTGTGCAGCCCTAGGGTTCCGTACCTCAAAAGGAAAAAACGGAACCCTCATAGGACCACTTCGTTGTCCGTCCGTCCGTCCGTCTGTCAAGACCGTTTTTCTCAGGAACGCGTGGAGGTATCAAACCGAAATTTATATCTAATACTCAGGTCTACTGTCCCTTGGAGCTGTGAAAAAATCAAACTACTAAGCCAAAGCAATCAAAAGATACAGCCGTTTATGCCGCAAATTTCCGCAAATTTTCGAAACTCGCACGGGAACGACCGTGAACTTAGAATCTTGAAATTTGCTACGAAGTAACGTCTTATAGTACAGATAAAGGAAAAATAGCGAAAACCGTGAATTTTTAGTTACATCATATAATAAAAAATATTTTTGAAAATTTTAAAGTTACTACTACCATAACTATGATTCGATTGTCGTGCTGGGTGAACTTTTACTTACCTACAGGTTTGTACGGAACCCTCGGTGTGCGAGTCCGACTCGCACTTGGCCGGTTGTTGTTTATTCGACAATCTGGTCTAACTACAAAGCTTTTTTTTAACGTGTGGAAAGTGGAAACCCCCATGGGGCGGGCGTGTCTGAATCGGACCGACTAAAACCACACGGTGTCCTCCCCAAGTGTCCATTGCCGGGCACCCCGGGTAAGCCTTCGAAAGGATTTTAGTAAGGATAGCGCTAGTTACTTACTTTGGATCTAGATAGCGCTGTGTAGAATGTCGTAGAATATTTATTTATTTATTTTTATTTATCTAGCCGAGTACAATATTGTTACGAGTATGTAATAGGCAATTTCATTTATTTAATCGTACGCGTTAAGTTCGGAATAGATTAACGTATGTTTATTTCTGCAGTCTCGATGCTAACACGTAGGTATTAAGTTATTTTATTTAACCGGTCGGATAAGTAGCAGTAGTACACTCGTATTAGATGACAATTCGTCCGAAATATATAGAGAAATACCTATGTAACATCGAAATCAATTCTGCCGGATTCCTTAATATAATAGCGTGATGATATTAATTATGAAATGGATATACGTCTCTAATCAACTATCTTTTATACGTGTGTAACTCTGTAAAGTTTCGAGATTTTATATATTTACTGCTCATTACCTGTAAGGTATAGCGTGATGAGTTATAGTCCGGTTTTTAACCATGTCTAAGTTCTATTGATCTACAAAATTTCGTAAAGATCTACCTTGTAATAATAAAGTTGTCATAAATAATAGTTTAGACCGATTTTGCTCTACTACTCCTATCATGCCTATAATATCGTGATGATATATATTTCAGTTTTTGACCATGCCCTAGAAGAATGTTCATGCACAATTTTACCCATTCTGTTCAGCGGTTTTCAAGTGATACTCGGACATCGATAAATAAAAGCAGACAAACAGACAAAAATTCTAAAAATCACATTTTTTGCATCGATATCGAACGTACACATCAATATTTTTTTTGGAAACATATTCAATGTACAGTGTTCACCTCGTTACGAACAACCAAAAGTTGTTTTCGAAACAACTTTATGAGATTTTTTTTATCTTTAACAAAATTAAAGCGCGATCTCGGGGCGGTCTACAAGTTTGGTACGGAGGATACCTAACGTATCTTCTGAAAAAAATCTGCTGATCTGACTGAATCCTAAATCATAATAATATAAACGACTAGATTTTCACGCCTGCTGCTGCTTGCTGAACCGATTACGTTTAAATTTTGCCCCGAGAAAGTTTTAGAGTACAGGACGCTACATATTTCGGAAATTAATAATTTACCGCGATAAAGAGTTTCCACGCGAGGGTCCACCCAGCTGCCCGCCCTCGCGGCAACTCGGCAGTGCAATTTCAAAACCTACTAAGGGATACCAGCTAGAAAAAACGGATTTTTGCATTTGGCAGGTTACTAGACCATAATGAATCAATTCCCACTGGCCAAATAGTTAAAAAGGCCTAGAAATAATACTCTTGTATCTGAAACGCCAAGCATTTTCGCTTAGATTTTGAAATTGCACAGCCGAATTTGATCAATATGCGCCCGGTTGAGCCCGGCCTGCCTACCCACTTACGAGCGCCATACTTGATGTATCATTCGCTCAGTACTGTAGCGTCCGACCTCGTTCGAGCACTACAGTTAGTATTCCTGGCCATCATGTGTCAGAGATTAAAAATAAATTGTTTTAAAATAAAATGTAGAATAGAAAACAATTGGCTTGGCGGACAAGTTGGTGACAGCGGGTGACCGGGGGCTCCGGCCTCGACCCGCCGTACGAAGAAAGTTCCAAGTAAAGTGATTGTAGGCTCAATCCTTGAGCAGAATCCGCGACCCTCTACAGTTCGCTTAAAGTATAAATAAACTCGTGTAAAATCCCCTAAAACTCGATATAGAAAGTTTTATGTGAATTTTTTTTTTTTTTTTTTATATTTAGGACACGTCAATTTGACTTCACCTCGCCTGATGGTAAGCTGAAGGTAAAGTCCAAGAAAGAGGGTCACCATTGCACACACATACCATGTCAACAATGGTGGCACTCAGCTTGACAGCCTCATCAGAAGAGGATTGTCGTCGCAGCACCGCGTGACACCCACCGGTCCCACTAGTGCTGCGACCACAAACCCCCCCCCCCCTGCCCGGCTATGCACTTGCTGACCCCTGAACGCAATTAAACCGAAATTTGATTACTATGGAGGGTTTTTCACAATCGTGCACGGTGGTACCAACCCGGCCGAATTTTGTGACAAATTTGTGTCATCAAATTTCTACCACCAGTCACCATGCCATTATAAATATAAATACTTGTGTTTATCATTTCATTAATACGAGGAATTGTGACGCCAGACCCAAGACGTCACAGTACCCATAGTTCTACGTGCCCAAATCTTTCTGTCTATCTGTTAATCATATTAAGTAGTAGCTGATGACCGCGGCTGCGCCCGCGTGGAGGTCGGTAATCGTTTTTGATCATATCTCCGGTTCTACTTAACCAATTGCAATTAACAATACGGCAGATTTTAAGTCTGACCAAGATCTTCCTAATAAAAAACACACCAAAATCCGTTCAGTAGTTTTTGCGTACATCGCGAACACACAAACAAGAACTCAAAAAAAGAAAGTTCAGAATCGTTTATTTAACATAACCTAAGTATTTTTTTCTAAAGATTTAGATCGGAAAAAGAGAACATCCAGAACGGGACTTGAACCCGCGACCAGTCCCTTACAGGGGGAATGCTCTGACCAACTGAGCCACCTAGCATACAAAATGCTTAAAAAAATTTAATTGAATTAATTAGGCGGAGTCATCAAAAAACAATGTTTAAAAATGACTATAAAGTTATTCATTGTTTCCGTAGTTCGCAAGAATTACGGTAGATGGCTCCAACGTCGCCTTAAGACGTATTAATGTATCGGAGAATTTCGAATATCTGGGACGTATCTAGGTGGCTCAGTTGGTCAGAGCATTCCCCCTGTAAGGGACTAATCGCGGGTTCAAGTCCCGTCCTAAATGTTCTCTTTTTCCGATCTAAATCTTTAGAAAAAAGTAAGCATACAAAATGCTTAAAAAATTTAATTGAAATAACCTAAGTATTTTTTAATTTATAATAGTATAGAAAAAAACTTACGATAGTAAACGTAGCCATGAAAAAGCAGTATGTCTGTATAACATGGTCCGGCACACCCGCGTCTGAAATACATTTGATGTGGTCTCCGAAATACTCTCTGGCGCAGACGAGGATCACAAATGCCAGGAACAGTGTCACAGTCATCTGGTAGTGCAGCTTGAAGGCGAAGTTCTCTATGGCGACTTTCTTGGCCGTCAGTTGCAACTTCAGGCGCGGAGCCAAAGTACTGGTGATCGCTCCAGCTAACATTGTGGTGGAAGTCTCTTGCTGTTTCTAGAGGTGCATCTGAAGTGCTAATACCTGCAAGAAGAAGAAATCTTCATGATATTGTCAGAAGTCTGACGGCCTCAGTGGCGTAGCGGTAGTGCATTCGACTGCTACGACAGGGGGCGCGGGTTCGATTCCCGCTCAGTGCAAATATTTGTACATATGAATATGCCTATTTGTATGCCTATATGTGTTTCTATGTATAATATGTATGTATTTACAAAAAATAAGTATATAAGTAGGTATGTTTATCCGCATTCTGGAACCCATAACACAAGCTAATTAAACTATGCTTGCTTTGGGTCTAGAAAGCGCTGTGTAGTATGTCGTAGAATATTTATATTTATAATATATTTTATATATTTTTAAGTTTACGCGAATATCACAAATTGAAATAAAACTATTTTTAACGGATTCTATCGCGATTTATTTGATGTTAGTTTATTATTTACACTGAAATCGATGTTTCGGTTGCATTTCAACAGCCATGTTTACCGGGAGAGCAACCAAAACGTCGGGTTCAGTGTAAATAATTATTAATAATTATTTCCAAAAGATTTCTGTCAAGAACCTTCACATAAGTTTTATTTGGGGGCGTGGGTTTGTTGCCTCCTTGGTAGAATAACATTATCCTCTTACAGCTGGTTTCAATAATCCATCTATCCTTTACCAGCTGTTAAAATAGCTACCATTAGTATGTATCTATCGGGGATTTTTCTGTTTCAATAAACCAAGATAAGCAGAAAATGACTTTGATAATATTGAAACCGCAGTTACAGATAAATTAATGTTGACTGTTTATTTGGGATAGCTTCTACCTTTAACTGTAGGTAGGTTCAATTAAATTTTTAAGCATTTTGTATGCTTACTTTTTCCTAAAGATTTAGATCGGGAAAAGAGAACATCTAGGACGGGACTTGAACCCGCGACCAGTCCCTTACAGGGGGAATGCATTAATGTATTAATGTATCGGAGAATTTCGAATATCTGGGACGTGTCTAGGTGGCTCAGTTGGTCAGAGCATTCCCCCTGTAAGGGACTGGTCGCGGGTTCAAGTCCCGTCCTAGATGTTCTCTTTTTCCGATCTAAATCTTTATGAAAAAGTAAGTATACAAAATGCTTAAAAATTTAATTGAATTAATTAGGCGGAGTCATCAAAAAACAATGTTTAAAAATGACTGTAAAGTTATTCATTGTTTCCGTAGTTCGCAAGAATTACGGTAGATGGCTCCAACGTCGCCTTAAGACGTATTAATGTATCGGAGAATTTCGAATATCTGGGACGTATCTAGGTGGCTCAGTTGGTCAGAGCATTCCCCCTGTAAGGGACTGGTCGCGGGTTCAAGTCCCGTCCTAGCTGTTCTCTTGTTCCGATCTAAATCTTTAGGAAGATGTAGGTAGGTTATTGAGACTGGCCGTTAGTGGTGTCCCGGAAGTATTGGATGGATTCGAAGGTTCCACCTCGGTGCCTAGGGCCCGCTTGTTACTTCGTCTTTTATTTTATTTAAACTGCTTTCATGGGAGCGACGGCCCCTGTGGCATAGCGCTAGTGCATTCGACTGATACGACAGGTGGCGTGGGTTCGATTCCCGCTCAGTGCAAATATTTGTGAGCATGAATGTGTCTATTTGCATTGGTCTGGGTCTTTCTATGTATAAAATGAACAGATAAGAAATCAAAAAAAAAATTGTTTTCAGCATCATTCATGTAACATAACCCAAGTTTTTTTATTAAATATCTTCAATGTACAGACACGACTAATTTACAATTTCATAATAGTATAGACTATAAATATTATAAAAACTTATTTCATTACATCAGTATTGTATTTTTCATATCTGGCACACAGCAGTACCTACTCAAACTGCAAGAATATATCACAATTAAAACTGTTATCTAGCAATATTGCTAAGATTATTGTGGTAATTATGTTGATAAGCTATTGTCAAGGACGACAGTCCTAGTCATATTAAGTACATCCAAGCTAATCATGTGTCACAAAACTTGAAATTTTCTCACTTTTTTGCTTATAACTTCTTTAATTTTAAATTCAGGGTAAAAAGTTTTATGAACATATTTGTAGGCAAAGTGATTTGCTACAAATTATGTCTTTCCGAATTTTTTGTAGGACGCATAGTTTCCGAGATATCGCGATAAAGGTGTTTGAAACCCTTTTTCCAAGATGGCGGCCGTGGGACATGGGCGGCAACCCCACAAACTTGGGGTTAAGCTTCTATTGACCCAAAAATCAAATTACGTCCTCTAAAAAATGCAATATTAGGTCCTTAAATTGTAACATTTCAATGGACTAGATACATTTGAGACTAACAAAATTGTCATTACATGTCCACGCATTGAACAAGATCTCAATGTGTGCCCTGGCAATTATGGATGAAAATGTTCTTTCTAAAAATGCCAATTGCTACCATGTTTAATATTATTCGCCAATACGATAATGTCAATGCCGTTTGTAGAAATAGAGTAAGTAAATCAAAACATGTGTAACTTTTTTTTTACGTGTGGAAATCCCCACGCGCTTCACCCCTTCGGTGCCAACGATGGGATGGGCGTGTCGGAATCGAACCGACTAAAACTACACGATGTCCTCCCTAAGTGTCCATTACCGGGCACCGGCAGACTTTGGCCGCCATTGCGGCCTCGCCTGGTGGGGTCAGGTTTTATCCCGCGTCGGTAAGTTTGCAGGCGTGTGTAGGACCCATACGACACACCTTCGCCACGGAATGACGCGGAAACCTTCCTTGGCATAACATTAGCCAAAAGCAACGACTCATCCAAAAAGGCCAGACAGGCGTTGTTGTTATCATTACCCAGGGTGCAACCACGACGCAGTATGTAGATGTCTTGGAAAACTTGAGAGTGTGTGCATTTTCTTATTATATAAGCTTATCATTTGAACGTAATCAATTTTGCCCAAGTAGGACTTATTCCTTTCTGATAAAAAAAGAAATATTGAAAAGACAATGGACAAGATAGGTAATCCTACTTCCTGCTAAACTTAAGTCGTTTTAGTTGTGTAAGTTTATGAAGATGTTTCGATGTTTCTTACTCAATCACGCGCAAACGGCTAAACGGATCTGGCCATAATTTGGTACAAGGATAGATTATAATCTGGAAAGACACATTTATCCCTGGAATCCCATGGCAGATGCTGGATGCGGCAAGCTGAAGACAGGGCGTTATGGCGCTCATTGGGGGAGACCTATGTCCAGCAGTGGACTAGCATAGGTTGATGATGATGGTGGGAACAGGATCAGAATTCAACGTGGGCGGAACCACAGGTAAACAGTTTACATTCTTAGCAGATTGAGAATCCTTCGTACCTCGGAGAGCACGGAATACCGGTTTTCAACATCTATGGTAAGGATGATGACTGACCCCAGGTGAACTGGGAAAAGAGCAGGTGGCAGGTGTCAAGCAAATGATGATGAATGATGGTGATACAAATGCGTAGCTTCGCGTACTTATCTACGTAACTAAATCTCAGACTGATAAGAGCAAGTATTTGGTTTTGACACACAAGTAGAGTAGTCGCGTTTTATGGCAATATGACACAATTGTGACAAGGATTTATTTGAGTTTGACATCAAATAAACAATAAAAATGTAGGCCGAGCAAATTATGTATGTTGGTTACTGTGTGACTCTATACAAGCGTTTTCCAAAATGAGTTCCGTAGAAAAGTTACCAGAGTTCCGCAAAATTGTGTATTTTTGCCAATTAAATAAGTCAAGTTTTTTTTAATGCGTGATTGAGTAACAAACTTCCAAAAATCTACACAAACATTCACGGATCTATTATAAAATTGTAAATTAATTATGTCTGTACATTGGATATATTTAAAAAAAAAACTTAGGTTATGTTAAATAACGCAAAAACTACTGTACGGATTTTGATGCGCTTTTCGTATTAGAAAGGTTTTGGTCAGACTTAAAATCTGCCGTATGTTTGTTTGTAGAACCGAAAATATGACCAAAAAACCGCCGCGGGCATCAACTAGTAATATTATATGGTAGGAAGTAGGATCGTAGCAGTTTAGGAAGTAGGATTGGGGGGGTGTTTCATAATTTTCCATAGGTTCAGGAACCCCTAATTTAAAGACTGAATTGTGCGTAAACATGCCATTGGCATCACAGATTAATTCCATTAGGGTATAATATGAGGCATAAAAATAGTTTCAAATTTGTACCTAATTATATCAATCTCGAGACAAAGAATAGGCCACACTTGACGGAAATGCCACTTGCCGGATCTTCCGCGGCGGTACGTCAATACATTTTATTGCATAAAGAAAGATGATTTGGCCAGGAACAATAGAATAGAATAGAAATAAAATTAATTGAATTTGAATTGAATTGAATTTTGAATTTGAAAGCGTCGATAGCTAAATGGTTAAGGAGTCGACCCTACGATCGAGAGGTCCCGGGTTCGAATCCTGGCCATTACACTACCGAGGTGAACCTACTCCTAACACAAGCAATAGCTCAGCTGGAGGGTTTAGGGGGACTATTAGTTTCGGTTAAAGGACAAAAAAAATGAAAACCACCATTGAGATGACTGCAGAATGAGGAGATGAATGGATAAACCATATATGATGCACTGACTCCAAGTGAATATATGAACAGGTGATGAATAAGTTAAAGGTAGGTACTTAAGTTAAACTAATTTGTATCTAAACAATAATTTAACAGGAATTAACGCGGTCATGTATATACATACATTTGGATTACCTGAGTCAGCCTGTGACCACTGTCAGTGTAACCTGATCGAAACGTCAGGCAATCCAAAGGCATGTATACACCTATACGTGATCGCGTTAATTCCCGTTAACATTATTGTATATCATGGAACGCGAAAGTTTAAAAATTAGTAATTTGTATCTCTTATACAAACTAAAATATTTATAAAGATTTAGATTGGAAAAAGAGAACATCTAGAACGGGACTTGAACCCGTAGTTCCGTAGTTAAATCCGGGAGTTACATGCGTAGTTCACAAGAATTACGGTAGATGGCTCCAGCGTCGCCTTAAGACGTATATAATATATCGGAGAATTTCGAATATCAAGGACGTGTCTAGATAGCTCAGCTGGTCAGAGCATTCCCCCTGTAAGGGACTGGTCGCGGGTTCAAGTCCCGTTCTAGATGTTCTCTTTTCCAATCTAAATATTTAGAAAAGTAAGCATACAAAATGCTTAAAAATTTAATTGAATAAAAATATTTAAATTTTTTTTTTCTTTTTTTTTTATATTTAGGACACGACAATTTGACTTCACCTCGCCTGATGGTAAGCTGAAGGTAAAGTCTCAGGAAAGAGAGTCACCATTACATACACGTAACATGTTAACAATGGTGGCACTCAGCTTGACGGCCTCATCAGAAGAGGATTGTCGTCGCAGCACCGCGTGACACCCGCCGGTCCCACTAGTGCGCGACCACAATCCCCCTGCCCGGCTATGCACTTGCTGACCCCTGAACGCAATCAAACCGAAATTGGATTACTATGGAGAGTTTTTCGCAATCGTGCACGGTGGTACCTTTTTTTTTTTTTTTTTTTTTCGTGCGGAAATCCCCTCGGATACCCCCCCGCCGGCCAGCGGGGGCGGTTATGTCGGGCTCGAACCGACTAAAACCGCACGCCGTCTTGGGTCTGCAGACGCCGGGGTGTAAGGTTGCCCATAGAGCATATCCCTCGCACCCCGACTGACCCTGGGCCATCTCCGGTTTCGAGATGGCCCCCTCGGGTTTGGGAACCACGGTGTCCCCGTCTTGCCCCGGTTTGGGGGAGGGGCGCTAGTCGCCCCACCGTCCCGGCCTGCTTCTGCTGGGGTGCCAGGCGGCCTCACCTGCCACCCCCAGGCCTGCGCTCATGGAGGACGGAGGTCGTTAAGCGCCCTCCGGCGCCTGAGTCGCCTGCGACGCGAGGCGAGCGTGTTGCGGGCTCGGCGGGCCGGGAGGGTTCTGAACCTCTCCCGGTCGCGCTCCGCCATCTCCTTCGCGAGCATCACATGCTCGCAGAAGGAGGCGGCGGCGGCCCACGCGCTCGCGCTCCGCACCATTGCCGCAATCATGCTGCCGAGCGAGAGGACTCCCACCCCGATGGCTGCCACGAGGTCACGCCTCGGCACCTCCCACGCCGGGCAGTCCGCCAGCGTGTGCAGCCCTGAGTCCTCGCTCGCGTCACAGTGATGACACTCAGGCGTTGGCTCCTTCCTGATCCGATGCAGGTGGTCCCCGAAGCACCCCTTACCGGAGATCACCTGCGTCAGTCGGTACGAGAGGCTTCCGTGTCGCCTCTCTAGCCAATCCTCCATGATGGGCCTTACCGCCGCTATTGCGGCGTGCCCTGCGCTTGGTCGCCCAAGTCGTTCCTTCCACTCCACCACGATGGCCTGGCGGAGCTGGGACTGCATGGCCTCGATTTCTCGATGCTCGGGGTTCAGTCCCTGCTCCCGCGCCTCCTTTCGCCACTGGTACAGTTGCGAAAGGGCTCTCGCCTCCAGGTCCCATGGCGGAGTTCCGGCAAGGAGACTCGCCGCCTCGAAGGAGATCGTGCGGTACCCGCGGATGACCCTGATGGCCATCACTCGCTGCGGAGCGCGCAGCATCCGCACACTTCCGGCCTTCAGGGCCTCCGCCCATATTGGGCACCCATACAAGGCCATGGACCGCACGATCCCCGCGTAGAGTCTCCTGCAGGAGTCATCGGGCCCCTTCATGTTGGGCAGCAGCCGCGCCAGAGCGAGAGCTGTGCCCTTCAGTTTGGGGGCCAGACTTCGGATGTGCTCTCCGAAGTCCCATCGGCCGTCGAGCACGAGCCCCAAATATTTCATTTGGGGCTTGATGCCGATGCGATTACCTCCCACGATGAGACTGGATCCCTCAGGTGGCTTGCTCCGAGGCCCATGAAAGAACAGGGCCTCGGTTTTATGCAGAGCCACCTCGAGACCCAGCCGCCGGATCCGCTCCACGACTTGGGCAACCGCGGTCGTGGCCTTCAGGGTCGCTTCGCGGTATGTCGCTCCGCACGCCGTCACGAGCGTGTCGTCCGCGTAACACGTGACGGCGGCACCGTCTGCGAGCTCACCGCGAAGCACCCAGTCGTATCCGATGTTCCACAGGAGCGGCCCCAGGACCGATCCCTGCGGAACACCGCACGACATCTCACGCCGGCCGAGACCGGTCACGGTTGGGTAGAAGACGGCTCTCTCCGTCAAATACGCCCCGACTATGCGGCGGAGGTAGAGAGGCACTTCGTGATACACGAGCGCCTCCCTAATGCAACTCCAGGGCAAGGTGTTGAACGCGTTGGCGATGTCCAGGGACACCGCCAACATCACCTCACCCCGGGCTACTGCATCCTCCGCCAGAGCCCTCACGCGCATGATGGCATCCAAGGTGGAGCGCCTCTGGCGGAAGCCATATTGGCCATCCGCCAGGTCCGGCCCCACTCTTGAGAGGTGCTCGACGAGGCGCTTCGCAATTACTCTTTCAAAGAGCTTGCACACCTCGTCGAGCAACACTATGGGCCGGTAGGCGGACGGTGAGTCCGCCGGGCGCCCCTCCTTTCGGATGAGGACCAGTTTCCCCGTCTTCCATAATTTCGGAAACTGGCCCCGCTCCAAACATGCGCTGAGAAGCCCTCTCAGTCGGGGCTCGAGAGCGTCGTCGACTAGAGCTAGGACCCACGCTCGGCCTGGAATGCCGTCGGGTCCCGGGGCGGTGCGTTTGGCTCTCAGCCTTCTCACCGCCAGCTCTAGTTCTACCCAAGTGACCTCGGGCACGTCGTCGTCATCCACGTCGGGCACCATTGGCAACCGAGGCGGAGTCATCTGCGGTGGAACATGTTCCACCGCCCGCGCTGGGAACAGGGAGCTAACAACTCCTCCGAGCAGCTCCGGCTGGAGACACTGGGTCAACGGCGGGGCCTTGGGGCGCAGTTTTCCCCTTACCATTAGGTAGGGCCGCCCCCAAGGGTCCCGCTCCAGCGTCTCCAGCAGTTCGCAGCGGGCCTCCTTTTTGGCCCGCCTTATCTCTGCTCGGAGGGCACCTCTGGCCTCCCTGTATCCCTGGTACAACTCCGCCTCTCGGGCCTCCGCATCTGCGGGGCGGCGACGCCTCCTACGGAATCGGGCCCACCGGCGGTGCGTGATCACGCAGGCCCGTCTGAGCCTCGCGATCTCCGACGACCACCAGTAGACCTGACCCCTCGGATTATAGGGCGGAGCCCTAGGCATCGCCGCGTCGCAGACACGGGTCATGGCCTCCCGGAACCACTCCGCCTCATCGTCTGACGTTGACAGGCCTGTCCGGCGCAGAGGCCCAGGCCTGTACGATGGCGGCTTCCAGGAGGAGCTCCCGATCTAGTCGCTTAAGTGCCCAACGTGGCTCGGGTGGAGCCGGTGTGGCCGGCGCATCGCTCGCGGGGGCGGAGACGTCAAACCGAATATATCGGTGATCCGAACTTGTCTCCTCCCCCAAAACGACACGCCAGCCCTGAACACGTCGCGTCAACATGGGACTCGCGAACGAGATGTCCACGATTGAACTGGCCCTCGAGGTCACGAACGTGTCCACGGCTCCCCGATTTAGGAGGTCTAGGCCGAGTCCTTCGGCCCAGTCCTCCAGTGCCCTGCCTCTATCCCCCGCCGGGCCCCTATCGTGCCGGGAACCCCACGCCAACGACCAGGCGTTGAAGTCCCCGAGCACAAGGACCGGGCGGGGGTGGCAGGCATTGACGACGACTGCCAGCTGACGGAGCCATTGCTCATACGAGTCGTCAGCTATGTCTCGGCTCGGCGTGAAGTAAGCAGCCACGACCGCTATGTCGCCAACCGCCGCCGCCACGCAGCCGGGTCCCCTTGCAACGACGGCAAGAGGGGGGCTGCCGGCGGCAGGGTTGTGCACCAGTGCCGTCGACCCATCCAGCGCGGTTTCCCAGGCAGGCCCGAGGAACCGGTAGGTGTATGGGTCGGCGACAGCGGCGACATTTATGGCCCACTGTGCCATGCTCTGGAGCAGAAGGTCCTGAGCATGGGCACCGTGGCCAACATTCACCTGCAGGATGCGGAGTTGAGGATCCATTATGGAACCCCCATCTCCGCATCCCGCTGTGAAATGGAGGCGGAAGGCCGGCCTCCCGGCTTCGGCTCCCCTCCGGCGCAGGCCTTGCTGCCAACCCTGTGGTCCGCCGGCTTGCCTCCCGCTGCACATCTAAAACAGTGCAGCGGGGCGCCACACGTGCCGGCTTTGTGATCGGGCTGGCCACAGCGGAAGCAACAGTCACCCGCCGTCACTTCCGCCGTGCAGTGCACCCCCACATGGCCCACCGACAGGCACCTGAAGCACCTGGCCGGTCGGGCCTGCAGGAGCCGTACCTGCGCCCTCAGGAAGCCTCCTACCAGGAGGCTCCGCCCGTCAGCGACCTTTTGGGCCGCCGCGATAGGGCAGCCGACAACTGCTGCCCCCTGTCCACCGCGGCCGAAACGTATCGCTCCGGCCTTGACTGTGTCCGGGGAGCAGTCCCCGGCCTCCGCCACGGCGAGCCTGAGCTCTTCTGCCGTGACGGAGTCGTCCAGGCCCGTAATGCGCATTTCTGCGCATTTAATGGGTCTGGACACCCGGACGTCGGCTGCATCCAGCGACTCCCTTAGCCGAGCCGCTAGGGCATCGGCCTTGGGGCCACTGGCGGTGCCGGGGACCTCGAGTAGCCGGGCTCCCGTCCGTGTGCTCTTGCACCGGACACCCGGGATCTCGAGGGCCTTCAAGTCGACGTTGGCCTTTACTTTGGCCAACACCTCGGCATACCCCATGCCCCTCGACGCTGCCTCCGCCGTCAGAGTGACGACGACGGCCGTAGTTCTAGGGGCACGGAGCTTCCCCGGCGCTGCCTTCGCGGCGGCCGCGGCCCTCCTGGCCTTTTTGGCGGCCTTCTTGGCGGCCTTCCGCCTGCTTTTATAGGCTCCAGCCACCTCCCAGCCCCCTTCCAATGGGGTGGAGGTAGCTGGAACCACGGCTGGGGCTGGGGCTGGGGCTGGGGCTGGGGCCAGGGCTGGGGACGTCTTCCCCTTGCCCTTCCCCTTGCCTTTGCCCTTCCCCTTACCCTGAGCGGGAGGGAGCTGAGGAGCCGGCCCCGGCAGGGTCGCACCCGCACCCGCAGCGGGGCGGGTGGGGCCCCTCCGGGCTACAGCCGCGTAGCCGGCCGCTGGTGGCGCCAGAGGCGGACGGCGGATGGAGTCCATTAGGGCCTCCATCCGACACATCATCCTCTCCTCCAGCGCCTCCATATAGGGGAGCCAGGACTCCGCCGGCGGTACCCTTGGCTGCGCCGGCCGCACCGACTGTGCCGGCTGCTGCACCGGTTGCTCTGGCTGCGCCGACTGCCTCGCCAACGAGCGAGTCACGCGCGGCGTCTCCACCGGTTGCACCCGCTGCGCCGGTTGAGCCGGATTCGCCATCGCCCTCTTGAGCTCCTCGACGGCTGCAGCTAGTCGAGCCGTCTCCCGACGAGACTCGGCCAGCTGCGCCGCCAGGCCCTCATTCTCGGAGGCGATGTCGAGCACAATGCGCAACATCGCCTCCTGCTCAGGGTTTGGGGACCCCTGGAACGACGCGGTCACCCTCTGGAGTCTCTCCAAGAGCGACCGCGTCCTCCCGCACGGCTCCGACACCGCCGAGGTGGAAGGCCTCGGCGGTGACATTTCCTCGGCCCTCCCAAGAGCCGAAGGGGCTCGGGTGGCCTGCACAACCCTCGCTCCACCTCGCGCCCCTCGGCGGCCAGCAGCCACTTTGGGCGCCGGCTTTGACACCTCGTCACTGCTGGAGGAGGTCGTCCCGGTGAGGGTATAGTCCTCATCCGACACGCTCTCCCCCAGCCGGGCCTTTGTGCGCCGTCTCCGCTTACGGGTCTGCTTCAGACCGAGACCCGCCGGGCTGCTCGCCCTACTTCTCTCGTTGGCGGTGCCAGCCGTTGACGCCGCAGACACAGTGTCCGCGTCGGTTTCCCCGCCTAGTGGCAGCGGAGTAGCGGGTCTGGGGAAGGTGGCCCTAATTGACGGCGAGTGAGACCGCAGCCTCACCTTCTCTTCGCCCCCCACTAACTCCACTCCATCATTTTCGGTAGTGCCATTGTCCTTGCATTTGTCGTCGTTATTTAATCCGTCCAGTTTATTATTTTTTAGGTTTGATTTCTGCATATCATATCCCACGAGTATGGGGGAAAGGTGGTCCATCCAGGCGGAGCCCCCTGCACCTGGATAAGCCTATATACTATGGAGGTCGGCTGGTATCCATAGGTTTTTACGACTTTGCTGTCGGGTGTTATAGACTTTTCCTTGTCGTGGGCCGACCAATAAAGGCAAGCCCTCCGGTCGGCAAGTTCACAGCGTACCCTTCTGGAGCCACCAGTCAGGTCGTTGCTGATCATCTGCCGATTACGGAACGCGAGAGGATGGCTAGTCCTCTCTCACCGGCGGCGGCACAAGTGCCCGTCGGCCCCTGCGTTAGCAGTGGGCCAACCCGCCCCTGGATCCCGCAGGACCCTATGGTGGCCTCAGCCACAAACACCATCGCTCATCCTGTCTCCTCTGAAAGCAGAGGAGTACGGAGAGCGATGTGTTCCCGCCACGTTGGGTATTCGCCGACGATCAATGCCAACCCCATGAAGGGGAAGCCATTGACCGCCGCCCAGGGTGTACCGGCCGCTCCGATTCCGTTCCCCCCGGACTGCAGCGGGATCGGAATCGGAACGACACGCGAGGAGGTTACCCAACACACACCCCTGCACGGTGGTACCTACCCGGCCGAATCCTAAAAAGAGTATGTACAAAGTAAAAAGTTTAGGTGTCGAAGAATTCCTCCCCATCGATGTCGACTGGACAATGGTAACGTACCCGAAAGGCTGGCGGCATTGCCACGATAGATGACAATGAAAATTCCTTGGTATTTGTAAATTGGTTCTCTCTAACATAAAATTGTATTGTATGTTTGCTTGCTTGCTTGTGTATGCAATTGCTTGCTTAGTATTGAATTTGTATCTCTTGGCCTTGATCTCTCTAAAACCAAACGGTCATTTTTTTTCATTATTTTTGTATTTCCAAAAAAGTTACATATGTCTTTGTACACTGTTTAACTTAACATAGTTTATAAGTATACCTACAATAATTTATAACATAACGTTGCACCAAGTTTTGGATGGTACGCTGTTTTCCTAGCTAGACTACGAGCATAGTCTGTGGTAACCAAAAAAAGACAGAAAAAATAAACCCAATGTACATATATTCTTCTCTATAAACTCCTCTCCCATCGACACTTTCATCAATTTTGCTGCTAATTAAACGATTACAATAAAAACGAATTCGAAAATGGTGTCAGTAATTCATTCTTTCGACACAAAGAACATGTCGATTTTAAGTTGGGACATAATTTATTTTATAAATATTGTTAAGGCTGGCAGCATTGCCACGTTGTATGGCAATACTTATTCTCTGTGCTAAAAAGAAGCCAGCCTTCTGGTCACGAGAAGCGTCGATCATGCGTGTTGCAATCTCCCTGAAGAGACTGCGAGCATTCGGACCCCATGCCCCTAACGTTTCGACTCCAAACGGCACAAATTCATAATCTCCAATTAAGTTTGAGTATTTGCGCCGTTTGAGAGTCTCCGCAGAAGCAGCAGCAGCACCGGCACAGCCAGCCGTGCTGGCTATATGGGTAGGAGCAATGGTGTCGACGCATGTTGCGTCCCAAACCAGAGTATATTAAGTGGGTAATATTACTTTTGTCACGCCGTCTTAGGTCTTCAGACGCCAGGGTGTAAGGTAGCCCAAGCCACCCAAGTTTTCATCTATTTTGTGTGACCATTGTGAGGTCCTGGGTTCGTGCGCAGAGTCGGGGCTCCATTTGCTTAACCCATTTATTCTATTATTTTTGTTGAAATTATTTTATTCTTAATGTACACAATAAAGAGATAATATACTACTGCTACTACTCTGCTTCTGCTGTTCGCTTTGAGGATAGACACGATATACATATGATAAAAAACTAAATTATCAAATTCGTTCATTCCCTTTTAATCAAATATCAATCTCTCAAATCAAAATGAACAAAGATACAGTTTTTTGCGTCACGAATATACTTCTAAACATATCTTATGCCTTATATCTTAACAATATTTATAAACAAACCAGATATAAACTCATTCTGCAACCTCATTCCTATTAAAAACGAATTAACAACTCACCACGACTTCCCTTATCTCATCCGCGATGTCTTCAACCTTTCTCCAAAGTTCACGGCACACACTCACACTTATAATCAAAATCTTACTTTAAAATCTAGTACGTGACTATAGGAATGTCTTTGGTATACTGACAAGTGTCACTTCACAGAGCTCGTGTGTCACTGCCATATCTCCTTGATAACGATAAGATATAACCAACATTTGTTATACTTTAGGTGCCGAAATATTGAAAAACTGCAGAAGAAAAAAGTGAAGATTATATTCCTGAACTTGGTATACTTGCGAAACGTGTTGCAGTATCGATGCATCACGTTTTGGTGACTTTCTGCGTTCAGTCATCATCATCATCGTGATCCTAGCGTTATTCCTGCTTGCATTCGAGGCTTACACTTCAGAGCCCGTAGTCCGCTTACTTCTTCTTCTAATCTTAGGTCGGCTCAGGTGCAGAATATTAGTCGCAAAATATTCGCTACCGGAGCATCTCTAAGTAGATTACGTAATTTCCTCCCAACAGCAGCTTAAATTGCACTAGCGCAATCTATACTCCTTCCTATTCCTGACTACGCTGATGTCAGCTATCTTGATTTTAATGAGGACCAACTTGATAAACTTGAGCGGCTCCAAAACTTCTGTATAAGATTCATTTTTGGCTTGCATAAATATGATCACATTTCCGAATTTCGTATTAAAATCAAGTGGTTGCCTATTCGCCTTCGTCGGAATACTCATATACTCTCTCTTCTCTTTAATATCTTGTTACACCTAGCTGCTCCTCTCTATTTTAAAAATCGCTTCAGATTTATGCACGACACTCATATGAGATACTTGAGATCTTCGGAAAATTTAACTCTGGAAATCCAGCAGCATGCCACAACCATTTACGACAAATACAAGCTGCACGCCTGTGGAATTCTCTACCTGAATCTATCAGACGAGCACAGTCATTACCAACTTTCCAGAAACTCGTCAAAGAGCACTACTTCACGGTTTAAGAACTTTTTTTTAATGTATTAACGTATGTTTATTTATTTTTAGTAAATATGTATAGTATATGATACTAGCTGACCCGGCAAACATTGTTTTGCCATGTATATTATTTCTAGGAAACATTTTTTTAGTTCCATAAAAATAACTATCTGCTATAAGCGTGCGGGGATTTACTTATAATCGAAAGCGTTGTAGACAATGAAAGTATGCCGAAAACTGTATAGTGAGTAAGACAGGAGACCGGCTTCGTTCTCATCCCTACTCCGTGATGTTTGCTGGATGAGAGGTGACAACGGTAGACATCTAGCGGGGATAACTGATCGATTGATAGTTGATCGGTTATCGACCGGCGAATGCGGCAGATCAAATTCAATTGAGAAAAAAATCATAATTGAAGGAAATTATTAAAAAGAAAAAAAAATAATCGCGATGGAAAAATAGGGTTTGATCGTAGAGGGTTGAAAATTCAGGGTTGTATGTATTTTGTAATGCTGTATCAAAAAAAAATAAAAAAAAAATCAAAAAGTTTAAAAAAAAATTAGGGGGATGAAAAATAGATGTTGTCCGATTCTCAAACCTACCCAATATGCACACAAAATTTCATGAGAATCGGTCAAGCCGTTTCGGTCATATATCTATGAGGTGAGGTGAGGTTGGCATAAGCTCGCAGATCTCGGCCCCAAAAACAACCATAATATTGCATATAAGTCGGACGATTTAGCGACTGCACCAATACTGCATCACGTTTTGGCTGTGTTCATTTAAATCGCGCAATTTAGCAATTATAGAGATACTGTATCTATGATATTTTGACGACTTTATGCATTGGTTAATGCATCTGAATCTTAAGATGTAGTGTCGATCGATTTAGTATCGATACTAAATGCATTTTGGCGATAGTCGTGTGTTTCAGAGATATAATTGATGATGCATCGACCTCTAGGAGTCGATGCATCATCAATTATATCTCTGAAACACACGACTATCGGTGACTGGCATAATTGCAATCCGATGTAGAGTGTCCAGTGTGAGAACTATAGAGATAACCAGTATTAGAACAAATATAGAGCCAATAAAAAAACCGTGGTTATTATAATTGAGCGAAGCTAGTCAGAGTTTTGCTCTCTTTTAGACGACTCATGTATTTCGTTAGACCATCTTCTCCTCCCAAACGGCTGAACCGAATCTAATTAAATTTTACACAAGCAAAGATGTTAGTGATGGGAAGGACATAGGCTATGTAATTAAAAATTTATTTGTACTACGGAGGAATAATCATTGGATAAAATCTATAATCTGATTTCTCAATGAACAAAAAAGCTTTATTCATGCGATTGGTATTCAATTAAGTAATTTTTCGGTGTTGCCATTGAGGAATTCTCACCGTTAGAAAAAATCCTGGTGAACTTGCTTCGCTCAATTTTTGCAACAGCTGAATGAACTGCAGACCTAATTTTAGTGTACGAAATAGGCATAGGTATAAGAAATTAAATATTACTCACTTCTCATTCAGCACGTGTTTCATTTGATCTCTGCATCACACCTCTTCAATGAGTGAAGAGGTGTTCACTTTAAGTATGATCAAGATTCACTCTCTGTACATTTATGCATGAGCGTTCTCTGTATCCACCTTCATACATAAAGTTATACATTTCAGAATTTAAATAAATACTTAGATTACTACACTTGACTACACTTAACTTAACCCAGGAACACGCATATTTATTAGCGCACAGACAAAAATGTTCTGCTTTATTAGACAACGCTAGATAACTTTGTGTTAGTCACTATGGAACGTCTTTAATTATGTTGTTTGTCTGCGAAATGTTACACGGCAGTAACATAATATAGCGTCTAATTACAGCGTTACATCTTTCTGCTAAATAAACTCCTTTTAAGGGATAGTTACACTTGAATCCCGAGGGGGCCATCTCGAAACCGGAGATGGCCCAGGGTCAGTCGGGGTGCGAGGGAAATGCCTTATGGGCAACGTTACACCCCGACGTCTGAAGACTTGAGATGGCGTGGGGTTTTAGTTGGTTCAAGCCCGACATAACCACCCCCGGCGGGGCGGCAGCCGAGGGGATACCCGCAGGAAAAAAAACCGATCAAGTGCGAGTCGGACTCGCCCATGAAGTGTTCCGTAGCAGCAAGTAAAATGTTTATATTTGAGTTGATTGAATGAAAGGTAAATTGTGTTTTACGATTTGATGTATTAAAAAAAAGTAGTATCTAGATCTCGTTCAAACTAATTTTCGGTGGAAGTTTACATCATATATATTTTTTAGTTTTATCATTCTCTTATTTTAGAAGTTACAGGGGGGGGGCACTCATTTTACCACTTTGGAAGTATCTCTCGCGTAAACTATTCAGTTTAGAAAAAAATGATATTAGAAACCTCAATATCATTTTTGAAGACCTATTCATACATACCCCACACGTATGGGTTTGATGATTTTTTTTTTTTTGAGTTTCAGTTCTAAGTATGGGGATTGTCCCCCCCCCCCCGAAATTGATTGTTTTTTTTTCTATTTTTGTGTGAAAATCTTAATGCGGTTCACAGAATACATCTACTTACCAAGTTTCAACAGCATAGTTCTCGTAGTTTCGGAAAAAAGTGGCTGTGACATACGGGCGGACAGAAAGACAGACAGGACGAATCTATAAGGGTTCCGTTTTTTGCCATTTGGCAACGGAACCCTAAGAAACGTACACTTGAATGCTTTTGAATAATCACTTTGTATCCTAGTAATCAATCATATAAGCACGGTTAAAATATATGGGGCTCCGTCAAGAACTTTGGGCCCCATTATTAACGGAAGAGGCTCTGTCGCGGGCTTTTATCTCGGGTTCGATCAGATTTCAGTCGCTCCCGTAAAATCAAACCAAACCTAATCCTCGATAGGTGGATAGGCGTACGAGGGCGGACCATGTCAACAACGCGAATCTGACGCCCCTGGTGTTGCACACGTCCATATGCCACGGTAACTTTTCAACAGGTGGGCCGTGTGCTAGTCTGCCACTTACGTGACATAAAAAGAAGCCTCCAGCCGGCCCCCTTCTCTCTTTTGTGCACGAGACAAGAGCGCAGCACCTACTCCAGGCAGTTGATAGAACGACAGGTAATTTTGTCTCCACAGCTCTGAACAGCCACGTTTCTATTCTTTGCCAAGATATCGTAATTTTCACTTGACTAGGCAGAGGTTTCAGTCAGACCAAGTCCACTGTCGGTAAGCTTTGGTAAATTTTTTATTTCCCCCCTCCAACCGCGCCTATAAATACTCCAGTGACTCGGGCCTCTACATCAGGCGCAGAGAAGTTGCCGCTGAGGAAAGCTCTCCGCACTCGTCGGCGCCCGGACCCCTACCACTGAAGATGTCGACGGCAGTGATCGCCGAAACGTTTGGAACACAAGTTTCCTATGGACCACGGCCAAACAGCCCGGAAGCAGTATATTCAAAAAAAAAAAATTGTTTTTTTTTACTAAATATAAAAATGTACTGTCTGTCTGTCTGTCTGTCTGTTCTTGTTAGTGACCTATGAACCCTAGTAACAGCTGAGGTGGGTATGTGTAGGCAAGAGGGATTGGATACCTCAATGTAGGGAGAATGGAAAAAGAAAAGGTTTGTGATAATATCAAATGAATATTCTCCTTTTTAAAGTCTTTGTTACTCTCACAAACCACGTGGGAAACAGCATAAGTACCTACTGATTCTTAACATCACTTTCCAGTGAAAAGGTAGTTCTTCCACGGTCGACTCAACTCATTCGTACTGAGAAAAACATGGATCTCCCACTTACAAAACATTCAACAGTAACAAGAAAACAATTTTCAAAAACATTATTGTTTCCATCAACGATTTCATCAAAGCATTATAACATTGTACTCGTAGATAGCACTTCACATTGAGTACTAGGTAACATGCACATTGTTTAAATGTAGCACAATCATGTTGATAACATATTTGTAATGATATATCGTATCTACAATCTACTTGAAAAGTAAGGAATTCTTGGTATTGTAAAGAATACTGTCGCGTAACCAAACTCCTTACTGTATGACGTATCTGCCAACTAAGAGTCTAGAATGCAGTTTGATTGAATAGTCTAAAACAGATGAATGTAACGTACATCCAAAGTTGCGGATCGAAGATCGAGGCAATCGGTACTGTGGAGTCTGGGGTTTGACTTCACAGCTTCTTGTCGTTAACTAGTGATATTTAAATTATAAGACAAGGATGTGTTTTTATGGGATTTACGCGAGGTTTTTTAAATTTACTGATACGAACAAGAGGGTCGCGAAATCCGCTCATTGATTGAGCCTAGTACACTTTTCACTTCTTGAGATTTCCTTCTTTCGGATCAAGGACGGAGCCTCCATCCTCAACTGACGTGATCACTGTCCGCCAACCTTTGTTTTTTCTATGCTCTCAATTCAAATTGATTTATACATTTTATTTAAAATCGCTGACGCATGATCGCCAGGCAACTAACAGTACCATAAGACGCATTTATCCCGGCTATCGGGCCCGATTAAGGTATGTGACAAAGCGATTTATCCTACCTCAACTTTCCGTGTTTTTTGGCTAATTTTAGATTTTATTGTAGTAGCGATTACCGTCTGCCCTCCAAACAGACTAGCAGATAAGGTTGACTTGTACTCCGAAGGTGTTGGTAGGGTACCTGTCCACCCATGAGATGCCAATTCCATTTCTAACAAAAAAAAAAATCTGTCACCATAGAAAACAATTATCGATGAACGTACACGATCGAATTACGAACTACTTCTTTTTCTTGTAATCGGTTAATAATTCATAAATCAGTTAAATTCAATGTAATAATATTGAACATAGTCATAAATAACGTTGTTATCGTTCCAATAAACTAGACAACATTAATCCAAAGTTAATCTTAATAATCCATTTTAATTATCGCTGGATTAGTATCAGCCATGATTGATTTAACAGATAAGGGAAAAAATCGTCAATATTATTTGTTTAAGGCATTATAGGAATCTATAATCACGACTGAAGTAAGGTGGAAGGTATTTCCATTATCAAACAAGCACCTGACAGCGTATTTTGAACTCATTAAATAATAATAGTAATAAATATTCTACGACATTGTACACAGCGCTCTCTAGACCCAAAGTAAGCATAGTTTAAATAGCTTGTGTTAGTTACTAATACTAATAAACATATTTATATACTTTTTTTTAGTAAATACATACATATTATACATAGAATTGCACATTGTTGCTACATCGTGCTGAGGCATGCTTTATTTGAGTCGTGGGATTGCAGTTTAAGTTACCATTGTTCAAAAATTTGTTTGAGTTGAATTACGCATATAAATTTTCCGTAAAATAATAAAGGAATGACTGTGAAAACCGTATCAAAATTTGTTAGGTAAGTATGTTGACCACCGTGGATGCCATCACGCGCGTGAGGGCTCTGGCGGAGGATGCAGTAGCCCGGGGTGAGGTGATGTGGTGTCCCTGGACATCGCCAACGCGTTCAACACCTTGCCCTGGAGTTGCATTAGGGAGGCGCTCGTGTATCATGAAGTGCCTCTCTACCTCCGCCGCATAGTCGGGGCGTATTTGACGGAGAGAGCCGTCATCTACCCAACCGTGACCGGTCTCGGTCGGCGTGAAATGTCGTGCGGTGTTCCACAGGGATCGGTCCTTTTTTTTTTTTTTTTTATCGTGCGGAAATCCCTTCGGATACCCCCCCGCGTGCCAGCGAGGGCGGTTATGTCGGGCTTGAACCGACTAAAACCGCACGCCTTCTCGGGTCTACAGACGCCGGGGTGTAAGGTTGCCCATAGAGCATATCCCTCGCACCCCGACTGATCCTGGGCCATCTCCGGTTTCGAGATGGCCCCCTCGGTCGAGATGGCCCCCTCGGTCGATATGGCCCCCTCGGACAGGGATCGGTCCAGGGGCCGCTCCTGTGGAACATCGGATACGACTGGGTGCTTCGCGGTGAGCTCGTAGGCGGTGCCGCCGTCACGTGCTACGCGGACGACACGCTCGTGACGGCGTGCGGGGCGACGTACCGCGAAGCGACCCGAAAGGCCACGACCGCGGTTGCCCAAGTCGTTAAGCGGATCCGGCGGCTGGGTCTCGAGGTGGCCCTGCATAAAACCGAGGCCCTGTTCTTCCATGGGCCTCGGAGCAAGCCACCCGAGGGATCCAGTCTCATCGTGGGAGGAAATCGCATCGGCATCAAGCCCCAAATGAAATATTTGGGGCTCGTGCTCGACGGCCGATGGGACTTCGGAGAGCACATCCGAAGTCTGGCCCCCAAATTGAAGGGCTCTGGCTCGGCTGTTGCCCAACATGAGGGGGCCCGATCACTCCTGCAGGAGACTCTACGCGGGGATCGTGCGGTCCATGGCCCTGTATGGGTGCCCAATATGGGCGGAGGCCCTGAGGACCAGAACTGTGCAGATGCTGCGCGCTCCGCAGCGAGTTCTGGCCATCAGGGTCATCCGAGGGTACCGCACGATCTCCTTCGAGGCGGCGAGTCTCCTTGCCGGAACTCCGCCATGGGACCTGGAAGCGAGAGGCGCGGGAGCAGGGATGGAACACCGAGCCTCGAGAAATCGAGGCCGTGCAGTCCCAGCTCCGCCAGGCCATCGTGGTGGAGTGGAAGGAACGACTTGGGCGACCAAGCGCAGGGCACGCCGCAATAGCGGCGGTAAGGCCCATCATGGAGGATTGGCTGGAGAGGCGACACGGAAGCCTCTCGTACCGACTGACGCAGGTGATCTCCGGGAAGGGGTGCTTCGGGGACCACCTGCATCGGATCAGGAAGGAGCCAACGCCTGAGTGTCATCACTGCGACGCAAGCGAGGACTCAGGGCTGCACACGCTGGCGGACTGCCCGGCGTGGGAGGCGCCGAGGCGTGACCTCGTGGCAGCCATCGGGGTGGGAGTCCTCTCGCTCGGCAGCATGATTGCGGCAATGGTGCGGAGAGCGAGCGCGTGGGCCGCCGCCACCTCCTTCTGCGAGCATGTAATGCTCGCGAAGGAGGTGGCGGAGCGCGCCCGGGAGAGACTTAGAACTCTCCCGGTCCGCCGAGCCCGCAACTTGCTCGCCGCGTGTCGCAGGCGACTCAGGCGCCGTAGGTCGCTTAACGACCTCCGTCCTCCATGAGCGCAGGCCTGGGGGTGGCGGGTGAGGCCACCTGTCACCCCAGCAGAAGCAGGCCGGGACGGTGGGGCGCCTAGCGCCCCTCCCCCAAACCGAGGCAAGACGGGACACCGTGGTTCCCAAACCCGAGGGGGCCATCTCGAAACCGGAGATGGCCCAGGGTCAGTCGGGGTGCGAGGGATATGCTCTATGGGCAACCTTACACCCCGGCGTCTGTAGACCCGAGACGGCGTGCGGTTTTAGTCGGTTCAAGCCCGACATAACCGCCCCCGCTGGCACGCGGGGGGGTATCCGAAGGGATTTCCGCACGATAAAAAAAAATAAGGTAAGTATGTTGAAAGAAGTTAGTAGAGAAAACTGAAATGGTCGTGAGTATCTAACTTTACTTTGTGCTGAAAAGCCACTGAAACGTCTGATAATTGTGTAGAAGCACAAAATAAATCACTATAAAATCCGTTCAAATTAATTTTATTTCTACTATGAAACTATTTCGACTCAAATCCATTGAGTGCTATACAGCGCGCTCAAAATGAACTCTATGGTATACCTTTTTTTTTTTTTTTTTTATCGTGCGGAAATCCCTTCGGATACCCCCCCGCCGGCCAGCGGGGGCGGTTATGTCGGGCTTGCACCGACTAAAACCGCACGCCGTCTCGGGTCTTCAGACGCCGGGGTGTAAGGTTACCCATAGAGCATATCCCTCGCACCTCGACTGACCCTGGGCCATCTCACCACCAACAGCATCGCTCATCCTGTCCCCTCTGAAAGCAGAGGAGTACGGAGAGACTGAGACTGTAAAAGTTGATAGACAATCTACACAATACACTTGCAGTACTCACAATAAGTCATAATTAGTAGGAAATGAGATGTGTGACTATGGTGTGAATAACATGCAAATAGGTGATAAAGATCGGACACCGGTGCGAATATCGGCAACACATTTAGTGCTAAAAGTTAAAGGAAATGACTTCCAGAAGTTACGAAGTTTTGTCTAAGCTTAGGTTTAAAGAATTTATTCCCAAAAAGACATACAAAGTCACTTTCATGGGAAAATTATAAAAAAGAAATAGAAACAGATAAGGTATCCTTTTTTTGAATTTTTTTTTTCGTGCGGAAATCCCTTCGGACCCAGGGTGCCCGGCAATGGACACTTGCGGAGGACACCGTGTGGTTTTAGTCGGTCCGATTCCGACACGCTCACCCCATCGTTGGCACCAATGGGGTGATGCCCGTGGGGGTTTCCACACGATAAAAAAAAACGGACGATTATTATACGTATGTGCTCCTTCGTAGGTAATATTCTTTTTTGCGTATTTTTGGCAAAACAAGCAAACTAGGCCGACGAAAACTGCGTTTACATTTCAGCGATTACTTAATATATAATGTCTAAGAAAAAATAAGTAAAAAAATATAATGCCTCTGTGTCGTAGCGGTAGTGCATTCGACTGCTACGTCAGGGGGCGCGGGTTCGATTCCCGCTCAGTGCAAATATTTGTATGCATGAATATTTCTATTTGCATTGGTCTGGGTGTTTCTATGTATAATATGTATGTATTTACAAAAAAAAAAGTATTTAAGTATGTTTATCCGCATTCTGGAACCCATAACACAAGCTAGTTAAACTATGCTTACTTTGGGTCTAGAAAGCGCTGTGTAGAATGTCGTAGAATATTTATTATTTATTTATAAATGTTATGTTAGTGTGGATGGTTTTGTCTATAATTTTTCTAAGGAATATGCAAGTGTTGTATCATTAGAGTATTTTGATTCAATTAAATTTTTAAGCAATGCTTAATTTTCCTATAGATTTAGATTTCTATAGATTACGTGTCTAGATAGCTCAGTTGGTCAAAGCATTCCCCCGTTCCGCAGTTGGTTAAAGCGTTAAGTCCCGTCCTAGATGTTCTCTTTTTTCGACCTAAATCTATACGAAGAGTTGTTTGATGTTAATATCTTTTGTTTCCTCATATACTTTGTGGGTTGGTGTCATATATGGATATTAAAACAGTGTCTTTATGACCCTGTTTTGCATTCTTTGAAGATCTTTTAGCTTGGTTTTGCTAGCGTTGCCCAGACTTCTATGAGATATAGTAATTGTGACTTGACAAGAGAATTGTCTATGGTATAGCGCAGTGTTTTAGGTGTACAGTGACTCATGTTGTAAAGTGATGCAATAAGAGTTGAAATTTTGTTATTATTGTAATCAATTTGTCGATTCCAAGTGTCCAAGTTACAAAAGATAATTCACCATTCTCAGATCTAATCTTTTCTTCTGCCAATTCACAGTTACAGGCACGCGCCCTGGTGTTACTTGAATGGTTTTGTATACTAACGTAACTCAGAAGTTTTTTTTACTTATTGAGCTGAGTGAGACGAAGTCGAGCGAAAGGTCCTCATACAGTCATACCAGACTTCAGGATTTTCTTTGTCACAGGTCTCCTCCTAAACTAGTAATCCAATCAGAACCAAATTTGGCATGATTAAAGAGGACAATCAGAGGAAGGTTTATGGATATATTTTGAAAAAATTAATGCTACCACAGAGGAATGATCACCGTTAAAAAAATTCCAGATGGAATTACATAATAAACTGTGACCAAACTTTACACGCTCAGAAAGCATGTCCAGAGTTGTGACTTTCAAAAAGAATTTTCAAAATCGGACTTGCCACGGAGGAATGATCACTGTTCAAAATTTTCAAAATCTGATTCCGCAATAGCGGTCAAATCTATTGGACAAGTTTTCACTCAGCTCAACATTGCAAGCAGCGATTTGCCTTGCAGACCTAGTATATACGTAGACCGACTATTAGATGCTTAGTGAACACAACAATATATATAACAAGCTGATGCCCGCGGCTCCGCCCGCGCAGAGAGCGACTGTCGTTTTTGGGTCATATCTCCGGTTTTACTAAACCAATTGCAATCAAACATACGGCAGATTTTAAGTCTGATCAAGACCTTTTTTATAGAAAAATCCGCATCAAAATCCGTTCAGTAATTTTAAGTTAACATAAGCAAAGTTTTTTTTTTGGGTTCCGTAGCCAAATGGCTAAAAACGGAACCCTTATAGATTCGTCATGTCTGTCTGTCTGTCCGTCTGTATGCCACTTTTTTCCGAAACTATAAGAACTATGCTGTTGAAACTGGTGGAAAATGGTAAGTAGATATATTCTGTGAACCGCATTAAGATTAATAGAAAGAAAAACAATAAATTTTGGAGGTTCCCATACTTAGAACTGAAACTCAAAAATTTGTTTTTCAGCACACCTATACGTGTGGGGTAGGTATCAATGGATAGGTCATCAAAATGATATTGAGTTTCTAAAATAAGAGAATGATAAAACTAAAAAGAGACCGATATTCTTAGCAATCCATGGATTCTGCGTGCGGGTGCAGGGTCCATCGCGTTGCTGAGTTGGGAACTCCTGAGTTGGGACAGTGCCTGGGACTTGCGACCCAAGTGTAGGTTTGGAAGGGGCCCCTTTTGTTGATTTACATCAACACTCACCTTCACTACCCAAGGTCCCCTCCCTGCCTAACCAAATATGCGAACCTACTAGTGCCGCTTTAGGCATTCGACATATATGATGTACATTACCATGTAAACTTCTAACGAAAATTGGTTTGAAGGAGATCTAGTAAGTAGTTTTTTTAATACGTCATAAATCGTAAACCGCAATTTACCTTTCGATATATATATATATATATATATATATATATATAACATAACTTCACGCCTGTATCCCCGAAGGAGTAGGCAGAGGTGTATTATATATATAGATAGATATATTCGATATATTATTATGTTATATATACATAGTATTTACAAAAAAAAAATATTTATAAGTGTGGTTCTGTGCATTCTGGAACCCAAAACACAAGCTAGTTAAACTAGGCTTACTTTGGGTCTAAAAAGCGCTGTGTAGAATGTCGTAGAATGTCGTATTTATTTATTATGAGTCTCGCGGCGGCGCTGATGCCATCTACCGTAATTCTTGCGAACTTAAGGAAACAAAGAATGATTGTACAAATATTCTAAACATTGTTTTTATATAACTCCCCCACATTAATTCAAAGAGATGTTTAAGAAATTCGTGTGCCAACTTTTTAAAAGATTTAGTTTTTTTTTAAATATTCAGTCTGTCAATTGACTGCACCTCGCTGGATGGTAAAAAGCTAGGGTAAAGTCCAGAAGATATATGAGCAACATGGTATTCCCTTCCTGACGGCAGCGACGGATGCACTCAGAGAGTGTTGTCTTAAATGTTAGACAGAATTAATTTATCGTATAAAAATATTTATTTTAAGCCTAGTTTATTTCCTGTTACATTTGTTATATATATTGAAGGTGGTAGAGTCAAGCAACAGTAATTTTGGCCGTTGCATGAATGGGCCGACTCGACCGGGGAAGCACCACCCTCTCACAGAATATCGACGTCAAGTAACAGTATTTGAACTGTTGCGTTCCGTTTGGTGAGTGAGAGTGCCGGAGCCCAAACTCCTTTCCCATCCCCTCGCAAACTCCTTTCCCATCCCCTCCCAAACTCCTTTCCCATCCCCTCCGAAACTTCTTTCCCATCCCCTCCCAAGCTCCTTTCCCATCCCCTCCCAAACTCCATTCCCATCCCCTTTCCTTTACAGGGTCGGCAGCGCGAGTGTGACGCCACTGGTGTTGCACACACCCATAGGCCACGGTAACCGCTTCCCATCAGGTGGGCCGTGTGCTTGTCTGCCACCTTAGTGGTATAAAAAAAAATAACCTAAGTATACATTTCCACTTATTTTTTATACATTTGACTATTCCTAATTACTTATATTTCTTCACTTTATGTGTTTGTAATGTTGTTATTTTCTGTATTAGTATGTATCAGGACCCCCTCTGAGAGAGGCCTCCTCCAAGGCTTGCCATCTTTCTCTATCTTGAGCTATTTGGATCCACTGTGGACCCGCGATTTTTTTAATATCATCATCACATCGAGTGTCACATCGGTCGTGTAGCGCTTGCCTGAATTTATCGTGTACTTATATTAAATTCTAAAGTAGAATATTTGCAACAAATACCAATCAATCACATAAACTAGGAATTCAGTGCAGGGTGCGACTGAAATAAATTGAGCTGAGCGAGCAGGACTCTTACTTGAAAATAAGACATCTTACTACGGTCGCGCGCTTAGCTAAGGCCGCGCGCTCGTGAAACTGTTTTTCGGTGATTATATTCCTCAACGGTACATCGGACATGAACCATCTCGCTTCATAACACTCCTCAGTGTCCACACTATGACCGTGGTAAATTTGGTCACGATCGCGCGAGTGGTTACGGAGGAATTCAGCCACAGACGGCTATGCCGCGTATAAGAGAAGATATATAATATAAAATAAGATAAGAGAGTTATTCTCCCGCGTGGGAACCAAGAAGTAAATCGTGTAATCTATTAACAATCATCTCCATCGATCATTGCGAAATTAACATTACATCCGAGAACGTAACGAACTTTCGGCAGATGTGGCCGCTGTGTAAAGGTGCGAACAAGCACATTAACCGGTAGGGATATAACAGTCAGAGCTATAAATAATAATGTCGCGTCGTGACAATTTTGACTCATATTTTAGCTAGTACAAACTTATATGTTCAAACAGAATCTGAGTAACTGTGATAATATTTTAACAATTGAATAAATGTATGTTATTGTTTGTATATAACATATCATAAATAATGATGAATAAAATAAATTCAAAATGTATGCCTTTGATCCGGCGTTATCAAAAAAAAACTGATCAAGTGCAAAGCTGGAATGAGGGGCGAACTTAACGTTGCTGTAGAGGTCTCGTCTTGACAGACAAACATACCGATTTTTTTTTTATATAAGTATGTAAGATAGCGCGCCCGGGAGAGATTTAGAACTCTCCCGGCCCGCCGAGCCCGCAACATGCTCGCCGCGCGTCACAGGCGACTCAGGCGCCGGAGGTCGCTTAACGCTCTCCGTCCTCCAGGAGCGCAAGTCTGGGGGTGGCAGGTGAGGCCGCCTGTCACCCCAGCAGACGCAGGCCGGGACGGTGGGGCGACTAGCGCCCCTCCCCCAAACCGGGGCAAGACGGGGACACCGTGGTTCCCAAATCCGAGGGGCTATCTCGAAACCGGAGATGGCCCAGGGTCACTCGGGGGTGCGAGGGAAATGCTTCATGGGTTGAGTCGGTTCAAGCCCGACATAACCGCCCCCGCTGGCCGGCGGAGGGATATCCGCACGAAAAAAATAAAATAAACAAGGTACATTCATATTTTCAAATTTCGGATACTTGTGTTATTAAACATTACTTTCTGCAAAATATTATGATTCTAGCTCAACGGGAAGTTGTGTTACCCCCTATGTTTTGACTCCCTTGCAAATTACACCAATGAAATTTGTTGCATAAATAGCTGTACCTTTTGATTGCATTGACCTAGAAGTTTGTTTTTTTCACAGCTTCAAAGCCTTTTAGATCTGAGTATTTGGTATAAATTTTAACTATTTACCACTACGCGTTCCTGACTCGATCTAAATCCATAGCGCTAGCACACTAATTGCATAAAAAATTCATTATATTAATTAATCATTATTATTCTGTAGCCTCTTTTTTAAACACACTACATGTGAAATCTTAAGGCTTTCACGGCCGGCGTTGCATGTAGAATATACTGCTTCCGGGCTGTTTGTCCATAGGAAACGTGTGTCCCAATTTGTGTAGACATCTTCAGTGGTACGATCCGGGCGCCGACGAGTGCGGAGAACTCTCCTCGGCGGCGACTTCACGCGACAGATGTAGAGGCCCGAGTCACTGGCGTATTTATCCTGACCACGGTCAAACAGCCCGGAATTCTAATTCTACACACTACATATTCATTACATTTTAAATGCAACTAACAAAAGGTTAGGGTTTTTATTTTTTAAGTGGTGGTGGTTTTACTGGTGGTAGAAATTTGATGACACAAACTTGTCACAAAGTTCGGCCGGGTGGGTACCACCGTGCATGATTGCGAAAACCCTCCATAGTAATCCAATTTCGGTTTGAATGCGTTCAGGGGTCAGCAAGTGCATAGCCGGGCAGGGGGACTGTGGTCGCAGCACTAGTGGGACCGGTGGGTGTCACGCGGTGCTGCGACGACAATCCTCTTCTGATGAGGCCGTCAAGCTGAGTGCCACCATTGTTAACATGGTACGTGTATGTAATGGTGACCCTCTTTCCTGAAACTTTACCTTCAGCTTACAATCAGGCGAGGTGAAGACAAATTGACGTGTCCTAAATATAAAATAAAGAAAAAAAAAGTGCGCATTCCTACGTTTCCAAGAATATCGCCAAAATACAAGACACTCATTACATTGCATTTTTACTTTCCTGTTACATTGGCCTTTTTTTTTTTTTTTGTTTTACGTTCGGAAATCGCTTCGGATACCCCATGTTATGTCGCGTCTCGACTAAAACCGCACGGTGTCTTCCCCATTACATTGGCCTTACGAAAGTCTCCACACCGTCGTGATGAGTCACATGTTCTACGTGCGCAACCTATCGTAGCATATCTTTTACAACCGGTGTCACTACATTCTCTTCCACGCCACATTTTCATGTCTTACATCATCCTTCACTCAATCATTCAGTTGCATATCACAAGTCTTTATCAGAAACCACTTCTTCACTATATTAAGTCGACTACAAAAAATTGTGTGTGTACTTGTGTACGCACGTAAGATTTTTACGTCTTTGGCGTAACATGATAAAAAAAAATCTTAGAAACTTTCTATCAATTTCATATTTCACGTTATCCTACGTTTGTAGTTTTTTTTTTATAAACTCACGCGTATATCCCCGAAGGGGTAGGCAGAGGTGCTAGCACCCACATTTGGCCAGTTTATGTTTAGGTCCCAATGTAATAGGTGGCGAGCCTATTGCCATTAACCGGGCACTTATAAACCTTCGATAAATACACACATAACTTCGAAAAGCATCGAAAAGTCATTGGTGTGTGCCATGGTAAAACCTGGGATCGAACCCGAGACCTCGTCTCAGCAGTCCATTACCCATACCACTAGGCTACCGCGGCTTTTTGTAGTAATAATAGTGTAAAATTTATTTTAGTTTATGATAAATATAATAATAATAATAATAAATATTCTACGACATTCTACACAGCGCTTTCTAGACCCAGAGTAGTTCCGCACGATAAAAAAAAATAAAAAAACCTAAAGTCTAACTTTTTATTAGCTGCAGTAAAATGACGTTTCTAAATGTCATTCCGTAAAATAATGTTGACAGCTTAAAAAAAAAAAATATTCTACGACATTCTACACAGCGCTTTCTAGACCCAAAGTAAGCATAGTTTAACTAGCTTGTATTATGGGTTGCAGAATGCGGATAAACATACTTATATACTTTTTTTTCGTAAATATATATTATACATAGAAACACCCAGACCAATGCAAATAGACATATTCATGCATACAAATATTTGCACTGAGCGGGAATCGAACCCGCGCCCCCTGTCATAGCAGTCGAATGCACTACCGCTACGCCACATATGGTTAACTAACCTCAAATTCCCAACTCAAAGTAAAATGTTGACTAGCTAACTTCAGGGTGTCGATTTTCTAGCTAACCTCATGGTGTCGGTTTTTCGTGACGGTGTGCGCGCGCATCGTAAAAATGTACTCTCCTCATTTTTCCCTAACACGCCAGAAGAAGTATAATTTCAAAAGCGTAAAACCTTAATGCCGAGATTAACACAGCACTATGGACCCATATGTACCTTTCATAACCCAGTCGCCCCCATAAAAGCCATAGTAGCCCAGTGTTAGGTGCAATAGGAGGGCAGAACCCAGTCGCCCCCATAAAAGCCATAGTAGCCCAGTGTTAGGTGCAAAAGGAGGGCAGAACCCAGTCGCCCCCATAAAAGCCATAGTAGCCCAGTGTTAGGTGCAATCGGCATCGTAATCAACCGTCGGAATCGAGTTCAAGTCGACGACACTTGGGCGGTAGGCCCCATGATACGATAGCTCATCGGCAGAATGGGAGCCACACCAAGAACTTCGAATCCTGCTGATTGACGAACGAGGCCCTGGCGAGTTTTCTCTATTTCTGTTAAATAATACCTTAAAGCCATCGTTTTCTGTAACTTGAACACCGATAATGCATCTATGTAGCGGTTATCAGAGTGAAAAAGATATTTATAAAAACTAATTTAACCATTCGGCTACCTCAACCACTACTTTTTTTTAAGGTGTGGATACCCCCACGTGCTTCACCCCATTGGCGCCCACGATGGGATGGGTGTGTCGGAATCGGACCGACTAAAACCACATGGTGTCCTCCCCAAGTGTCCATTGCCGGGCACCCCGGTGTAAGCCCTCGAAAGGGTAACCCCAGGGACCTCAACCACTTTTATAACTGTCATAGCCTCAACTATCATTAAACCACTCCCATTCATTCTCATCACTCTTTGGTCCCTAAATTGTCGAAATTGATTGTACAAAATCAATGTCTTGCCGAGTTACAAAAAGCTATTAGTGTAAACTTGTATAATAAGCTGATATTTACAATATAGCGGTCCGTTTCATAAGCTTATGTGCAAAGAACCTGTTTAAGTCAAGTTGCAAAAAAATTGTAAATGTATTGTGGCGTAGAGCACACTGACACGGGTTTTTATGACTCGTTGGACTACTATGAACGAGTTTCTCATGTTATTCTCATGTGATTATCACTCGATCGGATTTTTATTTATACTTTTTATTTAATATCTTTAGGTGGCTTTAAGTGGTTTGCTGTGTGTAAGAGTGCCAAAGGCGGTATCCATCTTGCTTTTCAAAATTTCTTCATTTGTCATCCCCTGCGATCTATAGTTAGCATTGCGTTCATATGCCATTGTTCATGTGATTGCCAGCGGTTAGACAATCACATGGGCCGTGTTCGTATGCGTACAATACAATAATCTGATAAATCTTAGACGCACCCTTGAGATGTTATGCTAAATACAGTGAACTTAATTAGATTTTATATTCAGGTAATAATAGATTTTAATAATGAATTCCCCATGGACCATGTTTATTTCTAACAAAAAGACCCGAGACAGGAACAGGTACCAACGTGCCACATTATGATATGTATATTTTTTATTTCTCTTCTTTGACTTGTGATAGACAATTGTGTTAATTATTGTGAACTCTTATTTGTGCAAATAAATTATTACTATATATGTATAGACAACTATACTAGTTTTCGGTTAACTTAATATTAAGCCCCGGCAATAATAGAGGTATCGAATGAAAATGGAAGTAAAACATATCGTTAACCTTATGTAATGCAGCTGATATACTGCTCCTAAAAGTACATATTAAGTGAGAGGGTGGTGTTTCATATAAGTCTAGTTGGCCCATTCGTGGTGAAAGTCGAGTACTGGCAGCAGATACTGAAACAATCGATAAAATAACTTTTTTATCATATTTTGCAAAGAATAACACAGGGAATAAAAAGCAAGTGGTTAAAGATTCCACCGATAACCTTGAACACTCCGATGGCCCTATGAACCAAAGGTTTATTTAATGGCAAACGCCAGATGTACTCGCGCGTTACCGCCGACAGGAGAGCAAAGGAAAGAAATAGAAGACTATGCGAAAAAGCAAATTAAGGGAAGTACAACCTTTACATATTATGCGAAACACGGCTCCACAACCTTGTTCATCTATGTTGAGTTGAGTTAAAACAATTTCAACTACATATATAGCGTCAGTGACCGCAAGTGATGTTCGAACGAGTTCCAAACAATTAGTACCACTGCACACACACACACGCACACAGATTGAAAGTCTGTACATTTATATAACCATAAATGTCGTGTACATTATAAGATGTGTGTGTGAATGTCTAGTCCAGAGCTCGCAAGAGTCGCAAGACTGCATTCCTGTCCGCGACGCATGCGCTCAAGGGTCAATGTGAAATCTCCCGCTCTTTTTAAAGGATATTCATCATTTAAAATTAGTGGTATGGGTAAAGGACTGCTGAGACGAGGTCTCGGGTTCGATCCCAGGTTTTACCATGGCACACACCAATGATTTTTCGATGCTTTTTGAAGTTATGTGTGTATTTATCGCAGGTTTATAAGTGCCCGGTTAATGGCAATAGGCTCGCCACCTATTACATTGGGACCTAAAACATAAACTGGCGAAACGTGGGTGCCAGCACCTCTGCATACCCCTTCGGGGATATAGGCGTGAGTTTATGTTATGTTATAATGTCTATGAGTATCAATATTTCTAAGCTTTTCTAATATAGGTATGTTCTTAAGAATATAGTGGAAATGGCCATTAGGAAGAAATTGCAATTACTAAGAAAGCGGCGATAGCCCAGTGGAGTATGTAACGGACTGCTGAGACGAGGTCTCGAGTTCGATCCCCAGTCGCCTCGGGCACACACCTCTGACTTCGTAGTTATGTGTGCATTAAGAAATGTTAATTATCGCTCGCTTAATAATGTGCCCGGTAGATGGCAATAGGCTCGCCCCCTATTACATTGGGACCTTAACATAACTGGCGAATCGTGGGTGTGTAGTACACCTCTGCCTACCCCTTCGGGGAAACAGGCGTGAACTTATGTTATGTTATGTTTTTTAATTACTAAGAAAAAGTAGCTCTCTATATGCTATATAGCGCTGTATGTTTGATTCTTTGGGCTGTACGAATAGGTAATTTGTTTCAGAGTTACAGTTAACTTAAATTTTCACTCTTACTAAAATGGAGCAAGAATTTTATGCTGGGCGTGATTTAACAACATACATAACATAACATAAACTCACGCCTATGTCCCCGTCGTCTCAGCAGTCCATTACCCATACCACTAGGCTACCGCGGTGTATTTCAATTCGATGATAAAGAAAAACGTAAAATAAAACTTTAGCATTCGGTATGGATCTGTCAAAACAAAACCTTTCGTGAGGTTTCCAAACCTTGAGAATCACTCCTAGTTTGATTCGCTTTTAATTAGATACTGAAATTTTAATTTGTTAGTTTTCTTAAGTTTTCGAATCTCACGTTTTAAAAAAGTAGGTAATTTTAGCGAATCGGACCCTTGGATTAATTTACTGAGTACTTATTAACGCACACGTGGAAAACTTTAACGTGACAAATTTTATTTTCCAAAATAAAAAGCTGTTTTAAGTTCGGAAAAAGTGAACACCAAGGACGGGAGTTGAACCCTCAACCAGTCCCTTACAGGGAAAATACTCTGGGGTGTGTGTTGGGTAACCTCCTCGAGTGTCGCTCCGATTCCGATCCCGCTGCAGTCCGGGGGGAACGGAATCGGAGCGGCCGGTACACCCTGGGCGGCGGTCAATGGCTTCCCCTTCACCCCTTCATAGGGTTGGCATTGATCGTCGGCCAATACCCAACGTGGCGGGAACACATCGCTCTCCGTACTCCTCTGCTTTCAGAGGAGACAGGATGTGCGATGCTGTTAGTGGTGAGATGGCCCAGGGTCAGCCGGGGTGCGAGGGATATGCTCTATGGGTAACCTTACACCCCGGCGTCTGAAGACCCGAGACGGCGTGCGGTTTTAGTCGGTGCAAGCCCGACATAACCGCCCCCGCTGGCCGGCGGGGGGGTATCCGAAGGGATTTCCGCACGATAAAAAAAAAAAAAAAGGGAGAATACTCTTACGAACTGAGCTACCTGGTCACTTGCTAGATAATCGAAACTCTCTGATATCTCATGCGTCTTGGGGCGACGCAGATCAAAGTATTCCACCTGTAAGGGATGGGTCGCAAGTTCAAGGTTCAAGGTCGGGTTCAAGTCCCGTTCTGGATGTCCACTGTTTACGAACAGTTAGCATACTAATAATTGCTTTAAAATTTTCAGGGAAAAAGCTGTGCGTTCTTTTTTAGGTTATAAGCTATGCCACATTTTACCTTAATCGGTGCAGCCTTCTGCGCGTGAAAGATAACAGACAGACGGAGTTACTTTCACATTTATAATATTAGTAGATGTTGCCCGCGGCTCCACCCGCGTGGGATTTCGATACCGTTTCCGCTTCCCATCGGCTCCAGGTAAAAAAGTAGCCTATATCCTATTCCAGACTATATAATCTAATACAAATTTCAACCAGATCCGTTGAGTAACAAACAAACATCCCCATCCATCCATCCAAACTTTCACATTTACGATATTAGTGGGAAAATTAATCTTAGCTTACCCGGGGTGCCCGGCAATGGACACTTGGGCAGGACACCGTGCGGTTTTAGTCGATGCACGACATAACCGCCCCCGCTGGCCGGGGGGGTATCAGAAGGGATTTCCGGACGTAAAAAAAAAAATTCGTTCGATCCCAGGTTTTACCATGGCACACACCAATGACTTTTAGATGCTTTTCGAAGTTATGTGTGTATTTATTGCAGGTTTATAAGTGCCCGGTTAATGGCAATAGGCTCGCCACCTATTACATTGGGACCTAAAACATTAAACTGGCGAAACGTGGGTGCCAGCACCTCTGCCTACCCCTTCGGGGATATAGGCGTGAGTTTATGTTATGTTATGTTATGTTATAATGTCTATGAGTATCAATATTTCTTTTCTAATATAGGTATGTTCTTAAGAATATAGTGGAAATGGCCATTAGGAAGAAATTGCAATTACTAAGAAAGCGGCGATAGCCCAGTGGCGTATGTAACGGACTGCTGAGACGAGGTTTCGAGTTCGATCCCCAATCGCCTCGGGCACACACCTCTGACTTTTCGTAGTTATGTGTGCATTAATAGATGTTAATTATCGCTTGCTTAATAATAAAAAAAAACCCGTTGAATTTGAGAGTTTCACCTAAGCCCGGGGTGTACTTACTAATTCTCTAACTTAACTGTACGGCTGTTATGAGTGTGATGGCCTTAAAAAGCCTTAAAAAGCCTGTACCCCACAGCGGGCAAGAGAGCAAATGTGGGTAGAAAAACATCCGGTTCCGGCAGGTTTTATCAGACCAAAAGAAGAACTGCCGCCTGGACATCATCTCCAGTGGCCAACTTGGAAGTCATTAAAACGCCTGCGGACCCAAGTTGGCCGCTGCAAGGAAAATATGGCAAAATGGGGCTATATCGACCGGTCGCAAGTGGACTGCGAGTGTGGAGCCCAATCTCAGTCCATGTCGCATTTGCTCTCTTGCCCACTGTGCCCCTCCACCTGTACTACCGAGGACCTGTGTAGGGCAACGGATAGCGCTGTGGCTGTGGCCAAGTTTTGGGCCGACAAAATATAAAAATCAAGCCATCAAGTCTTGTATCTGGCCATTGACTCGAAGAAGAAGAAGACAGCCTGCGCCAGAGTCCCGTCCATCAATCTGCAGGAGTACCAGGCTGCAGGTGAGATTCGAATGGCCCCGAAGGTTTTAATGGGCCAACATACAACTAATTTTGAATGCGTCTGTAGACCCGAGACGGCGTGCGGTTTTAGTCGGTTCAAGCCCGACATAACCGCCCCCGCTGGCCGGCGGGGGGTATCCGAAGGGATTTCCGCACGATAAAAAAAAATAAAAAAACCTAAAGTCTAACTTTTTATTAGCTGCAGTAAAATGACGTTTCTAAATGTCATTCCGTAAAATAATGTTGACAGCTTAAAAAAAAAAAATATTCTACGACATTCTACACAGCGCTTTCTAGACCCAAAGTAAGCATAGTTTAACTAGCTTGTGTTATGGGTTCCAGAATGCGGATAAACATACTTATATACTTTTTTTTTGTAAATACATACATATTATACATAGAAACACCCAGACCAATGCAAATAGACATATTCATGCATACAAATATTTGCACTGAGCGGGAATCGAACCCGCGCCCCCCTGTCGTAGCAGTCGAATGCACTACCGCTACGCCACAGTGATCTCAATAGTGATGTGATTCAGTTCACAAAAGTTTACGGAATATCTAATCGTTCCATAATTTGCCTCATAATGATCATGCTAAATTCTATTTAATATTAATGTAAATAAAAGGCTGTATAAACGTTGATTCTTTTACGCATTAAGCAAGATAACACTCAAGCAACCGCTCTCTCAAGTTGGTAGTACTGATTTTTGGTTATGGTGCTACGATGACGCTTGGCCGCCATTTTATTTCGGTTGTCATTCGCTCATTCGGCTTCTAACTTCTGTTTTGAGTACACGAATAATTTTGATTTGCCCACTGCGCGTTGTTTTTGTTATCATTATTGTTAAGTTTATGTTACGTTGTGTTTGTTTTTCATTGCCTGTTTTCGTTAATAGTTTTAGTTTTTTTTGTTTGATACATCAAAGACATGGATGCTCTGCCGGGCACATCGCAAGATGGAGACACGTTTTTATCTCCTAAGAAAAAGAGGCCACGTGTAGCTCTAAGTGCAACAGAAAAACTTTGGGTCAGAAACGTTTACAAATATGTGTTTGAAGTGAAATGTTCAGAACCAAACATTGAATTACCAAAAACAAGTGAATGCGTTGACAAGGTGGCTGAAGTCTTGGGAATATCCGTCCGCACTGTTTATTCTGTTTTAAAGGAGCACAAGGAGAACGACAGCGAATCACCAAAACCTCCCGAAAAAACTGGCCCAAAACTTACCTTTAAAGATAAACTTGATAATTTCACATTCACTGCAATTAGACGAATTGTACATCAGTTCTTTCATAGAAATGAAATACCCACCATCGCAAAGGTTAGTTTACATGTCGTCACTCATCTTTTTATTATACGTTATGTATGTTTTCTCCTATCCCATGTGTAATATTAACTAATTAGGTAATAACTATATTATTTTTTAGGTGCTGCAAGTTGTAAATGATGAACCAGGATTGCCCAACTTCTCGAAATAGACACTGAGAAAAATTATGAAACATCTTAATTTCGAATTCGTTACTCGATCACGCAAGAGTGTGCTTATTGATAGACAAGATATCATATCATGGCGCCAGCGCTACCTGCGTTTAATTAAACAATATCGCAGGGAGGGAAAATATATATATTATCAAGACGAGACCTGGGTCAATGCTGGTACGTGATTTTTTATTTTTTTTATTTATTTATTTACAAATAATGGTTACATAATAATATTACAAATAATATCTCGCCAAACTAAAAAGTTTAAGTGTCAACTCTTAGTTTCTTATATTTGTACCATTTTTGTTTTGCTATCGAAACTTATGATTTTTCTCGTTCTTTTCAGGTCATACTACAAAAAAAGCCTGGATTGATGGAAGCATTACCTCTTCTCGACAGGCATTTTTAGACGGCCTGACTACGGGATTAAAAAATCCCACAGGAAAGGGAAAACGACTAATAATTAGTCACATAGGCGGAGAAGAAGGCTTCCTGGACGACGGACTTCTTATGTTTGAAGCAAAGAAAGGTACAGAAGACTTCCATGACGAGATGAATGCAGAGTGTTTCGAGGATTGGTTCCGCGGTATTCTACCCAAACTCAAACCAAATGCAGTAGTCGTAATGGACAATGCGCCCTATCACTCTAGGAAGATCCAAACAATCCCGAAGATGTCGTGGACAAAACCACGAATTCAAGAGTGGCTGACTAATAAAAATATTGTATTTGAACCAAATATGGTAAAGGCCACTCTAATAGATATTGTGATACAGCAAAATCTTACTGAGAAATATGCCGTAGACGAGATGGCTGCACATAAAGGCATCACAGTTTTAAGATTGCCCCCTTATCACTGTGAGCTGAACCCCATTGAGTTGGTATGGGCGCAGGTAAAGGGTCACGTTGCAAATAATAATAAGACGTATAAAATGCAAGAAGTTAAAAATTTATTTCAAGAAGGTATAAGCAAAGTGACACCGGCTAAGTGGAGTGACTGTGTGTCTCACACTATAAAAGTGGAAGACAAAATGTGCCACCTCGATCATATTATAGATGAAGTGACAGATAGATTTATTATTAGTGTTACCGAAAGCGACAGTGACAGTAATTCCGAAAAAGATTGATTAAAGTACATTATTATGGCATTTTTGTTTCATTTTAAATGTACCTCCCTATACTTCCAATAAAAAAGATCAATCCTCTAGTATAGTAACAATAATAGAATAAAAAAATACATTACAACTTAATATTAAATCCGAAACACAAAACCAAACTGTTCATTCATTTATGATTCACTCATTTAGCTACATCCCTATTTATTTTTCTTCAAAAACCGGCAACCCACAAAACGTCATTTTACTGCAGCTAATAAAAAGTTAGACTTTAGTGCTTAGTGGTATGGGTAATGGACTTCTGAGACGAGGTCTCGGGTTCGATCCCAGGTTTTACCATGGCACACACCAATGACTTTTCGATGCTTTTCGAAGTTATGTGTGTATTTATCGCAGGTTTATAAGTGCCCGGTTAATGGCAATAGGCTCGCCACCTATTACATTGGGACCTAAACATAAACTGGCGAAATGTGGGTGCTAGCACCTCTGCCTACCCCTTCGGGGATATAGGCGTGAGTTTATGTTATGTTATGATATGTAAAAAAAAATAAGGTAGATTTCGATGAAATCGATCTACCTTTTTTTTTTTTTTTTTTTATCGTGCGGAAATCCCTTCGGATACCCCCCCGCCGGCCAGCGGGGGCGGTTATGTCGGGCTTGCACCGACTAAAACCGCACGCCGTCTCGGGTCTTCAGACGCCGGGGTGTAAGGTTACCCATAGAGCATATCCCTCGCATCCCGGCTGACCCTGGGCCATCTCACCACTAACAGCATCGCTCATCCTGTCTCCTCTGAAAGCAGAGGAGTACGGAGAGCGATGTGTTCCCGCCACGTTGGGTATTGGCCGACGATCAATGCCAACCCTATGAAGGGGTGAAGGGGAAGCCATTGACCGCCGCCCAGGGTAAATCGATCTACCTATTGGTTTCTTGACTACTGTCTTTTTTTTTTTTAAATTTAAAAAAAAAATCTTCATTGGTGGTCTAGTTATGACCCCCTGAGTTCGAAATGACCACTGGTCAAAAAGTTTATATTTATATATATGTATGTATGGTTCCACTTCCCAAAATTTGCGGCACTCTCACGGTCGTATTTTTGCCCCGATCGCTTTCAAACTGCGGTCAAAAATTGCTTGGGTGTAAACTTAGTTTCAGTTCGTGAACGGGTGGATTCCGGCCTGGTTAGGGGACAGTAGGGCCTCACTTTTTGTGAAATCAGTTTTTCCTCAAAATTTCACGTTCCATGAAAGATATTCGAACCGTTCTAATTTTATCCCATAGTATACATGAATACCAACAACTTTTAATTATAAACCTATAAGATTAAAACTTTAACTAAAAGTGGAGGGGGGAAAAACCAAAATTTTTCGGGAAAAAAATCATAACTTCTAACCGGTGAACATTCTTGTAGTCGGAAACATTTTTAATTTCATTAGCCATTTTTAAGTCTAAAATAAATGTCTGAAAAGTTTTTCGCTAAAAGTTACCGTTTTCGAGAAAAAAAAATTGCTTCACGAAATCTACTTATGCGTTCCCCCTGCGGGAACGGGTTTTAAACATAACATAACCTCACGCCTCTATCCCCGAAGGGGTAGGCAGAGGTGTATTACACACTCACGTTTCGCCAGTTATTCCATTAAAATTCATTTATTGATGGCAACTAGGCCTAATTTGTTAGTAACAATTTGACTTAAATCTACTGTTACAATATTATTTCAAGTGAATTACTAAATTATAAACTGATCATTATATTAACAAATCTTAAGGCTTTCACGGCCGGCGTTGCATGTAGAATATACTGCTTCCGGGCTGTTTCGGCGAACTCGGTGCGACTGAGTGCGATCAGTCGCACCGAGTTCGACGCCGAGGAAGGTTCTCCGCACTCGACGGCGTCCCGACGTGTACCACTGAAGATGTCGACCGCAGTGATCGACGAAACGTCTGGAATACAAGTTTCCGATGGACCACGGCCAAACAGCCCGGAAGCAGTATATTCTACATGATCATTATATTATTAGATTTATGTGTAGGGCCCAATTTAATAGGGGGCGAGCCTATTGCCATCTACTGGGCACATTACTAAGCGAGCGACAATTAACATTTTTAGTATTAAATGTATTGAAGTAAAAACTTTGGTGTATCACCCCATGTCTCATGTAAGACTCTTGGAATCAATGTGTCACTCTTCATAAGTAAAGTTGAGGAAATACGCGTTCAATTGATAATAGTCGTTTACAGTTTTAAGTATGCGTTTATTTGTTTTAAGTGTAACTAACTGTGTATGTAAATAAATCTTGGACGTTGAATTTAATTAACTTCTAATTTATCGTATCCCCCTTATTTTTCGTGCGGATATCCCCCCGATACCTTCCGCCGGCCATCAGAGGTGGCAGTGTCGGATTCGAACAGACTAAAATTGCACCCCGTCTCGGGTCTTCAGACGCCGGGGTGTAAGGTGCATAAGGCTCTCGCATCCCGGCTGAGCCAGGGCCATCCCAGTGTAAACTTTGTAAGTATGTGACATTCGGATTACAATTTCCATACATATTGGTCACCCTTCAGTTCAGTTCACCAACATTTGGTTGCTGAACTCCAACAAATTTACAAACGCTCTTTACATTGAAATAAATCGTAAAATAAATTAATGTACTTATTTTTGTGATCTTCAGAGGATAAATTTAACATATTTACTTACGAGAACGCTTTGAGTACCTTGTGCCCAAGGGCAAACCCTGCTGGACTTCCTCTTCACTTCTTCTTCGAACTCCTCTCCACTCTTCTAGCTGTTACGACGGCTCATTGACTGTTCGTACAATAAGGTTGTGGAAAAAAAAATGGGGTGCGACTGGTTGGATCACCTCCAAGTTTGGTGCACCCTGGGCAACGTGGGCGATGACGCATAATTGATTGCTCTTCTGGAGTAGCTGGCGTCAACGTCAACGGCCAAGAGTCTGACCAACCGGCCCTTTTCAGGGCCAGCTGACCCCATTGCACGAGGGGGTCGGGGCATGGCGGGTGGTCGCTCCAGGTACCCCTCTGCTGTTATCAGTGGGGACACTGCGAATGGCCCAGGGTCAGTCGGAGTGCGAGGAATATGCTCTATGAGTAACCTTACACCCCGGCGTCTGTAGACCCGAGACGCCGTGCGGTTTTAGTCGGTTCCAGTCCGACATAACCGCCCCCGCTGGCCGGTGGGGGGTATACGAAGGGATTTCCGCACAATAAAAAAAAAAGGAACTTATTGTATAGGTATTTATGTATTAAGTATTTAATTGTAAGTATGTATGGTCTACGTAAGTTTATAGTTTGTATTTTATCTAAGTATGTATATTATTCCTTTGGTTCATCATCAACCTATGCTAGTCCACTGCTGGACATAGGTCTCCCCTAATGAGTGCCATAGCGCCCTGTCTTCAGCTTGCCGCATCCAGCATCTGCCCGCAGTCTTTCGCAGATCGTCACCCCACCTGGGATGACGGAGGGCGTCCTACACTACGTTTGCCGAGTCGCGGTCTCATATCAAGAACACGTTTACCCCAGCGGTTGTCGGTTCTTCGCGAGATATGGCCGGCCCACTGCCACTTCAGCTTGCTAATTCTTTGAGCTATGTCGATAACCTTGGTTCTCAGTCGGATGTATTCGTTACGAATCCTATCCTTCAGAGAAACTCCGAGTACAGCTCTTTCCATGGCTCGCTGAGCGACTTTGAACTGGTGGACCAGCCCTACCGTGAGTATCCACGTCTCAGCTTCCATTTCTTTCTATATCTGCAGTTCATTCTCTACGATCAAATACGAATTCTGAGTTAAGCTCGCCTTTGTACAATAGAATTAAATGAAAAATAAAATATGAAATGGAAATGGAAGTCGATGGGGGAGGCCTTTGTTCAGCAGTGGACTTCCTACGGCTGATATGATGATGATGATGATGAAATATTTATTCATGATTTTATGTGTTTTTATTTACAGCTATGATAGTCGGTAACTAGGAATGAGCTAAGCTATTACCGATGGTGACTTTATAATAAGGTAGCTGTTCGTCGGGGTGCGAGGAATTTGCTCTATGGGCAACCTTACACCCCGGCGTCTGTAGACCCGAGACGGCGTGCGGTTTTAGTCGGTTCAAGCCCGACATAACCGCCCCCGCTGGCACGCGGGGGGGTATCCGAAGGGATTTCCGCACGATAAAAAAAAAAGGTACCCAGCTGTTCGGGGTGCGAGGGAAATGCTTTATGGGCGGGCAACCTTACACCCTGAAGACCCGAGACGTCGTGCGGTATTAGTCAGTTCAAGCTCGAAATAACCGCTCCCGCTGGCCGGCGGGGGGTATCCGAGGGAATTTCCGCACGAAAAAAAATGGCACCCAGCTGTGAATTTTGCACGTTACGCATTGCGAAGCAGAGTCTTTCGAGACATTCAAAGCACGCATTTTGGAGCCCGGGATCCGTCTCCCGCTCCTCCTTGTATTGCTTTGTTTTGGCATTTATCGGAGCGACTGCAGTTTGACCTTCTAAACCTGAGAGGAAAGTCTGCACCTGGCTCTCGTTCCTCAATTAGCAGATATACCGACTTATATAATGAAAATATAATAATATTCTGCGACATATTACACAGCGCCAGCTAGACCCAAACTAAGCAGAGCTTGTCATATGGGTTCTAGAATGCGGATATACATACTTGGATACTTTTTTTGTAAATAAATACATATTATACATAGACACACCCAGACCAATGCAAATATGTATATTTGCAATGAGCGGGAATCGAACCCGCGACCTCTGACTTAGCAGTCGAATGCTCTACCGCTACGCCACAGAGGTCGTTGTAGGTGAGGTTACCTCTAAATATATTTTTTTTATACCACTCATGTGGCAGACAAGGTCACGGCCCACCTGAAGGGAAGTGGTTACCGTGGCCTATGGACGTGTACAACACCAGGGGCGTCACACTCGCGCTGCCGACCCTGTAAAAACCTTCTAATGCCCTTCTTGAAGAACCCCATAATTTCTATTCAGGATTCAGAGTTAGGCTATTAAGTTCAATAAACTATTTAGGATATATCTTATTGTTTTACCTGCTAGAGCAGTTTTTTATCCATCAGCCATATTAAATACTAGCAGTTCCACACGGTTTCACCCATCACTATTGTTATACAGAAAAGTTTCCGCATTTTTGTTTACTTTGATATTAAATTATTTGGTTTTTTATATTATGTTTATTTTAATTGGATTTCTTTGATAACTATCTATCAAGATTTCTGGTATATAGTACTTCCTAATATAATATTAAATATTGTAAAGTGCAATATTAGCAACGTCCGTATTCCGTCAGCGTGCTAACACAAGAACCATTGGACCTATTCACATGCTTTTTTTATGCGACTCTAAGTGTAAAGTTCACACATCCACGATTCGCCAGTTATTTTAAGGTCCCAATGTAATAGAGGGCGAGCCTATTGCCATCTACCGGGCACATTATTAAGCGAGCGATAATAAACATTTTTCAGACACACATAACTACGAAAAATCAGAGTTGTGTGCCCGGGGCGACTGAGGATCGAACTCGAGACCTCATCTCAGTAGTTCGTTACGTATGCCACTGGGCTACCGCCGCTTTCTTTTCATTTCACATTTCTTAAAATAACAAAAATAATAGATATTGTTTTAGATCGTAAAAACAGAATATCTACAACGGGGCTTGAATCCGCGACCAGCCCGTACTCGGAATACTCTGACCAACAGAGCTACTGTAGTGTTCGGACCTCGTTCGATCACTACAGTTCGTTGACCTGGCTATCATGTGTCAGAGATTAAAAATAAATGTTTGTAATTTAAAATAAGTCTAGGGAAGAAAAACAATCGCTTGGCGGACCAAGCTGCTGACAGCGGGCGACTTGGGGCGCCGGCCTCGCCCGCCGTCCGAAGAGAAGTCCTAAATATACTGATTGTAGGGGTCAGTCCTTGAGCAGAATCCGCGATTCCCTACAGTTCGTTTTAAACATAAACATATTCGCGTAAAACCTCCCTAAACTCGATGTAGGAAGTTTTTAATTAAATAATTGATAATATAAAGTTTAATCCTTGTGTTTTATCTTTTCATCAACACGAGGTATTGTGGCGTCCAGCCCCCGGACGCTACACTACCTAGACGCGACGCAGATATTCGAAATTCTCTGATATATTATATGCGTCTAGGGGCGACGCTGGAGCCATCAACCGTAATTCTTGCGAACTACGGTAACAATGAATGATGTTACAATCATTTTTAAACACTATTTTTTGATTACTTCGCCACATTAAATCAATGAAACTTTTAAGCATTTTTAAGATTTAGTTCGGAAAAAGAGAACATCTGGGACGGGACTTTAACCCGCGACCAGTCCCTTACAGATAGAATGCTCTGACCAACTAAGCTACTTAGACACGTCCCAGATATTCGAAATTCTCCGATATATTTTACACGTCTCGCCGCGACGCTGGACATATTCAAATGAAATGTTTAACACGGCGTCTGCAGACCCGAGACGGCGTGCGGTTTTAGTCGGTTCAAGCCCGACATAACCGCCCCCGCTGGCCGGTGGGGGGTATCCGAGGGGATTTCCGCACGAAAAAAAAAAGGTACCTACTAATACAACCCCAGGGTCAGTCGGGGTGCGAGGGATATGCTCTATGGGCAACCTTACACCCCGGCGTCTTAAGACCCGAGATGGCGTGCGGTTTTAGTCGGTTCAAGCCGACGGTATCCAAAGGGATTTCCGCACGAAAAACAAAGGTATCAAATAATGGACATTTATGTGTAGTAGATAGAATAATTCTTACACTTGGGTGTAGTACAAGACTACTTTCTTACTTCCTTACTATTTTTTTTTTCTACGTGCGGAAATCCCCCAACCCCGGCCAGCTTACTTTTCTTTTCTTCTATAACTCCGAAAAGTCAGAGGTGTGTGCCCGGGGCGACTGGGGATCGAACTCGAGACCTCATCTCGGCGGTTTTTTTTTATAACATAAATATTATACAGTATAACACCCAGACCAATGCAAATAGACATGTTCATGCATACAAATATTTGCACTTAGCAGGAATCGAACCCGCGTCTCTGTCGTAGCAGTCGAATGCACTACCGCTACGCCACAGAGGCCGTCATTGAAACAACTATTATCATGTTAAAAGTTTACTGTGAAAGTTGCCAATTGCTACAACCAAAAACTCGGTGTACGCAATGTTATGGCAATCTGTGGACAACTTTAGGCTTCGCAGCGATAAGTTAGCAATACTGGCGCTGCGGGGGACAGGAAAATGATTGACGGTGTGAAATTGCCCGAAGCGTTGTCATTTCTGATTGAGGAAACCAGCAACTTTACACAACCGGTGTAATTCAACAGTTAGTAAGTCATTATTTATACTATTAATACAGTTGATTGATGGCACTTGGTGGAACTTGTTACAGATATTGAAATTTAAAATTTGTGTTTAAATTTAAAATTTGTTATCCCATAATTTTAGGGTAAAATTTAGAGCTGGTTTTTTTTTTATTTAGTCCGTCAAATTGACTGCACCCCGCCTGATGGTAACCTGAGGTGAAGTCCAAAAAGTGGTGGCCAGCATTTTCAGAGATTGTCCCTAGAATGGTGGCCCCTACCTCGACGGCCTCAACTGATGTTTTTTCACGCCCCGCTTAAAGAGTCCAGGATTGTAGTTAGAAGGGAACACGTGTGTGGGTAAAGCGTTCCAGTGCTTTATGGTCCGATAATAAAAGGAGTCACCAAACCGCTTGGTTCGCGATGGTATCGATTGGACTGTATGAAGATGACACCTAAGTCCTGCACGTGTCGTTCGGGACAAGAAGGGAGAAGGAGGAATCAATTGGAATAGCTCATCGGAGCATTCACCATGGTATATGCGATAGAATACTGTCAAGGAAGCTATATCTCTACGCAGCTGCAGAGGCTTTATAGTACTGGTGACCTCAGGACTATCAATGATCCGGACTGCCCGTCGCTGCAATCTATCGAGAACGTCTAACAGGTACTGAGCGGAGCCATCCCACAGGTGAGAACAGTATTCCACGCTGGGACGAACCTGAGTCTTATATAAAAGACACCTCTGCCCCGGCGTGAAGAAACGCCTCACCCTGTTCAGCACTCCGAGTTTGTGTGAAGCTGTTTTAAAAACGCTCTCGATGTAATTTATGTTGTTAAGTTTGCAGCGAACGTCCATACCGAGCATGTTGATACTGTCGCATTCTTTCCATCTACCGACATTATAAACATTATTGTTTTGAAAGTTCTTACATCTGAGGTTCACTATACTTGGTGACTGTAACGTACAAATGAAATGAATAGTGGAAAAGTACAAGTGATACATTCATTTATATATAGTAAGTAAGTCATTGATTGCAGCGACCCCTGAAAACTGTGCGGAAATTTGCGATCACGGAAAATCGAGTTGCTGCGTGTGCGCCAGTTCCATTGAAATATAAACAGTTAGATGCTATACTCCATTTGGTTAGGTACTTAAAAAAAGGTAAACAAGAAAAATGGCGAATTTTAGAGATTGTCAACCTTTAATGACAATGGTATTTTCGTGAACATCCGTTCTATAAGGATAAGTATCTTTGGGCCACGTTTCCTCAACAAACTTAAATATGTTTATTACAGTTTGTTTCTCTGAAGACGAAACAGGGCCCCTCTTGATACGTTTCTGCTTCGGAGATGGAAATGAATGGAATCTAGGACGACTAGTACCAGGTTCAGGATCACCCATTTCCACAGTTAAACCAACAAAACAATTAACAAAACTACTAACAATTATAACAATAAAAACTATAACAATAACAGCACAGAAACACCAAATTTTAACAATTATGCTAACGAACAATATACGAACTGTGAATAGACGTATGGCGCGATCCGGAAAAAACTGTTATGAATACCTGTCTTTTTAGTTTCTTTATGGTAGGCACAGTGCAATACTTTTTAAAATCATTTTAAATAATATAATTATTATGATTGTTCAGCTTAGGAAATAATAATTGCAACTTAATATTAAACAAAGTAGTTAAATATAGCAAAATATAAGAGAAGAAGTGGATTTTAAGTTCTAAAATGATTTATTTTGGTTTCTTTTTATTTCGGAACGAAAAATGCCCCTATAAAAGAACCCTTTTTACGATTTGTTTACCTTTTTTTAAGTACCTAAACAAACGGAGTATAGTTACAAGTTACTACAATAGTTGCTCCATCTGCAAAGTGCTAACCTTTGGTTTCTAGTACATTTTTCAAATTTCATATCAACTTAACACCTTAAACACTGTACGCTCATTGGCTGAAGATGATTGATGATCAACAGACAACCAATGGGCGCTCGGTATTTGTTGTGTTATGTTGAAAGGTGTTAGACAAACGTTCGGGACCGAGGGTGAATCTATCATTGTTACAAGTTTGTAGCTTTGTACTTACTTACTTTGTGGTTTACATCTAAATAGACATGCTAAGCTCTTACTGTCATATTACTATGCTAGGGTGCCCCGCGGCTTCGCCCGTGGCATATTTCGCCCCAATTTATCCCATACATGTCCGTAATTTAATCCTTCTACAATAATAAATGGAAATATGTTTGATCAGTTGACATTTATAATTACTGCTCCGCTCTCCTAGGTAGTAGCGTGATGATATATAGCCTATAACCTTCCCTGATTAATGGACTATCCAACACACAATTTTTTTTTAATTCGAATCGTTTCCTGAGACTAGCACGTTCAACCAAATAAACAAACAAACTCTTCAGCTTTATAATATTTGTAAAGATTTTGAAACCTCTCTGTTGAGATTGTTTTACAAAGCAAGAGGAAAGAAAACTTTATAATACTTTCCCGGCATTAGGAAGGATTTAGAGATCGGTTCAGAGGGGGTCATACATTGAAGTTTCTTGTAAATTCAATATTAAACACATTCAAGTCAGGTCCCGAGTGAAGTTGGGCACGAATATCTAATGAATAATAATGTAATTTTGAGTTCCAAATTCAAATGCAATCCTTTTTTAATTATTGTCTATGAATATATTAGTTTTTAAACGGGTTGTGTTAGTCATCTTTGCTTTCGTGCGCTTGGCAACACACGGATGACTAAGGTCGAGGCAAGAGGTTAGCAAACAGGTTCCTGTCTGGCTACGATCTGAGGTGTTGTCGGCTGCATTCCAGACAGATTCCCAGTTTGATTTAGCGTTTTAAATTGACAGGGTCATAGCTGAAACTTGACGGGTTTATCCTTGCCAAAATTCAAATTAACACAAGTTTTAATTGCAAAAGGTAAAACTCAACTTATACGATACTTTACCGCCAAGAAAACGTCTTTATGGTTTTTTTTATTAAAATACTAGCTGGCCCTTCCTGGCTTCGCCCGTGGCGTATTCGAACCCTTATTGCACTATGGTATGGTATTAAAGTTCAAATTGACTTTTAAGTATTATTACGAATCTTTTGTATGGGAATATAGAAAAGTGATTTTTTTTGTCAGGCATTTTTTTTAAATTTCTCTCCGTAATAACCATCCTCGTACTTCAGTGAATATTATAAAAAAATAATTAGCGAAATCGGTTCAGCTGCTCTCGAGATTTGCGCTTACACATTCAGCGATTCATTTGTATATTATAGATACTTAGTGATAGATATTAACGCAATAAAGGCGCATCAAACGAAGCGGTTCAGACGTTTAGTAGTTTTGTGGAAACATAGAAACGGCTATATATACATAAAAGTCAAACACATATCCCGCCGCGCGACAATCGGGTAATTATGATATTTAGAATTTGCAAATAAGAAGACATTTTAACTGATTCTAACCAGCTACCATGGCGTATGAGTGCATATGATAGAAGAAGACTGAAGTATCACTGACGACGTTTTGCCTGTAGGGGAAAGGGTGGGGGTGATAAAGAGAAGAATAGAGGAAAGAAAAGGAGAGAAGAGACAATAACAACTTTATCACAATCTGTATGAAATATGGCATACTGCTACTTTAAGTCGATTTTAAATGACTCGGACCAAGTCAATCGATTAATAGTTGATTATTACTGAGAATAGTAAAATTTTAACATAACATAAAATTTTATGACTCAAATATTATGAAGTTAGCCCTAGGCTCCGCCCATGTATTTTATTTGTACTGGGGCTAACCTTGACCGCTTAATAGGAATTCATTTACAGACCATTTGTTTCTCAAACAGTAGACAATAAAATTGTAGTGTCAGTGTGAGGTGCAGAATGCGTTGAGTAATAGATTAGAATGCGCCGTTTAATGCAGATATTACGTCAACAGCAAACAGAACTAATTCTTAGCTGTTTATCGCCGTGAGTGATACATTTATCATTGTTCGACTTCACAATCAGGTGCATATTTTTAGGTAGATTTCGATGAAATCGATCTACCTATTGGTTTCTTGACTACTGTCGAATTAAAAAAAAAATTCTTCATAGGAGGTCTTGTTATGACCCCCTGAGTCCGAAATGACCACTGGTCAAAATGTTTTTATATATATATATATATGTATGTATGGTTCCACTTCCCAAAATTTGCGGCACTCTCACGGTCGCATTTTGCCCCGATCGCTTTCAAACTGCGGTCAAAAATTGTTTGGGTGTAAACTTAGTTTAAGTTCGTGAACGGGTGGATTCCGGCCTAAGGGGACGGTAGGGCCTCACTTTTTGTGAAATCAGTTTTTCCTCAAAATTTCACGTATATTCGAACCGTTCTAATTTTATCCCATAGTATACATGAATACCAACAACTTTTAATTATAACCTATAAGATTAAAACTTTAACTAAAAGTGGAGGGGGGAAAAACCAAATTTTTTCGGGGAAAAAATCATAACTTCTAACCGGTGAACATTCTTCGTGTCGGAAACATTTTTAATCGATAGGCCATTTTTAAGTCTAAAATAAAAATGTCTGAAAAGATTTTCGCTAAAAGTTACCATTTTCGAGAAAAAAAAATTAAACTGTTTAAAGTCCGTAGTTCTCTATATAAAATAATATTAATTGCTTCACGAAATATACCTGTGCGTTCCCCCTGCGGGAACGGATTTTTTTATACAGTGTTTTAGTTTAAAATTCCCGCTAACCCTCCGGTTAATTGCTAGTGTTAGGAGTGAGTTCACGTCAGTTGTGAAATAGAACCTGGTCAAAGGTTAAGGAGTCGACCCTACGATTGAGAGGTCCCAAGCTTAGCTGGTGGTGGCTTAGGGGTTAGGTGGAATATTAGTAATTTCGGTTACCTACTAATATTCTTTAAAAAAAAAGGGGAGTCAGATGGCAGTCACGCCCGTAAAAGCCAAAATTAATCAAACAAGTACATAAGTACGCACATAAGTAACGGCAATAGGCTCGCCTAATTACGCGAAACCGTAAATATCAGTGTTAACATACCTCTGCTTACCCATCCAGGATATGCAGGCGTGACTATTACTTAAATACTTTGAATACGATTGTAATTATTAATTATCTATAGGTATTTAAAATATTCGCTAACATCTTTTTTATGTTCTTTCGGCAGCCGGTATTCATATCTGTGGATGCAAGAGCACACACACACAAACAAACACTAATAATAGTGTACTTAAACGTACACCACAGATATAGAGCAGTCTAGATATAACAAGCCGGCCGTCCCAGTGGCCGCCGCTGCCTTATTGACGCTTGTCACTCGTCAGTTTTGCACTGACGACTGACACACCCAACAGATTAGTTAAACTGTTGAGTAATAACTGATGAGTTGTGATTATAATTATTCTGTTTATGAACTAGGGTGAGCATTGTCACTAAATGTGTCTTGTAGTGTTATTGGTGTTGGGTAAAAAATACAGAATTTCAAATCAATAGGCAGAGCCCTCCAGCTATCGCTTGTATGTCACAAAACTGTAAAAATATTCAACATCATTTGCACCGCGATTGACTGTTCTCTGTCTATACTATTATAAAATTGTAAATTAGTTGTGCCTGTACATTGGAGTTATTTAAATAAAACGGGCAAAGGGCGAGTAAGTAAAATGTTTATATTTGAGTTGATTGAATGAAAGGTAAACTGCGGTTTACGATTTATGACGTAATAAAAAAACTACTTACTAGATCTCGTTCAAAACAATTTTAGGTGGAAGTTTACAGGGGTGCTTGGTTGGGGACCTCCACGCGGTGCACCCTGGGCAACGGAGACGGCAGCGCCTCTCTCCTAGGGTGGGAGCGACGCTGCTGCCTACGGCCAACTCCGACCGAGGCGAGGACGGCCCTGTTGGGGGCTGTTCGGAAGCTTTCCACGTGTCCCTCTGATTAGCAGAGGGCACAGTGGAGAGCAAGTAAGGGGGCCATCTCGAAACCGGAGATGGCCCAGGGTCAGTCGGGGTGCGAGGGATATGCTCTATGGGTAACCTTACACCCCGGCGTCTTAAGACCCGAGACGGCGTGCGGCTTTAGTCGGTGCAAGCCCGACATAACCGCCCCCGCTGGAGACCCCCCGCTCTCCAGCGGGGGCGGTATCCTAAGGGATTTCCGCACGAAAAAAAAAAAAAAAAAAAAAAGGTGGAAGTTTACATGGTAAAATACATCATATATTTTTTTTAGTTTTATCATTCTCTTATTTTAGAAGTTACAGGAGTGCGGACTCACTTTTTATTACTTTCCGTTTTTTGCCATTTGGCAACGGAGCCCTAAAAAATACTTGGCGTAAGTTAGATGAACGACTCTGAACATAAAAATATTTCTTTTGGTAATCTTGTCTGTTTGTCTGTGTACCTGTTTTTCTGTTTTTTCGCGATAGGCGTAAAAAGTACTGAACGGATTTTATGCGATTTTTTCTGGTTGATTTTTTTTGGTTACATAAAACCGGAGTTATGACCAAAAAACCATAATCGACCTCCGCGTGGGCGAATCCGCGGGCATCGGCTAGTTGAAAATAAAACCAATTGTTTCACGTGCTTGGTAGCATAATAAGTAAGAATTTAGCGATACTAGTTTCCATATCATCGAGGTGTAGGAGCACTGCTTCTTCTTAATATTAAATGGCAAAAAATGACTGCGTGATACTAATTTACTATGTAGTCGAAAGTTTAATCGATTGTTAACTAACCAAAATGTTGCTTAAACTATTTTAACGAATTCCATCGCAATTTATTAGCTACATTAATCCCAACGCTTCGGTTGCTTTTGCTTTAATGCATTTACGTTATCTAGCTTACTCTAAGTCTGTGAGGTATACTGTGAGAGTGTACTCATGTGTGCACGTATGCATACATTATTAGTGTCACTGTGTGTGATAGTATTAGTGTGTGTGCAGGTCACAGGCCAAATGTGGTCTTGCAAATTAGTCGTTTGTGGCAAATTAACTCAATTTAATCATATTAAGTTCAGCACTAGTCATGCAATGATTGGTAATTTTCATATTTTGTTTTCAGATACGGACAACGTTTAGAATGATTTATTCAAAATGGTAGAGAGGCGCTTTTCTCAGAATACAAGATGCAGCGAACAGTTTAAGGATTTACACGAGAGAAAATCCGTTCAACTGAGTTTTCACATTTCACCTTCTTTTGATTTTATATTCCACTAGCTGATGCCCGCGTCTCCGCCCGCGTGGATGTTGGCTATCGCGACTTTTGGTCATATCCCCGATTCTACTCAATCAATTGCAATCAAACATACGGCAAATTTTAAGTCTGACCAAGATCTTTGTAATAAAAAAACCGCATCAAAATGCGGTCAGTAGATTTTGCGTCCATCGCGAACAAACAGGCAATATTACATGGGCGAAGCCGGGGAGGTCCCGCTAGTTTTAATATAAAAGCTTGGTTATGAAGCAATGATTTAATCAGCTACGGTCATATTAATACTTTCGTATTACGTAACACAGCTGTAGGCTAAATGTCAAATTAATAACATTTTGTTAATTATTTACATAACGTGTCTGCGAACTGTCTGTTTAGTTACTGTCTATTACTGGTCTATTATGATGTAAGTCTACATTTAGTGGTATTGGTAGCGACTGTAGAGAGTGTACGTGGCGGGTGTGGAATTGGACTGTTATTGGACTATTTTTTTTAAAAGAATATTAGTTACCGATATTACTAATATGGTTTCACCTCGGTAGTGTAATGGCCAGGATTCGAACCCGGGACCTCTCGATCGTAGGGTCGACTCGTTAACCACTAAGCTACCGACGCTTAAATTCTGATTTGAAACTTTCAGTAGCAGATACTGGTTGACGGTAATAGGCTCGTCCTTTGTTACTTGGGACCGAAAATATTTGACGAAATGCCACAGACAATGACTTCTATATAGGTATACTTGTCTAGTATACCTATACCCCGGGGTGCGACTGGTTGGATCACCTCCAAGTTTGGTGCACCCTGGGCAACGTGGGCGATGACGCATCATTGATTGCTCCTCTGGAGTAGCTGGCGTCAACGTCAACGGCCAAGAGTTCTGACCAACCGGCCCTTTTCAGGGCCAGCTGACCCCATTGCACGAGCGGGTCGGGGTATGGCGGGCCTTCAAGGCCCACGGGGTTGGTCGCTCCAGGTACCCCTCTGCTGTTATCAGAGGGGACACTGCGCATGGCACAGGGTCAGTCGGGGTGCGAGGGATATGCTCTATGGGTAACCTTACACCCCGGCGTCTGTAGACCCGAGACGGGGTGAGGTTTTAATCGGTTCAAGCACGACATAACCACCCCCGCTGCCCGGCGGGGGGGTATCCGAAGGGATTTCCGCACATATAAAAAAAAAGGTATACTAGACACCCCGGCGTCTGTAGACCCGAGACGGCGTGCGGTTTTAGTCGGTTAAAGCCCGACATAACCGCCCCGCTGGCCGGCGGGGGGTATCCGAGGGGATTTCCACACGAAAAAAAAAAAAGGTGTACTAGACAAGGTATTCAGAGCAATGTGTCAGGGTTCCTGGGTGAGGCGGGAATTAATTTCGAATTTCAAATTTGGAACGGGACGTAGAAACTTGATAAATGCGTTAATGATTCACTGGTGGTAGAAATTTGATGACACAATTTGTCACACGATTGCGAAAACCCTCCATAGTATTCCAATTTCGGTTTGATTGCGTTCAGGGGTCAGCAAGTGCATAGCCGGGCAGGGGGATTGTGATCGCAGCACTAGTGGGACCGGTGGGTGTCACGCGGTGCTGCGACGACAATCCTCTTTTGATGAGGCCGTCAAGCTGAGTGCCACCATTGTTAACATGGTACGTGTATGTAATGGTGACCCTCTTTCCTGAGACTGAGACTTTACCTTCAGCTTATCATCAGTCGAGGTGAAGTCAAATTGACGTGTCCTAAATATATTTAAAAAAAAAGCAGTATTATGGTAGAAACGGAAGGTGTGAACCAGGATCACACCAAGTGGAAAAATGTGGCCTCTGCCTTCCCCATTGGGAAAAAGGCGTGACTATGTATGTAAATAAGTTAGTGTTAATGATCTTAAACTAAAATGAGAACATATCCACAGACTGATTACAAAAAAAAAAGTTAAGTCAATGGCCACAAAGACTAGTTTTATAATGTCTAATCGGGCAAGTTGATTTTTTTTTTTTCAGCGCGAGCGGTGGAACATGTTCCACCGCAGATGACTCCGCCTCGGTTGCCCATGGCGCCCGACGTGGAAGACGACGACGTGCCCGAGGTCACTTGGGTATAACTAGAGCTGGCGGTGAGAAGGCTAAGAGCCAAACACACCGCCCCGGGACCCGACGGCATTCCAGGCCGAGCGTGGGTCCTAGCTCTAGTCGACGACGCTCTCGAGCCCCGACTGAGAGGGCTTCTCAGCGCATGTTTGGAGCGGGGCCAGTTTCCTTGGTTTACGTGCGGAAATCCCTTCGGATATCCCCCCGCTGGCCAGCGCGGGTGGTTAATTCGTGTCTCGACTAAAACCGCACGGTGTCCTCCCCAAGTGTCCGTTGCCGGGCATCCCGGGTAAGCCCTCGAAAGCGGGCAAGTTGACTGCCTTCTGATGAAGTTTAGAATCGCCAAAGACTACAATCATTCATTAATGACCAAGTTTTGCGTTACATAACTAATATGAGTAATATTCAAGGTTTAGTTTCACAATTTAATATGCAAATTAGGTGTAATTAAAGCAGTAAAACAATAAATAGTAAATGTTAATGACCTTTAATGTTCTTTTAACGGGACGGCACATTAACGTGACGCGGAATTTGTCTCATTTACATATACTCACGGTTGTATTATTGACGGTGAGCAGAGGTGTATTAAGAAATGAGGTTTATTTTTTAGTCCTACGTATTAATGGGTGGGTGTTTTACCGTCAAACGGATTGTGCATAGGCTGTTTGTTTACTGTTGGATAGAGAACAGCTCTATTCCTTAGTTGAAGAAGAAACGAAGAAAGAAAGAGAGAACGAAAAAAAGGGAAAAGAAAGATAGAAAAGAAGAATAAGTGTGTATCAAAAATGTTTATTATCGCTAGCTTCGTAATGTGCCCGGTAGATGGCCTAAACATAACTGGCGAATCGCGGATGTGTAATACACCTCTGCCTACGCCTTCGGGGATACAGGCGTGAAGTTATGTTTTATGTTTATTATTATCTAACTAAAGTTGCTCCGTCATCAAAGCGCCTAGTTAGGCATTTCACAATTTTTGTGATTACCCAGTTTCTTTTCATCTAAGCGTCAATGCCGTTAGTATCCAAAGTCAATAGTTTGGATTGGTTGGCTTTTACAGGTGCGACTAGTGTCTGAACATCTAACCCTGAGAGGAAACTCTGCGCCAGAGCCTCGTCTGTACCAGCAGATGTACCGACCAGCAAGTGAAGTTGTTTTATACCTTTTTTTTTTTTTTTTTATCGTGCGGAAATCCCTTCGGATACCCCCCCGCGTGCCAGCGGGGGCGGTTATGTCGGGCTTGAACCGACTAAAACCGCACGCCGTCTCGGGTCTACAGACGCCGGGGTGTAAGGTTGCCCATAGAGCATATCCCTCGCACCCCGACTGACCCTGGGCCATCTCCGGTTTCGAGATGGCCCCCTCGGATTTGGGAACCACGGTGTCCCCGTCTTGCCCCGGTTTGGGGGAGGGGCGCTAGTCGCCCCACCGTCCCGGCCTGCTTCTGCTGGGGTGACAGGTGGCCTCACCCGCCACCCAAGTTGTTTTATACCTGATCTTATCAACCTAACCTATTGAATCTACGAGTACCTTTTTTTTTTTTTTTCGTGCGGAAATCCCCTCGGATACCCCCTCACCGGCCAGCGGGGGCGGCTATGTCGGGCTTGAACTGACTAGAACCGCACGCCGTCTAGGGTCTTCAGACGCCGGTGTGACCCATAAGGCATTTCCCTCGCACCCCGACTGACCCAGGGCCATCTCCGGTTTGGAGATGGCCCCCTCCAGAATCTACGAGTACCAAATACATGTAAAATACATATCAAAATTGATATTTTAGTAAAATATACCAACTCGTCTACGTTTGTCGTATGTGTTTTAAAAATTTTAAATTATTGCGTAACGTATACAACATTTCAGATATTTAAAGAAATAGGTACTTGGGTTATGTGGGGTGCTTGGTTGGGGACCTCCACGCGGTGCACCCTGGGCAACGGAGACGGCAGCGCCTCTCTCCTAGGGTGGGAGAGACGCTGCCGCCTACGGCCAACTCCAACCGAGGCGAGGACGGCCCTGTTGAGGGCTGTTCGGAAGCTTTCCACGTGTCTCTCTGATTAGCAGATGGCACAGTGGAGAGCAAGTAAGGGGGCCATCTCAAAACCGGAGATGGCCCAGGGTCAGTCGGGGTGCGGGATATGCTCTATGGGTAACCTTACACCCCGGCGTCTTAAGACCCGAGACGGCGTGCGGTTTTAGTCGGTGCAAGCCCGACATAACCGCTGGCCGGCGGGGGGGTCTCCGAAAGGATTTCCGCATGAAAAAAAAAAAAAGGTACTTGGGTTATGTTAAAGGAACGATTCTGTAAACAAAATTTTTGTTTTTGGAATTCTTGTCTGTTTATCTGTCAACCTGTTCGCCATGGACGCAAAAACTACGAAACCGATTTTGATGCGATTTTTATTAGAAAGATTTTGGTCAGACTTAAAATCTGCCGTATATTCGACTGCAATTGGTTAAGTAAAACCGGAGATATGGCCAAAAAACGATGGCCGACCTCCGCGTGGGTGGAGCCGCGGGCATTAGCTAGTGAAGAATATATTTAATTACGAATCTACTTATTATTCCGAAAAAAAGCCTAACGGGTAAAGCCACCGGCATAACTAACACAGTATAAATCAGTGTGTGAACACGTAACTACTACCGGTTACAAAGCACGCAATCCTTGGCGTTGAGCTCGCTAACAACCTATTGATGTATAAACTGTTCATCATCACCGAGAATACACAATTAAGGCCCTTATCAAAATGCCTTCCCACCTTTTTTGCTGACCCTTGTCACTATACAAACAATACAGAAGTTTAGTTTTAAAAGTTTTTTTCTTGTATTCCCCCTAACCCCTCCAGCTAAGCTAAATTGCTTGTGTTAGGAGTGGGTCTACATCGGTAGTGTTGCAAGACTCGAACCCGGGACCTCTCGATAACCACTAAGTTACCGACGAATTGAACTGAAGAATGAACAAAGAAAGTGGACATAGAAATTTTTGATCAAACTAAATCTATCCAGTGCCTGGTTCACTAAAATTACGTTTTAAAACGTGTGATATTAAATAAAATAAAAATAAAAACTAATAAAATTTAAATTCCAAATTGCATTTGAAAACGTTATCAAAGTATAAGTGATTGTGACGGTTTTATAACCTCATGAAGACATAGGTTGGTTTATGGCAGATCATACTGAATTAATAGGCCCAACTATATTATATATATAGTTATATATAGCTATATTATATATTATATTAACTAGGGACCAAATAATACAATTATATCAGTAGTAAATAGTAACAAAATATAGTTTTGAAATCACACGTTTTAAAAAGGTAATTTTATTGAATTGATCCCCAGGCTAGACATCAGACCGGCCATACAACAGGCCAACATTAATTTCATGTTAAGATTATTTGAGATGTTGTTTAAATTAGAGGTTTAAATACGAGGACTTCCATTGCGTGATGCAGGATGAGTAGTTTCGAAGTAGTTCAGCTTGTATTGCCTAGATGGCGCTGGTATCTCGTTATCATTCAGTTAGCTATCACCCTTTAGCTAACTGAATGATAACGGACCCTAATCGCATTCCTTTAATATTATATGTAGTTAGTTAGATCAATCACCAAATTAGCCTATTACACTCCAATACTGAACACAGGCCGCATCCAACGTGGGCTATAGCACCCGGTCCTCCACCTTTGGCATAAAGTGTATCCCAGCTAACTTATCCATCTGGCTGGTGGGCGTCCCACTCTAGGATTCAATTACTCCAACGGCTATCGGTCCTTCGGCTGACGTGGCCAGCCCATTGTCATCAAGTTTGTTTGATTTGTGGCGGTAACTTTAGTTCTTCGTCGGACCTCATTAAAAATTGTATCCCTCAAAGAAGCCCCGAGTATCTCTCGCTCTATGAAAGTTTACAATCATTTATTTACACATACAAAAGAAATTATCTTACTTATCGAAACATTGCTACAGCCCGCGATATAACCACGTAACATAGGAAAGCGGTTATCCTCCTAATCCCTGGATTATCGCGAGACTCGTCCAAATAATCTCCCTCTGTTTTATCTTACTAAATCCATGATTACATGACACATTTTATAAGGCAGGAAACACATTTGACTGATAGTTCGTTATGCTCGTAGCGTTACATATTACTTAGTTAACTTTTGTTTGCACCACTTTCGAGTCACCAGCGCATTTTAGGTAGATTTCGATGAAATCGATCTACCTATTGGTTTCTTGACTACTGTCGAATTTAAAAAAAAAATCTTCATAGGAGGTCTAGTTATGACCCCCTGAGTCCGAAATGACCACTGGTCAAAAAGTTTATATATATATATATATATATGCATGTATGGTTCCACTTCCCAAAATTTGCGGCACTCTCACGGTCGCATTTTTGCCCCGATCGCTTTCAAACTGCGGTCAAAAATTGCATGGGTGTAAACTTAGTTTAAGTTCGTGAACGGGTGGAATCCGACCAAAGGGGACGGTAGGGCCTCACTTTTTGTGAAATCAGTTTTTCCTCAAAATTTCACGTTCCAAGAAAGATATTCGAACCGTTCTAATTTTATCCCATAGTATACATGAATACCAACAACTTTTAGTTATAAACCTATAAGATTAAAACTTTAACTAAAAGTGGAGGGGGGGAAAACCAAAATTTTTCGGGAAAAAAATCATAACTTCTAACCGGTGAACATTCTTGCCGTCGGAAACATTTTTAATCGATAGGCCATTTTTAAGTCTAAAATAAATGTCTGAAAAGTTTTTCGCTAAAAGTTACCGTTTTGGAGAAAAAAAATTAAACATGTTAATAAAATAATATTAATGGGACTGGTTGCGGGTTCAGTCCCATCCTAGATGTTCTCTTTTTCCGATCTTCTAGTTAGTCACTTACTACATTGGAAGGTCTTATAATATCTTCGGAGCCTAAGCTGACCTCACCTGCTTACCGTCACATTTGCTGATCAAGGCTTTTCTCTATGGGATAATTTCACTATAAATAGATATTGTTCCTACTTAACAACATTATTCTATTTGTTACAACTTGTAGAGAATTGAATTATCTAGTAATTGGCGTCTAAGTATTTTTTTCGTGCTAGATTAATCTTTTAACACAAGCAAATTGAAAACCAGCGTTATGGTATTTCAATTTAACGAAAATATTGATCATAATCAATGTATCTTACCTTTGAAATAAAACTATTTTTAACGGATTCTATCGCGGTTTATTTGATGTTATTTTATATTTTACATTACATCAAATAAACCGCGATAGAATCCGTTAAAAATAGTTTTATTTCAATGTGTAACATTCGCGTAAACTTCCGACTATATCAAGTATTTTACCATTATTGAAAAATATTAGACGCTGCAGTGTGTACTCTTTCCGTATACATTAAATTTCACTTAGGATACATTGACAGTGTAATACTTTGAGACTACGCTCTCCCAATAAAACTGAGAATAAATTGCAACAAGCTCAACCATCCTGGGTTTAGACGACCTCTGTGGCGTAGCGGTAGTGCATTCGACTGCTAAGCCAAAGGTCGCGGGTTCGATTCCCGCTCAGTGCAAATATGTATATTTGCATTGGTCTGGATGTTTCTATGTATAATATGTATTTATTTACAAAAAAAAAAAAATAGTATTTAAGTATGTTTATCCGCATTCTAGAACCCATATGACAAGCTCTGCTTAGTTTGGGTCTAGATGGCGTTGTGTACTTTGTCGTACAATATTTATTTGTTTATATTTACCCAGGTGGGAATTTTTTTAATTAAATTTTAGATAATATCATTAATGGGCTAAAAAAGTACAATGACATAATGCAGTAACGTATTTTCGGTCTAGTTAGTCCATACCCTTATCAAGGGGCCAAGAAATACTATCTGACATTGGATTAACAACGTAGGTACCGTTTTGTTTTCTTCTGTTGAATTTGCTTATATCTTTTACTCAACTTTTGTTTGTAAACGAGCCAGCTAGGGTTATTATCGTATACGTGGTTGAACTACGAATTCATTGGACTAGCAACGATGACGTCATTTTTATCCGTTTATGTAGAATAATGCCTGATTAAGGTCTGTTTAAATTATGGCGAAAAGAAATAACGCATTCCGATTCATTTGGGGATTTTTGGACAGAGAGAGTACCTAGTAGCTCAAGAAAATTTTCTTAATTTTTTTTTAATGATTATATTAGTAACCGAAATTACTAATATTCTCCCTAACCCCTCCAGCTAAGCTTAATTGCTTGTGTTAGGAGTGGGTTCACGTCGGTAGTGTAATGGCCAGAATTCGAACCCAGGACCTCTCGATCGTATGGTCGACTCCTTAACCACTAAGCTTCAATTGCTGACTTTTTAGGGTTCCGTTGCCAAATGGCAAAAAACGGAACCCTTATAGATTCGTCATGTCTGTCTGTCTGTCCGTCCGTATGTCACAGCCACTGTTTTCCGAAACTGAAGCTGCTGAAACTTGGTAAGTAGATATTCTGTGAACCGCATTAAGATTTTCACACAAAAATAGAAAAAAACAATAAATTTTAGGGGCTGCCCATACTAAGAACTGAAACTCAACATTTTTTTTTCATCTAACCCATACGTGTGAGGTATCTATGGATAGGTCTTCTAAAATCATATTAAGGTTTCTAATATAATTTTTCTCTAAACTGAATAGTTTACGCGAGAGATACTTCCAAAGTGGTAAAATGTGTCCCCCCCCCTGTAACTTCGTAAATAAGAGAATGATAAAACTAAAAAAAAAATATGATGTACATTACCATGTAAACTTCCACCGAAAATTGGTTTGAACAAGATCTAGTAAGCAGTTTTTTTTAATACATCATAAACGCAATTTACTTTTTCATTCAATCAACTCAAATATATTTTTTTTTTAAAAGCATTATTATGTTACTTACTGCTACGGAACCCTTCATGGGCGAGTCCGATTCGCACTTGGCCGCTTTTTTTCCTCATGTTGGTCAGTCGAAATAAGTCACGTCCAAATTATCTATGATAGGGTATATTACCAACCTCACCTGCTAAGTTAGAGGTCGCGGGTTCAATTCCCGCTCATTGCAAATATGAATATTTGCATTGGTCTGGGTGTTTCTATGTATAATATGTATTTATTTCCAAAAAAAACAGTATTTATGTATGATTATCCGCATTCTAGAACCCATATGACAAGATCTGCTTAGTTTGGGTCTAGATGGCGCTGTGCAATATGTCCTAGGATATTTATATTTATATAATACGAGCTTTGGATGCGACTAAAAATGGTGTTCGGATGAAGAGAATTATAACTTACGAAATGAAGTTTCTTTCTTACTCTTTCACGCCTTAACTACTCAACCGATATTCCTAGAATTTTACATAACATTACATAACTTCACACCTGTATCCCCGAAGGGGTAGGCAGAGGTGTATTACACACCCACGATTCGCCAGTTATATTAAGGTCCCAGAGTAATAGGGGGCGAGCCTATCGCCATCTACCAGGCACATTATTAAGCGAACGATAATTAACATTTATTAATGCAAACAAAACTATGAAAAGTCAGAGGTGTGTGCCCGGGGCGACTGGGGATCGACTCGAGACGTCGTCTCAGCATTCCGTTACATACACCACTGGGCTATCACCGCTATAGAATTTTACATACACGTATATTTGTATTATTTATCCGTTTTTGAACGCCTGAAAATATTGTCTGTTCTACTGAAACGGACATAGGGTATTTTGGGTTCAGAAAAAAAAAGTTTTGTTCCTTAGGTTTAGATTAATGACTTTTAAAGGGCCGTACATTAACGCGAGCAAAACCGCAGGAAAAAACAAAATAAATTTACATCTATGCTCACATTAAGTATTAATAATAATGAATGAATGAAATAGTTACATTATTTTGTTTAAAAAGGTCACCCAACCTAATATATGACGGCCTCTGTGGCGTAGCGGTAGTGCATTCGACTGCTACGACAGGGGGCGCGGGTTCGATTCCCGCTCGGTGCAAATATTTGTATGCATGAATATGTCTATTTGCATTGGTCTGGGTGTTTCTATGTATAATATGTATGTATTTACAAAAAAAAAGTATATAAGTATGTTTATCCGCATTCTGGAACCCATAACACAAGCTAGTTAAACTATGCTTACTTTGGGTCTAGAAAGCGCTGTGTAGAATGTCGTAGAATATTTATTTAATTATTTATTTATTTATATCCCTTCTATTCTGTTCAAACCTAAACTTCTGTATTACCTGCCATACCACACACACTCAGTTATTTGGGTTACACCTACGCGAGAAGAAGACACGAATATTTTTTATAACAAGATGGAACGGGACAGAGGAACACCGTTAGGAAAGTAGTTTAGACTACTACATTTACGCATAATAGTGATGATTGGAGTCGATCAGATCAATACGTGCCTTGCGAGAGAGGTCAGATGCGATGGAGGCTGTGAGCTAATGATCCTAATGCCTTGGGATGAGATAATGTACCGAATGAATGGCTGAGAAACAGAATTGCTCTGTAATGCAGCTCAATTTTAATAATGGAGTGATGTAATTACTTATTCAAATGGATACATATGTTTTAATTATGAAAGATATTTTTAACCGACTTCCAATAAAGAGGTTCTGAATTTGTCGGAATCTTTCATTTTTTTAAATGTATTTTCGCTGATTACTCGAAGACGCCTACACCGATTTGAAGGATTTCCAGGATTCAAGAAATAAGTTACGTTCTATTGTAAAGGTTTTAATAAATGAAATAAAAAAGTTACATATAACCTCTTTTATGTCATTATGCTGACTTTTCAACTTTGGACACCACTTCACCTAAAACTTGTGACATTGGATTGGACTTCCGATCTACCGAAATAAATCTTTAGAAAAAGTAAGCATACAAAATGCTTAACAATTTAATTGAATTGGATTGGACACTGTGTTAAACCACAAGGTTTCGCTAAAATTGACGGCCTCTGTGGCGTAGCGGTAGTGCATTCGACTGCTACAACAAGGGGCGCGGGTTCGATTCCCGCTAAGTGCAAATATTTGTATGCGTGAATATGTCTATTTTGCATTGGTCTGGGTGTTTCTATGTATAAAATGTATGTATTTACAAAAAAAAAGAGTATATAAGTATATTTATCCGCATCCTGGAAGCCATAACACAAGCTAGTTAAACTATGCTTACTTTGGGTCTAGAAAGCGCTGTGTAAAATGTCATAGATTATTTATTTATTTATAATATTAATGTAAAATGACATTACTGTAGTACAGATTTAATTCAAAAGAAAAATACGCGTAAGTCTTTTCTGTTAAAGTGGGTGCTAAGGAGTGGACCTACCTTCCTAATACGAGTACTTACCTATTTGGCTAAGCACCGACTACAATTTGACTCAATTAGGATTAATTTCCACCCAAAGTTGCCTGTTAGATATGAAGTGAACTGTTTTATTAATTTGTTGCAGTTCTAAATAAGTGAATACAATTTACACCTAACCCTCCATATTCTCAAAAAAAAATTTTCATCATACCCATAGTGTGAAGTATCTGTGGATAGGTCTTCAAAAATGATATTGAGGTTTCTAACATCATTTTTTCCTAAACTGGATAGTTTGCGCGAGAGACACTTTTAAAGTGGTAAATTGTGTGTCCACATGACTTCTAAAATAAGAGAATGATAAAACTAAAAAAAATATATGATACTGAACATTACCATGTAAACTTCCACCGAAAATTGGTTTGAACGAGATCTAGTAAGTAGTATTTTTTAATACGTCATGAATCGTAAACCGCAATTTATCTTTCATTCAATCAACTGAAATATAAAATTTTTGCTTGCTGCTACGGAACCCTTCATGGGCGAGTCCAACTCGCACTTGGCCGGTTTTTTATGACTAGCTAAATCATCATCATCGTCTTGGCGATGGTCCTGGTCGCATCCAAGGCCTCCGGAGTCTGTGAACGAGCCTTATTATGTTTATATATGCAGGAGCCTCAAACCTGCGACAGTCTCATCCCGGAGATTACTATATTATGTCTCTAGGGGTTATCTATAAATTACGCCACAGGTTAAGTCAACGCAGTGTGACATTATGTAACAAGAGGTGGGAGCAGTCCTAAGTTTCGTGACGTAACGTGTAGAAGTCTGAAAAAAGGTCAAAAAATATTATGAATGTTTATAATAATGTTTCTAAGGCATAAATGTTTTTATTGGGTAACTTGTTGTGCTACAATGTCATATTGTGTTGGGCTTGTGATGGCTTTGACAAATCCCACAACTGAAATTGTTATTTTATTTTATTCAGATTAAAGATTGCAAAATGATTAATATCTCATCATAGGCAAGAAACACGAAATATAACATATAGTAGAAATAGCACTTAAACCTCGTTAATATGCAAACTATAGTGTCTTAAAATATTATGAACAACTAATCACGTCCCATAATTATGTCTCGTCATAATTTTCGACAGAGAAGAAGTTTGAAAGTGTAATGATTTTGTAATATGAATTATTTTTTAGTTATATTTAGTTGATTATTTATTATTCACAATCCAAAAAAATTATAAACGGGGGGGTATCGACTCTTTGGGAATATAATCGATTACTCGATAGTGCACATGAAAACAAGTTGAATTCCTGAGACGAGCTCAGCCGAATACAAGGGATTTTCGATTTAGCGTTTTTTTTTTGAGATTTTTTGCGATTGTTTCTTTATCTTGCAATGGTTCACCCCAGCACGAATCTATTACCGAAAACAGCAACTCGATAGCTCATCTCCTTCATACCCAAAACCGTGACAGAAAATTGGCAACGACGACGTCGACGACGACGACAACTCGATAGCAATAGGGCTTTTCTAAAGAAAATCCCTAAAAATTTATATACGAGGGTATCGACTCTTTGGGAATATAATCGATTACTCGATAGTGCACATGAAAAAAAGAAAGATGACGGTGGATTGAAAAAAAGGTTTTTATCTTGTCGTTTATTCTACCCGAGTCATATTGTAGAGAAGAATGAAATGTAACAAGAATTTGTAAAAATACAAGTGTTTAGTTCTACCCCAGCTGAGGCTGAGATTTCTTCACAAAAGTAAATATCTGTTAGTAGCCACTCGCGCAGTGAATTATACCAAACATCTACTCATCATTGTGGTACATAAACGATACGTGTTGGGAACTTCTTCTTAATTCTGTATTCCATGGGAGGAATCTCACAAATATGACGAAAGAGATTGTCAAAAATAATGAAATTCGTCATCGTAATCTGTAACGTCCAAAGTTTGCACTTTGGAGCTCGAGGGCCGCTTATTGTTTTTATAAATTTGATGACACAAATTTGTCACAAAATTCGGCCGGGTAGGTACCACCGTGCACGATTGCGAAAAACCCTCCATAGTAATCCAATTTCGGTTTGATTGCGTTCAAGGGTCAGCAAGTGCATAGCCGGGCAGGGGGATTGTGGTCGCAGCACTAGTGGGACCGGTGGGTGTCACGCAGTGCTGCGACGACAATCCTCTTTTGATGAGGCCTTCAAGCTGAGTGCCACCATTGTCAACATGGTACGTGTATGTAATGGTGGCCCTCTTTCCTGAGACTTTACCTTCAGCTTACCATCAGACGAGGTGAAGTCAAATTGACGTGTCCTAAATATAAAAAAATATAAAAATATTGTATGTCGACTTTTCTGGGAGTGACTGCCATCTGGCCTCACAACCATGAGAGGAAAGTCTGCGCCAGACCTTCGTCCGCTATTCATCAGGTATACCAACTTGCAGGTGATGTTGTCTTAGGCCTCAAGGATGTTGATGAGGCCCTTAATACTACTGAATTGTTACATATTAACGATAGGTGTGAGGAACTTCCTCATGTTTCTAAATTCTGTGGGGGGAGTCTCACAAGAAACGAAAGAGATTGTCATAAATCATGAAATTCGTGAAAAAAAGCAGCGATAGCTCAGTGGCGTACGTAACGGACTGCCGAGACGAGGTCTCGAGTTCGATCCCCAGTCGCCCCGGGCACACACCTCTGACTTTTCGTAGTTATGTGTGTATTAAAAATGTTAATTATCGCTCGCTTAGTAATGATCCCGGTAGATGGCAATAGGCTCGCCCCTTATTACATTGGGACCTAAACATAACTGGCGAATCGTGAGTGTGTAATACACCTCTGCCTACCCCTTCGGGGATACAGGCGTGAAGTTATGTTATGTTTATTTTATGTTATGAAATTCGTGACACGTAACTTATGGATGATCCCTAACTCATACTTTTGCTCCTATTTATCAAAACGTTATACAAAAGACGTCCTTTCACTACAAAAGTATTAAAAAAAGCCGCGCCAGTTTACCTGACTGATTCTTGGTGACTCATGCATTCACACCCTTGTAGCTACCTGCCTTTCGAAATATTATGCATGGTCGTTATGATTCATTATCAGATTATACTTACTAAATAGGTTTATAAGATTTAGCTAGCTCACAAACGGACATACAGCGAAGCAGATAAAGTCGTTTCTGAAATAGTTACAATACTAATTTTTAAACTTTCGCGTTCCATGATATACAAGGCGATCATACAGGTAATACATATACAAGTAGCCTATGTTCCGCCAAAATCGGCCCAGCCGTTCCAGAGTAAATCATATTTTATTCACAATTTTGTGAGTTTTCATTTTGTATCGCGGATTTCTAATTATTTTTCTAAAATTAAAGTAGCCTATGTTACGCCTTGTAAAATTACCTATCTGCCGGGGAAAGTCCAATCAAAATCGGCCCAGCCGTTCCAGAGATTACCTCTTTCAAACAGACACACTGACAGACAAAAGTTTTTGAGATTCTATTTTTGTTATAAGTATCGTGTAAACATTCATGTGCAATCATAAAAATCTGTCATTTTCATATTACAGAGAAACATTTCATTTTTAGGGTTCCGTTGCCAAATGGCAAAAAACGGAACCCTTATAGATTCGTCATGTTTGTCTGTCTGTCTGTTCGTCCGTATGTCACAGCCACTTTTTCCGAAACTATAAGAACTATGCTGTTGACACTTGGTAAGTAGATGTAGTCTGTAAACTGCAATAAGATTTTCACACAAAAATAGAAAAAGCATTAAATTTTGGGGAAATTTTTTTTCATCAAAAAAAAATCATAGGTCTTCAAAAATGATATTGAGGTTTCTAATTTCATTTTTTTGTAAACTGAATAGACACTTTCGCGACAGACACTTCCAAAGTGGTAAAATGTGTGCCCCCCCCCCCTGTAACTTCTAAAATAAGAGAATGATAAAACTAAAAAAAAAAATATGATACCATGTAAACTTCCACCAAAAATTGGTTTCAACGAGATCTAGTAGTATTTTTTTATTACTTTTTTAATACGTTTAATATTATTTTCCCATCATTCAATCACCTGAAATATACATTTTTTTATTGCTGCTACGGAACCCTTCATGGGCGAGTCCGACTCGCACTTTTCCGGTTTTTTATTTATTTGTGTACATGTATAGATGTATAGATGTACAATACTTGTACATTTAGTATCATCCTGATCACAGCGTTAATCCCGGTTGCATCCAAAATCCAAAGCTTTTACTATTAATCCCGACGTCCACACTCCTTCTCTTACTCTTGATTTAGTTTATGACCTCCCAACCCCGAGAGGAGAGTCTGCGCAGAACCACATTCGTAAATCAACAGGTATCAATACCAGCGATCCGAGGGGGCCATCTCGCAACCGGAAATGGCCCAGGGTCAGTCGGGGTGCGAGGGGAAATGCCTGTCCACCTTACACCCCGGCGTCTGAAGACCCGAGACGGCCTGCAGTTTTAGTCGGTTCAAGCCCGACATAACCACCCCGCTGGCCGGAGCGGGGGGAGGCATCCGACTTACACACGAAAAAAAAAGAAGGTACGTACATATTATGCCCGTAATTTATTAGTTTTCATTTAATCCATGTGAATTTGTTGATATTTATAAGCCTATGACACTCACAAATAATGTAGCATTCTATTGGTAAAAGAATTTTCAAAATCGATTCAGTACATCCAGAGATTACCCCCTGCCAACTAACAACAACACAAAATTTTCCTCTTTATAGTATTAGTATACATAACAAACAAATACATATAGTCACGCCTCTTTCCCATTGTGGTAGGCAGAGACAGGATCTTTCCACTTTCTACGATCTTGACATACGCCTTTCGCTTCTTCCACTTTCATAATTGTTTTCATACATGCATTACGGGTACTTCTGACCTGGCCTTTTTTCAAAACGTCCTCGATCTGATTGGCATACGTGCGCCTAGGTCGACCTTTACCGGGTTGCCCAGTAGCCCTCGCCTCATAAATCTGTTTCGTTAATCTCCTTTCATCTATCTTCTCTGCATGTCCGAACCATCCAAGCATCCCTTTCTCTATCTTTGTCACTACATCTTCTACTATACCATAGTGTTCCCATATCACGCTGTTCCTCACTAGGTCCTTCAGGGCCACTCCAGCTATACTTCTCAGACTTCTAATTTCAACTGCATTCTGTTTACTTGCATGTTCCTTCTGCCACACCCAACATTCACTACCATACGATGTGGGCACGAGTACTCCTCTATGTACAGTCAGTCGTGCCTCTTTAGATATTTTCTGACTGCTCATAAAATTATGCAACCCTGGGGTATCCGGGCTTACCCGGGGTGCCCGGCAATGGACTCTTGGGGAGGACACCGTGTGGTTTTTACACACGCTAAAAAAAAATAAGTATCCCATTCACTTGATTTCCAGCCAAAACTCTTCGCTCAATATCACAGTCATACTTTCCATCTCTCATAAACTTTAAACCTAAGCATACAAAATTGTAACAAAAAAATGTTCACTCTTTATAATATTTGTATAAGAAGGCTGCTACGTTGCCGTTCAGTTGTTACCAACGCTGCTGCTATTCGTCTGGCGCCTGGTTCGAGTATCGGATTTCAACAATTAGGTATCAATGTCCATTATGCGAACAACGTAACTTCCATTAATATACATTGCACACTTCTTTATAACTCACGTAGACAAACATTTGTCGTCTTATTCTATATATATATATATAAATATCTATCTGCATACATTTATTCACGCTCGTGTATCTCTGAAAGGGTAGGCTGAGGTGTATTAACGCCTACGTTTTACCAATTTTTCCAATCCAATCAATTAATGATATTCCAATGTAATATCTATACTTATAAACGAGTTAAAAACTGTACATTGAATATTTAAAATAAAAAAAAATAATGTGTTCTAGGAACGATAATGATGAAAAATGTGATTTTTCGAACTTTTGTTTGTTTATCTGCTTTTATTATCGATTTCCGAGCATCACTTGAAAACGGCTGAACAGATTCAGCAGAAATTTAACATGAACATTCTCCTAGGGTATGGTCATAAACTGCGCTATATTTCATCACGCTACTATAAGTGTGACAGGAGTAGCAGGGAAAAATCGACCAAATCTATTATTGATCATTCCTTTATTATTACAAAGCAGATCATCGCGAAATTCTGCAGTTTGATAGAACTCGGACATGATCAACTTTCCGGCTATAAATCATTACGCTATGGCTAAAAGGTAAAGAGCAGTAAAATATGAAATCTCGAAACTATATAGTTACCTACGTGTAAAAGATAGTTGAATCTTTGATAATAAATATCATCACGCTATTATATTAGGGAACCGGGTAGTATTAATTGCGATGTTACATGTATACATCTATTTCTTCTTGATAAACGGTTGAAAATATTACGATGAAATAGGTAATCTAATACCTGTTGGGTTCGAAACCCAACAGGTATTAGATTATGCAGAAGTAAACATATCTTGATCTATTCCGAATTTAACGCGGTCGAGGTCGCGGGCAATAGCTAGCAGTAAATAAATAAACCTCTCCCGATGTGCGCCATGGCATTCGACCCTCCGCCTTCCGCATCCAGTCTATACCAGTTACATTTTTCAGGTCGTCATTCCCTCTGACTGAGGCATCTAATGTTAGGTGAAGTGAGGTCGTCACTCTACGACTTGCTTGTTCTAACAGCCAGTCCGGTTCTTCGGTAGACGTTGCTAGCCCATTATCATTTTAGTGAGTATATTCTGCCAGCTATGTCCAGTAACAAAATTTTATCCTTCAAAGAAACGCCAAGCAAAGTCCGCTGTACGGGTTTTACTTTGCCCCGCAATAATAATAGATAAATATTCTAGGACATATGCCACACAGCGCCATCTAGACCCAAACTAAGCAGAGCTGGTGGTAGAAATTTGATGACACAAATTGTCACAAAATTCGGCGGGTGGGTACCACCGTGCACGATTGCGAAAAACCCTCCATAGTTATCCAATTTCGGTTTGATTGCGTTCAGGGGTCAGCAAGTGCATAGCCGGGCAGGGGGATTGTGGTCGCAGCACTAGTGGGACCTGTTGGTGTCACGCGGTGCTGCGACGACAATCCTCTTCTGATGAGGCCGTCAAGCTGAGTGCCACCATTGTTAACATGGTACGTGTATGTAATGGTGACCCTCTTTCCTGAGACTTTACCTTGAGCTTACCATCAGGCGAGGTAAAGTCAAATTGACGTGTCCTAAATATATATAAAAAAAAAAAAAGTTGATCATTAGACCTGCACAACCCACTAGCAATTTGTATAATAAGACCTTTTCATTACTCATACTCTGAAAGTAGGTCTGAATTTACCTGATGAGCGGGATGAAAGTAATACTTTTCATCCCTAGGGAGAATCGCTTTCAACTGACAGCTGTCAAGTTATTAAAAAAAACTAATTCTATTTTCACATTTTTAATGTATACCAACCATGTACCAACTTTCTATACAGCCACTCAATTACAGCGCGATGTAAAATTGAAATAAAATAAAGTTAAGCATTGATTAAAGAATATATATTTTTTAAATAACTTTACTTTAGTTTGGTTTCAACAATTTCCTTAAAATAACATAGATTTGGGCAAAATATTTACCATTTTTTCAATGATGAAAATGAAAAATAATGGCTGAATAGCTGGCCAGCCACAGAAAAAAAACAAACAAAATAGGCGGTAAAGCGGCAATTCGATCATCATTTGTTTTTCGATTTGAAGGTTTTACTCATTTTTACTGATTTTTTCTTTTGAAAAAAAGAAAGAAAGAAAATACATTTATAAAACACACAACACACAACTAAGTAGATAATAATAGGTAATAATAGATAATAGTAGGTAATAACAACAATAACAACAATAATCCCACCGAAAAATCGGAACACAGAGCACAGATTAATAAATAGCTTTTGCTAATTCATGTTTTTATTTTAACTTTCCTTGTATTCGTAATGAAAAGCACAGTGTTTACCTCGGGTTAAAGACTTATATAGTCCCTCGAACTATAGTTATCTGTGGACTGAAAACCAAAGGGCTAATTCTCGTAACAAAAAGAGGTTGAAAATTTCAATTAAATTTTTAACCCTTAGTAGCCTGATTTACGAAAGTGATTTATTTTTAATATTACTGTGTTTGCTTGAGGGTCTAGATGAAGGGAAAAATAGCTAAAAAAATCACAATATTTATTTTACATATTTATTTAGAAAAAAAAAACAGGTATCAATTTTGATACTTCAGGCATTACGCCATAAAGAAATCAGATATACCTATGCATGAAATAATGCGAAACATTGATTGTTTTTATTATCGCATAACGACACTTTACACTTTTTACAGAACCAGGAGGTAAGTTTCCTACAATTATTAAATTTACACTTATTTCTAGAATCCATAAATATTTTTTCATGACCAATACAATCGCAACGCACGTCAGTAGAGGGTAGTACTTGTACACCTGTCCGGGGTCTTTTAGAAGGTACTGTAGTGTCTTGTCGACTGTTGGTACTGGGTCTTCCCCTTTTATTTTTCGAGTGACTTTGATATCTACATAAAGTATCGGCAAGCTCAGTTCTAAAATCTGCTAACTTCATAATATTCTTCTGAAGTTTTCCTTTCATTGTGTTTACCTTTTTGTATAGTACCCAAGCATTGATGACAGTCATGTCTAACAAGTGGTAGAAGAGCCTCGTTGTCCACTTTCTCGACTTTATGCGGATGCGATATCGACCAATGAAGCTATCCATCAAATCAACGCCGCCCATGTGTGCATTATATTCTTTTATCACCCGAGGACATGATACTTGAACATTGGCCTTTAGTTTTTTTTCGTAGCGGGTTATAGTATCCGCTGGTTCAGCGCCAACATACGTGGAAAGTAATAGTACTTGTTTGTTGTCTTTCCAACTTGTGGCCGAAAATTCGTGGCTTTCGTGAGAGGCCACATTTTCGTGATATGTTCCTCTGGGTACGTTAGACTTCATAATTTCCCGTTTCTCCGGCAGTTTGCACGACTTTCCAAGCCTGTTTCTCTGTACTGTTCCAAGACAATAAATACCTTCGTTGGTCAAGTAATGTAGCAGAGGAATATTCGTATAAAAATTGTCAAAATAAGTTATATGATTGACGTGCCTTGGTACTGGTCGTAACAATCGAATAACTGTATTCGATACAGCTCCGAGGTCTGGTTCGCCAGGTAAACGGTCTATGTCCTTAGCTCCTGAGTAAATCTCAAAACTGTAGGCATACCCAGACAGAGAGCATAAAACGTATAATTTGAATCCCCACTTATGGGGCTTGTTGGGTAAGTATTGTTTCATAAAATGTTTAATTTTAGTTGAACACATTTGCTCGTCTAGTGATAGACGATGCTCAAATGGTACAGTAATAAATTTCTTGTTCAAATAGTCTATCACTGGTCTTACTTTATGCAGTCGGTCGTGCTGGGGATGATCAATGGGCAAATGTTTAGAGTCGTCATTCATGTGAAAAATTTGTCGAATTTTATCAAATCTGTTGCGATTCATTGTTTGTGCTATGGGTTCAAACTTTGTAATGTTTGACCAGTATGACCTGACACTAGGATAATGATATACACTAGTAAAAATAAGAATTCCAATAAATTTACGTAATTCTAAGACAGTTACAGGTTCTGTAAAGTTGGGATTCTTTTGGAAGGCATATTTATTTGACTCGTCCACTAGAAATCTCAAAATTTCTTCACCGAAAAAATAAGAAAAAAACTGAAAAGGAGTGTCTAAGTTCATAATTTCTGGTGAATACTCAGTGTTTCCAGCAAACTGGAAAGCATTTTGGACTATGTCCATATTCTTTACTCTCCACACTAAGTTTCTAGAGTTGAAAGGTGCAAATTGCAGGTTGTTCTGGCTGCTGGTTGTAGGAGTTGGGCTTCGTTCAACATTCTCTAAATTATGTTGCATGTCGGTATCTACGTTTGCTGCAGGTGGATCTGCATCCAAGTTTGGGTCAGTGGGAAAATTACCTACATCATCCTCTTCATCTTCTAGCTCCATCAGACGATCTCTTTGGCTCGAATAATAGTCTATGTCATCTTCATTGTCGGTGGAATCGTCTTCCGAAATTTCACCATTTTCTAACCGCTTCAATATGCTCTCAATCTCTTCTGGTCGCATTTTTGATAAATTTCTATAATAAAATAAAAATAAAAGTAATCCAACACCAAGCTATGCAGAAAAATGATGAATCGGAAGTTCAAAAAGTTTTTATAGCTAAAGAATTAGTAGGTAGGTTTTATGTAGGGCGGAATGCCTGAAGTATCAAAATTGATACTCACAAAAATAGCACTAGTTTCTTCAAGTAAAACATGCACTCGCAAAAAATAATTATATCATAGCGAAAATAATATATTCACTTACCTTAAAAGTATTCAGAAAAAGAAAATATATCAAATTTGTATTCAACAAAACTTTTAGTAAAATGTGTTTACTTGTTCACTTTGCCGCGCAAGTAATATGTCATAGATAAAATAAAACAATAAGGACATTTGTTTTTTTTTTTAAATTTCGTTGGAAAGAATATTAAACAACAGTAAAATACGTACAGCCAACCTATAAAAAAAACTAATAGTAATGTGAACATTCGGTTTAAAAGACTGGTATCAAAATTGAAACTCTAGGTTATTAAGGGTTAAGCAATTAGTATACTTACTTTTCCTATAGATTTAGATCCTGAAAAAGAGAACATCTAGGCCGGGACTTGAACCAAGAAGAAAGAATTACACAAGAATCGCAAGAATTACGGTAGATGGCTCCAGCGTCGCCTTGAAACGTATATAATATATCGGAGCACTTCGAATATCAGGGAGGTGTCTAGGGGGGTGTGTGTTGGGTAACCTCCTCGAGTGTCGCTCCGATTCCGATCCCGCTGCAGTCCGGGGGGAACGGAATCGGAGCGGCCGGTACACCCTGGGCGGCGGTCAATGGCTTCCCCTTCACCCCTTCATAGGGTTGGCATTGATCGTCGGCCAATACCCAACGTGGCGGGAACACATCGCTCTCCGTACTCCTCTGCTTTCAGAGGAGACAGGATGAGCGATGCTGTTAGTGGTGAGATGACCCAGGGTCAGCCGGGATGCGAGGGATATGCTCTATGGGTAACCTTACACCCCGGCGTCTGAAGACCCGAGACGGCGTGCGGTTTTAGTCGGTGCAAGCCCGACATAACCGCCCCCGCTGTCCGGCGGGGGGGGGGGCATCCGAAGGGATTTCCGCACGATAAAAAAAAAAAAAAAAGGGGAGGTGTCTAGGTGGCTAAGTTGGTCAGAGCATTCCCCCTGTGAGGGACTGGTCGCGGGTTCAAGTCCTATCCAAGATGTTCAAAATTTAGTATTGATCTTATGTCGATCGCCTGTATGTTAGAAAAGGTGTTCTCATAACAAAGTTTTGTTGAAAATATTGTAAACTTTGTTACGAGAAGTCCTTTTTAGAAAGAAAAAGGTATTCTCGTAACAAAATTTGGTTGAAAATAATGAAAATTTTGTTACGAGAACACCTTTTTAGGGTTCCGTTGCGAAATGGCAAAAAACGGAGTCGTTATGTCTGTCTGCCTGTCCGTCCGTATGTCACAGTTACTTTTTTCGAGTATGTATTCTATGAACCGCATTAAGATTTTCACACAAGAATAGAAAAAAAAGCAATAAATTCTGGGGGGTTGCCCATAGTTGTAACTAAAACTCAACATTTTACTTTTCGTCAAACCCTTACGTCTGTGGTGTGGTATCTATGGATAGGTCTTCAAAAATGATATTGAGGTATCTAATATCATTTTTTTTAAACTGAATAGTTTGCGCAAGAGACACTTCCAAAGTGGAAAAAGGTGAGTCGCCCACACCCCTGTAACTTCTAAAATAAGAGAATGATAAAACTAAAAAACATATATGATGTACATTCCCATGTAAACTTCCACAGAAAATTAGTTTGAACGAGATCTATCGATCTTTTTTTTAATACGTCATAAATCATAAACCGCAATTTACCTTTCATTCAATCAACTAACATATAAAAAATTTACTTGCTGCTACGGAACCCTTCATGGGCGAGTCTGACTCGCACTTGGCCGATTTTTTTACATTTGGGAGATCGACATGTGATCGAGACCAGGTTGAGACTGAATTTTGAACATAATTTTATTTCGAGAATTGCCCCTTTAGGTTGTTGAACTTTTAGGGGTCCAACTACCAGTCGAATGCCACATGTTTGTATAACAACCGGGCCCAATGGCTCAACGTGCTCCCCGAGGTATGAAGGGGGGTCTCACTGTGTTAAGTAATCCATCTTACTTATCACCCATCTTAAAACTACCTAGGGTAGTATTACTTATTCTCGTAATGTGTTTAAATGTGTAAAAAGCGGCGATAGCCTAGTGGCGTACGCAACGGACTGCTGGGACGAGGTCTCGAGTTCGATCCCCAGTCGCCCCAGGCACACACCTCTGCTTTTCGTGGTTATGTGTGCATTAATAAATGTTAATTATCGCTCGCTTAACAATGTACCCGGTAGATGGCAATAGGCTCGCATTATATTACATTACATTGGGACCTAAACATAACCGGTGAATCGTGGGTGTGTAATACACCTCTGCCTACCCCTTCGGGGATACAGGCGTGAAGTTATGTTATGTCGTAATGTGTTAACCTACCTAGTAACCACTCAATGGTTCAAACGATGATAAAGTACATTTACGTATTTATATAACCCGTAACATGTTCCCCACAGCCAACGAGGATATGAGAACAAACTGCCGTACAAGGTATCAGCTTATAGCAAACCACACAAGTGGTCATGTAACGGCACTCGGTAAATTACGCTTGCGTCCCGCGGGAAGCAGCGCAATTGCTTCGGCCTTGCTCATCCACTCCTGCGCATCTTGTAATTTGAACGTATTTATAGCAATAAATATGCAAATATGATATATATACATGTACTCAAGCCTGTGTATCCGTGAAGGGGTATACAAAGTTGTATTAACACCCATTTTGCATTAACACCAACTATGTAGAATGTACTGCTTCCGGACTGTTTGGCCAGATGAAACTTGTGTTCCAAACGTTTCGTCGATCACTGCTGTCGACATCTTCAATGGTACTAGTCCGGGCGGCAACGAGTGCATAGAAATATCGTCGGCGGCGACTTCTCTATGACTGAGTCATCAGTCGCCGCCGACGAGAGTTTCAAACTTTTTTTATATTCAGTCCGTCAATAATGGACTGCACCCCGCTAGATGGTAAGAATCGAGGGTGAAGTCCAGAAGATATGGACCACCATTCCAGATACTGACGATCCAAAAATGATGGTTCCTGCCTCGACTGCTTCGACAGATGCTTTCACGCCCCTATTCAAGAACCTGAGATTGTAAGAAGAAGGAAAAGGCGTGCGGGTAGAGCATTCCAGGTCTTTATCTTGCGACAAAGAAAGGAAGCACCGAACACCTGGGTTCGGGACGGTATTGTTTGTACCGTCCCGAACCCGTACGGTATAAGTGATAGGGGTGAGCTTATTAACGACAACCTGGCACTTTTTTCTTGGCTGTAGGTTTTTTTTTAAATTCTAGCACCTCACAGCTCAAGCTGAAGCCTATTTGTATGCAATATTACGGTTTCACTAGTTTGCTTTTAATCTATCTAGCTGGCTGTAGGTTTATTAATCGTCACAGAGACTGGAAAACGTCAGGCGTGAAAAAGCATCTGATGCGGTCGAGGTAAGGTCATATTGACGAGACCAATTTGAAAAAGTGTTTCCTGCACCTCTGCTTATACTTAGGGTGAAATATAAGCGTGAGTGTATAATATTTTTTATATTTTTAGTTTTAAATCATCATCATCGTCATCTGAGTCCCAATCCCGGTTACATCCATAGCTTGCAATTAACATACTTACCTATTTATGTTTCTGACAAAATTAATACATTTTGTCAACTGTAACAATTTAATTCTTAATCTATGTTAGTTAGTAAATTAAATTATAGTTATGACATTGTATTGAATTATGTTATTACTAGCTGTGCCCCGCGCCTTCGCCCGTAATATACTTCGGTCCCCCGTGACACCTTTTTAACCCATACCTAGATGCCGGTAATTTATTAGTTCTACAATAGTGAATGAAAATTTGCTCAATTTGTTGACATATATGATTACTACTCCGCTCCCCTAGATAGTAGCGTAATGATATATAGCCTATTGCCTTCTTCGATAAATAGGCTATCCAACACAAAAATAAGTTTTCAATTCGAACTAATAGTTCCTGAGATTAGCGTCAAAAAAACTTTGTCCGTGTACAAGCTTGGAAGTGAGGTTGGTTTGGACCCCGAACATGATGGTGGAGCCCCATATATTTTTTTAGTCCAAAATCAAAATGAAAAAAAAAACACCAAAAATCTTCAATAGTGACGTAAGAATCAAAGACAAGAGTAAACATCTTCATTATTACCAATTGCCATTACGTTGCCCCATCTCCAACTCGTAATTAGTGAATTATATTTAACAGTCATCGAAGGTCTTATACGTTTGTCTATGCCCATATCAATGGCTCCCGTTATATTTGACCCATTGTCTATGGTTACGCAACTGACATTCCGTTAATTTCGCGCCAAATTGGGACACTGTAATGTGACATCGCCGGACTTCGTGGGTCATTTGTCGGTTATTATAATGTTATGAACTTGTTATAAAGAATTTTTTGGAGCATCTCGATCCGAACTAAACCATTCTGTGCCTCTTTTCTTTGCCGAATGATATAGAACTGAAACCTGGAACTGAAACACATCCAACCAACCACGTGTGTCCTACGTGTGCCTGTTTGGAGTTTTTCGTACGCCCGTTCGTCCTACTGGCCCGAATCACAGAATTGTAAGAAAATTATATTTTTCCAAAGACTTCTATGTAAACTAGACAAGCAGTTCAGAATAAAAAGTGTGTGAGGAAGAGGTACGGGGCGTCTCAATATAGACTAATAATTTTGGCGCCCTTACACTACTTTACACAGATATCAGGTGATGATCACATATAAAATCGTACAAAATAAATTTTAATATACCCTGTGACTATGACAGCAACAAAAAGTGGCGCCAAAGTTGACTATTGTAAAATACTAAAATCTATACCATTTATTTGTTCTGAACAGCCAGTCTTGTTACACATATAAGTCAATGATTGTTAGCATCTGGAATAATAGCTTTCCACCTTTTAGATCTCATTCAAGTATTTTCTCTGATGCAACATACGACTTGAATTTATTGACCAACACGTGTTTCCAACTTCATTCTTTACTTTTCATTCAGGAACACAGGCGGGTATTGTAAAAAAATTAAATCAAGATAAGATAACATATAAGATACGTGCGATAAACATGACCCTATTTGGTAGTGGGGTAAAATAAATATATTTTGATTAAATTGATACTTGAATGTCAACAATAATGCAAGTCGGTGATAACATCATGCAACATGACATTGCCATCACGGATAATGTGCATTATCGAATGAAATAAGTGATAACTAGAATTGGTTATAAACTTTTACAATTTTTACACATAATGTTGGTATTTATCGGTAGTGAAGGTGAGTGTTGATGTACATCAACAAAAGGGGCCCCTTCTAAACCTACACTTGGGTCGCAAGGCCCAGGCGCTGTCCCGAGTTCCCAACTCAGCCACGCGATGGACCCGGCACCCGCACGGAGAATCCATGGATTGCTAAGAATATCGGTCTCACTAATATTATAAAGCTGAAGAGTTTGGTTTTTTATATGAATGGATAGACTCACGTTTGACCTCTATCTCACCTGTTCGTAAGTGACGATGTGTCACATTTGCCTAAAAGGAACCTATTCACTCGAAACTTGAAGATTCCGAGGTTATAGCTTTCCGGAAACACAGACTCGGGCAGGCACTTCTACAGGCATAATAAATGTGTCGCCGAAACGTTTTGTGCGTATGAGTGGAATATCCACTATGTAGCGGTGTTTGTTTGGTTGAAGCTCTAATCTCAGGAACTACTGATTCGAATTCAAAAATTATTTTAGCGTTAGATAGCCCATTTATCGAGGAAGGTTGTAGACTATATATCATCACCCTACTACCCAGGAGAGCGGAGCAGTAACCATAATTTCGTTACATTATTGTAGAACTAAGAAATAACGGGCATGTTTATGATAAAAAGATGCCACGGGGGCGAAGTATACCACAGGTGAAGCCGCGGGGGACAGCTAGTTATATATAAATCGGAACCATTCTAGGTCGATAACTGAATCGCGATAATGTGGATTAATAGAAGACAAGACTACCTTTTTTTTTTTTTTTTTTTTTTTTTTCGTGCGGAAATCCCTTCGGATACCGCCCCCGCTGGAGAGCGGGGGGTCTCCAGCGGGGGCGGTTATGTCGGGCTTGCACCGACTAAAACCGCACGCCGTCTCGGGTCTTAAGACGCCGGGGTGTAAGGTTACCCATAGAGCATATCCCTCGCACCCCGACTGACCCTGGGCCATCTCCGGTTTCGACATGGCCCCCTTACTTGCTCTCCACTGTGCCCTCTGCTAATCAGAGGGACACGTGGAAAGCTTCCGAACAGCCCCCAACAGGGCCGTCCTCGCCTCGGTCGGAGTTGGCCGTAGGCGGCAGCGTCTCTCCCACCCTAGGAGAGAGGCGCTGCCGTCTCCGTTGCCCAGGGTGCACCGCGTGGAGGTCCCCAACCAAGCACCCCAGAAGACAAGACTACCTACTGGTGGTAGAAATTTGATGACACAAATTTGTCACTAAATTCGGCCGGGTAGGTACCACCGTGCACGATTACGAAAAACCCTCCATAGTAATCCAATTTCGGTTTGATTGCGTTCAGGGGTCAGCAAGTGCATGCTGATGAGGCCGTCAAGCTGAGTGCCACCATTGGTAACATGGTACGTGTATGTAATGGTGACCCTCTTACCTGAGACCTTACCTTCAGCTTACCATCAGCTTACCATCAGGCGAGGTGAAGTCAAATTGACGTGTCCTAAACATAAAAAAAAATAATCCATTAACATCATCCGGATACTTTTTCATTGGATGTATATTTACTCGGGGTGCAAGGGAAAACCTTTCACCGGTGTCTGAAGACCCGAGATGGTTTGCAGTTTTATTCGGTTCGAATCTGACATAACCACCCCCGCTAACCGGCGAGGGGGTATCCGGGGGGATTTCCACATATATTCCACGTATATTTTTTTGCAGCTAGAGAGCTCCCCCCTTAGCCACTTCTCTTTTTCAGGTTTTACCCGCAACTTTGTAAATTTTTATCACCATCATTTTAGGGATGATCTTGGTTGCCAACGAGGTTTTAACTTCAGAACCTAGGGTCCCTTTTCCATTTTATGTTTGGTTTATTAACCTATAATTTGATTTATGAATAAATGAAAATAAGTGAAATAAATGATATGTTTAAATGAAAATAAATGAAAAAAAAGCAAAAAAAATTCGCTATTACGAGAAAGACTGCCTTTTACCCCTGAGAGGAAAGCCTGCGTCAAAACCTCATCAGTTGATCAGCTGATGGTGTATCATATATATTCAGATTGGGGTGTTTGGATCCTACTTCATAGGGCGCCTGGAGACATTCAATATTATATCGCGATCCTGTCAATAATATTCACGTGCAAACGCGATATAATTGATGTGTAAACAAACGCGATTTGTCCCTACACCGAATTAAGATAACATAACATAACATAACTTCACGCCTGTATCCCCGAAGGGGTAGGCAGAGGTGTATTACACACCTACGATTCGCCAGTTATGTTAAGGTCCCAATGAAATAGGGTACGAGCCTATTGCCATCTCCCGAGCACATTTTTAAGCGAGCGATAATTAACATTTATTAATACACACATAATAAGCAAGCTGAATTGGCAATGGGCTGGTAACAAACGAGTCCTACAGTGGAGTCCACGAAGCGGTATACGGAAGGTAGGACGTCCCCCAGCAAGATGGACGGACGACCTGAAAAAGGTATAGCTGGGATAGACTGGATGCGCAAGGCGGAGGATCGGGTGCTATGGCGTACAATGAGAGAGGCCAATGTTCAGCAGTGGACTGCAATAGGCTAATTGATTGATTGATTGATTGAAAATACACATGACTACGAATAGTCAGAGGTGTGTGCCCGGGGCGACTGAGGATCCAACTCGATATCGCATTATACATATAAATATTGACAGTCTCCACGCGCTCATACACTTTAATCAAAGTAAGTTTTATAAAATTTTGTAAATGATTTGTTCGGTTACGGAGCACTTTTTGTAATCCAATCTTTGCTCTCCTTGTCATAATCTTTGTATGTGCAGCATGTTGCCACCTGCCAACAATCTCAAGTTACAGACATGTCTAGAATCGAATGCAACGTGTGAAATTATTCGCAACATGTTGAATTTGATTCTGGACATGTGTTACCATGGTCATATAACTAGTCTGGCCATAAATACTGTTACATCAAAACTTTTCTTTCTTTTTCAACTTTTTAATTATTTTGAATTTGGAACACGTATATTATTTTAAAAACTTCTTTCGATTTCGCGCTATTTCAAATATTTTTTCGTGTTAATTATCGAATTACAATATGGAATGGGGTGTTAAAGAAAATAGGATCGCAGTGATCGCCTTGCACAAAGTGGGTATGCGTCGCGCCGGTCATATTCCAGACACTTCAAAAACTTGGTACCAGCCGTATGTTCGTATATCGTACTATCAATAGATACAACAACACTTCGTCTGTCGAAGACTAGAAAAGAGCGGGGCGGCCGCGTGCTGTTAGAATTACAAAGGCTATTAATGCTGTTAAAGTCAGAATTCGTCGAAACCCCTTAAGGAATCAAAAAAAATTATCGCGAGAAATCAAGATTACCGCTAGGACTCTGTCACGTATTATAAAACAAGACCTGAAGCTCGGTGCTTATAGTCGATATACAGGACATGCCTTAAATCAATCTTTACGATTAAAGAGTGTGGACCGATCAAAGCGCCTTCTGTCGCGATACGCAGGTGAAAGGCACAGAAATATCCTCTTTACCGATGAAACATTTTTCACGATTGAAGAACACTATACAATAAGCAAAATGATAAAGTGTACGCTCACAGCTCTAAGGAAGCTGCTCAAGTGGTCGGAAAGGTACAACGTGGTCATCATCCTGCGTCAGTGATGGTTTGGTGGGGCGTGTCTTATCAGGGAGTCTCAAAGCTACATTTTTGTGAAAAAGGAGTGAAAACTTCAGCCAAAGTGTATCAATATACTGTCTTGGATCACTTTTTAAAAATATACCGTGGACTTTCCAGCAGGACTCTGCTCCGGGTCACAAGCTAAAGCCTGGCTAGTAACCAACATTCCGGACTTTATAAGAGCTGAAGACTGGCCCTCATCTAGCCCAGACCTCAACCCTTGAGACTACAAATTATGGTCAGTTTTAGAGGACATGGCCTGCTCTAAAGAACACGGCAACATTGAGTCTTTTAAAAAATCATTGGAGCAAGCAGTGTCAAAGTTTCCCTTGGAAACAGTGCGTAAATCCATAGATTCGTGGCCCAACAGATTAAAGGCCTGTATAAAAGCCAAAGGTGGCCATTTCGAATAATATATATTTTTATTTTTTGCTAAAACTTTAATAAATAGGTAGGTATAAATTTTAATAATATTACATTACTTCGTTTAAAATAAATTGCATTTTCATTTGAAACAAAAGTTATGTCTGGACTAGGTAGTTCAAGGCAACTGGAGTTTAATAATTCTGTTTTGTTGAACATGACTGCAGATCTGACGAGGCCGTCAAGCTGAGTGCCACCGTCGTAGCATTATCGGTGTCTGTTCGGTACCCCCATTCCTGCACGTTTAGCTTACCATCAGGCGAAGTGAAGACATGTCGACGTGATCAATGTTAGAAAAAAAAATACTCCTTACAAAAGCGGCCCCAGTCGCCCCGAGCACACACCTCTGACTTATCGTAGTTATGTGCATCAATAAATGTTAATTATCGCTCGCTTAATAATGTGCCCGGTAGATGGCAATAGGCTCGTCCTCTATAACATTTTTTTTTTATACCACTAAGGTGGCAGACAAGCACACGGCCCACCTGATGGGAAGCGGTTACCTATGCCGACCCTGTAAACGAAAGGGGATGGGAAAGGAGTTTGGGAGGGGATGGGAAAGGAGTTTGGGCTCCGGCACTCTCACTCACCAAACGGAACGCAACAGTTTAAATACTGTTACTTGGCGTCGATATTCTGTGAGAGGGTGGTGCTTCCCCGGTCGAGTCGGCCCATTCATGCAACGGCCAAAATGACTGTTGCTTGACTCTACCACTACCACTACTTCATTCCGCACATAAAAAAAAATCCACTACTTCATTGGGACCTTAACATAACTGGCGAATCGTCTGTGTGTAATACACATCTGCCACCCCTTCGGGGATACAGGCGTGAAGTTATGTTATGTTACTTACCAACAACCTGTACCTACACCTGCAAACACAACTGCCACTGCTCAAGTTAGAAGAAGGCAGCCAGGACAAGAAAGCGGTGAGAAAAAAAAACCTTGTACAGGGCCCTGTACAACTTCAATTGAACAACTCAACAACCTTGAAGCCCTGGGCCAGTTGGGGTGTTTATTGCGGATTAGAACTGACTAAAACCACACGCCATTTCAGGTCTTCACACGTCGGGGTGTAAGGTGGTAAGGCATTTCCCTCGCATCCCGGCTGACACACGGCCATCTCCAGTTTCGAGATGACCCACCCGGGTTTAGGAACCACGGTGTCCCCAGTGCGCAACGTGGACCCTGGGCTCCATAATGCAAACTTTGGAATCAAAGTGCTACTGTGGTCTGACCTCCCAACCCCCAAAGATAAGTTTGCGCCAGAGCTTTGTCCGTTGTTTAGCAGATGCACCGATTAGCAGGTAGGGTTGATTCGCGCCCCGTAGGTGTTGGCTGGGTCCCTGTACACCCCAGAATGTCAATAGATAATATCTTATAAAATAGTCAGGCATGCACCAGGTTTTATGCTCACGACAATCGGTGGTATTTAAATAAATAAATATTCTGGGACAAAAACACAACGTCATCTAGACACCCAAACTAAGCAGAGCTTGTCATATCGGTTCTAGAATAAACATACTTAAATACTTTTATTTTGTAAATAAATACATATTTTAAATAGAAACACCCAGCGGGAATCGAACCCGGGACCTCTGACCTAGCAGTCAAACGCAGTACCGCTACGCCACAGCAGGTCGTCAGAGGTTTCTTTAGAACGGCTTATCATGAAACAAACAGTCTATTCATACAAGATGAAGTACAAACCTCATTGCATCCTGTATCGCTGTGAGGTCAAGTACCGTTGGCAAAGAAAGCACTTCTGTGTTATAACCCTGAATACCAATCCATGAATCAAGTATGGACTTAAAATTCTATCCAGTAGATGACTTATTTGCCTGTGGGGGGTATCCGAAGGGATTTCCGCACGATAAAAAAGAAAAAAAAAAAAAAAAAAAAAAGGTATAGCGGTGTAGCGTTCGGCTGCTAAGCTAGAGACCGCGAGTTCAATGTCCGCTCGATGCAAAAAAATATATGCATGTATTTTTATCTAGGTTTCTCTAAGGGTCTGTTGAACTTAGTTGCATTGTAGTTACAATATATGTATTACCGAAAAAAATGTAATTAAGTATGTTTGTTCGCGTTCTAGAATCCATATTACAAGCTAGTAAAGCTATGTCAGAGTTAATTTTTATTTATTCTGTAAGTATAGACCATTTAAAGTAAACGTTAAGTACTAACTTCAAAGAAAAAAATAAACAATTGGGCTAAGAGAACATTAGAGTCCCTTACAGGTGGAATGCTCTGACCAACTGAACCACCTAGACACGTCCCGTCCCGTCCTAGATGTTTTATTTTTCCGCTCTAAATCTATAGAAAAAGTAAGCATACCAATTGCTTAAATTGAATTTAATGTACTAACTTACATTTATAAACAGATCACCGGTGCACAGCGGGTCCCGACCTAAGAAGACTTCAGCAAGAAACACAGCCACTAAGTTAATAACTATGCTTACTTCGGATCTAGATAGCGCTGCATAATTCAATTTATTTCAATTTAAAAACAAAGCTTTCAAGAGTTAATATTACGAAATGGATACTTCTGTAAGGAAGAGTTAATGACTATGTTTGTTCAATTAAATTTTTAAGCATTTTGTATGCTTACTTTTTTCTAAAGATTTAGATCGGAAAAAGAGAACATCTAGGACGGGACGGGACGTGTCTAGGTGGTTCAGTTGGTCAGAGCATTCCACCTGTAAGGGACTCTAATGTTCTCTTAGCCCAATTGTTTTTTTTTTTCTTTGAAGTTAGTATTTAACGTTTACTTTAAATGGTCTATACTTACAGAATAAATTTAAAAAAATTGCTTAAAAATTAATTGAATTAATTAGGCGGAGTCATCAAAAAACAATGTTTAAAAATGACTGTAAAGTTGTTCATTGTTTCCGTAGTTCGCAAGAATTACGGTAGATGGCTCCAACGTCGCCTTAAGACGTAATAATGTATCGGAGAATTTCGAATATCTGGGACGTGTCTAGGTGGCTCAGTTGGTCAGAGCATTCCCCCTGTAAGGGACTGGTCGCGGGTTCAAGTCCCGTCCTAGATGTTCTCTTTTTCCGATCTAAATCTTTAGAAAAAAGTAAGCATACAAAATGCTTAAAAATTTAATTGAATTAATTAGGCGGAGTCATCAAAAAACAATGTTTAAAAATGACTGTAAAATTGTTCATTGTTTCCGTAGTTCGCAAGAATTACGGTAGATGGCTCCAACGTCGCCTTAAGACGTAATAATGTATCGGAGACTATGTTTGTGCTTTATTTTTTATACGTGTGGGAATCCCTTCGGATACCCCCCCGCCGACCAGCGGGGGCGGTTATGTCGTGCATGAACCGACTAAAACCGCACGGTGTCCAGCCCAAGCGTCCATTGCCGGGCACCCCTGGTAAGCCCTCGAAAGGATAACCCCAGGGTTACCGGCGGACCTTGGCCGCCAGCGCGGCCTCGCCTGGTGGGGTCGGGTTTTATCCTGCGTCGCTGAGTATGCAAGCGTGTGTAAGGACACACACGACACGCCTCCGCCACGGCCTGCTTCTGTAAGGACGGCGGGTCGGCCAACTGCCGTCCTCAGGCCCCGATCATGGTGGTCGGTAGTGGAGGTCGGTAGTCCCGGACGTAGACGAGTCTAGAAGACTGCGGAACTCGGGGGCAGGGTTCTCTCCCGCTCCCTCTCCGCCGTCTCCTTCGCGCGCATAACCTGCACGCAGAAAGAGGCGGCGGCGTGCCACTTGCTCCTTTCGGAGATCACGGCCCTCACCATGGTGTCCAACGAGAGAACGTGTGGAGCGCCGGGTCTTCGCCGGAATCCTCGCAGTGCTGGCACTGCGGCGTTGTCTCCCGGTGGATGCGCCATAGATACTTACCGAAGCACCCGTGTCCGGTAAATATCTGGCACATCCGGTTGGAGGAGTCACCGTGGTGCCTCTCCAACCACTGCTTCATGATCGGCCTCACCGCCGCAGTGTTGGATTCCCCCCACCTTGGGTGCTCAAGTCGCACCCTTCATGTCTCCATGAGTTCCCGGTGGAGCTTCGACCGCTGAGCCCTGATTTCTCGAGACTCCGGCCTATGGCCCCGCTCCAGCGCCTCCTTGCGCCATTGGTACAACGCCGCAAGGGCTCTCGCTTCCAGGTCCCATGGAGGGGTCCCGGCTAGGAGACATGCCACCTCGACAGAGATGACTCTGACGGTCATCGCTTTTAACGGGCTGTTTAGAATAGCCACGTTGCGGGCCGCCAGAGTCTCCGCCCATACGGGGGCCCCGTACAGGGCCATGCTTCGCACGATCCCCAGGTACAGTCTCCTAGTACAGTCTAGTAATGTCTGTGCTAGTATAAACTGTGTGACAGACACCGCCGGCGCGGCGCGGCGCTTTCATCCCTAAGCTGAACTATAAATTGTAAACACCAACAGGTATGTCAACATTAACAATTTTAGGATTGAGATAATTAAACATTAAGAAAATAATTACAGATAACAAATAAATATAAACATAAACATAAACATAACATAAACTCACGCCTATATCCCCGAAGGGGTAGGCAGAGGTGCTAGCACCCACATTTCGCCAGTTTATGTTTAGGTCCCAATGTAATAGGTGGCGAGCCTGATGCCATTAACCGGGCACTTATAAACCTGCGATAAATACACGCATAACTTCGAAAAGCATCGAAAAGTCTTTGGTGTGTGCCATGGTAATACCTGGGATCGAACCCGAGACCTCGGGGCTACGGGGCCAAGCGAACCTGAGGTGCAAGCCAATACACCTGTTAATTAACGGACGAGACTCTAAATCCAAAGGAGGAGAAGGAGTAAGCGACCCCGTGTACGAGGTGAACTCCTCGGATGCACCGGGAACAACGCTGAGCTGATGGTGATCTTCTCACCTAAACTGTATAGTTAGGGTCAACTTTTTTATTTTTTTTATTTATGAAAATTCAAAAAATACGCACGTATTTGATCAAGTTTTCACTTCTGTCGGCACTCCTGGAGTGCCACTGTTTTTTTTTCCTGGACCAGTACCTTCCTTCATCTAGCTGAACCGGTGTACACATGCATCATGCGCAATTAAGAGCGATTTCGACTTAGTCCTTGAATTTAATATAGAGTTTAATATAGGTTAGGGGTCAGACAGGTCATTGCGTGATGCTGTGAGCTTCTTGAGTAATAAAATAACTGCCAGTGGCCTTCATAATGCGGGCTTTTTAAGGATCCTGTTCGTCAAAAGAAAGGTAAAATAGGAACCCTTTTTTTTTACGTGCGAAAATCAAATAGGAACCCTTATGGAATGACTTCCTCGTCGGTTTATCTGCTACTGCCAGCTACTTTAGTTGACTTTTAACTGTATCTCAGATAATTTTATACATACATTGGGGGAGGGCTTTTAGATACACGGGGCACATGGATATTGTACCTAGATTTAAAAACTGAAAAATGCTATGCAGTCTGGCACGTCATTAGAATGCTCAAGGACATGCATCAGAATAACAATTGTTACACCACTTGCCTGCAGCCATAAACGAGTTTGTGCTACCGTCTACTAAAATGTTACCCGAACTGCGATCGTACCTCAGCACTATCTTATTAGTTGTTTTTGTTATTTTATGTTACCACGTAAGTGAATATATTCAAAAGTGTTTTTAAATATGTTTTTGAGTATATTTACAAATAATCTAGTAAATTGATTGTTTGTGAAAAAAGTCCGTTGGGGCATTTTGCAGTAAGTACAATGATACCTATTAATCTGCCTTGATGATATCAAATACTTCTCCGACCATTTATTAAACTTTTATTAGCAAATTTTTTCATCAAATAGTTATATCCTAGCGCGTCACCTATTCGATTTCACGCAACAATCAACTTTATTTATGAAAAAGTTGCAATCTATTTAAAAAATTGAAACTATATTTTTAGGGATTTTCTTTAGAAAAGCCCTATTGCTATCGAGTTGCCGTCGTCGACGTCGTCGTTGCCAATTTTCTGTCACGGTTTTGGGTATGAAGGAGATGAGCTATCGAGTTGCTGTTTTCGGTAATAGATTCGTGCTTTGGGCAGTGGTTCAGAGGGAGCGAGATGGGGCACTCTATGTATCAAAGTACCCCTCGGGTGGAGCAGAATGATGCAAAAACATTGTCTGATTAAAATCACTATATCTCTATACCTAATCACTTTTAGTGATTATTTCGTAAAAATAATAACTAACATATTAATCAAAGCACACTTTAAAAATAAATTCTAATATGATGCTTTTCGTCCATTAAAAATGCGAATGCAATTGTATGTTCATCAATGTGCTCCGTTTCCTCCTACACGCCTTTCAATCGATTGGTAGGCAGACTGGACTGAACAGCCCGCCATCTGATTCTGTCCTTACACCCTTCCCAATCCTAATACTTTCATCACATGTTTATTTCTACATACTCACGGTTGGACATCCATGATGGGGTAGGGAGAGGTCTATTTTTAGATCCGACATAATAGAAAACGAAATTATTCCCGGAGATCTCAGCACCGTTTACAAATGGTGGCACAAACTTGTTACACTGGTCATCGAAATAATACCTTATCTTATACTATTATAAAATTGTAAATTAGTTATGTCTATACATTAGAGATTTAAAAAAGAAAACAACTTGGGTTATGTTGAATTACCGATTCTGAAAACATTTTCTTTTTTTTTTAATTCTTATCTGTTTGTTCGTGATTGATGCAAAAAGTACTGATGAGCTTTCTCCTATTAGTAAGGTCTTGGTCAGAACTAAAATCTGCTGTACGTTTGATAGTAATTGGTTAAGTAGAACCGGAGATATGACCGAAAAACGATAAAGTAATATTACTGTATTTATAAGCTGCGGTTATCAGCTAGTAGAGAATATGATTAATCAAAACGGAACTTAAAAAACCCAACAAAACTTTGCATATCACGCAAGTTGTGACGTCACCGCGTGCGAATAAGCGTATCGTTTTTTTGTACCAGAACTACACAATGATATGCTAACATATTATGCTCAATCTATATCATGCGTAGTGTTGGAGGAAAAGAATCCAGTCGTGACTCCTCCTAGGCCAAGAGGAGGACCCAGCTGGACTGGGCAGCGTTTGGGAAACTACGTCGAGTCTTCTCGTCAGCCATAACGCAGTGTTTGAATACGAAAGTTATCAATCAGTGCGTCCTACCCTACGGAGCTGAAACGTGGACACTCGCGGTAGGTCTGGTCCACCAGTTCAAAGTCGCTCAGCGAGCTATGCTATGCTATGCTATAATATAAATGCTGAAGGATAGGATTCGTAACGAATACATCCGACAGAGTACTAAGGTTATCGACATGGCTCAAAGAATTAGCAAGCTGAAGTGGCTGTAGGCCGGCCATACCTCGCGAAGAACCGACAACCGCAGGGGTAAACGTGTTCGTGAGTGGAGACCGCGACTCGGCAAGCGTAGTGTAGGACGCCCTTCGGCCAGGTGGGATGACGATCTGCGAAAGACTGCGGCTAGATGCTGGATGCGGCAAGCTGAAGACAGGGCGCTATGGCGCTCATTGGGGGAGACCTATGTCCAGCAGTGGACTAGAATAGGTTGATGATGATGTTGGAGGAAAAGCCTCGAGGAGGTGAAGGCCTCGGATGAAATCGGGACACAACACTTAAGTTGATGATGATGTGCTCTATAGAGTCATATATATGCTAGCCGTTGTCCGCGGCTTCACACGCTCACTTCACTCCACCACCATAAGCAATATAAGATCCACCATACATCATTTCGTTATATCTCAAAGGTTTTCGGTAGCGTTTTCGTTGAAAGCTCCCAGACGGCTTATTTTTTTCCAACTCCTCCAACAAATATCATTATATTTTAGCCAATGTATACAAATACTTGACAAATTATATACTAAAACCTTCCTCGAGAACCACTTTATACATTGGTGAAAACAATATGACAATCGGTGCAGTAGTTTTAGAGTTTATCGCGAACAAACAGATGGACCGATACACAGACAGACGCGGCGGAGTACTTTGTTTTATAATATGTAGTTATAGCGCCAATCCCCGGTGCATCCAAAGATGTACTTTGGAGCCCGAGGTCAGCTCTTCTACTCTTCCAAGGTGGGGGAATCCACCATCGCGGCAGTGAGGCCGATCATGAAGGAGTGGTTGGAGAGGCACCACGGTGACCTATCCGACCGGATGTGCCAGATAATTACCGGACATGGGTGCTTCGGTAAGTATCTGAGGTGCATTCACCAGGAGACAACGCCGCAGTGCCAGCACTGCGAGGATCCTGGCGAAGACATGGCGCTCCACACGTTGGTGGAGTGCCCAGCGTGGGCGAGTCAACGCCGGGATCTCGGTGAGGTCCTGCGCGTGGACATTCTCTCGCTGGACACTTGGTGAGGACACCGTGTGGTTTTAGTCGGTTCGATTTCGATATACCGACCCCATCGTTGGCACTGATGGGGTGAAGACCGTGGGGGTGTCCAGACGTTAAAAAAAAGCCCCCCTACTCTTCCTTTGCATTATTTGCTTTATTTTGGCTTCTACGGGAACGACTGCCGTCGCACCCTATAACCCCGAGAGAAAAGGCTAAGCCGGAGCCTTTTTTTTTTTTTTTTTTTTCGTGCGGAAATCCCTTCGGATACCCCCCCGCCGGCCAGCGGGGGCGGTTATGTCGGGCTTGCACCGACTAAAACCGCACGCCGTCTCGGGTCTTCAGACACCGGGGTGTAAGGTTACCCATAGAGCATATCCCTCGCACCCCGACTGACCCTGGACCATCTCACCACTAACAGCATCGCTCATCCTGTCTCCTCTGAAAACAGAGGAGTACGGAAAGCGATGTGTTCCCGCCATGTTGGGTATTGGCCGACGATCAATGCCAACCCTATGAAGGGGAAGCCATTGACCGCCGCCCAGGGTGTACCGGCCGCTCCGATTCCGTTCTCCCCGGACTGCAGCGGGATCGGAATCCGAGCGACACTCGAGGAGGTTACCCAACACACACCCCGGCTGCGCCGGAGCCTCATACGTCAGTCATCAGGTGCACGGGTTCGCAGGTAAGGTAGACATGGGTCTCGAATATCTTAGTGGGAACCCATAAACCCTTTAGTATGGGTAGCATTTTTTTAATTGCCTTCGTATATAACCAAACAATTTGTTTATTTTCTTAAACCAATATCTGAGTGACCGAGCGCTGCGAGTTTTTTTTCGACGTTTTCTAAAAATGTAACCTAGTTAGGTCGATTTATCGCCCCTGAAACTAAATGTTACAAAAATCGTACTAAATTATACAAGAATTGCTTGTTTACAGGGTCGGCAGCGTAACGGTGTCGTCCCTGGTGTTACACACGTCCATAAGCCGCGATAACCGCTTCCCATCAGGTTGGCCGTGTGCTTGTCTGCCACTTGAGTGGTATACAAAAAAAATAGATTGCATAACATTCGGCACACATGACGTAGGAATGTAAGTACATTCAAAATGGTTGATCGAAATGATCAAACATTTTATTGTTATGTCGCAATCGATATTTATACGGAACTTCTCATTATCTTAACGTATCTGGTGCCATCTCAGTCTCGAGATAAACAGCATCAAACTGATAACAAATGCGTTTCTCACTGTTGGCAGGAATGTAGGTCATTGTACTGTACGAAACTGTAACTTTACTTTGATAAATATTTGAACTAAGATTTGCTTACAAAACACTGTCATACTAAGTATCTATCTACGAGTATACTATTATATAATTGTAAATTAGTTGTGTCTGTACATTGGAGTTATTTTTAAAAAAAAAACTTAGGTTATGTTAAATTAACGATTCTGTACTCATATACATTTTTTTTAATACTCCTCTGTTTGGTCGCGATTGGACGCAAAAAATTCTAGAGTAGGGTAGAGTTGAATAGAGTAGAGTAGGGTAGAGTAGAGTAGAGTAGAGTAGAGTAGAATAGAATAGAACAGAAATATTTATTCACAAGAAACATAGTGTGAAAGATGTTACATTGTTTTTTCCTGATGGCGTGTGCTTCGCCGATCGATCGGCATGCAAAATTTGTCTTAAAATTAATGCAATTTACATACACTTCAAGTAGTAATCATAAAATGTCATACATAATGGTCAACTTGCCTGCTAACTAACGCTTCCATACAAGTCATATAAGCCAAACAAAAAGGGGGTCCCCCTTAGTTAGCGGACCCCAGGTTCTGAGGTGTAAGCTTAGGATGAAACCGGAAGCGACGCTAAGATGATAATAATAATATAAATAAATAAATATTCTAGGATCAATTACACAACGCCATCTAGACTCAAACTAAGCAGAACTAGTCATATGGGTTCTAGAATGCGGATAAACGCTCTATTCCACTTTAATCCACTAAACAAATTCATCGATGGATCAGACTGGAAGTAAAAGTGGAAACAAATCCATCGATGGATTTGTTTAGTGGATTAAAGTGGAATCGAGCGGATAAACATACTTAAATACTTTTTTTTTATAAATACATTATACATAGAAACGCCCAGACCAAAGCAAATGTATATATTTGCGCTGAGCGAGAATCGAACCTGCGACCTCTGATTTAGCAGTCGAACACACTACCGCTATGCCACAGAGGTCGTCGAATACATATTCTACGACACTCTACACAGCGCTTTCTAAACCCAAAGTAAGCCTAGTTTAACTAGCTTGTGTTATGGGTTCTAGAATGCGGATAAATATACTTATATACTTTTTGGCTAGATGTTTTATTTAAATTTTATAGGCTCACAACTTGACCCTTGTCACAGCGTTTTTCGTTACCCTACACAGGCGCTTGATAGTACAGGTGCAGGAGGACAGTGGGCAAGGTATCAAATGCGACATGAACTGGAATGGGGCCTCGCAATCGTAGGGCACTGGCGGCTAGCCAGGATAACCCCATTTTGTCATATTCTCCTTGTAGTTGTGCGTCCTTGATTCTTGAGAGGCTGCTTTTTAGGGATTTTCTTTAGAAAATCCCTATTGCTATCGAGTTGTCGTCGACGTCGTCGTTGCCAATTTTCTGTCACGGTTTTGGGTATGAAGGAGATGACCTATCGAGTTGCTGTTTTCGGTAATAGATTCGTGCTGGGGTGAACCATTGCAAGATAAAAAAAAATCGCAAAAAATCGCAAAAAAAAAAGAAAGTCGGAAATCGAAAATCCCTTGTATTCGGCTGAGCTCGTCTCAGGTATTCAACTTGTTTGCTTATAAGACGATGTTCCACGTGTCGGTTAAGTACTGTTGGCATTTGATTGACTACGCGACAATGAGACAAGGCGTCGCAGATCTGTTGCTAAGCCGAAAAGTGCTGATAACCTTCAATAGTATTATAAATATATATCAAACTTTTGAGCTACACTTTGTCTACAAGATATCAGCATATTATACCACAAAAATTATTATAAACGATAACTGTAAAACAGACTGCGTAATTCACGAGTTTTTGCGATAAAACTAAAGTTTCAACTCTTGTCTTTTAGTAAAAAACCAGTCTTAATCGGCCATTTTATTTTTGTAAATGAGTTCTTGTCAGGTGTCATTGTACTATATAATCTCTGCACGAGGGCATTATAGGTGTATTGTTATAAAGTTTACCGGGGTCAGTTACATCAATACTAACAAGACTGCGAAAATAAATCTACCTATTTCTGTCTGTTTGTTAGTTTCGGCGGCGGTAGCTTAGAGGCCAAGGTACCTGAGGAAGGGTGTTTTTAAATTAAGATTTTTCGAAATTGAGAAGTTCCTGAATTCTGAAAATCATATATGTTAAACTAGGCGATTCAAACTAGTACTTTCGGTTATTAGATACACGATGAATTTTACTTTGCTCGATAGAATTTGCTCTCAAAGATTGGTCTAACCCAAAACGCGTTCCAGTTTTATTTGATTTGTGTTCAGGTTAAAAAAATAAAAATGATACCAAAATGAAGGTCATTGATAGGAGAATGAAAAACGGTTATCAAAATTTCCATAAATTCTGAATTATATCCTGAAAATTCAAAATACCTACGTTTTCTACCTATATGACGCGTTCGGAGAGTCAATCAGTCCCGAGCGGAACGTGTTAGAGGCAGGACGTGTGTCGGTTTGCGGCAGTGAAATCGTATGATTATCGTAAATGCCACATCGCAGAGAACGTGCCAGATGTACAAATCCAATGATAAAAAGTTGAGACTCGAACTTTTGCGAATACGATGCTAGTATTAGTACACTATTTTCTTTAAAGTATAAGTTGTAAAAATAAGTAAGTAGTTACTCCTTGCACAAATATTAAAACTAAGTTATGTTTTGGCATTATAATAGCATTAAATGTCTTATGATATTAGTCGATTCAATACAAGAATTTTTAATGATTGACATTGGTACTAAATAGACGTATATCGAATGGTGGTACTAAATTCTGTGAACGGTACCTTTTTTTTCGTGCGGAAATCCCTTCGGATACCCCCGCCCGCCGGCCAGCGGGGGCGGTTATGTCGGGCTTGGACCAACTAAAACCGCACGCCGTCTCGGGTCTTAAAACGCTGGGGTGTAAGGTTGCCCATAGAGCATATCCCTCGCACCCCGACTGACCCTAGGCCACGGTTTGGGAACCACGGTGTCCCCATCTTGCCCCGGTTTAGGGGTGGCATAGACATACCTATTACCTGAAGAAGAATATAATTTTCGGTGATAAAGCGGTTTCACGTAAGAAAAGCCGCGGGCAGCAGCTAGTAATAGTAATCAATCCTCTACCGTAAATGCAAATGAATCAAAAGACCATCAAATCTTGCGCACACATGATTGCAGGCGCCTGTTTCGTGCAAATAATATGGTGCGAATTTCGTGCAAAAAATACTTACGATTTGCACGCGTGACATGCATGAGAGAATGGGTGGCCTAAAGAGGCCGTCCAATAACGAGGTATATTTTATTTTTATATTATTTTGACACAAGCGACCCGCCCCGGCTTAGCACGGGTGCAAAGCTGATACTAAATATACTAAAGAATGTCTTTATATTCAACGTTCACAGCTTTTTTGTCAAGAGACAATATAAATATGTTATTGGGTAAGGATTAATGCTGTATTGCTAAAAATCACTCCGTAAATAAGCCATTATTTCTCGTAAAAGCAAAAGGATGAAAAATGGTTATTGTGGGTTATCCCTAAGAGATACACCTAAGTCACTGTGGGCTTTTTTGTAGAACTTTTTAAGGTGTACAATACTGTAATACATTATTTTGATCTATCTCATAGGGTTCAGCCAGTGTTTGCAATGTAAGGGCAAACAATTAGTATATTGACGACATCATATTAGATACCTCTAAAATAATTAGTATTTCTCTACTATATTATACATGTATTAAACATATAAACCTTCCTCTTGAATCACTCTATTTTAAAAAAACCGCATTAAAATCCGTAGCGTAGTTTGAAAGATCTAGGCATTCATAGGGACAGACAGACAGCGGTAAGCGACTTAGTTTTATAGTATACTAGCTATTGCCCGCGGCTGTGAATTTCTGATCCCGTTTCCCGCAACTCATGGTCAGTTAAACATCTATCTAAAAAAGATGGCGAACTCCAATTTAGCATTGGAAACAAAATTGGTGTCCTGGGTAGTTAATTACGAATAGACTATCTATTTTGCTATAAATGATGGTTGATTAAAAATTAAAAAAAAAAAACAAAATCCGTCCAAATTAGAACTTGCTGGGTTTGTTGACGACATTTTCCTTGATAACGTAAAATGAATGTATGTAGAACATGATTTTAATCAAATAACTTCTGTATACCGTAAAATAAATGAATTTTATTATTATCATTTAAAAATCGGTTCATAAACTACGGAAATATCGATGAACTTCCAAAAAAAAATAGATATTGACAAACATACAAACCTCTCTTTTTTAATTCAGTTAAAAATAATGTCAGCCCCGTACCGAGGAATAAATCCCAGTATGCCTTACCTTGTCGTACAAGTTGCTGACATCGTTTCACTCCAAAATTTCCAATCATTATGACTTGCAGGTCATCGCATTGAGAAATAATATCATATTAAGTATGTATGCGTGTTAGTTACGTAACCGGTTTGTATAACGAGTTTTCTACATAACGATTATGGTTTTATATTGTATGCGATTATAATTACCTCCGTCTCGGATAAATGCATATCGTTGATCTCATGCGTGAAAGTTTAACAAAAGTGTTTATTGCTTGTTTGCACATCTTATTGCTTCGTTTTGCATGTTAAATTTGAGTGTGAAAGCAAAAAAGAAGATGGCGAGGCACGATTAATAAAAGGGTTGGACCAGACTGGATGAGAACGGCTAAAGGAGAGGAGAATGTAGAATGTCAGGAGAACGCATCTTCATCATAAATTGTTTTTCTTTACATTAATTTGTGAAATGAAATGGTTTTTTTTTATATTTAGGACACGTCAATTTGACTTCACCTCGCTTGATGGTAAGCTGAAGGTAAAGTCTCAGGAAAGAGGGTCACCATTACATACACGTATCATGTTAACAATGGTGGCACTCACCTTGACGGCCTCATCAGAAGAGGATTGTCGTCGCAACACCGCGTGACACCCACCGGTCCCACTAGTGCTGCGACCACAATCCCCCTGCCCGGCTATGCACTTGCTGACCCCTGAACGCAATCAAACCGAAATTGGATTACTTGGAGGGCTTTTCGCAATCGTGCACGGTGGTACCCACCCGGCCGAATTTTGTGACCCGGCTGAATTTTGTCATCAAATTTCTACCACCAGATTACCATCAATTTTTTTTTAATAAATATAAAATACACAGTTTTGGTTTAATTTTTTTACTTATACTGTACTGCACGGCAGTATATTGGCAGATGAAGCTCCCGGTGACATCTAATTAATAATCTCACAATAATAATTTAGATATTATAGCAACAAGCAACTAGTGGTAGTTATGGTTTAATTTTTTCTTTTAAATTATGACACTAAAACATTGAAGTGCACCTATCCATACACACAAACCTATTACTCATAGTGTAAATTTTGGGGGTATATACCCCATACTTAGAACTGAAACTCAAAATTTTTTTTTTCGTCAAACCCATACGTTTGTGGTATCTATGGATAGGTCTTCAAAAATGATATTGAGGTTTCTAATATCATTTTTTTCTAAAATGAATAGTTTGCGCGAGAGACACTTCCAAAGTGGTAAAATGTGTGCCCCCCCCCCCCCTGTAACTTCTAAAATATGTGAATGATAAAACAAAAAAAAATAATATTTGATGTACATTACCATGTAAACTTCCAACGATAATTGGTTTGAACGAGATCTAGTAAGTAGTTTTTTTTTTAATACGTCATAAATCGTAAACTGCAATTTACCTTTCATTCAATCAACTCAAATATAAAAATTAAAAATAAACATTATTCTGTTTACTTTACACAGACTCATCTACGCCCAGGACTACCGACCTCCATGATCGGGGCCTGAGGACGGCAGTTGGCCGACTCGCCGTCCTTACAGAAGCAGGCCGTGGCGGAGGCGTGTCGAGTGTGCCCTACACACGCCTGCCAACTCACCGAAGCGGGATAAAACCCGACCCCACCAGGCGAGGCCGCGAAGGCGGCCAAAGTCCGCCGGCAACCCTGGGGTTATCCTTTCGAGGGCTTACCCGGGGTGCCCGGCAACGGACACTTGGGGAGGACACCGTGCGGTTTTAGTCGAGACACGACATAACCACCCCCGCTGGCCAGCGGGGGGGTATCCGAAGGGATTTCCGCACGTAAAAAAAAAAAAAAAAAAAAAAAAAAAGCATAGCTCACGTGCGAAATGCTAATATATAGGCATAGGCATGTAGATCCAGATATGTGTGCGTGTGTATGTGAGTGTGTGTGTGTGTGTGTGTGTGTGTGTGTGTAGGTGTGAGAGAGAATGTGGGTGTGTGTGTGTGTGTATGTGTGTACAAGAGACAGTAGTAAGAGATGTTATTTGTGAAGCTGAAATTCTTCCTGCCCTTACTCACCCAAGATACAGTGTAACGTGCAACGATTCTATTAAAGCTTCGTTTCCTATTATACGTTTTCTTTTTTCTTTTCATTTTATCAAATATTCACATTCATAGTATTGTGCGCCCAATGACGGAGAATCATGGGCTCAATCAAGATAAAGATTTGATGACTCAAAAAAGACAAGGTGTGGAAGGGTTCATGATGCGTTCAATTGACTGCCGCGTCATCGTCGGCAACACATAACTAGAATGTATCTTTAAAAATCTGAGTAATTCTTTATAATAAACTAGAAAAATATTTTAATTCTTGTAATGTTGTGAGCACATTAGTGATTCAATATTTTTATATATTCATATTGATCAAATTCATTACGAGTTCAATCTGCCGCGCCGTTCTATCCAACTGATTTGCTTTTTTTTAAATTAAAGTTATTGATGCACAGATTGACTAAGGATTATTTAAAACTTCATACCTTGTAGATATTTAGTTTTTATTTGCCATGATGTATTTTTTTATGTACAGTCAACGACAAAAGTAGTTTAATTAATTAAACCTTTCATAAAATAATAAATAAAACATGATATATATTACCTAACTTTGTTCTCTGATAATTATTAAACTATTCATACATTAATTACATAAATATTCCAATATAAATAAAAAACCGGCCATGTGCGAGTCGGACTTGCCCATGAAGGGTTCCGTAGCAGCAAGTAAATTTTTTATATTTGAGTTGATTGAATGAAGAGAAAATGCGATTTACGATTTATGTCGTATTAAAAAAAACTACTTACTAGATCTCGTTCAAACCAATTTTCGGTGGAAGTTTACATGGTAATGTAAATCTTTTATCTATCTCTTATTTTACATACACATTTTACCACTTTGGAAATGAGACACTTCCAAAGTGCGCAAAATATTCAGTTTCGAAAAAAATGCTATTAGAAACCACAATATCATTTCTGAAGACCTATCCATAGATAGGATAGGATTATCATCAAACACGTATGGGTTTGATGAAAAAAAAACTTTTGAGTTTCAGTTCTAAGTATGGGGACCCCCAATTATTTTTTTTTCTATTTTGTGTGAAAATCTTAATGCGGTTCACAGAATATAACTCCTTACCGAGTTTCAACAGCATAGTTCTTATAGTTTCCCAAAAAAAGTGGCTATGACATACGGACGGACAGACAGACAGACTTGACGAATCTATAAGGGTTCCGTTTTTTGCCATTTGGCAACGGAACCCTAAAAAGGTTGTAATATTTAAATGTTTATCAACTTTTGTCGTTGACTACGTGTCACCACTAAGACGTTCGGTGTTAAGCCACTTTACCTGCTGATAGCCTGCTGATACACGGAAGAGACTCTGGCGCAGGCTCTCGTCTCGGGGTTGGAATGTCAGACAGCACTTGCTCCCATAAAAGCCGTATAATCAAAATCAATGGGAGGAGAAGGAGTAAGCAGCCCTCGGGCTCCGAGGTGACGGCTTCTGATGCAATGCCAAAACTATAAAAAAATAAAAAAATCTACATCCTACACAGCGTTTTCTAGACCCAAAGTAAGCATACTTTAACTTGCGGTTATCCTTTCGAGGGCTTACCCGGGGTGCCCGGCAATGGACATTTGGGGAGGACACCGTGTGGTTTTAGTCGGTCCGATTCCGACACGCCCACCCCATCGTCGGCACCGATGGGGTGAAGCAAATAAAAAAACAAAAGCTTGTGTTATGGGTTCCAGAATACGGATAAACATACTTAGATACTTATTTTTTTGGAAATACATACATATTATACATAGAAACACCCAGACCAATGCAAATAGACATATTCAGGCATACAAATATTCGCACTGAGCGGGAATCGAACCTGCGCCCCCAGTCGCAGCAGTCGAATGCACTACCGCCTCGACACAGAGGGCATAACGGATGCACTTCAGAAGTGTGCACTGAAGTTGCATAACCTAATTCCTCCAAGCCCCTCCCATTCTAAAAGCGTCGGTAGCTTAGTGGTTAAGGAGTCGACCTTACGATCGAGAAGTCCCGGGTTCGAATCCTGGCCATTACACTAACGATGTGAACCCACTCCTAACACAAGCAATTTATTGAAATAAAACTATTTTTAACGGATTCTATCGCGATTTATTTGATGTTATTCAAGTCAACATCAATGTGTGACATTCGCGTACAAACTGACGATATCAATAAGCAATTTAGCTTAGCTGGAGGGGTTAGGGGGAATATTAGTAATTTCGGTTACTAATATTCTATTTCAATTAAATTTTTAAGTATTTTGTATGCTTAATTTTTCTAAAGATTTAGATCGGAAAAGTTGAACCCGCGACCAGTCCCTTACAGGGGGAATGCTCTGACCAGCTGAGCTATCTAGACACGTCCCAGACATTCGAAATTCTCCGATACATTACATACGTCTTAAGGCGACGCTGGAGCCATCTACCGTAATTCTTGCGCGTCCCTGTAAGGGACTAGTCGCGGGTTCAAGTCCCGTTCTAGATGTTCTCTTTTTCCGATCTAATATTCTATGTTAAAAAAAAAAAACTAGAACGGCGAGACGTAAGGCGACACTATAACGTTACATGGTGTATATTCCGCTCATACGCATAAGCTGTTCCTTGTCAGAGTCTCTGTTTCTGGGAAGTTATAACCTGGGAGACTTTTTAATAGGGATGTTAACATGGTCGTCAGATTCTGACCAATTCTGCTAGGTCTTAGTTTTTTCTGAAAATAATATATGAATTGAAAAATAAGATATTGCCTAACTAAGCTAAAAATAGAACTTTTCATTATTTTTAGTCCCCAAAATAGTTCGAATTATAAACAATCAAATTAATAGGTCGAGGGTTCAAGTCCCGTCCTAAATGTTCTCTTTTTCCGATCAAAATCTATAGTATACTAATTGCTTAAAAATTTAACTGAATTAATGTGGTGGAGTCATCAAAAAACAATGTTTAAAAAATGATTGTAAAATCATTCATTGTTTCCGTAGTTCGCAAGAATTACGGTAGATGGCTCCAGCGTCGCCCCGAGACGTAAATAATATGTCGGAGAATTTCGAATATCTTGGACGGGTCTAGGTAGCTCAGTTGGTCAGAGCATTCCGCCTGTAAGGGACTGGTCGTGGGTTCAAGTCCCGTCCTAGATGTTCTCTTTTTCCGATCTAAATCTATAGTAAAAGGAGGAATACTAATTGCTTAGAAATTTAATTGAATCAAATTAAGTCAGCATTTTAGATTCCTTGTAAAATTTTAAATGAATTTTATGAAACACTATACGCATATAAACGCAACGTAGACTGAGATAAATATGATATTCTCTTGCACTCCATACATTTGGACTACGCGCTTCTAAGCTGTGACGTCACTACTAGGCACGGTATAAGGAGCCTTTTTGGGTGGGTCGAGAAATTGAATCAGAAAATCAAATATTTATTTTAACTTTTTGAATGAGACTAATAAATAACATAACAAATAACATAACTTCACGCCTGTATCCCCGAAGGGGTAGGCAGAGGTGTATTACACACCCACGATTCGCCAGTTATGTTTAGGTCCCAATGTAATAGGGGGCGAGCCTATTGCCATCTACCGGGCACATTACTAATTAATATATTGTTATATTATATTGTTAATATCATTTAATTGTTTTAAATACTACATTTTTCGACCATAATTTTTTGATCAACGTCCCTATTCTAGAGTGAATAGGTTGCTCCTACGTAAGCGTGCTCCACCATAGACCACTTCATCACTTACCAACAGGTGAAGTAGTGATCAAACGTGAGCCTGTTGTCAATAAAAAAAATTATGAGTAGGTAAATGACTGAAGAATTAAAAATAATTGCAATTCAATTATTGCCGAAAAATATACAACAATTAAACAGGTGTGAATGATTAATAACACACATAACAATACTTATATGTATTTGCTGAAGTATTTGCACTTACTTTCCTCAATGACTAACTAGTGTATGTTTCAAAGGTAGGTAAAAAATTGTATTAGTTAGTGTTATTATTGGTATAGGTCAGCTGGATATTATACCTATTTTCCTACAACACTCGTATTTGCTGCGAGTATCGAACTTGAGCCTAAACAAATCGTCGTGTGTCCAAACTTTGGGTAAATGTGAGACTGCTAAGGCGCTACAAGGAGTTAAAGGCACTGGTCCGAGAGACAACACTTTTAGGTATTAATATATTTGTTATTGATTTTGCTCTTATACCCGGCATAGCCGTTTGTTGGCGGCTGAACTTCTCCGTAACCACACGCGCGATCTTGACCAATTTTAACACGGTGATAGTGTGGACACTGAGGAGTGTTAGCGAGATGGTTCATGTCCGATGTACCATTGAGGAATAATCACCGAAAAACAGTTTCACGAGCGCGCGGCCTTAGCTAAGCGCGCGACCGTAGTAAGATGTCTTATTTTCAAGTAAGAGTCCTGCTCGCTCAGCTCAATTTATTTCAGTCGCACCCTGCACTGAATTCCTAGTTTATTTTCGTAAACACAATTACACACAGTTACATAACAGATAAAATTTCGTTCATTAATTCAACACAATCTACGACTATTAGCATTTTTTTTATATTTGGTTCACGTCAATTTGACTTCACCTCGCCTGATGGTAAGCTGAAGGTAAAGTCTCAGGAAAGAGGGTCACCATTACATACACGTATCATGATAATATATGTTTGGTGGCGCTCAGCTTGACGGCCTCATCAAAAGAGGATTGTCGTCGCAGCACCGCGTGACACCCACCGGTCCCACTAGTGCTGCGACCACAATCTCCCTGCCCGGCTATGCACTTGCTGACCCCTGAACGTAATCAAACCAAAATTGGATTACTATGGAGGGTTTTTTGCAATCGTGCACGGTGGTACCCACCCGGCCGAATTTTGTGACAAATTTGTGTTATCAAATTTCTACCACCTAATGTATCAATAAATAACAGCAATAGTTGGTTTATACAGCTCTTCAGTAGCGACTACCGGCTGACCCTCAATCCCAAGAGGAAAGTACTCTATTCGTCAAAAGCAGGTGTACCTACCGGATTTCAAGTAAGGTTGACTTGGCCCTGAAACTCTTGGTAGAGCCTCATATACCTCAACAATATTAACCATAATCCATACATATCATAAATAAAATAGTAACTCTGTTTCTGTTTGTCTATTAACGCTTTCATGTCTAAACCACTAAACCGATTTTGATGAAATTTAGTACAAAGATAGATTAGAGCTGTGGAAAGGACATAGGCTATGGTGGATCGCGGTATCCATAGGGGCAGAGCTGCGGGCAACAACTAGTTATATAATTGTAAATCCTAAAGAATTTGAAATATTTACCCTAAAACAGTCTTGTGTGTACTCGATCAGCCATGTTGATATTAAAATGGTTCCCACGCCCGCACCGTTTAATGTGAACGCAGTTATATATCTCATGTGACATAATTAAGATATGACTGATATAAAATAAGATTATGTTTATGTTTATGCCTCGTAATTGCGTATTATATCCGTAACAGTCCACATGTCGTTTGGCCAGCGCACGCGCATGCTCGTCTCAAATACGTCATTAGGGTATTGCTTGCTATTTTAACAGGCTTTTAAATTCACCAGTGCCTAACGAAAAACCGCACGCCGTCTCGGGTCTTAAGACGCCGGGGTGTAAGGTTACCCATAGAGCATATCCCTCGCACCCCGACTGACTCTGGGCCATCTCCGGTTTCGAGATGGCCCCCTTCCTTGCTCTCCACTGTGCCATCTGCTAATCAGAGGGACACGTGGAAAGCTTCCGAAAAGCCCTCAACAGGACCGTCCTCGCCTCGGTCGGAGTTGGCCGTAGGCGGCAGCGTCTCTCTCACCCTAGGAGAAAGGCGCTGCCGTCTCCGTTGCCCAGGGTGCACCGCGTGGAGGTCCCCAACCAAGCACCCCACACTAACGAAATACCTATTTGGCCCTTATCAGTCTTTAGTTCCCATGCTGACCTCACCTATAAACCGTACACCTTATTGACGCACGAGACTCCGGCGCAGGCTTTTCTCTCGGGGTTGACGGTCAAACGGCAGCACTGCCGAAAAATTCCACATCAGAGGGAGTTATGGAGTCGCGCTCATAATTGATAAAGTAAAAGAACGTCGCCTACGATGGTATGGACATGTACTCCGCCGCCCTGAAGATCATATGTTACAAGTTGCCCTGAGCATACCCACAAGACCGCGAGGCATGGGAAGACGGCCCGCCACTTGGTTGACGACGGTCCAGAAGGACCTGAAAGAGATAGGAGTAGACAACACCTTAGCCCAAAACCGGGAACAGTGGAAACGGCAGACAAGGAGAGCCGACCCCAGATAATGGGACAAGAAGGCTCCCGAAAAAGTGAAAATAAACAAATAATAAAGCTTGCGTTTGTCCAGAAGTGCGGACCCCTGGTTTCAAAGTGCAAACTTCGGTTGCAACTGCGATTGGCGCTCGGATGATGAAATTGAAAAGGTGACTTTCGTAGCTACCAAATAAAGTGCAATTTTACTTGCGGATGAACAGTCAAGGCATCTTCTTTTGCTTCGATCGTTTAAGAATCAATTAATCGAACAAAGTTTAACAGTTCTAATAGGAGCTCGATATCTGAATGAGGATTGAATAGTCAAATTATTATTTGCGGAAGTTGGTGAAAATTTTAACCTCCGGGCCTTTCCCCAAGTCATTTGGGGTCAGGTTTTCAGTCTATCTACGATGCAGCTGAACTTCGATATTTTCCGTGAAGCACCGCCACTGCCACCGAACCTCCACAACCCGATTGATAGAACATAATGATTGTGTTATAAGTATAAGGAAAGCTATAATGTAAATAAAGAACAAACACCTAAGGAGTTCAAGGTCCCCTATCCCTTCCCCCACAAGTATGAAAGGCATGGAATGAAAGTACGATAGGGATAAATGCGAGAACTAGTATGGTAATAGAGGACAGGAAAGAAAGCGTGAATAACCTTAGATTTAAGAAAGACCAATAAACAATTAACTCAGTAACCTTGAGATTTGAACCCTGAGTGGGTTGCTTTATTGAAAGTAGGCAGACTAGTTAGATACATACACATTAGAAGAGAGTACACGTACCCGCAACCCATTGGCCATATCGAAATTCTGTAGACCAGTTGTCGGACTTTTTAGGGCTGCTGTAAAGACTGCCATAGATATTAGTATGGCAATCGGAACGAATTAACGTGCTCTCCGAGGCATGAAGGGGTTTCGGTGTATCAGAAGAATGGTCACCCTTCCTTAGACTGCCTTGGCTAGTGTTGCCCAAGTCTGCAATGTGTTACCCTACTCTGTTAAATGAAATGATTAAAAAGAAGTCGAAAGGAAACATAATAATAGATGCAGTAAAGGTTATTACGCTCGTATGTTCATCTATAGCGAGCGATGGGTCAGCCGGGGTGCGAGGGATATGCTCTATGGGTAACCTTACACCCCGGCGTCTGAAGACCCGAGACGGCGTGCGGTTTTAGTCGGTGCAAGCCCGACATAACCGCCCCCGCTGGCCGGCGGAGCGGTATCCGAAGGGATTTCCGCACGATAAAAAAAAAAAAAAAAAAGGTAGCGAGGTTTGAATGCCTTAAAGGCACCAGAGGGCAACGCTATTTAGGGGTGTCAAGCAGTCACAGTCAGAATCGGTACATATGCTACGGTTTCACCATCACGAGTCAGAACCGGAGAAGATTTCATCTACTAACTACTTATTTCCACCCTGAGCATCATTCATAATCCTCATAGTGATACAAAATGTCCCAGTGGCATACAAAATTAGCATTTTGGAGTCTGTTGTCCGTTTACTGTCCGCTACTGTTTGATTGGTATGTCGACTTTACGGAAGCCAGTATCGTCTGGCCTCCGTCGTGAGCCTCGTCCGTCAATCAGCTGATGTACCGGCTGGCAGGTGATGTTTTCTTGGCTCCGTAGCTCTTGGAGGGGTCATATACACCCCGGTACAACCCAAGTGTTTGTAACAAGACTTTATGCAACTTGCTCAGTTGATGTTAGTTTGTTAGTGTGGGTTAAATCTTTGAAGCTCAATTAGAACCAGTTCCTGACGTTATATAAGGAATTTTAATTACTGTTGCTTGGTAGAGTCAAGCAAAAGTCATCTTGGCCGTTGCATGAATGGACCGACTCGACCGGGGAAGCACCACCCTCTCACAGAATATCGACGCCAACGTTTGGTGAGTGAGAGTGCCGGAGCCCAAAGTCCTTTCCCGTCCCCTCCCAAACTCCTTTCCCATCCCCTTTCGGGTCGGCAGCTCGAGTGTGACGCCACTGGTGTTGCAACGTCCATAGGCCGCGGTAACCGCTTCCCATCAGGTGGGCCGTGTGCTTGTCTGCCACCTTAGTGGTATAAAAAAAAAAAAAAGTTTATTTGGTATACTTGCGTATCATGACAATGTGATTATATGGTACTAAGAAGCTAGTCTGATGATGGAGTCGGTAGATGTCCATAGGAACTCCTAAACTATACAAGATAAACCAATCGAGTTAAGGCTTGATATCCAGGGTCTGAAGATTGCCAAAAGGAATTCTGAGTTAAACAAGATAAACTCCTTCATGTTTGGGCGCATCTGATTTGTCTGGTTACTATCTTGTTTTAAAAAAGCATTTTTAAATGTTTAATTTAGTTCATTCATCTGTCATGACGACCTGTGGCGTAGCGGTAGAGCATTCGACTGCTAAGTCAGAGGTCGCGGGTTCGATTCTCGCTCACTGCAAATATGTATATTTGCATTGGTCTGGATGTTTCTATGTATAATATGTATTTATTTACAAAAAAAAAGTATGTTTATCCGCATTCTAGAACCCATATGACAATCTTTGCTTAGTTTGGGTCTAGAAGGTCATGTGTAATAATGTCCTAGAATATTTATTATTCATTATTATTATTATTATCTGTGTTTGCAGTCGTCTCAACATTCACTGTCACTCCCCTCCTGGCCATATCATCTTTCACACAGTCTTTCTCATTGACAACCCTACAAGTCGTACGTACTACTTACGCACCCGGTGGTCCTCGGCCTAAGTGACCGCAGCCAATACCTGTAACCTTGTTAATCATAGCCGCGGTACTTCACATTGTACATTTTGAATACATATTTATGCCCTATTGTCCTCCTGCTTTTATTAGTCAGCTTAAAGCTTCTCGAATGTAATGTATTTTCCTCAATAACTGAACTTCAATAGTGCTATTGAAACTCACGTAGTAAAGAAAAAAATCAAATCTATATTGAAACTAGCTGTTGCCTAACAGCAACTGCGCACGGCCATAGCTGCCATCCGGGGCAGGGCTCCTTCAATAAACACCTTTATATTTTAGGAATCACCGACAGCCCTCTCTGCAGAGCCTGCATGAAAGAGGAAGAAACAGCGGCACACGTGGCTCCTACACTGCCCTGTAACCGCCACATACAGGGTAAAGTACTTCGGAAATACAGGTACGCTCCGGGAGATCGCCAGCAGCGTGAATAGCCTGCTGGCGTTCTTCAATGAGTTGGGGTAGATCGAGTGAAATGCCCACCCTCACGCAAAAACCGCGCCTTGTCGTGGAGTTACGGATACCAGCTCGCGAAACCAAGCCTGCAGCTCCGTTCACTGTTCACCTAGGGGTATAAAAATAGCTTACGACCTATTCTCAGACCTATACCAAATATTAGGTCGTTACATAAGAAATTGCCGTTTTTCTTGTAGAAATTGAAGGAAACCCAATTTTCAGTACTAGCATTTTTGCATTTTTTTAGGAATGACAAATCCAAATTTTATGATTTCTTTTTGTGTATGAATGAGACAACATTAAGCTAACAAACAGCAACTTTTATTACATTTTTGAAAAGTGACAGCTGTTAATTAATACGAAATTTATCATCAAAATGGATAGCATTTAGGAAGTATGTACTGTTTTTGAAGATCGAATTAATTTATCAAGCGGCCAATAAAAACAAAATTTAATACGGAGTTGAAAAATCTTGAAATCAAACAAAATATAAATAATGGAAATAGCTATTAAATTACAGGAAGAACATTGTAAGAACATTTCGGCAATTTCATAAGTAATGACCTATTATACAAAAAAATCATAAGAATCGATCAAGCCGCTACGGAGGAGTTCGATAACACACAGTGTGACACGAGATTTTTATATATTAGACGAATCCCTGTTTCCCTTGATCACGGCATAACTTTAGAACTCGATGATGCTTGGGAATGACGTTAACGATTTATTTTTTCTTTTGTTTTAGCTTTCTAATAAAATTTGTAAAATATTCTTACAGAAAAATAAATAAAGAAAATTACCTAATTGAATTAATAGGTAATTCTAGTTTCAGAAAAACTTTAACGGCGAGAATAACTCGCCGAATAAGCAAACTGATATGGTAATGGGCTGACCAAATCTGTCAAAGTCGAATTGGTAAACGATAGGTGGGACGCACAGCCAGGTGGGCGGATGATTGCAGGTAACTTCGATAGACGGGACACGGAAGGCAGAGAACCGAGTGCTGTGGCGTACATTGGGATATGTCCAGCCGTAAACTGCAATAGACTAATAGACTGACTTGAAATAAACAGCTATTTCATATGAACAATTGAAAGAAAGAAAGAAAAATCGCTCAACAACACATGATGACAGGCCAACTTAAAGTACTTAAGGTCTAAATATATTCCTCGTTGCACTAAAAAAGGAGCCAGTTCAGCACAATGCCAGGTACAAGTACCTTTTTTTTTTTTTTTTTTTTTTTTTTTTTTTTTTTCGTGCGGAAATCCCCTCGGATACCCCCCGCCGGCCAGCGGGGGCGGTTATGTCGGGCTTGAACCGACTAAAACCGCACGCCGTCTCGGATCTGCAGACGCCGTACCTTGACATTACTTTGGCAGCTAGCCTGTTGACCACCATCTACTCAACATTAGTAGCTAGTTATTTAAACTGAAGTTCGCTGCAGCGCTGGATCAAACTAAACATTCAAACATGCAGTGCATAATTCTATAGTGTAGTTTTCTCGCGACCATAAAGTGGAAATCGCCGAGATGTATAGTTTTGCACAACACTATAAACGCGTCAACTAAGCCAATATTTCGCCAAACAATGTTTGCTGCAATGCCACTGGTTATTATAAATTCCATTATGCAATTTAATTTTTTTCAATTTTTTTACCTATTGATATCTTAATTTCAATCGCTGTCTAGCGTGTCTTTGAACCGTTTCAAGTAAGTATTTTGGTTACCCCTGTCCTCCTTACATATTGTTTTTATCAATAGCTATTTTCTTTAAATTTTCAAAAAAAAATTGCAATGTGTCAAATCAGTAATAGAAAACAAACGATACCATGTATAGAGTAAACAATCCAATAATAGGCCTGTTACTAATCCGACGTGGATGGATGGTCATACTGGTTTTTTCGTCGACCATTTTTTGTATTCATTTTTTAATATTACCCGTGGGACCGGACTCTGGTCATAAAAATGCAATGCGCGTACGAAGTCGTGAACACAACGAGCTAAGTCGATTAGTGAAGTTTCTACTAAAAGCTTTCACTGTTGGAATTTAAAAGAAATAACTGTCAAAATAAAGTAAACTTTGGATTGCTTGTTATACTGGAGAAAACATCTTTTGAATGTAGAATCGAATTTAGATGTCATCGTCTGATGGCATAATTTTAAACACACATTTTAAATACATAGACTATCAGAGGTATACTTATAATTTGCAAATCATGTGCCTACCTACTTAATTTTCATCTCATCGCTTAATCTGTAATTTCGGTTCCTTGACCGTTTTAATATTCTTCTTAGAGCATTACAAAAAGTTCTCGTGCACAAAAAAATGACGGCTGCGCCTTAGAACTTCACCTGCATAGTTTTTTCACTATTTTAAAATTGCGTTCGTAACATACGCCATCTTGTATCAAGCATATGTCAGTTGACAACATAAAAACTGCAATTATACAATCGAAAACCTGAATTATTAAAACTTCAACCGTTTATAAATACCAGCTAGTTTTTTATTGGTTTCAAATCAGAACAACTTAATTTTCTTAACAGAAAAATAAATAACCCAAGCCGGACTAACGACAGCATTTTTCAATTCTGAGAATCTCCAAACTCGAACATGTCTTGTGCATTACCCCCCTTGGCAAACTATAAAAGACATAAAATACCGAAAGGACTCATTTAAAATTGACTCTTAACGTCAGAAGCTTAATGATTTAAATTGCATGGTTATTGTTGACATAAAATGCAAACCAATTCAATCCTTATGTCAAACGGCAATAGTGAGGTTTCATTATTGAAATGAATATTTAAACTTTTTAAAACCGATCGTAAAAGGAATAGAAGGTAATCTCTAGAAAAGTCAGCGCTACAAAGAATTTTAGGTGTTTTTTTCAAGTCGATAAGGTTCAATATAGTTTTAAATTCAGTTTGTAAGAAGGCATTTCGCGAGAAAGGGATTGAGACTCGGCATCTCTCGCTCGGCTGCAGGTTTGACGGGTTCCGTGTTACTCATTCCTCTCCCCTCGCGACCTCCGCCTGTTTACCCTTCCCTGGCCCGTCTGCGCTGGCGCAGGCTTCGAGGCTACCCGTCTAGGAGCAATTATACGTATTAAAAGCATGTCTACCGAGTACCGACATTTAATGGTGTACGATGAGATTTTTGCGGTTTTCTGACATTTTCATGATTTAAGTAGGCATCCACCCTGTTGCATCATTATTTATAAAAATATGATTAGTAAGTACCTAGGTGCTTGCTTAGGTTGTATGAGATTGGAGGAATTATGGTTTAAGTCACAGTTGCCGGGATTCTTGCTTTGTTCGGCTTTGTTTTAGTTACATTGCAGTGATTAACTGGATCCAAAACTTTCAACCATCAAATTAGGTTTTTCACTTTCAATGTCCTCTATGAATAATATTATTTCTTAGTTTTCAATATGGCAAACGATGACAATGTCAAGAATTCTGCCAATGTCCGATGTGCGGTGGAGATTTTTCATTTGTAGTAAATATAGGTACTTTTAGAGCCGGTAACATTGTACCGGCTCTAAATTATGAGGAAGCACACAACTCAAAGTATATTTTACTGCTGTAAAATATTATAGGCTTTGTAGCCATTGAAATAAGATCGAAAATTAATAAACGCTGCAAAAATCGCAAGTGGCTTCGACTCTCCAGAATTTTATTTACCGTGATAATCAATTTTCGATCTAATTCTATTGATGGTAAAGCCGATAATGATGTTGCCGGGGAAAAAAGCTCAATGCACCGCCACGCCATATTATGTCCGCCTGTCCATATGAAACCAATTGACAATATTGGACTCATTGCGAACTTGTTTCGAGTGAAACATTGAAAAGAATTTTATACAAATACGACATGGATACCATTTCTAAATTAAGTTTGACTAGAAAAGCTAGAACTGTTAAAAGACCCAAAGTTAATTGCGCTGCGAAAGAATTTATACGTACGACTTTTTTTTTTCGATCTTTGGTAAATATATAATGAATGCCAGTGTCAATACATACGACTTATACAATGGCAGAAACTGAAATCGATGACATTCTATCATTGTTTTTTTTTTATGAAAACTACTATCAAAAGAGTCGAACGTATTTACAAAGGAGTATCATGTCATATATTTAATCCAAAATTTTATGAATGTTGCTTTCAAGAAGTATAACTTCTTACGTGCGTACATAAGTACACACAAACGTTTTATTTACATAGGAGTAGATGAACTAAAAGTGAATGTTTAAGTAGTTTTATAATACCCAGAGGACAAAGTTCATATAATTTATGTTTTAACATGGTGATCAAAAGATTAAAGTTTATTAAGCAACTTCTGTCATTGTCTACATACATACCTACAGAGATACTATTCTGTCTATACTTTCTTATTATTATTCAACATCGCCGACTGAGGGTATTTACTATTGGTGTGGCCTTTCCTTAAAATGTCCTCGATCTGATTGACATACTCATATGTACGCCTATCGAACCTTACAGGGTCTCAAAGGGCCCATTTGGAACAAGGGATAAATGTCAGAATTACACGTGATATAATGACCACCAGCCTTTGTGACTTATACGAAGGTGTGAAAGACTCATATCACAAGAATTCTTTTACGGAAATGAGTCAACGCGAAGGATCACCCATTTAATAAATACTTATCGAGATTGATGCCGCGATATATTGCGGTTTGAATGAAATGAAAGGAGGACAAGCAACTGTGTATCCGTGTTCTGGTAAGCTTGAGTAAATATAGACACTGGATATTAGTTACTGATACTAAGTACTGCCAGTGAAAAGTATCTAGTTATATCTTCCTAACTATGAATAGGGCTCGATGGGCTAAGAATAACTGGATCTTCTAACTGGGATCAGTCGTTTTCGATTGCTTATTCACACATATCACTGCTTTAGCATTAATAATTATAATTCCAGCCGACCTCTCAGCCCATATAGAGAGGCTCGGGATTAGTATGGCGGCCGCGATGCAGAAAGCGGTGTTGCTTGATAATGCCCAAACAGTGCGTCGATTCCTCTGCCAATCACCCTGACACAACGGCCGACTGTTGTCCACCCCGCCGGGATTTTCTTACAAGGTAAGTATACTTATTAGTTGCGCGTAAAATATTTATGTAACAAATACGCTCAACGCTCTTTTTCACTTCAAAAATTAGTAAGTAGGTACTTCTTATGCAAGGTCTGTATTAGCAGTTCAAGAGACATTGAAGAAAATCCTTGACAAGTCTATCAAATTAGAACGAAATCGATAGCACTCTTATGGCTCTTATAAAGTTATCTGTTGATAAGATGGAATATCCAGATATTGGCAACGGACACTTCGGCCGTGTGTAACGGCTTTATCAAAGTTGGTTCAAGATCGAGATAATACGATTCTGATAGTCATTTTCGCGGGCGTAGTGCGGTAGGTGCTGTGGACTTTAAACCGCACGCCGTCTCGGGTCTTCAGACGCCGGGGTGTAAGGTTGGCCATAGAGCATATCCCTCGCACCACGACTGACCCTGGGCCATCTCCGGTTTCGAGATGGCCCCCATGCACGTCAGGCATGCGGGCGTTTCGTGCAAATTGTATGTATTTTTTGCACTAAATTCACAACATACTATTTGCCCGCGTGAGGCAGCAAACGGCCTTATGTATGTGTGTTAAAGGATGCGTTACTTAAGTGAAAAATAGTGATATATAAGCATCATATTTTTTTTTGTTATCTGTTGTAGTCTAATTTAAATGTTGGGTGACAACTGATTCGCCTCCGTAAGTCACAAGGGGCGTGAATGAAAAGCAGCGCTACGCACAAGTCTTTCACATGTTGAAAAATAGGTATAGAAGTGCCTACAGCCTATGTGCCATAGTGTTATGAAGATATTCAACATAACGGGCACGCAATTGGTTAGTAATTGATGACTACAATGACGTCACTGTTTTGTGTGACGTGACTCACGTAACCAATCAAGATAAGCGAAATTTTGACAACATTAGTTGCTATTATAAAGAGGATTAAGTCCTAGATGTTCTCTTTTTTCGATCTAAATCTATCGGAAAGTTTTAAGTGCTTTTCCTCTTGTATTTTATTTCATATTCCGTGGACTTGTCCTCATTTTAGTTTAAGATCATTAACGCTAACTTATTTACATACATAGTCACGCCTCTTTCCTAATGGGGAAGGCAGAGACCACATGTTTCCACTTGGTGTGATCCTGGTGGACACCTGCTTCTTCCATAATACTGCTTTCATTTATATTTTTTATTGGTAATTGACTCGCGTCTATCTCACCTGTTGGTAAGTAATGATGTGGTCTAAGGTGGAGCACGCTTGCCTAGAAATAGCCTGTTCAGTCTAGATTTGAAGACTCCCCTGTTATAAATAGATTCTGGAAACACAGACTTAGTTAGGGCATTCCACTCTTTAGCAGTACGCATGATGAATGTATTGCCAACGCTTTGTGCGTATGAGTTGAATATCCACCAAAATATTACATGCTCTCCGGTTCCTGGGTACCCTTGACCTGACCTTTCTTTGAAAGATTTTCGTTCTTTTTTTTACACTGCTTAGGTGACAGACAAGCACACAGGCCACCGGTAAGTAGATACCTCGGCCTATGGACGTGTGCAACACCAGGGGCGACACACTCGCGCTGCCTGTAAAAACCTTCTAATGCCCTTCTTGAAGAACCCCATATTGTAGTCGCTCGGGGAAACCACAGCAGGGAGATCATTCCACAGTTTGAGCATTTCCAGTTGCAACGTGTGAGGATGAATTCTGACGTAAATAAAACACAATACTTATTAATTTTCGAATGCTTTTTTCTAAAGATTTAGATCGGGAAAAGAGAACATCTAGGACGGGACCAACTGAGCCACCTAGACAGTGTCTAGGTGGCTCAGTTGGTCAGAGCATTCCCCCTGTAAGGGACTGGTCGCTTGCTTAAAATTTTTATTGAATTTCAAATGCTTTCTTATGACTATTACTAATAATAAGTAAGTAGAATCCTTATCAACACGATCTAAATTACACGATCTATGAAACAATATCCGATCAAAGTCAACCACACCTTATTCCTACAACGTCAACAATTTACGACAGCTTAATAAAAAAGTTTCGGTGTATCACTGATAACGTAATCTTGTAGCTATCACGTGTGTATCACAATTACTAAGTACACATTTTATTACTGTAATTTTTTAATAGTACTTAGGCACTTCTGTTATAGTAGGGTAACCCGAAAACTGGCGACTATCCGGATTGTCCGGAATAAAATCTATTCGGTATACAGTGCCTAAGTTTCGACCATAGATCATATTAGGAATATGCAAATTCTTCAAATCAAAAGGAGATAACAGATTTCTGTAATTGTTCGTACAGTTTATACTTCATGAATTTTTATTTAACTTTGACATAACAAATATACTTAGAAATTGTGCCTCGTTAGGGCAAAATTTTAACATACACCTTAATCATTTATATCTTGTAAAGTCGAAAACCCCATTAACCCAATTTTGTTATCATTTCCCTTGAAATTATTTGAGTCATCGAAATTCTAGGAAAAAGTCGAATTTCAATAGAAATTCTAAAGAAATTCAGGCGGACTTACTAAGTGGTATTCGGCCTCCAACGTCTGTGAGGTAGAACGTTCTCCACCTACCCGCAACATTGTCGATTTTATTACATTTTCGCTTGCTTACAGCTATAGCACCCACATTTTCCTGCTATTTCTTTTGGCCAACGCCCCTAATAGGGGGGAGCCTATTACCACCAACTAGGTACGTTTCTGACTGCTGAGAACCACCTGCAAACATGAACCTTTTGCTACGTCATTACTATAAAACTGCAATATTGCCTTCAAGTAAAAAGTGTGTTGAGGCAAATTTGATAAATATTATGTGTTCTTAGAAATACAAACCATCGCCGTCTTATTTGCGTAAACATGAATGACGAAGCTTTTTAGTTGTAGCGATATTCGATACCCTACTTCTTAGGAAAGAAACTGATTTAAAAGGCCATAGATGGGTACTACACGGAATATTCATCATCGTCTGCTTTGCATTAGTCCCGGTCGCATCCGAGGTTCTCATCCCGAGGACTCGGAAGTCCAGGGTCCGCTTTCCGACTTTTACAACTTCACGTCGCACGGTATTCGGCATTCATGGTAGTGAAACTATTGGTACTAGTTGAGCTGAGAGAGCGAAGCTCTTATGCGCGGCATAGCCGTTTGTTGGTGGCTGAACTCCTCCGTAACCACTCCCGCGATCTTGACCACATTTACCACGGTGATAGTGTGGACACTGAGGAGTGTTTTGAAGCGAGATGGTTCATGTCCGATGTAACATTGAGGAATAATCACCGAAAAACAGTTTCACGAGCGCGCGGCCTTAGCTAATAAGATGTCTTATTTTCAAGTAAGAGTCCTGCTCGCTCAGCTCAATTTATTTAAGTCGCACCCTGCACTGAATTCCTAGTATTATAAATACGAAAGTTTGGTTAGACTGATATCATCATCAACTTTGCATGGTTCCCGGTTGCACTGAGGCTTTCACTTACGAGCTTGAAGACCGTTTACTCCTTCTCCTCCTTCAGATTTTGTTTGTGCAGCTTCCATGCGTGCGACTACTTTCTGACCTACACATCCTAAAAAGATGGCTTGCACCAAAACCTCGTCCGTCAATCAGTAGGTGTGCCGGCATACAGGTGAGGTTGGCTTGTCTTGGTGGAGCTCCATACATCCCAATTTGCACGTCAATTAATAGGAGGAGATAGGGAAAGGCCCATTACAATTTTGAACTGAACTTAGTGAAAGCGGTAGAAAATCTCAGTGAAACAATACTATTTGCTTATTGTTATATTTCTGGTAATGAAACGCCACAGCTTTGCGGGGCGTCCCCTGCCCCTGTGGCTAGGTTTCGTGTTGCGTGAGCGCTTTTTAGAAGACAATTATTTGAAAAAACAAGTTATTTGTAGTACTCACTCCTGTACATCACTGAAGGTTTAGGTAGAAGGGTGTTTACACCCACATGTCAAGGATCTTTTAGGTTAATTTCTATATACTAATACCCAAACGAGTAACAGTGTATCTGGTTGGAAAAAAAATCCCATAGTGTCCCATGGGTTTTATTTTCAATAGAATGAGAAAATTGAGCTTATGTTGAAAGGACGAAAAACTAGGTTATATCGCTTACCTACCTGCTTAGCAAGAACTCGGATAACCAGCTGCATACAAATATTTATACTGAGCGGAGTGAGAATCAAACCCGCGACCTCTGACTAAGTAGTCGAACGCTTTTCCACTAAGGTCTTCTAGCAAATAACAAAAATAACTCATGTCTACTAGTTGCTTCATGAAAAGGTCTATTGCTGAGTCTTCTATATTTGTTAAGAATAAATTTAGTTACATTTATATAAATTCCAAGAGAATATAAAATTAGGTATATTATGTTCTCTTGGAATTTACATAAACAAGGTAAACAACAATGGACGTGAACCGACCGAATGTGTGTCACGATTGTAATGCCCCACCTCAATTAAATACGCCAATCCGACTAATATTATAAACGCGAAAGTTTGAAAGTATGGATAGTTTGTTTGTTACTCTTTCAAGTAAAAACTACTGAATAGATTTTAATGAAACTTTACAATAATATAACTTATACATCAGAATAACACATAGATATTGTATGAATTGTCCAAAATATGACGATCAGTGTCAAGCAAGTAGGAAAAAATGTACCATCTGCGAGCTACTCTGGCGTGCGCTGCCAAAGCCGCTAGAGTTACACATATGTAATGTATGATGGAAATGTTTATCCTACTAATATTATAAACGCGAAAGTTTGTGAGTATGTATGTATGTTTGTATGTTTGTTGCTCTTTCACGCAAAAACGGCTGAACGCATCTGGCTGAAATTTGGTACAGGGATAGACTATACTCCGGAATAATACATAGGCAACTTTATATCCCGGTAATAGTTTCCCATGGGTAGCGGGAACGGGATCAGAATTCCACGCGGGTGGAGGCGCGGGCAATAGCTAGTAATTTCTTACCAAATACCCTGGTCGGGTAAATTATTATGCAGCTCTTTAAGAAATATCCCGGGTAACAAATACCCTGGTCGGGTAAATTATTATGCAGCTCTTTAAGAAATATCCCGGGTAACAAATACCCTGGTCGGGTAAATTATTATGCAGCTCTTTAAGTAATATGCCGGGTAACAAATACCCTGGTCGGGTAAATTATTATGCAGCTTTTCAAGAAATATCCTGGTTAACAAATACCCTGGTCGGGTAAATTATTATGCAGCTTTTTAAGAAATATCCCGGATAACAAATACCCTGGTTGGGTAAATTATTATGCAGTTTTTTAAGAAATATCCCGGTTAACAAATACCCTGGTCGAGTAAATTATTATGCAGCTTTTTAAGAAATATCCCGGTTAACAAATACCCTGGTCGGGTAAATTATTATGCAGCTTTTTAAGAAATATCCCGGTTAACAAATACCCTGGTCGAGTAAATTATTATGCAGCTTTTTAAGAAATATCCCGGTTAACAAATACCCTGGTCGGGTAAATTACTATGCAGCTTTTTAAGAAATATCCCGGTTAACAAATACCCTGGTCGGGTAAATTATTATCCAGCTTTTTAGGAAATATCCCGGTTAACAAATACCCTGGTCGAGTAAATTATTATGCAGCTTTTTAAGAAATATCCCGGTTAACAAATACCCTGGTCGGGTAAATTATTATGCAGCTCTTCTGTTAAAAGGTGGTCTGTTTTAATACGTAGTCTAAAAAGTGCCCAGTTGACGGTAATTATAAGTATACGTGCGACCAAAAATATAGTTCGCAAACTGATGCAAAAATACAGAGGGACATATAAATTCAGGACAGTCCCATTCAATGGCGGACGTCACGTTACCAATAACAGCGCTGGCACTCCTGCTAATTATTTTATTAAATCATTATGGATATAAATATAGCGATGTATAAAACATTTGGTTGCTTAACAAATCATGAAAATAGGCAAAACAAAAGGTTCTTTATACGTTGTAGTGCTAAAGTAATGGATCATTAATTTTAAATTAAATAATACATAATACTCAAATTTCTGGCTACGTCCCTCAAGGTAATAAACAGTATTAAAAATCGTCATGTGTTCTATGGTTTATTGACTAGTTTGCTACTCAGATAAAGTTTAGGTATCAAGATTTTTTTATAAGAATATTTATTTTTGGCTTCGTTGGCGTTGAATTCTGTTTCCGTTTCCCATGGGCACCTAATCCAGGGATAAAAAAGCGGCCAAGTGCGAGTCGGACTCGCCCATTAAGGGTTCCGTAGCAGCAAGTAACATAATAATGTTTTTTCTTTAATTTTTATATTTGAGTTGATTGAATGAAAGGTAAATTGCCGTTTACGATTTATGACGTATTAAAAAAAGCTACTTACTAGATCTCGCTCAAACCAATTTTCGGTGGAAGTTTACATGGTAACGTACATCATAATTTTTTTTTAGTTTTATCATTCTCTTATTTTAGAAGTTACATGGGGGGGACACACATTTTACCACTTTGGAAGTGTCTCTCGCGCAAAGTATTCAGTTTAGAAAAAAAATGAAATTAGAAACCTCAATATAATTTTGGAAAACCTATCCATGGATACCACACACGTATGGGTTTGATGAAAAAAAAAATTTGAGTTTCAGTTCTAAGTATGGGGACCCCAAAATTTATTGTTTTTTTTTTCTATTTTTGTGTAAAAATCTTAATGCGGTTCACAGAATACATCTACTTACCAAGTTTCAACAGCATAGTTCTTATAGTTTCGGAAAAAAGTGGCTGTGACATACGGACGGACAGACAGACAGACATGACGACTCTATAAGGGTTCCGTTTTTTCCCATTTTTTTCATTTTATTTTTTTTATTTATTTAGGACACGTCAATTTGACTTCACCTCGCCTGATGGTAAGCTGAAGGTAAAGTCTCTGGAAAGAGGGTCACCATTACATACACGTACCATGTTAACAATGGTGGCACTCAGCTTGACGGCCTCATCAGAAGAGGATTGTCGTCGCAGCACCGCGTGACACCTACCGGTCCCACTAGTGCTGCGATCACAATCCCCCTGCCCGGCTATGCACTTGCTGACCCCTGAACGCAATCAAACCGAAATTGGAACCCTAAAAAGTAGCATATGTGTAATTCCAGCCAGATCCGTTCAGCTGTTTTGACGTGATGGAGTAAAAAACATCCATACATTCATACTCGCGTTTATAATATTAGTAAAATGCACATGAATGAAGGTGCTCTCTCCACCTCTATCACAGAATAATGCCTCTATCTAAAATGCACATGAATGAAGGTGCTCTCTCCACCTCTATCACAGAATAATGCCTCTATCTAAAATGCACATGAATGAAGGTGCTCTCTCCACCTCTATCACAGAATAATGCCTCTATCTAAAATGCACATGAATGAAGGTGCTCTCTCCACCTCTATCACAGAATAATGCCTCTATCTAAAATGCACATGAATGAAGGTGCTCTCTCCACCTCTATCACAGAATAATGCCTCTATCTAAAATGCACATGAATGAAGGTGCTCTCTCCACCTCTATCACAGAATAATGCCTCTATCTAAAATGCACATGAATGAAGGTGCTCTCTCCACCTCTATCACAGAATAATGCCTCTATCTAAAATGCACATGAATGAAGGTGCTCTCTCCACCTCTATCACAGAATAATGCCTCTATTTAAAATGCACATGAATGAAGGTGCTCTCTCCACCTCTATCACAGAATAATGCCTCTATCTAAAATGCACATGAATGAAGGTGCTCTCTCCACCTCTATCACAGAATAATGCCTCTATCTAAAATGCACATGAATGAAGGTGCTCTCTCCACCTCTATCACAGAATAATGCCTCTATCTAAATTTGCGCATTTATGAATACAATAGCATCAAACATCCTACTGAAAAAAATAAACCTCAACCAACCTTAGGATATCCAGCAAGACCTCCAATTTCCCAACTCGTAATGGTAAAATTCTGTAATGTTCTGTGAATCTGGCACCACATTTTTGCGCCATTTGCCTGGTATTTGGGGAAAACCTAAAAAATAATTACTGAGTCAACGGTAGAAAAATTGTAATAATAACAAATTCAGATGTTAATGTTTCGCTTATAAGTATGTTGACGTTATAATTATGTAAGATTAGTTAAACCTGTTTTTGAAGTGAAACTTCTTTAGAATCGTTGTGATTTCAAAGTCGATGGGTTAAAAAACGGGAAATCTGAAAACGAGAACGAGTAAAAAGGGTAAATGTGGCAAGGGTAAAAAGGGGAAAAGAGGCAAGGTTAATTTTTTTAATTTGAATTTCTAACCAGCTGTTTCCCGCGACTTCGTACGCGTTAAGTTCCTAATAGATCAAGGTATGTTTATTACTACTGTCTCGATACTAATACGTAAGTATTAAGTTATTTTATTAAACGGGCCGGATGAGGTGATGCTGTGCACTCGTTTTACACTGACAATTCTTTCGAAATAGAGAAATATGTGACATCGAAATCAATTCTGCCCGATTCCTTAATATAATAGCGTGATGATATTCATTAAAAAATGTTTATGTGTCTCTAATCAACTATGTTTTAGACTACTTTTTAGGTTATATAAACTATTTTTTAGGTTAGTGGGTAACTCTGTGGAGTTTCGAGATTTTTCATTTTACTGCTCATTACCTGTAAGGTATAGCGTGATGAGTTATAGTCCGGATTTTGACCATGTCTGAGTTCGGCTAAACTACAAGCGACTACAATATAGGGTTCTTCAAGGGCATTTTTTTTTATACCACTAAGGTGGCAGACAAGCACACGGCCCACCTGATGGGAATCGGTTACCGCGGCATATGGACGTGTGCAACACCAGTGGAGTCACACTCGCGCTGCCGACCCTGTAAAGGAAAGGGGATGGGAAAGGAGTTTGGGAGGGGATGGGAAAGGAGTTTGGGCTCCGGCACTCTCACTCACCAAACGGAACGCAACAGTTTCAATACTGTTACTTGGCGTCGATATTCTGTGAGAGGGTGGTGCTTCCCCGGTCGAGTCGGCCCATTCATGCAACGGCCAAAAGGCATTAGAAGGTTTTTACAGGGTCGGCAGCGCGAGTGTGACGCCGCTGGTGTTGCACACGTCCATAGGCCACGGTAACCGCTTCCCATCAGGTGGACCGTGAGCTTGTCTGCCACCTGAGTGGTAAAAAAAAAATCTACCTAGTAATATTAAAGGTGTCATCAATAATAGTTAAGACCGATTTTGCTCTACTGCTCCTATCATACCTATAATAGCGTGATGATATATTGCTCAGTTTATGACCATGCCCTAGAAGAATGTTCATGCAAAATTTCAGCCAAATCTGTTCGCCGTTTTTCAAGTCATGCTCGGACATCGTTGTCTGTTTGTCTGTTCGTTCGCGATGGACGCAAAAACTACTGAACGGATTTCGATGCAGTTTTTTCGATTAAAAAAGTTTCAACGAGACTTAAAATCTGTGATAATGTTTGATTGCAATTGGTTAAGTAGAACCGGAGATATGAACAAAAAATAATAACCGATCTCCACGCGGGCGGAGCCGCGGGCATCATATATATTAGCGATTAGATAACACCAGGAAATGAACTTCGGACACTCGTGACGTATGTGCGCGTCGAACAACTCATTCATTCATTATTATTTTCTATTATCCTATGAATGAATCAGACCCCGATATTTATAGCTAAATAAACAAAATATTAAATATTGTACGACAAAGTACACAACGCCATCTAGACCCAAACTAAGCAGAGCTTGTCATATGGGTTCTAGAATGCGGATAAACATACTTAAATACTTTTTTTTTGTAAATAAATACATATTATACATAGAAACACCCAGACCAATGCAAATTGGCAATTTTAAAAAATATTCTTTAAAAAAAAGAAAAAATATATATATATATATACATATTTGCACTGAGCGGGAATCGAACCCGCGACCTTTGGCTTAGCAGTCGAATGCACTACCGCTACGCCACAGAGGTCGTCGAGCTATACATATTCAAAAATGATTATGACATAAGCGGGTTTTCCTGCCAAATTCGAACCGCCCGGGACTACCGACATCCATGATCGGGGCCTGAGGATGGCAATTGGCCGACTCGCCGTCCTTACAGAAGCAGGCAGGTGTGTGTCACGCCCCCGCCACGGAGGCGTGACACACACCTGCGAACTCACCGAAGCGGGATAAAACCCGACCCCACCAGGCGAGGCCGCGGTGGCGGCCAAAGTCCGCCGGCAACCCTGGGGTTATCCTTTCGAGGGCTTACCCGGGGTGCCCGGCAACGGACACTTGGGGAGGACACCGTGAGGTTTTAGTCGATAGTGTCGATACACGACATAACCATCCCCGCTGGCCGGCGGGGGGGGGGGGGGTATCCGAAGGGATTTCCGCACGTAGAAAAAAAAAACCCGACGATAGACCGTATCTTTCATGACTAAGGCAGAAATTTAGTGTAGAACAGGGTCGGCAGACCCCGGGTGGCTGTCCACAAGCAAGGGACAGTACCTTCTTCTTACTGTCACGGGACCTTTACGCAGGGCGTGAAAAAGCATCCGATAAGGCCGTCAAGCTAAGGGCCAACATTGCAGCATTTTCGGTATCTGTAATGGTGGTCCTCATTCCTGAGACTTTACCTTCAGCTTACCATCATGCGAGGTGAAGTCATATAGAGGTGAAAATAATAAAAAACAATCTAATAATAAGACCGATATCAGTTCCTTAGCTATGCGTTTCAGTCCCCTCCTGATGTGGAGGGTTGTATATACAGAAGGGGGGGGGGGCTCACCCTCATCCCCTTAGCGCTTTCCCGGTTGCACCCGAGGCTTGATAGCCTGGGTCCGAATACTATTCCTCCGCTGGTTTGGCTCATACGGCTTTTATGGGAGCGACAGTCATCTGACCTAAAAACCCCGAGAGGAAATCCTGCACCAGAGACTCCTCCGTCAATCAGAAGGTGTACCGGCTTGAAGGTGAGGTTTACTTGGACCCAATGGACCCGGTGGCGACTCATACTCACAAAATAGTTCTATTACCCTTTGGTTATCCTTTCGAGGGCTTACCCGGGGTGCCCGGCAACGGACACTTGGGGAGGACACCGTGCGGTTTTTGTCGGTTCTGCCCGGTTTTTCGTAGCCTTCTTCCCCAGTCGAACTTGCAGATGAGATTGGGTACACCCCAGATGGGCAGTACCACCTAATTAAGCTGAGAGAGAGACGAAGTCCAGCGAAAAGCTCTCTATACTCCACTCGGTGTATTTCGGTTGTGACGCTACTCCTCCTAAACTAATCGACCCATTTTGACGAAACTTGGCATGTAAATACAGCTTGATACCCGGAAGGTTTACAAAAATTAAATTGATAAGTAATCGAACATACCATGGAGGAATAATCACCCTTAAAAAATTTCTAAATCTGATTTCTCCAAAATGATTAATGTTGAGACCACGATTTTGGCGCCAAAATGTGTAACTTAACTATTGGCTTAAGCCAGAAAATTGAAAATCGGTCTAGTAACGGAGGAATAATCACCGAAAAAAAACAATTCAGTGGTATTCAATTTAAAATGAAATTGCACGAAAATTGTAGGTTATCTAGTGCACTCTCGGCTCAACATTGCAGCAGCAGAATGCATTGCGCCCCTACTTTATATTCTTTGGGCGTAAGTATATGTACCACAATGGAGCTGGTGCACATTCGAACGTTAACAAGAGAGTTTATATTACATTAATCTCGAGCTACATGTTTTAAAGAAATGTTATGAAAACATTCACTGTTTTGCCGCTGAAGTTTCTTAACGTATACCATTTCTTGCATTCTATAACACGTTCTGAATTTGCTGAAGACCACATACATACTAGTAATAATATTGTTAGGAGCACAGACTAAATATACTTATAGAGAGATGAAAATGTATGTGTAAAATGTATCCACATCGCATGATAGGGCTCCTACGAAGTATGTATCCTGTTATGATATATGTCATGTATTTACAAAAAAAAATGTATTTAAGTATGTTTTTCCGCAATCTAGAACCTATAACACTAGCTTTAAGCAATGCTTACTTTAAGTCTAGATAGCGTTGTGTAAAATGTCTTCGAATACTTATTTATTTTTCCGTCAAAAGTGATAGGTCTGGAATGGCTCTGCACAGTACTTATTAGATGCTCTCGGCAGGTTGCAGCGTTGACGTGCAGTCTTCATTATAGGGAGTCCTGAGGTCATCGCCACCGTCGAGAGTTTGCAGTAGCGTAGACGGCGTTAGCAGTATTTTATCGCCTCTACCATAGCGAGTGCTACGATGAATTTGTGGCGATACCACATATACCCAGCGCCATCTAGCGACAACAAGGTGAACTACTTGGATACTACTACATCAATACCAACCCTGAATCGCGAAAGTGAAGTTCGCGCGCTATTATAGCATATATACAACATCCCAACGACAACCGTTGGGCCGCGGCCCGCCAGGCGTGATCACCTTGCCTGGTCGGAGCTCCTCCCTTTGTGTTGGAGGAACATCACACCACGTTCCTCCACAAATTCTTCCAATAAGTCCCAATCTCTCTTTGGTGTCATCCTCACACGGTGCAAATAATTCCATCTTCTTGATGGAATTGCTTGCACCGTGTGAGCGGTTCGGTGCTTTTATTCTTTGCTGCATCATAAAGACTTGGAATTCTTTACCAGCACAAGTGTCTCCTTCTCCCCTTCGGGGCGTGAAAACGCAAACTGATGAAGCCGTCAAGCTGAGCGCCAACATTGTAGCATTATCAGTGACTGTAATGGTGACCCTCATTCCTGAGATTATACCTAAAAAAACAAGGACGTTTTACTTTAAGCCAATCCTGACTAGCTTTATGATTTATCGTTCAGGTAAACCAAGAAATAATAACAGTAAAACAAAAATAACATTGTCATTGTCGCGTTGAATAACAGCCATTTCGCATGACAATCGGTGAGCGGTGAGCCTTCTGAGAACGTAACCGGTTGGCAATGATGATGAGTATTCTATTATGCAGTAGCCGATGCCGGCGTCTCCACCCGCGCATACGTTTGTTTTCGCTACTTTTGGTTCCGGTTCTAATAACCGATTGTAATCAAAAATTCGGCAGATTTTAGGTCTGACCAACACCTCTCTTATAATCCGCATCAAAATCCGTTCAGCAGATTTTGCGTCCATCGCGAACTAACACAAGAATTCCAAAAAAAAAAGTTTTTGTGTTCAGAATCCTTCATTTAACATAACCCAATTTTTTTTAAATGTCTCCAATATACAGCTTTTTTTTTTACGTGCGGAAATACCTTCGGTTACCCCCCCGCCGGCCAGCGGGGGTGGTTATGTCGTGTCTCGACTAAACCCGCACGGTGTCCTCCCCAAGTGTCCGTTGCCCTTGCCGGGCACCCCGGGTAAGCCCTCGAAAGGATAACCCCAGGGTTGCCGGCGGACTTTGGCCGCCACCGCGGCCTCGCCTGCTGGTGGGGTCGGGTTTTATCCCGCTTCGGTGAGTGTGTAGGGCACTCGTTGGAGACCATGGTGAGGGCCGTGGTCTCCGACGGGAGCAAGTGGCACGCCGCCGCCTCCAATGAACAGCTAATTTACCATTTTATAATTATTGTTTATTGGTTTAGAATGAATAGACCTGCCGGCAGCAACAGTCGATACGATATCAGCCACTGTAAACGATTAGGTAACTCTCGTACCTATATATATTGCTAACCACAGTTTTTTTTTTTTTATATTTAGGACACGTCAATTTGACTTGACCTCGCCTGATGGTAAGCTGAAGGTAAAGTCTCAGGAAAGAGTGTCACCCTTACATAGGTACATGTTCCATGTTAACAATGGTGGCACTCAGCTTGACGGCCTCATCAGAAGATGATTGTCGTCGCAGCACCGCGTGACACCCACCGGTGCCACTAGTGCTGCGACCACAATCTCCCTGCCCGGCTATGCACTTGCTGAACCCTGAACGTAATCAAACCAAAATTGGATTACTATGGAGGGTTTTTCGCAATCGTGCACGGTGGTACCCACCCGGCCGAATTTTGTGACAAATTTGTGTCATCAAATTTCTACCACCAGTAAATAATCGTGAATAAGTTGATAAGTCGTCATGCATGTAATTTTTTTTTGTGAAAATAGCATCTGGGTATGCCTCATCTATATAGTGAAATAAAAAAATATATTAAAAAATACAATAACCCGACTGCTACTAAAAGACCAAAACAAGTTTGATAGCAGGCGGTACCCATTTGCAAATCATGAATCGAAAATAATTAAAGGGTTCCCGCCTGCTATCGAACTTTTTTTGGTCTTTTTAACAGCAGCCGGTTTTTTTTATTTTTTTTTAGCTTTTTAGTTTCAAGCTTGCAAGAGAAACTAATCTAGCAATCACAACACAAACGAAAACTGGACTAAGTACAGTGCTCCCGCTTGTAAGGTTAAGGACCTTCAATTTATCATTGCTCATTCCAAGCTCCATTAAAACATATAAGTAGCATATGCTTTTTAAATCAACTCTTAAAGCTCTTTATTTGGATACCCTACTCGATAAGTTTGAGTGAAAATATTTTTGACGACATACATTTTAGCGCTGGATGGATTTTTCCATTTTATAGTTTTCGTTCACAATGTATGTACTCTATGACACTCGGAAGATGAATCCCTTTCATTTGAGACCTCATTCGTAAAGCGGTTTGGAAGATATGAGGTAATAAAGAATATAACATGCATACAAGATACGCGCGTAAAACATAACACTTCCTTGGCGGTAGGATAAAAACAAATAAGTCGATAAGTTCATAATTTTCGGCGAACGGCACTTGTGAATACTTGAACAGCCATTTTTAAATATCTTGAGTTAATATACCTACTATATAGACGCGAAGTCTCCAGTGTCTCCACATACATCGCCCGAGTCGGCTATTAGATCATCAGTGATGTGTAATCGGCTAGTGGTATGTAAATTATAATGACAGTTTTTGCAGTGAGTCTGCCTCGTAGAGCCAACTAAACCGTCAGTCCTGGGTGCCTTACGAACACCAACTACATTCGTTACGGGTAATTGGAGCCCTAAAAAGTCCTGACAGCTATGTTTAACTACAGACCTTCGATATATCCAGTGGGTTGTGGAGGTCAATGGCAGCCGCTTCACAGAAAATATTGGAGTAAGACCGCTTCGTGTTTAAACTTATAGCCGACCGCTAGTGAGTTGGGAATAGGCTCGGTGGATAATTATTTTTTTAAATCGAGTATATGACACTGGAATTCTAACATACTTGCACTAATCGTATCATCATCATCCCTGCATTAATTACGGTTGCGTCATTTTCGAGTCTGGGGTTCACTTTTCTACTTTATGACCCCTAACCTTGCAAGCCTTCACCAGCGACAGAGTTTCGTCCGTCAATCAGCAGGTAAACCGGCTTACAGGTGAACCGGCTTGCAGGTGTGGTTGGCTTGGGCCCGAAAATCATGGTGGGGCCACATATAGCCCTACATTTCGCACAGTCAATTGGCGCTGGCACACCTCTAGAAATAAGTATCTATGTTGCCAACATATAAATTTGAAGAACTAAGATATCTTTAAATTAAGAACGTGATCGGTACGATTATCAGGTTTTATATATCAATGGCGACAACTTTATACCTGGATTATGCAATCAAGAGTTGTAAATGACAAGCATTTGATAAAAAATTGACGGTGGCTTTGATGGATGAGATTGAAAAAGAAAAAATAGTTTCTATTTGTTAGGAAGTGTCCTTGGTTAACATCTATTTCTTGTCTATGAATACAGGACTGCTGATAGTAAAGTAAGTGATGAAGATAAATGAATCAAAGAGCAATGATAAAAAAAAATAAAAAAATAAAAAAGGTATGAATTAAATAATAAAAATGGTGCGAAGTTCTTGGAATAGAGTTTCGATAGTGTGAAAAACAATCACTTCTGTGGTATGTATAACTTCTACTGAACTGGCTGTACGGTACAAGACATTTGGTATCAATTTAAGACCACTACTTGACAATGCGTGACTTTTTGTAGCTACACATACATACTACAAAAAGACGCGCTATGACTTTACACATAGGTTGCAAAATTGATTAACTCATTTATCTAGTCTGCGTCCCGTTCCAAATGCGAAATTCAAAATTCGTGCCCGCCTCACCCAAGAACCGTGACACAACTTGTTCAAAAGGGATTTTGCACACAACGTTTTTTTACGAGCTGATGATGCGCGTTGAACGCAATCATTACGCACAAAAAAACCAAGCCCGTTGGTCTATACTACGTGTAACTACTATCTACTAATATGTGTTGTGAACGCGCAGGGAACGTTCTTATCGAAAAATAATTAATAAAAACTTTTAAACAACAAGCTTTTATTTTATTTTTTAATTGTATTTAAACGAAACTAATGATTTTATGCAAGCTCGCCGTCCTTACAGAAACAGGCCGTGGCGGTGGTATGTCGACACACGCCTGCCTACTCACCGACGGCGACGCGGGATAAAACCCGACCCCACCAGGCGAGGCCGCGCTGGTGGCCAACCCTGGGGTTATCCTTTCGAGGGCTTACCCGGGGTGCCCGGCAATTTACACATAGGCAGGACACCGTGCGGGCTTAGTCGATGCACGACATAACCGCCCCCGCTGGCCGGGGAGGGGGGGGGGGTATCCGAAGGGATTTCTGTACGATGCACGTAAAAAGAAAAAAAAAAGGGTTTCAGCTGATTTCAAAGCTTGTATCGCGCAAGTTTTTTCTCTGTGTTATGAGGAAATATCAGCAGAGAAACCCTTGCATAAAATCATTGTTACGTTTAAGTACAACTATTTTTTAAATAAAGCTTCTTTTTATTTTCTATTAGTTATTTTATTTTTAACTTTTTAGTTTTAGTAATGTCATGTAGCACCAGAGTGCTTGCCAAGTACAATCAGAGAAGCTCTACACAACGAGTCTATCTTGTTTAGTTCCAGACCACCTACCGTCTCCATCTTCAGACCTTGGACATCATGTAGCACCAGAGTATTTACCAAGTCAAAACAAGTCAGCCCAAACTCGATAGGTTTATCTTGTTGAGATTAGGAGTTCCTATGGCCACCTTCCTAGAATATCAGCAACCCTTGAATAGCACGTGACACCAGAGAGTTTGTCAAGACAAAACTTATGACCCCAAACTCGATAGGTTTAACTTGGTTAGATTAGCAGTTCCTATGGGCACTTTCCTACTCCACCATCAGACCCTGAATAACATTATAACACCGGAGAGTTTGTCAAAACAAAACGAAAGGATATTTATCTGTAAATTTATCACGCTTATCAACATTTTTGTATCCTGCATAAAACTCCTGAAACAAAAGTCCATAATTACAGCTTAAAGTTTAATCATAAATTAAACAAATAACATGACTTAAGAGGTAAACAATGAACACTTCAACAATACATATATACGAAAAACAAAACACATAATATTAACAATTACTGAAATTCACAATTTGAGATAGATACCTAGTAAAACTGCAATTATTTTACAACTCAACTTACAATTATTTTCGATAAAGCACAAAATCGATGGCAATGCTTTCAAAACAGCTTATTATTGGTCAAAGAAACGAAATAGAGCCCACAGTAACGTACCACGGGTCCTAGACAGTTTCCCAATTATTAAAAAAACTACCCGTAGTTTTTAAAAAGAACGCTCATTAAAAGTATCGTTCAAAGGAAATGGTAAAGAACTTAAGGGATTTATTTGAGCTCCGGTATTGAATACAGCTGTCAAAGATGAAAACTAGCCCTAAGAGTGCAAATAATAATACTATTACAGTACAAATTTTCCCTGCTCATCAGATGGGCAAGTGAAATCTTTTCTGAGATTTGATTAGAGGAGTAATCCCAATAATGTAAAAGCTGCAGTAATGTAGTACAACAGAGTTGGATATTATTGGATACCTTTAACATGTTTATGTTTATCATGATATGCTATTAGTTGGCCTCGTAATGTTTTATAAACCTTGCAGAAGGATCAGTAATACCATGAACCCATTTAGGCATCCAAAAGTAAGGAGTGAAGATATGCTGTCCTGGATAGGTCTTCTCGAACACATATCGATAATATCTCGACTCTGCTGTCGTTGGTTGTAAACCAGCGTATACGACACTCATATAAATATATAAATACTCATACTCAATAAACTTTTAATATTGTTCTAAAGGCATACATTACCCAAAGAGTAAGACGCTATTGTGCGTAAGTACAATTTGGGCCACTTTGGCGCATTTCGACATGCAGTGCACGTACGGAGCGCGTTTTTTACGAATATGCGCTTAACATTCAGTCAAAGATAGTTCTGTGATGTTCACAAAGGCGCTCTAACGGTGTGTATGCTAACAACACGTTTCTGGGTGAACACAAGCCGGTATAACTTGACTATGCTAATAAGTTGGTTTATATTTGTAGTTCCACGTTCCATACTTAAATAATAAATGCGAAGGTAACTCTGTCTGTCTTTCTGTCTGTTACCTATTCACATCTAGACAGGACCCTTATTCTATTTGACCATAAGTTACTTGCCACGCTACTGTGTGATTTGCCTAAACCCGAACGTAATTTCCCACCGTATCCGTGTATCGGAAGTAAAATAATAAATTCTGAGTGCCATACGATTCAGTACTATCGGTATCAGTAATTATCGATTTTCTAAGAGCGATATTTCTCACGGTTTACATTTTTTTAGTTACATTTTGAGTAGGTATAATGCAAAAGGAAATAATCGTAATTGGTTCCTACATCAATATATGGACTTGTTTTTTCATGAATATTGCATCCAAACTCTTTGTTGAATTTCATATAATTTCTGAACGCAAATGTGGTGACGTTATCAATTATCATTTTTAACATTTGACAACATCGTTGTTTTGCTTATAGTGCAGGCGCTATAGGTGAAAGTTTTGGTGCCAACGCGAGAAAAGACATATCGAGGCAGTGTTTCATTTTCTAAAATTTGTGTAATTTCGAGTTGTTATGTGTAAAAATGGTGGGTTTTTAGACAACGTCTTCGACAACATGCACAAGTGTAGGAGAGTGGGATATTTACCGTGAATTGTGATTTTCCGTGTTGTTCTTGATTTCAATTACTTGACACTGGCATTCATTACATATTTGCCAAAGGAAATAAAAAAAGGTATTTGAGTATGTAAGTGCATATGTAAGTATTTAACTTGAATAAATTTAAAGTAGTAGAAATTAGAAATAGTAGCTAAGCTTTTTGGAAAAAAAAATTGTAGGTAGTGTGCGGTTTTAGTCGGTTCGAGCCCGACATAACCGCCTAACCGCCCCCGCTGGCACGCGGGGGGTATCCGAAGGAATTTCCGCACGAAAAAAAAAAAAAAAAAAAGATAGCGATTTCTTTATTTTATTCTTTAGGTTTTGACATAACAAATAAGTGATCATCTTTGGAATCGAAATCCATGGTCAGCTAACAGGCTTGATTCCTGGCTAGGAATATTGATTTTCCAAAATCCAAATGATGCTGTTTTAGTTGACATTAAAATTGGGCTCGATAGGAATCAAACCCGTTGATTTTGAAAATAAAAACAAACCCTGTGTTATTACACCATTTGGTAGTGACGCTGATAAGCAACGAATTCTGGAAAGCAACAATAAACGGTAAACTTAAGGAAACATCTCATTTTCAACAAAATACTTTTTGGGAGCTTCTAGGGTTAACGTTACGGCCGATGGAACGTAGCTACCAATGTCCATAATGAATTTTAACAATATTTTCTAACACATTAGTAAAAATCAGTACTCTTCGTACTATCTTTTCCTACCTTTAGCACTTGATTACTGACAAATAGCCGCCAAGATAAGCTAGCAGGTATGTATACACTCATGGTAGTTTTTTCGTGCGGAAATCCTTTCGTATACCCCCTCCCCCCCCGCCGGCCAGCGGGGGCGGTTATGTCGGACTTGAACCGACTAAAACCGCTCGCCGTCTCGGGTCTAAAGACGCCGGGGTGTAAGGTTGCCCATAGAGCATATCCCTCGCATCCCGGCTGACCCTGGGCCATCTCCGGTTTCGAGATGACCCCCTCGGGGGTAGGTACATATCTACACTACATTGTCCCATGCATTTTATCCTTGTAAAAATAAGGGAGTTCTGGTGAGCCCGGGATCTTACTTAAAAATATTCAAGACATTCTCACCTTCCGTCAGGTCGGAGTCGCCCATGAAGGGTTCCGTAGCAGCAAGAAATTTTTTTGTATGTGAGTTGATTGAATGAAAGCTAAATTGCGGTTTACGATTAAAAACAAACTACTTTTATGTGAAAGTTTACATGGTAATTGTACATTATATTTTTTTAGTTTTATCATTCTCTTATTTTAGAAGTTACAGGGGGACACATTTTACTACCTTGGAAGTGTCTCTCGCGGAAACTATTCAGTTTAGAAAAAAATGATATTAGACACCTCAATATCATTTTTGGAGACCTATCCATAGATATTCATAGCCAGGTCTGGGTTTGATGAAAAATAAATTTTTGAGTTTCAGTTCTAAGTATACCCCCAAAATTTATTGTTTTTTTTGTCTATTTTTGTCTGAAAATCTTAATGCGTTTTACAGAATACATCTACTTACCAAGTTTCAACAGCATAGTTCTTATACTTTAGTTTAGGAAAAAAGGCTGTGACATACGGACGGACAGACAGGCAGACATGACGAATCTATAAGGGTTCCGTTTTTAGTCATTTGGCTACGGAACTCTAAAAAGGAATACATCAATCATAAGATTTTCACACAATAATAGAAAAAAAACAATAAATTTTGGGGGCTCTCCATACTTAGAACTGAAACTCAACTTTTTTTTTTCATCTAACCCATACGTGTGAGGTGTATGGATAGGTCTTCCAAAATGATATTGGGGTTTTTAATATAATTTTTCTCTAAACTGAATAGTTTGCGCGAGAGATACTTCCAAAGTGGTAAAATGTGTGCCCCCCCCCCCTGTAACTTCCAAAATAAGATAATGACAAAACTAAAAAAAATATATGATGTACATTACCATGTAAACTTCCACCGAAAATTGCTTTGAACAAGATCTAGTAAGTAGTTTTTTTTAATAGATACGTCATAAATCGTAAAACGTAATTTACCTTTCATTCAATCAACTCAAATAAAGCATTATTATGTTACTTACTGCTACGGAACCCTTCATGGGCGAGTCCGACTCGCACTTAGCCGCTTTTTTTTCGTACGGAAATTCCTTCGGATCCCCCCCCGCCTGGAAGCGGGGGCGGTTATGTCGGGCTTGAACCGACTAAAACCGCACGCCGTCTCGGGTCTACAGCCGGGGTGTAAGGTTGCCCTTAGAGCATATCCCTCGCACCCCGACTGACTACATTAGTACCTTTTTTTTTTTTTTCGTGCGGAAATCCCTTCGGATACCCCCCCGCCGGCCAGCGGGGGCGGTTATGTCGGGCTTGAACCGACTAAAACCGCACGCCGTCTCGGGTCTACAGACGCCGGGGTGTAAGGTTGCCCATAGAGCATATCCCTCGCACCCCGACTGACCCTGGGCCATCTCCGGTTTCGAGATGGCCCCCTCGGGTTGAACCACGGTGTCCCCGTCTTGCCCCGGTTTGGGGGAGGGGCGCTAGTCGCCCCACCGTCCCCGCCTGCGTCTGCTGGGGTGACAGGCGGCCTCACCTGCCACCCCCAGGCCTGCGCTCATGGAGGACGGAGGTCGTTGAGCGACCTCCGGCGCCTGAGTCACCTGCGACGCGCGGCGAGCATGTTGCGGGCTCGGCGGGCTGGGAGATTTCTGAACCTCTCCCGGGCGCGCTCCGCCATCTCCTTCGCGAGCATCACATGCTCGCAGAAGGAGGTGGCGGCGGCCCACGCGCTCACGCTCCGCACCATTGCCGCAATCATGCTGCCGAGCGAGAGGACTCCCACCCCGATGGCTGCCACGAGGTCACGCCTCGGCGCCTCCCACGCCGGGCAGTCCGCCAGCGTGTGCAGCCCTGAGTCCTCGCTCGCGTCACAGTGATGACACTCAGGCGTTGGCTCCTTCCTGATCCGATGCAGGTGGTCCCCGAAGCACCCCTTCCCGGAAATCACCTGCGTCAGTCGGTACGAGAGGCTTCCGTGTCGCCTCTCTAGCCAATCCTCCATGATGACTACATTAGTACCTATAATTTCAGGATTATTTCATTAATCGCTTGTTGGATATTGCTATTATTTGTGATACAGTAAAGCAAAGCCAAGTCAATCTTAGGATGGGTGACCATTCTTAATAATTGAAACCCTCCGTGCCTCCGAGAGCACGTTAAGCCGTTATTGGACTCGGTGGCCATACGAACATCTTTGGCAGTCGTTATAGGTAGTTGGAGCCGTAAAAAGAACAGAATTTCGATATTTCCAGTGGGCTGTGGAGGCAGGCTTTCTCCAATAAAAAAAAAAAACACAAGTTGAATTCCTGAGACGAGCTCAGCCGAATACAAGGGATTTTTTTTTATCTTGCAATGGTTCACCCCAGCACGAATCTATTACCGAGAACAGCAACTCGATAGCTCATCTCCTTCATACCCAAAACCGTGACAGAAAATTGGCAACGACGACGACGTCGACGACAACTCCATAGCAATAGGGCTTTTCTAAAGAAAATCCCTAAAAATCAGCAGATGTACTTACCGACTAGCAGGCGAGTTTGGCTTGACCGTGAAGACCTTTGTAGGAACCTAAACACCCAGTATGTAGGTACACTACACTGTAATGGTTTAACCAGTTTAACACACTTGAATGAAAACAAATAAAGTGGCAAACCGCAGGTCCATTTCGGTAACAACATTTTGTGCTCTGGCAAAACCATGTATTGAATAGGCATCCCTGCTTTCCTTAATTAGCTTAGTAATAAACACATAACAATACAGATGATTAGGCAAAAAATGTCTCCCGTCACGTACATACGTTGGTTATTCTGTGTAAAACCACAAGAAACTGATTCATGTCGTATACCTGCATACTTTTGTGTAAACTTCACCATATTTTATTAAGGATATTTTCCTTGAAGACACGCCTTAATCGCGACCCCTTATGGTAACTTTGACACGTAGGTAACTCTGTGGTATCGAGATTTCTTATTTTACTGCTTATCACCTTTTAGCTATAGCGTGATGACCATGTCTGAGTTCTATCGAACTGCGGAGTTTCGTGATGATCTGCTTTATAATAATAAAGGAATGATAGATAATATAAATATAATAGAATAATAGATTTCTTCGATTTTACCCTGCTGCTTCTATCACACTTATAATAGCGTGATGATATATAGCGCAGTTTATGACCGTACCCTAGAAGAATGTTCATGCAAAATTTCAGCTGAATCTGTTCAGCGGTTTTCAAGTGATGCTCGGACATCGATAATCATTCAGTTCATTCATTTTCAAAGTCTTTATTTCATTTTTTTTTACAGAACACAAAAGTATTCTTACGTTAAACATAAAAGTTAGATTACTTTACCACGTGTAACACCTTCAAAAGTATATTAACAGGATTAGTTTTATTTACTTCACTACATAATTAATTGGTACGTAACTTAAACATTCACTATAATTATGTGAACACGAATTAGTGGTCCACTCATTACATGAAACTACCTACATTGAAACAAATAAATATTACGAATAATATCTAGTAAACATAATATGCCACCAGTCATTTGATCTGCGGCGTGAACATCAATAATAAAAAGCAGACAGACAGACAAAATTCTAAAAATCACATTTTCGGCGTCGGTATTATCATCATCATCAATTAGCCTATTGCAGTCCACTGCTGGACATAGGCCTCTCCCATTTTACGCCATAGCACCCGATATTATGGTATTATGTTTTTGGAAAAATATTTAATGTATAGTTTTCACCTCGTTACGATTTTATTATATTTATAGATATATTATATTTGTAGAACTCACAGTACCGTGGGAAACTAATATACCTAAAGACCACGCTATAAAGACAAACAAATACTTTGATTTGACTAACGAGTTAACCAAAAACGGCTACGTGGTTAAACTCTATGCCGTAGAAGTAGGAGCAAGGGGAATTCCAGCTAAATCCCTGTACAACTTACATAAAGACCTCGGATTGCCAAGAGCTTCAGTAAGCTCTTTATTAAAACGTATATCAAAAGCGGCATTGTTAGGATCTTACCAAATTTGGATAGGTAGGGGGGGGAACACTACTGACGGTGGAGGTGAGCGCTGATGCATCACAAGGTGGCCACCCTAAACCTACATCTGGGTCGCAAGTCCCAGTCGCCGTCATGGTGTTCCTCTCTGTACCACGCTATGGACCCGGCGACCGCACGGTGAATCCATGGAGTGCTGAGAATCGGATCTCATAATGTATAAAAATCGTTTAAAATCGCATTTTATTTTGTTTCACCCTATCTAAAATTCAGTTTGAGTTTATCTGTATTCAAGAAGGGAGCGAAGCTCTTATACCCTATAGCCGTTTGTTGGTGGCCGAACTCCACCGTAACCACTTGCGCGATCTTGAACGAATTTACCACGGTGATAGTGTGGACACTGAGGAGTGTTTTGAAGCGAAATGGTTCATGTCCGATGTACCATTGAGGAATAATCACCGAAAAACAGTTTCACGAGTGCACGGCCTTAGCTAAGCGCGCGACCGTAGTAAGATGTTTTATTTTCAAGTAAGAGTCCTGCTCGCTCAGCTCAATTTATTTCAGTCGCACCCTGCACCCTGCATTCCTAGTTATATGTACCTATAGATTAATTATGTATACAAATCGTTTAAAATCGCATTTTATTTTATTTCACCCTGTCTAAAATTCAACGGCGATAGCCCAGTGGCGTACGTAACGGACTGCTGAGACGAGGTCTCGAGTTCGATCCCCAGTAGTCCCGGGCACACTCCTCGAGCAGGACTTTTCATAGTTATGTGTGCATTAATAAATGTTAATTATCGCTCGCTTAATAATGTGCCCGGTAGATGGCAATAGGCTCGCTCCCTATTACATTGGGACCTAAACATAACTGGCGAATCGTGGGTGTGTAATACACCTCTGCCTACCCCTTCGGGGATACAGGCGTTACCACGGTAACCGCTTCCCTTTAGGTGGACCGTGTGCTTACCTGCCACCTAAGTGGAATAAAAAGAAATCCTTTCAAAGAAGTTAAAATGTATAAATTAATATTTGTTTCTGTTGGTTTACTGTTCTGCTGGGTACAACTAGTGGGTCAAGGCAACTCTTGACTTGATCTCTTGACGTTTCGAGAGCACGGTCGCCAGAGGCGTTCTGTCACGCCACTTTCTAACTATGTTTATCTTATGAATATACTTAATAATAGATTTTTAATCCCAACGTTCTCAAATGCACCCACACCATATCTTCCCGTGGGTGTCATGGTATGTGGCGACTAGGCCAGATTGTGTGTGTCTGTGTGATTGTTGTATGTATGCATTTACAAAAAAAATATGTATCTAAGTACTTATCTATGTTTATCCGCATTCTACAACACATAACACAAGCTAGTTAAGCTATACTTACTTTTGGATGAGTGTACTACGTGAGTTCGACAAATGGAAGTGCGATTAACGATTGTGTGACAAAACTGTACTGCGACTCACCATAGTTCGAATGCACGCTAGTGCGACACACTGTAGGTCGACATTACTCTAGTGCGACAATCGTTTGTTGTACTAGATACACACATACACATAGAACATATTTTTTGCAAATGTAAAGGGGGTTTTCATTATTTTTTTAATGTTATTTGTGTTATTTATCTGGCTTGTTGTGGTCACAGTTCTAACCTAGCCTAACGTAACCCTGACGATTTCAGTGATGTAAGAAAACCACTAAGAGTATGTAAATTCGTATTAAATTTAATCAAACCATTGTTGTTACTCCCGGTAATGCGACAATGATTTGTCGCAATACCGTAGTGTCGAACTACTGTCGCACAATCGTTTGTCGCACTGGAGTAATGTCGACCTACAGTGTGTCGCACTAGCGTGCATTCGAACTATGGTGAGTCGCAGTACAGTTTTGTCACACAGTCACGTAGTACACCCCTTTTGAACGAGATAGCGCTGTGTAAAATGTCCTCCAAATCAAAGAGCATAAAAAAGATCCACCCGTTCTTGAGTATATTCCGGTCATCACTGAAACGACTTTGTTTTATATACATGTATAGACTTCCATGAAACAGTTTGTGCACGATCCGGTTTCGTGAAGTACCGCAATGAACGGCCTAACGCCGGACGAGCGGACGCGGTTTACCAGGCCTGACTCGGGCACAGCGTACACACAGTGACCCATGATGGGCCATGGCAAGCCATCGCCTTTGTGTACAGGGGGTAATGGTACCTATACAGTGGCGCACTATTGGCCATTGAGGTGCGCGTTCTGAATTTTGTCGGTTTTATGGCACTTCAAAGGAATTATGTAAAAACATGCATACAAAGCTATTTATCATTGAAAGCGTTTTAAAGAAAAACACGTCTACTGTTTATACTTGGTCTGCAATTCATTCTGCTGTTGCAAAAATTGACCGAAGCAATTTCACCAGGACTTTTTGTAACGGTTAGAATAACTCCATGGCTAGCCCGATTTTCGTTTTTCTTTTTAGGGTTCCGTTGCCAAATGGCAAAAAACGGAACCCTTATAGATTCGTCATGTCTGTCTTTTTTTATACCACTCAGGTGGCAGACAAGCTCACGGCCCACTTGATGGGAAGCGGTTACCGTGGCCTATGGACCTGTGCAACACCAGGAGCATCACAACCGCGTTGTGTCTGTCTATCCGTCCGTATGTCACAGCCATGTTTTTGTAAAATGTACGTCCCCCCCTGTAAATTCTAAAATAAGAGAATGATAAAACTAAAAAAAAATAAATGATGTACATTACCATGTAAACTTCCACCAAAAATTGGTTTGAGCGAGATGTAGTAAGTAGTTTTTTTTACGTCATAAATCGAAAACCGCAATTTACCTTTCATTCATTCAACTCAAACATAAAAATTACGAAAACATGTTACTTGCTGCTACGGAACCCCTCATGGGCGAGTCCGACTCGCACTTGGCCGCTTTTTTGTCTTGTGTATATAAGTTACTTAATTTAATACCAATCGCGTGAATGAGGCTTTTTTGTTCATTGAGAAATCTGATATTAATAATTTCGTCCGGTGATTATTCCTCCGTGGTACTTTTGATTTTTGATTTGCCGAGCCTATGTCCTTCCCATCAGTAACATCTTTGCTTGTGTGAAATTTCATTAGAATCGGTTCAGCCGTTTGGGAGGAGAAGATGGTCTAACGAAATACATGAGTCGTCTAAAAAGAGCTTCACTCTTTCAGAGCTACGCTCAATCAACAGGAATCATTCATGATCATATTTTATTTTGTGGATCATAGGTTAGTTACAAATATCTTATAATTATGTTAAGTGCGCTAAATCTAAATTTAAATAGCATATGTTTATGCATTATGTATTACTAGCTGTGCCCGCGACTTCGTCCGCGTGGATTAATATTTTAAGGGTTTTAGTTTTTTTTGCGCGGAACCCTAATTACTTTTCCTAAAATTAAAGTAGCCTATGTTACTCCTTGTTATATTACCTTTCTGCCAGTGAAAGTCCCGTCGGAATCGGTCCAGCCATTTCAGAGATTAGCCGGAACAAACAGACAGACAGACAGACGGACAGACACAAAAATTGTAAAAAATGTTATTTTGGTGCATGTACCGTATATATATTCATATACATGTAGTAAAAAACGGTTATTTCAATATTACAAACAGACACTCCAATTTTATTTATATGTATAGATGTATAGATAAGTATTTGACAGTAATTTTTTCATCGTTCAGTTCCAACTAATATTTTATTATCAATATTTATTGCAGTAATTATGCAAAATTCGTAATGTTGCAAATTAATTACTTACCTACTATAATTTGTGGTGACGATTTTCCTCCTCACGCACATCCACCGGTTGAAGGAGGAAGGAACATTGTTCTAGTCTAGAAGTTGTATGAAATAAACAACAATAGTCACAGGAAAGCCCAATGGCGCAGCTGACCGCAACCATACTAATGCAAAAAAACTGTATTTAAAACTGAAAAAACAAGCTTGATGATAATAAATATTCTACAAAATTCTACACAGCTTTACTGGCTTGTGTCATTCATGGGTTCTAGAATGCGGATAACCTACTTTTTTTGTTGTAAATATTAAACATAGAAACGACCAGACCAATACAAATATACATATTCATGTGTACAATTATTTGCATTGAGCGGAATTCGAGCCCGCGCACCTCTGACTTAGCAGTGGAGCACTCTTCCGCTACGCCACAGAGTTCCTCAAACGATGATGATGATGATTTAAATAGTAAAATAACACCAATAAATCGTAACAGAATCCGTTAATAATCTGTTATTATCTATACTTCAATTAGGTATCTGTCTTCCAATCTATATTTCAATATATACGTGGAAAGATTTGTTTGACTCTAATCGATAAACTTTGAAACTACAGAACCGATTTTGAAAATTCTTTCACTATTAGAATCCCTAAGTAAGATTATGTAACTTTTTATCATAGTAAATTCGAATAGCTGTCAATTTATGGCATTATAGACAAATTATCTTTGTTATCCGACTGCAACAGAACCAGAAAAAGAGGGTTATGTTTTGACCGGTTTATGTACTTCTTTTTTCTTTTTTCGTGCGGAAATCCCCTCGGATACGCGAGACCCTGGGCCATTTCCGGTTTCGTGATGCCCCCTCGGGTTTGGGAACGACGGTGTCCCCGTCGTGCCTCGGTTTGGGGGGGGGCGTTAGTCTGGCTCCAATGATTCGTCAGGGTCGCCAACGTTAGTACCTGAGACTGGTTGGTCTCAGGGATTTCCTCTCTAGGGTACACCTGGTTCTCTGTATTTAGTCTGTGTTAGTCGGTTCGATTCGAGCCCGAAAGGTTGCCGCACGTAAAAGAAAAAGTATTTGATAAGTAAACCTGCCATAGTCGGGTTATTTGACCTTGGGTTTGTGTAATGATTCATTGTTTTTTAGGGTTCCGTTGCCAAATGGCAAAAAACGGAACCCTTAAAGATTCGTCATGTCTGTCTGTCTGTCCGTCCGTATGTCACAGCCACTTTTTTCCGAAACTATAAGAACTATGCTGTTGAAACTTGGATAAGTAGATGTATTCCGTGAACCGCATTAAAATTTTTACACAAAAATAGAAAAAAAACAATAAACTTTGGGGGTCCCCATACTTAGAACTGAAACTCAAAAAATTTTTTTTCATCAAACCCATTCGTGTGTGGTATCTATGGATAGGTCTTCAAAAATAATATTGAGGTTTCTAATATCATTTTTTTCTAAACTGAATATTTTGCCCGAGAGACACTTCCAAAGTGGTAAAATGTGTCCTCCCCCCTGTAACTTCTAAAATAAGAGAATGATAAAACTAAAAAAAATATATGATGTACATTACCATGTAAACTTCCACCGATAATTGGTTTGAACGAGATCTAGTAAGTAGTTTTTTTTAATACGTCATAAATCGTTAACTGCAATTTACCTTTCATTCAATCAACTCAAATATAAAAAGTTAAAAAAAACATTATTTTACTTGCTGCTACGGAACCCTTAATGGGCGAGTCCGACTCGCACTTTGCCGCTTTTATTTTTTATTTTGCTGTCGATAAGTGGATGTACCACACCTCTGCCTATCCTCTCGAGGATATACCGACGGCGGCGTGAGGAATCAGTAATAAAAATAATAAACAATAAATGTTTCACCTTGGAAGTCGAGTAGTGTTTCACCAATGATCGGCGTGTGCGCATCGACGACGTATTATTTATCGGAAGCCATATCTATTGTGATAAGATTGGCTTTCTTGCGAAACGTCCCAAATGCGTTGTAGTTACGGATTTATTCAATCCTACTAATATTATAAATGCCAAAGTCTGTAAATATGAATTTTTGGTTGTTTGTTACTCTTTCCCGCAAAAACGGCTGAACGGATCTCACTGAACTTAGTACAGGGATAACACATTCTTTTTTATGTATTTAATGGTTACGTCTTCACCTTGCCTGATGTTAAACAAAAGGTAAAGTGCCAGGAATGAGGGTCACCAATACAGACGCCTATAATGTTACTATGGTGGCCTTTGACGGCCTCATCAGATACTTGTTCACGCCCAGCTTAAAGGACCCGGGACTGCAAGAAGGAAACACGTGTGCTGGTACAGAATTCCAAGTCTTGGTGCGACAAAGAGAAGAGGTTCTTGATGGAATTGTTTGCACCTCGTCAGGCTGATACCTCAGATACGTGTTCTGTATGGGAAAGAAGAGGGTGGAACTAATTGGAAGAGCTCTTCGAAACACTCGCCATGATACAGGCGGTAAAATACTGGCAAAGAGCATAAAATAGGTCTTTACCTATGAAATTGCCGAAATTTTCTTACAAATTCAGGAGTTCGTTATTCCTCTAATTTAATAGCTATTTCCATTATTTATATTTTGTTTGAAAGTTGATTTCATGATTTTACAACTCTGTATTAAATTTTGTTTTTATTGGCTGCTTGATAAATTAATTCGATCTTCAAAAACAGTACTTCCTAAATGCATTTTGATGATAAATTTCGTGCTACTTAACAGCTGTTACTTTTCATAATGTAATAAAAGTTGCCGTTTGTTAGCTTAATATTGTCTCATTCATACACAAATAAATTCATAAAAAATTTATTTGTCATTCCTAAAAAAAATGCAAAAATGATAATACTGAAAATTGGGTTTCCTCCAATTTCTTCAAGAAAAACGGCAATTTGTTATGTAACGACCTAATATGTCTACGCAACTGCAAGGGCTCGAGGGCGTTGGTGACCTCAGGTCTCCCAATAATGCGGACTGCACTGCGGGGCGGAAATAAGTCCTTTTTTCTCACTTTGTTTAAAACGTGTACAATTTGTTACACGCATACTAGAATTTTAGGAGAAACTACTCCTGTAAAAAATAGAAATACATTATTATATTACAGTATTTAATTATATGATGCCAAAGTAAGTGATCGAGAACAAACATATTTCGTGCAAAAAATACTGATGTTTCAAGTATGAATTGAACCGAAATATTTCATTATCCAACTTTTATTTTTAGTTTTAACCACAGATCTATTATATGTAGTATTTAAATACATAATTATATTTCAAAATATAATTAGTAATTACTTGCTATTACATTTTTGGTGAAGAGGGTCATTTGGAACCATTTGTTTTCAATTATCGGATTATAACTAATCTCCGTTATCGATCGTTACGTAATAATATACTTTAGGAGATTAATTAGACCCTATAGATTAACAATACATCAATTTTAGCTGCGATAACCTGCGGTCTTGAAAATGCTAGGTCATTAACTAACGTCGCCCTTTATTTATGTAAAAGTGCATTATATTAATAAATGTTTCTAATGAGGGTAATAAACACTTTATCATGTCGTATACGTATGAATAGTATCGAATTTTAGTTTTAACGTCATTTACATAATATTCTCTCTTGCGATAACCATTATTACAGATAGCTTTACTATTGCCTATTAGTTCCGATTAATTTCCGATTTAGTGGAAATCATCATCATCGTCATCATCATATCAGCCGTAGGAAGTCCACTGCTGAATATAGGACTCCCCCATCGACTTCCATTTCGACCGGTCTGTAGCGGCCTGCATCGCGGCTGGGTTGCTTTCGGGAAACTGCGCAGCGTCTTCTCGTCTAAAATACCGCAGTCCTTGAAGACAAAGGTCTTTAATTAGTGCGTGCTACCAGTGATGACCTACGGTGCCGAGACGTGGTCTCTCACTATGGGCCTCATAAGGAAGCTCGGGGTCACACAGCGAGCTATGGAACGAGCTATGGTTGGGGTTTCTCTACGAGATCGAATCAGAAACGAGGAGATCCGTAGACGAACTAAAGTTACCAACATAGCAGAGCGAGTCAGCAAGCTGAAGTGGCAATGGGCAGGGCACATAGCTCGGAGAACCGATGGCCGGTGGGGCAGAAAGGTTCTTGAGTGGAGACCACGTAACGGCAAGCGCAGCGTAGGAAGGCCTCACGCAAGGTGGACAGACGACCCAACAAAGAGCACAGGGACTCGGAAATCATAACATCAAGTAATTGTTAGATACGTAAATGCCTCAAAAATTTAAAACTTACATATCCACAGCTTACAGACAGTGTTTTGGAGCGAGTTTATAAAAAGTTGAGTCGTAATTTCCTGCCAGTACTTACGAAAAAGTGGCAAACTGCAGCGGGAAATAAAAATACTTTCTTGGTAGAAATGAAAAGTGGCTAAAAATACTGGAAATTGTGTCGGAGATATAAAAAATCTTGGGTTATGTTATGCCTTAACCAATTTTTTTTTTTAATTCTTGTCTGTTTGGCTGCTTTTTTGCGATGCGATACGGTTATTTTATTAAAAGGTCTTGTTCAGACTAAAATCTGCCGTATGTTTGATTGCAATTGGTTAAGGGATTTCCGCACGAAAAAAAAAAAAGATAGTCTAGACTGGAAGACGCTCAGCTTTTCTCTAAGACTTCTTTCAGTAAGATAGAAATATTATCACGCTACTTATGCTATCACATTTTCATTTTCATCAAAAAGGTGTTTCGTAGCGAATTCGTTCTCGAAAAAGACTATTCTAGTCTAAATGCTCAATTCTCACTTCAATAGTGTCAATTTTGTTTGAGTAATTCTTCAAATACATAGCTTATGCAGACAATAATAGACCAGGTAAAACATAATATTCATTCGAGATATGAGCGTCATATTCGCCATATTCCGAGAACAACATATCGATTTGTTTTTAACGTTGATCATGTAAGTTTTTGTGAAGGCTCTTGAATCATGTCAACAAACCAGATAAAGATAAAATGAAGCTTGTAATAACAACTAGATAATTATTTAAAAATTAAAAATACCCTCGACACAAAGCTTATTATAGCTAAGAACCATGCCCATCAATCAATTCGGTTCGAATATGTATATACGGAGGTAGGAATCTAGTATTATTGTAACTGCATTCGAAGTAATATAAAATTATGAAATTAATATCATATCTAATTCATAGTCATAATCATCATCCAATTCAGTTTGCATGAAAGGCTTGGACTCTGGAGCCCAGGGTCCCCTCCCCCCCAACCCCAAGAGAAAAGCCTGCACCAGAGGGTTGGCCGTCAATCAGCAGGTGTAGCGCCTTGCTATTGAAGTTGGCTTGGGCCATTAAGATTTTGGTAGGGTCCCATAGACCTTTTTCTATTTCAAGTTATAAGTATATTGTACTACATAATATCATCTTCACAAGGCTTGTAAATAATTTATTCTTTATACACTGAGACTAACTGTACAGAACAAAAAGTTAGTATCGTGAAAGACCCACGGGTGCCCTTCCACTACTGGACCAGCAATATGCAGCTTTTTATAGCTGTCATACAGATAACATTACAAAAACATAAATTAAATATTTAACAAATCCTCGACCGATGTTCTTGTCATGGCATGAGTCATGCCATGATCTCGTTGCGATCCTAGACGTGGAAATTCTCTCGCTGGAGACCATGGTGAGAGCCGTGGTCTCCGACAGGAGCCAGTGGGACGCCGCCACCACTTTCTGCGAGTAGGGAATGTGCGCGAAAGTTCCGAGTTCCGGCACTCTGGCCGCAGACTTGTCTCCGCCCAGGAATATCGACCTCCGTGATCGGGGCCTGAGGACAGCAGTTGGCCGACTCGCCGTCCTTACAGAAGCAGGCGTGTCGTGTGATGGCGCCCGTAGACCGCCGGGAACCCTGGGTTTATCCTTCCGAGGGCGTACCCGGGTACCCGGCAATGGACGCTTGGGAAGGAACTTGTGTGGTTTTAGTCAGTTCGATTTCGACATACCCACCTTATCGCCGGCACCGGTAGTGAAGCCCGTGGGTGTTTCCACACGTAAAAAAAGAGAGGCGCGCTATGACTATACAGGTAGATGTCAAAATTCATTATGGTACGGTATCTCATTTAACTAGCGTTACCAGGCCATAAAATATTCAAAAAAAAAACATTTAACTAGTTTCTGCGTCCCATTCCAAATTCGAAATTCAAAATTCATTCCCGCCTCAACCATGACCCGTGACCGGTTTTTTTTAATAAAAAGAAGTAAACCAACTATGAGGTAATCTGTGGTAGTAGTACGAGAAGTCATTGCTTGTAAACAATGTAGATTGTGTTTCAGTAGATTGCTTCGATGAAGTTCTACACACACAACGATAAGATTAATTGGACTTGAACTATTCCCCTCTGGCCGACATATCATCGTAATCAGCGAGTGTTCAACCTACGCTTGTAATATCTGTTACACGAAAATTTATTATCATGAGACCTCCATACGATATGTAGTATAATAGAGTAGTAGAGTAATTTCGCAAAAACGACGGGGTGTCATAAGTTTAGACGTGTCTGTGTGTTTGTCTGTGGCATCGTAGCTCCCGAACGAATAAACTGATTTTGATCACAGATAAATAAATATTTACTAATTTTGATGCGGATTTTGTTCGAAAGCTGATATGATCTAGATGATTTTTAGCTATACCTATGTGTTGGGGGGTTGATTAATTTTTAATTTTTATAAAGTCACTTCATAACTAATTTTTTAATGGATTTATTATTATTTCATCATCAACCTATTCTAGTCCACTGCTGGACATAGGTCTCCCCCAATGAGCGCCATAGCGCCCTGGGTTCAGCTTGCCGCATCCTGCATCTGCCCGCAGTCTTTCGCATTATTATTATTCAGTGTTATTTAATTATTCATGATCCCAAAATTTCGCGGTAGCCTAGTGGTATGGGTAATGGACTGCTGAGACGAGGTCTCGGGTTCGATCCCAGGTTTTACCATGGCACACACCAATGACTTTTCGATGCTTTTCGAAGTTATGTGTGTATTTATCGCAGGTTTATTATAAGTGCCCGGTTAATGGCAATAGGCTCGCCACCTATTACATTGGGACCTAAACATAAACTGGCGAAATGTGGGTGCTAGCACCTCTGCCTACCCCTTCGGGGACATACCCCTATCGGTGCTGAAACACATAAACTTACGTACGACAATATGCCACTTAGCGATTAACCATAAGTTACGTCCAAACTTTGCACTTGGAACCAGGGCTCTGCTTACTATAATTAATTGCTTTGTTGGCTTTTCGGGAGCGACTACCGTCTGAACTCGAGAGGAAACCTGCGCCAGGGCCTCGTCCGTTGCTTGACAGATGCACCAACTAGCATTTGAGGATGACTTGGGCACGAAAGTTGGTATACCATTTAACTAGGGGCGCAATGCATGGTTGGTTGGCATGATTGCCTACAATTTACGCGCAATTTCTTTTTCAATTGAATACCATTGAATTATTTTTTCGATGATTATTCCTCCGTTGCTAGACCGATTTTCAATTTTCTTTTTCTGTCTTAAGCCAATAGTTAAGTTGCACATTCTGACGCCAAAATCGTGGTCTCAACATTGATCATTTTGGAGATATCAGATTTTGAAATTTTTGAAGGGTGATTATTCCTCCATGGTATGTTCGATTTCAATATTATTTTTTCTAAACCTTCTGGGGTATCAAGTTGTATTTACATGCCAAATTTGGTCAAAATTGGTCGATTAGTTTAGGAGGAGTAGCGTCACAACCGAAATACACCGAGTGGAGTATAGAGAGCTCTTCGCTCGACTTCGTCTCACTCTCAGCTCAATTAAATAAGTATTTTTTATTAAATATCAAAAGCTGGGAGTGTATCAAAAGTTATTCTTTTCACTCTGAGACAGACCCATGTGTGCCAGTGCTGCTACTGCAATAGGCCAATTGATTGATTGATTGATTCAAATGGCAAATGACATGTTGTATTAGATGAACATGATAAAAGATGGTGTGACGTCATAGTGTATAATTGACCAATAATTTAATATTTGTGATTGGATAGATGATTTATAAATTAGGTACCAAATAACATTAGGGCACGCCGCAATAGCGGCGGTAAGGCCCATCATGGAGGATTGGCTGGAGAGGCGACACGGAAGCCTCTCCTACCGACTGACGCAGGTGATCTCAGGTAAGGGGTGCTTCGGGGACCACCTGCATCGGATCAGGAAGGAGCCAACGCCTGAGTGTCATCACTGCGACGCGAGCGAGGACTCAGGGCTGCACACGCTGGCGGACTGCCCGGCGTGGGAGGCGCCGAGGCGTGACCTCGTGGCAGCCATCGGGGTGGGAGTCCTCTCGCTCGGCAGCATGATTGCGGCAATGGTGCGGAGCGCGAGCGCGTGGGCCGCCGCCGCCTCCTTCTGCGAGCATGTAATGCTCGCGAAGGAGGTGGCGGAGCGCGCCCGGGAGAGACTTAGAACTCTCCCGGTCCACCGAGCCCGCAACTTGCTCGCCGCGCGTCGCAGGCAACTCAGGCGCCGGAGGTCGCTTAACGACCTCCGTCCTCCATGAGCGCAGGCCTGGGGGTGGCGGGTGAGGCCACCTGTCACCCCAGCAGAAGCAGGCCGGGACGGTGGGGCGACTAGCGCCCCCCCCCCAAACCGGGGCAAGACGGGGACACCGTGGTTCCCAAACCCGAGGGGGCCATCTCGAAACCGGAGATGGCCCAGGGTCAGTCGGGGTGCGAGGGATATGCTCTATGGGCAACCTTACACCCCGGCGTCTGTAGACCCGAGACGGCGTGCGGTTTTAGTCGGTTCAAGCCCGACATAACCGCCCCCGCTGGCACGCGGGGGGTATCCGAAGGGATTTCCGCACGATAAAAAAAAAAAAAAAAAAAAAAAAAAAAAGGTATCAAATAACATTATTTTTTACACTTCTCACTGAAGCATCGTTATAGTTTTTGCAATAATTACTTTTAATTTTTATTTTTTGGAAAATTTGTTAGTTCCTCCTGGTGCATCTTTTTTTGCTCATTGTACAGTCATCGGATCTAAATAATGAGTATGCGAAATATAAAATAGTTAACGTCTGAATTGATTTTGAATTCTGTTCAAATAATCCATGATCATGTCATGGATCAACTCAGGCGCCGGAGGTCGCTTAACGACCTCCGTCCTCCATGAGCGCAGGCCTGGGGGTGGCGGGTGAGGCCACCTGTCACCCCAGCAGAAGCAGGCCGGGACGGTGGGGCGACTAGCGCCCCCCCCCCAAACCGGGGCAAGACGGGGACACCGTGGTTCCCAAACCCGAGGGGGCCATCTCGAAACCGGAGATGGCCCAGGGTCAGTCGGGGTGCGAGGGATATGCTCTATGGGCAACCTTACACCCCGGCGTCTGTAGACCCGAGACGGCGTGCGGTTTTAGTCGGTTCAAGCCCGACATAAACATAAAACTGAATTCAAAATCAATAATGATACTGCACGATAATGGAAGCACGTTAAAAAGTAGCAACCGTATTCAAAGAACGTGACAAACGTCTATCAAAAAAATAAATATAGGGTAGGGTAACACTGGTAACACACAAAAAGAACTCTGTTGAATTGAGGTTATCCGCCGGTTTTACAACGGTAGGGATTTTAAAAACCTTTAGTTTAGTGATAACTTTTATGAATTATGAGTATGTTAATTAAATGGTTTATAATTATATTATTATTATATTTGTGTAGGTACACTGTTTGCTCATTTTAATTCTCGAGGTATAAAAATAATCTAGTTTTAAGAAAATATTAAATAAATATCACAGGTACAAGAAATTGTGTCAGTAAGTCATTCTCGCGTTTCTTATCTATGGATAACATAGATCGCATCTTATAATGAACCTGAACTCCTTGGTGATTATAAATATTTAAATCCTTGAATAAATCCTTTTGACCCAATATATTATAATGCATAATATTATAAAACCTAATAAACACAGCTATTTAAGCTACGCTTATGCTACCACTGCGCTACGTTCACGCACCGTGTAATATTGAGAGTTTAAGATAAATTAAAACCTTTATAGCTTAACTCATACGGCCAATACTAGTTTTATAAGCATGACCCGATATGACCACTCGCCCTACACCGTTAGGTTGCATACTCGATCACCTACCATATCACAGGGCTCTCACCCAAACCAGTGATGCAATCTTTAGACAAGTATTTAATTAAGCAGTGCATCCCATGCCGTAAGCATTATCACTCGCCGCAACTGAGATGCATAGCCTCCGGGCAAGCGTCGCTGAATGCTACCAGATGACGCCACGGAGAAATAGGGTCAGCGCTGTGTCGTTACCCCGAGAGTCTGCGACGGCACCGAGGTGTAGTGGGGGCCGCCGACCCCCGCTACCCGCACCTCACCGCATCGCAGGCCTGCGCCCTCCTTGACTAAAAGTGCTCCCCACCGTTCAGCATTCCGCACTCGACGCGAGGGCGAACCGCACGCCCTATCTTACTCGACCGTGTACGACGCGCCGCGCGCTCGCGGCTAGCACAACCGCCATGTTTGACGTTTTCGGCTCCGTGAAGGGGCTTCTCAAGCTCGACTCAGTGTGCATCGACAACAATGTGTTCCGTCTGCACTACAAAGCGACTGTGATTATCCTGATAGCGTTCTCGCTACTCGTAACCTCAAGACAATACATCGGCGACCCCATCGACTGCATCGTCGATGAGATTCCGCTCGCCGTTATGGACACGTACTGCTGGATCTACTCGACTTTCACCATCCCCAACCGACTGGTGGGACGTGTGGGTCAGGATGTGGCGCAGCTGGGGGTGGGCCCACAAGCTGAGGGCGACGAGCTCAAATACCACAAGTATTACCAATGGGTGTGTTTTGTGTTGTTCTTCCAAGCTATTTTGTTTTATGTGCCGCGGTACCTGTGGAAAACGTGGGAGGGTGGCCGCATCAAGATGTTAGTGCTGGATCTTAACTGCCCCGTTGTAGGCGAGGACTGTAAGGCCGACCGTAAGAAACTGCTAGTGGACTATTTTCATACGAACCTGCACACGCAAAACTTCTACGCGTTCCGCTTCTTTATATGCGAAGTGTTAAATTTTATCAACGTTGTCGGCCAGATCTTCTTCATGGATTTCTTTCTGGACGGCGAGTTCTCCACGTACGGTAGCGACGTGGTAAGCTTCACTGAAATGGAACCGGAGGACCGTGTGGACCCAATGGCCCGAGTGTTTCCCAAAGTGACAAAGTGCACCTTCCACAAATACGGTCCTTCGGGTTCCGTGCAGAAGTTCGACGGCCTATGCGTGCTGCCGTTGAACATCGTCAACGAGAAGATCTACGTCTTCCTTTGGTTCTGGTTCATGATCCTGGCTATCCTGAGTGGAATCTCGCTGATCTACCGCATGGCTGTAGTAGCCTGGCCTCGCGTGCGCCTCTACCTGCTGCGCGCGCGTAGCCGTCTGGCTCCGCAGACGCAGGTGGAGTCGGTGGCCCGCGAGTTGCAGATCGGCGACTGGTTCGTGCTTTACCAGCTCGGGAAGAACATTGACCCTCTGATTTACAAAGAGTTGATGGGCGAGCTGGCCGATAAGTTCGAAGAAAAGAACAGTGTGTAGTCTGTCGGGGCGTGTGAAGCGGCTAGTGGACTTTGGGTCGTCCGTGTGACGTGTTAATAGTGATAGAGGGCCCGGCCCGCGTGGCGGGCGGCACGGCTACCTGCTCGGGGCCGGGCCGCGCGCCGCGGGGCGGGAGGGGCGCGCGGCGTACAAAGAGCGCCGGGAGCGGCTGTACGCCGACATTCCATTACCCACGGCCGGTACGGGGAACGACCTCCGCACCGCCGTGCTTGTTGTATTCCATTCCAGAACCGCTTTGAAACACTTTAACGCTACCGAAATTCGAATAGGTGATATGACTCTTCCAAACGCAAGACTTCGACTGAGCCGCGCCGCACGGGGCGCGCGTGCATTTAGCGTAACGTTAGTGCAGCATGTTTGTACTAGTAGATATAGGTGTAGTTAGATCTCGTGCCTTCGTTTTTGTATTTTGTATTATTTGTGTGCGAGTGTATCATGTTGAAGGAACGTCTCATTGTGATATGTAATTATTATTAATCTAAATTAAGTGACTAGCGTTAGCGTGAACGTGTACGACATAGAACGTGTGGTCGTCCGCACAATGATATTGTATAAAGCAATAATAAAAGCTAAACTGTAATAAAATAAACTGAACTACTAATTTTAAGGTAAAAGCTAAGTATACAACTGAAGTCGACAATATTATACATTTATGTAGGTAATTCGTACTGATTTGTATTTTAAACTTTTTTACATTGATAAAATCGATAGCTGCCTACGATCATGGTTGATATTTTCTGAATATATTTACTGCCACATAAGTTTTGTATTATTTCGATAAGAACTCCTCATTACCAATAATGATTCAACTAATCGCAGAGATAACAATACGCTTTGTTCTGCGTTTCTGGAATCCTCTTGCCGTCCAACAAAGTAACAACAATGCATCGCGTCAACGCACTACGATACAGGTAGCGCCATCTCTGGCCAGCTTGAAACAAGAAATCTTATCATGAACAAGATAATAGATGGCGCGAAATTAAACAAATGTTTAATTAATAGATAAAGTTCATTCTATTGTTTCAGTTCTAGTAAAGGTAGTAAAATAATTTAAATACCTATCGTTAAACTTAAATACTTGAATGAAATGAATATCATAATATAACCATTGTTCATTCATTAATTTATTTAATGAATATTATACTGAATAACTTTTTAATAGATGATTAGATTAGGTATGTAAGTACTTAGTAGCTGCTAATTGTGGCAACGCACGAGTAAATTACGCATTTCACATCTCTTAGGTTTACATTTTTTTTTCAAAACTATATAGTTGATGCTTACAATACAAAATGCAATAAATGCCGAAATTTCAAGTTCAATGTCCCAGCGGTTTAGTTTTTTCATTGATAAATCAGTCACGACAAGATATATCGAAGTAAAGTAGGTAGTAAAAATAATATAAATCCCTTGATCTAATTAACGAACTTATCTCACACACATAGGATATAGATACCTTTTCTTTTTTTTTTTTTCGTGCGGAAATCCCTTCGGATACCCCCCCGCGTGCCAGCGGGGGTGGTTATGTCGGGCTTGAACCGACTAAAACCGCACGCCGTCTTGGGTCTACAGACGCCGGGGTGTAAGGTTGCCCATAGAGCATATCCCTCGCACCCCGACTGACCCTGGGCCATCTCCAGTTTCGAGATGGCCCCCTCGGGTTGGGGAACCACGGTGTCCCCGTCTTGCCCCGGTTTGGGGGAGGGGCGCTAATCGCCCCACCGTCCCGGCCTGCTTCTGCTGGGGTGACAGGTGGCCTCACCCGCCACCCCCAGGCCTGAGGATATAGATACCTAGATCTATACCATTCACTTGCATAAATATATTGTATTATTAACATTTAATAGGTTACAAATGTGTCATTGAATTGAATACTTAATATAAAGTTATCACACAGTTTATGAACGTAAACTATCAGCTGTTCTTACGTCACACTATAGATCAGGGACCTAAGTCAGCTGTGCAGGACTCCAGTAACACCTTTGGAGCCCAAACCAACCTCACCTGCCAGTCGGTGTACCTGGTAAACAATAGATGAAGCTCTGGCGCAGGATTTCCTCTTGCGGTTGGGAGGTCAGACGGCAGTCCCTCCCGGAAAAGCCGACATACTAATCAAAAACAATAAGCGGACCCTAGGCTCTAATGTACAAACTATGGACACGACTGGGCAATCGCTATGAGGATAGTCATTAACAGTATCAATAGGTAACAATTGTGTCATTGAATAGGTACTAAATATAAAGTTATCACACAGTTTGTGAACGTATACAATCAGCTGTTGTTACGTCACGCTATACGTCAGGGACCTAAGTCAGGGACGCATTCAAGCATAGAACGCGCCACAGTATAAATTATAATGATTCACTGCCACAGATAACATTGAAATTTTCAGACAGATAATACGAACGAGCCTCCTTGTTTTCAATGTTTATTTCCGGGCTGTGTGTGAGGACAGAAACAAACAGAGGACTGTTATACTTCTTCTAATTTCTTTATTTCTTCCAGCCAAAGTATCACCTAAACATTACAGATCCTACTCCTTTTTTTCAACATGTTGAAATCCACCCGGCCAGCGGGGGTGATTATGTCAGATTTGAACCGACTAAAAGCGCACGCCGACTAGGGGCTTCAGACGCCGGGGTATAAGGTGGACCATAAGGCACGTCCCTCGCCCCTGGCCCCCTCGGGTTTGGGAACCCCGAAAGAAGGTACAGACTTATACTGTGGTACAGATCCTACTTCTACCAATTCTTTAGAAGGAAAGACCGGTAAGCGATTCCGATCAAGCAAACCTCATACTTTTTACCATATCTGTAGTTTTTTTTTTTCACATTGATATGCTTACGTTTGAACTGAACATGCTGATAAGCGATGATGTGTTCTACGATGAAAAGCACCAGCCTACAAGGAACTTAAAGAGACTTAAAGATTTCAAGTTTATAGCTTGCCGGAAATACGCAGGCAGACAGAATAACATAGGATACTTACTTTTAATTTCATAAAATAGAAATTTTCTCGATAAATGGATAAAAGCGGAGCCGCAGGCAACACTTAGTAAAAAAATTAAATAAACAAACTTTACTATTTAAATGGATCGGTTTGACCAATGAAAACATTATACGTCCACTGTACCTACTTATATGCAAGTATTTGTGTCAGCCATTTAAGACACTTATACAAAGCAGTCAACAAAGATGTTTAAAAAGTAATAAAGTGAGTTGACTATTAAGTCGGTCAACCGTTTCCTATTGTGCCTAATTTCCGTTGAGTTAGAATCATGAAATTTAGCAGGAAGCAAGGTCTTCTAGCACAGGTAAAGTCAAAATTTCGAAAATCATAATTTGTAGCTACCTACATCACAAAATTATTACCACAAATATGATTACAAAGTTATTTCAATCAATAGATTTTAGCCTATTGCAGTCTACTGCTGCAAATAGACATGTGCCACAGCACCCAATTCTCCGCGTTCAGCATCTAGCATAACTCAGCTACCATTTTCAGGGCTTCAGTTTATCTGGCGGGCGACCCACTATCCGTTTACCGATTCGCGATCTATACTAGGACCCGTTTGCGGCCATCGGCTGTGGCAAGCCCATTGTCACTTCAGTTTGCTGCGAGTTATATTGGTAATTCCAGTTTACCAAAAGCGACTCTAAAATTGTCCCTTAATCCATTTGTATACGGAACCCACAGTGCGCGTACTTGCACTTGACTGGTCTTTTTTGTATAGGTATTTCACTCCAGGGCACGCCGCAATAGCGGCGGTAAGGCCCATCATGGAGGATTGGCTAGAGAGGCGACACGGTAGCCTCTCGTACCGACTGACGCAGGTGGTCTCCGGGAAGGGGTGCTTCGGACACCACCTGCATCGGATCAGGAAGGAGCCTACGCCTGAGTGTCATCACTGCGACGCTAGCGAGGACTCAGGGCTGCACACGCTGGCGGACTGCCCGGCGTGGGAGGCGCCGAGGCGTGACCTCGTGGCAGCCATCGGGGTTTGAGTCCTCTCGCTCGGCAGCATGATTGCGGCAATGGTGCAAAGCGCGAGCGCGTGGGTCGCCGCCACCTACTTCTGCGAGCATGTAATGCTCGCGAAGGAGATGGCGGAGCGCGCCCGGGAGAGGTTCAGAACTCTCCCGGCCCGCCGAGCCCGCAACATGCTCGCCGCGCGTCGCAGGCGACTCAGTCGCTTAACGACCTCCGTCCTCCATGAGCGCAGGCCTGGGGGTGGCAGGTGAGGCCGCCTGTCACCCCAGCAGAAGCAGGCTGGGACGGTGGGGCGACCAGCGCCCCTCCCCCAAATCGGGGCAAGACGGGGACACCGTGGTTTCCAAACCCGAGGGGGCCGTCCCGGCGGCGGAGGGGGGTTACGAGGGGATTTCCGAACGAAAAATAAAATGTAATTCACTTAGGAGAAGGGAATAAACTTACATTTTGTATTATTCTGGTAAGCATAGGCTTAGACAATTACCTTTTTAAGTGCTCAAAAAAAAAGAATTTATATAAATTAAAAAATGAGTTGTTAGAATGTTAGATGAACGATTTTGAACACAAAAATTCTGTTTTTTTTCAACTAAATTTTTAAGCATTTTGTATGCTTACTTTGTAAGGGACTGGTCGCGGGTTCAAGTCCCGTCCTAGATGTTCTCTTTTTCCGATCTAAATCTTTACAAAAATTCTTGTCTGTTTGATCGCGATTGACGTAAAAACTTAGTCAGACTTAAAATCTGCCGTATAAATAAATAAATATTCTAGGACAAGTTACACAACGCCATCTAGACCCAAACTAAGCAGAGCCTGTCATATGGGTTCGGATAAACATACAAAAACATACATAACATAGTTAAATACATTTAATAGTAAATACATACATATTATACATAGAAACACCCAGACCAATGCAAATATACACATTTGCACTGAGCAGGAATCGAACCCGCGATCTCTGACTTAGCAGTCGAACGCACTACCGCTATGCCACAGAGGTATGTTTGATTAAGAAGCTTGTAGCTTAAGGCTTTGAATAATAAGAAGAAACGGAGATATGACCAGAAAACGACATCCGACCTCCGGGGAGCCTCGGGCATCAGACTTTTTTATTTTTTTATTTAGGTCACGTCTATTTGACTTCACCTCGCGTGATGGTAAGCTGAAGGTAGTCTCAGGAAAGAGGGTCACCATTACATACACGTACCATGTTAACAATGGTGGCACTCAGCTTGACGGCCTCATCAGAAGAGGATTGTCGTTGCAGCACCGCGTGACATCCACCGGTCCCACTAGTGCTGCGACCACAATCCCCCTACCCGGCTATGCACTTGCTGACCCCTGAACGCAATCAAACCGAAATTGGATTACTATGGAGGGTTTTTCGCAATCGTGCACGGTGGTACCCACCCGGCCGAATTTTGTGACAAATTTATGTCATCAAATTTCTACCACCAGTAAAAAGCTAGTGTGAAAACAAGTATATAAGGCCCAATCAAGATCTTCGGGCCCCAAGTCAACCATCTCCTCTATTAGCCGGTACACCTACTGATCTGAGGACGAGACTGACGCATACTATCCCCACGGAGTTGGAGGATCAAACGGAAGTCTCATTCGTAAAAGTGTATTTATAGGCCCGCAAGGCAGTAGCTTTTGCAATGTCGAGCTAAGAGTGCCCATGTCTGAGTGATTTAGAAAGGAGCATAGAATATCGTTGTTTTTGAGAAATCAGCTTTAGAATTTCTTGTTCAGTGATTATTCCTCCGTGTCTTGTCCGATTTTCAGTTTTCTTTTTTTAATCGGTATTCATGGTTATAGACTACGTTTTGGCGCCAAAACTGAGATTTTACTAATTGTGGTGTTAGAGAAATCAGCTTTTGAATTTTTTGTTCGGTGATTATTCCTACATGGTATTTCATAATTTAAATTTGTATAGCCTATGTCCGTCACATGATCATCTATGATTATGCTAAAAATCATTAAAATCGGTCGAAGGGTCTAGGCGCTAGAGACAAACGAAATACATCGAGTGGAGCGAAAGGAGCTTTCGCTCGACTTCGTCTCACTCTCAGCCAGGCCAAGTCAAGGAGAAATCTTGGGGGCCGCCGGGGTTAACGCTGTAATGATAATCACACTCAAGTCTAGGAATCCCACACCCTTTTTTTTTTTTTTTTTTTTTCGTGCGGAAATCCCTTCGGATACCCCCCCGCCGGCCAGCGGTGGTGGTTATGTCGGGCTTGCACCGACTAAAACCGCACGCCGTCTCGGGTCTTCAGACGCCGGGGTGTAAGGTTACCCATAGAGCATATCCCTCGCACCCCGACTGACCCTGGGCCACCTCACCACTAACAGCATCGCTCATCCTGTCTCCTCTGAAAGCAGAGGAGTACGGAGAGCGATGTGTTCCCGCCACGTTGGGTATCAGACAATTTTGTTTTGTCTTTTAAACAAAAACTCTTATCCTCTAACCGTAAAAAAAACGGAAAACAATGAACGGCATAAAAAAAAACAAACGAACAAGTACTAGACAGAATAGAACGTGTGAAATATTTCACCGAGTCATCAATACATCTCGCGTCCGTCGTGATGTTTGCTCGGTGCGCCGGCGCATGCACACAATGCTGTTCCGGGAAGTGTTCGTTTACCTGCCTAGAACAAACTTACAGACGCACACAGACACACGACACGACAAATAAAACTGGCAAGTGTATTGTACCTTATTAACCTTAGTTAGGTAACGAAATTTACCATTTTTCATCAGATGCTTACAAAACCTTTCAGACAGATTTTGTTATGATTTACGACACTTTTTAATAGGCACCTACGTCGCGGACAATCATATTCTCAAAAGATAATATTAGGTCTTTACCTATGAAATTGCCGAAATTTTCTTACAAATTCATGAGTTCGTTATTCCTGTTACTTAATAGCTATTTCCATTTCCATTTATTTATATTGTGTTTGAAAGTTGATTTCAAGATTTTACAACTCTGTATTAAATTTTGTTTTTATTGGCCGCTTGATAAATTAATTCGATTTTCAAAAACAGTACTTCCTAAATGCTATCCATTTTGATGATAAATTTCGTATTACTTAGCAGCTGTCACTTTTCAAAAATGTAATAAAAGTTGCTGTTTGTTAGCTTAATGTTGTCTCATTCATGCACAAAAAAAAATCATAAAGATTTGGATTAGTCATTAATAAAAAAAATGCAAAAATGTTAGTACTGAAAATTGGGTTTCCTCCAATTTCTTCAAGAAAAACGGCAATTTCATATGTAACGACTTAATATACCAAAGCAAAAGTAAATTCCCACAAGATCATTCAAGCATTCATTCATCATTCGATCATCCATCATTTAATTACATCCATTCTTTCAATCATGACGCCTTCATTCATCATTTGATTACATCATTCATCATTAGATCATTCGCTCAATGTGGCCTTTTTAGACGTGTATGTAAGTTCATCACTGGTCTCTGTAACCACTTCCAGTGCAATCTGGTCGAAACGTCGGCGTCGCGATGCGTTGCGGTCAGGCAGTTCAGAAGTATACCCCTATAATTACGATAATTTCCATACGGATAATAGGAAAGACAACCTTTTGACTTCCCAACCCCAAGAAGAAATAGTGCGCCAGAGACTCGTCCAGAAACTTGTAATACCGTGCAGGAAACGTTAACTTGGATCCCGGAATTGTTGGTAGTCCCAGGTACACTGTAAATCCTCTTTCTATGTGTTTCATCTATTTTTTGTCCATTGAGACTTCGTTCGTCTCTTTAAATCATAAACGTAGCAAAATCTTACAATTAATTAGCAAAATTTGACGAACAAATGCGAACAGCTTAAGTAAAGTGCAGTTTGTGTATGTATTTGTTTCATTATAAGTACCTGAATAATTAAAAATTCTAAAGGATCATAAACCATCTGGCTTTAAAATGTTGGAGCTTTGTTACAATGGGTCGTTAAAGTGTACACTGCAGGCAGGCAGGCTATGTTTAACTTTACAAAGATACTTCACCGCCAAAAGGCCAAAAGGCCTCTGTGGCGTAGCGGTAATGATTTCGACTGCTACGACAGGGGACGCGGGTTGCAAGTGCAAATATTTGAACGCATGAATATGTATTTTTTTTTTTTATCACTAAGGTGGCAGACAAGCACTCATAGGAAGATAGGAAGCGGTTACCGCGGCCCATGGACGTGTGCAACACCAGTGGCGTCACACTCGCGCTGCCGACCCTGTAAAGGAAAGGGGTTGGGAAAGGAGTTTGGGAGGGGATGGGAAAGGAGTTTGGGCTCCGGCACTCTCACTCACCAAACGGAACGCAACAGTTCAAATACTGTTACTTGGCGTCGATATTCTGTGAGAGGGTGGTGCTTCCCCGGTCGAGTCGGCACATTCATGCAACGGCCAAAATGACTGTTGCTTAACTATACCACTCAAAAAATTTGCATTGGTCTGGGTGTATGTATTTACAAAAAAAAGTATATATGTATATATATCCGCATTCTGGAACCTATAACACAAGCTACCCAAAGTAAGCATAGTTAAACACTATGCTTACTTTGGGTCTAGAAAGCGCTGTGTAGAATGTCGTAGTTGTTTTTTATATATTTGGAAAATGGTATTTTTTTGGACGCATATTCACGATATTGTAATTCCTTGCGCATGAAGGAAAAAGGTCATCTAACAGTCTACAATACTACCTAGCTAAACAAATTTTTATACGTTAGCCTTTAGGAGAGGCTACCTGTTGCCACTCCAGCTATTCCTCCATGACGGGTCTTGCCGCGCGCCTCAGGCGTGGAACACCTAATAGATGACTCTTCATCATCACTATGACAGCGTTAGTCCCGGTTGCATTCAAAGGTTGTTCTTTGGAGCCCGGGTCCGCTCTCTTGCTCTTGACGTTGCTTATCTTGATTTTTGCGGGCCCCTGACACTCAATCCGATTCCGCTTTATCCGGACTATATGCATTTCACTTAATGACTTTCATCCTACTAACCTACTTCCTACTATCCTACTATCCCACTATCCTACTATTCTACTTCCTACTATACTACTTCGAACTATCCTACTTCCTACTATACAACTATCCTACTTCCTACCATCCTACTTCGTACTATCTTACTTCCTACTATACTAACATAACATAAACTCACGCCTATATCCCCGAAGGGGTAGGCAGAGGTTCTAGCACCCACATTTCGCCAGTTTACTACTTCCTACTATACTACTTCCTACTATACTACTTCCTACTAAACTACTTCCTACTATACTACTTCCTACTATAATTCTTCCTACTAATTGAGCTGAGCGAAGCGAAGCTCTTATACGCGGGATAGCCACTTCTTTGTCGTTGTACTTCTTTTCTCCTGCTTGACCGATCTTGACCAAATTTACCACGGTGATAGTGTGGACACTGAGGAGTGTTTTGAAGCGAGATGGTTCGTGTCTGATGTACCATTGAGGAATAATCACCGAAAAACAGTATCACGAGCGCGCGGCCTTAGCTAGGCGCACGACCGTATTAAGATGTCTTATTTACAAGTAAGAGTTGCTCGCTCAGCTCAATTTATTTCAGTGGCACCCTGCACTGCATTCCTAGTATTATAAACGCGAAAGTTTGTGAGTATGGATGTATGAATTTATTCATACATTCATACATCACAAACGCCTTTCCTACTTCCTACTATCCTACTTCCTACTAGTAGTAGTGTGAAAATGTAACAAACATTTTTGTCACATTTTCACACAAAAACGGCCGTACGGATCTGGCTGAATACCAGCCGGAATAATACTAATTCCACAGGGTCCACAGTAACCAACTTTCCATCATCATCATCAGAGCGTTAGTCCCGGTTACATCCAAAGCTTGCACGTTGGACCCCGGGGTCGCTCTCCTACTCGCCTGATTTGGCTTATCTTGGCTTTTGTAGGAGCAGATGCCGTCTGACCCCCCCAACCCCCGAGGATAGCGTACACCAGAGCCTTGTCCGTTACGTCACCGGCTTGGTAGGTGAGGTTGGCTACGGCCTCGAAGATTATTTAAAATATATAAGAAGATTCAATGAAATTTCTTAAGCATTTTGTATGCTTACTTTTTCATAAAGATTTAAATCGGAAAAAGAGAACATCTAGGACTATCTTACTCTAGGACTGTCTAGGTGGCTCAGCTGGTCAGAGCGTTCCGCCTGTAAGGGACTGGTCGCGGGTTCAAGTCCCTTCCTAGATGTTCTCTTTTTCCGATCTTAATCTATATATAAGAAGACTTTACAATCATGCTCAAATGCCCAAAGATATATCCATCCACTGTTAAATGACAACTTAATTTTTTTTTTTTTTTTTTTTTTTTTTTTTTTTTTTTTTTTTTTTTTTTTTTTTTTTTTTTTTTTTTTTTTTTTTTTTTTTTTTTAAAAGAATATTAGCAACCGAAATTACTAATATTCCCCTTAACCCCTCCAGCTAAGCTAAATTGCTTGTGTTAGGAGTGGGTTCACGTCGGTAGTGTAATGGCCAGGATTCGAACCCGGGACCTCTCGATCGTAAGGTCGACTCCTTAACCACTAAGCTACCGACGCTCGAATTGCTGATTTATGAGAAAATACGAGCCGAGGTTCACCCTATCTTGAACTTTGCTTTTTCACTTAACCGTCTTTAAGTTGAAAAACCGCGGTAGCCTACTGGTATGGATAATGGACTGCTGAGCCGAGGTCTCGGGTTCGATCCCAGGTTTTACCATGGCACACGCCAATGACTTTTCGATGCTTTTCGAAGTTATGTGTGTATTTATCGCAGGTTTATAAGTGCCCGGTTAATGGCAATAGGCTCGCGACCTATTACATTGGGACCTAAACATAAACTGGCGAAATGTGGGTGCTAGCACCTCTGCCTACCCCTTCGGGAATATAGGCGTGAGTTTATGTTATGTTATGTTATGTCTTTAAGTTTGAGCACGGCAGCATGGTTCACCTGTCATTATCCTAAAAGTGATTGCCCATTTGTGTCCAAATTTTGAACTACGGGGCCTGAGGTCCGCATATTATTGGTACGTAGGCTTTTCCGACTACCGTCCCCGACAGGTGTGAGGCGTGAGGTGTGTGTGAGAGTGCTGTGAGACTGGCTACAGCCTCAAGGATATTGGTTTCTTTCTCACCTGGTCGTAAGTGACGATGTGGCCTACGATGGATCACGTTTGCCTAGAAGGCACCTATTCATTCGAGACTTGAAGATTCCGAGGTTATAGCTTTCCGGAAACACAGACTCAGGCAGACAGTCTATTGGTGTCGTCGTGTTTCTATTTATTCCTAAAAATAGGAGACAACAAATGTTCACGATACTAATAATACTAATACTAATTAATTAACCACTTGACCTTGACCTTGGGGCGCCATTATCACTTCCTTTATGAATTTATTGTTTGTCGTTTGCAAGTCATAGTGCTGTCAAGGTGGCCTGGTATAAAGTTTAACATTCATAGTTTACAGATTTAGTTGGTATTGCTACTAACAATAACATCTAAATTCTTACAATTTGTTAGAACCTAATAAATAGATTTAAATCTCTATGGTTCTCACCCAGGTGTCCGACTAGTCATCACCTTGACTAGTCGGAGGATCCTACTTCTGTGTTTAAGGAACATCACGCCTCGATGCTCCACATCTGTCTATCTATACTATTGTAAAATTGTAAATTGTTGTGTCTGTACATTGGATATATTTTTAAAACATACTAGAAGATCATCAGTCATTTTTAGATACAAAATTATATAAACTAAAATATTTACATCTTAAAAAAGTGTATGTACAAAATAAAAAATTTAGGTCGAAAAGAATTCCTAAAATACTTGTAATTAAAATTGAACGATTCTGAACATTAAAAATTCTGTTAGGCTGTTTGTTCGCCATAGACGCAAAAACTACTGAACTGATTCTGATGCGGCATCTATTAGGAAGGTCTTGGTCAGAATTGAAATATGCCGTATGTTTGATTGCAATTGTTTAAGTAGAATCGGAGATAAGACCAAAAAACGATAACCGACGTCCGCGCGGGCGGTGCCGCGGGCATTAGCTAGTTACTAATATCCTGTTCTTCATCATGCCAATCCAATCGCATCCATAGCTCCCAATTTATAGCCGCTCTCCTGCTCTTTTTATTACTTTGTTTTGGCTTTTATGGGGACATTCTACTGACTAGACATTCTCTGCCTTCTGAATCCCTAATCCTAGAAGGAAAACCTGTACCAGAACCTCGTCCGTCAGTCAGCAGGTGTACCGGCCAGCAGGTGAGGTTGGCTTAGACCCAGAAGATCAGGGTCGGTGAGGCTGCAAAGAAAAAAGACCGGTTGCCTGTAAAGTCGGTTTACTGACGATAGTTGAATGTGACAACGTCATAAGAAAATACTAACTATATGTATAGCAGCTGTCCACGCGGACGCTTCGCTTACACAAGCACAGAGCGAGGTAACGCCGCATACGAGGTAACGCCGGTAACGGCATGTTGCGTCATGTTTTTTCGTGCGTGCAGCCGGCTCCATCGATTTATAAGACGTTCTCACGTCAAAAACTACGATATTCATACATAAATACTTGATACAACATACTTAAATACTTGATATTGTCGGAAGTTTACGCGAATGTCACACATTGAAATAAAACTATTTTTAACCCGTGACCATGGCTGCTGAAAAGCAACCGAAACGTCGGGATAAATGTAAAATATAAAATAACATCAAATAAATCGCGATAGAATTCGGCGATAGCCCGGTGGCGTACGTAAAGGACTGCTGAGACGAGGTCTCGAGTTCGATCTCCAGTCGCCCCGGGCACACACCTCTGACTTTTAGTAGTTATGTGTCTATTAATAAATGTTAATTATCGCTCACTTAACAATGTGCCCGGTAGATGGCAATAGGCTCGCCCCCTATTACATTTGGACCTTAACATAACTGGCGAATCGTGGGTGTGTAATACACCTCTGCCTACCCCTTCGGGGATACAGGCGTGAAGTTATGTTATGTTATGTTTATGAATTCTTTAAAAATAGTTTTATTTCAATACTTATATGCTTTTGTTTTGTAAATACATACTTACATGATTATACATAGAAACACCTAGACGAATGCGAAATAGTTACCCTGGTATTTCCCCGTAGTATTTACCATCAGCCTTTTCAATCCGACATTTTGCCATCAGTTGCGTTATAGTCCAAAGTTGCAGTTGGAGCCCGCTAGCTTATTGCTTTTAATTTTTATGTCGGCTTTTTCAGGACTTTCGTCTGACCACCCAACCCTGAAAGAAAAGTCTATGACGGACGCCAGCTCCTCGTCCGTTAATCAGTAGGTATACCGACTAGCATGTGAGGTTGGCTTGGACTACCATCTCCCCTTTTTAGGGTTCCGTTACCAAATGGCAAAAAACGGAACCCTTATAGATTCGTCTGTCTGTCCGTGTCTGTGTTCGTTTGTCTGTCTGTCTGTCCGTCCGTATGTCACGGCCACTTTTTTCCGAAACTATAAGAACTATGCTGTTGAAACTTGGTAAGTAGATGTGTTCTGTGAACCGCATTAAGATTTACATACAAAAATAGAAAAAAAAACAATAAATTTTGGGGGTTCCCCAAAGTTAGAACTGAAACAAAAAATTTTTATTTCATCAAACCCATACGTGTATCTATGGATAGGTCTTCAAAAATGATATTGAGGTTTTTTTTTGTAAACTAAATAGTTTGCGCGAGAGACACTTCCAAAGTGGTAAAATGTGTGTCGTCGTCCCCCCCCGTAACTTCTAAAATGATAAAACCAAAAAATATATATGATGTACCTTTTTTTTTTTTTTTTTTTTTTTTTTTTTTTTTTTTTTTTTTTTCGTGCGGAAGTCCCCTCGGATACCCCCCCGCCGGCCAGCGGGGGCGGTTATGTCGGGCTCGAACCGACTAAAACCACTGGCTGTATATTATCTGTGTTATGGTCATCATCTGTCTGCAAATTATTATAAATGTCAGGTGGCAACCATAATAAAACAGGCAAGCAAAAAGCAATTTATGACAAAGTTCTACTTGCCTTGCCTTTTTCGTACATCGACACATGGAGTGCAAATATGTTACACAAACCTGCTACTAGTAGGGCTGCCACCTATTCGTAATTTCGTATTATCGAATTAATTATCCGGTTTGCCTAATTCAGAAGACAATTAGTGTATGTATGTCAATGGCAAAGTGCTTATATAACGCGATTCCGGCATACTTTTTCAATAACTGTTCTCACTTCCTTTGAGTAAATATTTACATAATATACCATTTTTCATTGCAGTTTACAGCTGAGAAGCTTCACTTAAATGGTAATCCAAACTTGAATTCGGTGTACGTACTTACTTACGTAAGAAATTATAATTATATGGCGTAAAGTAATAAATATTTTATCATTTGGACACTGAATGACACACATTAGTGAATGTTTTACCAAACACACAAGTTTACAAGGTAACCAAATTATGGAGGAACAGGAGAGTAAACCCCGGGATGATGATGAACACACAGGCGCCTTACCACGACGCTCTTAAAGCAATTCAGAAGTAATACAGTTCAGGCGAGGGAAAGAGATGAATCGATACACCGTGTACAGCTCCAATTATATCCCTCAGCTGAACTGTATAATGTGTGAAATAATCTATATTCGAATCAATACAGTTCAGCTAGGGTAGAGAGATTTAGATATACACGGTGTATACCTCCATCTCTCTCCCACAGCTGAACTGTATGATGCGGGTAATGATTTTTATTCAAAAGCAACACAGTTCAGCTGTGGGAGAGATATGTAACATAACATAAACTCACGCCTATATCCCCGAAGGGGTAGGCAGAGGTGCTAGCACCCACGTTTCGCCAGTTTATGTTTTAGGTCCCAATGTAATAGGTGGCGAGCCTATTGCCATTAACCGGGCACTTATAAACCTGCGATAAATACACACATAACTTCGAAAAGCATCAAAAAGTCATTAGTGTGTGCCATGGTAATACCTGGGATCGAACCCGAGACCTTGTCTCAGCAGTCCTTTACCCATACCACTAGGCTACCGCGGCTTGTACTGTACTGAACTGTATTGCTTTTGAATTGCCATAAAATTGTCGTAATAAAAAGTCATCGTCATAAAAAGGACCTAGTAAAATGTAAAATTGTTATAATATTTGTTAATCCGCGAATAATAGCAGCAACCTGAACTATAGATTGCATATCAACCCTACTCGAACGAGATAAATCTCTTGACAGCTCGACAGAAACAGCCCACATCTGCGACAATATACCTACCGGTGCAAGAATTGCAGCAACCGAGGCTACGTGACAATTCAGCCCCTACAAGAAGTAGTTTGAGATTTAACTGATTTCGGAGAAATAGCAAAAAGCTTTTTGACAGTCTATTTTTTATATTAATTAGTTTGTAGGGTGCCTCGAGGACTAACAGATAACAAAGATGAAATGTGAAAAAATACTTGATACCACGAAAACTTTTCATTTATTCGCTACTTTGCAGACTTATTCGCTGCAAAATATATTCTTTACTGCATTTTTATTCGACTTTTGAAGTAATTAATAAACCTTATTTTATTTTTTTTCGTGCGGAAATCCCTTCGGATACCCCCCGCCGGCCAGCTGGGGCGGTTATGTCGAGCTTGAACCGACTAAAACCGCACGCCGTCTAGGGTCTACAGACGCCGGGTGTAAGGTTACCCATAGAGCACATCCCTCGCACACCGACTGACCCTGGGCCATCTCCGGTTTCGAGATGGCCCCCTCGGGTTTGGGAACCACGGTGTCCCCGTCTTGCCTTATGTCTTACGAGTAGTTGGGGATTTAGAAAACAAAACGACGTTATTTCATGTATAAAGTAACGTTTATTTTTAAACGATCGATTTATTTTAATTTTAATATGTGTGTTCTGTGGGTGTTCTGAACTTTAAACACGTGCAGTTATGGCAATTAAAAGCATAAAATTATACTTAGACAACTAGTAATTAAATACTCCAGAGATCTTTTTCAATATAATGTCACATTTTGATACCTACTCCTAACAGAAATTTACTAACAATTAAATACTAAAGAGATCTTGACTTTCACTAGAAACAGGCACTAGGCACATTGTTATCCTAACATAATATATATCCTAACATAAATTTACCAACAATTAAATACTAAAGAGATCTTGACTTTCACTAGAAACAGGCACTAGGCACATTGTTATAGCCATCTCGAAACCGGAGATGGCCCAGGGTCAGTCGGGGTGCGAGGGATATGCTCTATGGGCAACCTTACACCCCGGCGTCTGTAGACCCGAGACGGCGTGCGGTTTTAGTCGGTTCAAGCCCGACATAACCGCCCCCGCTGGCACGCGGGGGGGTATCCGAAGGGATTTCCGCACGATGAAAAAAAAAAAAAAAAAAAAGGCACATTGTTATAATGTAACTAATCCTAACATAAATTTAACAACAATTAAATACTAAAGAGATCTTTTGCCTTAACATAAATTTACAAACAATTCCAAGCTATTAAGAGCAATAAAAGTAATACATACATAACGTATCAAAATTACAAATATGGCAGTCACGTTACAATTTTACTCAGTAACTAAACACAGAATATTGAAAACAAATAAAAAAAAACCAAAGAAGTAATAAAGAAGTTACTCCAAAAAGTATCCATATATAAAGCTCCATATTCGATACATTTTATAAGATCTCTTATGAAAATATAGTGGACCAGAACTTTTTGTGATCATCATTCAATATACTAACGGCAATGATGTTATTTACTGTACATTATCATCAACAGGGACGACAGCAATTGATGCACTAAGCCACGCACAAAAACTGAAGTGGCTGCAGCGGCTCATTTAGCGTGCCTCACAGATCTAAGGTGGACTAACACAGTAACCAAATGGAGAGGCCCATCAGGCAAGCGCTACAGAGGCAGACCGTACACTCGATGGGAAGATGATATTAACAAAATCACGGGTTCGCAGTGGATCCAAATAGCTCAAGATAGAAAAAGATGGCAAGCCTTGGAGGAGGCCTGTCTCAGAGAGGGGTCCTGATACAGACATAGGTACTAATACAGAAAATAACAACATTACAAACACATAAAGTGAATAAATATAAGTAATCAGAAATAGTCAAATGTATAAAGAATATGTCGAAATGTATACTTAGGCTCTATAACAAATGTAACAGGAAATAAACAAAGCTCAAAATAAATAAAAAATCATCAACAATAAATGTGATGCATCTTCAGTTTCTGTTGCCGAAAAGGACAATAATAAACTTCTGCAGAATGTTAACGTAACTGGTTGTGGCGGCAATGTATCTTTAGTCTCTGGAAGTCACATGATTTTTTGGTTTATATTTTTGGTTATATATTTAGGATTTATATTTTTGGTTATTGTTTTTTTCTTGTTGCACGAAGTTTTTGTGACCATGGCTGTAAGTTACATTGTGGGATGAATTCATATGAATTCGAATATTCGAAATCCTCATTTTTAATCTCTGTCATATCTTGCACACTTATATAATTATTATCATCCTTCTCTTCATCTTGGTTTGGCTGATACGGCTTTTATGGGAGCGATGCCATCTGATCTCCCAACCCCAATAGGAAAGCCTGCGGTAGAGCCTCGTCCGTCAATCACCAGGTGTATATGCTTCCAGGTGAGGTTGGCTTAGGCTCAGAACATCTTTATGAGGTCGTATAAACACCCTTCGCGCGAGTGGGGATAAATTGCATTGTCCAATGAATTCATATGAATTCCTATATTCAAAGTCCCCGTTTTTAATCGCCGTCATATCTTCCAAACTTATATAATGAGACCAAATGCCTTCATGGTCAAGTTTTTTTTTCGAATTTAAACGGAAACCTTCTTTATCTTGGGTTAAGTTCTTGTTTGTATCTGTTTTACTCATTTCAATAGGTGGTGCATCAGTTTTTGAACGATTTACCCACAATAACTTTTTTTTAATCCTGGTGTTCATTTTCGATATTATTATATTATTCTGTAAATAAAAAAAAATTACTTTTACTAAACGAAACATTTGACACTTGTTCACGTGCTTTAAAGATAAAACAAGATGTCTAATACCGAATTATTTAATTTAAACTGAGATTGATGTAAATGATAATCTATACTTATATCAAACTAGCTGTGCCCGCGACTTCGTCCGCGTGGATTAAGATTTTTAGGGTTTTAGTTTTTTTGCACGGAACCCTTTTTTTTTTTTTATCGTGCGGCAATCCCTTCGGATACCCCCCCGCCGGCCAGCCGGGGCGGTTATGTCGGGCTTGCACCGACTAAAACCGCACGCCGTCTCGGGTCTTCAGACGCCGGGGTGTAAGGTTACCCATAGAGCATATCCCTCGCACCACTAACAGCATCGCTCATCCTGTCTCCTCTGAAAGCAGAGGAGTACGGAGAGCGATGTGTTCCCGCCACGTTGGGTATTGGCCGACGATCAATGCCAACCCTATGAAGGGGTGAAGGGGAAGCCATTGACCGCCGCCCAGGGTGTACCGGCCGCTCCGATTCCGCTCCCCCCGGACTGCAGCGGGATCGGAATCGGAGCGACACTCGAGGAGGTTACCCAACACACCCCTTGCGCGGAACCCTAATAATTTTTCCTAAAATTAAAGTAGCCTATGTTACTCCTTGTTAATATAACAAGGAGTAACAACCTTCCTGCCAGAGAAAGTCCCGTCAAAATCGGTAAAAAATTGTAAAAAATGTTATTTTGGTGTATTTACCGTATATATATTCATATACATGTAGTAAAAAACGGTTATTTCAATATTACAAACAGACACTCCAATTTTATTTATATGTATAGATTGCAAATTACTTGTCTGTATATTGGAGATATTTAAAAAAAAAATTGGATTATGTTAAATTAACGATTCTTAACACAATTATTTTTTTTGGAATTCTTGTCTGTTTGTTCGCGATGGATGCAAAAAACACTGGACGGATTTTGATACAGTTTTTCTATTAGAAAGGTCTTGATCAGACTTTAAATCTCCCGTATGTTTGATAACACTTGGTTATGTAGAACCGGAGATATGACCAAACAACGAAAACCAACCTCGCGGGGGTGGAGCCACGGGTATAAGCTAATTTAACATAACCCTCGTATTTTTTTATAAACCTTAATGTACAGACACAACAATTTAAAATTTTATAATAGTATAGATAAATAGATGTGAAAGATCGAGGCGTGATGTTCCTCAAACACAAAGGAGGAATTTTCGCACGAAAAAAAAAAAAGGTAGCACCCTCCGACCAGGTAAGGTGATCACGCCTTACAACGAGTACAATGGTACTTACAACAAAAAAAAACCTTTTCTTTTTACTTTTGTCAGTTTGTCTGTCTGTCTTTCTGTCTGTTTGAATTAGATACTCTCTGGAACGGCTGACGATTTTGACAAGACGTTCACTGATAAATACCTAATATTACGATTACAAGGCGTAACATAGGCAACATTAATTTCAGAAAAATAATTATAGTAACCCAGATCTAAGTCCATACAGGTGAAGTCGCGGACACAGCATCTAGTGAAAAATAAAGTTAAATTCTATATATTAACCTCTCTTATTCACTAACCTCGAAAACAGCGAGTCTGCGACGCCTCCGCGCACTAACACGAACGTCCTTACTCCGCAGCGTTCGACATTCGAATGATTTCTCGAGAGGGTGGTAACTGTGGCAAGTCCTGGCTTGGTATGCGCGAGCGCATAAGTATGATCTAGCTTGCAATGATAAGCATCATCGTTAAGTTATCATTAAATTGAAGTAACAGTGACTCATTTTGCGATTAGTATTAATTAATTAGCGTAATGATATTTTTGAGCTTTAGAATAATTATAGTCATACTGCAGTAATTACGTACTTAATTACGTTTTGCAAATTGAAGTGTCTGTTGGTAATATTAACATAACAGGCTTTTAATGAATGCATAAGAATAATATATTTACCCACAAGATACTTACAACAACAAATAGTAGTTTATGCAACTATCATATAAGAAGGGGTATTAAAACACGAGAGTCTGTTTATCTATAAGTTTTATCTACAGTCAAATCGAAAAATTCGAATTACGAATTCAAAGACGATTCTATACATACGCACTTTATACACGCATATACATAAAATTAAAAATAAAACTTATTATAGTACCGCCCCAACTGTATCTTAAAACTCATTATAGTATCGGTATCTTTTTTTATTCATTAAACTAGTCTAAGGTTTTAGGCTGAATATGAGAAAAAAAGGCGCACGCATGCGCAGTTCGAACTGTGAAATGATGGCGCCCTTGTAACCTACCTACTACATTTAATTTCAATTTTTCCTATGAGTGAAGATGAAGTAGTGTATGAAACTGCATATAACTTAGGTATTAAAACACTCGAGTCAACATATTATCGATAAACAGACTCTCGTGTTTTAGGTAATACCCCTTCTTATATGACAGTTGCATAAACTACTATTATTTTTAATTTTATGTATATGCGTTTATAAAGTGCGTATGTATAGAATCGTCTTTGAATTCGTAATTCGAATTTTTCGATTTGAGTGTAGATAAAATCCTTTTTTTTACTTTTGAACTTAGTTTTCTCTCGAATTTATCAACATGAAATTTGAGCACAAACTAATCTTCACTAAAGACCTGGCGTATGTTGATTGCAAGTTCATATCTATTTACAAATATGTGACATCATGTTTCGAACCTTGCCCTGCGATATTGGTGCTAGGAACTTTGAGTATTGAGAAACGGCCATGCGCACGCGTTCCCCTCTCGCCAAGGAACTTGCACGCCTAGCATATATATCAGTTTATAAAAAAGTGGCCAAGTGCGAGTCGGACTCGTCCATTTAGGGTTCCGTAGCAGCAAGTAACATAATAATGCTGTATTATAATTTTTATATTTGAGTTGATTGAATGAAAGGTAAATTGCGGTTTACGATTTATGACGTATTAAAAATAAAACTACTTACTAGATCTCGTTCAAATAAATTTTCGGTGGAAGTTTACATGATAATGTACATCATATATTTTTTTAGTTTTATCATTCTCTTATTTTAGAAGTTACAGGGGGGGGCACCCATTTTACCACTTTGAAAGTGTCTCTCGCGCAAACTATTCAGTTTAGAAAAAAATGATATTAGAAACCTCAACCTATCCATAGATACCACACACGTAGGTACGCATTTGACGAAAAAAATTTTTTGAGTTTCAGTCTAAGTATGAGAAACCCCTAAAATGTATTGTTTTTTTTTCTAATTTTATGTGAAAATCTTAATGCGGTTTACAGAATACATCTACTTACCAAGTTTCAACAGCATAGTTCTTATAGTATCGGAAAAAAGTGGCTGTGACATACGGACGGACAGACAGACAGACATGACGAATCTATAAGGGTTCCGTTTTTTACCATTTGGCAACGGAACCCTAAAAACTAGTTCGTGAGATCGTCCCCGCAGTCTCGAGTCCGCGTATCGCTTGTCTGAGCTTCCGTGAATATTAGAAAATGGTTGATTGTGCAGTGATATCACTCAAAGGCTAGGAACTACAATGTTACGTCATCTCAACTCCAGTTCACTACAGAGTAGGTCGACACTCCTTGTTTGTATAATTCTCGTTTCACCTGACGCTCTGTAACTATGCGTCTGTTCACAGAAACTTACTACGTACTGTGATGTCGGGGGTCTGACTTCACAGCTTTTCGTCGTCAACTAAAGATAATTAAATTACAACACAAATATTTTGTATTAGATATGTCATTTATTAACCAATACAACCCTATTCAACGTATTTTAGGGGACTTTACGCGAGATTATTTAGATTTACTGATCGAGCTGGGGAGGAACGCGGATTCTGCCCAGTGATTGAGCCTAAGATACCACTTTCTTGATACTCTCTTCGTAAGGCGGGTCGAGGCCGGATCCCCTGGTCACCCGCTGTCTCGAACTTTCCGCCAAGTATTTGTTTTTTCCTATTCTCTGTATTTAAAATATTTATACAATTTTATTTTAATACCGCTGACGCATGATGGCCAGGCAACTAACTATAGTGTTCGAAGGAGTCCGAACACTACATCAGCTACGCCCACGGGACCTCATGTGACAGCGCCTAACTAAACTGAAGTCCCTAGGTATACTAAACTGGCACAAAAGTCGTTATGTGAGCTGTCCCTTACAATGGGAGTAACGACGCAATCTTTATTCACCACTTGATCAAGTTATAGCAATTAAACTGTAACAAATACCGAGAAACACGAATAAAAAGATTACTTCATTCTTGACCGGGCAAAAAACCAGTATAAAAGAAGCCCGAAGAAGATTTTTTTTTGCATCCGGGGCTTTCACTGTTTCACCTCGGAAACTCCTCTCGAATTGGATATATAGACTTTTGGGATTTTTTATGGGAGCGTTTGCCGTATGACCTGCCAACCCCGAGAGCAAAGACTACGCCAGAACCTCGTCCGTTAATCAGCAAGTGTACGGTCTTACCTGAAGGTTGAATGGATTGAAACCCGAAAATTTTGGTGGGTGGTTCTATGAGCTTTATCGGATGAACTCATTAAGAAGCTTATCATTCAAAGAGACTCCAAGCATTGCACTGCTCATTACCTAAGCATATTGTGGCATAATGTCATAATAATTACCACAGATTAAATTCGTCAGGTATTAGTGTAGACTACTTAGAATTCCGACGTTACAGTAGGTGTACCATGAAAAGTACATCCGCAAGTGCGGACCGAAATTTCGGGTACTCGGTATACAATAGGAAGAACAAAAGAACATGTCACATGACAGTTCATTCGGCGTAAAGCTTAACGACCCAAAACCGCAAAATTCGGAATTTAGACAACCCACCAAAACAAAATTAGAATACGACTTATTTCAAAAGGTCGCAAGGTTATCATAATCCAATACGAATGAATGCATTTTTTTAAATGTTGGTTTATAATAAGTAGTTATTTTTTATTGAAATAGGTACATTGTAATCGAAAACCTCCTTGATTTGTTTGATTCACTCCCGAACAAACTTTATGGTCCCGACCGAGAACGAAATCCGAAGTAATTTGATGATACCTAAATGCATTTACAAACTGAATTTAGACAGTACAATACTTCGACATGTAGCGAACTTCGAAAACATAGATCGACAAGTCATTGCTTCGACAGACAATTATTAGACAACACACACCTTCGAATTACCACTACTTCGACAGATTTTTAAAATTATATTCCAAAAATAAGTAAAGTGGGTTAGGTTAGGTTAGAACTGTGACCCCATCAAAGCGCGAGCCGAGCGAGCGTAGCGAACGTGACGCGGCAGCGAGCGGCCGGCGAAGCGCCGGAATTGATGTTTCAATTGATTGGGTACATATATAATTAGGTAGGGCTCATTTTTTAATACATTTCAGAGCATTATTATTTTGGGAGAATGTTAAAACATTCTGTCAAACTAGTAGTCAGTGGATGTGTCTAGTCTAAGTATTGTCTGTCGAATAATTGTCTGTCGAAGTAGTGGTAATTCGAAGGTGTGTATTGTCTAATAGTTGTCTGTCGAAGCAATGACTTGTCGATATATGTGTTTTCGAAGTTCACTACATGTCGAAATATTGTACTGTCTAAATTCAGTCCTTAACTGACCTAAATGACCCTTCTTTCGTTCGTGTTGCGTGCGGGCCCGCAATTGCGGGTGTATGTTTTTATAGTAGGCCTACTGATTACATTGAAAGGAGGGATATGCTCTATGGGCAACCTTACACTCCGGCGTTTTAAGACCCGAGACGGCGTGCGGTTTTAGTCGGTTCAAGCCCGACATAACCGCCCCCGCTGGTCGGCATTTCCGCACGAAAAAAAAAAAAAAAAGGTACTTAACTACTACATTATAGTTAAAATCATTACTGTTATGAGTATTGACATCTTAGCGTTTAGTAATTTTGATCCCTGGCGTCATTTTTAAATATGAACCTAATACGGACATGACCGACTGACCTCCCAACCCCAACCCAGAGAGAAAAGCCTGCCCCAGAGCATGTGTACTAACTGGCATGTGATGTTAGCTCTGCTCCGAATCTTAATAAGAACCCATACACCCACGCCATACACTCATAAAACCCCATACACCTTGATGGACCGCCGTTAATGTCTTATAATATTTTTACCACCGGAGCGTTGTTAGAAACATGTACTGTGTGGTATGCATGGAAGTAATGTTTAATCTCCAGAAGCGTAAAATTCATACTTGAATATTTTCATCTCCCAATATCTTGTTTCATATTGAATTTACAAACATTGATATAAAAGTTGGAACTGCGAATGGTGTATGCAATAAAATCTGCAATCGTATTTATACAGAGTGATTCCTTTATTACAATCAAATACCTTAAGACACGAAATAGAGAATTATCGGTAACAGTAGAACACGGACAACTAAGTTATAGGAATACCTAGTTTGGGAGTCAGGGTTTATACAATTTGTATACCCTTTCGTTTCTAGACTGTATCTCACATAGCTATTAAGATATATAAAAGATTACTGTATCAATAAATTATTATACCCATTAAAATACTTCACATATCCCCCCTAGTTTGGGAGAGGCGGCAAAATAACCCCGACGAGGTGGGCAACAGTCGGCCGGGGCGTTAGGGCGATTGGCAGAGGAACCGCCGCCGGACTATTCGGGCATTGTCGAGCAAGCAAGACCGCTTTCTGTATTATTATATTATTATTATTCCTTCATACCCCGTGAGCTATTGTTAATATGAAAGGATTAAGAAGGAATTCTAATAACTGGGTCGTAAGTTCAATCCTGCCAGCCTGTGGGACTATGTTGATCAATCAATCCCGTAGATCTGCAGGATTTGTGCCCTTTCGCCGTCAAAATACTGTTATGTGTTAAGTGCCGCAGTGGAGATGATTGTGACTGGTATTCTGTTCGGTGCCCGGGTCGGGATAAAAAGTTATTGGATTTGTCTATTAGGAAATTCTTAGCGGTTCGGAGCATAGAGTACGGTAAGCGGTATTTAGCTCTCCAACCCTGTTATGGGGAACTGAAATCTGTAGATGGGAATGTACGAGGTGATAGATACGAGCATAACTAAGAAAAAGGTGTGTTAAAAAGTAAGTAAAATTAAGGATACATATACATTCATAAACCCCTTAAAAGATTACACTCCTTTTTGGGCAGTGCTGCAGTGGTATAATAATCTTTATGGGCAATCCGGGAACCGAACACAGGATTACAAACTCACAGAAACATAAACCTTAACTTACGACCATGAGTTCCATCAACGAGGTAACAGCTACCTACATAATAATATTTCTTTTTTCTAAAGCATAACCAATGAGGTTTGACTTACGTTAGTAACTATTTATTAATCTGTGGTTTGACAGAATTATATATGTAGGTATTTACGTTTTGAATTCAGCCTGTACATAAGACGTTTACGAGACTCATCCCGTGTTTTATGTCAACATTCACGCTTCTCGGATCGTTAAACAAGAATAAAACATCTTTAATTAGTCACAACAGCTGTGTACGACAGCAATAACGAATGATATGCTATAGTTTAGATAAGAATAGTGCTACTTTGTCGTTCATTACCCCGTTCACCCAACAGAACAGTGACAGTCTGTATTACATTTTCTTACATAATTAAGCATCTGCGTGATTTTTCAGAAATGTTTGATTTTTTTAAATACGTATCCTTTTTGTGGCTTTCAGACCGATATTCTTAGCAATCCATGGATTCTCCGTGCGGGTGCCGGGTCCATCGCGTTGCTGGGATTTGCGACCCAAGTGTAGGTTTAGAAGGGGCCCCTTTTGTTGATGTACATCAACACTCACCTTCACTACCCAAGTGCCCTGCCTAACCAAATTTGATGCGAACCTACTAGTGCCGCTTTAGACATTCGTCCTAGTAATGAGCTTATTGTAGCTCTCAGGATCTTTTTTCCTTTTTTTTCCTGTCCAAATCCCCTCAGATTTCCTCGATCTTCCCGCCAGCCAGCAGAGCAGGTTATGTCAGGCTTGAACCGAGTAAAACCGCACGCCGTCTTGGGTCTTCAGACGCCGGGGTGTAAGGTGGGCCAATAAGGCATTTCTCTCGCACCCCGACTGACCCAGGACTCCTCGGGTGGGCTTTCATACCTCAAAAATATAAATTTAATCCATACATGTTCACTTCGTTATCTGTCTTTCGTCTTTCTGTCATTTTTCAGGAACGTGTGGTATCCAGTTGAAATTAATATCACAGGCCTGCAATACCTTGAAGCTGTGAGAAAATTAAGATTACGACGATCCTCTAGGGGTTCCTAATGGACTAGCTTTTCCACTACGAGCACCCAGGCAGGGGATCTTATGACATATAATAGGGGAAGGTGTTCAAAATTCGTTACCTTATGTCCGTATAAATTAGGTACCTAGGTATGCTTATTGTTCAATACACTAATTTGAATTCGTATAGATTTCGTTCTAGTTATAAACTATATACCGTGTAGCGTTTATGGAAACCCTAACAGTATTCAGAACGCCGTATTTAGAGTAGTTCTGAACTGCGGGAGGGCTTAAGCGCTTGAAAATGTAGTTTGATAGATTAAATGCTACTGTGTTTTTAGTTCTGTAATGCTTTACAAACGTAATATTAGCATTATGGATATAAATTCTACCGCTACTCAGACTAAAATTTGGCTTTTAGGTTTAACAGATACACTCGATAATATTGAAATAATATGATTATTACTGTGCTGAACAAAGACTTCAATGAATTCGAGCGAAGACTAGAGAAAGGTAAAAATTATAATACCTCCAATTAGGAAATCGCGCCTCGACACGGATAGATACCTTTTTTTTTCTTTTTTTTTTATCGTGCGGAAATCCCTTCGGATACCCCCCCGCGTGCCAGCGGGGGCGGTTATGTCGGGCTTGAACCGACTAAAACCGCACGCCGTCTCGGGTCTACAGACGCCGGGGTGTAAGGTTGCCCATAGAGCATATCCCTCGCACCCCGACTGACCCTGGGCCATCTCCGGTTTCGAGATGGCCCCCTCGGGTTTGGGAACCACGGTGTCCCCGTCTTGCCCCGGTTTGGGGGAGGGGCGCTAGTCGCCCCACCGTCCCGGCCTGCTTCTGCTGGGGTGACAGGTGGCCTCACCCGCCACCCCCAGGCCTGCGCTCATGGAGGACGAAGGTCGTTAAGCGACCTCCGGCGCCTGAGTCGCCTGCGACGCGCGGCGATCAAGTTGCGGGCTCGGCGGACCGGGAGAGTTCTAAGCCTCTCCCGGGCGCGCTCCGCCACCTCCTTCGCGAGCATTACATGCTCGTAGAAGGAGGTGGCGGCGGCCCACCGACACGGATAGATACCTATTGGTTAGAAGGGAAGGCGAGACCTCCGCCAAAACCCTTCCTGTTAGGTTACTTATGTAATAATGCACGAAGCAATAGGTATATTTATTATTCATAAGATAGAAAACTATCTATACTAAAGATCTGAATAGAGGGAGCATTTAAATTATGAAATCTTGAATTCTACACCGGAAACCATACCCAAATCCAGATCGTTCACGACTCTGAATAGTGGAATGGTTTAAAGTTACCAATTTGTCAATTATTGCTTGTAAACCCTCCCGCAGAACAGAAGTACTGGAGTTCTGAATACTGGTAGGGCTTTCATATACGCTACCGTGTATAGATAACGCCCGCATATCTGTAATAGCTTGAGTACCCGTCATGCCACAGATGACAATCAATACGAGTGACTTGATGCCCGACTTCCGATATCGAAGAAAATGACCTTCTTTCGTGTAGGTAACTGTGCGTCAAATCTAAAGATAAGTAAGATGTACATATATGTAAGGAAATGGTGCATTTACATATTAGCGATTTTTTCAGAAGAGTTGTGAGATCAATATCTACCTATCTTTTAGGCTCCGGCAAGCAGAAATTTGTTTTCTCTGTCTTCAAAAATGTATTTAGAAGGATGCATTACAGTATATGAGTTTATATATTCCACCTCCTCCTCCGAGCCTTTTACGGCCTTCGGTCGAACTACGGAACGCCCGAACTTGAGCATTTTCCACAGAGGCACGGAGGGGTTTCAAAAGCTTTTGGAAAAATAGTTTTCGGTAGGGCTATCGTTTTTATTTCTGTAATTTTGGTACCTATCCATCCTGTCTACTTTTACCAAGACCACCAAATGTTTCTATTGTAGTTATACTAATTCACATTAAAAATTCATACCTACAAAGACTTTAATCATCTGTATCACTATAAAACCTATATACGTCGCAGAACGTTAAAAAAGACCACGTGTTCAGTGTTTAGTTGCATTGCATCAACAAGTTCCACTTCAACTCCACAACGCATTTTTTTGGTAACTCTTCGACCAAAGTACTTTTTGTTTTTATATTTTTTATTCCAAGGTTGAGCTCATGTTATGTGTATAGACATAATAATAAAAAATAAATTACATGTAAGTATGTCTAGGCAGAGTGCGTAATGCGTTACAATTTTTTTTTTTCATGTATTTACCTAATGTTTGATTTTATTTACTTTCAAGCATGATTCAACAAATTTTAAAATTTTACTTTCTTTCTACTTTTCTTTTCTCAGGATTTTAGCTAAATCTTCGATACATAAGCAGTGGAGCCCTATAACGAAACTTATTAAACACCGAACTCGCCTTCGCTCGCTGAACACAAAAATTGTTTGTTTAATTCAGTTTAATTGTTTTATTTCTATGTCGATTATAGCCTGGAAATCAACGAATCCAACCGATGCAGCGATATGCCCCCAAACTGGTTTTATAAGAAAGGTAATAATGCGATGATGGTATGTATTGTACCTCTAAAATACGTTCCTTAACTTAACTCGTTCATTTAACCTTACCCAATTTTCTTTTTTAAATACGTATCTCCAATGAACAGACACAGCTAATTTACAATTTTATAATAGCATACATAGATAGTCGGAAGTAGGATTGAGTAACAGAAACAACATCCAAATAACCAAAGATCTTCAAAACCTTTCACATTATCAATATTAGTAGCATGTAACAAAGGTATTGTTGAACAAAGATAACGTTACCAAATTTTAACGGTACCTATCAAAGAGTATATAAGAGAAGAGTATCATTCCGAATTTTGACTTTCAATAGTTTGAGTGAGGTTCCGTTTCCGTATATATATCAGAAGTGATCGAATGAATGTGTTCAAGCCATTCAAGTTTAATGTTCATGTTCTTTAACATCTGTCAGGCATGGCAAATTAGGGATCTTTTCGGGACTTTGGGAAAAAATAGTTCTTAAATTTTTGAAAATGTGCAATCCTTAGGAAAAAGACATTATGAAATTCTAAAAAATACTTTAATAGACTTGTTTATAATACATGAATTAACGGAAATTACACTATACTGAATCTCGATTGCTTGTTGCATTTTCAATCAAATGACGGTATTTGGTTTTCATATTTCGACGATTTTTAAGAACGAAACCTAGCTAAATCGATTTATCGCCTCCGAAACCCTAATGTAGACTAAATTTCAAGAAAATCGTTAGAGCCGTTTTCGAGATTCAGAATATAAACATATATCGGGTGTTAAAGAAATGCTCCTGAAACTTACTGGAGGTAAAAAATATTTTAAGGGTTTCTTTTTACGATTAGTTAAAAAAAAAAATCCATTCGTTTTTTTTTCACGCTCTATCGTGTTAGTTTAGTACCGGTTTAATGAAATGGTAATTTCATTATAAAAAGCATTACTTCATCTAAAAAATATGGATGCCGCAATGAATATCGGTATAATCTCGCCGGTCGTTGACCCTGCGCGCCGCCAGAGTCAATGACCGGTTACAACCAGCTGTACTAGCGCGATGGAACGTGAAAATTGGTACTAAAAATTTTAAAAAAAATTAAGGGGATCGGAAAGAAAAATCACTCAAACCTTTTTGTTTCACCTGTCTTTTGTTTGTCTAACACCCGATATATAGAACAATTGCTTGTTTATAGGTTAAACAAATACCTAGATAATGTATTTATTAATTTTAACAAACTCTTCCTCTCTCCAAACATTTTAATTGAAATTAAAATACAATTATGAACAATGTCAAGCAGAGTACATGCCCGAAATTGTCCATAATTTTTATCATAATTTTAAATTCACAGCTGTATCACATTATTAAATGCAAAAAATGTTTAAGTAAATTCTAACGTAGCTGAAGGTGGAAATATCGCTAGTTTTGCTTGCTTGCTATGCAGTGGTTTTTCCACGCGGCTACAATATGAGAGTATTAGAAGGTTTTACACGGTCGGCACCTATAGACGTGTGTCTATAGGCTACCTTCCCATCAGGTGGGTCGTGTGCTTGTGTGCCACCTAAGTGGGATTAAAAGAAAGATCGTCGAAAATTAACGTATAATTATTTTGATGTTTCTGTCTAATTGAAAATTGGTTGTTTTTGCCTACCCCTTCAGGAAAGAGGCGTAATTAATATGTGTATACAATACGTGAATATACATATTACTGACGCCTCTTTGAAATGAAAAGTTGGCGACAGAGGTCTAATCTAATCGAATCATTTCTTTTTCTTCTCTCTAATCATTTTGGAAAAAATAATTATTAGGGATAATTTAGAATCGCGATCTAGCAACCCGCTCATGGAGAATATCATTCATAGAACTAAATAAAGACTTGGCTTAAAGTCTAGTTCGCACTGCGTTAGTAATTTAGTAGAGTAGCGTGTAATTTAGTGGCTAAACTACTCGCTACTACACAGAAATCGTTCACATTACGGTTTAGTACAGTACACAAGTGAGTGGTATTGTGCAAGATGAAGGGGCTGCAATGCAATAGAGTGAATAAACTGATTAAGCTAATCGTAATGGCTATTTTAGAAGAAGTGGATGAGGAAATTTGTCTGATTAAGAAAAAGAAGTTCCATAACTTCTTCCTTTCCATGGTATGAAAATGGATCAATAGAATAGATAAACTAGGAACTACTAATTATCTATTTAATTTCCTTTTCACCAAATACGGGTATATTCATTGCATTTTCTAATTCCAAGTATGCGGATTGTTTCATTTGTTTAATTTAATAATACGGGGACTTAATATTCCACAAGCATTCATGTTAAATATTTGAAAACAAATTTTAAAGTTGTTTCTTCGCTCCAGCGAAATGACATGGTGGTCAGATGGTCCGGAGGATTTTTTTCGGCCAGGCGGCCACTAATGAACTCGACTAATCAACAGGTTCGGATTTATTTAGCCGGTGAACCAGTGAGCATGGATGCGTGGTGGGAGGCGCTACTCGCCCTAAAAAAATAGAGTAAAATGGATCGACTCGACTAAATCATTTACTAAATTACTCGACAAATATTTTGTAGTTCGCACATATTTAGCTACTAAATTTATCGCTACTCTTCTAAATTACTAGCCTAATCCGAACTAGGCTTAAAGGTCTTGTAACCAAGCCAAAAAACTTCAAAAAAAAACATTCATAGCCCGGTCATGTCAGTAATGTCATAAAATCATTCGTTTTCTTCATTCATTGAAGTATTCTGCTTAGGATCGAACGGACGTGAAGTTGAACTTAGATTTTCAACTGAGTTTTAGTACCAGCAATAGCGTAAATTCATGTAATAAACGTGTAAATTGAATAACAACTGACACCATGTGCTCTTAATACCATAATAATATCAAAATCATAGTTACTATACGGGATGGAAACCGATGAAACGGAGCATGTCGGCGAAAATGGCGACGTTTTCATTCATCGTATAAAAGAGCTAACGGACGAAGAAAAACAACGCCTCGAAGCACAAAATTCTCGATTAATACCTGAAGCTAAAGCTGCGCGCTTAGAAAAGGATGCGAAACGGCACTGGGACATCTTTTATAAAAGGAACGAGACGAAATTTTTCAGAGACCGGCACTGGACCACACGTGAGTTTCAAGAGCTTATTAATTTCGATGTGGACGATAAGATTACGTTTCTAGAGCTTGGATGTGGCGTTGGAAACATGGTATTTCCTCTAATAAAGGAAGGCTTCTCGAATTTTTATTTCTACGCGTGCGATTTTTCGCCACGTGCCATCGAGTTTGTAAAATCAAATAAGTTGTACAATGAGAGTCGGATGAAGGCGTTTTGCACAGATTTGACCAAAGATGATTTATTCGAGAATGTTCAGGAAGAGAGCGTGGACATAGCCAGTTTGATATTCGTGTTGTCAGCCATACATCCTGAGGCCTGGCCGCATGTGGCTAAAGTAGCCTTTCGCGCGCTTCGTCCAGGTGGGGTGCTCTTGTTTAGAGATTATGGCCGTTACGACATGGCGCAACTACGATTCAAGCCAGGGCACAAAATCGCCGAGAATTTCTACATGCGACAAGATGGTACTAGGTAAGTTTCTTCTAACAATAAGTTTATCCAAACATTTAAGTAACTTTCAAGCTTACTCATTATTCAAAACTAATGTTTTAAGTTGCCAATTCACCTAATTACTGAAGGCTGAACAAAATACCGCCCGTGAACAAAATAATGCTGTGAGATGATCCAACATGAATTAACTTTAGAAATTAGCTACTAGATAATATCAGAAAATAAGTGTCTTCTGAACTTAAATTTTCATGATGGGTAATTTTGCCGGGTAATTTTTTTGAAAGGTGACTTCTCTAAATATATTTCAACTCTTTTTCAGAAGTTATTACTTCACTGAAGAAGAATTACATGAGTTGTTCAGAAGTGAGGGCTTCGAAATCCTTATGAACACATATGTGCAGAGACGGACAGTGAACTTTAAGGAAGGCATAGATGTACCACGCATATTTGTACAAGGAAAGTACAGGAAGCCTGCCAAAGGTAAGAATGAACCATGTGTTATATTTTCACAATTATGAATTAAATGAAACAAATCTAAAAATACTAGTTGTTGCTCGCCATGCTGCCCGTGTGGAATTCTGATTATGTTCCTGCTTCCCATGGGAAACTATTGTAGGTATAAAAAGTAGCCTGTATTTCAGCCAGATCTGTTAATTCAATTAAATTTTTAAGCATTTTGTATGCTTACTTTTTATAAAGATTTAGATCGGATTTGAGCGTCGCCTTAAGACGTATATATTATTTCAGACAATTCCGAATATCTGGGACGTGTCTAGATAGCTCAGCTGGTCAGAGTATTCCCCCTGTAAGGGCCTGGTCGCGGGTTCAAGTCCTGTTCTAGATGTTCTCTTTTTCCAATCTAAATCAGATCTGTTAAGCTGTTTTTGTGTGAAAAGGAGCTTGCAAATTACAGGAGCTTCAATTGGAATGTCTAAGACATCCACTGTACTCCTCAGACCTTGCTCCTAGAGATCACCATTATTTTCGAAATTTAGATTACTTGCAAGGGAAAAAATTCAACTCCGATGTGGCAGTCATGGCAATGGTAGATACTTTGATTAAATAAATATATTATACTAGCTGACCCGGCAGACTTCGTACTGCCTCAATCGATAACAACTACCATATTTATTCACCTTTTAAACCTTCTCTGGACCTCCACAAAAATTCAAGACCAAAATTATCCAAATCGGTCTAGCCGTTCTTGAGTTTTAGCGAGACTAACGAACAGCAATTCATGCTTATAATATAAAGATTTAAAAAAAATTGACTATGTTCCTCCCTTACAAAACGCCAATTTCATATGTAAGAACCTAATATAAGACTCAAAGGGCTTGCATCCTTGGTTGATCATTCCTTTTATTAGTGTCTGGCCAGTTAGTGCACATGTTGGAGCCATTTTTTTTAAGTTGCTTGGCTTTGACTATACTCTGGTGGTGATGATGACTAAGTAGCAACATTATGTAGTAATACTGTTATGATTTAAACCACCTGTAAATTTTGTAACCATGTTGAAACAAAAATCTAAATTGATTCTTGGTAAGGCAAAACAGTTGTCAGACCTCTGCGACTTAGGATTTCACATGATGATAAGTGCTAACCATTGAAAAACCATGATCTTGCATGTATATTAGCTCTAGCTGACTAAAAACTATCAAAACTATTTTAGGTTTTTGTCTTTATTCATTCTAATAGTAAAATTTATTGTTATAGATTGAAATGCATCTATGTCGAACCCATAAAACAAAAAGAAATTGGTAAGTTACAATATTTGTTCACATTTCCTTTTTTTAAGTAGCTGTTCATCAATTTGAGTGAAATTGGTGCCAATCCTTGAGTTATAAAAACATTACTACTACTGCCAGTGGGGACGCCGTTTGACCAGACGGGTGATCAGCCCTTCTATGTGGGGCCATTTCACCCAATTCCCCTATAACGACTGTCATACATATTCATATGGCAACCGGGACCGACATCTTAACGTGCTCTCCGAGGCACGAGCAGACCAATGCAATTACTCATATTCATTCATACAAATATTTGCACTGAGCGGGGATCGAACCCGCGCCTCCTGCGTAGCGGCCGCGTTCTATACCGCCACGCCACGGAGGCTGTCTATAAAAACATTAACTAATTCAATAAAAATTTTAAGCATTTTGTATGCTTACTTTTTTCTAAAGATTTAGATCGGAAAAAGAGAACATCTAGGACGGGACCCGAACCCGCGACCAGTCCCTTACAGGGGGAATGCTCTGACCAACCGAGCCACCTAGACACGTCCCAGATATTCGAAACTCTCCGATACATTAATACGTCTAAGGCGACGTTGGAGCCATCTACCGTAATTCTTGCGAACTACGGAAACAATGAATAACTTTAGTCATTTTTAAACATTGTTTTTTGATGACTCCGCCTAATTAATTCAATTAAATTTTTAAGCATTTTGTATGCTTACTTTTTTCTAAAGATTTAGATCGGAACATAAACTAAACTAAACTTCTGTTATGAAAGTGTTACGAGTTTAAAGCCTTACATGACCAAGCGTTGCAATGTACGAGTATTCTAGGTAATTTGAATAAGCGTACAGGACAAGGCATTGCTGTATTATGAACGCGTAGTCAAGAGTCGGTCTGCTAATATGCGCCATAGACGATTCGCTGCGAGGTAGGAGTTGACACGCGTGCTCAAATTGTATACGCGTAGGTACTGTAGATACAGACTATCGTTCCTGTGTACGCGTAACCGACTACGACCGGAACGCTCAGTCCGTAGAAGGCTCTGCTTTTTTTTACGGAAGGTGTGACAAAGATTGGGCGAGATTAACCTATGATTACCTTTTTCAATAGTTCCCAATATTGATTTAAAAACATAAGTAACAGAATAATATTATGCTGTATAGTTTCCGTAACTTCGTTAACTTCATGAAGAAACATCAAGAAGTTAACGCATTTGCACTGCCGGATTTGGAAGGGCCGGCGCATATGCGAAGAAGCGCAGCGCCGAGCATTTTTTACTGCCTAAGCGTTATTGACTTCGTAAACTTCAGCATTAGATCTAAAATGAATGAACACGGCAAGTCGCTTCGATGCTCTAGAAGATAATTCGATGTTAACCAAATTTTCGACCTAATTTAAACGCAAAAAAAAATCGATAATGTTTTGGCAGTGTGTGCCAGTCCTAAATCTATGATTTGATGATTGACGCACCGTCGCGTTGCGCTTATCACCAAGTGACGTGAAAACGCTTTCGCAGCCAGTACATTGTCACGAAGTTTGCTGATCATCACTCTTAAGAGATACCACCTAATAATAAATTTGTTGCCTGATATGCAAGATAACTAAACTTGTCTTATTTATGACGTAGGATTTCCCATGATGATAATGCTAACCATTGAAAAACCATGATCTTGCATGTATATTAGCTCTAGCTGACTATAAACCTTATTGAAGTCACCATAAAGATCCATATTCATCAATCCTAATTGTTAAATTTTTGTTGCAGGCTGAAGTACATCTACATCATCATACAGCAACAAAAAACCAAACTTTTAAAAGAAATGGTAAGTTAAACTACCACTTAAAACTCAGTATTTGTTTATATATCTTCCTTCCTAAGTAATATTGATGTCCACTCAGTTTACAAAAATATGAACTAAACTAGCTTGACGGGCTAAAACATAATAGTATCTATTCTTCTACTGAGGGAAAGACTAGATTGGGATACATTTTAGTCCTATCAATATTGACACTATTTTGTACAATATTTAATTACCTTTGTTAAGATTTGCTAGTCGAAAGACTGGCTTGCTTTTTTTTTTGTAGTGTTTTCTTGTGATACCTTTACGTCAAAAACTTAAAAAAAAACTTACTACAGTTACTCACCTACTAAACTTATTGTAACCAGGATCATAAAAAGTATGACATAGTACTGACCACGCCCGAAGCGGCGATAGCCCAGTGGTGTTCGTAAATGACTGCCGAGTCGAGGTCTCGAGTTCAATCCCCTGTCGCCCCAGGCACTCACCTCTGACTTTTCGTAGTTGTGTGTATTAAAAATGTTGATTATTGCTCGCTTAGTAATGTGCCTGGTAGATGGCAATAGGCTCGCCCCCATTACATTGGGAATTAACTGGCGAATCGTGGGTGTGTAATACACCTATCCCTACCCCTTCAGGGATACAGGCGTGAAATTATATTAAGTACTGTCCACAATCCCACTAACATCCCACTTCCATTTCTATGATGACAGCGCAGTGCACCTGAAAACTTTCAGTTGCCTCACAACAGGTTTATTCTAGAGTAGGGAACTTTTTTGACAATAACTTCAAGGTATAAATTGAATTATTTTTTTCGAAATTGTAGCATAGGGCATCCTGTTGTGGGGTCTGATGTACAACCTAATGCTTTTATAGCATACTGAGACTATCAACTTCATATATCTGAAGGACTGTTGCCAGCAAATGTTTTAATTTAGCTTTCTTTTATTGCAGATTGGAAATGAGTAACCAGGATTTGAAAGCATAACAGTAAGAGACTTTTTATATATTTTTTTTTAACTAGAAACTGGCCAATAGTTAGAATCAATAATATGTAATTCTAAATCTTAAATGATGACTTCATAGTTCATCTGAACACTTTGATGTACCCGAGTATTTTGTCTTTCGCTCCTATCTGATCAAAACAAAATAATATATTCCTTAAAATATGTATATTGGTATTTTTTAATAAAAATATTAACACTTTCAGGCTGATTACCAAAAGGCGCTGACATAAAACAAAAGAGGAATTTTGGTAAGAATCAGTTCTCTTAATCTAAATAGGTATGGCAAATTAGTAGGAATTACTTAGATTGTACAAATTGCAATGAACTGAGTGGCGTCATGCAGGCCTAGCATCGCTATCAGCCATGTTATTCTGTAGGAGTGTTTATAGATCTCCACAGCTGCTTCCAAGGTGAGATATCATATTCACCATAAATAATTTGATACTCACCTTGGATTCAGCCATCGAGATCTATAAACACTTACAGAATACCATGGCAGGATCAAAATTAAATCATGTATAAAAAATGCGTGCGGTGCGAAGTATGTGTGGATTGACTTTGAGAGATAGAGTGAGAAATAGCGTGATAAGAGAGCGATGTGGATTGACAGAAGATGTAGTGACGAGAATTGAGAAAGGTATGTTAAGATGGTTCAGTCATGTTGAGAGAATGAATGAAAGAAGACTTACGAAACAGGTGTATGAGGCGAGTGTGGATGGTACCGTCGGAAGGGGAAGACCTAGGCGCACATACCTGGACCAAATCGGGGAAGTGTTAGAAAAGGGGCAGGTCAGGAGTACCCTAAACCGACGAGCATGCATGAAGAATGTTATGAGAGTGAATGAGGCGAGAGAAGTGTGTCAGGATCGTGGCAAATGAAGATCCGTGATCTCTGCCTACCCCTGTGGGAAACAGGCGTGATTTTATGTATGTATGTAAAATTATGATCTCTCAAAAATCTCTTGTTCATTGAACTGTAAGAATTAATGTGTCACACTTTATAAAACTCGAAAATCTAACTTGTTTAACATGGTTATCAGCCATTACAAATCTATAGGAGAAAGGCTGTGATGTTGATGATGATGATGACAGAGTAAGTGACCACATTTGGTGGACCTCGACACAATGATTGATTATGGTATATCATGCATTGGCCTTAAATATAGTTACTAAGAAAAAGCCATATCTTCAAAAGGATAGCCATCTCAATATTACACATACAATAGGATATGAGCCCATTGTAAGCTGTCAACATGGCAGTCTTAAGTCTGCAGTTACTTAGAATTACCCAACTGAAAAACCCAATAACACTGCCCACCCTGGAAAGGAGAATGCCCATTCTTGGTTGCGCTTTTAGACGTTCGCGTCAATATTTCAAATGTTAAAAAATAATATTGATTATAGTATGACTTTTCAACACTAAATTGCTTCTATAGAACTTGGGGTTTGAATTTAAATTATAAAGATATAAAACTTGAATGAATAATCGTTTTCATTTTAATTTAATTGTTACCATTATATAAAGTAAACCATTGGTGGTAGAATGCAAATATAACCAATCTTTTAAAAATAAAATGGGTAAATAATAATACGTGATAATAATTGGCAATGTGACATTCAAATATATTGCAGTTTTGAAATCTTAATATTTCGTGTATGTTTTCGTAGTTTATTAGTAAAATAATGTGTGCTTCAGTGATAGTTTTCTCTTAATTTATACATGGTATGTCTGTCTTAAAACATTCAAAACGAAAACTCAAACGTCAGTTCAACAGTCAGTGTCTGGTGTCACAATATATTCTTGTTGTTGTTTTTCTCGTTGTAATCATTTAATTTCTCAATAACCCCAACTTCTATTACAATATGCGTTTATATTTCAGATAATACTTAATGCAGGCTTTTTAATGCAGTTTATACTTATGTGACATAGCAAAAAAAAAAGTGTGCAACCGATTTCCATACTGACATGGGCATTGTCCTTTAAGCTTAGTCCTCATGCACGCTCACTGACACTGCCTACCTACCTACCTAGGTAGCCATAAATGGCTACAAAAAATCAAAATGATGACTTCATAGTTCATCTGAACACTTTGATGTACCCGAGTATTTTGTCTTTCGCTCCTATCTGATCAAAACAAAAGAAAACATTCCTTAAAATATGTTTCTTGGATTTTTTTAATAAAAAGATTAACACTTTCAGGTTGATTACCAAAAGGCGCTGACATAAAACAAAAGAGGAATTTTGGTAAGAATCAGTTCTCTTAATCTAAATAGGTATCGCAAATTAGTAGGAATTACTTAGATTGTACAAATTGCAATGAACTGCCCACTCTGGAAATCTCAGCTTAGTCCTCATGAACATACACTAACACTGCTCTACCTAGGTGCTCTATAAATGGCTACAAAAAATCAAAATGATGACTTCATAGTTCATCTGAACACTTTGATGTACCCGAGTATTTTGTCTTTCGCTCCTATCTGATTCTGTTACAGTATATTTACACAGGAGATGCACTTTTAATGGAAGATTTTATTGTATTTTCCTTTATTTTCAGATAAAAAAAAATCTGTCTAAAGTTGGCAGTATGGAGTTTCAAGATTTAAGAGGTGAGCTTTAGTTTCAATTCATTGACCCATATCATCAGTGGGGTTCCCATACCCCCATTGTAGCGAATATCGATGTTTAAAACTAACAATGTCTATACACATGATGATTACAGATAGGGACATCTGATTTATAATGCTGTTAACATAACTATCCCAACTGATTGCTCAAATTTTGTTTAGTCATTCACATTCACATTTCTCATTTTGGTTACATCTAGTATTTATTTTGTTCACAGATGATGAAGTAGCCTATAGACAGATTCAACTGTAATTAAGAACGTAAGTTTTTTTTTTACCTTAGTCAAAATAGCATGTTAGCTCCACAATTTTAGAATTTTACTTCTTGTCATCTCAAAAAACTTTGGAATCTTTGATAGTGATACTGCCCCAATCAGCCTTGCTTTATTTTTGAAGTTGCGCTTATTTTGGCGCGTTAGGATAATTATGATGAGAGTAAATTTTGGCGACGTGCGCGCGCACCGTCACGTAAAACCGACACCATTTAGTTAGCTAGTCAACATTTTACTTAGAGTAGGTACGTTTGTAGAATTTGAGGTTAGTTGACGGTATGTATTATTTATTTACATCATTAACTAGAATAATTTTTTACGTTATTATTTCTACAAACGTTGGATGACGCGGAGGATAAAAAAATTTTGAAAGATTTTTATCAGGTTACGCCAATGAAGTATAATTTTTTACGTGCGTACATAAGTACACACACATTTTATTTCCCCTTAGCTAAAATAGCATGTTAGCTCCAAAATTCCATTTTTCTTTAAAAAAAAAGCGTTACCTAATAACCTGTAGCTAAACTAGATTGCTTGTATTAGGTGCTTGCGTATTACTGGCACTTACGAACTCTCGAGGGCAACTCCGTCTTAATCACGTTAAATGATGATCACAGATAGGGACATCAGATATGTAATGTTGATAACATAACTATCTTCACTGATTAACGAAACAATAAAATTGATATCAATCTTTTTTTAAATCTTTTATTCATGATAAAAATATTGTTCACAGTATGCTGTAGTTCACCACAGTTAAATGTAACGCGGTCATCGGCGAATTTCTTTGGGTAAGAGTTCAAGACTATTTTTTTTAGTTTGTAAGAATTTTGAGCTCTATCAAACGAAGCTAGTCAATAAAGAGCTACTTCGTCCTAAACAACTGAGAATTTCAGCTATCCAGACCCGGTCTAAGTAGCTCAGATGGCACAGTATTCAACTCTAGCATGGAATTCGCGGGTTCAAAGTCCCGTCTTTGATGTTGATATTTTCCAATTTAAATGAACTAGCTGATCCATCCGGGGTTCACACGGGAAAATCCTATACTCCGATTACTGCGCCACCTACCGGGTCACCGTTAACTTAAGGCTTAACTGCGGAACAAAGGGCGCGTATAGACACGCTATTCAATATCTATGATTGATTATTGATGTCTAAACAAACGCGATTGGTTCCTTCACCGGATCACGATTTTGAATCGCAATATATATATTGACGTCCTATACATCGACAAACATTAATTTTGAATTTTAGATGTTAGATTATTGTATTTAAAATTACAATGATGACTCGACCTCAGGTCTCCCTCAACAGAGCGAACCCAAACAACCATGTTGACCAACAACACGTCTGAGTTTTATTCACTCTTCAAATACAATGGTCGTTTCTTTTCTTACCGTCACATAACTTGTTTCATTTTTGGTTTAGGTTTCTGAACAGTTGGAAGAACGCTCCAAGACGAAGCCAATTATGTAAGTATTCATAATACATTTAAACCCCCGACGCAAGAAGAGGTGTTATATTTTATTTAATGTATATCACATAATGTGGCATCATAACCATCATGGACCTATTTTGATGGCTTTTTTTTTCTGTTTGAAAGCTGATGTGATGGTTCTTACCTAATAATTTATAAAGACCTGTTTTAATTGACTTGTACATACATACAGTTACGCCTCTTTCCTAATGGGGTAGGCAGAGACCACATTTTGGTAAAATGATCCCTTGCTAACCTCAAGTAGAATGTTATTTATATTTTTTAAATTTGAACTCGCTGGAATAAAAACATTCTGGTTAATAAGTGATGATTACAGATAGGGACATCTGACAAAGAATGCTGTTAACGTAACTATCTTCACTGATCAACAAATAATTATAAAATGATAGTTGCAAGTTTAATGGAACAGTATTTATTAAGGAATTATATGTTCTGCAGGTACGTGAATACTTTGGGCTAAATTCGAGTTTGAAAAATCAATAAATTGTGAGTATATTATTTGCATTATACACATTTTTATGTATTTAGTTAAAGAAAATGTATCTAAGTATGTTTATTCGTATTCTAGAACCAATATTACAAGCTCTGCTTTATTTAAGTATAGGTGGCATGTAATATGTCTGAGAATATTTAACAGATAATTAATATGGTATCAAAATTAGTTTGAAAGGGAAGTTTTTCTATAATCGACTTATAGGAACTAATTGTCGTTTTAGTCAGAAGCTGGTGACGGAACAAAGGAAGGTGTTTCAGGCATTTAAAAAAATAAATATTATAATTTATTCACGAGACGCACATGAAAACTGGTGTCTGTAATACAGACTACTACGTATCCTAGCTAAGGTACCAGTCGTGATCGGGGTGCGAGGGATATGCTCTATGGGCTACCTTACACCCGGGTCTGTAGACCCGAGACGGTGTGCGGTTTTAGTCGGTTCAAGCCCGACATAACCGCCCCCGCTGGCCGGCGGGAGGGTATCCGAAGGGATTTCCGCACGAAAAAAAGAAAAAAGGTACCAGTCGTGAACTTAATTGTTATGTAACAAAAACCAATACCTGTACTGTGACACTATCTCATATTATATTGTATGATGTTTTTGTTTGCGTGAATAAAGATTTTTATTATTATATTATACTAGGGATACGATGCAGTTAGCCGATCGCAAGAAATTTGAGCTGAGCGAGCATTTATTTTTTTATTTCAAAATCTGAAAAATTCAATTTTTGCGCGCGCGGACTTTTTCCATTAGGTTCAATGGTAAATTTGTTTTTCGGTGATAATTCCTCAATGGTATGTCCGATTTTTAATTTTATGGTCTCAAAACATGCCCCTAGATTGTCGTTATGACCATGCCAAATTTGGTTGAAATCAGATTTGTGGTTGCAAAGTAGTATCCGAGTTTGTAAGCGGCTATCCCGCGTATAAGAGTTCGAGTACAATGAAGTTCTCGTAAATCTGTACGATATATTATGGTAAATCGGTTTCCGCTGCTCTGATACCTTACCGTTTTTGAAGACCCTTTCTATCATCCAATCTAATTTGAACGTTTTCTTAATGCTTCTTTACTTGCCTGGAATAAGCTTGGTTAGTTAGAAATTAGTAAAGACATAATAATAATCGTTTATTTCCCAAGAAAATAATTTACAATTTATAGGTACGTTACTGAGACTCATTACTGAAAAACAGAAGTTAAAATATCAACCCTATTCTAGGTCTAGCCTGTCTCGTGGAGTTTTTTTGTAGTATTTCTGAGATTTACCCATTAGCGTAAGGCTGAATATTGTGCTGAACATACATGAACTAAAGCCACCCAACTGGATACACCCCCTCCATACAAGACATACATTAGCTACTGGGGTAGCCAGGCGAGGCCGCGCTGGCGGTTATCCTTTCGAGGGCTTACCCGGGGTGCCCGGCAATGGACACTTGGGCAGGATACCGTACGGTTTTAGTCGGTTCATGCACGCCGCGCTGGCCGGCGGGGGGGTATCCGAGAATATTAAGTGCCATCCAAAAACTGTTAACGGCATCGTCTTGTCACAGGTAGTTGCCCCAAGTTGGGTAGTTTGAAATTCATAAACTAGAAGTTCCATTATATTTTTCTATTCATTTCATATTTTTAATGCTTAAGGTAAGCGGTAGCCCAGTGGCGTACGTAACGGACTGTTGAGACGAGGTCTCGAGTTCGATCCCAAGTCGCCCCGGGCACACAGCTCTGAGTTTTCGTAGTTATGTGTGTATTAATAAATGTTAATTATCGCTTGCCCAGCAATGTGCCCGGAAGATGGCAATAGGCCCGCCCCCTATTACATTGGGACCTAAAAAACATAATAATCGTGGGTGTGTATTACACCTCTGCCTACTCCTTCGGGGATACAGGCGTGAAGTTATGTTATGTTTTTAATGCCGAATGCACACTAACTAAATGAATAAAGGTTAACCAACGAACGCGAATGAACTTTGTGGAGCTTACGGCGCCGGCGTAGTGAGCGAGTAGGTTTCGTCGTCGTTGCCTTCGATCGGTTGGTGTGTATCCGGCATGAAGCTAGCTATTTGCTCACATGATGACTCGACCTTCAGGTCTCCCTCAACAGAGCGAACCCAAACAACCATGTTGACCAACAACACGTCTGATTTATTGCATCATTAGCAATAATATCCTTCTCATAGGTAAATATTTCAATGCAGTATTATTAATTTCAGATACGCGGGATATTGGAATGCTTGATTATCGACAAATCATTACATATATGGTATGAATATGAATTTTCACACACTCACCCATATTCCCACCAATTTTTATTTTCATTCGCCTATGTGACTTACATACGTTTGCAAATTTACCGTTTCGAATCCTGGCCGTACTTAACACAAGCAATTTTAGCTTAGCTGGACGCGTCAGCGGGAATACTAGCAATTCTGATTACGAGAACTCTTCAAAAAGAAAGTGACTGTTTTTTTAAAGATCAACTAAAGTCTTACAATGATGACGGACCTTCAGGTCTCCCTCAACAGAGCGAACCCAAACAACCATGTTGACCACACACCACGTCTGAGTGCACCCACTCTACACCTAAGCTATGCTTCGTGTGAATCAGAAGTAAAATTTTATTATTGTTTTAGGTGAAAACAGCAGCCTTATATGAGACATGAAAACTGTATGGAACATAGAGGTAAGATTAACCGAATATATCACTCCACATTATAGTTTGTCCAAACTCTATACTAATAATTTAAAACTAAAGAGTTTGTTTGTTTTGTTGAGCGCGCTACTACTACTGGTTCGAATTGAAAAAATATTTTTGAGCTGAGTGAGACGAAGTCGAGCGAAAGCTCCACATACCAGACTTCAGGATTTTCTTTGTCACAGGTCTCCTCTTAAACTACTAATCCAATCAGAACCAAATTTGGCATGATTAAAGAGGTCAATCAGAGGAAGGTTTATGGATATATTTTGAAAAAATTAATGCTACCACAGAGGAATGATCACCGTTAAAAAAAATCCAGATGGAATTACATAATAACCGCGCGAGACACTGTGACCAAATTCTACACGCTCAGAAAGCATGTCCAGAGTTGTGACTTTCAAAAAGAATTTCAAAATCGGACTTGCCACGGAGGAATGATCACTGTTCAAAATTTTCAAAATCTGATTCACGATGTCTCACTCAGCTCAACATTGCAAGCAGCGATTCGCCTTGCAGACCTAGTAATTTAAAACTAAACAGTTTGTTTGTTTTGCCGAGCGCGCTACTAACTGGTTCGAATTGAAAAAATATTTTTAAGTTGGATAGCCTATTTATCGAGGAAGGCTATATCACATCACGCTACTACCCAAGGGAGCAGAGCAGTTACTGTTTATATGTCAACTAATTGGGCGATTTTTCATACATTCTCCTAAAACTAATATGCATTAGTTTTACAATATCTATAACAATACATGCACAAGTCATCGAAGTATATGTCACGGGCGAAGCCATCTAGAATAGTCAGTCAAGTCAATTAGCCTATTGCAATCCACTGCTGGACATAGGCCTCTCCCATTTTACGCCATAGCACCCAATCCTCCGCCGATCTAGAATAGTACTGTGTGTAAATGTTGTTGGTAAAAATGCTTGTATCAACCAAAATAACAGTACTTCCATCTTGGAAGCTAACTGTGGGTCTAAAAAACATCGTGGTCTACTTATCCAACCGGCTGTCAACGTCCCCGTAGGATAATGACTATCATAATATTCAAATATAGACTTTATTACAATGATGACGGACCTTCAGGTCTCCCTCAACAGAGAGAACCCATACAACCATGTTGACCACACACCACGTCTGAGTGCAACCAACGCATCTCTGACATATGTTTCACATAAAATCAGATGTAAAATATTATTATTGTTTTAGGTGGAAATAGCAGGTGGATACGAGATATTGAAACTGTATCAAAAGTAAAGGTCAGTTTTTTTTTATCAATTAAATCTAGACATGTAGTTCGTCCAATGTAAGATATACGTTTCGACGTTGCATATTTTCCTAGTAACAACTACTATAAATGTACTTCTACAATCAACTACTTATGTAGATAACATATTTACACAACTTTTTTCCATTGGAATACATGTACCCATAATTATTGACGTACCATTTTTTTTTTTTTTTTTATCGTGCGGAAATCCCTTCGGATACCCCCCCGCCGGCCAGCGGGGGCGGTTATGTCGGGCTTGCACCGACTAAAACCGCACGCCGTCTCGGGTCTTCAGACGCCGGGGTGTAAGGTTACCCATAGAGCATATCCCTCGCACCCCGGCTGACCCTGGGCCATCTCACCACTAACAGCATCGCTCATCCTGTCTCCTCTGAAAGCAGAGGAGTACGGAGAGCGATGTGTTCCCGCCACGTTGGGTATTGGCCGACGATCAATGCGAACCCTATGAAGGGGTGAAGGGGAAGCCATTGACCGCCGCCCAGGGTGTACCGGCCGCTCCGATTCCGTTCCCCCCGGACTGCGATCCCGGAATCGGAGCGACACTCGAGGAGGTTACCCAACACACACCCCATTATTGACGTACCTATAGTTAGTTTTATAATCTCCAAAAAACAAAGTTAATAAAATTCATGTTTTCTATTATTTTATGAAAGGTTTTAGACTTAGGTGATCAATAAATTAGAATTTGCTAAGCTTCTTTTGTTGTTGACTGTACCAATTGCAATAAAATTACAAACACTTTCACCTAAAAGCCTTGGAATTGTGAAGTTATTTGCATATAGTACAAAATCCTTTATTATACAACGAAATCTGTAGGTATTGCATTAAAAGCGCCTTTTCAAAATAAAATATAACGGGTATGTGTATAAATTTTTGTAGGCACAAATGTTTGTAACTACAAAAATATGAATAACGGCACTTTGTTCTTGTATCTTGTAAGCTAGCTGTAGTCTGCGAAAGCCGTGGTCTGCTCATATAGTATGATAAAAAGTATATAAGGTGTCACAAAATTAGGTCTCTGAATTTGGTGAGATGACTGGGTATCGACAAAATATGTATTTGAAACAAAAAAATATCGTGTAAAATAAAACAAGTTGAATTCCTGAGACGAGCTCAGCCGAATACAAGGGATTTTCGGTTTTGCGTTTTTTTTTTATCTTGCAATGGTTCACCCCAGCACGAATCTATTACTGAAAACAGCAACTCGATAGCTCACCTCCTTCATACCCAAAACCGTGACAGAAAATTGGCAACGACGACGTCGACGACGACAACTCGATAGCAATAGGGCTTTTCCAAAGAAAATCCCTAAAAAATATATATATAAAAATGAAAAAAAAAAACACCAGCGACCAGCGTCACGTGATGCGACGAGCCCGTGACGCACGTGGTAGGCGTGCAGTCCTTCTCGCAGTATTCTCCAAGCGGATGTATGGGAAATACCGACGCGACCAGCGTCACGTGTGCTCGTCCCGTCACGTGCCGCTGGTCGCTGGTGTTTTTTTTTTATTTTACCCGATATTTTTTTTTTGTTTCAAATACATATTTTGTCGATACCAAGTCATCTCACCAAATTCAGAGACCTAATTTTGTGACACCTTATTTTTTTTTTTTTTTACTATGTGTAAATATTTATGTCTTTTAGGTTTAGTTTTCTTCAGAATTATATTTAAGTAGTTGTTCATAATCATTTTTAGGGATTTTCTTTAGAAAAGCCCTATTGCTATCGAGTTGTCATCGTTGCCAATTTTCTGTCACGGTTTTGGGTATGAAGGAGATGAGCTATCGAGTTGCTGTTTTCGGTAATAGATTCGTGCTGGGGTGAACCATTGCAAGATAAAAAAAAATCGCAAAAAAAAAACACGCTAAATCGAAAATCCCTTGTATTCGGCTGAGCTCGTCTCAGGAATTCAACTTGTTTAAGTTATTGTTTTAAATATTTCTTTTTAAGTTTGTTAATTATTAGCAACTTGCATAATTACAAAATAAATATCATGAAAAAAATGAATAAAAAAAGCATCTTTCGTATATCATGTTCAACTATAGGTTTTTTACAATGATGACGGACCTTCAGGTCTCCCTCAACAGAGCGAACCCATACAACCATGTTGACCACACACCACGTCTGAGTGCAACCTCCGCGCCACTAAGCTATGCTTCACATAAATCAATGTAAATGATTGTATATTTCTCATTATTTTAGGTGGAAACGGACTGCTTACGAGAGATATATCAGCGAAACTCAAATATAGAGAGGTAAGGATTCTAATTCTTATATTTATTTACTAGCTGTAGCCCACGGCTCCGCCCGTGTAGAATTCTGATCGTTCTCACTTCCCATGGGAACTTATTCCAGAGATAAAAAGCCTATGTGTTATTCTAGACTATAATCTATCCCTGTACCAAATTTGAACCAAAACCGCTTAGCCGTTATAGCGTGAAAGAGTATCAAAAAACCCTACTTACAAACTTTTGCGTTTATAATATTAGGAAGTAGGACACTTCCTATCTGTATCTCAACGAAGATCCCATATTCATGCTTTCTAATATATGCACTGAGCTGTAATCGAACCCTGATCTTTGAAGTAGCAGTCGAGCACTTTACCACTGCCACACGTAACAAGAAAAGTAAAGCTTGTATATTGGGCTACCCCATGGACTTTTTCCAAATCGCACAAACTATTAAGCTTTATTTCAGTGTATAGGAAAGGCTAAGTAGTAATTGAGGAAGTCTGTTCAATCATCAATTAAACCAATTCATTGGCTCAATTTAACTTGATCAGCTGAATTGAATTTGATTGATTGAAGCATTAAGAACTATCCAAAGTTATAAATTCAAATTGGAATAAATCGTATGTGGACAGGAATTTTATATCTTAATGAATAAATTTGATATAGGTACTCAGTTGGCGACTAACTCACGCCTTGGTTCATGATGCCGTAAACAGTAGACAACATATCTGCCTATGACAGACATGTAAATATTGTCTTGAAGAAATTACAAGAATGATATCTTACCATGGTAGCGTTCTTAAGATCTCGAGACAGAGAGTGATGTGGATCAAAACTGCCGGGGACGCACCTCTTCGCGGCCTCGGTTATAACAACACACTACACTACAAAGCCTCGAAACATTTCTTTGTATAGTTACCGGTAAAAAACTTGAACAAGATTAAATGTTTATGGTATAGCGCATGTGCACTAACCAGAAACTAATGAAAGGCCTGATCTACCAGCGCGAGCCCATTGAACTAGTGATTAGTTTAATAATACTCTATAATTGGTTGATTGGCGCGACTCTGCCGTCGCACCACGCGCTTACCACCAAAAAAATCAAAAAAATCCTACCTACATCCTACCTACCTACATATACCTACATTGTCAAGCTTTTTGCCGATAACTTATACCTGTTTTTGACTCCGGATTGCCATATCTTTTTAGGATGTTTCTGTGCCAAAATCAATAACTTTGCAAATTAGTTATGATTTAAATTTTGACTATTGCTTGAAACTTGAAAATTATACAAAAATAGAATCTACATGATCGGCAACACATGTAATTGTTTTTTCTGTGTACAGAAATGCTTGTACAAGCATATTTTAGCTTAATAATGTTAAGGACCTTCGCACGACTTGTGTCCGTCCAGAAAAATAACCAAACTTGACCACCTGATCTCGTGGGAAGCGGCACTACGTGGCTCTGGTAGAATTCTTTGGAAAAAAACATTTATTATATTTTACTTGACATTTGCAAAAATTGCAGTTACTCTGTTGAGTCATCACTCATTAATTAATAGAAGAAGAAAATTACCAAACACTAAAAATGTCCATTGGGACCCTTTATTTTGTATTTCTTGACTATTTAAATAATAAACATTATTTTTGTTACATACAGATTAAAAACGGGAGCTTTATGAGCTTCAGTTTACAAGTCAACGCACCTCTCAGGATGGAAGGCAACCATAGAAAACCGTGCTGAAGAAAAATGTAAAGAAAATTATTTCATTATGTGAAGTTAATTTAATTGAAAAATAAAAAAAATACATAAAATAAATGTTTTTGTTTTATAAGTCATTTATCTTTTGGTAAGTATAAGTTATCATGGCAATATCTGTTAACAATATTGCCACACCCCACCCCCAACCGGGAAGTGTATTTACATTATTTGCCTTCCCTTGTTAAATACGAGGCACTATTGTCTCGAAACAACATCGAACATTCTTAACAATCTGCACACTGACTTTTTAACACGTGTTCAATTTGATGCAACTTTTACTGTTTCTGACTTGGATCCTGCCACTGCACGGTAGACCTCTTTCTTGGCGTTAAACGATCGATATCATTTTGGGTTAGTATAGGTTAGAACGATGACTATTGCCAAAAAGGGGATCCCTTTTTCGACCACGTAAGAAACTCATGTGACTGGCTAATGCGTGCGCCAGACACTAGAAGTAAAGACAGCGCGTTAACTTCCGCCTAAGTTCCTTTCCTCCGATTGAACACGGATTTTGAACGAATGTTAGTGTACAAAACCCGTGCTCATAGCGAGGCAATGGTGCCTCTTACTGAACACAAAGGGAAAGACAACTGGGAAACCAACATTTACAAGCGCCTATTCAGAATCGTCCGTGTCACGTCACGCACGTCGCGTCGTGAGACGCCGCTTGCTCCTACTAAGTTCTCCCACTGGTAAGAGCACGAGGATAACCTATTCCTCGTGCTCCTACTGAAAAGTAGGAGCACGAGGAACAGTTTTATTTCCTGTTGCTCACACTTCTAAAAACTGAATTATATAGGTAATATAGCTTCTGGGTTAGGTTAGGTTACAACTGTGAACCCAACAGAGCGCGAGCCGAGCGAGCATACCGCGGCTGCGGCCGGCGAAGCGCCGGGCGCCGGAACCACTAGTCCGGAAAGTTGGATTTCGATAGCTAGCTAGTGTTAAAAAAAGCTGTCAAACTAGTGGCCATTCGAAGATGTCTTTTCTAAGTATTACAGGAAATAAAACTGTTCCTCGTGCTCCTACTGAAAAGTAGGAGCACGAGGAACAGTTTTATTTCCTGTTGCTCACACTTCTAAAAACTGAATTATATAGGTAATATAGCTTCTGGGTTAGGTTAGGTTACAACTGTGAACCCAACAGAGCGCGAGCCGAGCGAGCGTACCGCGGCTGCGGCCGGCGAAGCGCCGGGCGCCGGAACCACTAGTCCGGAAAGTTGGATTTCGATAGCTAGCTAGTGTTAAAAAAAGCTGTCAAACTAGTGGCCATTCGAAGATGTCTTTTCTAAGTATTGTCTGTCGAATAATCTTCTCTCGAAGTAGTGGTAATTCGAAGGTGTGTTGTCTAATAATTGTCTGTCGGCATTGATAGGACAATCTTTGTTAGTGGAGCACGAGGATATGCTTATCCTTGTGGTCCTACCGGTAGGAGCCTAAGGACATATTGGTCCTGCTGCTCCTACCGGTAGGAGCAAGCGGTAACGTTCGCGTCGTGCAAATCGAATGGATTCTCTCGGCACGGAATGAGGTCGGTATTATTTGCACGAAACAGACGCGTGCACACGCACGACACAGCGCAGGTGCTAATAGTAGGATAGGAATGGTAGTCATTATAAAAAAACAAGTAGGTCTCTTAAAAAAATATTTATTATTAACACCTATAAAATACACTATAAGAAGAACTTTCTCCTTGACGTCTCTAGCTGGTGCCGTCTACCGGCGATGATCCACTCATAATCGCCGCGTTTGGAGTCGAACGTACCCTGCTGCAGTGATACCAACTTAAGCGTGAAACGAGGACCCAGCTCACGAAGTTTAGCACGCTTGCCGTCTTGTGTGAATTCGTATCTGAAAGAGCAAATTTTTTTATATACTCACACCTGCACTCTGCTCTGAAGGGAAACTAAACACATAGCTCGCAGAATTAACCTGGTCACATCTGTAAAAGGGCCGTTGGATCAAACAAGTCCTAGAGCGGAGAAAGTGAATCAGTAAAATTTAAAAGGGGATGCTAAGATGGTTTGGGCAGGTAGAATAAATGAAGTACTAGAGCGAATGACACACCGAGTATGTAAGGTACATGTTGCACACATTAGGCAGGCAGGCCAGGTGCAGCCTCACCAGAACATACACTGATCAAAATTGATATGTATTGAAAAAGGAACTGGTCAAAAGCACTCACAACGGGCAGGCATTCATGAAAATTTAATAAAAGTAGAGGAAACTCGCGAGGAAGGAAACAGATTGCGAGCTCTGTCTAACCCGGAAGGAAAAAGGCGTGAGTATATGAATCATACCGATGGTGTCTGAAGAATATGTAGTCTCGCTGGTTGTGAAAGGTGACGGCACGGCGGCCGCGGAACTGCGGCTCGTAGTGGAACAGAGCGCCCAGCATGCGGCCCACCGTCAGGCCCAGGCGCGTGCTGAAGTTGTTCAGTATTACCTGTGTACAGTACAGCATAAATATCATGATTTAATTCAAGTAGGGTGTATAGGGGCCCACTAAGAAATTTTGAAGCCCCAGCCAACCTCCCTGCTGATTGACGGATGAGAATCGCGCACAGTAGCTTCCATGCTCATATAAGCCAAATCTGAAGGAAGAGAATGAGTAAGTGGACCCTGAGGTGAAAGGTCCCAATATGATCGGGAACCACAGTAAAATGAAGGACAATCTCGGTCTGCTCTGATTAAACGCTAAGGCCAGTACTGGTGCCAGATGCCTAAACCTTTCTTCTTTTTACTCTTTCTATTAGATTTTCCTTCTCTATTCTCCAGTGAAGACTCGATATCTCTCTCAACAACAAAATGAGCATGTGATGGACTATTGCATTTCATTGATCAAAGATACACAAGTCTTCACCGCCATGCTGAGGCTGCTGCTGGTAACAAAGGGCAAGTGCCATCATTGTAGACATTTAAGAGAAGCACAATGGAGGTAATGACAAAATAACTCACCTCAGGTCGGTGTATTGTGATTTCTTTATAATCCTTATTCAATTCTGGTGTGATTTTGCAGCTGGACAGTCTGAAGTGTGCGGTAGGTCCATTTGGAAGGTGAATGAGGAGAAACCCGTTGGGCTGCTTTTGATTCTCATTTATTATAATGACATCCGTCACTTGCTCGCGGATTGATGATTGGACAATGCGCTTTACTGAAGATCTGAAATTATAATATGCAGGTAATGGAATGGTTTAAGCTGTGAACATGCTATTGCCAAAGTGCGATGTCACAGATTTGAACCCAGCAGAGATATAGCAAGGGTATACATTTACTCAGTAGCATCTAAGGAACTTCTACAGAACTGATCTTACATTGGAAAATTTTAATTCTTACATTCTATGTTAACACCACATCCCAACGGTTGATGATCAGATGTTGTATTACCATAGATTTTAAGAATGTAGTCAGCCAGGTCAACACTTTCAGTGACAAAAGATTTTGGTAGGTACTAAGCTAGTTAAAAAATAGGTGCACGTATGTCTCTTCTTACCTCTGTCTATACCTAGATATAGAATTAGGTATAATTCTGGTGAGCTCCTTGCCGAATACCCTAGTTTTGGTATGTGGGTTGTCTGAGTATGTGATCAGCACTTTTGGCTCGTAAGAATTCTCATAGAATGCAGACAGTTCATCTAATTCCATATCTTTTTGTGCCTGTAAATAATAAAAGCAATAGCTCAAGTGTGTTACACTATTTACAAACTTGAATTTGAATGGCAATTATTTCCTGAATGCTATTCTATAATAACGTTCTGTAAATATATTTCAGCTCATGTGAAAATATCAAGATACATTTGAGTACTAAATGTATTTCCGGACGCCTAGAATCTACAGATCAAATATACAAGGCATAATCTAACCTCCAACTGTTCTTCTTCATCGGCATTGACGAGCATAGTCTCATCCTTCTCTCGGAGGGACTCGAGCGTATGCGGCACTTTCTTCGGAACATCGTCACCTTCTTGTTTCTTCTCTAATTTGCGCCTGAAGTAATGTATTATTCGTTACCAAAGTGTACAATTGTCAACAACACATGATGAACTTTCAGTTTATAACCATACTTACTTCTTTTTCTCCTTTCCGCGAGCCATTATTACTTGGGTATAAAACTTATAATAGAACTACTAATACCATAAATGCAATAAGAACACGTAATTGTTTCAAACTTTGATTAAAATAATTGATCAATGTTTAACTAAAATCACCACAACGCATGGTTTTTGTTTTGAGTTGTAATGTCAAAATCAAATTAAAAATGTCAAAGTGTCAAATCCTCAGAACGTTAGGGGAAGTTCGGGGAGCAAGTTTTAACTTTACAAGTGGTAACCCTGCAACAAAAAGCCTACTTCCTAAATGTGAAGTTGTTTGATGTTATCAATTGGCTATATTTCGAAGATTGTGATTTGTAGGGCTACCGACGGTTGAGGGTTACTGCAATGTAGGTTTGGGAACTTAAAATGGATGGACAGTAGTCGTTTTATAGGAGTTATCAAATCAAATAAGATCATTCATTTGGTCACAAAGTAACATATTATGAATAATTTGTAGATTTATTTACCTTCACAGCGAGACCCCCAAGGTCACCAAAGTAAGGTAACTATTTTTGAAATTAAATTAATATTATATATATATATATTATTATAATATTGTGTAATTCTAAGGCTACCTAGAAGAGCTCGCCATCAGAGACAAATGCCATTGTTTATTAATCTATTTAGGATATTTATGATTATATTCTCTTTGGATAAACCTTGCTATCATCGGCGCTCGCCAATTTGTTGCTCTTAGAATATCTAGAGATGTCAGGTACAGTACAATAAAAGATTTGATATATATTTAAGTAAATATTTAATTCAACTGTACATCTTGTCTGGCGAGCTCCAACAACATAGGGTCGTCGAAGAATTTGTTGATAGAGACGTCCTCACTGAGTCCTTTACGGCGCCGTGTCTTGATCATGAACTCGCGAGCCAGATGAGTCGCCGGTTGCGGTTCTAGTGGCCTGAAGAATAAAAACATTCATTAAAGAAAATTTAAGATGATTATTGTAAATTAGTATGTCGATTTCTCGATCGGGTATAGTGTTACCATAACACTTTGCCTGTTAATCTGTTAGAAATTGCCCAGGAACAACTCAGAGTCAGGAACAAGTGATTCGTTGATGACCAAAAGTCAAGCCTATCACCGTCAAATGACTTTTTTTTTATGAGCAGTATGTTTCTAACAATCCATGCCTAGTAACCATTTACACCACTTCACTGGGCAATATCTTCACAGAGCTTACGATCCCACCCAGAGTGACCCTGTCACCATCAATCGGGCAATTTTCCATTGCTGCTGTCATGTTTCTAACAGAAAAATCCAACAAAACTTTGCTTAGCCTGAAAATCATCTCGTTAAGGCTCTGCTATCGAGGCAGTCATAAAAATCACTGACCAGTATAAAGAAGCTTACCTGATAATAATGCTCTTATCAAGAGGATCCCCCGGTACTATCTGCCAGTGGTGGAACACCTGCAGACAGAAGGCCTGGCCCTGCGTGTGCGTGCGAAGATCTGTCTCGAAGCCGAACGAATCTATGGCTGGCACGAACGCCTTGATCGTGTAAAGAGGGGAGCCGGGTACCGGTGCGTCTTGGGTTACATGACCTGTTGATGTAAAAAAGTTAAAAATAATTGTTGGAATATATCGCAGCACTGGTTAACGATATTTTTGGTTCCATGTTATAGGCGTACAGCTTTCTGCTAAAAGTGCGTGTTTGAAGGCAATAGGCTCATTCGCATACCTTTTATTTTTTTTTCTTCGTCATTCGTTTTCGTTTTCGTCATTTCGTCATTTTTTTTGCGTCGTTCCGGCCAGCGGGGGCGGTTATGTCGGGCTTGATCCGACTAAAACCGCACGCCGTCTCGGGTCTTAATACGCCGGGGTGTAAGGTTGCCCATAGAGCATATCCCTCGCACCCCGACTGACCCTGGGCCATCTCCGGTATCGAGATGGCCCAATCGGGTTTGGGAACCACGGTGTTCCCGTCTTGCCTCGGTTTGGGGGAGGGGCGCTAGTCGCCCCACCGTCCCGGCCTGCTTCTGCTGGGGTGACAGGCGGCCTCACCTGCCACCCCCAGGCCTGCGCTCATGGAGGACGGAGGTCGTTAAGCGACCTCCGGCGCCTGAGTCGCCTGCGACGCGCGGCGAGCAAGTTGCGGGCTCGGCGGGCCGGGAGAGTTCTAAATCTCTCCCGGGCGCGCTCCGCCATCTCCTTCGCGAGCATTATGTATTACCTATACAACTATTGATAGATGTATTCCAATGTATAAAAACGTTTGTAAATATTACAATGTTAATCAACTTTTGCCGTTGACTGTACAGTACATTGTTATAAGGGTTTGAATTGTATTGTTATTTATTCCGTTACCTCTTCTCTTGGCGAGCACCGTGTACACTGCAGACACGCAGTCGGCCGGCGCCTGCACCTCCACGAACAGGTAGGGCTCCATCAGCCGCGGCGTGGCCATGAGGAATGCTGAGTACGCCACCTGATAACAATCAATTATATAACTTAGCAGCTCCGTATCATAGAGAATTTAAATTCAAAAATCTATATCGTCAGGACAGGAATTGAACCCGCGGCCGGGTGACGTAGGAACCATTTACGGGAATTCGTATGCTCCGTTTGTAATGTTGGGGAATTCCGATAGATGGCTCTCATAATTATAGTCCTATATTCTGTCCAAACATTTATCTAACTTTTGATAGTGACTCCAGAACGTAACTGTTGCATTATTTTATTATAATTAATCGTCGTTAATTATTAGTTTAGACAATTAACCACCTGGTGTACAAAATAAGTTTAGAAAAATATATAAAACATCGAGTAAAATAAAATATCAATGTATGAAATCGATTGCAACTTCATCATGAATAAAGTCGATTGTTGTGATTATATCAAATAGGTTATGGATTAGGACATACCTTTTTTTTTAGATTTGTCAACTATCTACGGCTGATTCAGTTAAAATATTTTTATTATATTTTCAAGTGACAAAATAGTAATAAAACATATTTGCGCGTGCGTATTACATGTTTGTCTCTTTGTGCGTGTGTCTGTTCGTGAGTATCTGTGCTAGGTGTATTACTCCGTATGTGTATCTGTGCGTGCTATATAAAGGTACTTACCCTCCTGGCAGTAGGTATAATCTGTCCACCGCCTCTGTGGAGCGGCTCCTGCGCTATGACCGCGTCGAGGATCTTGAACTTCACGTTACGGATCGGTTCCTCGCACAACGGACCCTCGCGAGTGCCCCATTGGAAACCTGGTACCATCAAGAGGTGATAAATCAGTAGAAGAATGCCCAAATTTCTTTATGATATTGTAGACATAACGTTATATACAAAAAATGAAAAATCTTTAAGATCATTCGTAATTACTTAATTACATTCATTTGAAATTATTTAAAAAGTACGTGATTTATGGGCAAAATGTTTTCATAGTACACGCGGTCATTAAAAACATACTATCTCTGGCGGCGACTCCCTACAGGGACCCGAATTTGATGAATAAAATTCGGCCGGATGGGACCACCGTGAACGATTGCGAAAAACCCTCCATAGTAATCCAATTTCGGTTTGATTGCGTTCAGGGGACAGCAAGTACATAGCCGGGCAGGGGGATTGTGGTCGCAGCACTAGTGGGACCGGTGGGTGTCCCGTGGTGCTGCGACGACTGTTTCCGACAACAAGAATGTTCACCGGTTAGAAGTTATGATTTTTTTCCCGAAAAATTTTGGTTTTTTTCCCCCTCCACTTTTAGTTAAAGTTTTAATCTTATAGGTTTATAATTAAAAGTTGTTGGTATTCATGTATACTATGAGATAAAACTAGAACGGTTCCAATATCTTTCATGGAACGTGAAATTTTGAGGAAAAACTGATTTCACAAAAAGTGAGGCCCTACCGTCCCCTTAGGCCGGATTTCACCCGTTCACGAACTTAAACTAAGTTTACACCCAAGCAATTTTTGACCGCAGTTTGAAAGCGATCGGGGCAAAAATGCGACCGTGAGAGTGCCGCAAATTTTGGGAAGTGGAACCATACACATATATATATATACACTTTTTGACCAATGGTCATTTCGGACTCAGGGGGTCATAACTAGACCTCCAATGAAGAATTTTTTTTTAAATTCGACAGTAGGCAAAAAAACCAATAGGTAGATCGATTTCATCGAAATCTACCTAAAATCGCCGAAAATCGATGCTAAGCTTAGCAAATATGTATTAATATTGGCCGTTAGTTCTAGTTTCTAGTTCCAAATGAGTAAAACTGAATTACCTTGTACTATACTGTCTTTGACGGAAGCCAGCAAGTGTTTGTCCACTTCGGAAGGCAGCGTGTCGTCGACGAGAATGTTGGGTCCCGTCGAGTCCGGTCCGAAGGCCCAAATCGATCGAGCTGCCAGTAAATCCCAGTCGTATCTGTTTAGCGAAATACATACAAAATTATAATCTATTCAGGGGTTTAATAGCGTTTGGTGAAGTATATGAAACTCGTCTTCGAGCAGATTTCACCAATGATAGTATCAGCAATCAAGTCGAATTAAACTGCTTTATCACGGTTTAGTTGAACTTGATTGCAATCATCTTCACTGATAAATCTGACCTCTGATGTTATATCATTCAAAAGTCAGGTATTAAACTTAGCTCCATATTATTAGTGAAAACATAGTTACCAATATACAGATTTAATTTATCTTGACGCTTATAGGAATTATTATGTGTCTTAATTGAATAACAATATTTGATTTAATTAATCTTGACATTCACACAAGAGTTACTTTTTGATCTCAATTGACTAATTATTTTTGATTAATTTGTACTAGTAATAAGTATTTAATGTGACCTACTTGCACCAAATAAAAAAGTTTCTTTCATTAAGATATTTGATAGCTGATATTATCGCAAAATAAACGTTTTTTTTTTTCAATTTTAACCTCATCAAATTTTCAATCAACTTCACCACCGTTATTAAATAACCACCGTATTTAATTTACTATTGATTCTAGAGCGTTTAGCATGTCTTACTTGGTCTGGAAGAACTCTCCGAGCCTCTTCCTATCCCACGTGACACACACCGCCCCCGCCTCGATGTCCTCGGCCAGGCCTCGCTCCAGCGGCTCCGCGATCATAGTCAGCTTATTGCGCTTATTCGGAGTCTCGGCGAAGCACTTCAGTGATGACGTCTCCACTACCGTCTCGCAGAAAGAGACCACTGGGTCGGCCACTGAAAGGCGGAAGTACATTATCCTACTATTAATTCGATTGAAAGTTGTTCTTAAATAAAATCGATAATTATTTTGAATGGAATCGGTAACGTGCGAGGGCGTCACTAATTTCGAACTGTCTCAAACTGTCAAAAATAAAATAAACGAATGGACAGAGTTTAATATTATAAATGTGGAAGTTTGTGAAGATGTTTGGTTGTTTGTTTTTATTTTATTTTTATATTTAGGACACGTCAATTTGACTTTACCTCGCCTGATGGTATGCTGAAGGTAAACTCTCAGGAAAGAGGGTCACCATTACATACACGTACCATGTTAACAATGGGGGCACTTAGCTTGAGGGCCTCATCAGAAGAGGATTGTCGTCGCAGCACCGCGTGACACCCACCGGTCCCACTAGTGCTGCGACCACAATCCCCCTGCCCGGCTATGCACTTGCTGACCCCTGAACGCAATCAAACCGGAATTGGATTACTATGGAGGGTTTTTCGCAATCGTGCACGGTGGTACCCACCCGGCCGAATTTTGTGACAAATTTGTGTCATCAAATTTCTACCACCAGTAAACTACTCTACTGTTGTTTATACTGGAGATTGATGGCACTTGGTGGACTTGCTACACATATTGAATAAATCACTTGTACTTTTCCACAATTATTTATTTATTTGAACCTTACCGGTTTCACCTTACGGCATTATCAAAGGTCTACAATGTAAAAAAAAAACATTGTAGACCTTTGATAATGCCGTAAGGTGAAACCGGTAAGGTTCAAATAAATAAATAATTGTGGAAAAGTACAAGTGATTTATTCAATATACTCTACTGTTACTGTTACTCTACGAAAGAACTGACTTGCCTGAAATTTGGTACAGGGATAAAGGGTCTGGAATAAAATATTGCACCACTTTTTATATTAGGAATGTGAAAAATTTGTGTGTGTGGACGTATGTTGCTCTTTACAAAAACGGTCGATCAAATCTGATTGAAATTTAGCATAGGGATAGGGATAGATTCTAGAATAGTACAACCTACTTTTTATCCAGGAAATAAGTTCCTATGAGTCGCGGGCAATCGTTTATTACAATATAAAGATCATTTGTAAATGTTAATTATCGCTCGCTTAATAATGTGCCCAGTAGATGGCAACAGGCTCGCCCCAAATTACATTGGGACGTTAACATAACTGGCGAATCGTGGGTGTGTAATACACCTCTGCCTACCCCTACGGGGATACAGGTGTGAAGTTATGTTATGTTGTAAATATGTTGTTGTTCAGCCACTTTTGTTGATGACTGATAGAAATCTGATTCTTTGCCAACCCCATAATACTTGGCAATTGATAATTTGCTTACCCTTGATGTCGATCTCAGAGTACATGTTTCGCAGATCATGCATCACGCAGTCTAAGTAGAGCTCGCCGGTTCCCAAGATCACATGTTCACCTGACTCTTCTACACGCGTCGACAGTAGGGGGTACGATTTGTTCACCTGTGAAGTAATTTTAGGCGATACATTTATTTTACATGTAGAGAGGATGGACGACGAAAGAAGGGAAGGGAGGAAAAGCGACCTATTCTCATACGAATTTTTTTTCCTGCGGAAATCCCTTCGGATAACCCCTCCCCCCCGGCCAGCGGGGGCGGTTATGTCGGGCTTGAACCGACTAAAACCGCACGCCGTCTCGGGTCTTCAGACCCCGGGGTGCAAGGTTGCCCATAGAGCATATCCCTCGCACCCCGAGACCTATTCTCATACCTACCAAAACATTTTTATTAAATAAAATCGAACCACCAAAGTCGTAATGACTAAGAAACCGCACTGTTTTCCATCCGACAGCTAACATACAGTCCATCAGAAAGGCTTTGGTTGACGGCAATTGGCTTCTTCAATCAATACTTGTGAATTAAAATAAGAAATTATAACTATCAAGATAGGACTTGAACCGGCGGCAGGCCCTTTCTAGGGTGAAAACTCTGTCAATTGAGCTACCTGGACCCGTCCAGCCTCCTTAGTTGAGTTGACCAAAACAACGTGAACAATGCTTTCATATTAGTCGACATATTTCAGTTAGTTTAGACCGAGACAACCACCCGCCATCTTCTTCTGTCCTTACACCCGCCTTTCAAAACTGACTCACCTTCCGGAGTCCATCCAACATCTTGGGTAGTTCGGACGGGTTGACGGGTTCCACGGCTATTTTCACCACAGCTTGGGTGTTAAACCTTAGAGGAGTGAAGGTGTGGAGTTCGGCGTCTTCTTCCCCGGTCACAACGGTGCAGGTCTTCACTATAGGCTGGTCGATGCCCTCGATCAGCGCCCAGCAACCAGCTGGCACGCGGTTGAGTTCCACCTGCAAGGGATACATTAAAGTGAAATAGAGAAATTTAGACATATTTTCGGTATAAATTATTGGTTTAAACTTTAGGTTTCATGAATTTTAGATATTAGGTCGTCACATCTCTTAGGCCGTCCGTTGCGTTGAGCAGGTGTCCGTGGTGAGCGGCCGCGCGGAGGTGTTTATCCGCTGCGTCGCGCGCGATAAACTGAACCGAACGGGCATCTGCGACGGGTCCACCAATTTAATTGTCATATTTATGATTTCAGGATTTAAAAGGAGGTATTGTCAGCTCTATGTTACTTACTTCTCCGAATTTTAGGTAAATATCCTCTACCTATTCCTATCTCTGATCATAAGACAAAAGGGTGGTCTACACGTACCTTATACCTAGCCTCGTATATCCACAGTCGGCCCACATTCATGATGCGGGAGTCTTCCTCGTCCTGCGTACTATAATTTTCTCCTAAGACGCGCACAGTTTGTCCCGCGTATAACGTACCGGACATGATACGGGCTAACACCTAGAACAAAATATTACTTACTAAACTCTCATGAATGATATTCTTGGTGTGATGGTTAAGGCGTTGGACTTGGAATTAAGTCTTCTTTCACTCTTCTCCTTTAAATTTAGCTCATGCGGCTTTTATGGGAGCTATATTGTTAAGTAAGACCCTGTAAACACTGAGTCCTTTTTTAGGGTTCCATACCCGAAGGGTAAACCGGGACCCTATTAATAAGGCTTCGCTGTCCGTCTGTCATCAGGAACCGTGATGATAGACAGACAGTTGAAATTTTCACATATGATATACTTGCGTGAAAAAGCATCTTTTGAGGCCGTCAAGGTAGGGGCTACCATTTTGGGATCGTCAGCTTCTGGGATGGTGGCCCATATCTTCTGGACTTCACCCTAGCTTCTCACCATCCAGCGGGGTGCGGTCAATTGACGGAACAAATATAAAAAAAAAAAAAACTTCTGTTGCCGCTATAAAAACATTAAGGGGGCTCCCATACAAGAAACTTTTTCGACGTTTTTTGCTCGATATTAATAACGGTAACAGGTTAACGCTCGAAATATTCACAGAATATTTAGTTGTATATTCACATAAAAAATGAATAGTTAAATTAAAATAAATTAAGGGGGGCTCCCATTGCATAGATAAAGATATGGAACCCTTCTTACGCGAGTCCGACTCGCACTTGGCCGGTTTTTTACATAACATAACATAACATAAACTCACGCCTATAGCCCCGAAGGGGTAGGCAGAGGTGCTAGCACCCACATTTCGCCAGTTTATCTTTAGGTCCCAATTAACCGGGCACTTATAAACCTGCTATAAATACACACATACCTTCGAAAAGCATCGAAAAGTCATTGGTGTGTGCCATGGTAAAACCGGTTTTTTACCCTATATAAGAAAGCAATGTTACCAAGAAGAAAGTGCAATCATCAGTGGGGTACATCTTGGTCGTGTGGGCGACCAGGCGGCCGGACTGGTCGCAGGCCAGCATGTCGGCGTGCAGCGTGCCGGCCGAGCCGCGGTACGTGTGCGCCACCTTGCGGGGCGCCGCGTCCAGCGGGGACGGCACGTGGCGCACCAGCATCTCCACGAAACCGCTGGAACGGGAGACTTGCTGTACTAGGTGGTAGTAGCAGGCACAGAGCAACCACAGAAACGAGGTGTTGTAGAGTTACCGGCAAACCTCGTTAACAAACGTCTAAAAGTTCGCGCATAGGCACTAACTGACTCGGGGGGGTATCCGAAGGGATTTCCGCACGAAAAAAAAATCAAAAAAAAAAGGCACTAACTGACCAACCAAAAAAACCAATGAAAGGACTGATGAAGCAATAAAACGAGCCCAATAACCCCGTGATTGTTTTATTAGGGTTCCGTAGCCAAATGACTAATAACGGAACCCTTAGATTCGTCATATCTGTCTGTCTGTCCGTCCATCCGTATGTCACAGCCACTTTTTTCCGAAACTATAAGAACTATGCTGTTGAAACTTGGTAAGTAGATGTATTCTGTGAACCGCATTAAGATTTTCACACAAAAATAGCAAAAAAAAAAACAAAAATTTTGGGGGTTCCCCATACTTAGAACTGAAACTCAACATTTTTATTTTCCTCAATCCCATACGTTTGGTATCTATGGATAGGTCTTCAAAAATGATATTGAGGTTTCTAATATAATTTTTTTCTAAGCTAAATAGTTTGCGTGAGAGACTTCCAAAGTGGTAAAATGGTTACCCCCCCCCCCCTGTAACTTCTAAAATAATGACAAAACTAAATTAAATAATTTAAAAAAAATATACGATAAAATACAAAAATTTACGATATACTATATTATATTAGCATGTAAACTTCCACCGAAAATTGGTTTGAACGAGATCTAATAAGTAGTTTTTTTTTAATACGTCATAAATCGTAAACCGCAATTTACCTTTCATTCAATCAACACACATAAAAATTTTACTTGCTGTTACGGAACCCTTCATGGGCGAGTCCCGACTCGCACTTGGCCACTTTTTTAATATATTCTATGATTGGTTGATTGGTCCGCCTCTGCAGTCGCACCCTGCGCTTACCACCAAAGACACCTAAAACCGCATTTTGCGAAGTTTGCCGGTAACTATACTAGCTGATGGTAGCAGGCAAGCTCAGAGAAAATACAAAGATGAGGTTCTATCATTGGATTTCCCTTTGAAAGAACGCGTGATACTTTGCTAGAGTAAGCGTGTGGTGAAGTGGGGGTTAGATCCCACACACTGCAATAGCAATACTACTCACTTCATTCTATGTCGATGGCAATATGTAGTATAACTATCTCACACTGGATGTCACTAAATGAAACAGCGAAGAGTAGAAGTATTTGGAGTATTTGGAGACACTGAGGCTAATTGTCATCACACCACAATTGTACAAAAAAGTGATAAGTAGAGATAGTCTGTCCCTTGTCTGGAATGAGGAATGGAGAAAATCCAAGAATATTAAGGGAAAATACTATGGGGATATCCAACCTGAAATTTCCATCAAACCTTGGTTTGCAAAGTATCGTTGGTTCGACAAACGCACGACATCTATTATCTCTCGACTCCGTTTGGGACACGCCTGCACCCCAGTTCACCTGGCCAAAATTAGGGTTAGGGATCACTCTCTTTGCGAGTGCGGTTTGGATGAAGGTAATGTGGACCACATCTTTTTTTGTTGCCCTAACCAGCGTTTTTCACTGTATAAATTGTTACCGTCCCATATCCCTCGTCCCACATGTGTCAAATCTCTACTGTCCCTGGTTTTTACTCCTTTAGTTAGAATAATTGCGAAATATATACATATTAATAAACTAAAATTATAAATAATTATATTTAAGTGTCCATAAATCACCTCTAGCTGTCATTGTATGTGTATCTACAGTATTTGTGTTGTCCTTTTGTTTAGATTCTGATCGAAAAAACTCCATACTCAAGCCAACCGGTCAAATCCTGAGCCACTTTATCTCCTTCGTTAATAGCTCTATCTATGGGACATTGGCGGAATTGCTGCTTAAGGCATAGGAGCCATAATAAAGAATTGAATTGAATTGAATTGAGTGATAAGTAGGTAATCAGAACAGTTTCAATAATTACCAGAAGTCTCCAAAGAATCTGGTGCATACGAGTCTCAAAAGTGGTCGCACGTTCAACTTGGCCTCCTGTTTCGTGAGCTTGATGCCCAGTTCCAATAACACAGCTGGCAGAGTGTCATCAACATCACCAACCACCTATAAAAAATAATGCTGATTGATAAGCAATTTCAAAATTTAACAAAATCAGTCCAGCAATATCAGCATGAAGGAGTACACATAGAAACTTACGCGATTATAATATTAAAGTTACTTTACTTTACTTTACCTGTGCAAAAATCTTATACAGTGGCTCCAAAATAAACTCAATGAAGCTCCTCTGCGCAGACGCATGAGGCTGTTTCTTGGTGAACCTCCTCGTCTTGGCATTAAAATACACGTCACCCCAGAGCCAAGCAGCCATGTCAGAAGCTCTGAGTCCCGAAGAAGGGTGTGCTGCGGCGTACATGGCCGCGAAAGACTCTACCGTGAAGCATACGTCGTAGAGAGAAGATGCGAAGCACACATTACCTGGGTAGGAGAATATTAAATTGAAATCTGAACCTGTCAGAATAGATACATTAGCACTTAAAAATCTGTAGGTTGTTGCTTTTCCCAGCATAAATGGATCGGTTCGACTGGAAAAGTACCACACTCTCACTTAATGCTGGCTCTAAATTTACTTTTCTTTTTGTTAAGAATTCTGGTAATCGAATTGACTAATATTTTCTGACTATTATTCTTAATACAGGGAGCAAACTGCCCCCCGCTAAGCCTATTGCTCACATTAGAATTGGGTTGACGTTGTTAGAGTAATGACTGGGGTTCGAACTCGTCACCTAATCACAAGTCAAGTCAGTCAGTGGACGCTATTCCCTTGCTCTAGGTTTTCCTGTTCTTCTCGTTGCCCTCTCCTGCTCAATAGGAACTACTTTGGTATTTAAAATATTTTAAACATTAGCATAAATATGATAATTCTAACTTACCCAACAATGGAGAAAATATTGTAGCTGGTTCATCTGGATTATCTTGGGGTTGGTGGGTCTCCAACATAGAATTAAGCTCATCAATAATGTGCCTGAGCTTATAGTAGGCGTCTGCAGGGGGCAGCTTCAATTCCAGTATGAGCCGATCCACCTTGTTGATGCAAAGAGTAAGCGGGACGCGTTCTTGAACCGCGTGGCGCAGAAGACGTTCTGTATTTAGCATAATACCTTCGGCGGCGTCCACGAAGAGTACAGCGCCTGTTGAAGAAAAGAAGTACAATTAATTTTATGGTTAGAAGAAATTGTCAGGTCTCTAAGGTTAAAGTTTTTTTTTTATTTTATTATTTATGTACTATTAATTTATTTAATTTTTAGATTTCACTATAAGGTCAATACTACTTTGGTAGATAACTTTATTAAATTCAAAATTATCATTAAGAACTGGACGATCTGCAATGAACTGAAAATACAATTATGTGACGGGACACAACTACTCCAGATATGCATTTGCAAAAGTTTTGAAGTAAATAAATACCAAATGCTAGGCAAAACATATAACAAATACAGCCCACGTAGTAGTGCCTTGTTGAACTCCTAGGCGTCCCACTAAGAATGGATTTTAAATTTTGTTAGGCTTAACATGCAAAAGTCAAAGAAAGCCATTTTATTTATAGGATGTCCAGTGAGAGTTTTTATAAAGTTATACCCGAACTTACCGTCAGAGATTCTCAAAGCAGCGGTTACTTCATCACTAAAATTAACATGTCCCGGTGTGTCCATAATATTGAGCAGATGTGATTTTCCTTTGATATTCTTGAGCAATAATGTAACGGGCATGGATTTTATTGACACCCCTCGTTCCTGTTCCACAAACAGTGTGTCTGTGTACCTCATTGGTATTGTGGTATCAGTGTTTATGGTACTTGGGTGTGTCTGTCTGATTAGACAGTCCACAAATGATGTTTTACCTAAAAGCAAAGGGGAAATTATGTTATTAATTATGTCACTTCAAATCTTCTCAGTTAAGAGTTACAGAAACTAGAAACAAATTGTACAAAAAAATTACCAAATGAATAAAATTGCAAGGATTGTACCTGAAATACCAAGGATTGTGCACAAAAACCTATACAAATACTGTTTATCTATGCATAGCAATTGTATTCAGGTTTCAAAAAAAAATAAACACAGATTGCCAATCTGGTAGTCAAGCCAAATTTTAATGTAAGTTGCATGTTATTTATGTCAGGGATTCTAATGTGTGTGATAAGCTACTTAAATGATACAATGTCTACCTATAAGTGGATCTTGGCTCATGAAGAGATACTGTCCTTTCAGTTGGTTTAATGAGAACACAATCACCATACCTTTTTTTTTTCGTGCGGAAATCCCTTCGGATACCCCCCTGCCAGGCAGCGGGGGCGGTTATGTCGGGCTTGAACCGACTAAAACCGCACGCCGTCTCGGGTCTACAGACGCCGGGGTGTACAATCACCATACCTCACAGCAAAATACCTCAGACACGTCATGCCTCCAGTCAAAAAAACTATTAAAACATATGTTTAAAAAACATACCATTATGCAAATGTCCCATAAGAGTGACATTTCTCATCAGGTTGGTGTTATCCAGCATATCAGCTAAATATTCCATATCATACTTGGTTTCTAGGAGACTTTGTTCTTGCACCTGGAATTTCTTATGTTTCACAGGCTCCACCAGGGGCTTGTCCAGAGCCTGTGTGTCTTCCTCTTGTACTACTGTCTCTACATCCGGTCCATAAACTTCCACGGCTTGTGGGTAATAGCTGTAGGATTTGACGAGATAAATTATTTACATTATCAAAGGAGTTACATATTGACCTTTATGATATTCTATCCAAGAAATTCTTGCACCAGTACTGATCTGCAGGACTTTAACATTGTCTAAGTCATGCTGTCAATTGATACTTTTCTAATAAATCAATTTATATTGAAATAGTCTATATTTAAATACTTGGTAAGGTATTAGTAATGCGTGCAAATGCTGTGCATACAGCTGTACATGCTGTACAGCCTCCGTGGCGTGGCGGTATTGAAAGCGGCCGCTACGCAGGAGGCGCGGGTTCGATCCCCGCTCAGTGCAAATATTTGTATGCATGAATATGAGTATTTGCATTGGTCTGGTCGTGCCTCGGAGAGCACGTTAAGATGTTGGTCCCGGTTGCCATACGAATATGTATGACAGTCGTTATAGGGGAAATGGGTGAAATGGCCCCATATAGAAGGGCTGATCACCCGTCTGGTCAAACGGCGTCCCCACTGGCAGTATCAAATGCTGTGCATGAGGTCCAAGGTTCGATTCCTAGCTCAGGAAACATGTTATTGGGTTTTCGGTTAGCAGCTTGGAGTTTGGAAAGAGTTTGCTGAAGGCAATAGGCTCACCTCCTTTTAAGTGAGGCTGTAATTTTTTTTGTTAACTTTATACTTAATGACTTATGGAAGTAAGCCAATTATAAGTTCACGTAGTTGTATGTTTTATAGGAAAAATCCTGAACTATTAGGGTGAGCGCGAATTAGAGACACAACATAGATTTAGTTCAGAAAAGTGAACATTCAGGATGGGAGTTGACCTTGCGACCAGTCCCTTAGGGGGAATACTCTGACCAACTGAGCAACATGAACACGTCCTAGATATTTGAAATTCTCCGATATATCATAGGTCTTGAGGCGACTACAAATTGCTTTAAAGTTTTATTAAATTAGAGACAAGACAGTCTCGAGACAGACTTTTGGCAATGCAGATATTATAGGTATTTGACAGCTTTGTTTATGAAATAGTTTTGTTCGAAGTGTCCGACTATCATATGTTTCTGTCGAGCAATAGTCTGTCTTGTCGCTAATGAGCGTTCAGCCTTACAGTTGGACTGCTTTACGAAATACGTTTACATAACAACATTCGAAACCTGGTAAAGTTTGAACGTACCGTTTATCCTCATGCAGCACAACGGACATGGGAGCAACTTCGGGCTCCGCATCAGCGTCCTCATCTTCTTCCATAGCATCTTCATCGGCGTCTCTGTTATCTTGCCCGTACACGCTCTGTTCGTCATCAGAGTCGGATTCTAGGTCAGGGCCAATATAGTTACCGAACTCATCGTACAAATCCCCGTCCATTTTCCAATTGTATTGATAAAATTATATAAATATCCAAGAAAATTCAAGTTCAAAACAAAAGCCGCTTATTGCGGTTGCACATTTGACATATAACCTCTAATTTTATTTACAACCTTATAGGAATTTTAATCGATAATAAATTCCAAGAGAAGCTATTATAATATGTATTCAGAACGTAATACATTTTATCAATCGACATAAAAATAAAATCCTGCAGATACTGGCGATAGGCGATGGCCCGCAGCCCGAGCTCTGAAGTGTGAAAAACAGTACCTTACCTTAATGTACATGCTAAGTAAAATTCTGAACGCGCCTTTTAGACATTTTTTTTTTAATGTTGTCCGTCCGCACGTTTGACAAGTTCTTTTCGATACAAAAATGGCTGCTGTGCAACAAAATTTTTCAAAAATGATTTCGGCGCAGCTTCGCAATAAAGCAAATGAGTTTTTGAATTCACGGAAATATGCAAATAATCTCGCCGATATTCTACAGATGTTTGAGGTAAGCAAGCCCTTTATTGTCATGTTAAAATCAGCTTTTGTAAACTGCGTCATAGGTTACGTTTTTTTATTGACGGATATTTATTAAATTTTAGGCGGAGACGGACAATTATACGCCTTTGCTGCTAACTGTGGAAGTAATATTTACTGAACTATTGCGAAGAGGTGATCTTAGAGAGGAAATCGTACCTCTAAAACCAGCAGGTAAATGTTTATGCGGTGTACCATGTTATGGATTATTTTGTAGCAAAACTATTGATTTTACTACGGCGTAGTCGCTTTAATTGATATCTGGAAAACGTATTCAAGTAAGCAAATCGTGTTCTGAAAAATATTTCATGATATTAATCCATTGAAGTCTCATTTTGCGACATGTGACGTTATTTGCTTATATAAAAGGTTGATTGGTCCGCCAAGCGAGTCTCTTGTATAATGGCTCTCGTTACTGAACCGCATTATGTGCGATGGCTTTATATAAATATTTTTTATGTAATTTCCAAGTTTCATAAAGGCACTATGCACCTAGGCAGATTAACTGGTACCTTATTCTGTATACTTGTGTGTGTGTGGCTCTTTTGGTAACAATTTCAAGGTTGGTCTTATAGGTATACTATAAATATATTTAAATACCTATATACTTAAGTTTTATATTATGTTGTGAAGCTGAAATTTACTTATTTCTTTTGGTGGTTTACACTTAGCACACCATAATTTGGCATTGTATTAAAATTTCAAAATGTTTAACTATGAGGAATGACTTAACTGAATTCACCACACACATGAAATTACCACCATAATATTATAAATCAGTATTATCAATCTTGAATGTCTCCCTGAACTCATGTTATGAATTGAGAACATCTGTAATTCCATACAAAGTAATTATGGTCTATAGACATTCTGAATAACTAAGATTATGAATTTGAGAAACGTGATCAATCTGAAAGAAAGAGTTGAAACCAAATTATTTTCAGAACACTTGTGAATCCAGACACTTGAGTAAAGCAAACATTGAATTCATATTATGCAGTTTTATTTAGGTCTGAGAATAGCTTGTAGGCTTTTTTTGTACCTCTTTGTGAACTGGATCAGAATTTTACGTGGGTGGAGCCACAGGCAACTCCTAGTATAATATATATCAATAAAGAACTCTTCATAAAAACTGTAGTGGATATATGATGTCACCTCTCTATAAATATTAAGTCATTATATTCATAAAACTTCTTCAAGGACAAGTTAGGTCATTGGTTTACCGGCTTTCAGGTGAGGTTGTCTATGGCCTCAAGGATGTTGTTAGGGTACTTTACACTCTTGAATACCTATACATTATAATATTTACAATCCCACTGACCTTGGCAAACAACCTTGGCTTACAAACGGGTGTTCTGTGTTGGCATTTTAATTTTATGGGGTTAAGGGGATTCACAGAACCATATGGTATATTGTATTGATTTTTTTGAATAGGATTCCACTTTCCATGTTGTCAATGTTTGTGAAACAGTTCTGGAGAATATTAGAGTGGCATTTTTTTCGTATATTATGTACCTGTCATAGGCATTATATTTAGAAAGGATGTATATGAAGCCTCACTAAGATCTTTGGGACCCAAGCCAACCTTGCCCGCTGATTAACAGATAAGGCTTTGATGCAGGCTTTCCTATCGGGTTTGGGAGGTCAGACTGCAGTTGCTCCCATATTCATATCCCTGCCATATCAGCGCCCGCTCTCTTCCTCCTTTTCGCTTTAAAAGAGGCGCAAGATAGCAGACCCTGGACTTTGGATGAAGAGTTTCAAAAGGAGGTGAATGAAATACCTAAGTTGCGCCAGCTGTTTTAGGGCCACGGGTCTGGAATCTTTCAGCAATCACACTCTATTCTGCTGCATCACTGACCTAGTATACAATATATTTAGTTTTTCATATTAGATGGAGTTCCAGTGTCTTTCTATTGATACACAGAACACAGCCCTGAAGCTGAATACAAGCGATGGTTGCGCGAGTGCTACGAGGCCGCACACAGTCGCGCGGTGGAGTGTATCAAACGGGGCCGTACCAACTCGCGACTCCAGGCCTTGGTGACCGCTTGCAAGTTGATACAGGCTGAGGGCAAACACCCTCTCGAGGACTCTACTGGTTACTACTTCCCATCTATGAGACTCAAGGTAAGATATATTGCTACAATCCTGGGTCCTTTAAGCGGGGCATGAAATAATGGTGACTCTCGTTCCTGAGACTTTTAACTTACCATCAGGCGAGGTGAAGGCATATTGACGTGCCCTACATAAAAAAAGATCTTTTTGATGTGAAATGTACTTGAATTTGCTATCATCAAACTAGAAAACTTGATCTGAATGATGTGATTTGGTACTCGATAGCTGAAGGTGCAAAGAATTTGTTACAATGAGTGAAGACGACAGGGGGTGTTTACTGTCGTCACTAATAGATACACACCAAGATTCGTCACCATTACGACACGCTCGACAGTCAGCTAATACCACTCATTTCACATTCGTGAGACCGGGCATTAGATTGCAATTAATGTTAATTATCGCTCGCTTAGTAATTCGCCCGGTAGATGGCAATAGGCACGCCCCCTATTACATTGGGACCTAAACATAACTGGCGAAACGTGGGTGTGTAATACACCTCTGCCTACAGATATACAGGCGTGAAGTTATGTTTTTATGTTTAATGTAATGTCAAGTTAGGCAACTCGTTACATACACATATTACATTACATACAGTATGTAATGTAATATATCGTCATCTGGGTTTCTTACATTACCTGTTTCCTACAATGTAATGTTTATGTATTGCTTGCCATAACACGCTTTACGAAATTGCGAACTGTTATTGTTAAGTAAAAATAAGTTCTTCATGCTAATGTTTAAGTTGATGAGTATATTACTATACATGTTGTAACTAAATTTTGTCGCCCTGGTAATAAAAAAATCATGTGGAAGAGCCATGGTTTTACCATCGGTAGCTTGTGGTGAAGGAGTCGAACCTACGATCGAGAGGTCCCGGGTTCGAATCCTGGCCTTTACACTACCGATGTGAATCCACTCCTGACACAAGCAATTTAGCATAGCTGGAGGGGATAGGGGGAATATTAGTAATTTCGGTTACTAATATTTTCAACAAAAAAGAATGGAATCTCATCCCACGCGGCTGTACCGGGAAAGTACCCTTTTTTTTTCGTGCGGAAATCCCTTCGGATACCCCCAGCCGGCCAGCGGAGGCGGTTATGTCGGGCTTGAACCGACTAAAACCGCACGCCGTCTCGGGCTTTAATACGCCGGGGTGTAAGGTTGCCCATAGAGCATATCCCTCGCACCCCGACTGACCCTGGGCCATCTCCGGTTTCGAGATGGCCCCCTCGGGTTTGGGAACCACGGTGTCCCCGTTTTGCCCCGGTTTGGGGGAGGGGCGCTAGCCCCCCACCGTCCAACCGGGAAAGTATCCACCTCTCAGTCAGACTAACGCTACACTTGACAGAAGTATTCCGCGTCGAAACGCCCATACATGTTATTGCGTAAAAATGAAGACTCGACCAAACATCCGCGCAGTGTGCTCATCATTTGTCATTTATATGTAGCTAGCTGTTGTCCGCGGCTTCACCCGCGTGGAATTCTGAACCCGTTCCTGCTACCCATGGGACCGTATTCCATCACCACAACCTATAAAAGATACACAATTCCACCATACTTCATTTTTTTATATCTGATGAAAACGATGCCCCTAAATCCAAAGGATTTAGCAGCATTTTCGTTGAAAGCTCCCAGGCGGCTTATTTTGTTCCGACATCTCAAACAAATATCATTATATTTTAGCCAAAAAAACTTGACAAATTATATACTAAAACCTACCTCGAAAACCACTCTATCCATTGGTGAAAACAGCATGAAAATCGATGCAGTAGTTTTTGAGTTCATCGCAAACAGACATATATACAAATTTGTTTATTAAAATAAAGTGATAGTGATGATAACTTGTTTTGGCATTCCGATCCGGAAGATAGGCAAACCGAATCTCGCGTCAAGTGTAGCGCTGGCCCAAATACCAACTTTCAGGAGCAGTACAAAAGATTGATCGACGGTAATAGGCTACTATGCCTTTACGAGCATTATTAAAAAACTGAACATGTTAAACTTCATTGTTACAGAACGTATTCAGCACGTTGCTGGACTCCGAGATAACGATGTCTGCGCCGATAGCGCGCTTCCAGGAGTTCACCGAGTACAGGGATGTCCAACAGTACGGCTTGAAAGTACTCTCGACCCTCGCATATCGCAAGTAAGCATAAAACTTTCGCTTATCCTGATATACAATAAGAGTAACAGTGTTTTGGGGCACCACCAAGATCTTCGGAGGTCAAGGAAGTCAAGGTTATGTTATTCAGCAGGTCTACCACGAAACATACATCCACAATTAGGTGAGATAGAGGTCAAACGTGAGCCTATCATTCTTAAAAAAAAAAATATTGTAATTTCGGGTAGTGAATGACGGCACATGACAGTTCATTCGGCCTAAACCGCAAATTTTGACATTTTGACAGCCCGCCAAAATACAAATAAAATTAAAACACGAAAATGTTAACTTATTACAATCCAATACAAAGGAATGTATTTTGTAATATGTTGTTTTTTTTGGTATTTTTTAATTTTATATTGTAAACGAAAACCTTATTTATACATATGTTTGATTCAGTCCCGAACATACTTTATGGTCCCGACCGAAAGAACGAAATCCGAAGTAACTTACCATGAAGTGACCTTTTTTTTTTTTTTTTTCGTGCGGAAATCCCTTCGGATACCCCCCGCCGGCCAGCGCGGTCGGTTATGTCGGGCTTGCACCGACTAAAACCGCACGTCGTCTCGGGTCTTCAGACGCCGGGGTGTAAGGTTACCCATAGAGCATATCCCTCGCATCCCGACTGACCCTGGGCCATCTCACAACTAACAGCATCGCTCATCCTGTCTCCTCTGAAAGCAGAGGAGTACGGAGAGCGATGTGTTCCTGCCACGTTGGGTATTGGCCGACGATAAATGCCAACCCTATGATGGGGAAGCCATTGACCGCCGCCCAGGGTGTACCGGCCGCTCCGATTCCGTTCCCCCCGGACTGCAGCGGGATCGGAATCGGAGCGACACTCGAGGAGGTTACCCAACACACACCCCAACGTAAGGCAAAGACGCGCCGAAGACGCGTCTAAGACATGCTCGCGGCTAAAGTATATCAAAGAGACGGGGCCCGGATATGTTTCTCACAATTAGCCTTGATACGCGGGTGCGCGGGTGCCACGTCTTCTGAGTAACGCGGGCGAGACGTGGACACTGACTGATGGCCTTGTCATAGATAATGAAAGATTGACCTTGAGACATGGACTGATGGCCTTGTCATAGATAATAAAGATTGACCTTGAGACATGGACTGATGGACTTGTCATAGATAATAAAGATTGACCTTGAGACATGGACTGATGGCCTTGTCATCTATACTAATATTATAATGAGGAAAGATTTGTTTGTTTGTAATTGTTAAACTCTGAAAGTACTGAACCGATTTCATGAAATCTTTCACCATGAGAATGCATTTTTATCCCTGTGTAACATAGGTTACTTTTTATCCCGATATTTCCACGGGATTAGGACTTATGCGGGTGAAACCGCGAAGCGATGCTAGTAGATAATAAAGATCGACCTTGTCGACAGATCTTTTTTTTTTTTTTTTTTTTTTTATACCTATGCCTGTGCAAAAGTGCGGAGCCTTTGTTTAACTAATGTAGTAATGAAAATGCTTCCTACTTATAAGTCCTAATCTAGTCATCTTTCATTCTGAGCCTCTTTGTCATTCCAGTTCTCTTGTCCACAGATCACCAACTGCGATTTACATGCAGAACTACTTGGAATTGCTGGACAAACTTTTAGTGTGTGAAATTACCCTGGACAACAAGGGCAAGCTGAAAGAGAGAGGTGTCGATGAGAAGGAGGAGAAATTACTTTGCGGAACAGAGGGTAGGTAGACCTTTCTTCAACGCTGTTTTTTATTTTTCAGAAGGATAACTACTAGTCGAAATTACTAGTATTCACGCTAACTCCCCAGCTTAGCTAAATAGTGATGTTGAGTATTTTTTTTATCATCGTAAAATGTACATTTCATACTAATATATTAAATAAATAATAAATAAATATTCTACGACATTCTACACAGCGCTTTCTAGACCCAAAGTAAGCATAGTTTAACTAGCTTGTGTTATGGGTTCCAGAATGCGGATAAACATACTTATATACTTTTTTTTTTGTAAATACATACATATTATACATAGAAACACCCAGACCAATGCAAATAGACATATTCATGCATACAAATATTTGCACTGAGCGGGAATCGAACCCGCGCCCCCCTGTCGTAGCAGTCGAATGCACTACCGCTACGCCACAGAGGCCACTGCCAAAGTGAAATAATCTTATGAAAAATAATTTTAAAGATTGAAAATATAATTTCTCGAGCCGCTCAACATCACTCCATACAAAATCGTCGCACACGGTGACGTCACCGCGTTTTTTTATTTAGTGCAAAAGAATATCGCATTTATCTCTCTCTCTCTCTACGTTGCAATGTAATAAGGCATTTAAAAAGTTACAGATTTTGACTTAATTTTGAATGATTATATTTTAATGTATTTTGGGTCGTAATAAATATGGTAAGTCATAGTTTCAGTTTAGTTAGGAAATATCTTATTTTGCAATGCATATACTTTTAGAAAAAAAATTATGACATCAAGCAGTATTGGTAAGAATATAACAACCATGGAAACATCCCTATTGCTTGTGTGAGGAGCGGGTTCACGTCGGTAGTCTAATGAATCGAACCCGAGACCTCTCGATTGTAAAGCAGACTCCTATTTATAAAAGATCGTATCGTAATGCTATGTTCAAGCGTAACCGAATTTTTGCAGGATACGGTTTAATCAGAATATAATTTTTACTCACTCAAGTGTATTCGGTTTTAAGTTCTGACAATTAACCGATTTATAAAGTGACTACACTGTATCTTGCAAAAATTTCCACATCCCGAATCTCTACATCCTCAGGGATGTAGAGGACCATTGGAAATGGGTGAAATGGCTCACTCAAGTAAGGCTGATCACCCGCCCGTTTACCGGCGTTTATCCCCGTTGGAAATAATAATAATCCTGCAAAAATCAAATCCGGCATATCTTCGTGTGAACGTAGCGTAAGAAGTGTGTTCTAATTAAGTAGAAAATATTTCTCTCTTAACTATAAATTGAGTTTATGAAAACATACTACAATGATGACATCACTCTCAGAAGTTTTACACAATGACTTATTAGCTAACTGGATAAACCTATTTTAGTGACATTATAATGTAGTGTTACAACGGTCGTCGATATCTCGAAAACTACTGATCGAATCTTCTAGAAATTAAAACGCATTGTTATAATCCGCACGCTGAATGATGATCCCTATGACAGTTCGTTAGCGCTTAACATTGTACTGACGTCCTATCACATCAAATCCTTTAGAGGTCCATTAAAAAGTCGAAAAAATCATAATTGTGTACAATTGTAAATTATAAAAATGAATATTAAGAAATTATTACGTAATGTTCGGAAATAATAGAAAAAAAACTCAATGCAAATGTACATGGTACGTGCTGCAAAAGTTACGTCGTCAAGCTGTTATCGACTAAGAAGGGACACATCGATAAACAAAATATCGATAATTTGTTGGAAAAATAAAACAAATGCTTTGAGTTTGTATTTTATTTATATCAATCTGAATCTGATACAGGGTCAATCGGATCTTCAAAATCTGAGTCTGAACTGCAGCTATCCGTGACGTTTATTATTAACGGTTGGTCAATGATATTGTCGTATTGTACATCTCGATCCCAGTCTTGTAAGCAAATTTTCTTCGTTCTTTCGACCACTTTTCGCCAATCGTCAGCTGTCACTTGAGCGCAAGCTTCTTCCAATAAAACCATCATTTTATTTGCCGTGAATGGCGGAGTTGTGTTATGCCTAGCTGCATGACCTGAAAATATTTGTACATTTAGTAATTATTTTTAGAAATATATGCATATACATAATATCACTGCCAATAACAACAAACAGGTAACAGAAAATCAACAAATAACACAAAACAGCGAAAACAGAATCAAAACTCAGCTAACAAAGAAAGACGTGGCGCATACAAGGCGTTAGAGCACTCGTATGACGCGATGTGATGCGGTGTGACAAGAAGACAAAACAGACTGACAAGACATGACATGACTGAATTAAAAAAATACGGTAGGTCTATGGCCTCCTTTTAAATGCTTTTCCATGTAATCCATAATTGCCAGCTAATTATGAATTCTTTAAAATTCAATTCAAAAAGAATTTTAAATTCTTTAAATTATGCAATTTGAATAAAAATTAAAGTATAGTAAAATAAAATATAATAAGGCTGTTACTTTTTTATCTAGTGTTTTATGTCCATCAATGCGCGTAGTCTTTTTTTCAAAATAAATAAATATTGCTTATTATGTTGAATGACCTGGCTGAATGACATGACATTTGTCTGAAAAAACAGTATTTTATCGAAATTGTTTCGCATAACTAATACAAGTGTCAGTTGAAACGTCATAGGGATCATCATTCGGCGTGCGGAGTATAATGTCGAAGTACTCTATCGATCCGTTTAGAAAAATCCAGAAAAGTCAATACAAAATCACAAGCCCTTTAAATACCTATACCTACTTTACCTACAAATCGCGATAACAAGGGCATTCACCTCTATCGTCGGCACGACTGTGTAGGTACTTGTTTTCTCGAACGCCCCAGTAAAAACCTACTCTTCTCGAACGCTCTAGTGCCTTATCTCTAGATGATTCCGGAACATTCTACCCTCTTTATTAAGAGCTATAAAAGGGCGTCCGGCTATCGACACGAGTCAGTTTATTTTCGAAAGCGAAAGCGAACACATTTTACCGAAGTGAACCAAGAGAGTTATACCTGCGACTTAAGCAACGACTGTGGACTACTGTGAACTGCTGAGCGACTTAAACTGTTGAAGAGTACTGTGTGTGCTAGATATTTAGTTGTCTTGTTTGTGGTGAGCGAATAAACTTCTTTGTCGTATAAACGGCATTTAATTTGTACCCCGCGCACGTAACAGTAGGAAAACTATGTTTTGTGAATGTTAAGATTAATTTCAGTTAAAACTGTTTGATATTGCGTCATGAGATTTATTCATGCGTCATCATCATCTTAGCGTCGTATCCGGTTGCGTTCGAAGTGTTCACCTCGAAGGGCGGGTTCTGCTCCTTTTGGTTTCCGTCTACCGGCATCAGATGCTTTTTCACACCCTAATTAAAGGACCCTGAAATTGTGTTTGAGTTTTTGCTTGATTATGCTCTTCTGTACTAAGAGTGAAGTTTGTCCTGGCAGACAAGGCGCCGTTCCCGTACAACCCAGGCGTGTGCCGGCGCTACGCCAACCGCTGCTGGGGCTTCGCGTGCCAGTGGCCGCTGTGCGACGAGCCGCGTTCGCACCGGCGCGCGCTCGTGCTGCTGGTGGAGCGCCTCATGCCTCTGCTCACCAAACCGCACCTCGCCACTGACATGTTGTGCGACAGTCTGGACGCGGGTGAGTTGGGACACTTCGCGGGCCAGTGCCCGCTGTACGACAGCCTGGACGCTGGTGAGTTGGGACACTTGCGTCGTCGCTATAGTACTACGCACGTAACCCGTGAGGCATCTTGAAAATAACCCTTCCTTTACAGTCAGGTATTATAAAAAAATTGCGTCGACCTACAAATATGATGCTATAAATGTACATTATATCAGTGGACTCGGTAGGCAAGCATTTTTTGCCATTTAATATGACATATTGTCAAAAAAAATATGTATCTAATTTTTTAATTAATTTTTTTACGAATAGGTGGTCCTATAAGCATGCTGGCACTGCAAGGCGTGTTGGAACTCGTGCGGGCACACAACATCGACTACCCCGACATGTACGACCGCCTGTACGCCATGTTCGAGCCGGAAATGTTCGCCACACGGTACAAAAAACGTCTCATGCATCTGGCTGACGTGTTTCTTAGCTCCACGTAAGTATTTGTTATAGCAATCAATCAATTCAGTCCTCTGCTTGTACAATCCTACGCCTGTTTGCATTTAGTCTATTTTAATGCAGGGTGTACTCTTCTAGTGGGCGTGAATAGCCAAATCCGAAAATATAAGGATTAGCGGAAACTATTCAAAGGGGTCTCGGGCCCGATTTTGATGAAAATTAAAACTACACCACTGGATTTTTGAAAAATCAATGGTAATCAATTGGGCATCACGCATGATGCTAAAAAATATAATCACAGCTATATGTTATAGTAAAACGCAAAAATCTTGACAAATGGTTCGCACTGACAATGACGATGGACACTGACGATGACGATTGACAATGGACGACCTCTGTGGCGTAGCGGTAGAGCATTCGACTGCTAGCTCAGAGGTCGTGGGTTCGATTCCAGCTCATTGCAAATATGTATATTTGCATTGGTCTGGGTGTTTCTATATATAATATGTACTTATTTACAAAAAAAAAAGTATCTATGTATGTTTATCCGCTTTCTAGAACCCATATGACAAGCTCTGCTTAGTTTGAGTCTAGATGGCGCTGTGTAAATATGTCCTAGAATATTTATTTATTTACTAGCTGACCCGGCAGACTTCGTACTGCCTCAATCGATGAGAAACCTTTTAAACCTTCTCTGGACCTCCACAAATAATTCAAGACCAAAATTAGCCAAATCGGTCCAGCCGTTCTCGAGTTTTAGCGAGACTAACGAACAGCAATTCATTTTTATATATAAGAAGATTTATTATTTATTTATTTATTATTTATGTACACTAACTGGCCAACCAAAAAGCCAATAAAAGGACTACTGATCAACCAATGACGCGAGCCCTTGGAATCCGCGATTAGTTTTATAATCTATGATTAGTTGATTGGCGCGAGAGTAAATTGTCTTTGAGACTTTTTGAACCCAGTGAGGTTCACATATCTAAATTTGATCAATCTAGCTATTAAGATTCTCATGAACATATATTATTGCCCTCAGTCACCTCCCCGAGGCTTTGGTAGCCGCCTTTGCAAAGCGGCTGTCCCGACTGGCGCTCGTAGCATCAGCAGAAGATGCCGTAGGTCTACTACAGCTCGTAGCGAACTTGCTGCTCCGGCACCCTGCTCTGAAGCGAATGATTTGCTACGATGATTCGCCCAACATCAGTAAGTCAATTTTGGTTTTATTTTAAATATGAATGAATAAATAGGCGAACATTTTTAAATAGTTAGCATATAGATTTGTTTTTTAGCGTATAAATAGAAATTTCTAGAAAGGGGCCATTCATTTATTACGTAAGACTATTTTTGCTAGTTTTTGACTCCCCCCTCCCCCTATACAAGAAACAAGTTGAATTCCTGAGACGAGCTCAGCTGAATACAAGGGATTTTCGATTTAGCGTTTTTTTTTTGCGTTTTTTTTTTATCTTGCAATGGTTCACCCCAGCACGAATCTATTACCGAAAACAGCAACTCGATAGCTCATCTCCTTCATACCCAAAACCGTGACAGAAAATTGGCAACGACGACGTCGACGACAACTCCTTAACAATAGGGCTTTTCTAAAGAAAATCCCTAAAAATAAGAATAGGCTGACACCACACTGTGTAATATTAATTACGTAAGAATCTAAAGGATAAAATGTATACACGTTTGGTTTATTGTAATGTTTATTTTTCAAAGTAACAATTTTTAGGAATGTTTATTTGTACATAGCTAAACACATCCGAGCGCATTTCGGCACTCGCACGGTTGCCCGCGCTTTTATGTATAATTTTAACTTTGCGCATTTTTGTGATCTTACGTAAGAACTAACAAGACTCCCTCCCACCCCCTTGTAAGAAAAAATAAGACATGGTCTACCCCCTCCCCTTCTAAATCATCTTACGTAATTAATGAATGGCCCCAAAGGGACTGGTCGCGGATTCATGTCTTGTCCTGGATGTTGACAATTTCCGAATTTATATCATGTAGGAGTTTTAATAATAATTTGTACTTATATTCCGAAGGCCTCCGAAGATTTATTGCTTTCTTCTCATCAGTATTTTTAGAGGCTGATACAATATTGAGGTCCTTAAATATTGTCACATATTACATACAGCGCTTTTTTGTGAACTCATTCAGAGAACAAGTAAAATTTTTGGAGTTGTAATCCACAGTGTCAACAGACCCATACGTGATGGAGGAGACGTGCGCAAGCGCATCCCGCGCTCTGGGCTCGTCGCTGTGGGAGGTGTGCGCGCTGCGGCGGCACGCCACGCCCGCGCTCAGCGCCGCGGCCGCGCGCCTGCTGGACGCGGGCGCCGCGCGCGCCCCGGCCGCGCCTGCGCCCGCGCACGACCTTGCGCCGGTCAGTGTTACTGTCGCCTGCTATGCCTTCTATGTACACTACTAGACTGGCTGTATGTATGTGTGTATCGCGAAAGACCACAATGTGCTACTTATTGTAGCTACGACATTCTACAAGGCACTTTCTAGACCCAATGTAATCATAGTTTAAAAAAAACTAGCTTGTGTTATAGTTTCCCAGAATGCTGATAAACAACCCAGGAACGCCACTCATTTTCTCAGAAATAAAATGTATGGCATAAAGTGGTGTACATATATACCTTGAGTATATGTATACCTGCTAGCTTGTCGCAGAAATCTGGCAGCTCCCAAAAAGAGCCACTGCTGACTGATCTTCCAACCCCTAAGAAGAAAGCCTGCATCATTGCTTAGTTCGTTAATCGGTAGGAGTACCTGCTACATGAAGATCTTAGTAAGGCCTCCAACATCTTTTCACACAAACTGTTATTTCTAGTCATTTGACGCAGAACTAAAGAGAAGATTCAAGACGATAGAAATGAACTTCGTGCGACCACAGGGCATGACGTCAACTGGGGAACGCGTCATGCAGTACTGGGAGCTGATGGCTTGAACGTGATGCTCGAACACCACAGTAAGATGTACCTACACACACACACACTCAGTGGTACACACTCGCGCATTTATCCGCTTCATAGGTGAGTGAATACCGAATCCATCTTCCATGATAATTATAGAAGCAGCGGACCTCTTCCATGGGAATAAGAGACTGACAGATAAATGAAAGGCATAGAGAAGCAGGATAGAGCAGGCAAGGACAATGTTTCCTATAATTCTTGTGTAGTATGGATTTGGTCAGTACCAAAGTAGCAACGCAAACGGTTGGACCAAAATCTTTTTGTCTATTGGCACATTTATTATTTGTCATTAGAATGCGTTGAGATATTGTTTATTTTCTTTTTAAATCCTGCTGTTTTATAGTTAGAATACAGTTAGCCATTTATGTCCAATTTGTTATAGTTATTTTATAAGTGTATTGTTAGCTTAATCCCCCCTCAAGTTTGACCTTTTGATTCGATATGACAATCTTCACTATAATTTTTAACCATAGGCGAAATTATACAGAAACGTGAATTTAAACTCTTCGAAATATACTAATATTAAGAAATAGTGTGTCCAGAAAAATATAGGCAAGCTGTTGGAAATGTGCAGCCATCAAGATTGTATGATCGACATAGTATTGATCATACAATTTCGATACATTGGTAGTATTGCAAATTTATTGCAATATTCTACGACAGACCATTTTGTATGTATAACCTTGGGAAACATTCAGTTGCAGAGCATTTTGATATACAGAATTTATAGATAAAAAATATATACTTGTACAAAAATGTTCATTGAAATATTTTTTCCATAGTGTATTTGTTTTGTTGCTGATTGTATTATTTTACGGTGCAAATGTTAATTTATTACTTTTCCAAATATTCGTTGATAATGTACGATTATTCAGATATGCTGTGCAACTCATGTTTTTCTATGAGGCTTTTGAATTACTGATTAACATCAGTCACTGTATGCTAAGAGTTTCGGCCTAGCGCAGAAAAGCGATAAATTTAGCTTGCACTTAAATGTTAATTGTTGATCATTATGACCTAAATAATATAAGAACTTTTCGCTCTTTTACAATTTATTTAAAAATAACGAGATGTCTACCTATTTGGTAGCATTTTTGTAAGTGAAAATATTACTCTACTTCCTTATTTATGAAAAATACACAAGATAACGAGTATAAAGTCGGTAGTTTAAGATTTTGAATAAATTTTGCACTCTAATGTTAAAGATTTAGGTGGAGTCGATGTTGTATTTGGGTTGATTTTATTTTTTTACTAACTACTATATACTATATCTGTGATTGATTGTTGGGCTCGGTCTCTATAGTAAGTTTCTTGACTAATTTGTTAATAAATTTAGATTTTTATTTAAAGCCAGTATAATCACCATGTAGCTGTTTAGCTGAAGGAAAGCCTACACGAAGCTGTTTTATGTCAACATTTGTTCTTCAACTCTTACAGTCCCGGGTTCTTTAAAGCGGGGCGTGAAAAACAACTGTCTAGGCCTACCTTGACGGTAGGGAGCACCATTTTAGGATCCGATGGTATCTGGAATGGTGGCCCATATCTTCTGGACTTCACCGTAGCTTCTTACAATCCAACGGGGTGAAGTTAAGTGACGGGCCAAATATATTTTAAAAAAAAAACACTAATATTTCATAAGCCCTCTCAAGCTAAGGGCCAAGTGGCTTCATGTCGGCAGTGTGTTTAGGAAGTTCGAGCCCCTTAAATGGACCTCTGAAATAACGTTACAAGATTAGCTTAAATTCAGGCGCGCGCCAGCGTGGGCCATCATTGTCTATTGAGGCAAAGATACTGTATACAAAAAAAGAACTAGATGGCACTAGCGTGCAGAAACTTGCAGACAAATTGAGGCTACCATTTTGGCACTTAAAGTTTAACTCATAACATAACTGACAATTGACTTTGATAAGAGAATAGGAAATTTTGATTGAAAACGTTTACTTTTGTATCCTGGAGAACGGTTGATCAATATTGACTTACTGTATTAACGCTGATAACGGCGTTCGAAATCTAAGTCTTGATGAAATTTAAAAGCATATTTTTAAGAACTTTCGGTATTTTTTCATTATTATAAAATAAATTTCGGGACAAGGATAATAATTTTTCATGTCTAGTTGTGAACCATTGAATGTGCAGTTGTTTTTTATTTAGACCTACGCCCGGTGCAATTATAGAACCTTACCCGTGGACTTTACAAACATTATTTTTTCATGCAAACCTTGTCATGACAATACCTAACACAAAAAAAGAAAAGAATCATCCAATTTGGTGCAGTCGTTCAGAAGTTATACACATTTACATTTCGGCGATTCATTTTTATTAATATAGATTTTACTTACTTTGCTTTAAATCTATAAGTTAACTGTTACAGGTGATGTTTGTCTTCCCACTAACAATAATCCATGCTTAGCACGGGCTGATGTAATATATATAACAAAGTTAATACTATGAAGTTATTAAATAACGGTGTACCTACTTTTGTTGTATTTGCCCATGCTAAGTCTGTAGTTAGGTTCATTCCAATGACTATAATGTTAGTTATTGAAATAAAGGTTTAGTTATATTAAGATTTGTGTCTAATATATAGGTTTACACATAATGCTGTTTATCCAATATTGCAATTTAGTTTGATGATATGAGAATAAAATCCTTGCATTTTTATAATCAACGTTGTGCGAAAGTTTTATTAGAATTAGAGTAATGTTACGATCACGTTTTGTTATCCGTTGAACCCAATCAAACCTTCTACATGGAAAATACATCATTTTAAGTAAATTATTATGTTCAAACATCTTTGTTTTTACTGTTCTACTGTATTCTTTTTCTTAATATCAGCGGTACGTGGTTGCCTTGAAAGGGCTTTTTTAAACTAATAAATTACTATTTAAACTCGTATAAAGTGCTTCCTGCTGTTTTTGGTAGCATTGGAAATCAAAATAAATCTGCCCGCCAATTTAAATTCAGCTTGTAAAGACTTTAATGTTATTTTCGAAACAAATTAAAACTGGCCATTTTCTCATTGTAACATAATATTTTGCAACAATTTCTGTATAGTTTGTACTAATTTCTATTTTACTATTTTCTACTATATTATATTGGATAAAGAGCTAAGATTTTTGTCATACGATCAATTGAATCAGGTAATTGAGACAAGCATAGCCATATTTATTTAACTTTATTGTTATATTTATTTGACGGAGCCTCGCAGAAAGGGCGCGGCTGGCGAACTGCATGATTACTCCATTATACTAACGTATTAATTTTTTATCTTATTGTGAAAAGTGCTACGATAAAACCTCTATTTAAAAGAGCTGATCAGCATAACTAGAGAAAGACAGTATTTGTGGTCCAAACTTCCATTTGTATTTCTAATGCTGTGCCATAACGACACTAGTACACACAAGGTGTTGTACTAGTTCTACCACAACGCTCCTTCGATGAAACAATCATATAATTCTAAGATATATTACATCAGTTGTTCCGCAGGAATTGGTGCAACCGTTTTACAAGAAGTCCCGAATTGAATTCTCGAGATTTTTTATCACAATAGCATTTACCAATCCTGTTCAACCACAATATCCATACAAGTAAAATACGACTATGTATATTATTGAATTAGTCCGTAGCTTAGTGGTTAAGGAGTCGGCCTTAAGGTCCAGGTTCGAATCCTGGTCATTATACAACCGACATGAACCCACTCCTAACAAGCAATTTATCTTAGCTGGAGGGGGGAATAAACAGTCAATTAGATTGACTATCACAGACAATATATGTACAGGCATTGTATTAGTGAGCAGTGCTTATATTAGTGAGAATGTACAGTGCAATATTGTTCTTAACAATTGTGACATTTTATAAATGAAATATTCTAGTCTAACAATCCATAAAATAAGTTTCAATGTACAGTAACCATAGTGTATGAAACCGATAAACTTATAATTGTCTATTATACCTTGAGGCAAAAATCTTGAAGCGTCAAAAGTTCACGAAAATGACTCAATTCGGTCAGACGGCTTAAATTAATCTTATAAAAAGAACTGAGAAGTCTGGTAAAATTTAGCACCAAATGCAGGCAACACCAAACCTAATTATTTTATGGTGAGAAATAATTGAATTATACATTTACGGAACGGAACAGTTCTGTTCGAAATGTTGTTTTTAATTGTAGAATATAATTCGTAATCAATTTTGAAGCAAAACTGTATATTCACGAATGAAAGGACAAATCTGGTTATTTCTGTTCACTGTCGCTTTTATAGCCCAATCTTTTCCAATTTTATGAAGGATACTATTGAAAAACTCTTCTTAATTTCACGTGTATTTCTGTGCCTACAACCTATTTTCAAACATATTTTTCGCATAAAACATACAAACCTATAGTGAACTGTCAAAATTGATTAGCACAACCATGTGCTAAACTCGAAAAACCAGCAAGCTACATGAAACACATAGTTCTATGTCATTTCTTTACATGACATCTGTATAGCCCATCAACATCCTCGAGGCCCAAGCCAACCTCACCTGCAAGTCGGTGCACCTGCTAAACAACGGACGAGGCTCTGGCGCAAGATACTGGTGGTGATACCAAAAAACTTAACATTGGCGTCTTCGCCATTAATAATTTTATAAACATTTATTATATTTTACTTGACATTGGCGAAATTGTGGTGATTCTACTGCAGGAGCCATTAATTAAAAATTGAATTGAATTGACATCTGTATAAGTTGTTTTCTATCTTGTGTGATTGCGATGGATGTATGTACGTATGAAGTTATCTATAGGTTTCTCTGTCTACGCCTATGAGCCTGTGATTAGTTTTATATACTTATGATTCGTTGATTGGCGCGACTACACCGTCGCGCCCTGCGCTTACCACCCATGAGACGTAAAAACTCGTCAAACGCATCTATATTGTCAAGATGTTTGCCTCTAATTATACTTAACAAATGTATTGTAATAGCTTAATTTAATTAATCTTAATTGTGTATCGTTCTTGACTGACCAACGTTTCGATCGACAATCGCAGTGAATAGCAACGCCCCTCGCGCCGGGCCATCGAATGTATTTATTTACACCATTAAGCCTATGTGTACAAATAGTAAAACTTTAAAATCATATGGTGTAATATCTTTTGTATTATCGTTTTACTATATAATTTATTATTTTTATCCTAATCTATGTGCTCACGTAAGAATATATTCTGTATTCAAGAAAGTTAATGTAGCTAAGCTACATCTACGTGCCTAGTGCGAATTCTATAAAAATGGTCTAATGACACGTATTACATATTATAGTCAAGCCTGTATATCCCCGAAACAGGAGGCAGAGGTGTACCAAGAGCTGAATTTTGTCACCTATTAGTGGTCGGATGGATAACAGGCCCTTAGTAGCCTTGTACGGCACCCTTGTTTTTTCGAGCGGAATTTCCCACGCTAGCCCGCAGGGGTGGTAATATTGGACTGGAACCAACTAATACCGCACGCTATCTCGGGTGTCATAATATGAACGGGTGTAAAGCGGCCCAATAAGGCAATTCCGTCGCACCCCGAGCCCTACCCACGGAAAATGTTGTATTTTTACTTCACCAGGGACAACAGAAACAATAAATGCTGTTTAGTAAAAAGTGTTTGAAGTTTTACATTTTGACAAAACTTTTTACTTCATTAGATACTCTGCAGTGTCTAAAATACTGCAGAGTATCTAGTTCCAGGTAATCAAATCAAGGGATACTAGAAAGTACAGTTTCTAGCAAAAGGGTTTGAGAAGTTTTAATATTTATGTATTCCATTCTGTATTCATACACCTAACACTAGTCTTTGCTGGCTGCAAATGAATACTTGATAATGACCACACCATATTTATTATAATAGAAATTGAAAATATAATAGAATCTCGACAGCAGCCGCGCCCGCCGTATTGTATTGTGATTATGTTGAAACAAAAACTTAGATATAAGCTAGAGTAAGGCATTATTTTAATATTAATATCATTAATTTAATGTTCTACTATATTAATGATGATAAATAAAAAAGTATTATAAAATCGTTGTTTAATTTTGTATTTTTTATCAAGTTGGCTGATAGGAAGAGGACTACAGATATACTAGAACGGTGTGGCCTGAAAGAGAATTTCGTAACGAGTATACTAAGTTGGTTTGGGCACTTAGAACGAAGGAGTACTGAGCGAATGACACCAGGTATGTAGGACACAAGTAAGTGGGCACGCAAGCCGCGGTCGACCACGCAGAACATCTGATCAAATTAGAAGGTATTGAAAAAGGGTAAGTCAAAAGCACTCGAAACTGGTGGGCTTGCATGAATGGTTTTATGACCGAGGAAACTTATATGTAAGGATAGAAGCAAATGGCGGGCTTTTGTCTGCCTACCCCGGACGGTAAAAGTGAGTAAATGTATGAATTTATAATGTTTTTTAGAGTAGTAGGTACTAGAAGTTGCCAACGACTCCGCCTGCTTTAAAAACCCACGGAAACTTGTCACTATGCTATTATAGTCTATCTGTACCAAATTTCATCCAGATCGTTCATTCGCTCTTGCGTACATTTATAATAATATCTAGGGGACCGTTTTCTAAAAATAAAACCTAGCTAGAACCCTCTGTAAACTGTTTCATAAAAGTCGTTGGAGCCGTTTCCGAGATTCAAATTTGTATATAAATACATCTATCTCTTTAAACGAGCAATTCTTGTATTACGATTTTATACATTGATTCTCTTGTACACTGGTTACACGTGCGCGCCATTTTGCCAAAAGCCCTCTGTCAAGATCTATATGACATTTCGTTCAGGAACTGATACAACATATACTGCGGGGTTCGGGGGCGATAAATCGATCTAGAGAGGTTTCATTTTGAGAAAATGTAAAAAAATACCAAGTAAAGCTCGTGTCACCCAGAAATTATATATATTAAGTTACCTACTGTAAAAGCTCGAACTACGGTACATAAATCCTAACATTTTCCGTAGTTCGGGCTTTTACAGTAACATATATAGAAGAATTGCTCGTTTAAAGGCATTAGATGGATTGTTCTAGACACATCGAACGAGTTGAAGGAAAAGCGGTTTGTGATACTGATTTTCTTCCCTTTCTTTTAGCAACGTGTAAGTGAGACCTCGGTGTTGCAATCATTTTTATGCCAGGATAATCGCTTTCCTTCTTCACTTATTATTATTCATAATAGTATTTTACAAAGAATGCGTTCAGTGACAATCCGGACAATGAATTTGACGCTTCTTGTAGTAGCCTATAGCAGTAGTCAGAGCAGATAGGACGATTTTATGTTATCCATGACATTTATATCAAACAATACTTCGCGGATAATAAAAGAGCATCCATTGGACGCTCCAAGTAAAGCTTATCGCTGGATATGTAGTATGCCGTGGATTGTAAAAGCGTCCATCATGTCATTTCTTTTATAGTATTCTTGTGTTTAGTGTATCAAGAGTTTATGATTCATGTTCATGAACTTTGTAAGTTAAAGTCACCCGACTCGACTACAATGATACATAAATCGACTAATTGTCGAATCACGCATGTTACGTAATCATTTCAAATATATACAGTATAAATGTCTTATTTGACAGCTGTCAGATAATCAGTTTAATAGTAAATTTTCGTTTGAATTGGACCTACATAGAGGGGTTTTGTACATAAAAAATGTTATTTTTTTCTAAGTTCAAAGTAATCTGTAATATATAAAATTAAATCCTAAGTGCGTAGTGAGTGCAGTTGGAATGTGTGTAAATAAATTTAATGGGAAATGGATTTAAAATAAGCCGTGTTATCAGGACGCGTTGAATTGTACTGTTTACTTTCTAATTTATCAATAAAATGTGTGATAACCGTGTTCATATAGTGTGATATCTGAGGGTCGGTTGGTAAACAAATAGATAGATGATAAGGAACTGATGACCGGTGTATTGTGGCCAAGATTTTGAGGTGTGTATCTACATTTTTAAATTTATTATTTTATAGTATGTACTGTATTGAATAAATCTTCGGTTTATAATCAACAGTGTTTAGTATTGTGTGGTTATTAACGCTAAGAATATTTATTGTGTAAAAATAGTAAAATGTTGAGGGATAAGAACAACTGATTATAGTAATGACTAACCTTTTAAAGATATTTGTATCTTGAGTGCCCTTTGAGAGCTAGGAAAATAGTTACAAAGGGCTATATATTCGTATCTTTCTCCCAATACAATATATTCAGCTTCTGAGGAGGCAGTCTACCTCACAAGAGAAAGAAGTTCCTTATTTTCTATTTTTATAGAACAATTTTAATTAATTCCTCATCGCTGTCACATGTTTCTTCATCGAGTAAGATGTTTAGATATTTTTATGTCTTCCCAAACTTTCAGATTTCACCTGTTAGAAACAAGAATTATATGTAATGAAAAAAAATTAAAAAAGTCTAAAAATTATTTTGTCCAAAGAACGAAATTAAAACCTAATGAAAAAAAATATGACCCTAGATGAGATACTGTTTAATATTCGTGAATGGTATGTGTTTGTCAAAACTGAAGCCCACCATGATAAAACATTATCTTTTCCGTATCATATTCTTAAGGTGAGGGTCCCTAGGGAGGGGTGTTTTTAGAATATCAGTTAATTCAATAACTAAAAACATACTTATATTATAAATCCCACAGTAACTCTGTCTGTTTGGCTTTAACACTTTCATGCCAAAACCACTCAATCGATTTTGATGAAGTTTAGTACAGAACTTGGGAAAAAACATTGGCTACCTTTCATGCAAAAAAGAAGGCTTCAAGAGGTTCAAATAGGAGATAAAAGTTACCTTTGTATTATTATAGAATATATAAATATACTATAGAAGTCCCACCATCCAGGGACCATAAATTGGGGTCTCGATAACCGACCTCCACGTGGGTGGAGCCGCGTGAACCTGCGTTTATAAATCATCATAATAAGAGGAAAACAGGTGGATGCTAGAAAACCTTGAAATTGTTGTGTACAGTAATGGGAATCATTCTTGTACATAATGTGTTTCCTGCCTGTTTCCCTATTCTGATTTACTTAATTGTGAAGTACATTATAGATATATAGAGGTGGCTGTAGCTAAGACTAAATAATTTAAATAGAGAAGTTGGTATGATCTAAGTCTATCTAAATGAAATGAACAAATGCTTGTCTGCACATCACTTGAAAATGTGTCAACTGATTTGACTGTTTTTTTTTTGTTGGGTTTTTAATTACCTGGGCAAGGTTATTATTAAAGATAATTGAACTCCTTGGATAAAGCATATTTTGTTGAGATCTAATAAAAAGTTCAAGTTATTCTGTGGTAGCATGTGAAAATGCCTACCCGGCCCACTAGTGGCCTTTGAATTATTGATCTGAGCGAAGCGAAGCTCTTATACATGGCTAAGCAGTTTGGTCGATACTGTACTCCTCCGGAACGACAATACTGATCTTGACCAAATTTGCCATGGTGATAGTGTAGACACCGCTGAGCGTTTAGAGGGGTCAACTGTTCAAATACAATGTACCATTGAGGAATAATCATCGAAAAACAGTTTCACGAGCGCGCGGCCTTAGCTATGCGCGCGACCGTAGTAAGATGCCTTAGTTTTCAAGTAAGAGGCCTGCTCGCTCAGCTCAATTTATTTCAGTCGCACCCTGCACTGAATTCCTAGTATATACCGCCGAAAACCACACATTCTGATTTATGTATTATCCTCATGTTGAATGTTATCTAACTTTCATCTGAATGAAATAGACAAGTCACATTTATAACAAGGTGATCTTTGTTTTTGATTAGGTATTTGTAAGACAAGCTTCTGCTTCATCTTCTATATATCTATCCGCCATGATTTGGTTAATTTTACGGTCGCAAACTCTGACTGGGACTCGTTTAGCTACCATTGATATTTATTATCTTTTTCCTTTCGTATTCTTAAACTATAGTTCCTCATCAAATTTTAAAAATTTATTAATTAATTAATTTATTTATTCATCTTACTTAAAACTACCATTACAGGTTACCCCAATACGATAGCTAGATCATAATATAACTTATTACATAAAATGATGCCTTCGTGATCTCACTCACATAGAAAATAAATGAATTAATTAAATTCAAAACGAGTGGAATGCATTCGCCAAAGCTTCTTCCGTTGATTAACTGGTGCACCGACTAACAAGTGAGGTTGACTGAGGTCCGTAAGCAGTCTATGATGTCATATAAATATAGATTCTCCATTATGCTATAGTACCCACTGTCTCCCATTGATTAAAGTTAATACTTATCTGCAATCAATATCTTTTCAACTGTACAAGACAGATTGTCAAACTATAGCCTAACCCTAGGATTACCTTTCCATGTAGATGCTTATCATTGAAATGTAAACGATGTTAATCAAACATCAACAAACAACATAAAAATAAACTAGACACTTTTATCGGTTTATATCGCGTTTATAATTGATTGATACAATAGATAAAAATCTATTGTACCAACCAATTAACCTAATTGTAGTCCAATGGTGGACAAAGGCCTCTCCCAATTTGCGCCATAGCACCTCCGCCTTAACTTTCAGTAAGGTGATTTCGAAGGAAATAATAGTTGTTGATAGTAACAAATCTATGCATCAAGCATAGACCATAACCAACGCGATTTTTTCAACATAGTATTACTTACAAGTTTTTTGTGTAATAAAATGAACCAAACCAATGTACATTTTCTTTCTGTGCAGCTTAGTTTAAGTATATAGAAGTCTCTGAACTCAACAATTGTTTTATCAACAAATTTACTTAATTTAAACTAGTAAGTATGAATAATATCTCACCGCCTGACTGGGTTACTAAACTAGTAAGAGCCTTTTCCAAACAAACGTCATATTATTATCTTAGTTAAATTACACAGAGCCTAGTCACTATACAATTCCTAATCAAAATACGCTTGGGCGAAAAATAAATTCGGTCGGCCATATTTTAAACATTGGCGCCATTGTCACGTAGTGTTTATAATAACATGTATGCAGTAGGCACAGAAGGACAGAGATACTCCCTATTGGAGCCAAGTCCTTGCAGTAGTGGAGTAATGGAGGACGGTTCTATGTGTGTGTAGTTCTTGTGAAGACTTAAAGATTTGAATTTGTGATTGATGGTAAGCGTAATCTAGATAATAAAAATAATAAGAATACGACTACCTACACTGCCAAAGAAAATGAAATTCAAAATAATTAGTGTCACTTGGGATGATGTACTTAAACATTTTAACGATACCCTATACATCCTAATATGAGTTCTGAAAATATTACTCCTTTTTTGAGCTGTTATGTAAAAAAACTTTGTCCCTGGGGATTTCGTGCGAGAAGTAAAACTGATTTTTTGCATTCTCTAGGGGTTTCGTACTCATTTTCTATAGACATTTTAACGAAGCCAACGATAAATGATCGAAGAGCTATTTAACCGATGGGTAATTTGATCATCATTATCCATCATCCATAGCCACATGTAAAACTCCAATATATACCGATAAATAATAAATATCGATAAAGAAAGAAAGAATACACCTCTGCCTACCCCTTCAGGGATACATTTTTAGGGAGGATAAAACGGAACCCTTATAGGATCACTTCGTTGTCCGTCCGTCCGTCTGTCAAGACCGTTTTTCTCAGAAACGCGTGGAGGTATCAAACTGAAATTTATATCTAATACTCAGGTCTACTGTCCCTTGGAGCTGTGAAAAAATCAAACTTCTAAGCCAAAGCAATCAAAAGATACAGCCGTTTATGCCGCAAATTTTCGAAACTCGCACGGGAATCAAAACCTACAGGGTACTTCCCGTGAACTTAGAATCTTGAAATTTGGTACGAAGTAACGTCTTATAGTACAGATAAAAGAAAAATTGCGAAAACCGTAAATTTTTAGTTACATCATATAATAAAAAATGTTATAATGTTATAAATTTCATTTTGCAATAAAAATACTATAACTATGACTCGATTGTCGTGATGGGTGAACTTTTACTTATATACCTACAGGTTTGTACGGAACCCTCGGTGTGCGAGTCCGACTCGCACTTGGCCGGTTTCTTTTAATTCTTTGAATAAATTAATAAATGGCCGATAGTACATTCGTCGACGCAGGGACTCCGTAACTTAACCCGGAGGAAATGGCGGAGGTCTTCAATGATTTAGCGTGGTAGAAAATGAACTTACGAAACCTATGCTCTAGGAAGTTAATGACCTCAGGGCTTCCAATGATTCAGACTGCACCCCGCACTGCAATCTGTCGAGAGCACAGAAACTAATAATGACCTTTTATTACTAGTTCTGTGGTCGAGAGCTTCTAATAAGTACCCATAGATGAGAACAATTTTCCATGCTGGATCGAACTTGTATCTTGTACAAAAGCACCGGCTCTTATCTTGTTCGGCCGTTGCTGTTGTTGTACTCTTGATGTATTTTTAATGTTCAGTTTGCAGCGGACATCCATACGAGCATTATTGATATTGTCCTGTAGTGGTAGTGGTGTGTTCCGTTGAGTTGCGGGAAGGAAGGAAAATACGCGTTAACGTGTATTGTATTATCTTGGCATTGAACTCGATCAAGTTTGTTCTAATACCACTTATTTGTTGTTACGTTTACTAAGACAATACTGTATCTAATAACGCCCACACGCTCGCACTCCGCACCATTGCCGCAATCATGCTGCCGAGCGAGAGGAATCCCACCCCGATGGCTGCCACGAGGTCACGCCTCGGCACCTCCCACGCCGTGCAGTCCGCCAGCGTGTGCAGCCGCAAGTCCTCGCTCGCGTCCCAGTGATGGCACTCAGACGTTGGGTCCTCCCTGATCTGACACAGGTGGTCCCCGAAGCACCCGTTCCCAGAGATCACCTGCGTCAGCCGGTACAAGAGGCACCTGTGTCGCCTCTCTAGCCAGTCCTCCATGTTGGGTCTTACCGCCGCTTACGTCTTACGCTACTACGGAGTGCCCTGCGCATGGTCGTCCAAGTCGTTCCTTCCACTCTACCTGGCCCTGGCACTCTACCAATGGCCTGGCGGAGCTGGAATTGCACGGCCAAGATTTCTCGAGGCTCAGGGACCTGTCCCCGCTCCCGCACCTTCTTTCGCCACTGATGTAGTTACGAGAGAGCTCTCGCCTTCAGGTCCCATGGTGGAGTTCCGGCAAGGAAAGGAGACTCGCCGCCTCGAAGGAGATCGGGCGGTACCACCTGATGGCCCTGTTGGGCGTCCTCTACACCCCTGGTCTCCTATTATGATCATTAATATTTTGTCAATAGGATTTCTATTGTACAATGTGTAATGTTTTACACCATTGCTGATGTGTGTATAGTATTGTGTATACTTAGAATACTATCTCTAGCAATAAACTAAGTGCAGTGCGCATAACATGGCGCAACTAATACAGACGCAGTAATGCGATATGAAATTGCGCACATGTAATGATGATTATAGGTGGGCAGCAACCAGACGTACCACTTGTGAGTTCCTAATACGGAATATAAAATTAAGAGGAAATTACTTTATACCTTACTACCTTATTTATTTATTTTCGTGCAGAAATCCCTTCGGTTGCCATCCAGCGGGGGCGGTTATGTCGGGCTTGAACCGACTAAAACCGCACGCCGTCTCGGGTCTACAGACGCCGGCATGCCTTTGCTGGCGGCTTATCAATCCTACTTCCTACTCATCATTATCATTATCCTCTGAGCCTTTTACCAACTCAGTTGGGTTCGGCTTTTCAGTTTTTTTTTTATTTTTTTATTATACCACTTAGGTGGCAGACAAGCACACGGCCCACCTGATGGGAAGCGGTTACCGCGGCCTATGGACGTATGCAACACCAGTGGTGTCACACTCACGCTGCCGATCCTGTAAACGAAAGGGGATGGGAAAGGAGTTCGGGAGGGGATGGGAAAGGAGTTTGGGAGGGGATGGGAAAGGGAATTTGGGCTTCGGCACTCTCACTCACCAAACGGAACGCAAAAGTTCAAATACTGTTACTTGGCGTCGATATTCTGTGAGAGGGTGGTGCTTCCCCGGTCGAGTCGGCCCATTCATGCAACGGCCAAAATGACTGTTGCTTGACTCTACCACTACTATTTTTCTACCACTACTAGTTTAACTAAGAAGCGACTGAACTTAGATATTTGATTTTGATTTTTTGAGATGGATTTAACTTTACACTAACGCTCTTTTGATATCCAGAAAATAAAACCCTCTTTGTACGCTAAGCATAAAAAAATCATTTCAATGGACTAAAATGACGTAAAAGATTGTTAATATGGTATAGTATTATTCAGGTATTTGTCCCATTGAATTTAAAAGTTTTAATTTCATGGATTGACACTATCGATTGATGCCATTTATTTTTTCGAATTATAACCGGTTCGATCACCGAATGTGGCAATCGAGTTTCCAAAAATCTTTGAATGCAGTTGAAATTGTTTTTAAATATTTTTTTTATATATATTTAGTCCGTCAAATTGACTGCACCCCGCCTGATGGTAAGCTGAGGTGAAGTCCAAAAAGTAGTGGCCACCATTTCCAGAGATTGTCCCTAGAATGGTGGCCCCTTCCTAGACGGCCTCAACAGATGTTTTTTCACGTCCCGCTTAAAGAACCCAGGGTTTTAGGAAGAAGGGAACGCGTATGTGGGTAAAGCGTTCCAGTTCTTTATGGTCCGACCAAAAAAAGGAGTCACCAAACCGCTTGGTTCGCGATGGTATCGATTGCACGATGGTATCGATGGATTAGCTCATCGGAACATTCACCATGGTATATGCGATAGAATACTGCCAAGGAGGCTATATCTCTACGCAGCTGCAGAGGCTCTAGAGAACTGGTGACCTCTGGTGACTCGATGATCCGGACTGCCCGTCGCTGCAATCTATCGAGAGCGTCTAACAAATACTGAGCGGAGCCATCCCCCAGGTGAGAACAGTATTTCACGCAGGGACGAACCTGAGTCTTATATAAAAGACACCGCTGCCCGGACGTGAAAAGCGGCCTCACCCTGTTTATTTATTTATTTAAAATTTATGCACACACAATAAAAACATTACAGAAATTTTATGGTGGAAAAAAATAGTACAATGGTACTGCTTATTTCTTAAAGAAATTTCTTCCAGCAAACCGGCGAGAGGAGATCGTGAAAAGAAAATGGGTATATACGTGTGTATGATAACAAGAGTTCATACATACATTAACACACACAAACAAAATTACAAACATTATTTAAATTAAGTAACACAAACATACATATTAACATAATATAAACTAAACATGTAATATATAAACCTAAATATATTATACATACAAATACATATACAATAAATAACCAAGTATGCATATATATGGACATAAGTACTTAGGTTACAAGGTAGAAGAGAGATGGTATTTGCGGACTTTACTTTAAAAAAAAAATATAAATAAATAAATATTCTACGACATTCTACACAGCACTTTCTAGACCCAAAGTAAGCATAGTTTAACTAGCTTGTGTTATGGGTTCCAGAATGCGGATAAACATACTTAAATACTTTTTTTTTTGTAAATACATACATATTATACATAGAAACACCCAGACCAATGCAAATAGACATATTCATGCATACAAATATTTGCACTGAGCGGGAATTGAACCCGCGCCCCCTGACGTAGCAGTCGAATGCACTACCGCTACGCTACAGAGGGTTTTAAAGACTGATATCGAGTTGCTCGCTCGGATGTCAGATGGAAGTGGATTCCTGAGAAGGAATAAGAGTAGAAGTTAGTTTTGTGAGAAGGAAATTTCAGAATGGAGCGTAGGCCTGACCTGCACGGAGCATCAGGATTGCGGACGAATGAGAAACGCTCCCTCAGGGACGGCGCCGAAGGATTGTTCAGGATGTTGAAGAGAACACAGAGTATTCGAGTGTTCCTACGGAGGCGGATCGGAAGCCACTTGAGTTCGTTGCGAAAATGCGAAACGTGATCATACTTTCTCAGATTGAATATGAACTGAATGCACACGTTTTGCAACCTCTCAAGTTTATCGAAGAGCTCCTCATTGGCATCTAAATAGCAGGCATCAGCGTAGTCAATAATGGGCTGGATAAGAGTTTGGGCAAGACTAATTCTAGTTTCCAGGGGTAGAAAACTCTGGAGGCACTTCAGCGAGTGAAAGGTGTAATGAACCTTTTTACTAACTTCATTAATGTGAGCATTCCAGGACAGCTTGGCATCAATGAGTACACCCAAATTCTTGGCGGTGTCCGAGTATGGTATCGGAGTGCCATCCAGAAGTACAGGAGCCAGCATGGTAAGGTCAATCTTGCTGCGCATGTAATTCCTGCCAATAACTATTGCCTGTGACTTGGCTGGGTTGATACATAGTCCGAAGGATTTGGTCCAGACACTTATACGGTCCAGGTCAAGGTTTATGGCGGATATTGCAAAAGGAGCATCAGCTACAGTAAAATGATGATACAGCTGCAGGTCGTCGGCGTAGAGATGGAAGTTGCAGGAAATTAGGCGGGTAACAGAGTTGATGAAGATGGAAAATAAAAGAGGAGAAAGAACACCACCTTGAGGTACACGCGCAACGAGTCCACACCAGTCAGAAGACGCCTGATCTAAGTGAATGCGCTGTGTGCGCCCCCGCAGATAGGAATCAAACCAAGAGATAGCATTAGAAGAAACATTGAGAGATTTCAGTATACCAAGCAGCAAGTCAAAATCAACAGAGTTAAAAGCGCTACTAAAATCTAACAAGATTAGTAAAGTTAGTTCTTTCCGTTCCATAGCCCAGCGAATATCGTCAGTCACATTGATGAGAGCTGTAATTGTGCTATGACCAGCGTGAAATCCGGATTCGAAAGAGCTGAGAAGGCCAGACGAAGATAAAAAGAAGGATAACTGTTGATGAACAATATGCTCGAGAACTTTTGAAAGAAATGGAAGAATGGAAATTGGTCGAAAATCGGTGACTGTGTAATGATTGGAGGATTTGGGTAAAGGAATAATATATGCCTGTTACCAGGAGTCAGGAAAGGTACCGGAGTAGAGAGAGTAGGTGAAATGTAAGTCATAACGGGGAGTATAATAGGAAGAAGTGGAAGAATCATTTTCGAGCAAATCTGGTTAGATCAAGTAGCGGAAGAGGAAATAGACAGAAGAGATTTCTTAACTTCAGTTTCGGATACCGGTTTGAAGTAAAAAGGCGGAATCTGCGGTACGAGCACACCTGAAAGAGCATACAGAGTGCTCTACTTGGTAGCTGCGTCCAAGGAAACCGGTGGTATAGAGAAGTGATTGTTTAGGGCACACAAGTCTAAATCCCTGATGTCAAGATCAGGTGATTTACCTATGCCAACAGATTTTAGGAATCTCCAAGTGTCCGAGGAGTTACGGCTGTTAAGAGAGTTATGAAAGTAGCGTCTTTTTGCATCTCTACACATACGACTGCAGCGGTTGCGAAGGGTCTTGAATGAAAGCAAGTTGTGTTCAGATGGACTGCTCCTATAGCAGCTATTCAGCACTCCGAGTTTACGTGAAGCTGTTTTCTTAACGCTCTCGATGTAATTTTTGTTGTTTAGATTGCAGCGACCATCCATACCGAGCATGTCGATATTGTCCTGTAGTGGTAGTGGTGTGTTCCGAAGAGTTGGAAGGGGAAGGAAAGGAAATAACTTTGCTGTAAACGCGCATGCCTGTGTTTTCTTGGCATTGAACTCGACCAGGTTCTCAGATCCCCATTGGGAAATGTGGTCTAGGTCCCGATCGAGCTCAATGAAAAGTTGCCGTCTTCTCTCCTCAATGTCAGTCTGCTGAAAATGATTAATCATGATAATATGTCAAAGATTACTTTATTAGATTATAATCGTTTCTGATATTGGCATTTTTTTTTTCATGAATAATGTAAAATAAAATAAGAGTTACAAGTTGCTAATATCGTATGATTTTATATTTGTTTACAATTCGACCCGCATGTCATAATGCGCATTCTATCATCATCATCGCAGCATTAAATTAAAATCTCAAATATTAATTAAGTAACTATTTTTTTTTGCTGAAGTATTCAGACAGCCAAAACTCCGAAAAATGAAAAAACTGAAAATTAAGTTAAATTTTGGTCCTTACGAGATTTCGCGAAAATCAAAATTTTTCCGTATCTTCGTGTTGAGTGGTTCATAAACCGATAATAATTATACCAATTTTATTATGGCGGTATAATGGGTAGGTCGGGAACCCTCGGAGCGGCCGGTACACCCTGGGCGGCGGTCAATGGCTTCCTCTTCACCCCTTCATAGGGTTGGCATTGATCGTCGGCCAATACCCAACCTGGCGGGAACACATCGCTCTCCGTACTCCTCTGCTTTCAGAGGAGACAGGATGAGCGATGCTGTTAGTGGTGAGATGGCCCAGGGTCAGCCGGGGTGCGAGGGATATGCTCAATGGGTAACCTTACACCCCGGCGTCTGAAGACCCGAGACGGCGTGCGGTTTTAGTCGGTGCAAGCCCGACATAACCGCCCCCGCTGGCCGGCGGGGGGGTATCCGAAGGGATTTCCGCACGATAGAAAAAAAAAAAAAAAGGTAGGGAACCCTAGGCGCACGAATTCGACTCTCACTTGACCGGTTCTTTGTATTTTGTATAGTATTTAATAATTTCCAACATTTTAAAATAGTTTCATATTAAACTTGTCTGTACGATGTCAACATTTCGTCGACTTTCACTTGCGCTCGTGTTGGGAATTTTGACAAGTGGAGTGTTTTATTGCGTGTTTTGTAAGAATAATCTCACGCTTGTATGTCCTCGACGAAAAAATTAATAGAGGTGTTATAAACTACTACATTTCACCTATTTTTCTGTTCCACTTATACGACAGTCTAGTCAGTATGAAGGGGCTTATTGGCTTCAATTGATCGCATTGACAAACATTATATTATCGTCTGCCGTCTGAGCCCCCAACCATGAAAAGCGTTAGCTAAACCCTCATTCATTAATCAGCAAGAGAACTGACCAGCCTACATGTGAGGTTGGGCTGGACCAAAAAAAAAAAGTGCATGAAATGACATTATTTATTTTATTTATTTATTGAACTTTATGCACAAGTACATAGGCGGACTTAATGCCACAGGCATTCTCTACCAGTCAACCAAAGGTGGTGCAGAGAGAAACTTAGTAGGTGCATTATTGAGGGGGTGTGTGTTGGGTAACCTCCTCGAGTGTCGCTCCGATTCCGATCCCGCTGCAGTCCGGGGGGAACGGAATCGGAGCGGCCGGTACACCCTGGGCGGCGGTCAATGGCTTCCCCTTCACCCCTTCATAGGGTTGGCATTGATCGTCGGCCAATACCCAACGTGGCGGGAACACATCGCTCTCCGTACTCTTCTGCTTTCAGAGGAGACAGGATGAGCGATGCTGTTAGTAGTGAGATGGCCCAGGGTCAGCCGGGGTGCGAGGGATATGCTCTATGGGTAACCTTACACCCTGGCGTCTGAAGACCCGTGACGGCGTGCGGTTTTAGTCGGTGCAAGCCCGACATAACCGCCCCCGCTGGCTGGCGGGGGGGTATCCGAAGGGATTTCCGCACGATAAAAAAAGAAAAAAAAAAAAAGGTGCATTATTGAGAGCAACAATTATTGATTAAATACAACTACAAATATAATACTGTATAGATATCATACCTACACTACAGTAGTTTGTATCAGTATCTATTCATATTGATAAATAAATATACATACATATAAATAAATATACCATATACATACATAATAATACACAATATACAACAAGTCATAAATTCGATGAACATAAATTAAAAGTATGAGAAATTTGAAATTATTGCCGTGATGGTTCTGCCAGTTTGTCGAGAAGTAATTGGCGAACTTTAGCCTTGAACACATGACTGCTGGTGGCCTTCCTGATGGCAAGAGGTAGCGCGTTCCAAAGGAGTACAGATTGTATTGGAAAAGAAGAATGAACAAACCCAGAAGTATGTGCAGGACAGATTAAAAGAAGATTATTTTTGGAGCGAAGGTCTCTATCATGGTTTGTAAAAAGGTACTGAAAGAAAGGCGATAGGTAGATAGGAGGAGTAGGCGATGTAAACATTAGATGTTTTGCATGTAAATAAGATAATATGTTGTGTCTGAGAGGGGAGGATTTGGTGATTTAAACCCCATGACCTCCCTTTTTTTTTACATGCGGAAATCCCTTCGGATACCCGTGTCGTTGCCGGGCACCCCGGGTAAGCCCTCGAAAGGATAACCCCAGGGTTGCCGGCGGACTTTGGCCGCCACCGCGGGTCGCCTGGCCAATGACCTCCCTAGCTATACGCTCATGAACTACAGTATTGATATATTCTGCATCCTTCATCACTAATGAGACCTTCGTGCTATATATAAAACTCTGAATTTTGTTCTAGGCGGCAGTCCAGCACTCGTGTCAACCATGATGATGCAAATGTGGATGTGGTTCGGCTACGACCTCGGCGAGTTCCTGTTCCCAGGGTTACAGATCAGCTCAAGGTGGGCCTTCGCGCTCACTTGGATAGTGCTGTTCTTCGTGGCCTTGCTGTTTGAGGGTTCAAAGGTGAGCTAAGAAATATGAAAGTTGTTTAACTCAAGCAGATCTTCTTCATCTGAGCATCAATTTGTCAAAAGATTTAGCTCGGAAAAAGAGAACATCTAGGACGGGACTTGAACCCGCGACCAGTCCCTTACAGGAGGAATGCTCTGACCAACTGAGCCACCTAGACACGTCCCAGATATTCGAAATTCTGACGCTGGAGCCATCTACCGTAATTCTTGCGAACTACGGAAACAATGAATAACTTTACAGTCATTTTTAAACATTTTTTTTTTTTTTAACATTTCTTTTTTTGTTTTTTAATAATCTTTAGAAAAAAGTAAGCATACAAAATGCTTAAAAATGTAATTGAATCAATTTGTCATTCAAAACTTGCAATTTGGAGCCCGAAGTCCGCTCTCCCACTTCTCCTTTTCACCATTCAATGACCCCTCAACCCCGAGAGGAACTTCGTCAGAGTCTCTTTTGGTTGGCTAGGGCCCCGAAGATCTTGATCGTGTACTCGTGCTTGTGTTTAGGTAGGCCAATTATCCTAACTTTGAGTGACAGTTTTAAGTAACAATACCGTATCTGCCTCGTATTTTAAAGACGATTTTAGCAGATGCTATGTGTAGTGACGTCATCGTATATCCAGTGCCATTCTGTGAATAAAAACAGAACTACTTTGGAACTACCGATCCTGGATCGTATTATGAGTGTTAACAGACCTATACAGGGGCCAGATTCAGTAAAGCCACGTTTTCAAAACGCGTGATTTCGATTCGATTAGTAAGAAAACCTAAAAGATTTTAATGTTCGTTACTTTTGAAATCATACGTTTATCAGTATCCTGACGTTAACCCACATTGTCTCTTATGTCGAAGGAACATCGCTAGTAGAACATCACAATAATTTATATTATAGAATAATATAAAGGTAAACTAGGCCTGCAAGGCGAATCGCCGCTTGCAATGTTGAGCTGAGTGAGACATCGTGAATCAGATTTTGAAAATTTTAAACAGTGATCATTCCTCCGTGGCAAGTCCGATTTTGAAAATTCTTTTTGAAAATCACAACTCTGGACATGCTTTCTGAGCGTGTAAAGTTTGGTCACAGTGTCTCGAGCGGTTATTATGTAATTCCATCTGGAATTTTTTTAACGGCGATCATTCCTCTGTGGTAGCATTAATTTTTTTTAAATATATCCATAAACCTTCCTCTGATTGACCTCTTTAATCATGCCAAATTTGGTTCTGATTGGATTAGTAGTTTAGGAGGAGACCTGTGACAAAGACAATCCTGAAGTCTGGTATGAGGAGCTTTCGCTCGACTTCGTCTCACTCAGCTCAATAAGATAAATAATAAGATAAAGGTGATTAAAATACTTTGAGAACAGCTTAGACCAGGGTATCATTTAGAAGTGCGAGTGTTGTTACCTTAGTAGAAAAGGAAAATCTGATAATTTTATCATTAGTTGCGAGCATCATACTACACTACAAGTACTACAGCTAACCTTTTCTTCTTGACTTTTGTTTTGTGAGCCTTGCTTTTCCAAAGTGATCTAAATTACTTACTCCTTTATGAAGCGACATCTGCGACATTAGTTCTCGGGGTGCCTTCATGAGTAAATTGCCTAGTTCCTGTTTGTCATTCTTGATTGTGGTCAAGCAGAGTAACTATCGTTCATAAGTGTTAATTGGTGGCTTCTGTGATCCATTCATCATGCATTCTACATTCCATCCTTGAGATGTGTCATAATATAATGTATACAGTACACCTGTGTGGCAATATTAGTTATTAAATCAGACAATAGGTTTAGAAATTCAAGGTGCCCGCCGCACTGAATATTGCTATGCAATGTTATGTTATTGCTACTCATGTATACGTGTACTTACTCTAAATTAATATTATAAAGATGAAGTCATCAGTACAGGGGCTCGATTCAGTAAATTTACGTTTTTTAAACGTATGATTTCAAAACTAACGATCATTAAAATCTTAAAATCTAATTGAAAACGACGTTTTGACAGATCATACTGAATAGATATTAAAATATTCTTAACAGTTTTTCTTACTAATCGAATCGAAATCACGCGTTTTGAAAACGTGGTGTTACTGAATCGGGCCCCGTAGATTCGAAATAAGAACTACGAAATTTAACCAGTAGGCAAGCATTGAGAAAGGTGTTTGAGCAATTTTAACCTCGGTGGCATAGCAGTAGCGTGTGTGGCTGCTTTACACGTGATCCCAGGTTCAATTATCGCATCGGGTAATGTTATTGGGTTTTCTGTTAGAAAATTCTCGGTAATGGCACGGAGTCTGGAAAAGTTACCCGGCCTACGGCTATAGTTTCGCCCACTATTACGTGGAACCAACATTGCTTGATATAAATGTGCTATGTACAAATACACTACTGCCTACACTCTCTGTATACACAGGCGTGAGAATAAAAACAAAAGATACATTGGAGTAATCATCGTTTGTTGTTGCAGGTGTACTTGGCGAAGGTGCAGCGCGCGGCAATAAAAAAGTTATTACCATACCGGTCGGATGAGAGGAGAAACCTGTTATGCGAGAGGTGAGTAAACTTTTAGTATTTAGAATGGATCAAAACCCACTGGTCCCCTGAAATGCTGTGAAATCCTGTGCCCACTCGTCCCTTTAAATGGTGGAGGTTTCCAATCGTCCGCTGGTCCGTTATTTATTTTAAAATCGTGTATATGTGAGGGCAAGGCAGTGCCCCTGCCAAGACGGGGCAGCTAATAGAGATGTGTTTCATTCATCATCATCATCATCATATCAGCCGTAGGAAGTCCACTGCTGAACATAGGCCTCCCCCATTGACTTCCATTTCGACCGATCTGTAGCGGCCTGCGTCCACCGAGTCCCTGCGCTCTTTACTAGGTCGTCTGTCCACCTTGCCTTCCTATACTGCGCTTGCCGTCACGTAGTCTCCACTCAAGAACCTTTCTGCCCCATCGGCTATCGATTCTCCGAGCTATGTGCCCTGTCCACTGCCACTTCAGCTTGCTGACTCGCTCTGCTATGTTGGTAACTCTAGTTCGTCTACGGATCTCTTCATTTCTGATTCGATCACGTATGTGTGTTTCATTGATCTCTTAAAATTCAAGAAAGAAAGAGAGAGAGAGACGTGCAGTACTGAGGTGTCACGCCCATACCGGCACAGTAGGTGTCTACTTAGTAGGCACTCTCGGACACCCTTGTGTGTCTATGTAATTGCAATTAGAAGTTGCCTCTTTGGCAATAATTTACCACCTCTAACATGGCGAATGTTCTGATAAGGTCAGAGCGTTGGGTCCCGATTCATATCCCTGAAGGCAGCCTTCATGTCCCTGACATCGTACATATACAATGCAGGAGAGTCGCCTTCGCTACTGTGGCCACGTTGTGCGGCGACCATCGGGCTACGTCGCCGTCGGTAACAAATATCTGGCCATGCCCAAGTGGACCCCGAAGTGCTGGCTTGCACGGTCTTTTACATGTATTTATTGAACTTCATGCACAAAGTACACTGGCTTAATGCCATGGGCATTCTCTACCAGTCAACCATAGGGTGGTGCAGAACTAGAACGAGGCAGGCATTAACATGAAATCTACATTTAACTAATCCAAAATAAAATAAATAAAAATATATCTACACAGATAATATAAATAGATACTCGAACTCCTCCGAAGATTGACGAGGGCCGGCGCACCTGTTACGCTACAGATCTATATATATATATAATATACATACATACAGAACACAAATACATATACATATATAAAATAAACATACATACATAATCAATATAAAACAAAACAGAATATACAATTACCCTTGAGATGAATCTGTTAACTCTTTGAAAAGCAACAGCCGTACTAGAGTACCTGAACACATCCCTGCTCGTGCTCATCCTGATGTCAAGAGGGAGAGCGTTCCACAGAAGTACAGACTGACCGAAGAACAAGGAGCCTAAGAAGCCAGTTGTATGGGAAGGGCATAAAAGGAGACGGTTATTCGAAGAGCGAAGATTTCTATTATGGTTTGAACCACAGAGCACGGAATCGCCGCGCGCCCCGCGTCGATTCCGTGCTCTGTGGTTTGAACATAACAGTTGGAAAGAAGAAGACCATTGGCACGCATGTCAAAGGTCATCCCTTACGACATCTAGGTCAGCATTTATTGGATCTTCCCTTCCTACCGAGGCCCGGCGGAGGCCTGTTGAGATCTTTCAAACGAATCCTGCCTTCACCTATCAAGACGTCCCACAAGACGCTTAATCTCTCTGCTACGAAACAAAAGAAACGCACACACACGAGCGCCTTAACAATTAAAAAGAAAACAATCAAAAAACAATGCTACATATTATGAACTATCAAAGAAATTCACAATGGCTTTTGAATTAGAACATGTTTGTATTGACAATTGTTCTGTCGGCCATTGTTATGAATATAATTAAGTTATTAAAAAAACAAAAGGTGATTTATAACTAACTTTATATCGCGAACTGCATGGGCTGACGAAGCCATACACTACGGACGTAGGACTCGGACAAGTTGCGGACGCGGCGAATGGGGAGTCGTGTCTGCGCCCCGTCTTTTGTATATGTTTTGTGTCATGTCTTTTAGATGGATACGTTTTGAATGTAAGATCATAAAATGGAATTATTTATATCGACTATAGTCGGTAAAGTGACAAATAATAAAAATAAATAAATAAATAAATATTCTACGACATTCTACACAGCGCTTTCTAGACCCAAAGTAAGCATAGTTTAACTAGCTTGTGTTATGGGTTCCAGATTGCGGATAAACATACTTATATACATTTTTTTTTGTAAATACATACATATTATACATAGAAACACCCAGACCAATGCAAATAGACATATTCATGCATACAAATATTTGCACTGAGCGGGAATCGAACCCGCGCCCCCTGACGTAGCAGTCGAATGCACTACCGCTACGCCACAGAGGCCATCAAATGACAATCAACAGCATGACACATGCTAACTGCCACTCAGTTTATATAGATAAAGTTGGACTTTATAATATAACAACCACTTAAACATACAAAGTTGCTATCTTTTGGGCGATAGAGCATGTTTGATGATATGTAGGAATATAACCAATAACCAACTATATGCCCTCATGGGGCAGCGGTAGTGCGACCACCGTGCATGAGTAGCCGAGTTCGTCTCCCGGATCGGGTAATAAAAATTGCAATCAATTGGGGTGCGATCGTCAATTAGAAATAAAGATATCTAAAATTGATTTATTCAAAAGCTTATTTAGAATAGAACCGTATCAAAATCCTTTGTTACCCGACTGCTCCAGAAGGAGGGTTATGTTTTTCGAGAGTATGTATGTATGTATAATTGTTTGGCACGCTCTGCAGCCTGAACGGCTCGATGGATTTTAGCTTGAGAGGTGTCGCTAGATTCGTATTTACTGTGAGAGTGACACTGGGTATATCAAAATAATAAAATAAAAACAACATGGCGGATTTTTGGCGCTAAGTTGTATGTTGTTAAAAAAATATTTTCACTCAAACTTATCGAGTAGGGTATCAAAATGAAGAGCTTCAAAAGGCGATTTCAAAAATACCGTAACTAAAAAGGTTTAAATAAAATAATTAATTAATAAATCAAAAAACCCGGAAATCAAAAAAACAAAAAAAGGTTTGATCTGTGTATTCGAGTCTCTACTGTATAAAATTAAGTCACTCACACAGAAAGAAACAAGTTTGATAGCAGGCGGGACCCATGTGCAAATATAAACCGAAAAAAAATTAACGGGTCCCGACTGCTATCAAACTTGTTTCGGTCTTTTTAGAACAGTCGGGTTTTTTGATTTATTAATTAATTATTTTTTGATTTGGAAGAAGTCAGCAGAGAAAGCGTCTGCGAAAAATTTACTTAATTTTATACAGTAGAGACTCGAATACACAGATCAAACCTTAGTCGTAAGGATTCTCGATTATCCGCATTACCAACCGCAAGAAAATTTAGCAGCATAGGCCAGCGGTTATGTCGGGCTTGAACCGACTAAAACCGCACGCCGTCTCGGGTCTACAGACGCCGGGGTGTAAGGTGCCCATAGAGCATATCCCTCGCACTCCGACTGACCCTGGCCATTCGCAGTGTCCCCTCTGATAAGAGCAGAGGGGTACCTGGAGCGACCCCCCCTCCCTGCGGGACTTGCAGACCCGCTATACCCCGACCCCATCGTGCAATGGGGTCAGCTGGCCCTGAAAAGGGCCGGTTGGTCAGACTCTTGGCCGTTGACGTTGACGCCAGCTACTTCAGAGGAGCAATCAATGATGCGTCATCGCCCACGTTGCCCAGGGTGCACCAAACTTGGAGGTGATCCAACCAGTTGCACCCCTCCAACCAGTCGCACCCCGGTCAGCTAGTACCTATTCTATGTAATGATATTGATGAACAATGAAATATCGAGATATGTTGATTTTGTGTTGTAGGGTGTTTTGGCACACGTGCCCGTAGTGTCGTGTGCAATACATGATTGCGCACTACGAAAGGCCGCGTTGTAGCCATTTTTAACAATCTTCGTAAGTATCGTTTTTTTTCTTTATTTATAAATCAGTACATGTGAGAATGAAATCACCATGTCTCTCAATACAGTTACAATTTCAATAATAAAGAAAAAAATATGTAATGTTAACCAATACAAGTCAGATGAGTCTTAGGATGGATGACCACAAACATTGAGATCCCTCCGTGCCTCTGAGGGAACGTTAAGCCGTCGATCCCGGTTGCCATATGAATACCTATGGTAACCGTTACGGGTAGTTGGAGCACTAAAAAGTCCGACAACTGGTCTAACTATAGAACTTCAATATCGCCAGTGCATTATGAAGGTCCGATGGTAATTGCTTCATGTAGGTTTCATAGTGAGACTGAACGACTCCTTTGTTTCTGTGCGGAAATTCCCTCCTATAACCCCCTCCCCCCACCGGCCAGCGAGGGAGGTTATGTCGCACTCGAACCGACTCGCACGCACCGTACGCCGCGCCGTCTCGGGTCTTCAGAGGTATAGATAGTTTTCATCTGTCGCAGGTTCCCATAAGATCCAAAATAAGCCGAATATAGGTGAGGTGAATAAAAAAAAAGCCTATGACATGTGTTATTTCAGACTATAATGTATCCATTTCGACCGGTCTGTAGCGGCCTGCATCCACCAAGTCCCTGCGCTCTTTTCTAGGTCGTCCGTCTGTCCTATGGAAGTCGATGGGGGAGGCCTATGTTCAGCAGTGGACTTCCTACGGCTGATATGATGATGATGATAATCTATCGCTGTGTTAAATTTCATCCAGATCCGTCCAGCCGTTCCGGCGTGATTGAGCTAATCCATACATCCATCCAAACTTTCCTATTTATTACATATATTATATAAGTAGGTTGTGACACTGATTATATGTTTGGTTCTCATACGAACCCACTAAACAGTAAGTAAACTTATAGTGAAAGGTACCGGTATCACCTTGAAAATATGTTACAATTATGTTGGTAGGTACCTACTAAACCCATTCTTATCCGGTTGTAATTTTTACAACCTTGACCTGTTCATATAACAATTTATGATAACATAGCCTAACATAACTTCACGCCTGTATCCCCGAAGGGGTAGGTAGAGGTGTATTACACACTCACGATTCGCCAGTTATGTTTAGGTCTCAATGTAATATGGGGCGAAACTATTGTCATCTATTATATTTCTATTTTTTATTTTTTCAAGAATATTAGTAACCGAAATTACTAATATTCCCCCTAACCCATCCAATTGCTTGTGTTAGGAATGGGTAAACGTCGGTAGTGTAATGGCCAGGATTCGAACCCGGGACCTCTCGATCGTACGGTCGACTCCTTAACCACTAAGCTACCGACAATCCCTACGGATACCCCCCCCCGCTGGCCAGCGATGGTGGTTATGTCGGACTCGCACCATCTAAAACCGCACGCCGCGTCTTGAGTTTCTAATGGCGCGGTGTAAAAGGCCCATAAGGCAATTCCCTTGCACCCCGGCTGACCCTGGACTATCTACAGTTTTGAAATGGCCCCCTCGGGTGTGGGATCTACGGTGTCCCCGGATAGGGGTGGCGCTTTTCGCTCCGCCGCGCCGGCCTTCCGCTGGGGTGACAGGCGGCCTGATCTGCCACCCCTAGGCCTGCGCTCATGGAGGACGGAGGTCGTTGAGTGACCTCCGGCGTCTGATATGCCTGCGCGGCGCAGCTAGCATGTTGCGGGCCAAGAGAGCTCAAATCTCTCCAGGGCTCGCTAGACGGCGGCAACCCATGCGCTCACGCTCCGAACCATTGCCGCAATCATGGTGCCGAGCGAGAGGACCACTTCTTATTAGTACCTTTTTTTTTATGTGCGGAAATCCCTTCGGATACCCCCCCGCCGGGAAGCGGGGGCGGTTATGTCGGGCTTGAACCGACTAAAACCGCACGCCGTCTCGGGTCTACAGACGCCGGGGTGTAAGGTTGCCCATAGAGCATATTCCTCGCACCCCGACTGACCCTGGGCTATCTCCGGTTTCGAGATGGCCCCCTCGGGTTTGGGAACCACGGTGTCCCCGTCCTGCCCCGGTTTGGGGGAGGGGCGCTAGTCGCCCCACCGTCCCGGCCAGCTTCTGCTGGGGTGAAGTATACTTCTTATTAGTACCTACTTACCTAACTACCTACCACAGATTAGATAATATCGCCAAAAGGATAATTTCCTGCTTGTTTTCTTTTGTGAATAATTAGATGCTCCTACCTACTACCCCATATTATTTTTACTGATACGTTCTTGACGTATAGTTAGCGTCAAAAGTAGATGATTACTTTCAAATTCAAAACAAATTGAGCAATGTAATATATCTCATAATGAAAATGTTATATCGATGTTTCGAATATCTAGGACGTGCCCAGGTAGCTCAGTTGGTCAGATTATTCCCTCTGTAAGGTACTGGTCGCGGGTTCAAGTCCCTTCCTGGATGTTCACTTTTTCCGAATTAAGTGTAGGCGTACGTAACGGACTGCTGAGACGAGGTCTCGAGTTCGATCCCCAGTCGCCCCGGGCTCACACCCTTGACTTTCCGTAGTTATGTGTGCATTAATAAATAGTAATTATCGCTCGTTTAATATTGTGTCCGGTAGATGGCAATAGGCTCGCCCCCTATTACATTGGGACCTTAACATAACTGGCGAATCGTGGGTGTGTAATACACCTCTGCCTACCCCTTCGGGGATACAGGCGTGAAATTATGTTATGTTATGTTATAGATTCTGCAAATATAAAAAAAAAAAAAAATCTTTTCGTGCGGAAATCCCTTCGGATACCCCCCCGCCGGCCAGCGGGGGCGGTTATGTCGGGTTTGAACCAACTAAAACCGCGTGAAATCATCATCTACTTTTGACGCTGATTGTACGTATAGCTGCAGCGCTGCAAATCTTCATTGCTTGGTGTATTGAGCACAGTTCTCTTTTTCTATTTGAAAAAGCTAAATAGGAACGAGATAATCGAGAAAACAAGTCACGTCACATGCAAACATTATCGTATTATCGTAAAACACGATCGTGAATTTATTTATTCTTGTCTTGCTACCTTTTGCGGGGGTGGTTATGTCGGGCTTGCACCGACTAAAACCGCACGCCGTCTCGGGTCTTAAGACGCCGGGGTGTAAGGTTACCCATAGAGCATATCCCTCGCACCCCGACTGACCCTGGGCCATCTCCGGTTTCGAGATGGCCTTACTTGCTCTCCACTGTGCCATCTGCTAGTCAGAGGGACACGAACAGCCCTCAACATAGCCGTCCTCGCCTCGGTCGGAGTTGGCCGTAGGCGGCAGCGTCCCTCCCACTCCCACCCTAGGAGAGAGGCGCTGCCGTCTCCGTTGCCCAGGGTGCACCGCGTGGAGGTCCCCAAACAAGCACCTGCTACCTTTTTTTTTTTTTTTTTTTTATCGTGCGGAAATCCCTTCGGATACCCCCCCCGCCGGCCAGCGGGGGCGGTTATGTCGGGCTTGCACCGACTAAAACCGCACGCCGTCTCGGGTCTTCAGACGCCGGGGTGTAAGGTTACCCATAGAGCATATCCCTCGCACCCCGGCTGACCCTGGGCCATCTCACCACTAACAGCATCGCTCATCCTGTCTCCTCTGAAAGCAGAGGAGTACGGAGAGCGATGTGTTCCCGCCACGTTGGGTATTGGCCGACGATCAATGCCAACCCTATGAAGGGGTGAAGGGGAAGCCATTGACCGCCGCCCAGGGTGTACCGGCCGCTCCGATTCCGTTCCCCCCGGACTGCAGCGAGATCGGAATCGGAGCGACACTCGAGGAGGTTACCCAACACACACCCCAAGCACCTGCTACCTAAAAATCATAATGACTGTCACCACTATAGAGATACGAAAACGGCGTGCGGTTTTGGTCGGTTCGAGTCCAACATAACCACGGCGTGGAGGTATCCATAAGGATATCCCCACGAAAAAGAAAGTACGTAAATTACTTCGGGCCACCAACCAGGTGGACACCGAAGTCTTAAAATCACGCAAAAAAAAAAAATCTTACACCCACTTTTTATCACTTTTCTCGACGTTTCACATGATTCTAAGTCTAATTAAGCAAAAAAAAATGTTGTGTCGGTCTGTCTGTTGGTCTGGATGTCTGTTTACGCAATAACTCAAGAACCACTTATCCGATTTAAAATATTCTTTCGCCAATCATCTTGTTTGGTTAATGGGACGAACTGATTAGATTTTGGGGTTTGTACGTTCAAGGTTTCGGGTACCTACCATACAAATTGTCCCTAAAAATCATTTTTTTGTGTTTTTCACGTCGAAGACGTTTGATTTGATTTCATTTTCTTCATATTTATTGCTCAATATATAAAGACGCGTCGAATAATATGCATAAAGCCTAAGGTCTGTAATTTTGAATAAAAATACTGCAACAAAAATATCTATATCGACTAAAAGATTGTGCGAATAGAGTTTATTGCGAAACAACTTTTTGTCGCCAAACGCTGCTTCGACTGAACGATTCTTCGAATGTTTATCAATCGATGGACTGATGTTTCGAATGTTAAATTCAAAACATTGTTTGTAGACATCACGGTACATAGGAAGCACTGCACACAGAGATCTCTCTTCATAGATATCACTTCTTGCCATAAACTTTCCGGACTAGTGGTTCCGGCGCTTCGCCGGCAGCTACCGCGGAACGCTCGCTCCGCTCGCTCGGCTCGCGCTCTGTTGGGGTCACAGTTCTAATGTAACCTAACCCACTTTACTTATTTTCGGAATATAAGCCGAGCGAGACAAGAAGTGCGAAACATCAGTCCATCGATTGATAAATATTCGAAGAATCGTTCAGTCGAAGCAGCGTTTGGCGACAAAAAGTTGTTTCGCAATAAACTCTATTCGCACAATCTTTCAGTCGATATTCCAATAATCTAACATATGTCTCTCGAAATTAAGTTACGGATCTCTTTTTATTATAGGATACGTGACGACTACTATAAAGTTGACCAATTGAAACTCGTATATAACCGCCCCCGCTGGCACGCGGGGGGGTATCCGAAGGGATTTCCGCACGGAAAAAAAAAAAAAAAAAAAAAAAAAAAAAAAAAGGTATGCGCTTTCTATTGGTTATTTCGAAATTTCATAGACAATCAGATAAGAATATGAATTAAAACGACGATAATGTTTGAGAGATATTATTACGTAAATTTTATCTAGTTTTAGCTGTTTCACAATGTTCCTTGTTATAGTAACGGAAACTAATTTTTATATTATAAAAATCAGTATACGCTTATCTAGATACACCAAGTAACCGTGGAACACCTAGTGGAACCGCGGGCACTGAGAAGCTCCTGTAGAACACCAAGGTGTTCCATCCCTTACGACGTCAAACCAACATTTTTTAGTTCTCCCCAGGTACCGGGGCCTGGTGGAAGTGGCTAGCTACGTAGTTATGCGGTTGCTACAAAACGCGGCGAAGGCGATTCTCCTACAGTCTGCGCAACTTTTTTTTTTGTCGTGCGGAAATCCCTTCGGTTACACCCCCCCCTCGCCAGGCAGCGGGGGCGGTTGTCGGGCTTGAACCGACTAAAACCGCACGCCATCTCGGGTAGTCTGCGCACCTAACGACATTATCATTCATCAAAATCCAATTAGTCGCTTAGCAGTTACGAAGGAACATAGCGAACTAAATAAAAATTAAATAAATGATATTTTTTAACGTCCCAGTCTGGTAATAAGTAATAATGTTTACACTAAGTGAACACTACATCGAATTAGTGTGAAATCTCGTTAATTGTGTTTCGAATAGGTTATATAGTTTGCTACTAACATAAGACTATTATGACTTGTCTTAACTTCTCTGCTTTAATAAAAACAGCAGCATTTTAATTTAGTCTTTTGTACAAATAAAATAAGTCGCTAAACGTGTTGCTGTTACTAAGCTTAAAACTTGAGATCCGTTCGACCATCTTGGATGATTTATTTTTAGTTGTTTTGACTAGATTTATATGAAAGGGTAATATATAACTACTAATAATATATAACTAATATATAATTACTACTACTACTACTAATAATATATAATTACTACTACTACTACTAATAATATATAACTACTATGAAAAATCAACGGAAAAATGAAATACTATATTGGGGTGACGCCGGGCGTGAACATTTTTTTTTTTATATTTAGGACACGTCAATTTGACTTCACCTCGCCTGATGATAAGCTGAAGGTAAAGTCTCAGGAAAGAGGGTCCCCATTACATACACGTACCATGTTAACAATGGTGGCACTCAGCTTGACGGCCTCATCGCACTAGTGCTGCGACCACAATCCCCCTGCCCGGCTATGCACTTGCTGACCCCTGAACGCAATCAAACCGAAATTGGATTACTATGGAGGGTTTTTCGCAATCGTGCACGGTGGTACCCACCCGGCCGAATTTTGGGACAAATTTGTGTCATCAAATTTCTACCACCAGTAAAACATTTTTTTTTTTATAACTTACTAGCTGTTGCAAACGGCTTTACCCGCGTGAAATACTGATCTCGTTCCCGCCGCTCTATGTATCCAGACTATAATCTATCTCTGTGCCGAATTTCATCCAAATCCGTTTTGTCATTTTTAGGGTTCCGTACCTCAAAAGGAAAAACGGAACCCTTATAGGATCACGTCGTTGTCCGTCCGTCCGTCCGTCCGTCTGTCAAGACCGTTTTTCTCAGGCACGCGTGGAGGTATCAAACGGAAATTTATATCTGATACTCAGGTCTACTGTCCCTTGGAGCTGTGAAAAAATCAAACTTCTAAGCCAATGCAATCAAAAGATACAGCCGTTTTTGCCGCAAATTTCCGCAAATTTTCGAAACTCGCACAGGAATCTACACCTACAGGGTACTTCCCACGAACTTAGAATCTTGAAATTTGGTACGAAGGAACGTCTTATAGTACAGTAAATAAAAAATTACGAAAACCGTAAATTTTTAGTTACATCATTTAATAAAAAATATTTTTTTTAATTTTAAAGTTACTACTACCATAACTATGACTCGATTGTCGTGATGGGTGAACTTTTACTTATATACCTACAGGTTTGTACGGAACCCTCGGTGTGCGAGTCCGACTCGCACTTGGCCGGTTTTTTATTGTGTAAAAGAATAACAAACGTCCATCCATCCTCACAAAATGTCACTGGTATCTGACCTTATATTAGTAGGATTTTGTATTACTAAGCTATTGAGCTGGAGGAACAGTTGCAACACAAAGGGAGGATCCTTCGACCAAGCAGGGTGATCAGATCACGCCTTGCGAGTCGTGACCCAACGGTTGTCTTTGGGATGTTGTATATATGTTACTAGCTTATGCCCGCCCGGAGGTCAGTAATTTTTTTTATTTTTTTTTATTTAGGACACGTCAATTTGACTTCACCTCGCCTGATGGTAAGCTGAAGGTAAAGTCTCAGGAAAGAGGGTCACCATTACATACACGTACCATGTTAACAATGGTGGCACTCAGGTTGACGGCCTCATCAGAAGAGGATTGTCGTCGCAGCACCGCGTGACACCCACCGGTCCCACTAGTGCTGCGACCACAATCCCCTGCCCGGCTATGCACTTGCTGACCCCTGAACGCAATCAAACCGAAATTGGATTACTATGGAGGATTTTTCGCAATCGTGCACGGTGGTACCCACCCGACCGAATTTTGTGACAAATTTGTGTCATCAAATTTCTACCACCAGTAAAATCAGTTATCGTTATTTGACCATATCTCCGGTTCTACTTATCCAATTGCAATCAAATATACGGCAGATTTTAAGTCAAACCAAGACCTTTCTAATAGAAAAAACCGCATCAAAATCCGTTCTTTAGCTTTCTGTCAATCGCTAACAAACAGATAAACATACAAGTATTCCCAAAAAAATATTTTTGTGTTCAGAATCGTTCATTTAACATAACCAATGTATTTTTTTTTAATATCTCCAATGTACAGACACAACTAATTTACAATTTTATAATAGTATAGACGCCAGCGCGCGAACTTCACTTTCATGATTCAGGATCTGTAGTTCTGTAATAGTATCAAAGTAGTTCAACTTGCTGTCGCTAAATGGCGCTGGGTACATGTGGTATCGCCACAAGTCCTTTTACGTCTTACTGAGTTCTTTAGTTCTTTAACAGTAGCTAACTACATTCCTAATACCAAAGTATGTGTTATAATATTAGTTTATGATGTTGGTTGCAGAGAGGCGGGTAGCATCATGGAGCCGACGACAAGTCGGAACGCTAATAATGGACCTGTTACACGGTGGGCAACACTCAGAATTCGGTAAGTGTAAGTTGGCGATCAGACTTTTTGGTTCCAAAGACAGCTTGTAATGAACTCAGGTTAGGGTTGCCACCCGGACGGGTCTCCCCGGATTTGGACTAGTATCCGGGGAGCGTCGGCAAGTTGTTTTCAAAAGTGTCAGTTTCTATTATTTTTGTGTCAGAGGAATCTCATATAATTGGAAGATAAGCAATTAATATGCGACAGGCTGTTTAAATGAATATCAAAATTTTGAATGTAATCTGTGTGCAAAAATATTTTTAGGAGTGCCCGGGTAAAAACTCAATCCGAGGTTTTTAAGTTTTTGTCTGGCGTCGGTAACTTAGATAATTGCAGCCGGGTCAATCAACTATTCTTTGTAAAAATCTTGTCCCTATATTTAAAAAATGTGTATCCCCAAAAGGGAGTTTTATTTTTTAAATTTTAAAACTAGTACGTTCATTTAGATTACAAAGCATGATATTAAGCAATATATAATTATAAAATATCAATTATCTTTCATTAATTTTATGGTAACTTAGTTGACAAAATCTACATTCCATTCAAATTATTCCTGTCCCCAAGCGTTATGTTGTTACTACGTAACGCAATAATTCAAAAATATTGTTCCAAAGTGCATTTTTTATTACATGTAAGTATAATGCTCTACAAATGCATTTACATTTTTGTCAGACTCTTAATGTTACATTTTGCTATTATTAAAATATGCCAAACAGTGTCCCTCAAATTGCTATTGGTACTGCTGTCCGGTTTATTTATTATTGGTCCTCCTTTAGAACTTTTCATATAACTAAATACATGACTGAGAGTCTCAAATGAATAAAATAACTAAGGATAACGCAATCGCTATCCACCAATTTGATGATATGGTTGCGTCCCGTTAGTCACCGATAAGCTACAAGGTGCGCACGAGCTTAGGGGACACTGAAAAAAAACACTGTCCCTTAAATTCGGGTTAAAAAGTTAAATATATATATATATATATATATATATATATATATATACATATACATATATATATAATAATATATATATATATGCCTTACTTACAATACCAGTTAATATTTTTCTGTTTATCAAACAAGAGAGTGAGCACGGGGGGCAAAACCTCTAAAATGTCTCTTATGTTACCAGTTACCAAATGTACAAAAAATAGTTGATTGACAAGCCATTACTCAGCTTTCTTCTCAAACGTAGATCGTAGGGCTATAACAACTCCTGAACTTATCAGTATTTGATTAGTTATGCTTTATGCCTTATACACTGGGCTGCAACTTTGCAGCCCAGTGTATTAAGTTTTCAAGATTAAGAATAGTTTGCTAACAAACTAAACCCGATATACGCTTTAGGTTATACTTCATTTCTTCTATTTTTGTACTAGGGATCTTCACTGGCAATGTACACTAATGTAGGCTACGAAAGTTTCATCGCAATCCATTGTATAGGAATACATAGAGGACGGACAAACAAAGTGACACCTACATATTGACGGCTGAGTGACAAAAGGTTTTAAGTGACATCAAATATTCAAAGAACAAAGATCCCAAATGACATCATAAATACTTGACCGAAAAGTGCTTTTCTTGTAAACTGTCATTGTCGCTTACACACTTTCAAACGTCGATTATAAGGATTTATTGTTAGTGTACTAGTTACTATGCTAAAATATTCGCGTTACAGTATAAACTACTAAATTATTATTTTTCTCGTAAGGCCCTATTCAGACCTGACTGGTATTTGCTGCCGCTGTGGGTAAATGTACTTTCGCTCAAAAGTGCCGCGGCTAGAGCGGAATAGTTGGTATATAGGTCCTGAACAAAGGTTTTACCGCATACTCACTCGATTTTCTCTACTGCAGATAGCGAATACCGCTTGTCCCACATTGTCTGTCCGTCACTCATATTTAAAACTTAATTATTGTATATAAAACTTTAAAAAATGGCCTTATCACACAGAAATATGTTTTTGGTTTGTTCAGAGCGCTGGTGAACATGCACCAATCGCTGGTGTTCCTGATACACAACGTGGTGGGCTACCTGCTGATGCTGGCGGTGATGGTGTACAACGTGCATCTCCTGCTGGCTGTCGTGTTCGGCATGATGCTGGGTTAGTCAACGAATAGCCTTTGGCAAAAAAATTGGGGAAAAGAGCAAACAAATAATCATGATGCTGATAAAATTAAGCAAACGTTGCATGGGAAAAAATCCTTTTTCTTTTCTTAAGTATAAGTTTATTGTTTATTAGGTAATATTTAAAAAATAACATTAAGATGTTCTTGTAACACAAATAAAACATAAGTGAAAGTATACCACTGAATCACAAAAAAAATAATTTACGTTAACTTATGTTTTATCTATGGTATTCAACTATTCTAATCCTTTTTTGCCTCAATTTATTCCGTATCTTAGAGGAACAAAAGCTACTAAATCTAAGTAACTAATTTGATTGTGTTACACACGTGCGCGCAACTTCTGCCCTTCGCTGATTATCTAGGTAATCTAATCTATATACTAATAATTAAACTAAAACAGTGGTACTCCGAGAGTGCCGACAGAAGTGAATTCACAAAAAAAATTACAGAGCTATCTATGTTGTTAATTAAGAATTAGTTCGAAACTCCATCAAGGTCAGAACACAATAGTTCATCAGCTACAACAAAGATGGCGTTGTTATAAAAATATAGAAAACGTCACGACATGGTGACGATAACGCGAGTTCCATGATTTTTGTTCACACAAAAAATGCTCTATGTGCCTACAGACGTTTTCACGTCAATTTTGTTTTTGTGTCAAAACGCTAACCTTTATTTTATTTTATTTTATTTTCTTTGGAAAACTTACAGCTAATACAATTATTATTATATTATTATTTATACAGAAACTATCTGTGAAATTAGAATACTTTTTTTTTTGCATAGACTCCGTGCTGCTGCTAAAAATTTCAATAGCATAACACCAGCCAAGGAAAGGAAGCCCAGCCGTAGTTGACTGCGTTACCGGAGCACAGTGTGTATCTAAAAACCCGTCTTACGTTGTGATCTTCCATTTCAGGTTATTTCCTATTCGGTACGAAGTTGACAAGGCTCCAGATGCAATGCTTCAGCACGAAGAGAGTTGTCATCTGCACGCCGGAGTGTGACGACACCGGTAAGATAATAATTGCCATAACCATAACGTTTTTGGAACTCTTCCGGTTTATATATTAAAAAATTAGGCAATAATTAATTAGTGCACTTTGAAAGATTTCTGAAGCCCCATTGACCGCTTTTATATTATGAACGGCAACGGCAAGTTTCACTGTCACGGTACAATACGGCGGTTAAATGTATGTGTCCATACATCATAGAAGAGTGACGTACCGGATTGTTAAAAATGTATCGGTGGATACGGAGCGTCAGCATCTTCAACATCTGGAATGGTGACCCGTATCTCCTGGAGACAGCACTAACGAACTCTAATATTTAAAAAACGAATTCATTATTGTAGTTATTAGTTCCTTTTGTTTGTTGAAACACTATTCTACTAACCTCTCCCTTCCTACTCCCTCTACTCTCCCAAGATCGGTGCAACAGAGAGAAGTGTACTTGGGAGGATTGTGAGGGCAAGCTCTGCAAAGAAAAGAACGCAATGGAGCTTCAGCAGACCGAAACTCCGTTATCCTAGGACCCCTTCAAGTATGATGCGAAGCTTCAGGAGTTCTACCTTCGTAGAGACGGCCCGGCGCCTTAACGTCTCGTGACGTACAAGTATCAGCTCCAGAACTGCTATTGACGTAACAATTACTAATTATGTTTTTTGGTAGACATTGTTGTAGCATTTAGAATATATTTTGTTTATATTTGCACGATGCACGTAGCTTTTTGTTATGAAATACCTGGTAATGGTGAATTTTTGTTTTGTACTCCATCTAGTTGAGTATTGAGAGGTACTAGTATGCTAACATCAATACCAGGTATAACTGAGGACAAAAATCTTGACAATGTAAATACTTCTAGATGCGCATTACAAGTTTTTAGGTCTATTTGGTGGATAGCGCGGCGCGTTGGTGGAGGTGCGCCAATCAACCAATCTTAAGTTTTTTTTTTTTATATATAAAAATGAATTGCTGTTCGTTAGTCTCGCTAAAACTCGGGAACGGCTGAACCGATTTGGCTAATTTTGGTCTTGAATTATTTGTGGAGGTCCAGAGAAGGTTTAAAAGGTGAATAAATATGGAAGTTGTTATCGATTGAGGCAGTACAAAGTCTGCCGGGTCAGCTAGTATTATATAAAACTAATCACGGAGTCAAAGGGCGTCATTGGCTGATCATCATCATCATCATCATCATCAACCTATTCTAGTCCACTGCTGGACATAGGTCTCCCCTAATGAGCGCCATAGCGCCCTGCCTTCAGCTTGCCGCATCCAGCATCTGCCGCAGTCTTTCGCAGATCGTCATCCCACCTGGCCGGAGGGCGTCCTACGCTACGTTTGCCGAGTCGCGGTCTCCACTCAAGAACTCGTTTACCCCACCGGTTGTCGGTTCTTCGCGAGATAAGGCCGGCCCACAGCCACTTCAGCTTGCTAATTCTTTGAGCTATGTCGATAACCTTGGTTCTCTGTTGGATGTATTCGTTACGAATCCTATCCTTCCTTTTATATTTTAATTGGCCAGCTGGTGCACATGCGTGAACTTTTTGACGTTTGTTCAAGATTTTTGTCTCGACGTATAATAGAAATCATACTTGTTACAGCTTACTGTAATGTTTAACTTTTAAAGCATGCAATGTATTAGAACTATGCTACCACACTCTTGATACAACAATGATAGCGATTGACATAATGTTATAACTACGAAGAGAAAAATGTTAATATTATTGTGTTATTAAACGTAGGAATTGTTATGTAATATTACAAGTCCAATGCCATGGCATTGTGATATTTGTTTTCATAACTGCCCTGTATGGACCAAAGAGATAGAGTACATAGGCAGAGCCAGTCTTAGCACGAATGAGTCTTAATAATTAGTATAGAGGTATAAATCTTACTAAAAATACCTGTTACATATAAAAAGGTTAACATAACCTCACGCCTGTATCCCCGAAGGGGTAGGCAGAGGTGTATTACACATCCACGATTCGCCAGTTATGTTAAGGTCCCAATGTAATAGGGGGCGAGCCTATTGCCATCTACCGGGCACATTGTTAAGCGAGCGATAATTAACAGAGACCGATATTCTTAGCAATCCATGGATTCTCCGTGCGGGTGCCGGGTCCATCGCATTGCTGAGTTGGGAACTCGGGACAGTGCCTGGGACTTGCCACCCAAGTGTAGGTTTAGAAGGGGCCCCTTTTGTTGATGAACATCAACACTCACCTTCACTACCCAAGTTCCCCTCCCTGCCTAACCAAATTTGATACGAACCTACTAGTGCCGCTTTAGACATTCGTCCTAGTAATGAGCTTATTGTAGCTCTCGATAGGCCTAGATCTTTAAGTAGGTTATAGAGAGATTTTGCTGGTATACCTCTCGCTCCCACTTCCACTGCATACAAATTAACCACGTAACCGTTTTTGATTAATTCGTTTGTGAGATCATAGTATTTATTTTTCTTTATTGTGTGGTCCTTCGGTATATTTGTTTCCCACGGTACACTAAGTTCCACAAGAACCACATGTTTTAACCTCTTAGAATATAGGAATATGTCAGGTCTAGATGACGAAACCCCAACATCCTCCGGAATTTTATAGTGCTTTTCATACGTGTCGATTAGGAGAGTCCAATCGGGGTAGTATCTAAGATTGAATAAGGTTTGTTCCTGGATGTTATGGATGAACCTTCAGACACAAAGTTGATATGACGTCTGTTAGTAGTCAATCCTTTTTGGGCTCTAGCTACTGCCAGACTCATTGCTTCACGTATGATGATAAGCACCTTATCGTGGCGGCGTGAGTAATGGCCTCTATCGAGAAGCACCCTACATCCTACTAATATGTGTCTAGCCGTCCCTATTGCCTCACCACAAGTATAACATTGTTTTTCTGTGGCCTTCCCCCACCTTACCAGATTACTCTGGTCTGGGAGGGTCATCTGAAAGGCGTTAAGATAAAATGTTAACAGCCAAATTAACTTAAAAAAATTAAATTAACAGTAAAATTTTAATTTTATTAATACACACATAACTACGAAAAGTCATAGGTGTGTGCCCGGGGCGACTGGGGATCGAACTCGAGACCTCGTCTCAGCAGTCCGTTACGAACGCCACCGGGCTATCGCCGCTTTCGGTATCGGGCTACTGTTATATTTGTGTCTTGAAACAAGCGAGGCATACTTTGACCAAAAGTCGCTATTAAGGCACTTGTCACGTCGGCGCGGCTCGGGGCAGTGATAAAACGACTAACTGTCGACAATATTCTCGTTCAAGAAATGATACAGATTGCATGTGAGTGAAAGAAATGCATAGTATGTGAATAGGTAATCGCTATCTATTCACTCTGCCGGTGAGACTCTCTCGACTAGTTTTGTCGTAACGACAAGAACTGTTAAAAATCATAATCGTGGAGCGATTCTCGTTTGGCGATCAGAAAAATTCGCCGAACGGTTAGGCATAGTCGCCAAGCGAGCAGATATTCAGGAATGTACCGTCAGAATTGCTGCCACCACGAGCGAGGGATGCGAGTAATTTGCCGTCGCCCTCGCTCGCTCACTTATAGTCTAGCAATAAAACTATCGAAGATAGGTACACACTCGCTACCTCGTTCATTTTTGCTAGCTGTACTCGTTTCTCGTTCATCGCCGACGGTGGGACAAGTACAGTCGCCTTAGAAGTTGGTGAACACAAACGATCTTTACATTGACATAAATCAAGGACAATTGGCTAATTTTTGTAACCTTCAGAGGAAAAATTAAACACTTCTCAAATTTTGTTAGGCTAGTCGACAGCCCAGTGGCGTACGTAACGGACTGCTGAGACGAGGTCTCGACTTCGATCCCCAGTCGCCCCGGGCACACACCTCTGACTTTTCGTAGTTATGTGTGCATTAATAAATGTTAATTATCGCTCGCTTAATAATGTGCCCGGTAGATGGCAATAGGCTCGCCCCCTATTACATTGCGACCTTAACATAGCTGGCGAATCGTGGGTGTGTAATACACCTCTGCCTATCCCTTCGGGGATACAGGCGTGAAGTTATGTTATGTCAACTTTTGTAAAGATTTAGAGCTAAGGTGGTCGGTAACTCGGAATGTGTTAAACTGATACGGATGGCGATTACCTAGGACCCTCTCTTTTTCCTCTTTGCCCAAAATAGTGCGTAGGAGTGGTAGAGTCAAGCAACGGTAATTTTGGCCGTTGCATGAATGGGCCGACTCGACCGGGGAAGCACCACCCTCTCACAGAATATCGACGCCAAGTAACAGTATTTGAACTGTTGCGTTCCGTTTGGTGAGTGAGAGTGCCGAAGCCCAAACACCTTTCCCATCCCCTCCTAAGCTCCTTTCCCATCCCCTCCCAAACTCCTTTCCCATCCCCTTTCCATTCCGCAATCGGCCATTTCGGCAGCGCGAGTGTGACGCCACTGGTGTTGCACACTTCCATAGGCCGCGGTAACCGCTTCCCATCAGGTGGGCCGTGTGCTTGTCTGCCACCTTAGTTGTATAAAAAATAAAGAATATGTGTATCACAATGATATTTCATACGATTTGTGAGGGTGCCGGCAGTCTTATGTCCCTTCCCTTCCTTCTACCCACTGTTATTATACTCCCTTACCCCATCTGTTGGCAGCAAAACACTTGATGTTATATTGTTATTGTTGACTATATGTTGATATTGCAAGACTTTATATGCGACAGTAAGCACTTACCATCGGGATGTGAACTTATTCAGATCTTACTCATTATTCATTTTACCATAGCTTTCCGGCCCGAATCCCATATTTATTTGGGGTCTGCTAATATGTACTTTTTCCATTCTCTACTTGCGGTCATCTCAACATTATACTACCTTCCTTGCTATTTCATCCATCTACTTATGCCTTCCTCTCTTGTAACCGTCCACTTCCATACTTAATGCTTTATTTCATAAACTCTAATCATCATCATTTATGACGTCGACGCAACATGTGATTGCCTGTCAGACGTCATCATCCATTAATTACTCGAATGTAATCAATAAACTTGTACTTTTTTGGAGTTTTAGATGTTCAGCTTCATTAGAAACCAAATATCACAAACGAAATCTTAAAAAGCATATTAGTATCATTCATGATTTCTCTTCCACAGCGGAGAACACAACGCCGCCTCTCCTTGACTCTGCCATGAGTTCAGAATCCGACTTCTTCATCTGTCAAACACGAACCTGCATCCAGCCCTCGCACTACTTCCCAGCCACGTCCCAAGAAGGTGGCAGCAGCGAACAAAACGCTACATGCTTCTATGGCGCAAAAAAATGCCCGTCGAAAGTTGCCAGAGTTAAAAAAATGCAAGCTACCGCTTCCCACTGTCACCGTGAGAGCGAGAAAGAGGATAGTCCAAGCGCAGAGGACGTCCAGCTCCTTAGAACAGAACGCCAGGGTTGTTGTAAGAAGAAGCAGGAACCGCCACCTGAAGAGAAATGCTGTCAGAAGAGTGAAACGACAGTGGTGGTCCATGAGGTGACGCCCAATCAGGGTTGTTGTAAGGAGGAAGAACAGAAGCGACTAGAGACAAGGGAGCAAAGCCCTCAAATAACTTGCTGTCACAACACGAAAACTCCTAGTGATTCTCAGGAGCAGATCATCAACTGAGAATCCGGAGACTGCAGTAGGCGTTGCTGTGAATACTTCTTGGGCAGATGGGATGAACACATGCTGATGGAAGCAACATTGACTGGCGGTGAAGCGTGACTCTAATAATGTGTGCGTGGGAAAGGGTATAGATAATATAGATATTTTTTTAAGAGGCTATTGGCGAATAATGACATTTGAGATCATTGGTTTAACTACTATTCGTTTCTGAGAGCAGTTAATGCTGAGTGCTGGCAACACAGAAATTTTGGGATGGACATTTTATCCATCCTCCTCTAATTCAGCCAATGATTGGACTGTTAAAAATAAACTAGTCACATAAGTGTTCCAGATGTATTTTAATAATTTAGTCTATGGAATAGAGTTACTACACCAGTGACTAATTTAAAATTAAATCAATGGGAATTGCAACATTTTCATTTCGAATTCTTTATCATCCATCTGGGTGTAGATTGCAAAAATTACAATGATAAATTCATTATTTTTTTTTTAATATAAATTTTGTTTATTTTTAAGTAATAGTAGAGTTTTAAATTATGAGTAAGAAATTGGCACTAAGCAAAGATGATTAACTTTATTCATTAAAATTGAGTAATATATACCTTCCAATCACAAAGACCGCTTCAATAAGATACATAGAATTTTCAATTTTCATTTTATGTTCAATTTTTGTAGATTTCATTTGAGGGCTGCTGTCGAATTAACATTAGAATTTTATTAAATGAATACATTAGTCCAATCTTGAAAAAATACGAAGTAACTAAGGGTTAATACAAATGCATAAATATTGTTATACTAGATTTAAAGTTCTGTCTTTAAGTTGCTAAGTGAGCTCACACTCGAGCAGGCCACTTGAAGCTGACCGTACCAGAAGTTCTCCCTAAGAACAATTCCTACTGCATTCAGTGACTGTCATAGGCGTCTTGTGTAAGTAACGTGGTCTCCCAATAAAAGATCCAGGAGCTAGTGCTCCATTCGAGATCCGTTCGTAATTCAAAGGTAGTTCGAAGAATCCTTTGGATTAAAAACGGATTTCGAATCTAAAAAGATCCGTTTTTAATTCAAAGGATCTATAATAATTTCGTAATAAATAAATATCCATAGCAGCGTAACAACGTCAGTAGTGACTCGACGCTCAATAATGGTAAATAATATTTACATTTTTATTTGTACATAAATGAAATGTTTATTTAGAAATCTATTTATAGCTTTGTTATAACATATCATTAGTTATGTAATAGTTATTTATACAGTTGGTTATTAATTCAAGGACGTGTCTGTTGCTATTTGACTAAAAAACACATGGCGTAATATAACCCAGCCTTTCAGTCTGGGGATATAAAGGCGTGAGGATAGTTTTGTAAAAATCAATAAAACTGTTTTTCAAGTCAAATCAGCAACACGTCTTTCGTCACTTTTTTCATCTGTCACTGTCAACTCAGTGTCAGTGTGATCAGACGGAAAAAGGATACTAGCCTTACTGATTGTGAATCCTAATTTTAAACAGATGTATATTATTTTGCGAACAATCTTTAGCCATAGTTTTGTATTAAACTTTTTAATTATATTATAATTAGTGATTACTACAGATGAATTAGTAAACGTGTTGTTTATATTCGAATTTATGACTGATTTGCTAAAAGTATAATTATTGTGATATGTTATAAGTGGCATGAAATAAGTACTGAATGCTCTATAATGTATATAAATAATAAAGAATACCTATCTTATTTATAATTGAGGGTAGTCGCACATTATGCTTCAATAATACTACTGTATTACTAGAGCACACGTTACAATATGCTATGAGTAGTCGAGCCATATTTTTTCATCTTGGCCAGGAAAATAACAATTTAATATTTTCTTTTAAGTAATAGCTTGCTACTTTTCATGCCTTTTTCCTGTGATGGTGGCCTCGTGCTAATGATTCCATTTCGTGTTGTTAATGTTCATAAGATCGTAACTGTTTATGTGATAATGTGTGTTCGACGTAAGCCAGTCTTGTACTTGGTGTTGTCAGTCTACGTAGGTTCCGTTTAAGATCCGTTTCTAATTCAACAGGCGGGCAGGCTTGGTCTTATTGGTCAGCTTGGTCTACGCAGGCCATCCTTGTACTTAGTCTATAATTGTGCGATCCCGTTTGTACGTAATATTGTTCATTAGATGTATTCGAAGTGCCTATAGTGAGTATTTAGTTGCGATGTGCCAAATTTTAGCAATATTTGTTCCTGGCACCCGCGTAGTGTTACTGTTGGAATAATATAGACGAATTATTTTGGTTTTAAAGTGTTTTATTTATCACTAGCTGGAGCCTGCGGCTTGGCCCGCGTGGCATTCTGTTCCCATTCCTACTTCCCATGAGAACCTTTTCCAAGGATAAAAAGTAGCCTATGTGTTATTCCAGACTATGGTGTATCCCTAATTTCTGCCAAATCCGTTTAGCCATTAGAGCGTGATTGAGTAACAAACATCCAAACATTAAAATATACTGTGACTAACGTTACTCTCTATTTATACGAGCGCCAACCCCAGTTTTTTTTTAATAAATACTCTACGACATTCTACACAGCGCTTTCTAGACCCAAAGTAATGGGTTGATTACGCCTAACGAGTACAGTGGCGAGTCAGTGTCCTCGGCCGAGTGCTCGGTTGGTTTAAACATTTTAACGAGTGCTAGGTCGGGCAGAGAGGCGAGAGACTAGAATCCCAATCTGTTTACTAGGCCGAGTACCCACCTTCCCGCTTCATTCTTCTGCCCCCGCAGCGACTTGCTATCCCGCTCGGCACGCAGAAACATGCACTCGCTTGTTACTCGGCCACTCGCCACTCGTTCGTCATCAAGGTCAAAGGTGTACGAGCGTGATCAAAACTGGACTTAACTCGCCACTATAGTAAATACGTGTGACCACCCACTCGGTTGCGCGACTCTCTTGGCCGAGAGCTCTTTTACTGACTCGCCACTGTACTCGTTAGGTGTAACTCATTAGCATAGTTTAACTAGCTTGTGTTATGGGTCCCAGAATGCGGATAAACATACTTATATATTTTTTTTTAATACATACATATTATACATAGAAACACCTAGACCAATGCAAATAGACATATTCATGCATACAAATATTTACACTGGAATCGAACCCGCGCTCCCTGACGTAGCAGTCGAATGCACTACTGCTACGCCACAGAGGCCGTCAACATCCAAAGCTTGCACTTTTGAGCCCCGGGTCCGTTCTCCTACTCATCCTTTCCATAATTAGATTTTGGGAGCCAGCCTGCGCCAGAGACTCGTCGACCAATCAGCAGGTGCACCGACTGCAGGTGAGGTTGGCTTGGACCTTGGGGGTGGCAGGTGAGGCCGCCTGTCACCCCAGCAGAAGCAGGCCGGGATGGTGGGGCGACTAGGCCTCCTCCCCACAAACCGGGGCAAGACGGGGACACCGTGGTTCCCAAACCCGAGGGGGCCATCTCGAAACCGGAGATGGCCCAGGGTCAGTCGGGGTGCGAGGGATATGCTCTATGGGCAACCTTACACCCCGGCGTCAGTAGACCCGAGACGGCGTGCGGTTTTAGTCGGTTCAAGCCCGACATAACCGCCCCCGCTGGCCGGCGGTGGGCTATCCGAAGGGATTTCAAAAAAAAAAGGTTGGCTTGGGCCTCGAAGGTCTTGATGGGGCCCCATTAACCCTCTCTGGACTATTACAAATTGGTATAATATGTGAGTGAGCATTCAAAGCTAACACAAAAATATTACTCATTGCCCTGCAACGGACATCTTGTCTTGTTTGATTGGTATTGTGGCCGATCCCGAAGGATTAATTCTTGTGGTTCCTACATACTGACTAATACGACGATATTTAATAATAAAATGCATATTATTTTATAAACAAAGTATCGTATAATAAATATATATTATCAAATATAAAATATATCACCAAGGAGTACCACAAACGGATGGTGACTAAAGCTTATTTTTCATTAGGTGAGGACAATATTCTGGATAGTGATGTAAATGCCCTTGATCGCATGTATAATAGTATTCTGGATGTAATTCGTATAGGTTGGGCTTAGACGATAGACTCGGTAAACTTTCAGCCTTTGCTGCAACTATGAACAAACTGCCATGGTCTGATGAGAGTTTCGGTTGACTTTCGTGCGCGCACGGATAAAGTTCCAGTGACCTCCGAGGGCCACAGTACGAGTGCGACGATTTCAGCTGCTTGCCTTCATAATGAAACAACTCCGGCTGGAGATTCGTCTGTCGTAGTTCTATTTCGTCCATTTTGCTAAACAGTTGGCTCCTACACTCCTTACTAGTGTGGTCCTGGTCGCCTAGTACAGTATTATCCAATCTCTTGAGTAAGCTCTTCGTACACTCTAGGTTATCGCACAGCTTACTGTGGCAACGATCTTGACATAGCAATAAATTTAAAAAAAATAGGCGATTAGTAGATTTCTCAGAGATTAAAAGATCATTCGACTCGCACGTGCTTTTTGATGCATCAATTTTGTAATGAATTTTGCAATATTGGGACTACACACATTGTGGCGACATATTTTTTTTTTTAGCAACTCATGCACCCATACATTTTTTTTTTATTGTGCGGAAATCCCTTCGGCGGTTATATCGGGCTTGAACCGACTAAAACCGCACGCCGTCTCGGGTCTACAGACGCCGGGGTGCAAGGTTACCCATAGAGCATATCCCTCGCACTCCGACTGACCCTGGGCCATTCGCAGTGTCCCCTCTGATAACAGCAGAGGGGTACCTGGAGCGACCCCCCCCGCGAGCCTTGCAGGCCCGCCATACCCCGACCCCCTCGTGCAATGGGGTCGGCTGGCCCTGAAAAGGGCCGGTTGTTCAGACTCCTGGCCGTTGACGTTGACGCCAGCTACTCCAGAGGAGCAATCAATGATGCGTCATTGCCCACGTTGCCCAGGGTGCACCAAACTTGGAGGTGATCCTACCAGTCGCACCCCTCATGCACCCATACCTTTTTTTTTTTTTTACGTGCGGAAATCCCCTCGGACGTCGGCGGGGGGGTACGCCGGCCAGCGTGGGCGGTTATGTCGGGCTTGAACCGACTAAAACCGCACGCCGTCTCGGGTCTGCAGACGCCGGGGTGTAAGGTTGCCCATAGAGCATATCCCTCGCACCCCGACTGACCCTGGGGCCATCTCCGGTTTCGAGATGCCCCCCTCGGGTTTGGGAACCACGGTGTCCCCCGTCTTGCCCCGGTGGGGGGGAGGGGCGCTAGTCGCCCCACCGTCTCGGCCTGCTTCTGCTGGGGTGAAAGGCGGCCTCACCTGCCACCCCCTTGCGCTCATGGAGGACGGAGGTCGTTAAGCGACCTCCGGCACCTGAGTCGCCTGCGACGCGCGGCGAGCATGTTGCGGGCTCGGCGGGCCGGGAGAGTTCTGAACCTCTCCCGGGCGCGCTCCGCCATCTCCTTCGCGAGCATCACAACATGCTCGCAGAAGGAGGTGGTGGCGGCCCACGCGCTCGCGCTCCGCACCATTGCCGCAATCATGCTGCTGAGCGAGAGGACTCCCACCTCGATGGCTGCCACGAGGTCACGCCTCGGCACCTCCCACGCCGGGCAGTCCGCCAGCGTGTGCAGCCCTGAGTCCTCGCTCCATGCAACCATACCTCATTATTAAATACATAAGGAACAAAGAGAAAAATTTCATCCCCCGCCGGAGTTACATATGGGTGAGAAATATAATGGAAACTTCTAATGTTTCAAGTGAATGAATTCAAAGTAAAGAAAAAATGCAAAATCTTTACCACCGCCGGCCGCGTCGCACTCGGGCGTACACTTAGGAATACATCCGCAGAAACATTGCATATCAATTCTGAATTGCAAAATGCTGAATACAAAGTAACCTGAAAATAAATTCATTCAGCAGTTCGGCGGCAGAAAAATTTTATACTACCTATTGTTACACCAGTGTTCAAGAGCTCAAGGATGCATTAACGACCATTTTACGTAATATTCATCCCAGAACATTATTAGCCGCCATTCGTTCAGTGCAAAAAAGGATAAACTTATGTATTTGTGAAAATAGAAGTCATTTTGAGCAATTTATTTCATAAACTAATTTCATACCTGTTTAAATGATTTCTTCTTACTTACGAAGTTCAAAATTTTATCTGACCTATGAGTTTCGAGTTGATTTATCATATTACCATACGAAATGTATAGGAAAAGGTTTTGGCGATTTCTTCCTTTCCTAGTACTCAAAGCTAAAATGGTCCCATAGTGTTTTGATCCCCACATGAAATAGAATCGACTGGCACAAAAAAAAACTTTGACTTTTCGCATTTTTTTTAGTAACTAAGATTTTTGCAAAATCTGTGAATGCAGTTCAAAATATCTCAAAAAGTTATGGAAAGTCTCCTAAGAACGTTTTGCTGTAACTACAACGGTTAAGGTACTTGCCCTTACTGCCCCGTTTCAAAAATAAACCCTGTATCGCTCTAACAAATGCATTTAAATTTTTGCCAGATTTTTAATGTTTCATTTTGCTAGTAAACAAAAACAGTGTCCTTAAATTGCAATTGGTACTGCTGTCCACCAAGTTACGACCCTTAGAACTTGTCATATAAAAAAATATATGGCTCGGTAAGTCTCAAATGAATCAATGAATAACTAAGAATGAAGCAATTGCGATCCGCCGTTTTGATGAAATAGTTGCGGCACGTCCCCCTCAAGGAACAAGTTGCGTGTTTATTCTGATTATTCCGAACCTAACCCGGTCGCGGGTTAGGTTAGAAACTTGAAAAAAAATATAATATTTGTTCCGATAGTAACCCTCTTCCTAACCTGACCCGACGTCTTGTTCTTATCATAACCCGAATCAAAGTCAAAGTCAAAAACCATTTATTCTGTATAGACCATTAATACGGCACTTACAAAACGTCATAAAAAACTTAAATCTAATGTTTGGCAAATGGACCACCGGTTCGAAACGCGGCCCTGTCCTGAGAAGACTCCGGCAAGAAACTGCGGGCTGTTTTTTTTTTGGTCTATTTACAAACATATACTTAGCCTAAGTACAATATTTCATTTGAGTAGCATAGAGAGAGAGCAAACAGTTCATATCCAAGCTTGTTTGTCGTCTAAATAGTCTTGAATTTTATAGTAGCCTTTATGGCAGAGTTTACTTTTAATTTGGCTTTTAAATTTATGAAGAGGTAGATTCTTCATTTCACTAGGAAGCTTGTTGTAGAAGCGTATACAGTTACCCTGAAAGGAATTACTAATCTTGTGGAGTCGACTATTACAAACCACAAGATTGTTTTTATGTCTAGTATTTACGTTATGTATATCACAAAGCCTTAAAAAATGTTTCTTCTAACATACAAAAGATTTTCAAAAATATATTGGGAAACTACAGTTAGAATGTTTATTTCTTTGAACTTTTCTCGGAGGGAGACTCTTGGGCCCAACTTAGAAATTGCCCGCACCGCCCGCTTTTGCAGTACAAAGATTGTATTTAAATCTGCGGCATTACCCCAAAGGAGAATGCCGTAGCTCATAATACTATGGAAATAACTGAAATAAACTATTCTAGCGGTATCTATGTCTGTTAAAGTCCTAATCTTTTTCACAGCGTAGGAAGCAGAACTTAACCTACTAGCTATTTTTTCAATATGTGATCCCCACTGTAATTTAGCATCGATACTTAAACCTAAGAACACGGTTGATTCCACAAGGCTCAACAACTGTCCATTAAGTTGTACATTGGTTTCCACCTGTGTAACATTAGGTAAGGTGAATTTAATACATTTGGTTTTTTTTTCATTAAGGCAAAGATTATTTATATTAAACCAATGAACCACTCGTGGGATTGCGTTGTTCACTTCGTCATAATTATCTAATTGTCTTTTAATTTTAAATATTAAGGAAGTATCATCAGCAAACAAAACAATACTATTTTTATCCCTTACGTAGTAAGGGAGGTCATTTATATAAATTAAAAATAAAAATGGTCCAAGTATCGAACCCTGTGGAACGCCCATCGAAACCAAAGATCGCACCGAACGTGTACCATTCACATCGACCCTCTGAATTCTATTGTTTAAATAAGAAGTCAAAAGGTCGAGAGCCTTGTTCCTTATTCCGTAATAATCTAATTTCCTGACCAATGTATCATGTTGGACGCAATCGAAGGCTCTGGATAGATCGCAGAAAACACCTAATGCATCCTGCTTATCCTCCCAGGCCTCGTAAATACATTTCAATAACTCTATACCAGCATCCGTCGTTGATCGTCCTTTAGTAAACCCAAACTGTTTATCATGAAATAATTTATATTTATTAAAATGAGTTAGCATCTGGTCTAGAATTAATTTCTCAAATACTTTACTCAAGGTTGGCAACACAGAGATGGGTCTGAAATTCGAGGGATCTGAGGCGCTGCCTGCCTTGAACAAAGGTATGACTTTACTATGTTTAATTGCACAGTTTGGTAATTCTCTCTAATCTTTCTCAAAATAAAAAGTACATATGTGTCAAATCAGCAGTATTTAATATTAGTATCCGACTTGGATAGGTTAGGTTAGAAGGCTAATGCGGGAGCGGAGCGCAGCGAAGCTCCCGCATTAAGCCTTCGTGGTAATTTTTTTATAACCATGCAGAAATAAGTCATTTTCTAAGCTGTTGGATTAAATAGCTAGGCAAGTAATTAAACGTATCTGTGCAATTCGGGTTATGATAGGAATGAGACGTCGGGTCAGGTTAGGAAGATGGTTACGTTCGGAACAAATATTACATTATTTTTCAAGTTTCTAACCTAACCCGCGACCGCGTCAGGTTTTCGGGTGGGTTCAGAATAATCGGTTAGTTCGCTGTCCCCTAAGTTCTGGTTAAAAAAAATAAAATATCCGTTGTTTTTGTTTGTATATAATATATTCTTTATTTACAACGCCAGTTAATATTTTTATGTTGATCAAACAAGATAGTGAGCACGGGGGCATAACCTCTAAAATGTCTCTTGTATTACCAGTTACCAAATGTACAAAAATAGTTAATTTCCTCATAGATACAATAAAGAGATATATTATTATTTACCTTTTTTTTTTTCTTTTTTTATCGTGCGGAAATCCCTTCGGATACCCCCCCGCCGGCCAGCGGGGGCGGTTATGTCGGGCTTGCACCGACTAAAACCGCACGCCGTCTCGGGTCTTCAGACGCCGGGGTGTAAGGTTACCCATAGAGCATATCCCTCGCACCCCGACTGACCCTGGGCCATCTCACCACTAACAGCATCGCTCATCCTGTCTCCTCTGAAAGCAGAGGAGTACGGAGAGCGATGTGTTCCCGCCACGTTGGGTATTGGCCGACGATCAATGCCAACCCTATGGAGGGGTGAAGGGGAAGCCATTGACCGCCGCCCAGGGTGTACCGGCCGCTCCGATTCCGTTCCCCCCGGACTGCAGCGGGATCGGAATCGGAGCGACACTCGAGGAGGTTACCCAACACACACCCCTATTATTATTTACCTAATGTCTCAGGTGCTCAGTGCACATTGTACGACTAAGTTCAAAATAAGTGCATAATGATTCACTCACCCAACATCATGCCAAGCACAACAGGTACCAGAAGATGCAAGTAGACCATCACAGCCATCATCAGCAAGTAACCGATGACGTTATGCACTAGAGCCGTCATTGTTAAGTATATCTTCATAATTACTCTGAACATAACAAAATCAGTAATACATTACAATGAGCGTAGGTCCCAAAATTGAGCTTGGTCTGGGTGTTTCTATGTATAATATGTATGTATTTACAAAAAAAAAAGTATATAAGTATGTTTATCTGCAATCTGGAACCCATAACACAAGCTAGTTAAACTATGCTTACTTTGGGTCTAGAAAGCGCTGTGTAGAATGTCGTAGAATATTTATTATTTATTTATTTATGCGTTACAGAATTGCAATACTAACTACATAAATTCACCACACCACGTTACCCTCACAAAGTACTATCATCAAAAACTGCTGCTTAGAGTCATAATTACGGCGCTCTGCCTTCGTGAAGTAGGATTGCCCTGAATATATATTTCTAAGTTATTTAAAAATCCTCGCAAGTTAGGTAATGTATAATATGTATATACATAAATTACAAAGCAGTATCCAACTTACTCAAATCTCTGTGTGCATTTACGGGTGTATTTTCTCTTGTTAGCGTCGCGCTGCACCATCGAAATGTACAACTGCAATAATACACAACTTGAACTTGACCAATTCAGAATGGAATGCCTACAATCTGTACTAATATTATTAAGCTGAAGAATTTGTTGGTTTGTTTGTTTTGTTGAACGCGCTAATTTCAGGAACTAATGGTTCGAATTGAAGTTATTTTTCTGTTAGATAGATCATTAATCGAGGAAGTTTATAGGCTATATATCATCACGCTACTACCCAGGAAAGCGGAGCAGTAACCATAAATGTCAACAAATTGGGCCAATTTCCATACATATTTATTATTTATTTAAACTTTATTGCACAAATAAATGTACAAAGGCGGACTTAATGCCATGGGCATTTTCTACCAGTCAACCTTAGGGTGATGCAGAGATATTGTTAAGGTAGGTGCTAGTAAGTTATTGGGAGAGTGTGTGATCTAGTATGATATAATTTTTGGTGAATATATTATAACCGATAAACATATTAATACATATGTATATAAAATGTATATATTCAAATATAAATAAGTTAGCAAAGAATATACTTAAGTATAATAATATATATAGACATAAACGTACACATATACTTACATTAAATACACATATACATACGGGAAAAATCTTATGAATGTTATTCTGCCTATGGTTCGTTATAGAGCTGGCGTACTCTGTTTTTAAATATAGTGCGATTTGGAGACATCCTGACTTCCAGAGGAAGGGCATTCCAAATGAGAATGGATTGTACAGAGAAAGAGGAATGGACGAGGCTTGAAGTGTTAGTGGGACAGTGAAGAAGGTGATTGTTAGAGGAGCGTAGATTTTTATTATGATTAGAACCGAGTAAATGGAGATGGGATTTTAAGTAGGTAGGAGCGTTAGGAGAATTTAATAGGGTATACACTAATGTGACAAGCCCGTAGACTGCGTCGCCGTCTATGGGTAGCCAACCCAGCTCCGCACGACAAGCCGAAACGTGGTCGTACTTCCTAAGGTTGTAGACGAATCGAATGCAATTGTTGAGAAGTCGGTCCAGTTTATTGAGTAGATCCGCATTCAGGTCGAAATAGCACACATCACCATAGTCGAAGATAGGAAAGATTAAAGACTGCATAAGCATTGTCTTGGTTTTATGAGGCAGAAAATTTTTGAGTCGGTAAAGAGCCCTCAGTGTCCCAGTTACCCTCTGGCAGACGTTAGTGACTTGAACCCGCCAACTTAAGATTGAGTCAAGATTTAAGCCCAGGTTCTTGACACTATCTGTGAAAGGGATAATCTTGCCATCGAATTTAATCAATGGCAAGGTCACGTCCTGCAACCTTCTCATCATATGACTACTTCCTATTATGATACTCTGGCATTTGTCAGGATTAACGGCTAGACCGAACCTGTCACACCAGCCACGCAAAAAACCCAAGTCTGCGTTTACTTTATCAATAGCCTCCGAGATGTTATCCACGTGGGCTTGGCTATACAATTGCAGATCATCAGCATACAGGTGATACGCACATTGAAGGTCGGAGGTTAAGAAGTTGATAAATATAGAGAAAAGAAGAGGAGAAAGTATGCCTGAGTCAAGGTTGCACCAACTCGATGACATCTCATCGGTACAAACTGACTGTTGGCGCCCCTGAAGATATGACGAGAACCAATCCAGGTCATCGGATGAGATTTTAATATGGGCAAGGATGGACAAAAGTATGTCGTGATTGATACAGTTAAAAGCGTTGGAAAAGTCTACTAAGACCATCACAGTCACCATAGACTTCTCCATCCCATCTCTGATGTCACCCGTCACTTTGAGGAGAGCAGAAGTAGTGCTGTGTCCCGGCCTGAATCCTGATTGCAGTGGACTTAATATGTCATTGCGATGTATAAAGTTGGACAGCTGTCTATGCACACAGGCCTCCAGCACTTTGGACAGAAAGGGAAGGATTGAGATCGGACGAAAGTGATTAGGAAGTGAGGGATTAGAAATTTTGGGTAGGGGACGGACAAATGCTTTCCGCCAAGATGTAGGGAACTGACCAGAATCCAAGGAAAAGTTTATAATGTGTGAGATAGCTGGGATAAGGTGGTCCAGGATCAATGTAATCATTCGACGACTAATATTGTCACAGCCCACTGCCTTAGATTTGATGGACAAGATGATTTTTTTAATCTCATCCGTCGTGACTGGAGAAAACTGAAAGGGAGTATAACTGGGACTGGCTAGTCCGGCTATGAAGTCTACCGTTTGACGCTTGGTTAGGCCATCAATTGCAAGAGAGGTGGAGAAATGACGGTTAATGGCATCTAACTCAATTGTCTTGGGTAGCTCCTGCTGCCTTTGCTTACCAATTCCCAATGTCCCAAGAAACTTCCAGATATCAGCTGGTGATGAACTCGTTATGTTATCGAAAAAGTGTCGGCGTTTAGCGTTCCGTATCACCTGGTTACACCGATTTCTGACAGTCTTGTACGCGTCCCAATTTATATACAAACGATTTTTTTTTAATTTAGAATATGCCCGGTCCCTGCGTCTCATAGCCATTCGGACCTCGTTTGTAAGCCATGGTGCCGGGGGATGCTTCAGCTTCACCCTCCTAACAGGGGCATGTATGTCGTAAAGGCTGTTTACCGTTTTGTTAAAGAACAGAACTTTATCATCAACTGTGGTAGCCTCTTGCTAGCCGACATAATTGTACAACTAATAAATTACGGGCATGTTTGGGATAGACTGCCAAGGGGGCGAAGCCGCGAGGGCAGCTAGTCGATCGTTACTTTTACATGATATTGTCGAAAGTTTACGTGAATGTCACACATTAAAATAAAACTATTTTTAACAGATTCTAGCCCATGCCCATGGCTGCTGATAAGCAAAACTTTGGGTTCAGTGTAAATAATAAAATAACATCAAATTACTCGCGACAACATCCGTAAAAAATAATTTTATTTGCTTCCTGTTTATCGAGTTATATACAGTATGTATACCTACCGAAAATTGTCAAATTACCTTGGAGGCCTCGAATAAAAACGCTGCAAGGAAAAGCACAATCCACAGGAGAACGTGCGCCCCTGGTGTCTTAACCTTTAAACCCGGGAACATAAACTCGCCCATGTCGTACCCTATGGACCTCCATGTGTCCTTCGTCCCTTGTACCATCTGCAGAACAGCTGACTTAATGTTGACCAAACCTGCAACATAATGAAACTTTCTCCTCATTACCATGCTCCGTGATGGCATAAATATGTCTATTTGCATCGGTTGCATCGAGTCACTGTGGTTCCCAAACCCGAGGGGGCCATCTCGAAACCGGAGATGGCCCAGGGTCAGTTGGGTTGCGAGGGAAATGCTTTATGGGCAACCTTACACCCCGGCGTCTGTAGAGCTGAGGCGGCGTGCGGTTCTAGTCGGGGCAAGCCTGACATAACCGCGCCCGCTGACCGGTGGGGGATCAGAGGGGATTTTCACACGAAAAAAATGAGTTACACATATCTTTTATTATCATGCGTAACAAAGTGCCGGTGGACTTAATTTTACTGGGTTTATGTTTAACCAAATGGCATTAACGTAGGTAACCAACCGTGTTCGGCATCGGGGGGGGGGGGGGGCTGGGAGCCGTATATTATGTTATAATTCAATAAAATAGTCAAATGCGTCCCGAATGTCAAGCATTTCTATACGTTTTTTTTCGTGCGGAAATCCCTTCGGATACCCCCCCCCCCCGCGTGCCAGCGGGGGCGGTTATGTCGGGCTTGAACCGACTAAAACCGCACGCCGTCTCGGGTCTACAGACGCCGGGGTGTAAGGTTGCCCATAGAGCATATCCCTCGCACCCCGACTGACCCTGGGCCATCTACGGTTTCGAGATGGCCCCCTCGGGTTTGGGAACCACGGTGTCCCCGTCTTGCCCCGGTTTGGGGGAGGGGCGCGAGTCGCCCCACCGTCCCGGCCTGCTTCTGCTGGGGTGTGCTAGTATCCATCATTCTTTTATATAGAGGTTTCACAGGTTAATCAACTTAAAAGAAATAAACGACGAATTCGGTACGTGCACACAGTTGGTATGTAGGTACCACAAATTAAACCAAATTTCTCCCCCGAGCCCGCTAGAATTGGTAACTAACCTTGTTACATATTCCCCATTCCGTTAATTTTCAAAGCTGGCCACCTTAGCTGATTTAGTTGAGATAACTGATCTCAACATCTTTGAACCGCTGCTCGCCAAGTCTTGTCCAAGAGGTGTGCCTTGTCCACGCTAACAGAGCTGGAATGCTAAGAAAAGTGGTATTCAAATGAGTATCACCTGTTTGAGTAAATTTTGCCAGAGGAGGATCCCTCTCGCCCCTCAGCAGCTGGTTTTCCATTGTGTTCATAATTTAGCTAATGAACAGACACATAGGTACCTAGGTACTAAACGAACTGTTTTCAATTAGGTACCTACACATTTTATCAACTGAAAGGCAATTATAATGGTATATAATTTTTTGTGATTAATAAAAATCTCGTCAACCTCATTTATTAGGTACAATAAATTACAAATGATTTTTGAACAGCTGATAAATAAAATTGACAAATTATGTCACACAGGACTTTGACCTCTTTGACTATTGGTTTATTTCACACAAAATAATACACATTGTAGGTCTGTTGCAAGTCGTGCATGTAGAACTTCAGTGAGTTTCGTTTGGGTGCTCCTTGTGTCTCTCCTTATCGCTGTCACTGTGGAGAAGCAGTCGACAGCCTTGGGCATCACGGCCTATCATTCGGCAGGAGTGCAGGACGCATGTCACGTCATGCACACCTAAACGGTATTATCCGCCGGGCTCTTGTCACCGCCGGTGTTCCAGCCGTGCTTGAACCTGCTGGTTTGGTTCGCAACGATGGCAAGAGACCAGACGGTATGTCTTTGGTGCCTTGGAAGTTGGGTAGGCCTTTGGTGTGGGACGCAACTTGTGTCGACACCCTCACGCCTTCTCATTTTCAAGTACGGCGGGTTGCGCTTGTGCTGCTGCGGCATCTGTGGAGACCCTCAAACGGCGCAAATATAATAATTTAGTCACTAATTATATTTTTGAGCCGTTTGGGGTCGAAACACTAGGTTCGGGGGACCCGAGTGCACGGTCGCTTTATAAAGAAATCGCTAAGCGACTGGTCGACGTTTCGCGTGACCAAAAGGCTGGCTTGTTTTTCGCGCAAAGAATTGGCTTTGCCATCCAACGTGGCAATGCCGCCAGCCTTTTGGATACGTTACCAGTCGACATCGATGGGGAGGAATTCTTGACACCTAAACTTTTTAGTGTGTACATACTCTTTTTTAGGATGTAAATTAAATTAAAACGTAACAATTGAAACAAAAATTTCGTAACTTACGATAGGTAAGTATATTATGTTAGGTTCGACAAGATATTTTAATCAGCCTATAGTAGTAATATGTATGTACCTATTTGTATTTGTACCTATTTACAAAAAAAAAATATAAGAGTATGTTTATCCACATTCTGGAACCCATAACACAAGCTAGTTAAACTATGCTTACTTTAGTTCTAGAAAGCGCTGTGTAAAATGTCATAGAATATTCATTGTAACATGTAGAAAAAAAAACAAAAAATTGATTTAAAATTCGAATCAAGGATTTTTTCATAGTTATGTCATTATTGTCATTTCTCATTACTGTCATCAGTGTCTAAGCTCCCTACGTTACTACCTAAAAGTTTACTACGTTTACTTTATCATAATAAATACCTTTATTTCTGTGTTATACGTTTCCAGATCCAATATTTGGTTGGATTTTAGCTGAAACTAAGAATTTGCTATCATCATATTAAGTTGAATTGTGATTGTCGCGCTTTATTTGTGTATTCACATTGGAGTGCATAGCAAACTTGCATTTTCCAAAACCAGTAGAACGATAATTAATATAAAAACCACGAATAATTCGTCCCTTACTTGAAGTTAGTACACATTTAATACTAACTATGGAGACCATCTATCAGAAAACCAAGAAAAAGCCGACAAAAGTGGAAGAGATGACAAAGGAACAAATTCGTCAAGCTATTGTGAAGAAGCGAGAATGTAACGCCAAAGCCCAGCAAATCGTAGAAAGTCTACTCGAACGCAATGTTACGGAAAAATACTTGCTTCAATGTCTCCCGGACATCAACCAAGCACACTTTGAAGATATTTTCGAAGAAAGATCTATTATTCAGCTCTGTGGATATCCCATTTGCCAGAAAACATTGTCTATCAAAGATATACCAAAACAGAAGTACAGAATATCATTAAAAACTAATAAAGTATATGACATTACTGCTAGAAAGAGCTTTTGTAGTAACACTTGTTATAATGCAGCCATGTTTGTGAAAAAGCAATTGCTAACCAGCCCGCTGTGGTTTAGAGAGTATGAGGATATACCTACATTTCATTTGTTAAACTCTGACACTTATGGTGGCATGGGAGAAGAGATTGATGTTACAATGGTTGATAGAGTTAAGATTGCAGATAAAAAATCATTCACATCAATAAATGATTTTGCACAAGCTAGTCTTGTCGATGTACCCAATGATGCTCTAAATCTGGAAGGTGAACCTCTTCCTACAGTTGACAAATCCTCAGCTGCCGAGGGCAATGACCTCTCAACTGTAATACATGCCAAATCATCAAATAAGAGTATACCACAATTATCATCGCAACAAGAACATGAAAAAGAAGGTGACAGTTTTCCTAAGGAAATTAACATTACAAATAAAATTGAAAATCCTTTTTTTGATAATATTACAGAAACCAATTTAGGTGACAATGTTACTAAATTAGCAACACAAGATGAAAGTAAAGCATCACAAAAAGTGTCCGTAACAAATAAAGAAACAGAGAAAGTTGCCAGAAGTACCAACCGAAATCCTCTAAACATTGTTGGAGAAATCATAGAAAAGCCTGAAAGAAAAGTAGACCCAATACTGATTGCAACTCCTATGCCTAACACGCCTGCAGTAAAAAAAGACTTTAAGAAGTCTAAGGTGTTACAGAAAAAACAACCTATGGTGACAGCACTGACTATTGAAGTAGAGAAATGTCTAGCTGAATGGTTCACGTTAGACACTATGCTTTTGTTATTCGGTGATGAAAGAGTTAGAGAAATGGTAGCAGATAAAGGAGAGTGTATAAAAGAGTATTTAAATAATTATTCTAAGGGCATATTCTACAGTTCCAATACTTATGACCAGTATCAAGCATTATGCAAAAAGTTAAATATGTTAGAGTTGGAAGATAGAAAGTTTGACAATGAGTCAAAACAAGACATGAGACCATTGCCAAACTACTCGATGTTGCAAGAAGAGAGTAAGAAAATTCAACTCAAAGTGAAAGCCTTCTTGTCTGGCGCAACAGATGTACCAGACCCAGTTATAGAAGAGACTACAGACCTGTTAGTCTCGGATGAGGACAAAACAACAAACTTGCCGTTAGTTGATAAAAACTCTCAGAATGCTTTGCGTAGAAGAATAGTATGTCAGTATTTGAACAAAGTATTACCTGATTTGCTACGTTCATTGGGATTATTGAGCTTACAAATAAGTGCCGATGTCCGTTTATTAGTGAATACATTCAAATTAAAAGCAAATAACATTATGTTTAAACCTATACAGTGGACTTTGATAGCTATAATATTTATTAAATTGTTGTCCATAAGGGATAAGAGGTTAGAATACTTATTGGAACAACCAACTGCATACAAACATATGCAGTTATTATTACTAAGTTATAAGCAAGATGGAGGATACTTAGATCGACTAATATGCTGGCTCACGGACATTGACAGATTGTTAGATACCGATGATACTCAGTTAACTGTAGAATAAATGCAAATGGTTTTAAAGAAAAAATTGTTTTATTGAGTCAATACCAGTATGCCTATGTGCTGTACCGTGTATCGTGAGTGATTGTGATTAGATAGCGCTGATGCATGTGGCATTGCCGCATATATTATGTACTAGCTAGCGACTTAGATCTGGATTTTTTTTTGAGCGCCCTCAATCCGGCCCAGCCTAAGAAAATCAGCCCTGCCGTTCCAGAGATTACCTGATTCAAGCAGATGGACAAACCTAAAAAAAAACTAGTGGGGCGGAAATCACACAGTGATTGTCAAACTTCGGGCCAAACTTAGATATTTTAGGGACAATTTGTATGGTAGGTAACCGAAACCTTGAACGTACAAACCCCAAAATCTAATCAGTTCTTCCCATTAACCAAACAAGATGATTGGCGAAAGAATTTTTTAAATCGGATAAGTGGTTCTTGAGTTATTGCGTAAACAGACATCCAGATCAACAGACAGACCGACACAAAAATGTTTTTTGCTTAATTAGGCTTAGAATTAATTAATTAGACTTAGACTTAGAAACATCGAGAAAAGTGATAAAAAGTGGGTGTAAGATTTTGTTTTTTTTTGCGTGATTTTAAGACTTCGGTGTCCACCTAGTTGGTGGCCCGAAGTAATATGTTTTTTTGTTGGAAGTACCTTTTTTTTTTCGTGCGAAAATCCCTTCGGATACCCCCCCGCCGGCCAGCGGGGGCGGTTATGTCGGGCTTGAACCGACTAAAACCGCACGCCGTCTCGGGTCTGCAGACGCCGGGGTGTAAGGTTGCCCATAGAGCATATTCCTCGCACCCCGACTAACCCTGGGCCATCTCCGGTTTCGAGATGGCCCCCTCATGGTTTGGGTACCACGGTGTCCCCGTCTTGCCCCGGTTTGGGTGAGGGGCGCTAGTCGCCCCACCGTCCCGGCCTGCATCTGTTGGGGTGACAGGTGGCCTCACCTGCCACCCCCAGGCCTGCGCTCATGGAGGACGGAAGTCGTTTAGTACCTACCGTGTATATGTTCATATGCATTCATTGAAAAAAGCGGCCAAGTGCGAGTCGAACTCGCCCATTAAGGGTTCCGTAGTAGCAAGTAACATACTTTTTTAAAATTTTATATTTTAAATTGCGGTTTACGATTTATGACGTATTAAAAAAACTACTTACTAGATCTCGTTCAAACCAATTTTCGTTGGCAGTTTACATGGTAATATTGGTAATGTACATCATATATATTTTTTAGTTTTATCATTCTCTTATTTTAGAAGTTACAGGGGGGGGGGGACACATTTTACCACGTTGGAAGTGTCTCCCGCGCAAACTATTGAGTTTAGAAAAAAATGATATTAGAAACCTCAATATCATTTTTGAAGACCTATTCATAAATACTACACACGTATGGATTTGATGAAAAAAAAATTTTGAGTTTCAGTTCTAAGTCAAATTTAGGGACCCCCAAAATCTATTGCTTTTTTTCTAGTTTTGTGTGAAAATCTTAATGCGGTTCACAGAATACATCTACTTACCAATTTTCAACAGCATAGTTCTTAGGTATAGTTTCGGAAAAAAGTGGCTGTGACATACGGACGGACGGACAGACAGACATGACGAATCTATAAGGGTTCCGTTTTTTGCCATTTGGCAACGGAACCCTAAAAACTGGTATTTTAACGCAACAAAGAACAGACACTTCAATTTTATTTATTTGCATAGATGTCTAACAGGCGTAACTAAAACACCCATGAAGGGATTTCCGCACGATAAAAAAAAAAAAAAAACACAAACAATTTTCGGTCTCACTTAGAGGGATATTTCCGTCAATTGGTATACTTACCACAGCTGCTACTGAGGATTTCCTAATTGAAAAATTAACATTTTGTCTGACCCAGGAATCCAACCCGGAAACTGACATAAAGCAGTCTACTACTACAACTAGAATAGCAAACTACTGACACAGTGTTTTTTCAAAGAGTATTTTAAGTAAAATTGTTAGTAATACCACAGATTACCTAATAGTTGGTAGTAATACCCTTAGCCCATAAGCTAAGCTTGTTTGTGTCACGAGAGCGTTCACGTCGTCGGTCTCGATCGTAAGGGCGCCTCCTTAGCCACTCAGCCTTCAATATTTCCGCAGTCTATCATTATAGTGAGATGAAAATTATATACTTACCTACCAGAGTAACTTAGAATATCTTAAGCTACTTGTGAGCGTGACTGTACATTACATGGCGAACAAAAATAACGCGTGGATAAAAACCTACACGAACTCGACGGCGGAAGGCGTTTCCCAGTGAGCGACTGCCGATGCAAAATGGTTGAAACATAGATTAATAGGTCGTTACATATGAAATTGCCGTTTTTCTTGAAGAAATTGGAGGAAACCCAATTTTCAGTACTAACATTTTTGCATTTTTTTTAGGAATGACAAATCCTTTGTTTTTTTTTGTGTATGAATGAGACAACATTAAGCTAACAAACACCAACTTTTATTACATTTTTGAAAAGTGACAGCTCCGCTGATAGGCTCAAAGGGACTCTAGTCCCTTTCTTCAAAACCACTGACGGGCTCAGAGGGGCCGTGGTCCCTTTTTATGATTCGGTAGGGCGTGCACGCAAATTCCGACCAATTTCTTTTTTACACTTGTAATTATATCGGTTTTCGTCTTTTAAATCGACTAAATACTAAACGGATTTTCCCTAAAAAATTAAACGCGGTCCGACACTAGTGGTTTCGATTTAAAAAATATGTTCGAAGTTGATGATCTATGGGTAGCGTAAACAAGACATTACGCGTGTGGAGTGCTCTACGAATTTAAATGGTTTTTGTGATTTATTATTGTTATTTTGCAATAAAAACTTGTTTTTAGTGTTTATGTAATACGAAATTTATCATCAAAATGGATAGCATTTAGGATTTAGGATGGGTTTACTGTTTTTGAAGATCGAATTAATTTATCAAGCGGCCAATAAAAACAAAATTTAATACAGAGTTGTAAAATCTTGAAATCAACTTTCAAACAAAATATAGGTAAATAATGGAAATAGCTATTAAATTACAGGAATAACGAATTCATGAATTTGTAAGAAAATTTCGGTAATTTCATAGGTAAAGACCTATTATTATACCGGGTGTCTTTAAAAGAACTCCGGGATTTTAAAAATTCATATCTCATTAACTATAAAAGATAGCAAAATGTAGTCGATTTCTCTGAAAAGAGTAGCTCAAAAAGTTTTACTCATACCAATTGGGAATGTTTGTATCAACCAGTATCAACTGTTGGCGGCGCTGCAGGGCGTTGACCTTGAAATGACGTTGCGAAATTTGAAATGATGGCGACTCCGCAACAAAAGGCTCAATGTGTTATTTGGCTCATAGAAACGAAGTCTGTAGTTACCGTACAAAGAAACTTTCGACGTAACTATGGTGTTAACCCGCCTTCTGACAAAACCATTCGTCAATGGGTCAGTGCATTTAAGGAAACAGGAAGTGTTTTGAAGCAAAAGTCGCCGGGTAGGCCGAGTGTGTCTCAAGAGAAAGTGGACAGAATCCGAGCTCCATGCCTTCGAAGCCCTAAGAAAGCGTTGACAAGACGCAGCCTGGAGTTGGGGTTACCAAGATCCCCCCAGACATGCTCGCCAGGATATGGGAAGAGGTAGAATACCGTTTAGACGTCTGCCGTGCCACTAACGGGGCTCATATAGAACTTTACTAAGTGTTAAAAAAAACTTGAAAGTGTAAGCTTTTCAGTCATGTATAAAACATGTATGTATGTTTTTTATTTCATTAAAATATTTTGCCTCAAAACCCTGGAGTTCTTTTATAGACACTCTGTATATATGGGTTGAAATGTCAGGCGATGCTGTTAGAAGTGTTAGATGTTCATTTGTTAGGCCATCAACAGCTGTTATTCGTGCAATTTTTTACATACTAGCTGATCTAGCTGATGCCCGCGCGAAGGTCGGTTGTTTTTTGGTCATATCTCCGGTTCTACTTAACCAATTGCAAACACACATGGCAGATTTTAAGTCTGACCAAGACCTTTCTAATAAATAAAACAGCATTTTAACAGCAACGGTTTAATACAAATAAAGCAATTATATACTTATAATAAAATAAGTACACTTTATTTAACTAATAGTTTATACCTGGATTGTGCATTTTTTATAAATTTGTAATCTTAGGAACTTTCACGGGCATAATATGCACAGTAACTTATCAAATCGGAATAAATGATATAGTAATGCATGAGGGACAATCAACTTTTACTATCTGTAGAAAAAGACATTTTTACACGGCACCAAGAAACAAAGAGTAATGTTTTCAGGTGGTTGTAGTTTATTTATTTCATTATAATTTTGAATTGCCTGAATAAATCAGGATGAATAGGATATTATAAGAATCCTTATAACACACCAAGTGACATTTTGTACTTTAAATCGCTTTTTATTTTCAACATTTTTTTTCTATGATAAGGAACTTCAGTGTGCACAACAACATATATTCACTTTCATCAAATGAATGATGTAAGAACGCCTTTCTTCTTCGTTATGTGAATGGCAATATTTAAAAAAGTTAAATATCCAGCCCAATATTCGGAAATAATTTGATTGCTCATATATGTAAACATTTACTTCTATATATTAAAAATTAACTCACTAAATTAGGATCTAATATCGACAACGCAGCACCTACTAAATGCAAAGACCCTGTTATCAACACAGACGGCCTATTAACCATTTTACTTTTTTTCACACTGACCAAGGCGTCTGCCACACAGCCAGCGACCGTAATATTTGTGTGACAACCTCCATGGAATTCACGCCAAATGTCAGCGTGTTTCTGACACCTGGCTATCAATTCCTCATCTTCTACTTTAGAATAATTGTCGTTATTTTGACTTGTGTGTCTGTAAGCCGTCGGGATGACGAAATAAATAGAATTGAAGCCTAAACTTCTAAGTGGCTGTAGTAGAACTTCTGCGTCTCTATCACCTGTTGCGCTGAATATTAATGTCTTGTCAGGTAAACTAGAATGGAAAAAAAACGTTAAATTTATAGTATAGCAGTTTATAATAAAATATACAAATAATTGTGTCTCCCGACCGTCTTCGACCAATAGTAGAAAAAAATCACTTGCGATGACTTGCATGTATATATTAGGCATGCCGCGTATGAGACCGATATTCTTAGCAATCCATGGATTCTCCGTGCGGGTGCCGGGTCCATCGCGTTGCTGAGTTGGGAACTCGGGACAGTGCCTGGGACTTGCGACCCAAGTGTAGGTTTAGAAGGGGCCCCTTTTGTTGATGTACATCAACACTCACCTTCACTACCCAAGTTCCCCTCCCTGCCTAACAAAATTTGATACGAACCTACTAGTGCCGCTTTAGACATTCGCCCTAGTAATGATATATTGTAATTAACCGGGCGTATGAAACCAAGATCTGCAGCCAAGCCAATCACCTGCTAGTTGGCTCTGGTGCCGGAGGTCAAACGGCCATCGCTCACATAAAAGCCGTATATACCAAACTAAAAGAGGAGGGGGTAAGCGGACCCTGGGCTTCAAGTTGAAAGCCTCGAATGCAACCGGAAGCAACGTTAAGCTGATGATGATGATGATTGCAATTAACTGGGTAGTGTTTCCTTACTCCGTGTCGTTACTAAAACTTACAAAAAGTTGTAACTGTCTAACGAAACAAAATCTTACCTCAGGACCCGGAGCCTGAGAAAAAAAACCGTTCCCGCAGGGGGAAGGCACAGGCAGATTTCGTGAAGCAAAAATATTTTTTTGCTCCTCTATGACCTATGCTTCTTCTATGACCCACGCCGAGCGCATTTTTAACATGTTTAATTTTTTTTTCTCGAAAACGGTAACTTTTAGCGAAAAACTTCAGACATTTTATTTTAGACTTAAAAATGGCCTATCGATTAAAAATGTTTCCGACGGCAAGAATGTTCACCGGTTAGAAATTATGTTTTTTTTCCCGAAAAATTTTGGTTTTTCCCCCCTCCACTTTTAGTTAAAGTTTTAATCTTATAGGTTTATAATTAAAAGTTGTTGGTATTCATGTATACTATGGGATAAAATTAGAACGGTTCGAATGTCTTTCATGGAACGTGAAATTTTGAGGAAAAACTGATTTCACAAAAAGTGAGGCCCTACCCTTAGGCCGGATTCCACCCGTTCACGAACTTACTAAGTTTACACCCAAGCAATTTTTGACTGCAGTTTGAAAGCGATTGGGGCAAAAAAGCGACCGTGAGAGTGCCGCAAATTTTGGGAAGTGGAACCATACATACATATATATATATATAAACTTTTTGACCAGTGGTCATTTCGGACTAAGGGGGTCATAACTAGACCTCCTATGAAGAATTTTTTTTTAAATTCGACAGTAGTCAAGAAACCATAAGGTAGATCGATTTCATCGAAATCTACCTAAAAGGGAAGCCATTATGAATAGTATATGAAACCCACGTCACAGTTACACACCTGTTACTATCTCTAAACCACTGTGCGCAAATTTCCATAGATTCCTTAGTATGTGCTCCGTCGAGAAAGAACTCTGCATACTCAGCACTCACTACCTGGTACCTCCCCGGCCATTTGCATGACGTCAGGCCCTCCATAGTTTCTTTCGTCACACATTTCACAACATGCTCGAATCCTTCTGATATTCCATTTTGAACGTTATGTGTATATTTCTTTATGCCGTTTCTTGTGTGCGTCGTTTTTGTGATTCTCATCCATGCGTGCGCGAGTTGAATGGCAAGAGATGCGTTGGACTGGTAAGCCTCTAGGTCTACAGGTAAGTGCACTTTGTCTATGTTCGGGAATGTGTAAGTTGTGTAGTCCGGGGCTACTGTTAGCGGACACTGCAATACAAAAATATATTGTTAGAAAATAATGTATGACTCATTTATCATAAAAATATTTATCAGTAACTGAATTTACTAGAATTCCCGTTAAACCATCCAGCTAAGGGCGGTCCTACAGTACATTATGTACCTATGTCTCATCGCCGAGAATGCCTACCCGCTCGACGAGTTTTTCTTCGCTAAGCGATAATCGTTCAGCGACTATTATCTTTGACAGTTCTTGTTGTTGCGACAAAACTAGTTCGAGATCAACTATGCATAGTATGCGTTTCTTTCATTCATACGAAATCTGTATATCCTGTACGTTTCTTGTGTTAGAGGTATCCCTTTCGTGGATATTTGAGAAGGGCCACAATCTCTTGTATGATTCTACCTGCTGAAGTGAAACACTATTCCATACTCATAAATATTCTAAATAAATATTCTACGACATTCTACACAGCGCTTTCTAAACCCAAAGTAAGCATAGTTTAACTAGCTTGTGTTATGGGTTCCAGAATGCGGATAAACATACTTATATACTTTTTTTTGTAAATACATACATATTATACATACAAACAATACAAAAGTCTGGACCAATGCAAATAGACATATTCATGCATACAAATATTTGCACCGAGCGGGAATCGAACCCGCGCCCCCTGTCGTAGCAGTCGAATGCACTACCGCTACGCCACAGAGGCCGTCAGACTCATAATTTAGTCCATTTCATTCGTAATATCTCTTCATAAACATGATTAATTTAAACATCTCAGAACATTTATTTAAACATCTCAGAACACTAATTTAAACATCTCAGAACACTAATTCAAACATTTCAGAACACTAATTCAAACATCTCAGAACACAATTAACAACTCATTTCTTTGAAAAACTAAACCATATCTTAAATACGACTACTTCTCATGAATACATCAGACCGTCTTACTTGTAGAAACCCCTTCAACTATTTTTTCACATTTTGACATTATCTCAATTCAAAAACATCATTTGCTTTTAAAAATTATCCATAGAGAAAAACCGAAAACATTTAAACTTCCCAATTCCCCAACATCTTGAACGAGAAAATGGTCGATAGTTGATCGTATTCTCGCTGGTGGGACAAGGGCCTTACAGTCAGATACAGTACAGGTTGTCTCGCTTTGTCCTATCACCTCTTTCAAAGAAACCACTAACTGTAGTAAACAATGAAAGCTACCTTAAACTCATTGGCGACGTTTCTCAAAACATCCATAGCATCATTTGGCTGTGAAACAGTATACGCCTCACACCCAGGCTTCATAATCCCTGCCTTGGCTGTCGCGATCTCCGGCAAGGTGTTGCCAAGAATACTCGTATGGTCCAATCCTAATGCTGTTATACCTACCACAGGAACTTTTCTGGAAAGAGATGAAAGCACATGTCAGCAACGTTCATCACCATCCAAATGTATCCAAAGCTTATACTTTGAAGCCTGAAGTCCGCTCTCTTAATATGGATTGAACTGAGGCCAATAATGATGGCATTATTGGCTTTTACGGAAACGACTGCGTATACAGGGCCTCATCGACATCTTTGAGGCTCAAGCCGACTTCACCTGCTACTCGGTACACCAGCTGAATTACGGACGAGGCTCAGGCGCAGGCCCTTAATGACCTACGGAGCTGAGACGTGGACACTCACGGTAGGGCTGGTCCACCAGTTCAAAGTCGCTCAGCGAGCTATGGAAAGAGCTATGCTCGGAGTTTCTGTGAAGGATAGGATTCGTAACGAATACATCCGACAGAGAACCAAGGTTATCGACATAGCTCAAAGAATTAGCAAGCTGAAGTGGCTGTGGGCCGGCCATATCTCGCGAAGAACCGACAACCACTGGGGTAAACGTGTTCTTGAGTGGAGACCGCGACTCGGCAAACGTAGTGTAGGACGCCCTCCGGCCAGGTGGGATGACGATCTTTATTTTTTTTTATTTAGGACACGTCAATTTGACTTCACCTCACCTGATGGTAAGCTGAAGGTAAAGTCTCAGGAAAGAGGGTCACCATTATATACACGTACCATGTTAACAATGGTGGCACTCAGCTTGACGGCCTCATCACATTGGGACCTTAACATAACTGGCGAATCGTGGGTGTGTAATACACCTCTGCCTACCCCTTCGGGGATACAGGCGTGAAGTTATGTTATGTTATGTTAATTCCTATAATAACAGACTATATTCTTTTTACAATATTTCATTTCTGTCTTTGAGGGTTGAAGAGGAATATAAATTCTTTCTTTCTATTTCTTTTTTGAAACCCCAGGTCGGGGGTTTAAGTGTACTAGTGAGTGTCCATGGACCCCCAGGGGTTTCACGTGGGGGGTACAAGTGAAAAGTACGATATTTATATAGATGTCCTATATTTATTCTAATAATTTTACCTTAATATGTTAGTGTAATCGACAATTCCCCCGATGCCAACTTCCACCAGCGCCACATCCACCTTCTCCTTAAGGAATACGTTGAACGCCATCACGGTTAGGAACGCGAAGTACTTTGGCATATCATCTGCGTGAAGCTATACGAAAAATAAATACGGCGTGTAAAATTTCATGAGTCTACACATTCCCAGACGTATATCCCGTTCCCAGAATCCGTACTCATTAAACTCAGTGGCAGAGTTTTTGCCCCCAATATTAGGGAGGGTATTACACAGTGGCCATCGATTTGGCCATACAAAGTCCTTAAAAAAACATGTAAAAGATTTGCTAATATTTTACACGTTTTTTGTGTGAAGGGCACCTAAAAAAATTGCATACAAAGTTATTTAGCCGCGATAAAAAAAATGAAATTAGACCATAGAAAATAATACAAACATCGTGTAAAAAGTTCGATAAAAAAGGATTTATATGGTAAAAAAGGATTTATATGGTTTAGGTACACCCCCCCCTAATTAGGGCACGCCGCAATAGCGGCGGTAAGGCCCATCATGGAGGATTGGCTGGAGAGGCGACACGGAAGCCTCTCCTACCGACTGACGCAGGTGATCTCCGGGAAGGGGTGCTTCGGGGACCACCTGCATCGGATCAGGAAGGAGCCAACGCCTGAGTGTCATCACTGCGACGCGAGCGAGGACTCAGGGCTGCACACGCTGGCGGACTGCCCGGCGTGGGAGGCGCCGAGGCGTGACCTCGTGGCAGCCATCGGGGTGGGAGTCCTCTCGCTCGGCAGCATGATTGCGGCAATGGTGTGGAGCGCGAGCGCGTGGGCCGCCGCCGCCTCCTTCTGCGAGCATGTAATGCTCGCGAAGGAGGTGGCGGAGCGCGCCCGGGAGAGACTTAGAACTCTCCCGGTCCGCCGAGCCCGCAACTTGCTCGCCGCGCGTCGCAGGCAACTCAGGCGCCGGAGGTCGCTTAACGACCTCCGTCCTCCATGAGCGCAGGCCTGGGGGTGGCGGGTGAGGCCACCTGTCACCCCAGCAGAAGCAGGCCTGTACGGTGGGGCGACTAGCGCCCCTCCCCCAAACCGGGGCAAGACGGGGACACCGTGGTTCCCAAACCCGAGGGGGCCATCTCGAAACCGGAGATGGCCCAGGGTCAGTCGGGGTGCGAGGGATATGCTCTATGGGCAACCTTACACCCCGGCGTCTGTAGACCCGAGACGGCGTGCGGTTTTAGTCGGTTCATGCCCGACATAACCGCCCCCGCTGGCACGCGGGGGGGTTCCGAAGGGATTTCCGCACGATAAAAAAAAAAAAAAAAAGGTACACCCCTAATATTTGAACGGCCTCAGTCATAGACATCAAAAGTTTCAACATAATTTGCAATCAATATGGGATGAAATAAATAAATATTGTAGGATAAAGTAGGTACACACTAGGTAGGTACAAACTAAGCAGAGCTTGTCATATGGGTTCTAGAATGCGGATAAACATACTTAAATTCTTTTTTTTTGTAAATAAATACATATTATACATAGACACACCCAGACTAATGCAAATATACATATTTGCACTGAGCGGGAATCGAGCCCACGACCTCTGGCTTAGCAGTCGAACGCATTACCGCTACGCCACAGAGCTCGTACTTTGAACTTTGAAATATTTTTCACTCGACGGAAACGACGCGGGGCGGATTTGTCAACGCAGTGGAGCTATTCCTCGAATTACCTTACTGCTATCCAATTGGTTGTAGACTTGGTGGAAGTACTTTGCGAACTTCTCTTCAGAGATGACTCGCCCATTCAGGCGGATGCGTTCCCGGACGGCCACCAAGTGCGGCGACGAATAGAACCCCGTGCGGAACCCGTGGTGACGTAGTATAGACTCGCACATCGCGCTTGTTGAACCCTAGAAATATACTGATTCTTAATTTCTGACTGTGGCAGGCCACTCCCTACTAACTTAATCTATCCGTGTGACGGAGTCCTCGAACTCGCTTCGCTTAGTCGGGCGGCAAAAAAGACGAATTAGTTTATTAGACGCGTCCTTATTGTCTTGTCAATAAAAGGCAAAAAAGGCTTTACCTATAATTATATATATTTTGCAAATAGGTGCCGTGGTTCCAAATTTAGGTATAGTTCTTCGCATATATACAAGACAAAGTCTCTCTTTATAATATTATCGGATATGATCGTTTCAGCGATTGTCCATCAACTCGTGGCAGGCACCAGCTGCAACTAGCATCCGAATGTGTGCAGAGAAAGCATTCCGACAGTTATCGAGTGTCTAAAAAGCGATTTTTTGCCGCGACGGCTGGGGTAGTTTATTGGCTGTATACGTAGGATGCTTGCTACTAATTTAGTTAATACAGAGGTCGTAGCTTACCTTCCCTTTCGTGCCCGCAACATGTATCACAGATAGTTCATCCAACTGCGTCATAGTCAAACCAGTTCTCGACAAATAGTTCTGCATATCGTTTAAATTTGTACATTTCTGAAACAATATAATCTACAAAACTTGCTGTATGTTTGAGGGGAGAGTGGGTTCAAAGTGCTAATTTTGACACATCATTATTCATTTTTTTTTTTTTTTTTTACGTGCGGAAATCCCTTCGGATACCCCCCCGCTAGCCAGCGGGGGTGGTTATGTCGTGTCTCGACTAAAACCGCACGGTGTCCTCCCCAAGTGTCCGTTGCCGGGCACCCCGGGTAAGCCCTCGAAAGGATAACCCCAGGGTTGCCGGCGGACTTTGGCCGCCTTCGCGGCCTCGCCTGGTGGGGTCGGGTTTTATCCCGCTTCGGTGAGTTGGCAGGCGTGTGTAGGGCACACACGATACGCCTCCGCCACGGCCTGCTTCTGTAAGGACGGCGAGTCGGCCAACTGCCGTCCTCAGGCCCCGATCATGGAGGTCGATTCATTAGATAAATCGCGTAAAGCGAATGCTATGGTTAGTATTCCTAGTTTAATCAACATCATTTTGGCGAAGATAGCATCCGAAGATTCACCTCAGAAATCAAGGGTAGCCCGGTTACCGATTCATTTTTTTTTATAAGCTATTTTCTACTATTACGGGAGCGATAGCCGCCTGACCCCCCAAACCCTAGAGAAAAGCCTGCAGCAGAGCATCATTATTTACAATTTTTTCCTGTACGGAGGCAGGATGGGGTCAGTTGTCAGCTAAAAACGAAATTAAATGAAAAATTATCATTGCCTGACACCTACAGAGTAAAGTAAATCATAAAAAAATATATTAAATGTAATATGAGCCAACCAAATACAAGCCATTACGATTGTTGATCTCTGCGTGGCATTTTTTTCAAGGCTATATTTGTCAAATTGTGTAATGAATATGATTGACGTCACGCTATGCAGAGCTATGTACAATGAACATGTCAACAAAATGTTTAAAGACCTTGTTTAGAAACCTAGTTTCATAGCGACCATGTTTTTATTCTATTAATTAATAATAAAACTTTATACACAAGTCCATAACCGGACTTAATGCCACACATAGAGAAATACTCAGTAGGTGCATTATTGAGAGCAAGATTTCATTAGGTATCCACTAATATTTCAGTTCCTAGGGAGTTCCTTCATCATCATCCTCCTGCCCTTATCCCAAAATTATTTGGGGTCGGCGCAACATCTGTGCTTTTTCCATTCATCTCTGCTTGCGGTCATCTCAACATTCACTCCCTTCCTAACCATATCCTTCATGTAACTACTAAATCCTAGGTTTTACCCGGGCCCCTATTTTTTTCGTGCAGTAATACCCCGAATACCCCCTCCGACCACCGGGGGTGGTTATGTCGGGCTTGAACTGACTAAAACTGCACGCCGTCTCGGGTCTTTAGACGCCGAGGTGTAAGGTCCATAAGGCATTTCCCACGCACCCCGGCTAACCCAGGGCCAATTCCGGTTTTGAGATAGCCCTATATCCGGGCCCCTGGTAAAAGTCTCCCGTGACGGAACACCGTGTTTTTATAGTCGGTTCAATTCTGACATAGCCACGTCACCGCTAACCCCAGTGAGGTGGAAATCGTTGGGGACTTCCACAGGTACAAAAAAAAGGTACCACTAACCTTTTTTTTTTTTTTCGTACGGAAATTCCTTTCGGATACCCCACCGCCGGCCAGCGGGGGCCGTTATGTCGGGCTTGAACCGACTAAAACCGCACGCCGTTTCGGGTCTACAGACGCCGGGGTGTAAGGTTACCCATAGAGCATATCCCTCGCACCCCGACTGATTATCCTGGGCCATCTCCGGTTTCGAGATGGCCCCGTCGGGTTTGGGAACCATGGTGTCCCCGTCTTGCCCCGGTTTGGGGGAGGCGCGCTAATCGCCCCACCGTCCCGGCTTGCTTCTGCTGGGGTGACAGGCAGCCTCACCTGCCACCCCCAGAATTGGAAATATACCTAAGCGATAGAACTACTGGTTCTTAAAAACAATTGGTGGCATCACCATTGGTCATGGAATGGAATATGTCACCACTGGTCATGGAATGGAATGTATCACCTTTAGTCATGCAAGAGTTCATAAGTTGCGAAGCTGTGACCTCCTATCACATGAGCACACTGTATACTTGTTTGTCCCATTAGTGATCAAATAAATGTGAAATATCTTTTTCAACACGTAATAAACGGTTTAACCCTTCCATAAAGAATAGGTATAGGTTCTTATCCAGTCTTCTAGGCAACTTAGCAGTTGTTACAGTTATACCTATAGAGAATATCCTAAACGTGATTCTGGTACATCAATTTCAGTATGTTTCCTTCTACTGCTTGTTAACACCTTGCAGCTCCTCCTGTTGGTCTGTAGTGAGATTCTCTCATTCCATGAATAAGCTGACATTTAATGGTATATGTAACTTACTGAAATAGCGGACCCCGAGGTGAGAGCCATAGATGCAACCGGTACTAATATGAAGCTTATGTAACTTACTGATATATCCCGTTCATGTCCACCAAACATGCAAGCTACCAGTCACAAAACTAAGAAAATTTACCTCTTGGAGTTCAGCAACTACATTACTTACCTGGCCAGTTCGGATCTCCTTCCTGATTTGTTCTATACTGGCCTTGTTAGACTGCAACAAGTTCAGTTTAGAGACCGCATCCTGAAATAAATGTTTAATTAAGTTGATATGTAATGGCTGTCTCCTTATTGTTATAGTATTGGATCTGACAGCCGTGCCAGTAGTCAGTATTTAAGCGTTATTAGTTTTTATTAGTAGGAGATTTTCATTAGTATCATGGAGTCCAGTAAAAATGCAATAAGAAGGCCGTAAAGTACACCGTATTATGTGGGATGGACATGTATAAAAAATAACTTTTTACTGAACATTAACATCCTCCTATGTAATAACTAATAGTATGCACTTAATTTTTTACTCTACTCACCATTATTGATTTATAAGTTTTATTCATTCTAAAATATGAAACAAAAAATTTATAGCAATAATTTTTTAGTAATAAAAATTGTATTGTTTAGCAGTTTTACATTTGATTTCACATTACATTTATAATTAATATTTAACTGTAAAATAAAAGTATTTGAGTCAAGTAGTGTTGTGAACTTGTGACTAACATGAATTTAAAACACACTTTAACTCAAGGCAAGTAAGAATTAAATGGTGTAATGTTTACAAACATTACACCTAGTTAACTGTAAAATAAAAGTATTTGAGTCAAGTAGTGTTGTGAACTTGTGACTAACATGAATTTAAATCACACTTTAACTCAAGGCAAGTAAGAATTAAATGGTGTAATGTTTACAAACATTACACCTAGTGTAGTAGTGTAGAGTAAGCTAACAATATCATACAAGCTTTATTTTCTACTGATAAGAAAATTCACGAATCAAAAGCTATTAAAAATTGAACTAAATGTGGGTATTACGGAAATAACTACATATAAGGTGAGTATTATAATTCAATTTCAATTCAAAACTCATACTTTTCGTAAATATTCACACACCGAAGTCAGATATATTCAATATATTAGTCTATGGATATATTTAAAAACTGTAAACTCCTACCTCATAGCTCCTTTTACATGTAGACATTCTCACAGCTACACTACTTGCTAAGTAACTACGAAATAAATTGACGCCAGTCATATGCACGTCACTGCTATATAACAACCGAGCAGTTCAACAACGCAATTACATTACAGTATGAAAAAAATTGCTAAACTCGGCCTGACCGAGAGAGAGGAATGTTTCAATTCATATGGCGATTTTGTCGAACCCTGGCCATTTATCAATGAGGTGTAAGACATCTGACCCCTCATGTTAACATCAGTCATAAGCCTTAACCGAACACAACCGGTAATTAGCTTCCTAGAATGAAACAAAATTACGTAAACATAACCTTAATTTCGATTCGACAGCGTGTGGGAATGTGAAATTGACAGTTGACAATAACTGCTAGTATCCCGTCAGTGTGAACAATAACGTTCTGAAATACGAATAAATATTTCAAATGTAAGAGATAGCAAGATTATCAATTATATCATTGATCGAAGACGAGTACCTAACCAAAAGAGCTAGAAGCTTGCTTTTTTTTTCTACGGGTTCGTACTTTCGGTTCGAGCTTATAACAATATAAGCTTCCTAAGTGCGTATATTCTGTTGGACTCATTGTGAGCAACGTATAAGAGCGACAGAACAGACATACTGGCACACACTGGCACTTTAAAAAATTACTAATACTATGACAGGATGACACGTTTAATAACATCTAAATCTTTTAATGACAAGTTGAAGCACGATTGCATGAACACAAACCTAGCTTGCCTAATTATTCGTAAAAGTACTTTAATATTTTTATTTTTAGAACTATTTTAAGATCAAGATGACCGAAACCGATATTACGAAACGACCGCTGCCAATGCCTGCCAGATTTGTGCCTTATCTTGAGAAATATAGGATTTATAAGCTACTCAAGGTGTCACTCTTACAAATTGTATATAATATTATACCTAATTAAATATTCGTGATCAAATGCCGATAAGGCATGTACCTATCAGATTGAAAATTTGTGTCTGTAAAGGCCTCGACCTATAGTATTAGTTAGTAGTACGTAGTTAGTAGACGGCCTCTGTGGTGTGGCGGTAGTGCATTCGACTGCTACGACAAGGGGCGCGGGTTCGATTCCCGCTCAGTGCAAATATTTGTATGCATGAATATGTCTATTTGCATTGGTCTGGGTGTTTCTATCTATAATATGTATGTATTTACAAAAAAAAAAGTATATAAGTATGTTTATTCCGCATTCTAGAACCCATAACACAAGCTAGTTAAACTATGCTTACTTTGGGTCTAGAAAGCGCTGTGTAGAATGTCGTAGAATATTTATTATTATTATCTCCTTTATTTAATTTCTATACATATAATTACATTTTTAAATATATAAAAAAAAATACAAATATATTTAAAAATCGGGTACAGGGACCAAGCTGCCGGTGGTTACGGCTCCAGGGTGAGGAACTTCCTCACTATGCGTGCCGTGCCTAGCAGAACGGCCTTCTGCATCAGGCCTTTGAGCCAGCTGCCTAACGAGAGCCTCATAAGGTGTTGATCGAGGCTCTTGGCGATAAGTCCATGTGCTGACACGACTATCGGTACAATAATAGCTGAGTCCACATCCCACATGTCGACAATCTCATTGGCCAGGTCCAAATATTTTATTTGTTTTTCTTTTTCTGCCTTCATGAGATTCTCGTCATGGGGGACAGTGATATCAACTATCATTGCACGACGCTCTAATCGATCCATTATCACTATATCAGGCTTATTGGCAACAATAGTCCTGTCAGTGATAATAGATCGATCCCAGTACAATGTGACACGACCGTTTTCGAGAACTGGGTCGGGCACATACTTGTAGTATGGCACCTCCGAAGTCACAAGATTGTATTTAAGGGCAAGTTGCTGATGTACAATCCTGGCCACTTGGTTATGTCTGTGCAAGTACTCGCCGTTGGCGAGACGAGAACAACCGGAAATAATGTGTCTGAGTGATTCTCCGGGACGATGACATGCCCGACAGATGTCAACCGTACCGTCCTTCAGAATATACTTCCGGTAGTTGTTTGTCATTACAACTTCGTCCGTAATTGCAAAGATAAAACCTTCGGTTTCTCCAAAAAGATCACCGAACCGTAGCCATGATACAGACGCTTTTAAATCTATATCGGGCCCATTTAAGTTAATAATTGTGTTATGGGTTCTAGAATGCGGAATAAACATACTTTTATACTTTTTTTTTGTAAATACATACATATTATAGATAGAAACACCCAGACCAATGCAAATAGACATATTCATGCATACAAATATTTGCACTGAGCGGGAATCGAACCCGCGCCCCTTGTCGTAGCAGTCGAATGCACTACCGCCACACCACAGAGGCCGTAAAAAGCGTCCGTGTAGCTCTTTACCCTTCCATACATCTCTGCGATCAGCAGTACCAAGTAGGTACTACAGGTTTGCGCCAGTTCTCTTTAGCCAACGTGAGAGGGGTTAGGCCATTGTCCACTGCGACCACATCACGATGCATATCGGAATCTACACGTAGGAAATATTCTCTAAGGTTGTATATCTCGCGGTTATGAAGGGTCTTGGCATTTAAAAAACCACGACCGCCCAATTATTATTATTATTAGTCCTTCGTTATCACTGACTTAGTAACTTGCACAGAGTAATATTGGTAACTTACTTCTACGGGTATGTACTAGCTTAGCTTAGGTATGTACCTTTTTTTTTTTTTTTTTTTTTTTTTTTTCGTGCGGAAATCCCCTCGGATACCCCCCCGCCGGCCAGCGGGGGCGGTTATGTCGGGCTCGAACTGACTAAAACCGCACGCCGTCTTGGGTCTGCAGACGCCGGGGTGTAAGGTTGCCCATAGAGCATATCCCTCGCACCCCGACTGACCCTGGGCCATCTCCGGTTTCGAGATGGCCCCCTCGGGTTTGGGAACCACGGTGTCCCCGTCTTGCCCCGGTTTGGGGGAGGGGCGCTAGTCGCCCCACCGTCCCGGCCTGCTTCTGCTGGGGTGACAGGCGGCCTCACCTGCCACCCCCAGGCCTGCGCTCATGGAGGACGGAGGTCGTTAAGCGCCCTCCGGCGCCTGAGTCGCCTGCGACGCGAGGCGAGCGTGTTGCGGGCTCGGCGGGCCGGGAGGGTTCTGAACCTCTCCCGGGCGCGCTCCGCCATCTCCTTCGCGAGCATCACATGCTCGCAGAAGGAGGTGGCGGCGGCCCACGCGCTCGCGCTCCGCACCATTGCCGCAATCATGCTGCCGAGCGAGAGGACTCCCACCCCGATGGCTGCTACGAGGTCACGCCTCGGCACCTCCCACGCCGGGCAGTCCGCCAGCGTGTGCAGCCCTGAGTCCTCGCTCGCGTCACAGTGATGACACTCAGGCGTTGGCTCCTTCCTGATCCGATGCAGGTGGTCCCCGAAGCACCCCTTACCAGAGATCACCTGCGTCAGTCGGTACGAGAGGCTTCCGTGTCGCCTCTCTAGCCAATCCTCCATGATGGGCCTTACCGCCGCTATTGCGGCGTGCCCTAATATGTATAGTACCTAACTAAGTTATGAAACTGCCGTATGTTCCAGGATATGGTAAGGGATCTCATTATCAATCTACCCAAAGATCACATCAAACATATGAAGATATACCTGAGCCATCATATACATAGCAACAAAGATGTGGATCGGATCATACTACTCATGGAACCAAACCTTGAACTTGGTAATCTATACCTACTTAACATAAGATCGTAACGAAGTGAAAACTGTTGTAGTTGTATAACATAGATTTAGTTACTCTCAAACACGGCTGAATAATTATTATTTTTATGAAAAAATAGAACCGACTTAAGTCGGTTAACTATACTAAAACCTCCAGAATGTAGCCAAAACTTTTCTGAAAACCGCATCAAAATCGATTCAACCATACAAACAAAATAAAGGTCAAACAGTGAACCTACTTTTGAAGTTGGTTAAAAAATTAAAACATTTGTCCTAACCTTAGTAATATCACCAAACTCACAAATCGTATAACAATCATTAAAGGACCTAAAAGTACCAAGTGTCCGTTCTCTAAATAAAGTCTTAAAACTGTTGTGTAAGGCTCCACTTTGTGTGTTTCAATGTGGTTTCCAGACGATGCACCAATCACGAATATGAATCAAGTGTTGTAATACACTAGCGGTAGCTGCGGAACACTTCCTCTGGATATTGTATTGCGTGCCTAACTCAGACCTCACTGTTTTATTTCTAATAAGCTCCGTTCATCACTCGCAACTACGCTTACCCTGTTATACCTACTAAATAAATCGTTGTGTACCGGGCTGCCTAATGAGTTCAGCTTATCGGAACCTGGGCCACTCATTGGAACCAGTTTCCCACTAATTCGTAACTGATTCTAAACTCAACTTACTAATATTGAAATCGTTCTGATTAATAGATATTAAAGCGCTGGCGAGACAGATGATAAAAGATCTGGGATGCTTCGTTGTCACTCGTCGGTGTGTTATGGATCGCTACGAAAAAGTAAATACAGTCATTACTACATAGCATCATATTAAATTTAGACCAATATATTAGCATTCATATCATAATAGCATCACTACATAATAGTATAAAACAAAGTCGCTTTCTCTGTCCCTATATCCCTATGTATGCTTAAATCTTTAAAACTACGCAACGGATTTTGATGCGGTTTTTTTAGGTAGATTTCGATGAAATCGATCTACCTATTGGTTTCTTGACTACTGTCGAATTAAAAAAAAAAATCTTCATAGGAGGTCTAGTTATGACCCCCTGAGTCCGAAATGACCACTGGTCAAAAAGTTTATATATATATATATTATATAATATGTATGTATGGTTCCACTTCCCAAAATTTGCGGCACTCTCACGGTCGCATTTTTGCCCCAATCGCTTTCATACTGCGGTCAAAAATTGCTTGGGTGTAAACTTAGTTTAAGTTCGTGAACCTATCCGAGAGGGCCATAGTTTACCCGAGCTGGCTAGGGCCAGGGCGGCGAGAAGTGTCGTGCGGTGTTCCGCAGGGGTCGGTCCTAGGGCCACTCCTGTGGAACATCGGATACGACTGGGTGCTGCGCGGTACGTTGCTCGAGGGTGTCAGCATAGTCTGCTATGCTGACGACACCCTCGTTATGGCGCGGGGAGCAACGTACCGAAGCGCGGCACTGAAGGCCACGGCAGGGGTTGCTCAAGTCGTGGGTCGAATACGGCGGCTGGGACTCGAGGTGGCTCTCCACAAATCCGAGGCTATGTGTTTTCACGGGCCCCGGAGGGGGCCACCTGCGGGAACCAGCATAACCGTAGGGGGCGTGAGCATCGGCATCGAGCCCACGATGAAGTACCTTGGGCTCGTACTCGATAGCCGATGGGACTTCGGACCTCATCTCCGAAGTCTGGTCCCGAAACTGAGGGGGGAAACGTTAAGGGACCCAACGCCCCCACTAGGAGACTGTACCTGGGGATCGTGCGAAGCATGTCCCTATACGGGGCCCCCGAATGGGCGGAGACCCGTTAAAAGCGATGGCCGTCAGAGTCATCAGGGGGTATCGCACGATCTCCGTCGAGGCGGCATGTCTCCTAGCCGGGACCCCTCCATGGGACCTGGAAGCGAGAGCCCTTGCGCTGCTGTACCAGTGGCGCAAGGAGGCGCTGGAGCGGGGCCATAGCCGGAGCCCCTAGAAATCAGGGCTCAACGGTCCCAGCTCCACCGGGAACTCATGGAGACATGGAGGGTGCGACTTGAGCACCCAAGGTGGGGGAATCCACCATTGCGGCGGTGAGACCGATAATTAAGGAGTGGTTGGAGAGGGACCATGGGGACCTCTCCTACCGGATGTGCCAGATGGTTACCGGACACGGGTGTTTCGGTAAGTATCTGTGGCGCATCCACCGGGAGACAACGCCGCAGTGCCAGCACTGCGAGGATCCTGGCGAAGACACGGCGCTCCACACGTTGGTGGAGTGCCCTGCGTGGGCGAGTCAACGCCGGGATCTCGTTGCGGTCCTGGGCGTGGACGTTCTCTCGTTGGAGACCATGGTGAGGGTCGTGGTCTCCGACGGGAGCAAGTGGCACGCCGCCGCCTCTTTCTGCGAGCAGGTAATGCGCGCGAAAGAGACGGCGGAGAGGGAGCGGGAGAGAACCCTGCCCTCCGAGTTTCGACGTCTGCGGCGAGGACGTCGCAGACTCATCTACGCCCGGGACTACCGACCTCCATGATCGGGGCCTGAGGACGGCAGTTGGCCGACTCGCCGTCCTTACAGAAGCAGGCCGTGGCGGAGGCGTGTCGTGTGTGCCCTACACACGCCTGCCAACTCACCGAAGCGGGATAAAACCCGACCCCACCTGGCGAGGCCGCGGTGGCGGCCAAAGTCCGCCGGCAACCCTGGGGTTATCCTTTCGAGGGCTTACCCGGGGTGCCCGGCAACGGACACTTGGGGAGGACACCGTGCGGTTTTAGTCGAGACACGACATAACCACCCCCGCTGGCCGGCGGGGGGGTATCCGAAGGGATTTCCGCACGTAAAAAAAAAAAAAAGTTCGTGAACGGGTGGAATCCGGCCTAAGAGGACGGTAGGGCCTCACTTTTTGTGAAATCAGTTTTTCCTCAAAATTTCACGTTCCATGAAAGATATTCGAACCGTTTATCCCATAGTATACATAAATACCAACAACTTTTAATAATAAACCTAAAAGATTAAAACTTTAACTAAAAGTGGAGGGGGGAAAAACCAAAATTTTTCGGGAAAAAAATCATAACTTCTAACCGGTGAACAATCTATAAGAAAAAGTAAGCATACAAAATGCTTAAAAATTTATTGAAATACTTAGACCCTTTTTTTTTGTAAACACCTACTTACAAATTATAAATGGATACATCTCTAGATCAATATGACATATTCTATTCATGCATACTAATATTTGCACTGATCGGGAATCGACCCCTAGACACAGTGACACATCGAAAACTCCACCGCTACGCCAGCACCACAGGGGATCTATGCGGATAAACATTTTCGCTATATGTACTTTCTTTTCTTAATACATTTATCTACAACTAGCGACCCGCCCCGGCTTCGCACGGGTGCAATGGATGTTATTATACATATAAACCTTCCTCTTCAATCACTCTATCTATTTAAAAAATCCGTTCCCGCAGGGGGAACGGACAGGTAGATTTCGTGAAGCAATTAATATTATTTTATATAGAGAACTACGGACTTTAAACAGTTTTTTTTTCTCGAAAACGGTAACTTTTAGCGAAAAACTTTTCAGACATTTATTTTAGACTTAAAAATGGCCTATCGATTAAAAATGTTTCCGACGGCAAGAATGTTCACCGGTTAGAAGTTATGATTTTTTTCCCGAAAAATTTTGGTTTTCCCCCCCTCCACTTTTAGTTAAAGTTTTAATCTTATAGGTTTATAGTTAAAAGTTGTTGGTATTCATGTATACTATGGGATAAAATTAGAGCGGTTCGAATATCTTTCATGGAACGTGAAATTTTGAGGAAAAACTGATTTCACAAAAAGTGAGGCGCTACCGTCCTCTTAGGCTGGATTCCAACCGTTCACAAACTTAAACTAAGTTTACACCCAAGCAATTTTTGACCGCAGTTTGAAAGCGATCGGGGCAAAAATGCGACCGTGAGAGTGCCGCAAATTTTGGGAAGTGGAACCATACATACATAACCATACATAAATTTATATAAACTTTTTGACCAGTGGTCATTCCGGACTCAGGGGGTCATAACTAGACCTCCTATGAAGAATTTTTTTTCAAATTCGACAGTAGTCAAGAAATCAATAGGTAGATCGATTTCATCGAAATCTACCTAAAAGAAGTAAAATAGTAAAAACTACTAGGCTGTCCCGGCAAATTTCGTTCCATCTTAGAATCAAGTTATGTTGTTTACCATATCAGCTGAATTTATTTCGTGAATGTCTCCTTGCACGGCTTGCACCCCGGTATTAAAAAAAACCCGAGCCGTCGTGAGATTTTGGTCGGTTCGGTCCGAAATAACCACTCCCGCCGGCCGGCGAATCATGGCGATTTTCACAAAAAAATCCACAAATAGGCACAGTATATAGGCGAAGACAAATCAAAAAAATCCAAGATCATGAAAATCCGCGTCTTTGGTTTATGTATACAGATAAAATAATTATTTGATATTTAACAGATTATGACCTCATGATATTCTATTACAGCATGATAAGTATGTACCGAAGCAAGTATCACCCGAAGTTATGTCAGAAGTGACGAAATCCTTGACGTTAAAGGATCCCGTGCCTCAGGCTGGATGGCTTATGTTTGGTAAGTATGTTTATACTATGACCCGGCAAACTTCGATCTGCCTAGGAAACAAGTTATGTTGTATGTGGAATATACTGCTTCCGGGCTGTTTGGCCGTGGTCCATCGCGACTTCGCTGCGACTGATGTAGATCAGTCGCAGCGAACGACGAAACGTCTGGAATACAAGTTTCCGATGGACCACGGCCAAACAGCCCGGAAGCAGTATATTCCACATGCAACGCTGGCCGTGAAAGCCTTAAGATTTATATTCAAGTTATGTTGGTTTCCTTATCAACTGAACTTATTTCGTGGATGTCTCATATTTGTACAGTATTCCGAAGGGGTCATCTTCAAGCCATATATGGCCCAAGGTCAGCCGGAGTACGAGTGTACTGACCTCGTTTGGTCCCCTTACACCCCGGCATTAAAGAACCGAGAGGGCGTGCGGTTTTGGTCGGTTGGAGTCCGACACCGTGGGGATTACAGCAATAATAGCACAGTAGTAATACAGTCTTTTTGTGGTTTTATAAATAATAATAAAACCATAAAAAGACAGTATTGCAGAGACAAATCTAGAAAAAGCGGCCAAGTGCGAGTCGGACTCGCCCATTAAGGGTTCCGTAGCAGCAAGTAGCATAATGACGTTTTTTTTTTAATTTTTATATTTGAGTTGATTGAATGAAAGGTAAATTGCAGTTTACGATTTATGACGTATTAAAAAAAACACTAGATCTCGTTCAAACCAATTATTGTTGGAAGTTTACATGGTAATGTACATCAAATATTTTTTTTAGTTTTATCATTCTCTTATTTTAGAAGTTACAGTGGGGGGGGGGGGGGGGGGCAATTTAACACTTTGGAAGTGTCTCTCGCGCAAACTATTCAGTTTAGAAAAAAATGATCTTAGAAACCTCAAGATCATTTTTGAAGACCTATCCATAGATACCACACATGTATGGGTTTGATCAAAAAAAAATTTGAGTTTCAGTTCTAAGTATGGGGACCCCCAAAATTTATTGTTTTTTTTTCTTTTTGTATGAAAATCTTAATGCGGTTCACAGAATACATCTACTTACCAAGTTTCAACAGCATATGTGGCGACCAGGCCTCACGTGACGCTCTATCTGGTCATAAACGCAGATCTAAACGCCAGCGATCAGCTTATGTCCGCCTTAGGTACATTTAAAGGGACTGGCCGTCAGTATGCACACTCTTTCCCTGCCATGCAGCGGAGGTGTGGACTGTATCTTTCGAACGAGGTCAGGGAAAGTAGAATTACTCGTCCCTGTGCGTCTCTCTAAGCGAAAGGATAAACCGACCGCGAACGGTACGGTTCCGAATTGGTTGAACAGGAACACCAGTAAATACGAGTAAGACACAGAATTTGGTTGAATAATATGGCTTTAATAATGGCCCATCCATTCAGTGCAAAGTCTGAGAGTTAACTCGAAGACTATTGCTGGCGACTCGGCTAAGATGTCGCAATCGTTCAAATGTCGTGCCAGCTTAGGTAGTCTCAGACTTTACCCTAACGAGAGCCGTCAAAACATAAACAAATTACACGGAAATTTACACTGATTTTTCGTTATCTATTTTACGGTTTTTTACTTCTATTTTATAAACTATGTACAAGAATTATATAAAATAAAAGCAACAAGATGGGTAGGGCGGTCACCCATCCCATGGTAAGGGTTTTTAATATATATTGACTATTGTTTAATAATTATAGCGGTTTACAAATGAAATTATGAGTGGCTGGGCTCTATCATGCGACATTATTGGTCGATTACATAAAGGTTATACATCGTACGGTATTAAATGGATTGTTATATGGTAGCCACTCATTGACTCTATATAGTGAATAAACTTTATTATACACACAACAGCGCTTTTATGGCTGATTTACTAAAATTATGATACAATGATTTTACATAATAAAAATTCTTATAAACTATTGACAAAAGGGTGCTGCGACCGATTCATGCGTACGGTGGCTATATTAATTGAATGTCTAAATAAACATTTACTGTTTTGTCACAAATCACTTGTTTTACGATTTACATTTTAATTTCATTTTTACGATTCACAAAATCACTTTCACTTCACTGAGTGTCTGTCGCGAACAGCATAGATCTTATAGTTTAGGAAAAAAGTGGCTGTGACATACGGACGGACAGACAGACAGACATGACGAATCTATAAGGGTTCCGTTTTTTGCCATTTGGCAACGCAACCCTAAAAAGCAAAGATCATGAAAATCAGTCAGACATTACTTGACACTACGTTACTTATTAGTAGGTACCTTTTTTTTTTTTGTTATCGTGCGGAAATCCCTTCGGATAACCCCCCGCCGGCCAGCGGGGGCGGTTATGTCGGGCTTGCACCGACTAAAACCCCACGCCGTCTCGGGTCTTAAGACGCCGGGGTGTAAGGTTACCCATAGAGCATATCCCTCGCACCCCGACTGACCCTGGGCCATCTCCGGTTTCGAGATGGCCCCCTTACTTGCTCTCCACTGTGTCATCTGCTAATCAGAGGGACATGTGGAAAGCTTCCGACAACAGGGCCGTCCTCGCCTCGGTCGGAGTTGGCCGTAGGCGGCAGCGTCTCTCCCAGGAGAGAGGCGCTGCCGTCTTCGTTGCCCAGGGTGCACCGCGTGGAGGTCCCCAACCAAGCACCCCTACTTATTAGTACCTTTTTTTTTTTTTTTTTTTTTATATCGTGCGGAAATCCCTTCGGATACCCCCCCGCCGGCCAGCGGGGGCGGTTATGTCGGGCTTGCACCGACTAAAACCGCACGCCGTCTCGGGTCTTCAGACGCCGGGGTGTGTAAGGTTACCCATAGAGCATATCCCTCGCACCCCGGCTGACCCTGGGCCATCTCACCACTAACAGCATCGCTCATCCTGTCTCCTCTGAAAGCAGAGGAGTACGGAGAGCGATGTGTTCCCGCCACGTTGGGTATTGGCCGACGATCAATGCCAACCCTATGAAGGGGTGAAGGGGAAGCCATTGACCGCCGCCCAGGGTGTACCGGCCGCTCCGATTCCGCTCCCCCCGGACTGCAGCGGGATCGGAATCGGAGCGACACTCGAGGAGGTTACCCAACACACACCCCTACTTATTAGTACCTATTCTTTAAAACACTGGAAGTAGGAGTTGAAGAGAGGACCCTGGGATCCAAAATACAAGCTTTGGATGCAACTGGGATTGGTGCTCTGACATAAGGAAGTTAATACACCTCTATCCACCATTGTGAGCATAAACAGGCGTGAGTAATAAATACTTTTTTTTTTTTCGTGCGGAAGTCCCCTCGGATACCCCCCCGCCGTCCAGCGGGGGCGGTTATGTCGGGCTTGAACCGACTAAAACCACACGCCGTCTCGGGTCTGCAGACGCCGGGGTGTAAGGTTGCCCATAGAGCATATCCCTCGCACCCCGACTGACCCTGGGCCATCTCCTTCGAGATGGCCCCCTCGGTTTTGGGAACCACGGTGTCCCCGTCTTGCCCCGGTTTGGGGGAGGGGAGTAATAAGTACCTATTTTTATTTCGTGCAGAAATCCCTTTGGATACCCTCCCGCCGGTCAGCGGGGGCGGTTATGTCGGACTTGAACCGACTAAAACCACACGCCGTCTCGGGTCTGCAGACGCCGGGGTGTAAGGTTGCCCATAGAGCATATCCCTCGCACCCCGACTGACCCTGGGCCATCTCCTTCGAGATGGCCCCCTCGGTTTTGGGAACCACGGTGTCCCCGTCTTGCCCCGGTTTGGGGGAGGGGAGTAATAAGTACCTATTTTTATTTCGTGCAGAAATCCCTTTGGACACCCTCCCGCCGGTCAGCGGGGGCGGTTATGTCGGACTTGAACCGACCTCTACCGCACGCCGCCGTCTACCGCCAAAGAGACCTGAAAATTCGTTTACGCATCTAGAGAACATTGTCGAAATTTTTGCCCCTAACTAACTATTATCACAGATTACATAATATTATCTATTATATAGGAGAGTGTGGAGGACCGGTGTGTTATGATCTCCGACCACGCTTGGCGCGCCGCAGTTGTTTTGTTGCATCAATAGTTCTATACTAATATTATAATGAGGAAACATTTGTTTGTAATCAATAAACTCTGAAATTACTTATCCGATTTCAAAACTTCTTTCACCATTAGAATGCTACATTATCCCTGAGGCTACTTTTTTAGGGTTCCGTTGCCAAATGGCAAAAAACGGAACCCTTTTAGATTCGTCATGTCTGTCTGTCTGTCCGTCCGTATGTCACAGCCACTTTTTTCCTAAACTATAAGAACTATGCTGTTGAAACTTGGTAAGTAGATGTATTCTGTGAACCGCATTACAATAAATTTTGGGGGTCCCCATACTTAGAACTGAAACTCAAAATTTTTTTTTTCATGTAACCCATACGTGTGTGGTATCTATGGATAGGTCTTCAAAAATGATATTGAGGTTTCTAATATCATTTTTTTCTAAACTGAATAGTTTGCGCGAGAGACACTTCCAAAGTGGTAAAATGTGTGTCCCCCCCCTGTAACTTTTAAAATAAGAAAATGATAAAGCTAAAAAAAAGATATGATGTACATTACCATGTAAACTGCCAACGAAAATTGGTTTAAGCGAGATCTAGTAAGTAGTTTTTTTTAATACGTCGTAAATCATAAACTGCAATTTAGCTTTCATTCAATCAACTCAAATATAAAAATAAAAAAAATACATTATCATATACTTGCTGCTACGGAATCCTTAATGGGCGAGTCCGACTCGCACTTGGCCACTTTTTTTCCGATATTCCCACGGTATCAGCACTTACGCGGGTGAAACCACATGGCGAAGCTAGTTGTTTATAATTATATAATTGTAAATTAGTTGTATCTATACATTGGCGATATTAAAAAAAATACTTGTGTTATGTTAAATGAACGATACCTTTTTTTTTTTTTTTTTCGGATACCCCCCCGCGTGCCAGCGGGGGCGGTTATGTCGGGCTTGAACCGACTAAAATGAACGATACCTACTGAACACAAAATTTTTTTTTGCAATTCTTTTCTTTTTGTTCGCGATGGACGCAAAAACTACTGAATGGATTTCAATGCGGTTTTTTTCTGTTAGAAAGGTCTTGGTCAGTGTTAAAATATACCGTTTAATTGTAATTGGTTAAGTAGAACCGGAGGTATAACAGCGGGCATCAGCCGCGGGCATCAGCTAGTTGGTTATAACATTTATGCGAGATGCAGCATCGGTATTTCAAAGTAGGTCTATATTTGTCTTTGCTAAATGGCGTTGATAACCGAGTTGGTTAACACATTGCAAAGTTAAGCAATCCTACCCGGGTCAAGTTTAAGGTGGATGACCATGCTTAACATATTCAGACCCCTCCGTGCCTCAGAGAGCACAATGAGCCGTTGATCCCGGTTGTCATACGAACAGCTATGGCAGTCGTTACAGGTAACTGGAGCCCTAAATGGTTCTAGAAGGTTCTTAAAAGGTCAGATGGCAGCTTCATCCTACTAATATGTATCTTTGTTGCTCTTTCACGCAAAAAGGGCTGAACGGATCTGGCTGAAATTTGGCACAGGTATAGATTATAATCCGGAATAACACATAGGCTTTTTATCCCGGGAATAGGTTCCCATGGGTTGCGGGAACGGGATCAGGATTCTACGCGGGCGGAGCCGCGGGCAACAGCTGGTGGAAAATAATCGAAGCTCGGCCGCTTTGTAGTTAGACTGAAATAGCCGACCCCAACTGAGTTGAGGAAATTAAAAACAAGTTGAATTCCTGAGACGAGCTCAGCCGAATACAAGGGATTTTCGATTTTGCGTTTTTTTTTTTTTCTTTGCGATTTTTTTTTTATCTTGTAATGGTTCACCCCAGCACGAATCTATTACCGAAAACAGCAACTCGATAGCTCATCTCCTTCATACCCAAAACCGTGACAGAAAATTGGCAACGACGACGACGACGTCGACGACAACTCCTTAGCAATAGGGCTTTTCTAAAGAAAATCCCTAAAAAATTCTCGGTGGGTGATGATATGTGGTGCTACAAGGGCAACAACGCTACGTTTATTTCCGATCTCTCCTAGACCACCCCTGCACGGTCCGGGAGGCTCGTTGCTTGCAACAAGACGGAGTACTCCCAACCGTCACTTTAGTCCTGATGGAGACGCCGCCCCCCGCAACACCCACGTATAATGACCGCACACCCTCCAGAAACTTCTTCCAACAAGACTTCGTAGGCCTCCAATATGCGTACAAAGCTACATTAAAGGTGGGTAACTTTATTTAATCTATCTACGATATCTAGGTAATGGCGATAGAGGGTTCGACTGTTTTGTCGTAGGTCCCTGGTTCGATTCCCGCGGAGTGCAAATATTTGTATGCCATGCATGTTGCATGCTCTGGATGTTTCTGTGTATAAAATTTAGGTATGAATTAACAAAAGAAAATGTTTCTAAGAATGTTTATCCACAACAAGCTCCAAATATCATGGGTTGCTGGAGATTTGGCTTCAAAAATAAAGTAATCAGTTTAGCTAAATTACTTACTAAATCTAAAATGTGAGTCTCTGGCACAAGCTTTCCTTTCTTTTGCTTTCGGTTGGGAAGTAAGACGGCGGTCGCTCCCATAAAAGCCGTATAGCTGAACCGAAAAAAAACGAGGAGAAGGAGTAAGCAGAGGTGAAAGCCTTAGGTGCAACCGGGAGCACAGCATCACACAAATTTTGATTTGAATGAACCTAAATTCTTCAATAGTTCTTAGGTACTGTATTTGTGGTGCTACACTTTCCAGTGCCTCGTGTCATTATAGTTTCAGGTACTGTATTTGTGGCGCTACACTTTCCAGTGCCTCGTGTCATTATAGTTTCGAGTACTGTATTTGTGGTACTACACTTTCCAGTGCCTCATGTCATTATAGTTTCGGGTACTGTATTTGTGGTGCTACACTTTCCAGTGCCTCGTGTCATTATAGTTTCGGATACTGTAGTTGTGGTGCTACACTTTCCAGTGCCTCGTGTTTATTTGTTTCGGGTATTGTATTTATGGTGTTACACTTTTCAGTGCCTCGTGTCATTGTAGTTTCGGATACTGTATTTGTGGCGCTAGACTTTCCAGTACCTCGTGACATTATAGTTTCGTTTCAGGAGGTCTATATTGACCCAGAAGACGATATGGAAAAAGTAAGCAATAAATGCTTCAACGCAGTGCACGCCTGTGCGACCGGAGTCCAGGGCCCCAAACAAGGGTTTCACGTGGTGGGGGCTCCGGCAGTGTACCGTGTTCTTCTGCTCGGACCCCGGGGCTCTGGCCGCAACTCCCAGGCGAGTGCGCTCGCTAAGCATTTTGGATTAGTTTACTGTAAGAATGTTTCGTGTTTTATTTTTCGTATTTATTCGTGTATTCATATAATCGTATATTTATTCGTATATTATTTCACTCCCAATATTTACAATGAATAGCACGCATGCCTAAACGGTAAAAAAAAGAAAATGGCGCATAAAAATCTTTTTTTACTGCCGTTTATTTCCCATTTCAGAACGAACTATGTCCCTACCACCAAAATACTCGGGGCCCAAGCCTCATCTCACGAACAAGGCTCTGATGCAGGCTTTTTTTAGGATTGGGGGGGTCAGGCGACAGTCGCTTCCGTAAAAGCCAATATAACCAAATTGCGGGAGGGGAGAATTAGGAGAGCGGAACTCAGGCTCCAAAGTACAAGTTTTGGATGCAATGCCGCTTTGCGCTCGGAGGAGGAAGAAGATCTGTGCATAGTGAAGAGTAAAAAAATATTCTGACTTGTTTCAATTTGAGTATCTGCATCGGATCAGGAAGGAGCCAACGCCTGAGTGTCATCACTGCGACGCGAGCTGGGACTTAGGGCTGCACACGCTGGCGGACTGCCCGGCGTGGGAGGCGCCGAGGCGTGACCTCGTGGCAGCCATCGGGGTGGGTGGGATGCTCGCGAAGGAGATGGCGGAGCGCGCCCGTGGGAGGTTTAGAACTCTCCCGGCCCGCCGAGCCCGCAGCCGGCCCGCAGGCCGGGACGGTGGGGCGACTTAATCATCCTCGGGTTAGATAGGTACTTAATTCGAAATTCCTTAGACCTTAGATGGAATCTATAATATAATAATCTAATATTTTGGTTGCTAGTGTCCTTCGACAAAGTGTTCAACGAGGCGAAGGAGAAGGACAACGACATAGGCGCACGTATCCGTAAGTTTGGCACCAGCATCCAGGTGAGAGCTGAAGTCATCAAGGAGCGGTTGCTCAGGAAGGTTGGTCATGCTCATCCTCCGAGCCTTTTCCCAACCCAGGCTCGGAGCAAGGCTGGGTTGGCTTTCAGTCCAACTAGGAAACGACCGAAGTTCGATACTTTACTTGAAGCGGCTGCCATCTGACCTGTACAACCTACTATAGTTAGACCAGGCTGCGAGCAGGTCATGCGCGCGAAAGAGACGGCGGAGAGGGAGCGGGAGAGAACCCTGCCCCCCGAGTTTCAATCATCTACCTGAGGACGGCAGTTGGCCGACTCACCGTCCTTACAGAAGCAGGCCGTGGCGGAGGCGTGTCGTGTGTGCCCTACACACGCCTGCCAAATCACCGAAGCGGGATAAAACCCGACCCCACCAGGCGAGGCCGTGGTGGCGGCCAATGTCCGCCGGCAACCCTGGGGTTATCCCTTCGAGGGCTTACCCGGGGTGCCCGGCAACGGACACTTGGGGAGGACACCGTGCGGTTTTAGTGGAGACACGACATAACCACCCCCAGCGGGGGGGTATCCGAAGGGATTTCCGCACGTAAAAAAAAAAGGCTGTCGGCCTGGGGTTATCCTTTCGAGGGCTTACCCGGGGTGCCCGGCAATGGACTTTTGGTGAGGACACCGGGTGGTTTTAGTCGGTCCGATTCCGACACGCCCACCCCATCGTTGGCACCGATGGGTTGAAGCCCGTGGGGGTACCACACGTTAAAAAAAAAGCCTGTCGGTCTTTTTGGGTCACAAACTAACCGTAACCAATGCCACACACAGGTGTTCGTACGGCAACCGGGGCCGACGTATGTTTGGCACTAGCATCCAGGCGAGAGTCATTAAGGAACTTTAGCTAGTTAGGAAGTTTATTTGAGCTACCTGTACCAATCTTTGAAAGCTGCTTTTTTTTTTGCTTTTTACGTCCTGTATGTTGACATTAGAATTAATTTATTTTCTAACTAACAGGACTGCATCGACAACGGCTGGGTGCTAGCAGGATACCCAACGTGCGGAAATGACTTTGAGCTACTTGAGAACCAACCTACTCCACCGAACCGGTACTTTACCTACGCTTTTTTACCTTATTTTTTACCTTTATTTTTTCATTTAGGGATAATGGAGTTCGTCCTCCTTGTCTCTAACCTACTTTTGCCACAATATTAGTCGCCATTGTGCTATAACTTGCACCTTCATTCAGAACATGCTAGTAGAACTAAACGAAAGTTAGTTTTAACAGTTGCTCTGATTTTAAGTGAGTACTTTCTAAGTGAAAGCGCAGATTACTACTAAATAAAACACTGAATATACTGCAGTTACAGATTCGATTGATCTTGTTTCAATGGATAAGTCAGCTTTCTTTAATATTTTTTTTTTCAGGACAACGAACAGATACACTATTAAATTACAAACATAGTCTTAAATACAGTATATGTGTAACTAACAGCACTATCCAGATATTAAATTAACTTTCAGTAGAATAAATGAGTTCCTACCTATTGTATCTCAAAATGATTAAGTTTATTAATAAGTAGTTGTTACACTGATTATTTGGTGTAGCGGTAGATCAGTCGACTGCCAAGTCATAACTCGCGGGTTCGATACCCACTCAGTGCAAATATTTGTATGCATGAATATGTATTATGTAGGTAGGTACGTATACAAATTTGCATCAGTCTGATTTTTTTCTTTGCTTAATATCTATGTAATTTGCCGGGGCGAATTTAAATAAGAAATCAGAGAACACAGCTTCAATAAAATTTGACTATAGTTTCCTTTCATTACTTAACACAACATAATGGTAAGGCAAGATCTTTACTTTAGGTACCTCTTACCAAAAATTATTAATTATAATTAAACTCCAAATTTATTAGGATTATATTCCTGAACGCGGACATGGAGACATGCAAGGCGCGTAGGCTGGCATATGGCGTGGATTGGTGCACTGGACAAACTGCTCTATACGGCGGGCCCAGGGTGATGCGTCACCCCAACTGCAACGAAGAAGTACTGGATTTCGAGGTCTGAAATTTGTAATTTAACTCTAGTACGCAATTTGGTCACGATAAACTGGCAACACTGGCTCTTTGATCTCATGCTATATTTTAAGCTTACTTACTTTGCTTGCTGCAGCTCGATATTTACTTCTCTGACGCCCTGGCGGAGCTGCGCGCCGCGGCCGGGCTGTCCGCTGAAGAAATTGACGCGAATAAACCTTTTGGTACGTATGATAACTATTTAAAGTTATTTTCCAGTTACATACATACTAGAAAAAGTACGGTTCTGCCATCTACCATACCTCTACTTTAGTACTTTGTTGAGTTTGTATGTAGGGTAACCGTAAAACAATATGTCTGATAGAAGTTTGACAGCTTGTTCAAGACAATTCATTTGTAAGGAAGGAGCAGTATCACTCTTTCCAGGCAACGAATATGATGCCATCTGCAAAGGGTAACGAGGAAAATGGCAGCAAGTAAAGGAAGGGTAAAGCCGAAAGAGGCTCTCCCATTCGCCTTGTACTGACAGCTTGCAGATCGCATGCCAAAACATTGGGCTGATTGATCATTGTTGTCGTAGAATACCTATATACCTTCTCCAGCTCCCCTCTTCATGTTGAGCCATCTAGCAATGGTTGGCGATAACCATCTACCAATAAAGGAACAAACTGCAACGTGAAGAGTGGTCTTTAGGCGCATTAACTGCTGCGTTTTTCACGCTATACTACAATATGCCCCATGAGCGCAGGCCTGGGGGTGGCGGGTGAGGCCGCCTGTCACCCCAGCAGAAGCAGGCCGGGACGGTGGGGCGACTAGCGCCCCTCCCCCAAACAGGGGCAAGACGGGGACACCGTGGTTCCCAAACCCGAGGGGGGCATCTCAAAACCGGAGATGGCCCAGGGTCAGTCGGGGTGCGAGGGATATGCTCTATGGGCAACCTTACACCCCGGCGTCTGTAGACCCGAGAGTGCGTGCGGTTTTAGTCGGTTCAAGCCCGACATAACCGCCCCCGCTGGGCGGCGGGAGGGTATTCGGAGGGATTTCCGCACGAAAAAAAAAAAAAGGTACGCACTAACCGGCGTCTGAAGATCCGAGACGGCATGGTTTTAGTCGGTTCAAGCCCGACATAACCGAAGGCACTTCCGCACGAAAAAAAAAAAAAATACAAAGGTACCCACTAACCTTACACCCCGACAGCCTCCGTGGCGTGGCGGTATTGAACGCGGCCGCTACGCAGGAGGCGCGAGTTCGATCCCCGCTCAGTGCAAATATTTGTATGCATGAATATGAGTATCTGAATTGGTCTGGGGTCGTGCCTAGGAGAGCACGTTAAGATGTCGGTCCCGGTTGTACGAATATGTATGACAGTCGTTATAGGGGAATTGGGTGAAATGGCCCCACATAGAAGGGCTGATCACCCGTCTGGTCAAACGGCGTCCCTACTGGCAGTAGTAGTAACCTTACACCCCGGCGTCTTAAGACCAAAGATGGCGTGCGGTTTTAGTCGGTTCAAGCCCGACATGACCGCCCCGTCGGCCCGCGGGGTGGTATCCGAGGGGATTTCGGCACGAAAAAAAAAGGTTCCCGCTAGACGCATTAACAAAAGAAATAAATATTGTTACTATGACTTAAAGCGAAAATACTTATGATAATTATCAGGTATTGTTTTAAAGTAAATGCTATAAGATTGGGAAATAGTATTTTTTAATCTTATCATAGTTCTCTTGTGTTGCTACACGCCTTATTTTGATATTGTTAAAAGTCAGAATTTAATTGTTATCTTACGTAAGATAAATTAAGCAATTATTTTTCTAGAAATTCCTTTTTTTTTCGTTTATCGTCCCATCAGGATGTTTGTTACTCAATCACGCTCTAACGGCTAAACGGATCTGGCTGAAATTTAGTACCTACAGAAATAGATAATAGTCTGGAATAATACATCTATAGGCTAATTTTATTCCCGAAATGGGTTCCCATGTGTTGCGGGAACGGAATCAGAATTTCGCGCAGTCGTAACCGCTGACAATAGCTAGTAATTAATAAAACATGCATGAAACACTAAACATGTCTTCAAGTATTAGAAAAATACGCATAAGTGATATATAAATCATATAACCATGTTATACAAAGTTAGTGTTCAGTAACTTATGTTACTGACTGTAGGTACCTACATAATTACGTGCCTGATAAAGGGTTAAAAATACAAGTCGTAATAATGACCAAGATCGAGGCTAGGTTCTGTCGTCTTCCGTTAGTAACTACTTACACCCAAAGTAGGTCGTATTCGTTCGTGGGATGGTCACGGTTATAACTAAATACATGTCGTGAGGTCAATGACTCCTTTGATGACGTTGACGTCGTCGTCAGAGATTCGGATGAATTCCGACAGTTCGTATAGTGCATAGTGCATAGAACATTCGGCGCTAAATTTTTTTTTGGATGTAATACATTGATCCTTGGATATGCTTAGATTCGACACGTACCTACAAAGTCAGGTAAGTACACTTGACTTTGTCAGTGACAAAAGCAGTCATTAAATTAAAAAAAGACATGTACATAAGTTTTGTATATAATCATGATGATAACTATCTAGGTACCTTATTCTCTCTGTGGAATAGCAAAATTTTGAACATACATAAATAATTATTCATTCATAATTTCAATTACCTAGGTATTTATTATCAACTTCTGTTACCGACTGTTCAATCTTAGCATGATACGAGGAAACTTCTAGCTTCAGCCACCGTTTGAATATTCCGTCGTAGGCACTTAAGTGTTCCCGAATGTTCTATTCAGTGTTGCCAACTTTATTTTTATCAACCCACCAAATAAGGCCGTATTAACCACCAGAAAACCACTAAACTTTGTCGGGCTCTCAAACCACCAGAATTCCACTAGAAATTACAGTGCGACACAAAATATTACTTATTCATGAGCGACAACCATCTGCGATACTTGTGAAATGTCGCGTGCTTAAGCGTAGTGTTATATAGCTGCAAACTCGCTATAGTAAAATCACTAGGTTCTTTAATTCTTTTATGGCGGCAACAATGCCGTCTGCATCACACTCGTAGAGCATTGGGATATCTAAATATGTAGATATAATTATTTTGTGAGTGCAGCTGTAATAAATAACAACAATTCCCAAATATTTATGAACTGCGATATCGGTTGATTCGTCAATCAATAAACTATAGGATTGATCTTTCAAATCTTCTATTAAATTTTGTGAAAAATGAGGTGCTAGAACGTTTTTAATAATTTGGGTACATTTAGTCCTATGCAGGTGAATTTTGTCATCCTCCTTGTGCGTGTGATTAATCACGTCTCCCAAATGATCCACTACACGAATGCTAGTATGTACCGCTGTATATAATGCTAGCCTGGCTTCTTCTTTCTTTTTCCCCATGCTTTCAACTTTGAAAGCCAATTTTGGTTGTTTAGTTACAATCTGTGAAAGAAAAAGAACTTACATAAATCAAATGTAATAGAAAAGGTGTTACTTCATTAAATAATATTCGCCCGCAAAGGTCTTTCCTGTATACACTTAACATAAAGCTGAATTCGTATAAAATTTACGTACCTTTGAATTATGCAGGTGCTTTTTAGATAATCCATGATTCTTTAAATCTCCAAAATGATTTCTTAATAATGTACCACATAATTTACACTTAGCTACTGGACCAGCAGTGCTTTCCACTACTTGCAACCAGTCCTTCAGTTCTGGTACACGTAACCAAGAATCACGAAACTTTTGGGTGTACGTACAAATAACGTTCATAATCGTTTATTCAAGAAGTTTGTAGACAATAATCGGGGACGGGGATTCCCCGATTATTGTCTACAGATGTCCGACAGATTTGATTTGAGCAATGTTGCCTACATCCTAAACTTAAACCATGTTCGAAGTTCCGGGCCTAAATGCTCATTTTTAACTATAACGTATACAGAGCATTTTATGAATCACACTAGCGGTTAAATTACGTAAATCACCACTAACTGGAACAATCTAATCCACTATAAAATCCACTAGCCACTAAATCCAAAAAAAACTCGCTGTAAGGCATGCCTAAACCACCAGATCTAGTGGAAAATCCACTAAGTTGGCAACACTGGTTCTATTTCAGAAGTTCAATATTGACACAGATTACATAATATTATTCTAATATTGATATGTAAAGGGTAATGTTCGGGAATGTTCTAGAATATTTTGGAATTTAGTCTAGAATCTCTAGAAGCTCAGTTCCCGAATGTTCTAGTCATGATATAGGTACATAGCAGGACCAATTAGATACTGTGATAGTTCAACTGTGCTGTTAGTTCCTGAATGTCCTAGAATCATTCTCGTTTGAATATTTAGAATCATAAGGTGGAAAACAAGCACACAGTAAACGGGTCGATGGTTTTAAGTACGTCAGTCAGTAAAATTTCGTAAGCCATTGACCCATTCTAATTTGAAATTAGAACCAAATTCCGTTATGATCTACAATTCCAAATAATCCCAAAATCTCAAAATGGAGTCTTCAAATTACAATGGGAAAGCTATTATGCTATGTAGTCTAGAAACTTTACTTTTTGGAATGTGCAGATGAGGTTCAAGTGAAGATTCAAGCAGCTGTGATGGCAGCTCCCGTCTTCGACATCAATGCTTGCAGCCAACTCCGCAATGTATGTGGAGATTGATTATATTTACTTGTGAAAATAAAAGATTTTGTCGTTAGAAAAATGTTTTATTTATGTACTCCTCCGTACTTCAATTGAAATTATTTAATTACTACATAATTAATTATTCTGCTAATTATTAACTAACAATTCTGCAGTCTCAAAATAATTACATACATACAGTTAAGAACACCGAGGTAGTCCCACAGATGAATGAGACGTGAACGAATTCATTTGTTCTTAAATGAACAAATGAGTCCGTTTTAGGAAAGTCACTGAAACAGGCTTCTTGCAATTCACACGCGCATCTATAGTAGCTTTCACTAAAAATAAAAATGCATCAATTTATACAATTATATCACCGCGCATCAGACATTCGAGCACAGCGGAAGAAACTCGATCAGATCTCGGTTCTGTAACAACCGCAGCACACACATACACTCTGTCAGGCACACATACATACAGGCACACTAATAAATATACACAACAGAGTTAAAACACTTTACATCTGTGTTACGATACAGGCTACGCTCCAAGTGACAGGTGATATCACGTAGAGCATAGTCTGTAGTGATCGGAAATCACATTTGGCTGATCACACGTTTTAAAGTCTGTTAAATTACAACTCGTCCTTGAAGTCTTCATCCTCGCCTCCCGCACCAGGCGGGGGTACTCCACCCTGTCCTTGGTATAACTTAGCAATGATGGGCTGGACAACATCTTCTAGCGTTTTCTTCTGCTTCTTGTACTCCTCAGAGTCTACATCTTGGTTGTCTTCCAGCCACTTAATAGCGGCATCAATAGCCTCTTCCATCTTGGCTTTCTCATCATCGGTAACCTGTAGACAAAAGAGATAAAATATTAGTGTAAAGTTTGGGACATCAGAATTAATGGTTAAAATCGTACTTCCAACTAAAAAATCATTATTAATTGAAAAAGTTAAATACTATTAAAATTTCAGTGTCTGAAATAAGCAGTGTTTAAGATTAAAAGATAAGGTGATTTAAAATTATATAACAATACCAACCTTTGCACCAAGCTTTTCCTTATCTTGCAGCTGGTTCTTGATGGAGTAAGCATAGCTCTCCAGTTCATTTCTGGCCTCAACACGCTCCTTGAGCCTCTTGTCCTCATCGGCGAACTTCTCAGCATCCTTGATCATCCTCTCGATGTCCTCGGGCGTCAACCTGTTTTGGTCATTTGTGATAACAATCTTCTCACGGTTTCCAGTACCCTTGTCTTCAGCAGACACTTGTAAGATGCCGTTAGCGTCAATCTCGAAGGTGACTTCGATTTGTGGGATACCACGCGGTGCGGGCGGAATGCCCGTTAAGTCGAACTTTCCAAGTAAATGGTTATCCTTGGTCATGGGACGCTCACCTTCGTAAACTTGGATGGTCACAGTGTGTTGGTTGTCACTAGCGGTAGAGAAGATCTGGGATTTCTTAGTAGGAATGACAGTGTTACGGGGGATCAGCTTGGTCATCACTCCACCAACGGTCTCAATACCCATGGTAAGAGGGTTGACATCAAGAAGTACAATGGCGTCAGTATCCTGTTCACCACTGAGCACTCCAGCCTGGACGGCAGCACCATAAGCGACAGCCTCATCAGGGTTGATACCTCGGGAAGGTTCTTTCCCATTGAAGAATTCCTTGACCAGTTGTTGCACCTTGGGTATACGGGTAGAACCACCAACAAGTACAATCTCATCAACATCCTTCTTGTTCATATCGGCATCCTCCAACACCTTCTGTACTGGTTTCAGGGTAGACCTGAAGAGATCCATGTTCAACTCCTCAAACTTAGCCCTGGTAAGAGTTTCAGAGAAATCATCACCTTCAAAGAAGGATTCAATTTCAATCTTGACTTGATGACTAGAAGATAAAGCTCTCTTTGCCTTTTCAACCTCTCGACGGAGTTTCTGTACAGCACGGTTATCTTTCCTGATATCCTTGCCCTTCTTCTTCTTGTACAGTTTGATGAAGTGCTCCATGACCCTCTGATCGAAGTCTTCACCTCCCAAGTGGGTGTCACCATTGGTGGCTACTACTTCAAAGACGCCATTGTCGATGGTGAGCAGAGACACATCAAAGGTACCACCACCCAAATCAAATACGAGAACATTCTTTTCACCATCCTTCTTGTCAAGACCGTAAGCAATGGCGGCGGCGGTGGGCTCGTTGATGATCCTCATTACTTGAAGTCCAGCAATGGCACCAGCGTCCTTGGTAGCTTGACGCTGGGCGTCATTGAAGTAGGCAGGTACAGTAACTACAGCGTGGGTCACTTTCTTGCCGAGGTAAGCCTCAGCTGTTTCCTTCATCTTGGTAAGAACCATGGCAGAGATTTCTTCGGGGGCGAAGATCTTGTCTCCCTGAGATGTCATCACTGAGACATGAGGCTTGCTGTTCTTCTCAATAACCTTGAAGGGGAAGAATTTCACATCATGTTGAACGGTGTGGTCGCTCCAATCACGACCGATCAGACGCTTGGCGTCGAAAACTGTGTTCTCAGGGTTAGTAGTCAGCTGGTTCTTGGCGGCATCTCCGATTAGACGTTCGCCGTCGGCCGTGAAGGCTACATACGAGGGGGTAATACGGTTACCCTGGTCATTGGCAATAATCTCCACACGCCCATTCTTGTAAACACCCACACTGTGGACAAATGACAAATACATTTATTATTATGTATTCAATATTGTATTATATTTTTGGCTTGGTGGAGCAGTGGTAACAACTGCTACTACTGTTAATGAGGTCACAGACTGTTAATGAGGTCACAGACTGTTAATGAGGTCACAGATTTGATTCCAAGCTAGGTTTTTTTTGCTAGAACATCCTCAGTGGCAGTTTTTTTTTTTTTTTATTTAAATGCACAAAACACATCACAATCATATACATATTATATCCTAAATACAATGTCTAGATCTGGATCGTAACGTAAATAATATGTGCACACATAGAGAAACAAAAAGTTTACCCAATATAAATCTCTGATTTATAAAAACTAGAATATAGGTTTAGATTTGGATGCCTCCACCGGAGACAGAACCATCCAAACCCAGCCCACTATGAAGGATGTCTTTTACAATTTTGATATATCTGTTATAGTTGCAATCAAAAACATCAAGTGATTTATAGATTTTCGCCAAACCATTATATTGACGGGCCATTCTTGTTAATGGATTATAATAAGAAATATTGTTTTTATATATCAAAAGGGCAAATATGTTCTATCATTAGCTCTACGGGCACTAAATTTAATGTTGAAGCTAATTTGAAAAAGTAACTCAGGTGAATCAATAATATAATGTATAATTTTGTAAAGGTAAACTAAGTCAAAATATATTCTTCGGCTTTCTATTGGCTGCACCTTATATTTGATGAGTCTACTTTCATAATTTAAATTTGAACGGCCTGGGTTGGCAGTTGCCTAGAAAAAGTACTAAGTTGATAGCAATATACTGGCTTGCATTACATGTGATATAAGAATGCAAATTAATAAAAATAATCATAAATACAGATAAAAGATGTAAGTTGTACAGCCAAATTTATTCTTACAAGGCTGGGTTGATAAAACTATGACAGTTTTTCACTGAAAGTGGGACAACACATCCACATCCAGGTTTTGTCCTAAAGTATTTACCGACTTAGTACTAAAATATGTTTGTTTGATTTCAAAATACCTTTTATCCTAACTAAATAGTCTAAATGAAAGACCACCTTATCAAGTTAAATTTTACGATAAATTCTTTAAAATGAATGAATGATAAAGTACATCTTAGTCTAAATGAATGAGTTAGCCCCTTGAAGTAAAATTTTATTTTCATTTAAATATAATAAATAAAGTAAGAAATAAATAAATATGTAAGAGCCAACGTGTTTTAATAATCTGTATGTGGCAGTAACCATCATCAAGAGTATTCTTTAAAAAGTACCCTACCCAACTTTATGAAATTTCATTCTTATTTATGTTTGAAAAATATTTTTCTAATTAGAAACTTGTAGCTGTTGAAGTAAGTAGTATAAAATTTTCTGCAATTCATCTTCAAGTACCTTCTAAATGCTCCATAAAATCTTATGGAATATTCTAGATAAAGTTAGTGGGTTGCTTTTTAGGAATAACTCACCATGAGTATGTGGTTCCCAAGTCAATACCGATGACGGTGCCTATGTCCTTTTCCTTGTCTTTCTTTTCGTCGGCGTAAACCGCCACGACCACACAGGCCAACGCTAATAAGCTCCACCGCATTTTCAGCATCCAATATTACACTTTTCTGAAACAAATAAGATTACAATTAGATTCATTGTGAATATTACACTGATGCTAGTACTCACAAAGATATGACAGATAACACCTTTAGAGTTTAGATGGACACGTAACATAGGTAGAGGACACGTCATTCTTAAGGCTCCGGGCCAAATGTAACTGGGATTCGACTTGTAGAAAATGAAAGCACCCCGTAAAACCAATAACGGCAGTAACAATCCTAACGGTACCTACATGGAGGCGGCCACGCTACATGTAGGACGCGGCACCGGGCCATGGCGTCGAGAAAATTCCCTGACGTTCTACGATATTCTAAGATGTTTTATCGGAGTATTGATGTAAACTCGTTACCAGAATATTCAGTTCCATTATTAGGACCCCGAAACTTTTTTTATAATAGAAATCCTGTACAATATGTGTAAAATTGACACAATAAACGACTATGAGGTTATAATTTTTTTACCACGATATAATTTATAAATTCATTAGTGAAATAAAACGCAAATTATAATTACCAAATACTACAGACGATTAAATCTAATTGAGTTCCAATTTAAAGTTCACTGCCACGATACAAGCACTTTGAATTAAACACTTTGTTACGAATTCACAGTACGATTGTTCCTTTGCCTTCGATTTTTCAAGAAAAACTAACGTTGTACTGCCATCCGCCGCTATTATTTAGCGCTAGTGAAACATCGTGGGCTACCGCGATTGGTCCACTGAGCGATGACGTTTCCTATTCTCCGTAGTGATTGAGTTTACAGCGCGTATTTGTCGGGTGTTGATTGGCCCACGTTTATAACTGGCCCCGAATAAGATATCCCTCTCTAGCGCCAACTTTGAACGCAAGAGTTACATGTGAAATTATTGCGAAAGCTTATATAAAATATTCTTGTATAGTTTACTTCAATACTGTAATATATAATAAAAGACTTAAATCTTTCACTAATTGAGTGACATAAAATGTAAAATGCAGAAATACGACTTTTTTTTTCTATTTCTAAGAACTTCGAAGTTAATGTTAACATAAAATATTTTATGGGAATGTTTCTTCAGGAGTGGTTGGTAGACTTTCTTCTCTTAGATGCAGATCATTTCTCAGTATAGGTATACGACCTAGCACCTTTAGTTGATTTAATAGCCGATAAACTTAAGTTATATTTTATTAACTTTCTATTAATCCCTCCAATGATTGTACTTCTACATTATAAAATATATAAGCTAGAACGTTTAGAACGGAATGAAGAACCGCACTTAAGTCAATCTAAACTGCGTTATCACGCTTTAGGTACTTATTGAACTTCATTGAGTAAAACGTGAGAACCCAGTTTAGTTGAAGTTGATCGAAATTAATTTTCACTAATGCATTTCGTCTTTATATAGTCGTAGTAGATTTGGCACCTTTATGCTATTTAGGTATTGGATAGATAGTCTAATAGGCAAGAAGTCATTAAGACAGTGAGATGATTCAACTCATTCAACAAAGCAACTTTATACATCATCATCCAATCCCGGTGGCATCTAAAGCACTTTGAACCCCGAGGTTTGCTCTCCTACTCTTTCCATCATTTATTTGGTTTTTACGGGAGCGACCGCATCTGACCCCCGCCCCCCAACCCCGACGCCCAAATGGTTACTCAAAAGGTATCCAAGAGGCATTATTCTGTCTGACAGTGGGTTATAATCACAGACATAACGTGAGAAATCGGTGGATTTCAATTGGTTAAAATAGAAGAAAGAGCTGGCGTAAAACTAAACCAATCTAAATGTATTGGATAATACGAACGCCCGTGGTCAATGGTCAATCTGAATAAGGGGACAGCAAAGCTATATGTTATGAATGTCGGTCTAATATAATTTTCTATATTGCTAATTTATCGTTATTAAAGTCATTTCATCCGATGCTTGCTCCTCGGAGTTTCGGGTCCATTAACCTGTTCTCCTCCTTTTTAGGGTTCCGTTGCCAAATGGCAAAAAACTGAACTTTTATAGATTCGTTATGTCTGTCTGTCCGACGTCAGTATGTCACAGCAACTTTTTTCTGAAACTACAACAACTATGCTGTTGAAACTTGGTATGTAGATGTATTCTGTGAACCGCATTAAGATTTTCACACAAAAATAGAAAAAAAAACAAGAAATTTTGGAGGTAGGTAATACTTACAATGGAAACTCAACAATTTTTTTTTCATCAAACTTATACTTATCTATGGATAGGTCTTCAAAAATGATAAGTATTGAGGTTTCTAATATGTTTTTTTTTTCTAAACTGAATAGTTTGCGCGAGAGACACTTCCAAAGTGGTAAAATGTAAAACCCCCAAGTAACGTCTAAAATAAGAGAATGATAAAAGTAAAAAAAATATATGATGTACATTACCATATAAACTTCCACCGAAAATTGGTTTGAACGAGATCTAGTGAGTGGTTTTTTTTAATACGTCATAAATCGTAAACCGCAATTTACCTTTCATTCAGTCAACTCAAACAAAACAATTTTACTTGCTGCTACGGAACCCTTCATGGGCGAGTCGGACTCGCACTTGGTCAGTTTTGTTATTTAATCGGCTTTTATGTGAGCAACTGCCATCTCACCTCCCAACCCCGAGAAGAAAGCCTGCGCCAGATCCTTGTCCGTCAATCAGCAGGTGCACCGGCTTGCAAGTGAGATTAACTTGGCTCCGAAGGTCTTGTTTACCCTAATTAATTGCTTTTTGAGCTGAGCTAAGCGAAGCTCTTATACGTGGCTAAGCTGTTTGGTCGGGACTGTACTCCTCCGGAACCACAATACCCATCTTGACCAAATTTGCCATGGTGATAGTGTAGACACCGCTGAGTGTTTAGAGGGGTCAACTGTTCAAATGCAATGTACCATTGAGGAATAATCATCGAAAAACAGTTTCACGAGCGAGTGGCCTTAGCTATGCGCGCGACCGTAGTAAGATGCCTTATTTTTCAAGTAAGAGTTCTGCTCGCTCAGCTCAATTTATTTCAGTCGCACCCTGCACTGCGCCTCCTAGTTAATTGCTTTTATAATGGTAGGTAATATGTGGGGACTAGTTGACCCGGCAAACTTCGTTCCGCGTCAGAATCAAGTTATATGTTGGCTACCAGCTGATATTCGCGAACATCTCATATTTTTAATTATCCTAATTGCTAGTATCCCCAGGGGGCTCACTCAAAGCCGTAGATGGCTCAGAGTTAGCCGGGGTGCGAGGGAATTGGCTTATTTGGTCCGAGAGGGAAGAGACGGTGGCATGCAATTTTGGTCGGTTTGAGGTTGACATAACCACCCCGACTCTGACTGGCGGTGCGAGTGCAATAAAGTCATACACAACTTAATCAGTGAGTGCGAACGAGAGCGAAGTAGGTATGACTGACGCGGTACACTTCTGGTCTACGTCAACCCTATTCACAATTTTGTAAATTTTAAAAGCCGCAAGGAAGTCTAATGGCGGGTAAGTAATTTCTTATTCGACTGTTTTGCCTGGGCATTCTTCGTGTCGTGACCTTATTTTTTTTTTTCGTGCGGATCGGTATCCCTTCGGATACCCCCCGAAGGCCTGAGGTGGTGGTTATGTCGGGCCTGAACCGACTAAAACCGCTACAGACGCCGGGGTGTAAGGTTGCCCATAGAGCATATCCCTCGTACCCCGACTGACCCTGGGCCATCTCCGGTTTCGAGATGGCCCCCTCGGGTTTGGGAACCACGGTGTCCCCGTCTTGCCCCGGTTTGGGGGAGGGGCGCTAGACGCCCCACTGTCGCGGCCTGTTTCTGCTGGGGTGAGTCTGACAGGCGGCCTCACCTGTCACCCCCAGGCCTGCGCTCATGGAAGACAGAGGTCGTTAAGCGAGCTCCGGCGCCTGCGTCGCCCGCGACGCGCGGCTAGCATGTTGCGGGCTCGGCGGGCCGGGAGAGTTCTAAATCTCTCCGGGGCGCGCTCCGCCATCTCCTTCGCGAGCATTATATGCTCGCAGAAGGAGGTGGCGGCGGCCCACGCGCTCGCGCTCCGCACCATTGCCGCAATCATGCTGTCGAGTGAGAGGACTCCCACTCCGATGGCTGCCACTGGGTCACGCCTCGGCGCCTCCCACGCCGGGCCGTGTCGTGTCTACTCACAGTCGTTACATGACTAGTTCAGTAGATGCCTCGGACGCATTGAAGATATTAGCGTCAGGGATTGTAGGAAGGTGCCGGTGAAGTTTACTTGAGCCCCGAAGATCTTAGTTTACAATAATAAATAGGTAAATACTTTACTGTTGTGAAATACAGACTCATTTATACGCAAAAATATATCGTTATCGCTGTTAATAAAAAGAATCAGACAATGTCGAGACGCCTACACATATACATAAATATTGCGTCACGCATGATACACCTCCTCTACAATTTTCTTTTTTTTTTCGATACAGGCAAAGAAAGGCCACGTCAGTGTAACGTATCAGATGTGTACTTATTTACTTACGTGGTATTTACTTTATCTGTATACGTAGGATTCGTACATGTACGAATTATATATTTTTTATAAACAAAACTTTGACTTTGACTTTGACTTATTGTGTCATCTTTCTATACCCCTGCAGGTAGATAAGCGCTTAGAACTCTCCCGGTCCGCCGAGCCCGCAACTTGCTCGCCGCGCGTCGCAGGCAACTCAGGCGCCGGAGGTCGCTTAACGACCTCCGTCCTCCATGAGCGCAGGCCTGGGGGTGGCGGGTGAGGCCACCTGTCACCCCAGCAGAAGCAGGCCGGGACGGTGGGGCGACTAGCGCCCCTCCCCCAAACCGGGGCAAGACGGGGACACCGTGGTTCCCAAACCCGAGGGGGCCATCTCGAAACCGGAGATGGCCCAGGGTCAGTCGGGGTGCGAGGGATATGCTCTATGGGCAACCTTACACCCCGGCGTCTGTAGACCCGAGACGGCGTGCGGTTTTAGTCGGTTCAAGCCCGACATAACCGCCCCCGCTGGCACGCGGGGGGGTATCCGAAGGGATTTCCGCACGGAAAAAAAAAAAAAAAAAAAAAAAAGGTAGATAAGCGCTCGATGGCGTAATATGTGGCGTAGCTTTCGACTAATAAGTTAGAGGTCGTGGGTTTGGTTCACGCTCAATGCAAATATTTGTGTATCTAAATATGTATATTTGTATTCGTCTGGGTGTTTCTATGTTACCTATATGATCATATAAATTATTAACATAACTTCACGCCTGTATCTCCGAAGGGGTAGGCAGAGCTACGACACACATACGGAGGTACGACAGTATTACACACCCACAGAGATCGCCAGTTATGTTAAGGTCCCAATGTAATAGGGGACGAGCCTATTGTCACCTACCGCGGCACATTGTTTAGCGAGCGATAATTAACATTTATTAATGCACACATAACTACGAAAAGTCAGAGTTGTGTGCCCGGGGCGACGGGGATCGAACTCGAGACCTCGTCTCAGCAGTCCGTTACGTACGCCAGTGGGCTATCGCCGCATACATTATTAACATATATTTATCCGCAATCTAGACCTCTTAATACACGTTAGTTAAGCTATGCTTAGGTACTTTGGCTCTAGATAGTCTTAGTTTTTTTATCTTATTCCGTGCTGCCAGCTGCTTGTTACTGGGAACTTTCTGAAGAAATCCCCAATTAATTTGTTTAACATCTAATAGGGAATTAAAATTTGCCGTCAAGAACCAAGCGTTTCGTTAACTCTTTTCTTTGAGGCAAGGTAAAGTCATATTGACGTGTTCAATATAAAGAGAGAAAAAAAAGATACATGTCATTTGGTGCTGTTACTAAGAATGATGACGGAATCGCTGGGATCGCTATAGAAAAAAAAAAAAAGACGAAACAAAACTCAATGCTACTAATGATAATGAAATCCGATATGAACTATCTACATGTGATTAACTCTACTACTCGAAGCCAGTCGTTACATTATCTTTACGCGAGACTAACGCAACACTCCGTATCTTTAGTTTTTTAAATAATTGCAATATACTTAGAATAATATTATGTAATCTGTGCTCATACCTAACAACAAAGGCGAGTTTTCTATAAGACCGACTAGGTCTGCCTAGGGCGGCCAGCCAGAAAAAAGAGGCGGTTAATTTATAATTCAAAGATTCTTACTTCTTCACGACCTTCTCTGAATCGATTTCGACTAAATTTTGAAGCTAAATTTCTATATAATATACTTCTCAGTTCGGTAAACGCCAATACAACCCGATAAATTACTTGTTTCTGGTGGCCATGTCTTTAATTGAAATTCACTTTTTATAGACAACTAACTTTAGTGGCATACTTCGCCCCCATGGCACACATTTGTCCCATACATGTCCGTAATTGATTAGTTCAACAATAATAAACAATAATAAATTTGCCCGATTTGATGACATTTTATAATGTCCCCATTCTCATACCACCTCCACGTCCTTGTACCCCGGTCCCCGCAGGCGAGGACTCAGTTAAGCGGTAGATTATATCTAGAACGTTCAGGAACTGTGACTCCGCAATTTAAAGTTCAACTTTGAACCGTGATAGTTCAAAATTTGAACTATCACAGTAACCGGTTATGCTTTATCGTAAGTCTAGAATATTCGGGAAGTAAACCTATTATTAGAGGAATATTTTGGATAGAATATAAGATTTAATTATTAGTCACACAATCAACATCTTGAAGTCTTTACTTAATCGTTCTAGAACGATTTTTTACTTATTTAAAAACTTAATTTTAATAATTAATTTTCATGTAGCTAAATGGTGGGTTATCTTGTTGAATAATTTGTTGATTCTTTTGAATTTAATGTGCTAATTAACCACCAATTTATATTTGTTTCAATTTATTCACAATTTGATCTGATTTAGTAGAATTAAATTTTAATTATTTACATTATAGTATTACATATAAATATATTATATAAATTCGCTGTGTCTAAACAGGACTTCATGTTGAGACCTGCCATAATTTAAAACATCGTCAACAATTTTGACTTTGACTTTGACGATTCTCTGATCATCTTTAAAAGGATGATCAATGAATAGAATACTACTTGGTTTCTTATTTTCACCGGTATGCAGGGCCGGCCTTAGCCATCTAGGCGCCCCGGGCGAGTCATGCCTTTGGCGCCCTTTTATGTATAGGCCGTATAGGTATGTACTTATTTCATTACAATTAAAAAAACTTATTTAGGATTTGTACCATTTTTTTTATTAAGTAGGTAATTACTTCAGATAAATATTAATTGGGATTTCCCCTCAAATAAAATTGCACAATCGCTCAATGCGCTCTACTTACGGGGACTTACCCGACCACAGAGTACATTTTATATAGGTAGATAGTTAGATACCCGACTACAAAATGTAAACATATTTTTAAACAAGACTAAATGGGCGTACTAATGGTACCTACCTATTTTCTGAATTTAGCTACCACGCAAATAATAATAAATAAATAATTCGTAGGTAAGTTATTTCTAACGTATACAGGTTCTATTAAAAGGTTTTTTTGTTAAGCTTGTGAACTTACGAGTATGTAAAAAGCAAAGAAAAAAGTATGTATAATGCGGGCCTAATAAGAGTTGCAATTTCTAGGCCTGGTACCTATATTTCGTTCTACACTATTTAGTGAGAGATACCACAAAGGACAAAATGACAGGTCGTATTTGTTAGACATAGAATACTGATACTCACTCCTACGAGATAAGTCTATAAAAGTTAATATACGTTGAGTCTAGTTTTCCTTTAGATCGATAAAAATAGGTATTCAAATTAAGTGGTATAGTTGAGCTGGCGCGAGCGGCGCCCTAAAGTACCTGGCGCCCCGGGCTGTCGCCCCGGTCGCCCCCCCCCTAAAGCCGGTATGTTAGTCATGTTTATGAATATTTATGTATGTGGTGGTCTACTGGTGGTAGAAATTTGATGACACAAATTTGTCACAAAATTCGGCCGGGTGGGTACCACCGTGCACGATTGCGAAAAACCCTCCATAGTAATCCAATTTCGGTTTGATTGCGTTCAGGGGTCAGCAAGTGCATAGCCGGGCAGGGGGATTGTGGTCGCAGCACTAGTGGGACCGGTGGGTGTCACGCGGTGCTGCGATGACAATCCTCTTCTGGTGAGACCGTCAAGCTGAGTGCCACCATTGTTAACATGATACGTGTATGTAATGGTGACCCTCTTTCCTGAGACTTTACCTTCAGCTTACCATCAGGCGAGGTGAAGTCAAATTGACGTGTCCTAAATATAAAAAAAATGTGTATTGTAGGTATATCTATACTATTATAAAATGGTTAATTAATACATTACATTGAAGATATTATATATATCTATATTATTTATATATATATATTTACCGTACATTGAAGATATTTAAGAAAAAATGAATAACGATATTGAACACAAAAATATTTTTTGGAATAGTCTTTCTGTTTGTTCGCGATGGACGTAAAGACTACTGAAAGGATTTTGTTGCGGGTTTTTCCATTAGAAAAATGTTGGTTAGATTTTAAATCTGAAATCTGAAACTCTGAAACTCTTTTAGAAAGTAATGAAATTTCCTTTCTGGGTATAACTATAGATGCTACATGTAACTGGAAAACACACACTCATAACGTCCAGAGTAAAACTAATAGGTTTGTCTATGCTTTGTGGAGACTAACAAAAATATCCAGCAAACAAACAGCACTTAAGGCGTATCATGCATTTGTGGTATCTACCCTAAGATATGGCATAGTACTTTGGGGGAACTCGGTAAATATAAATAGAGTATTCATAGCTCAGAAACAATGTATTAGAGCTATTTGTAATGTAGCTCCCTGGGTAAGCTGTAAGCCTTTGTTCCGCAAACTTTCACTATTGACTCTGCCGTGTATCTATATATTTGAAGTATGTGTTTTTGTTAAAAATAATAATGACTTATTTAGTTTTAAGAAGGATGTATGTAATGTTGGATGCTTGTATAATTAAACTCGAGCAGGGTTATTACACAGTATATATTTTCTTAGAGCTCCGATCTTTACAACTGTTTCCAAAAGAATGAATATTTTAATCCAGCTACCCTCTTTATATAGTAATTGTCGAATCAAGAATTAAGTGTTGATTAATTATATTATTACATGCAAAATTAATTAACAATGATTATGGTATCAATATTAAATTTTAGGAATAATTATTCTATTCTCTTAATTAATCTAGAAATCGGAATATTATAGGAAGTACGTCATAACGTATGGCGACTAGTTGTTAGGGCTTGATAACACTCGGCCGTCCTGTTCAGGTCGTGTCCCACGGCCTGTATGCTGCAGCTCTGCAACCCTGGGCCCGGAGTACTGGAATTTAAAACATAATACAGCAGAAATTTGTTTTTAATATACCACTGACAGGATATTTAGTTTTAGTTATTATTACTCCCTTTTGCATATCACACAGTTATGGTTATATGAACTTGGACAAATAGCAGGCCCCATTTATCACAAGGTGTCACAAAGAGATTATTAATACATACTTGATCACTTAGATATATCTATCCACGTGTACCTGCTTACTATCAAATTATGGACTTGCTCACACAGCCATCCCAGTTAATTTACATAGACTTGATCACACAGCCGTCCTTATTTATAAGACTTGATCACACAGCCGTCATTATATATATGTATGGACTTGATCACACAGCCGTCCTTATTTATAAGACTTGATCACACAGCCGTCATTATATATATGTATGGACTTGATCACACAGCCGTCCTTATTTATAAGACTTGATCACACAGCCGTCATTATATATATGTATGGACTTGATCACACAGCCGTCCTTATTTATAAGACTTGATCACACAGCCGTCTCATTATGAATTAGGTTACATAGTTATCCTGACTGACAAATACTCTTAGCACAGTTTCTATTCTTATTATGTGATATGATGGGTAAGATAGATGTATATGTATATGGGACAATTTATTTATTATTTGTATTATAATTTCTCCTCATTTTTACAGTTTAATTTTACAAAATATTCAGCTCATTACTTATTTATACTAGTATTACTTTAACATTTTAACAGCAATATACTAATTACAACTAAAATAAAACAACGATGAAGAGTCACACCTCCGTAACGCTTGGTAATGATTGTAATATACTTAGTTTTTGTACCTAATGAATCAGACATTGATAATTCTACATGTTAACTAACTTTCAAGAAGGTCGATCAGATCGTCCCTATCTACTTCGTGGTCACTGCCTGAACTATCGTCTTCAGACATTGTTGGTTTGTATGGCCGTAGGGTCTCTCCACGAAACTAACTAAACTTTTTATAGCCTTTCATACCTTTGATACTGGAAATTGTATATCGGTCTAATGTGTTCTCTGCTTTAGATATTTTATAGGGGCCTGTGTATAACCCGTTTAGCTTTTTAGTAACCCCAGTAACTGCATCTCTAGCTACTCCACCTCTCCAAAGAACTAATTGACCTATGTTATACTTGATACACTTCTTATGTTTTTTATCGAATTGCTGCTTCATAGTAGCCATATTTCTATCGATACGAAGCTTAGCAGTTTCCCTATTGGCCTGCAACTTATTCAGTTGAGTCTCCGAGGTCGAGGGTGCATCTGAAGGAAAGGATGGATATCTGGAGTTTTTGTGACCAAACATAAGATTAAATGGCGCAAAACCGGTAGTGGTGTTAGGTGTGTTATTGATTCCCCAGACTATGTCATCTAACTTGTTGTCCCATGTACATTCGCTGTCTGACATAGTATTAAGGCCATTTAATAAAGTACGGTTTACTCTTTCTACCTGGCCATTAGAGCGAGGGCTAGCTATAGCGTTTAAAATGTGTTTGAATTGATTTTCTTCAGAAAACTGCTTAAAGTATCTACTTGTAAAAGCTTTCCCTCTATCCGTTACTATTCTAACGGGATAGCCGAATTGCATTATGATATCTTTCAGCAACCTAATTGTCTCCACTGAACTACAATTTTTTGCTGGTCGTGCGAATACAAACTTAGTAAAAGCGTCAATTACCACAAGAATATAGGTGTTACCCTTACGAGTTTTAGCAAAAGGACCTAAATGATCCGCATGCAATGTATGCATAGGTATGGCTGGTTTAGTAATCGGATGTAACTCACCCTCCAGCCTACCATAGTTACCTTTATTGAACGCACATTGTAAACAAGAGCTTATATATTTTCTTATGAATCTTGTCATACCGTCAAACCAAAACTGAGCTTTAATAGAACTTTCGCACTTTTCAAACCCGGGATGTCCTATCTGACCGTGCAGTTTTTGTAGTAGCCCGTACTTAGCTAATTTTGGTATCATAATCCGTTCACCAGCAACAGTTTTTCTATAAAGTAAATTATCTTTAACTATAAAATTTGCAGATAGATTCGAATCAGAGTTATCACGAAGCCTAGAAATTATACTTTGTATATTTTCATCTTGTAACTGTAAAGTTGTTAACCAATCTGAATTGTCAATCATCAGTATAGTATTTGTTGCGGGATTTCTACTCAGTGCATCTACATGCCTCATGCGCTCCCCAGGCCTATATTCAATCTCAAGATCAAAGTCCTGTATTGTGAGCCACCAACGGGCTATTCTAGGAATTAAATCGCGTTTTGCAAGAGTCGTTCTTAAGGCTGAGCAATCTGTTATAACTTTGACTTTGATTCCCGTTAAATAAATGCGAAAACGTTTGAGAGATTCTACGACAGCGAGCGTCTCTAATTCGTAACTATGATAATGTTTCTCCTCGTAACTAGTCACTCTACTGAAATATGCTATTGGTTTTAAACTATCGTCAATCTGGTACTGCATGAATATTCCACCTAAACCGACTTTACTGGCGTCAGTGTGTAATTCTGTCTTTGCGTCAGAATTATAAATGGCTAGAACTGGTTTTTCAATTAAACGCTGTTTAAGGGTTTTGAAAGCCATTTCTTGTTCAGGACCCCAAACCCAATCTGCATCCTTCTTTGTGAGGGAAGTAAGCGGACGAGCAATTAGGGCAAAATTTTGAACAAATTTTCTGAAATATGACGTTAAACCAATAAATTGTCTTATCTCATGTACATTCCGCGGCCTATCATATTCTGCAACACATTTTATTTTAGCTTGACCCGGCTGTATCGTACCAGCCGAGATTTCATGACCCAAGTAAGTGGCAGTGCGCTTTAGAAAAGAGCATTTACGGAGATTTAATTTTAAATTCGCCTGTGATAATAATTTTAAGACTTTTTCTAATAGGATTAGCCCTTCATGGACCGTGGTTGTAGGTAACATAACGTCATCAAGATATAGGGCAATATTTTGATCGACCCTACCTAGCGTCATTTGTATTAACCGAGAGAATACAGCTGGACCATTGGCTAATCCGAAAGGCATTTTCAAAAACTCCCACTGACCTGACTGAGTCACAAAAGCAGTCTTCTGTATAGAGTCTTCATGGAGACGTACCTGATGGTAGCCTTGAGCGAGATCAAGTGTGGTAAAGAAGAATTTTCCTGACAGCTTATTGACCTGATCTTCGATATGTGGCAAGGGGTATCGGTCTTTAATAGTTTTAGCATTCAATGCCCTATAATCAACACAGAGCCTATAATCCCCACCTTTCTTCTTAACCAGAACTACAGGGCTAGCATAATTCGACATTGACTCCCTAATAATACCTGCTTCTAATAAATCATTGACTTTTGTGTTTACGATTTCATTTTCTTTGTGCGATAATCTATAGGGCTTACAAAAGACAGGTTGATCATTGATCGTACGAATGTGCATTTCTATAAGATCAGTGCATCCTAAATCCTTGGTAGTCCTCGCAAATGAGTGTGTATATTTATTTAAAAGTGACAATAATTGTGCGTTTTCCGAATCACTAAGCGTACCTTTCTCAATATCAGACAAGTTAACTTGCATACTGTTCGTGTTTAAGCTATTTATAGCCAATATTTCAGAATCACTACCACACACTGGTATTGTTACCAACTCTGCTCTAGCTATCAGCCTATGAGCCTCCCATATTATATCTGTATAACCTAAATTAACAACTTTCAAATGAGAATGGCATTGTTTAATAATCGCGGAGGGTACAAAATAAGTCATGTCTCCTAATAACAACCATACCGTATTCGTTAAAAAGGTGTGCTCTTTTCCAACGGTTTCATAACTGTCAATATAAACTTCTACATATTTTTGATTTTGCTTTGGTATTATGACCTTGTGTTTTAAATAGACTGGAAATTTTACAAGAAAATCAGATGCATCTAATTTTATGTTCTTGAACAAATCTTGTACAACTTGACATTGAACAAAACATACAGAGGAAGCTGAAGTTATTAAACTTTCGTTTTCGGTATTAATCATTGTTTGTCCAATTAATAAATCAACATCTGGTGTTATATAGTTAGTTAATTCAACTTTCCCCTTCAATTGGACACTATCTATTAAAACATTCAAAAAACACGAACCGAGTGAGTTGACACATGCCCCTCCAAAACCTGTCATCACAGTAGTGCTAGGCTGAATTTTAATTTGTAAGTTTTTAGCTTGAGCAATACACAGTAAATTAGTTTTACTGCCAGTGTCTATAAATGCTTTGAGTTGTTGTCCTTTCACCATCACTATTCTTTTGTAAATATCAGTAGAAAGCTCGTAGGTAATATGCAATACCTTACTAACCTTTTGTGGTTGGAGTTGTGATGTCTTCCGACACGTGTAGCATCTCTTCGGCTGGAAATCATGCATTGATGTAAAACCTGGTGTACTATTGCTTGAGCCTCTTTTCCACGTAGATATCCGCACGGTGTGTGTTTCTACTCTTTTGAAATTTTCCAACGACGACAGGTAGCCATAGTATAGTTGTTCAGGAGTGTCACAATTATATGCTTTAGCGTTCGCTCTCAATTCGTTAGGTAGTCCGCGAATTATACACGAGATAGCATCTTCACCGATGATGTTACATTTTTTTAGTAACGATAATTTCTCGTGCTAGTACTTCGTCATGGTCTCCTTATCTTCTTTTGTCCTCGCCATCATGCGTTCTAACATATCCACGTAGTCAATAGATCGCGGGAAGGCGGTCCGCAGCATCTCCTTCCATCCATCCCAGGTCAGATCATAATCTTCGAGATCATCGTACCATTCTCGAGCGGAGCCACGTAATCGCAGCTGCATGATAAATGTACGATCAGTGTGGTCCCAGCCGTAAACGTCACCCAGTTGGTCTATTTTGTGCAACCACCCTATGACGTTACTGTTGTTATTTTCCGGTCGAAACTTCGGAATCACTTCGGCATCACTGGGGGCGACATGCCGGTTCTTGGATAATTTGTTCTTACGTCGGTCATCAGAGAAAAAATTATCGCTATTTTCATCTTCCGAGCTACTTGATACACTGCGTTTTCGTTTGCATCGTCCTAAACCATCCAAATAGGGTCCCGATGCAGACATCTTGAATTCAATCCCACTTCTGAAGTGTTGGATGCTTGTATAATTAAACTCGAGCAGGGTTATTACACAGTATATATTTTCTTAGAGCTCCGATCTTTACAACTGTTTCCAAAAGAATGAATATTTTAATCCAGCTACCCTCTTTATATAGTAATTGTCGAATCAAGAATTAAGTGTTGATTAATTATATTATTACATGCAAAATTAATTAACAATGATTATGGTATCAATATTAAATTTTAGGAATAATTATTCTATTCTCTTAATTAATCTAGAAATCGGAATATTATAGGAAGTACGTCATAACGTATGGCGACTAGTTGTTAGGGCTTGATAACAGTAATTTTAATACGAGATATCCTAATGACCTGGTTCTTCCACTGATAAAGACTGATATATGTAGTAGAAACAGCTCTGCAATGGCAGTACGCATCTATAATCACTTACCTCGAGATGCTCGTGACTTGCCTATACAAAAGTTTAAAAAACAATTGTTTAGATGGCTCGTAGAGAGATGTTTTTACTCAGTGGATGAATATCTTAAATATAAATTATAAAAAAAAACTGACTGGACTGAATTTGAATAATCATAATTCATAATTGATATCTAATTTATTAACGACTACTAATTTAATTATTATTTCTATTTCCAACTAAGCAAAACCATGACATAATTTAATAATTTCAAAATATAATGATTTAAGCTGAATTCAGATGGGTCAATTTTAATAAAAAATGTTTAATGGTTTAATATAATATATTGTTAATGTTAATGTTTGCATGCCATAAACTGAAATGGTAAATGTGCTGAACGAAAATTATGTGACATCTTGTACTACCACATTTCCGCAAATAAATTATTTGAATTTGAATTTGAATCTGCTGATTGCAATTGGTTGAACAAAAAACGATAACCGATCTGCGCGTGGGCGGAGCCGTGGGCATATCTTATATATGTTTATGAATGTATAGGTTTATGAATATTATATGATCCATCCAAAGGTTGCTTATAATAAGTTGCTTTTAGCGATACGGCCGCCAATTGTACATATGTTGACTGTGTATTCCATGTATGCATATTTTGATCGGTGTACAATAAAGTCTATTTATATTCTATTTGTTTAAGACGATATTGCTTGTTAAGTTGCTCGCTAGATGTCGCTGTTTCATTCTGAAACGTGATCGTGTTTTGTGTACGAAAACTTATAAAGGTCCATGTATCTAGTCAACCGAGGCATTTTGTCGGTCTGTCTTTGAATTATGTTACTGTTCTAAATAAAATACAGTACTTAGATCAGGCGTCAGTTGTTTCATTATTGAGAAACTCCTAGTCGTCACAAATTGAAGCCATCGAAGAGTACAACCGGTGCGTTGCGGATTAAACACTATTCTTTTTTTTAAGATGAATATACATATATAAGTATAATATAAGTAAGGGGGTAAACTAAAATATTTACATTCTAAAAAACAGTATGTACAAAGTAAAAAGTTTAGGTGTCGAAGAATTCCTCCCCATCGATGTCGACTGGTAACGTACCCAAAAGGCTGGCGGCATTGCCACGTTGGATGGCAATGCCAACTCTTTGCGCAAAAAATAAGCCAGTCTTTTGGTCACGCGAAGCGTCGACCAGTCGCTTAGCGATATCTTTGTAAAGAGACCGTGCAGTCGGGCCCCACGAACCTAGTGTTTCGACCCCAAACGGCTCAAAAATATAATTACTGACTAAATTATTATATTTGCGCCGTTTGAGGGTCTTCCGCAGCAGCACAAACGCAACCCTTCGTACTTGAAAGATGAGAAGGCGCGAGGGTGTCGACACAAGTTGCGTCCCACACCTAAGGCCTACCCAACTTCCAAGGCACCAAAGACATACCGTCTGGTCTCTTGCCATCGTCGTCGCGAACCAAACCAGCAGGTTGAAGGACGGCTGGAACACCGGCGGCGGTGACATGAGCCCGGCGGATAATGTCGTTTAGGTGTGCATGACGTGGCATGCGTCCTGCGCTCCTGCCGCATGATGGGCCGTTATGCCCAAGGCTGTAGACAGCTTCTCCACAGTGACAGCGATGAGGGGAGGTATATATTTTTTTTTCGCGTGGAAAGCCCTTCGGATACCACCCCGCCGGCCAGCGGGGGCGGTTATGTCGGGCTCGAACCGACTAAAACCGCACGCCGTCTCGAGTCTACAGACGCCGGGGTGTAAGGTTGCCCAAAGAGCATATCCCTCGCACCCCGACTGACCCTGGGCCATCTCCGGTTTCGAGATGGCCCACTCGGGTTTGGGAACCACGGTGTCCCCGTCTTGCCCCGGTTGGGTGTACGGGCGCTAGTCGCCCCACCGTCCCGTGCTTCTACTGGGGTGACAGGCGGCCTCACCTGCCACCCCCAGGCCTACATATCAAACCGAACGCATTCATTTTAGATCAATAACTGACGTACATACCTACCTACTTACTTTGTAATTATGACCTTTTTAAGTTTTGACTAGGGTTTGAAAATTATGTTGTGATGAGTTATAAGTGTTATGACTAAGAGATTTGCCAACCCAATCGTTTTTAAAACCCATAGTTTTTTGAATTGTGCAGATTATAATAAATCATAAAATAATACTAGATGCTTTTTATTTCAGATTAACATCACAGATACCTAGCTCAATAAATTATCATCATATCAGCCGTAGGAAGTCCACTACTGAACATAGGCCTCCCCCATTGACTTCCACTTCGACCGGTCTGTAGCGGCCTGCATCCACCGAGTCCCTACGCTCTTTACCAGGTCGTCTGTCCACCTTGCGGGAGGCCTTTCTACGCTGCGCTTGCCGTCACGTGGTCTCCACTCAAAAACCTTTCTGCCCCACGGGCCATCGGTTCTCAGAGCTAGGCACTTCTGCCACTTCAGCTTGCTGACTCACTCTGCTGTGTTGGTAATGGAAATAAATTATAGTGCCAAGGAAATCTAATGCCGTCTGCTGGTTCAACAGACAACAGTGGTACATTTTGTAAAAATAAAATTCAGCAAAATATTGAATAAGTATACATTTTTATTTCTTCTATCACATTTAACATATTATGATTATTTTATTATAGTAACATCAAAAAACTACCCACAATGACTAAAATTATCCACCTCTTAGTTATAATGCTAACATACAACAGTGAATGTACTTATAAACATGAGATTGAGCAAATAATAAAATACATCTAGTTATCAAAAAGATATCATTTAGTGGCAAAGAAATAAGTTTTAAGAAGAACCGATAAGTTTTCTATAGATTTAGATCGGAAAAAGAGAACATCTAGGACGGGACTTGAACCCGCGACCAGTCCCTTACAGGGGGAACGCTCTGACCAGCTGAGCCACCTAGACACCTTCCGATATATTATATACGTCTTAAGGCGACGCTGGTCAGAGCGTTCCCCCTGTAAGGGACTGGTCGCGGGTTCAAGTCCCGTCCTAGATGTTCTCTTTTTCCGATCTAAATCTATGGGAAAAGTAAGCATACAAATTGCTTAAAAATTTAATTGAACCGATAAGTTTTCAGAAGGAGACAGATAATTTTCAGAAGGAAAACTGGGTCTGTAGACAAAGTGACATTCTACTAGTGGAATCGCTACGAAGCGAACCTTCAAAAGTTCGAAATGTATGGGAGTGACATTATTTGTTACACGTGACATGTCAACAAATAATGACTCTCCCATACATTTCAGACTTTTGAAGGTTCGCTTCGAAGCGATTCCACTAGTAGAAAGTCACTTTGTCTAGGCCCCCTGATAGTTTTTCAGAAAAATAACGCCGATAGCAAAAAATAGTAGTCAAGTACGTCATTATTAGTTAAAGAGAACATACTAACATATCAATAAGAGTATAGTGTATCTATAGGATATCTTCTCGATTATCTTTTTATTCCTTCACCATTCGCCACTAATGCAGGTCACTATACGAATTACAAAAAAAAAAACATTTTCGTAAATCGATTTTTTGATTCGTGGCAAGTTTATTTCTTTAATATGTTGGCACAACAAAGAAAATAAATAACAAAAAGTTCCTTTTTGTGTGTACGTTCAATCAGCGACAAAAGTTGCTGAACAGTTTTTCTTGGCGTATTGTAGTTCCCCTTTTAATGGTTTATACAGTATAAATGAATTTTGATTTTAGCTAACAAATTTACGAATGATCCTTACATCAATAAAAAAAATAGAAATTAACCTACTTTTGTCGGCGACTATACTTGCAGAATAGACAGACTGACAACAATATTTTAGCATTCTTCATACAACAAAGCGAAATTAATTTACGTTACAATATTTACTACTTAAACACTCACATTTATTGAAATATATGACTCATAATGCAATAGCAAGAGCCTATTATGAATGAATAGTATTAAAACACCTAACGGCAAAACTTTTTCAAGTGCCACTAACTACACAGTCAAAATACATTTAAAAAATATTATATATAAATGCACAGTGATTTTGATGATTGATGACTGTGCAAGTACATCGCTACAGTGCATCATTCTTCAGGCGGCTTTTCACGGTACGTGAATCTGCGGAGACAACACGTACAAGTATTTCAAGAGCCATAGCTGTAGCGATACTTTCTCTCTAACCTTATTGTATTGTATTGAATTACTTACTGTATTGAAATTAAAAAAATGGCTTCGAAACAGACCGACACGCGGTGCGTGGCTGTGCAGAATCTCTCACAGTGTGAAGACGCCTTTACATCAAAGTTAATATATTTTGATTTCAAGAACGTTCATAAGGTATAATAAACGTAAGATTTATACAAACTGTAACAATAAACGCAAACAAACAAATTGAAACTTTATCTCAAAGAGATAAAGCCTACTTAAACGCACTATCAAAATTGTAGTTCGCTCATTATTTCACGTTAAGCCAGGATGTTATTTTACAAAAATGTTTTAGTTTTTAAATTAACTTATTAACATTACAGATAATATTTTAGTTTCATAAATTAATATTTTAATTAAATGTCCGTGGATTGAGTTTATGTCGTTACACGTTGTATTTTCAAAAGTTTATAAGTATTTGCTCGTATTAGAGTCATTATTTTACGAGAACAAATGGGTCAGCTCGACTTGCGAGAGTAACACCTTTTCACTTAATATCGACTATTTTAGATAAGATAATACCAGTGTGCTGTATTTCGTGCGGTTTGTTACGTGAGCCGAGGGCCTTACCCTTCCTCCCCGGTTTAGTTTAATTATCCTTTTTCCCCTCACACAAGTTGTCGCAAGCGTCTGTAGGCCACGGTAACCGGCTACCATGAGGTAAGTTGTTATTAGCATAAAAAAAACAGGATGAAATTACTTCCATCTATATACTAAGTACTAGAACAGCAGTTTAGAACAAAAAGTACGTCATGGTTCCTGGGTGAGACCGGAATTATTCATGGGTTGCCAAGGTCCTGGTGTAAAATCAACACCGCCGGTAGGGGGTATCCGAGTGGATTTTCGACATGAGCGAGGACTCGGGGCTGCACACACTGGTAGACTGCTCGACGTGGGAGGTGCCGAGGCCTGTTCTCGTGGCAGCCATCGGGGTGGGAGTCCAACAAGTGGGCTGCCGCCGCCTCCTTCTGTGAGCATGCAATGCTCGAGAAGGGGGTGGCGGAGCGAGCTCGGGAGAGATTTAGAAGCCCGGCCCGCCGAGCCCTCAACATGCTCGCCACGCGTCGTAGGCAACTCAGACGCCGGAGGTCACTCACAGACCTCCGTCCTCCATGAGCGCAGGACTGTGGGTGGCAGGTGAGGCCGCTTGTCACCCCAGCAGTAGCAGGCCCGGGCAAGGGTTGGCGCCCCCCCTTTCCGGGGTAAGATGGGCACAGTGGTTCCCAAACCCGAGGGCATCCTCTCGAAACCGGAGATGCCCCTGGGTCAGTCGGGGTGCGAGCGAAATGCCTTATGGACCACCTTGCACCCCGACGTCTGAAGACCTGAGACGGCGTGCGGTTTTAGTCGGTTCAAGCCCGACATAACCACCCCCGGTGGCCGGCGGGGGGTGGGACGTACTAGAGGGAATTTCCGCACAAAAAAAAGTTACGGTTGCGAGGCGACAGCGGCTAGGCGTCTCGCATTATGCTGAACCATGTCCTATTCGGTACGTTTTTGAGATACCCACTATTGCTATATTTTAGGTTATTTTTTCTTTATATATTATGTATCTCTTTCTAAATAAACTTTTCTTTCTTCTTTGAATGGGACGCAAAAACTAGATAAATGAGTTAATAAATTTTGACACCTATCAATTACAAGCACAACAAGATTCATACTATAGGTAATGTATGACACCAATTTGTAGGTTAACAAATTATTAAAGTAATTAACAGCTACTACAAGGATTACTTAAATATGCTAGTGTCTAATAATAAAAACCCTGTCCTTGATATAAAAAAACACTCGTGTATACGTATATACATTTTCGGCGTGAATAAAAATAACATAACATTGCATGCATTCAATAAAATTTGGGCACTGAAAGTAACAGACATTAAATAATTATTTTCTTATAAACTATTAACTCATAATATTAAAAAATTGATACAATCACGTGCCAAAACATGTAAAACCTCGAAAACATTTTTGAACCACAGATGAACCATAGCAAAACATTTGACAGCTTAAAACCACAGACAAAATATTATCAATGATTCCATAGTATAAAAAGTTGCTGGCAGCTATCTGTCCCTGTGTACGTTTATATCTTCTATAGTACGCAACGGATTTTGATACGGTTTTCACAACATTTAGATATTATCTTCCGAATAACTACGACATACTACAAAACGCTATCTAGACCCAAACATACAATATGGTATAGTAGTTAGTAGTAAACATTTGTAGACATAGATGGTTTATAAGTATAACACGTGCATGTTATATTTACAGAAAATATAAAAAAGCACGGTAGCGATGTTAGGTATCAATTTTGTCTGTAGTTCGAAGTTAAAATATACCTAATAGAACAAGAGGTTCCAAATTTAAATGACTAACTGGATTGTGTGAGAACGGCGCGCGCCAATTCCATCACCTGCTGCAAACACATTCCAATCAGTCCAGAACTGCCATAAAATATAATATGAAAAAAAGGCATAACTTAGAAAGAAAACAGTCAAATTAATTATTTTTATTTTTCGAAGAAGCTATTATGTTTAGAATGGCCGGCGCGAAGTAAGTGATAATGCAGTCCGCACCTGTAATTAAACAATTACAATAAGTACCCATTTAATAGATAAATAATAATAATAAATATACTGTAGGACAAAGCACACAACGCCATCTAGACCCAAACTAAGCAGAACTTGTCATATGGGTGCTAGAATGCAAATAAACATACTTAAATACTTTTTTTTGTAAATAAATTCATATTATACATAACACCCACACCAACGCAAATATATAATATTTGCACTGAGCGGAAATCGAACCAGCGACCTCTGGCTTAGCAGTCGAATGCACTACCGCTAAAGTTAAGTGTTAAGTGGTGAAAAGGGTCCCATCAAGGCCTTCTGCCCCAAGCCCATGTCACCTGCAAGCCGGCATACCTGCTAATTGAGGGACGAGGCTCGGCGCAGTCTTTCCGTTCGGGGTCAGACGGCAGTAGCTCACATCAAAACCAAACTGATGGAGGAGGAGGAGAAAGATCTCTGGGTCCAAAGTGCAAGCTTTGAATGGAGCCGGGATAGGCGCTCAGATTTTATTTATTTCATATTGGGACACAAAACAGTTATACATTGTATCATACAGTAAAAAGGTGAATGTAACAAACTTGGTAAATGTATAACCCACACTTATGTCCGCAGAATAATGTAGTAGGTAGGTGGAAAGAGTTAAATTGTGCCAATCCGCTGCCTTAATATATTTTCCAATTAGAGAAGTAATGAAATAGCTTGCTTTTCAAATTCATTGTGCGAAAGTGCGAAAATATCCAAATGAGCAAAGTGCGTGTTATAATTATCTAAAAGGCGACGCAGAGGCGCGCGTACCCCTGCATTGGTTCTACACTTCGCAGTGTGAAAAAGCCTGGGTACGCGCGCCTCTCGCCGGTTTACAGTCCTTGGTACAATATAGCATATATTTTTACAAGCACTAGAACAGTCAAATCTGTTGTTACACATTCCATGCAGCATCATAAATTTCAGATAATTATGATGATCGATGATCAATCTAATTATGTTGATTAAAATTTCTTCAATTGCTTCTGGGGACAGCGGTAACTAGCGTACCTTAGATACAAGGTATCATATCACAATTATATTTGGAGACACTGATCCTAAAGGCTACTTTCCACTTTGATTAGTGCGAGTGCAGGTGATTAGTGCAGGTGCTTAGTGATTAGTGCAAAACACGTCTGAACCGCAGTTGATTAGTGCGAGCGATTAGTAATCAGCGTAGTAAAGTGGATAGGAGCGTGTTCTATTTTTTGCGAGTAGCCACGTCCCGCGCGCCCCTTCCTTCCCCTTCACCCGCAGCATGCCTGCTACTAAACACGTTTGGACATGTTTGTTTAGTAGTTAGCGTTTAGCGTACCTGTACGCTCGCTGTTTGACGCCCAACTTCTGATTTTTAACTAAGCGCTGCAACTAATCTAGACTGCGGCGAGGGCGCCACAGACTCGTCTACGCCCGTGACTACCGACCTGATCGGGGCCTGAGGACGGCAGTTGGCCGACTCGCCGTGCTTACAGAAGCAGGCCGTGGCGGAGGCGTGTCGTGTGTGTCCTACACACGCCTGCCAACTCACCAACGCGGGATAAAACCCGACCCCAATAGGCGAGGCCGCGGTGGCGGCCAAGGTCCGCCGGTAACGCTGGGGTTATCCTTTCGAGGGATTACCCGGGGTGCCCGGCAATGGACACTTAGGGAGGACGCTGTGTGGTTTTAGTCGGTCCGATTCCGACACGCCCACCTCATCTTCGGCACCGATGGTGGACGGCCCCGTGGGGGTTCCCACAAGTAAAAAAAAAAAAAACAGCGCTTCAACTAAACAGTATTGGACACTACTCACACTTACATATTTTATACACACACTAATCACTTCTAATAATCACTAGTTTCTAATCACTTGCACTCGCACTAATCAAAGTGAAGCATCAGTAGTTTAATGGTTAAGGAGTCGACCCTACGATCGAGAGGTCCCGGGTTCGAATCCTGGCCATTACACTACTGACGTGAACCCACTCCTAACATAAGCAATTTAGCTTAGCTGGAGGGGTTAGGGGGAATATTAGTAAAAAAAAATAAAAAAAGTGGAAAGCAACCGTAAGAGCCTTTTTAATTTTTTTCTTTTTGTGCGGAAATCCCTTCGGATACCCCCCCGACGGCAAGCGGGGTCGGTTATGTCGGGTTTGAACTGACTAAAACCGCACGCCATCTCGGGTCTACAGACGCCGGGGTGTATGGTTACCCATAGAGCATATCCCTCGCACTCCGACGGACCCTAGGCCACCCTGATAAGAGCAGAGGGATACCTGGAGCGACCGCCCCCCCCGCGGGCCTTGCAGGCCCGCCATACCCCGACCTCCTCGTGCAATGGGGTCAGCTGGCCCTGAAAAGGGCCGGTTGGTCAGACTCTTGGCCGTTGACGTTGACGCCAGCTACTCCAGAGGAGCAATCGATGATGCGTCATCGCCCACGTTGCCTAGGGTGCACCAAACTTGGAGGTGATCCAACCAGTCACACCCCAGCCTTAAGACCCTGGGCACAGGACGAACGCCAACAGCACAATAAGGCCACGCCTACCGTAATGACGTCGGAGTAGGCCCGAGGGTCACAGTGCACAGTTACTTAGGCCGCCTCCTCTCTGCCTTAGCGCTTTGGCTCGGGTAGTGTTATTGGCTTTTAACGTTGAGAAATATCCGATAGCATCATGGAGCCTAGCAAAAATGCCCATTTAACAGCAATAGGCTAGCCCAGTATTAGTTGTGATGAACTCACCAGCCCTCCTCATGCATGTGAGCGTCTCTAACATCGTCGTCTCAACTTCCTTCTTGTTGCCGCTGCGGCATATCATTGAATATTCACCGGAGACCTGAAAAACACAGGAAAGAAGTTTAATTATTGTTCTTCTCATAGTTAGGGCAATTTTTTTTTAAGAGTTCTAAATAAGCTAAATTGCTTGTGTTAGATGTGGGTACACGTCGGTAGTTTAAGGGCCAGAATTCGAACCCGGGAACTCTCGATCTTAAGACCGATACCTTAATCATTAAGCTACCGACAATTTGTACCTCTCATACAGGGGCCCGCTCCCAACAGGCCTCTGTAGGAGAAGTGCTGGATAGACGCGGTAAGGGTTGACATACTTGCCAATGGTCTCAGAATTGGATGCTGAATGGGTTGCTGAAGATCGGTCCAAGTGGAGATGATACGGTCAGAAAGAGGACCGGTGAGGAGAGAGAAAGGTGTTTGTAAGCGTTCATAAATCCACGGGTAAATGCTTACCATGGGGTGTGCTGTGTGATTGTTTGCTACCTTAGTCCTAATCCTTCACCATGGTGGCTTGGTTAGGGCACTGCATAAATCTGACCACTGGCTTGGCTTCTGTGAAATTAGCCAGGCGGCTAATGAACCGATAATAAATTGAAAAGAAAAACCTGGTAAATGAACAGCGGATGATTCGGGAACTGGTCCTTTGTCTGCTTGACGATGTCCAGGTACGGCAGCCCTGGCTTCACCATAAGAAAGTCAGCACCCTCAGCCACGTCCCGCGCCTGTTGGCAATACAACCACATTTTAGTCCACAAAAAAATAATACTAAACGGATTCTTGAAATAAATAGGTGGTCAATGGATCCTACTCGTGTTCTACAAATTGTGAGATGTTGATGGGTCGAACCGAGCCGATGGGTCGAGCCACAGTCATATTGCGTCTGGTAGTAGCCATTGTCAATTTCGCTTCAGTGACTAAGATTGTGTCTACTCGATGGACGTAAGAACCCACAAATATAATACCGTAGAGCAGAACAAATACAAAATATAATACCCTAGAGCAGAGCAAATCTTATATCTTCTTCTTCTTCTTCTTGTTCTTATATATAAAAATGAATTGCTGTTCGTTAGTCTCGCTAAAACTCGACAACGGCTGGACCGATTTGGCTAATTTTGGTCTTGAATTATTTGTGGAAGTCCAGAGAAGGTTTAAAAGGTTTGTCATCGATTGAGGCAGTACGAAGTCTGCCGGGTCAGCTAGTACAAAATAAAACAAAAGAATTTAGTACTAACTACACTCCTTTTAAAAAAAAACCGGCTAAGTGCGAGTCAGACTCGCCCATGAAGGGTTCCGTAGCAGCAAGTAACTTTTTTATTTGTAAGTTGATTGAACGAAAGGTAAATTGCGGTTTACGATTTATGACGTATTAAAAAAACGACTTACTAGATCATGTTCAAACTAAATTTCAGTGAAGTTTACATGGTAATGTACATCATATAATTTTTTAAATTTTATCATTCTCTTATTTTAGAAGTTACAGGGGGGGGGCACACATTTTACCACTTTGGAAGTGTCCCTCGCGCAAACTATTCAGTTTAGAAAAAAATGATTTTAGGAACCTCAATGTCATTTTTGAAGACCTATTCATAGATACCTCACAAGTATGGGTTTGATGAAAAAAAAATTTTACAGTTTCAGTTCCAAGTATGGGGACCCCCAAAATTTATTGATTTTTCTTCTATTTTTGTGTGAAATCTTAATGCGGTTCACAGAATACATCTACTTACCAATTTTCAACAGCATAGTTCTTATAGTTTCGGAAAAAAGTGGCTGTGACATACGGACGGACAGACAGACAGACATGACGAATCTATAAGGGTTCCGTATTGTGCCATTTGGCAACGGAACCCTAAAAAGGTTGTTGAAAATTAAGTCTTGGTCTGTCGATTAGTAGCTACTCGCGATAGGGATAGTAAATCATCTGTAATTATTATAAAAATATTAATGTTGCGCAACGGCTTCTTCTAAATGTTAGAGCGACAATTAGCGGAATTGTTATTTTACGAGGCACTCGTTAAGATAGAACGAGCTCGAACAAAAAGTAGCTAAATGTGTACAAAACGAAAATTCCAGAATATATACTAGACACGCCTCCGTGGCGTAGCGGTAGTGCATACGACTGCTACGACAGGGGGCGCGGGCTCGATGCCCGGTCAGTGCAAATATTTATGTGTATGTATTTACAAAAAAAAAAGTATGCAAGTATTCGAAATTCTCCGATATATTATATACGTTTTAAGGCGACGCTGGAGCCATCTACCGTAATTGTTGCGAACTACGGAAACAATGAATAACTTTTTTTTTTATAGGTTTATTTTCCGAACTAAATCTTTAGAAAAAGTAAGCATCAAAATGCTTAAAAATGTAATTGAAGAATGCAAGTATGTTTATCCGCATTCTGGAACCCCATAACACAAGCTAGTTAAACTATGCTTACTTTGGGTCTAGAAAGCGTTGTGTAGAATGTCGTATAATATTTATTTATTTACTATTTTATTACATTTGTTTCGTGGTTCCCAAAAGAATAGACGCGTGATTCGCTGGTGAAAGCCCTACTGTGCGAAATCACGCAGCCCTCCAGTGGTTATGTAAACCTCTAATTAACTACCAAACGTGTATTTCCATAAAGTACAAACATCCTTGAGACGACTGTCGTCAAACCCACCAACCCCGAGAGGATCTAAAAAAATATCGATAAGTGTTCACAATATTGTACTTTTGCGGCACGGTTTATTCTAAGTACAAATTGTGAACGCATGACAATATTTTTTTTTTACATTTTTTTGGCATTTGATGCATTAAGCGATGTAAACCAATTTAAAGTTTTGCTATATCTTCAAAAATTACGTAATAATCATCTGGACACACTTAACGTTTCCACCTTGTATATTTTTTAATACATAACATAACATAAACTCACGCCTATATCCCCGAAGGGGTAGGCAGAGGTGCTAGCACCCACATTTCGATAGTTTATGTTTAGGTCCCAATGTAATAGGTGGCGAGCCTATTGCCATTAACCGGCGACTTATAAACCTGCGATAAATACACACATAACTTCGAAAAGCATCGAAAAGTCATTGGTGTGTGCCATGGTAATCCCTGGGATCGAACCCGAGACCTCGTCTCAGCAGTCCATTACCCATACCACTAGGGTACCGCGGCTACTTTTTCTTTATTTTTTAATAATATGTTTGTAATCTAGTCTGTTAAATTATATGACTATGTTAGTGCTCTATTCTTTCCTATTACACCAATGTGTACCCAATATACAATTTGGCTCATTTAGGATTCATGTCCATCCAAAGGTTGCCTGTAAGATATTGCTTTTAGCGATAAGGCCGCCATTTGTACATGTATTAATTGATTTTCCATATATGTATATTCTTTAAGGAAGTTAAAAAGTAGCGCCAATAACCGAAAAGTTGCGAGGAAATCGCTTATCCTGGTTCTATAAATAATAAGTAATATCATAAGGAAGGCATTAAGTATGGAAGTGGACGGTTACAAGGGGAGAGGAAGACCTAAGAGGAATGGATGGACTGTGTGGAAGAGGATATGGTTAGGAAGGGAGTGAATGTTGAGATGACCGCAAGCAGAGATGAATGGAAAAAGCACAGATGTTGCGACGACCCCAAATAAGTTTGGGATAAGGGCAGGAGGATGATGATGATGATGATATGTATATTCTGCTTGGTGTAGAATAGAGTTTATATCTATCTATCTATTTTTTTTATAATATTTGTACTGTAAAAAGTTAACACCGCCGTGTGATATAATATAACACATAATAACCTTAGGTAGTATAAAAATTATAACTCATAATGAAATTGTTTCACTACTTGAAGTGAAAGTAGCTATCGATGCTGGTCATTTCACACGTAATAGTTGTAAAAATAATAATGTAAATAGTACTGTGACGTCTGGAGTCTGACCTCACAGCTCCTCGTGTTAATTAAATGATAACACAACTAATTATATTTTTATAACATTTATTTTTCACACAAAACTCCTATCAACGAGTTTGAGGGAATTTTACGCGAGATTATTTAGTTTTAATATACGAACTGAAGAGGAACGCGGATTCTGCTCAGTGATTGAGCCTAAGATCACTTTGCTTGATCTCTCTTCGTAAGGCGGGTCGAGGCCGGAGCCCCCGGTCACCCGCTGTCACCAACCTGTCCGCCAACCAATTGTGTCTCTTTTTTATATTTAAAAAATTTATTTTTATATCGCTGACGCATGATGGCCAGGGAATTAATTATAGTGTTCGAAGGAGTCCGAACACTACAATACTTTATTGTAAGTAAATAATAATGAAAATGGTCTGAATTCGAATCCGGGACGTCTCGATCATAAGACGGACTCCTTAACCACCGACTAAAAAGAGAAAGAGGAGTCTTCCCCCTGCTCGAGATCATGTATATTCCCACTCGCCTTCCAAATCTTCTTCTTCTTCTTTTTCAAGTCAATGGCCAGATACAATACACGATGGCTAGATTTTTATATTTTGTCGGCCCAAAACTTGGCCACAGCCACAGCGCTTTCCGTTGCCCTACATAGGTCTTGGATTGGACAGGACTGATTAGGCCCTCCAAATGAAATCTGTATATTGTCCCCTCTTAACTAAATCGGTTATATTTGACCCCTAAATCCTGTAACCGCACCTGGGTGGTAGCCGATAACCCCCACGACTCTAGTCCAGTGTAGAAAAATAGTCATGCCTTGGCATAGAAGTTGCCTCAGAAATTACCCCATATGAATAATGAAGCGAAATCGATTAAACTGGTAATGCAACCGCGTTATCCTTGGCATGAAAATCGATGTATTAGATGTTGCGCAAGGCTTCGAGTAAGTTAATTGTGTTTTTTATTTACAGCAGCCCCTCCTGTTCATAATTACTCAGTATAGCTGACCCCGCGGCTTCGCCCGTGGCCTACTTCGACCCCGTGGCACCCATTTGTTCCAAACACATAGTAAGTTATTAATTAAAGATTTAGATCGGTAAAAGAGAACATCCAGAACGGGACTTGAACCCGCGACCAGTCCCTTACAGCGGAATGCTCTGACCAGCTGAGCTATCTAGACACGTCCCAGATATTCGAAATACTCCGATATATTCTATACGTCTTAAGGCGACGCTGTAGCCATCTACCGTAATTATTGCGAACTACGTCGAACTGGTCGCGGGTTCAAGTCCCGTTCTGGATGTTCTCTTTTTCCGATCTAAATCTTTAGAAAAAGTAAGCGTACAAAATGCTCAAAAATTTAATTGAAGTTATTATTTATTTATTATTTATTAATTTTTTGTTGACATTTGTGGTTACTGCTCCGCTCTCCTGGGTAGTAGCGTAATGATATATAGCCTATAACCTTCCTCGATAAATGGGTTATCTAACACAAAAAAAAACATTTCGAACCAGAAGATTCTGAGATTAGTCCGTTCAACCAAACAAATAATCTCTTCAGCTTTATAATGTTAGTACAGATAAGGATGCTTCTCCATCAGAGTTGTGCTATGCAGCTAGGATGCGAGGATGTGAAAGTTACCAAACTATAAACTACACGCGTAGCATGCATCCATTCATATAAAAAAAGTTGTAGAATCCGTTTCCACCAGTGCTGTGCTATGTTGACCAATGAATATGATTGGTGGATATCGAATGCATCCATAGCAACGCAGCATAGCATTGTTCATCTTAGCATTGTTCCTGTTGCATCAGAGGTTTTCATCTCGGAGCCCAGGGCCCACTTACTCCTTGTCCTTCTATTGGTTTGGCTTATACAGCTTTTATCGGAGCGACTGCCGTCTGATCAACCTAACCCCGAGAGGTACGCCCGAGCCGGAAACCGGAGATGGCCCAGGGTCAGTCGGGGTGCGAGGGATATGCTCTATGGGCAACCTTACACCCCGGCGTCTGTAGACCCGAGACGGCGTGCGGTTTTAGTCGGTTCCAGCCCAACATAACCGCCCCCGTTGGCCGGCGGGGGGGGGGGGGTATCCGAAGGGGTATCAGCAGGTGAGGTTGACTTGGGCCTCGAAGATTCTGGTGAGACCCCCATACATCTAACGTAGCATAGCATATATCGCGGGTGGATAACCAGCCTTTGCGTGTCTACATAGTTTAATTTGCAGTGCCATGGACACGCATGACGTGTCCGAGTTCTTATAATCTTCAATAAACTTCATCAATTAAACTTCACGAAAATTGTTATGACATTGAATGTGTATAAAGTAACATCTGCTGTACTTTCGATTTCTTTATTGCAGTCAAACTTTTGCTAACTTATTAACTAGGATTTCAGTGCAGGGTGCGACTACGACAGAAAATAAGACATCTTACTACGGTCGCGCGCTTAGCTAAGGCCGCGCGCTCGTGAAACTGTTTTTCGGTGATTATTTCTTAATGGTACATCGGACATGAACCATCTCTGGTAAATTTGGTCAAGATCGTGCGAGTGTTTAGGGAGAATTTCAGCCACTAACAAACGGCTATGCCGGGCATAAGAGCTTCGCTCGCTCAGCTCAATTAAAAAATACACCAGCTAGTCCAGCCACCCACCTAAGGCTGATCGCTGATTAGAGAAAAGACTGTCTCAAGACAGAATATGACTATACAGAAACATATCAAAGTGCACATATTTCTATAGGAGAGATTTGCCTATCTGTGCGTGTTTTAACCGTCTATTTATATATATAATGGTATGTGTTCAGAAGAATTGTTCTATATGATGTCCACGGCCACATTCTATTAACGCACCGCTCACCACATACAGAAAATTCATCCTCATACGTTGCAACCGGTAACGGCGCGTACAGTGAGGTATGCAAGAAACTTCGTTTCGGGACGCTCAACCTATGGAATGATTTCCCTGCTATGGTTTTCCCAAGCGACTACAATATGGGCAATTCTTCAAGGAGGACATTAAAAGTTTTTTACAAACACGAGTGTGATGCCCCTAGTGTTGTATACGTCCATAGGCCACGGCAACCGCTTCCCATCAGGTGGGCCGTGTGCTTGTCTGCCACTTAAGTATGCGACCTACAAGGGAAGCACCCATTATGTGAATGGGTATCTATCTTTAGTAGCAGTTACAATAGTTGCATTCGTATTCGTACGGGTCGGGGTGAACACCCCCTCTCCCCCGCCGGCCAGAGGAGAATGTCGGATTCGAACCGACCAAAACCGCACGCCGTCTCGGGTCTTCAAACGCCGGGGTGTAAGGTGGCCCATAAGGCATTTCCCTCGCAACCCGGCAGGTGGTGAGATAGACTAAGGTCTTTCCTCCTTTCCTTCTTACCTGTACTGCCTAGGAAGGAATATCTTTGCCATTTTCCTCCTAGTTACTCTATTCTGGGATCTTTAACGTGGCCTTGCTGAAGGACCAAATGCCTTTACATTTCATTTTTAGCCTTTTAAATTTTTTTCTTTTTATATTCTCAACATTCTATGCCCTTTCTTTCTATAGGTAGCAAGATGCACCCGGGAGAGATTTAGAACTCTCCCGGCCCGCCGAGCCCGCAACAAGCTCGCCGCGCGTCGCAGGCGACTCAGGCGCCGGAGGTCGCTTAACGACCTCCGTCCTCCATGAGCGCAGGCCTGGGGGTGGCAGGTGAGGCCGCCTGTCACCCCAGCAGAAGCAGGTCGGAACGGTGGGGCGACTAGCGCCCCTCCCCCAAACCGGCGCAAGACGGGGACACCGTGGTTCCCAAACACGAGGGGGCCATCTCGAAACCGGAGATGGCCCAGGGTCAGTCGGGGTTATGCTCTATGGGCAACCTTATACCCCAGCGTCTGAAGAACCGAGACGGCGTGCGGTTTTAGTCGGTTCAAGCCCGACATAACCACCCCCGCTGGCCGGCGGGGGGGTATTCGAAGGGATTTCCGCACAAAAAAAAAAAAGCTATCCCGCAGGTCAATATAGACGGCCATTTTTTTTTTTACGTCCTGCCGATTTCGCGTTTTCTAATGAGAATATCATCTTCAGTACTCAATGTTTGCATTCCTTCAGGTGTGGTTTAAGAGTTGCACAATCTTGCTGATACAATTTGTAAACACAGTCTTTATAATTTAACGGAGATTGAAACCCTACAACAGTGAAACATTTTTTGACTCTTGAGTTTTTTTTAGTAACGTCCGTAGCATCCTTGCCACCTATGGCAGGGCCGGAAAACAAACTTGACAAAATAGATATGTATACAAATATTATAGAGAGGCCGAATTTTGTGAGTCTGCTTATATGTTGAGGGTAATCTTCGGAACACAAGTACAGCAGTTATTAGAAACTACTTTCATCATTTAAAGGGTACTTTAAATGTACGTATTAACATAGGCTATAATTATTGAGCTGAGTGAGACGAAGTCGAGCGAAAGCTCCTCATACTACTCCTCCTAAACTACTAATCCAATCGGAACCAAATTTGGCATGATTAAAAGAGGTCAATCAGACGAAGGTTTATGGATATATTTTGAAAAAATATACAACAGAGGAATGATCACCGTTAAAAAAAAATCGAGATGGAATTACATAATAACCGCTCGAGACACTGTGACCAAACTTTACACGCTCAGAAAGCATGTCCAGAGTTGTGACTTTCAAAAAGAATTTTCTAAATCGGACTACCACAGTTGAACAAATTATTGACGAAAGTGATGATGAATCAATGATTTTAATGATAAATAAATCGCTCTTAATAATTCAAATCACGATGTCTCACTCAGCTCAACATTGCAAGCAGCGATTCGCCTTGCAGACCTAGTATTATGTGTTTTGAGTTTAAAAAAATCTTACGGCAGCCCTAGCAGCGAGGCCTGCGCTCCCTGGTGGCAGCTGGTAGCACTTCCTGTCACCTTCCATCGGAGAACTCTTCATCGTGTCGCGGAACGGGCCGTACATGGACGAGGCGAACTTGCACGAGTATGACAGCACGGACACCTGAAATATTGCTGGTTAGTTTGAATGACATAATTAGGCTTGGGGTGATCTATTCGGTGTGGTAGTTGAGCGGTCTACGAATGCGTCCGCGGAGAACATGTATGAAAAAAAAACCGGCCAAGTGCGAGTCGGACTCGCCCATGAAGGGTTCCGTAGCAGTAACAAAATTTTTAATATTTAAGTTGATTCAATGAAAGGTAAATTGAGGTTTACGATACTTACTAGATCTCGTTCAAACCAATTTTCGGTGGCAGTTTTTACATGGTAATGTACATCATATATTTTTTTTAGTTTTATCATTCTCTTATTTTAGAAGTTACAGGGGGGGGGGGACATTTTACCACTTTGGAAGTGTCTCTCGCGCAAACTATTCAGTTTAGAAAAAAATGATATTAGAAACCTCAATATCATTTTTGAAGACCTATCCATGATACCTATCCACGTATGGGTTTGATGAATATTTTTTTTTGAGTTTCAGTTCTAAATAAGTATGGGGAACCCCCACAATTTATTGTTTTTTTGTTCTATTTTTGTGTGAAAATCTTAATGCGGTTTACAGAATACATCTACTTACCAAGTTTCAACAGCCTATGCTGTTGATGTATGCTGTCTTATAGTTTCGGAAAAAAGTGGCTGTGTCATACGGACGGACGGACAGACAGACAGACAGACATGACGAATCTATAAGGGTTCCGTTTTTTGCCATTTGGCAACGGAACCCTAAAAAAGAGGTGGCAGAAAGGAAAGGCCCTGCTTTGCTCCTGTTCTGTAGAACACACATCGGGAGCGAGAGTAAGAGAGTAGAGTACAGTAAGAGTGATCATGGAAGCTCACGCTGGATGCAATTGAAATGTGGTCATTACGCACTATGTGTTGAGTAAGGATGCCTGATAGAAAGAATACAGAAACATGAGAATAGTGTGGCCTGAAAGAGAAAGTTGTAACTACAATTGAAAAGGCAGTTTCTTCGGCCTATACCAAGAGGAAAAAGGTGTGAGTAATATAATGTATGTTTGTTTTTTTTTTAAACTAACACAGACTATAAAGATTTCTAATACAAAACTTACTTGATTCTGCAATTTACAGGCAACAAGAGCATCTTTGATTGATTTAATCCTGTTATCCATCATGTCGGATGGAGCCACGATATGAGCACCTGGATAAAAAAAACATTAACAATTACAGCGTTATCAAGACACAGCTTTAGGCAGTCCGCTGCTTCATGCGCGTGCACGCACGCGAGCGCCTGTTTCCTGCAAATAATATAGTGCTGCGGGCGCCTATTTCGTGCAAATAATATGGTGCTATTTCGTGCAAATACATACGATTTGCAGAAAGTGTAGGTGCCCGCATGCATGGCACGCATGAGATGGCGGCCGGCCTTAGTCATGATTTCATGAGCACCACACTGTGACTTACAACATTGTCCAGATTTACAATGGGTCTATGTGAACTGGAACAATAACACAGTGTGAAGTGCATTAAAATTGGAGGCCAATAGTAAACAAGTGACGATAACTTCACCAACCACTGACATCCTGGTATCCACCACCAGCTAACGATGGCTCGACCTTCCAGCATGCAGCAGAGTGATTGAGGTAATACTAAAACAGATTCGAGCGCGAAGCCACAAATTGTGCCACTTGACTTACATAGCTATCTATTTTTCTAATCACTTCTTTTTTTTAATATATATATTTAGGACATGTCAATTTGACTTCACCTCGCCTGATGGTAAGCTGAAGGTAAAGTCTCAGGAAAGAGGGTCACCATTACATACACGTACCATGTTAACAATGGTGGCACTCAGCTTGACGGCCTCATCAGAAGAGGATTGTCCTCGCAGCACCGCGTGACACCCACCGGTGCCACTAGTGCTGCGACCACAATCCCCCTGCCCGGCTATGCACTTGCTGACCCCTGAACGCAATCAAACCGAAATTTTTCGCAATCGTGCACGGTGGTACCTACCCGGCGGAATTTTGTGACAAATTTGTGTCATCAAATTTCTACCACCAGTAATTTGAATGATTCATCAACGCAAAGTCAAATCAAAAAGACTTCTATGTTGCATTCACTGATTTTTGAAAATGTCACCCCAGGAATTAAACGGTTTTTTTTTATACCACTAAGGTGGCAGACAAGCACACGGCCCACCTGATGGGAAGCGGTTGCCGCGGCCTATGGACGTGTGCAACACCAGTGGCGTCACACTCGCGCTGCCGACCCTGTAAAGGAAAGGGGATGGGAAAGGAGTTTGGGCTCCGGCACTCTCACTCACCAAACGGAACGCAACAGTTCAAATACTGTTACTTGGCGTCGATATTCTGTGCTTCCCCGGTCGAGTCGGCCCATTCATGCAACGGCCAAAATGACTGTTGCTTGACTCTACCACCTACTAAGCGGCTGTTATATGAAAGTCTGTCTTTGCAAAGTAAGAAGCACCAAATTTCTTACACCTGCTTCTGATTAGTAAATAATGTACACAAATATCGCATTTTTTTAATTGTACCTTTAGGAGGGTGAATAAAGGGGTTGAAAGTTTATATGGAAACTTTGAATGAAGGCAAAAACATGAAATCCAATAAATAGTAGGTAAGACGAAAATTCGTGTGTTGGTGTAGTTGATTGATACAATTGGAAACTTAAACTTTTTTCGATATAATAATAATAATAACTTCATTGGAATACTACATGTGTTTCTTAAAAAGTATCGCACTGACCTCCACACTAGGATACCCTGTATTGTGAAGACTAGTCGCTTTTACTATAAAAATAAATTTTGGAATTTTCTTTCTTTTAACTAAATCTGTTTCCGTGCGAATGGGGGCGGGACGGTTCTATATGTATATAATAGTGGCCTATGAACGCTAAACATCAAGACGTTACTTAACATTTGTGCTTTCTCTCAACCACTGTCCATCAACAAACCTATTCTAAACTTAATATTCATGGTCAACATGACGATAATCAATAGAAAAGTGTAACAATCACTACATATTATACAACAAAGTCGTCGAAGTGTTCGCGATAAATTCAAAAACTACTACCAATGGATAGAGTGGTTCTCGAGGAAGGTTTTAGTATATAATTAAGTTTTTGTACACATTGGCTAAATTATAATGATATTTGTTGGAGGTGTCGGAAAAAATAAGCAGTCTCGGAGCTTTAAATCAAAACGCTGCTAAAACGCTTTGAGATGTAATGATGTAAGGTGGAATTGTGTATCTTATATAGGTTGTGGTGGTGGAATAGAGTCCCATGGGTAGCGTGTGAAGCCGCGGGCAACAGCAAGTTACAGTATATAACATAGATTCCATTTATTATTGAGTTAGGTAGCTCAATCTCGTCCATACATTTTTTTCGGACCGAATTACTTTTGCTTTTTTATCATAACGATTTTTCTTATCATTGCCTGTCTTGACAAAGGTCATCAGCACATTATTTGACCTGCCACCTCGACCTTTTGTTAAATAATCGGCCCACCCGTTTCTTCTATAGAGCGCCACAAGCGATGAAACAAACATAGACTGCTAAACCCTTCACTGATCGGGCGGTTTAATTTTATACTTACGAAAGTTATTTTGCGGGATATTGTGCGGAAATCCGGATTCCGCACGTAAAAAAAAAAAGCTATTAAATAGTGAGATGAACAAACAATTATTTTAAAATATATTTTGCAGTGTAGTCCGGTCTCCTACACTTTATATTGAAAGTATTAAAATCATAGAATACAAAAATCAACTTTTCTTTTCAATGAGAAGCGCTGGCGTTTTGTGCTCCTTAGTAGCTGTATAGTTCGTAGCCCACTTCAAATCAGTGTAGCGCGAGTAGTAATTATTATTTTTAGGATACCCCAAAAACGGGCAAAGACAAAGAGGACGGCAAATAAAGAGATTGGAAGATGATCTACCGAAGGGGTGGAGAAGATTAGCTCCGGATAGAGAAGTATGGAAGGAACTGGGGGAGGCCTATGTCGAAAGACAACCTGACAAGCAAATGGTTGCTGAGAATTAATATTATTTAAACAAAGTTACCATAGTTTATACATAGTCAGAGAATAAAGGCTTTTAATCTATCTATCTATCTATCTAGTACCTAACTGAAATGACGACGGCCGACCTGCGTTGAGAGGGACCTACCACACGGCGAAAATCCTAGAGTAATGCTGCACCCGCCTAGAGTCGAACGTTACAAATCGCGGGTACCCGCAGCGTGCTAAGTCGTGAACACATCGATGTTCGCGGTGTAGCGCCCGCGACGGGTCCCGCTCAACGCACCGGACGGACTTATTTTGTTGATTAACCCCTCCAGATAAGCTAAATAGCTTGTGATGGTGTGGTTTCACGTTGGTGCCATTGGCTAGAGTTCAAATAGTTGGCCATCTCCCTCATCTTTCGGTCTGACAGACCAATGTGCGGGCATATTTATTTCACTACTAGCTGTTGCCCGCGGCTCCGCCCGCGTGGAATTTCGATACCCTTCCTGGGCCTGTAGACAAAGTCACATTCTACTAGTGGAATCGCTTCGAAGCGAAACTTCAAATGTTCAATATGTATGGGACTGACATTATTTGTTACACGTGACATGTCGACAAATGTTGTCTCTCCTATACATTTCGATCTTTTGAAGGTTCGCTTCGTTGCGATTCCATTAGTAGAATGTGACTTTGTCTACAGGGCCTGCTTCCTAGCCTATGTCTTATTCCAGACTATAATCTAACCCTGTACCACATTTCAGCCAGATCCGTTCAGCCGTTCTGGCGTGATTGAGTAACAAACATCCATCCATACCAAACTTTCACATTTACGATATCAGTGGGATTTGACGCTAGTATAGGAAGATTAAAGATAGTATTATTGATGAAATGTCCAGCTCTGTAGAATTTGATAGTAACAGGTTGAGTATGCATTGATAGAGCACAAGCAATAGCATTTTTGTGGTACTTTTCAAGCTATCATTAAAGATGCAGCCTAAAGTTTACCTATTGTAATGCAACTAAAAAAAATAATAATAGCATAAATTTACCTGCTTTAGCATAGGCCAAAGCAACTTCTGCAATCCTTCTGGCTGATGCAGCATGGTCGATAACCCCATTAGGGTTAAGCAATCCACAATGTCCGTGAGAAGTGTAAGGGCAGAGGCAGACATCGCAGGCAATGAGTAGCTGTGGCAGTGCTGATCGAATTCTAGGTAGCGCCTTCATTACAGGATTTTCTGGTGCATCAGCAAGCGAACCTGATGCATCCTATTCCAACACACTTACGTTAGACTTTATAAATACAAGCGGATATTAAAGCTGGGTACTCACATATGGTTTTATTCGATAGTTTTACGTCGAGCCGGCTAAATGGAATCAAACAAGTGCAATTTCCTGAAAATGCTGAATGTGTAGATAAAAGATCATGCAGTGGTGTATACTCTATGTATTTGCTTGATCTAGTAAAACTGTATGCAAGTACCCAGCTTTACAAACTCATGTACGTAACTGGCAAGCATCTATGAACACAATAATGAAAGTGCCAGGAACGCAACAAATGGAAATGGCGTGAATGTATGTATGTAAATATCTCCCTTTTATTTGGTTATTTTAGTTCATTTTAAAAACTATTTAGGTACCAATTTAGCAAATAAACTGCTGGATGTATCGAAAAAGTATAAATATAATCTGTAGTATTAGTTGATAATGTCCAAGTTTGTGCATTTTTTAACATGCACAATGTATTAAATGGCTCAAATCGAACATATAACATGAGAACAAATAGGCTTTGGAAACTACTCAATGGTCAGGACCAAAAGGTACAAGAAATAAAGCTAGTCTGTGAAAGATTTAGATGGATGATATTCTTGACATTTGTATATGCAGATATAAATAAAAATAACAAACAATGAATTATAATTGCCCAGAAAATCGAAAGATGGCATGGGAAGTACGGCTCTTACTCAAACCCAGTACTCTAGAAAAAGATATTATATGACTTGAGCAACAGCTTAAAAAATCTCCTCAGGCAGCTGGTTATGGGCCTGATGCAGAAGGCAGTTCACCTCAACATAATACATTATTATAATAAGGAAGTTCCTAATCAAAAGTAGAATGATTCCTGTGTCCAATGCCAGTGAAACACTTGGAATATTTTTTTTTTTTTCTGTTTATCTGCGATCAGTCCCTTGACTATCAGGTTCAAAATTTTTGACTAAAAACAATTTTTTATATAATGAGGTTTAATTAGAGTAGAAGTGCGGTGTGTAAGAATACAAGCAAATGGAGGCTATTATTCTTGCCTACTATTTCAATATCACACTCTTATTATTAAACAATTTAATAAATTTGAAAAAACCTGCATTAAAATTTCTGCAGAAGAAGTTAATTAGACTCAAGAAGTTTATTAAGATAAATAGTTATTGTAAATATATTATGTACCTTCGGATAATTTCCAATAACCCCAAATATTAGAATAGACTTCAGTCCTTTGTTACAAAGGTCAATGAGTACTGGTATCAGCTGATTGATCCCATATCTGCTCACATTGGGCATGCTCCCCACAGGCTGAAGTGCGTCGTCATTGTCGCTGATAAAAAAAATTAAGCTTCAGTTTTGTATTTATGAAAATTACTACAGGTGTTCCTAAACATATTAAAAATGTTATCATGTTGCTGATTTCTCAGTGGACATAGATAGCTAGAAACTTGTTAGGAGGGCAATATAACAGTGTCTAATTTTAAATTACTTTGACTGTTAAATTCACCTGTTACTGAATTACCGGTTGGATGAAAAATGAATAATACTTACAGCAGGAATACCGGATACATAATGTTATGTGGTTCGATGCTAACATTCGGTTCTTGTAATTTTCGCAAAGTAGGATGAAAGTATCCTCCTTGCAATACATGTTCTGGACTCAAATATAATTGGTTCATCATGTAGATCGTAATACACTGTAGATATTTAAAGATGCTACTAAAATATTGATTTTGACTATTACTGTACTATTTCACAATTAATATTTATACTTGGGCACGCGCACTTGCGCCGCTAGGACTCAAGGACCTGTAGATGTGTAGTGATGTGTAGTGTGTAGTAAGTAGAGAAATGAATAAACAAGATGTACAGTACATACAAGCTCTTCGGGCAAGAAAAGTACCTCCATATGACAGATGACAGTTGACTTGACAGATGATTAGAGGAACGCACTGTAAACATAGATATCTTGACTTGACATTGGCTAAATGCGATGCAAGAAGCCAGAAAAAAAAAAAAAAAAAAAAAAAAAAAAAAAAAAAAAAAAAAAAAAAAAAACATAGATATAGGAAGAATGCCGTAAACCGTTAACCGAAAACCGAACGTGACGGGACACGGAACTGTGAACATTTCACAGATATTATTGGGACATTTGCCTTTTTTGTATTTGATATTAAACTTTCACAGACTTAGCTAGGTATGGCGTATTAGTTATGAGTGTTATGGCTAATATGATAACAGAGCGAACATTAAACATAAGCTTTATAGCTCAGACGGGGCCGAACTAAGTCTAACAACATCTAAGAATAACTGCGTAACTGCAAGCGTTCATAAAATTGATTGAGAGAGGCCAGACTTATATATAGGTAGTTCACTGGAATTAGAATAAAAACGATTAGAATTGTTAAGTTATTTATTTATTTAATTTTAATAATTTAATACTATTATTTTCAAGCGCGGTAGCCTAGTGGTATGGGTAATGGACTGCTGAGACGAGGTCTCGGGTTCGATCCCAGGTTTTACCATGGCACACACCAATGACTTTTCGATGCTTTTCGAAGTAATGTGTGTATTTATCGCAGGTTTATAAGTGCCCGGTTAATGGCAATAGGCTCGCCACCTATTACATTGGGACCTAAACATAAACTGGTAAAATGTGGGTGCTAGCACCTCTGCCTACCCCTTCGGGGATATAGGCGTGAGTTTATGTTTTGTTATGTTTCAAGTAATAAATTTTTATTTTTTTTATTTTAAGGATATATATAGGATATTAGCTGAAGGTAAAGTCTCAAGAAAGAGGGTCACCATTACATACACGTATCATGTTAACAATGGTGGCACTCAGCTTGACGGCCTCATGTGAAGAGGTTTGTCGTCGCAGCACCACGTGACACCCACCGGTCCCACTAGTGCTGCGACCACAATCCCCCTGCCCGGCTATACACTTGCTGACCCCTGAACGCCATCAAACCGAAATTGGATTACTATGGAGGGTTTTTCGCAATCGTGCACGGTGGTACCCACCCGGCCGAATTATGTGACAAATTTGTGTCATCAAATTTCTACCACCAGTAAAGTGATTTGATTTACTATTTGTGACTATGGAATAAATATCATATTCTATTCTATTCTATATTTTATATAGCGACCGTTGCTGGTATAATACGCCGACTTAGGGATATTCGATATACATCGATGCATCGAAAACATCGATGTTTGCAATGAAAAATATCGAATCCATCCGATGTTTTGAAAAGCTTTCAAAATACTCGATGCATCGATGTTTTAAAAAAAAACATCGAATTGTTGATAGACGAGTTAGGCCACGTAGTGATTATATCCTCTTTGGTTTGAGCTTAGTAAAAAAAACTTAAGTTTTACCACTAAAATATTACTTATTACTATTATGAAATCATCATTATTCCGAATTCTCTAATATGGACTCAGTGACAATAAAAAAAAACTACTTTTCTCATGTTGGCTGGCGAGCGAGTTTCTATGTTTATAAACATTTAATTACATTTGGTTTTGTGAAACCAAAATAAGATATTTGTTAGCAATACATTCGTCAACTTGCATTATATGCATAGATTTTTTAACAAATCAATACATTATGATGACAGACTTAGCAAATATGTTGCGGGTTATTTAGTGCTTTTTTAAAATTTGATCTTTTGTAAGATATAATACAGATGTTTCTGACACATGGCTTTTACTTGTATTTTCTTTTACTTACTCATTATGAAAAGAGCTAAATCTATTATTTTAAGAAAGATTAAACTATAATAAAATAATGGATTTAGCTCTTTTCTTAAACTTTTTGTAAAAAAAAATTACAATGTAAAGATGGCATCTTTGGAGATGGGTCACTTTCCACATTATTCGAGTTACTTCGGGCCACCAACCAGGTGGACACCGAAGTCTTAAAATCACGCAAAAAAAATCAAAATCTTACACCCACTTTTCATGACTTTTCTCGACGTTTCACATGATTCTAAGTCTAATTAAGCAAAAAAAATTTTTGTGTCGGTCTGTCTGTTGGTCTGGATGTCTGTTTACGCAATAACTCAAGAACCACTTATCCGATTTAAAAAAATCTTTCGCCAATTATCTTGTTTGGTTAACTGATTGGATTTTGGGGTTTGCACGTTCAAGCTTTCGGGTACCTACCATACAAATTGTCCCTAAAAAACTTTTACAAGTGAGTTTCTTTCGAGTTATCAGAGTAACGCGTATTTGACTTTGACATTTGAGTGACAATGACAATACGTATATTGTATATTTAGTTATTTACATAAAACAACCAGACTCTGAAAGAAACTGAAATATATAATCATTTTTATGTGTTTTTGACGTCGAAGACGTTTGATTTGATTTCATTTTCTTCATATTTATTGCTCAATATAATTATAAAGACGCGTCGAATAATATGCATAAAGCCTAAGGTCTGTAATTTTGAATAAAAATACTGCAACAAAAATATCTAAGTTTGGCCCGAAGTTTGACAATCACTGGGTGATTTCCGCCCCACTAGATTTTGTAATAAAAATTTTAGAAAAAGTACTCGATGTTAAAAAAACATCGATGTTTTCATCCGATACATCAAAAGACATCGATGTATAGTTGCGATGTATCGAATCAAAAAAAACATCGATGTTTTTTCAAAGTGGACACCCCTACGCCGACTCAAACGTGCAGAGGAAATTCGTGTGTCGTCGTACTCTTTGGAAATCTGTATACTTGACAATTTTGGACTGTTTGTGAATCTAGTTGGAGTTAGTAAGCACTCTGAAACATTTTTTTTCTAGTAACAATATATATGTATATAAATAAGAAAACAATATTAACAAATCTATTTAAATACTACACCAATATCAACATTTAGTCTGATATCATGGCAACGGATGAACAACATAAAGGTTCTAAACAGTTGTGGTGAGGAATGAGTTAGCAGAGAAGCAAAGTTTATAGGTAAAGCAATTATGTGAGGTAAAGGTCAGGGGCATATTATTTCGAGAGCAACTAAAAGCTAGAGTCCCAGACTCGATTTTTTCGTAAAAACACTTTAGAGCAGTCTACAAACAACAGAAATTACAATTTTTGTACCTTCTTATACTTAAAAAATCAAGGTTTTGTAGGGATTTCTGGTGGTATTGCGTGAAAGAATTTGTCTTATCTCTGTCTCTATTTGTCTTCCTGGATTCAAACGAATGGGCTTGTCATGAAGACAATAGTGTCTTTCTGGGAAGGCCCAATAAGTTATAACCTAAGATCTAAAATGACCAAAAATGCTATCTCAGCCGTATCTAGGCTGAGATAATATTTTTAGCCAGCATATCCACATACTCATTGCCCCTTGTGCCAGGATGACTATTTTTTGGTGTAGGTCACAGTCCAATAAACATTTTTTTAATATCCAAGAGCATTCTGTTCCAGAGCCTTAAGACAACTTGCGGAATCCGTGAAAATAATAGCTTGGTTAATGTTTTGAGAATCTATATAGCTGCATGCCTCTAGTACAATTGCACACTCGCCTGTGAACACAGAGGACTCAATCGGTAATTTGAACTTTAGAATTAACCTAAAGTTGATAATAAACTGCAGCAAAGCAACTGTGTCATTATCTTGTGACAATTTGGCGGCATCCATGAAGAATCTTTGAAAGTGATCCGCTGGTGCGCTCAACCGATCATCAGATCAGATGACGTCATTCCGCGGCCGCGCGGGTCGAGTTACGAAACAAAAAATAATTTATGGCTTTACAAGTGATAAGAGACGCTGAAGTGTTATTTTTTGTTAAGATTATGAGTCATTCTTTCAATTCTAATAAGAATCTTATAAGAATTCTTATAAGAATTTATTATATGTGACTGTAAACATTGACGATAGTTGAAACTGTTACTATGTCAACTTTAAGTGTGTTTATTTCAAAAAGTAAATCGATAACCTATGTGTTTTATAATTTTAAATTGTCTACAGGTTCCTACTACATAGGAGTATATAAAAAAAAGCATATGTAATAGTACAAAAATATTTATTTACAGGCCTATGACTAGGACGAAACATTTGCTGGCGGCGAACAATTTTTCGGCAAAATTAAATGATTTATTTTATTTTTATCGACCTACGTAATCTAAAAATATGTTAACACCTGAAAGCTTAATTCATATTGTAACAGAAAACGTAAACATTATTACGATAGGTATTTCTTTTGCAGAAAAATATGGGATTCAATGTAGGTATTACCACTTTCGTAAAAACACATGGGACCTTACTTGTGTTTATTTGTTCAGTAAAGTTTGAGTAAAGGAAATAAATCATAAGTATTTTTATTCTACAAAAAACGCTCTTTCCAATGATATATCACACTTGTTGTACATTATTCTGTATATTTTTACAACAGCGATTGTAAAAGAAACAAACTAAAAAATCTCGGAACTGGGGTAACAGCAACAGATCACGTGATCTGTTAGGCTATTGGCACACATGTGGTAAAATTCAGGTGTAAATGTGTGAAGTTTTTCATAACTGTTTTTATATTCAAAGTCAAAGGCAAAATACAAAAATAATATATAGATATAACTGTTTTCAATGTATGGGAAGTACAACACAATTTGACTTCACCTCGCCTGATGGTAAGCTGAAGGCTCTTTTGAACCGACTAAAACCGCACGATAAATCGATATAGAACATGATATTATTAATAGTAGCTTACCTACATACCATCGAATAGTCCCTATTGTTTATTGTTTATTTTAAATTATAAGGCTCTTTTGAACCGACTAAAACCGCACGATAAATCGATATAGAACATGATATTATTAATAGTAGCTTACCTACATACCATCGAATAGTCCCTATGGCTCCTTTTTGAACCGACTAAAACCGCACAATCAATCGTAGAAATAAAATAAAATTAATTAATAAATTAATAATTAAATCTAAAATAAAACAATTTATTTCGGTATCATAAATTCAAAATGTACTTCGACCGTTACAAAATTCTCACTGTAACTCCAGCCTAACGGTCAAGTTGGACGTACCTACATTCCAAGAACTCGGCCGCTAGGCTTCGGAGGCCATTTTGGGTGACTGATTTGGACACGAACATGAATGAAAATTGTAATCTTCACTAAAATTTTGTAGTTTTTTGAAAAATGTTTATTGAAAACTATTTTGGATTATATATTCGATGCCATAATGATTAATTTTTACACAGAATTAATTCTACAATTAAATAAAGTAGCCCGACATTTTGAATATTTTCAATACCGTTACAGACATCCACAATAAAGTAACAAAAAAACACAATTACACTTACCTTTAGGTTAAAACCTTTTATCACACACTTCAATTATGTTCTAATATACACTAAAAACAAGTTTTTATTGCAAAATAACAATATTATATCACAAAAACCATTTAAATTCGTAGAGCACTCCACACGCGAAATGTCTTGTTTACGCCACCCATAGACCATCAACTTCAAACATATTTTTTAAATCGAAACAGCTAGTGTCGGACCGTGAAATATTTTTTAAGGAAGCTCCAACTAATATTTATTCGAGTTAAAACGCGTATATCGCTATTATTTCAACGGTTAAAAAGTGATAAATAATAGGGACTGGAGTCCCGCGTTCCCCCACTACCGGTTCATAAAAAGGGACTACAGTCCCTTTGAGCGCATCAGTGGTTTTGAACAAAGGGACTAGAGTCCCTTGGAGCGCACCAGCGGTGATGCCATTGTGAATCTACTAGTGCTTAATATTCGAGATGCTAATATTTAATAGTATGTTTGGTTTAAAGCACAGTACCTCGAAATCATAACTAAATAAGGGGAGTCCTGATGATTCTAAATTTTGAAGGTCTAAAGTTGGAAAGGAAAACACTCTATCCTCCAACAGTTGAGAATATTTATCCCAATCTGGGTTAATTACATTAGATTTTAAAAGTGGAGGAGGGTTTTTTTCTTAAAAGGTTTTGATTGGAAAGGAAATAATGATAGGATAATGGTCACTACCATGGGACGAAACTGTGCCATTGGGCCAATGAAGCTAGATCTGCAGAGCAGAATGTGAAATCTACGCAGCTCTTGCGCTGACCAGGCGATGATCGGCGGGTAGAACAACCGGTATGCAAAATAACAAGCTTGAGGTCATCTAAGATTTCCACAAGGCTTTCCCCATATGTATCGCAGAGTTCAGAACCCCATCTATAGTGATGGAAGTTAAAGTCGTCCATAACCAAAACAGGCCTGCGTATGCTCTGGAATGTGTTCTGTAGGGTACGTATGTGGTTTCAATTAGGGCGAGAAATGTGGAAGGCGATAATACCCTCTACTTTACACACCACAATATTTATGTCATTCGGAAAGGTAGTATGGATACAAGAAGCTGTGAAACTCTATTATTAATGAGAAGGGCTGACCCTCCATATCCATCCTGTCTGTCGCATCTGTTGATGTTGAAGTGTGGTACAGTTGAGGTCAGGTACTAACTCAGGACTCAGCAATAGAATAACCTATGGGCTTATACTTGTTCAACAGGAATATGAGGCCATGCTTTTTTGAAAGATGGTTTTCACATTCCACTGGAGAAATATTTGTTGTGGAACTATTTTTAATAATATCTAATAAAAGCTTCATAAGTTTTTCAGCAACGTTGGACGGTGAACAATAAATATAATACTAGCACTGCCTCCGACCCTTCTAACAATTAACACCTAATACGTCAATTTTTTTATATTTCTTTGTCGTTACCATGGTGACGAGTGACGAATAGGTCGAAAATTGGCTTCAACGTCATATGTATGCTTGTTGAGTAATGTGTATCAGCAGGGAAACGAAAAGGATCGCGCATATTATCAAGTGACTGGAAAGAAAGAGAATATGCGTCATTGACAAAATTTAGTATTCTGTCTGTTATCACATAATCATAAGTCTGTGGGAATTTTTGACTTTGACTAGTTACTACTCCTACTAGTATATACTAGGATCAAGTATAGTATATATATAATAATCTATGACTCCTACTCCTACTCTGTGGTTTAGTTTTGGTTTAGTTAGTGTTTGACTTACGTAGTATATTACTTACTCTGTGTGTTTGACATTCCTTTGACTTGTAACAAGCTATATATAATAATCTATGAGGTTAATTCTTAATTCATGGATGGTAGACTTCTAGTATATATATAATAAGCTATGTGGTAGACTATCAATGTATGAACTCATCATGAACCTATTTATTTATTTAAGTTAACCGTTATCAATATATATCACTATGCCTCAGTGAAATTGTGGAAATAATTTTGATGTTTTTTTATTTTCCAATAGTGGTTTGAGGTTTATAAGTACAGTTTTTATGATATTGATGTATTATAACTACAGATACATCTTTACAAATTGTATATAAAATCAACTAAAAGAAAAGAAGCCGCCCTTGACCGTCTACAGCCATAAGGACACCATGAATGCGGATGAGGATTCGCCTAGCAAGAAAAAAGTTGAAAAGCCATCCACTGATAACTTAACCGTTACTGTGGACAAAATAGATTCGAAAAGACTTGAGAAAGGCGACGAGGATCCAAAGCCGCGAATTGTCTTGACGTTCCGTTCTGAAAAAAGTAGTGCAAAGAATAGCAACATGAAGATTGTTTCTTCTGAAGAGAAAAATGAGGAGGCGCCACGCAGATCGGGTAGGACGCGTCGGCAGTGGGAATGGATCTGCGATAGTGACACCTCACCTAAAAAAGACAAATCAGGAACACAAACTGCATCTGAAAATGATGAATCAGACAGTTCCCATACTACACCCAAACGTTCCACGCGTCGTCGTAGCAAAGACTCCGATAACGTCCTTGCGAACGCAATAGCAAGAAAAGAGAAATCCTATGAAACACAGCCTGCACCACAACGGTTGTCTCGCAGAATCAAACCGACAGCTAAAATTCTTGCCAATGAAGAACTGCGCATTGGGCTTGAATCTCAAAATAATGCACGGCTGGGTATTCAAACTGATAAATCACCAGAAGAAGGGGTGAGGACTAGGCGGTCAGCCCGCCCTGTTGGTACCGAGGAGAAAAAGATTGCACCAGACATTATAGACGATGATGTGGTGGAAATAGGTACTACTGATGATGACAGTCAGAGTCAGAATACAGTCATGAAACTGAAGCATTTATGTGAACTTGGCTTGAAAGCTATAAGTACTGATGATGTGGATGAAAGTGGAAATGAGCACAGGTAAAATTAGTTGTATAGGTTTGTTTTTCCATCTATAATTTTAATATCTATAAGAGAAACCAATTTTATTAGTATTTAGAGATTGAATTAGACCATAATGCTCTAGCAAAATCTAGTAAAAAGTGACACTTAAATTCTTCATCAAAATATGTAAAAATATGTTTCACTTCTCACTAAATGCAGCTCACTGATGCATGCATTTTTTACTAACACATTTCTACTGTCTACTTGCGTACACTGTAGTTTAACTCACTAATTTTAAAAAAGAAACCCACTCATGGTTTAACTCTTGAGGTTCCTCGATTAATTAAAAAACTTTTCTTAATTCTAAGGTTATACATACTGTCATGCCTGGCCTCTATTATTATACTAGTTTTTAATGAATGCATGTTCCAAAAACAGAGCCAGTGGGGCCCCATTGCTGCCTCATTCTAATTCCAAATAATTTTACCTCTGGATTGGCTATAGATATAATGATAGGCAAACATCTAGACAATGTAGTCTAACTCTGTGTATGAGTGTTGTTGGTCTCTTTGGTGGTAGTGCGAGGCGGGACAGCCATGGCGCGCCATAATCATAGAAGTATAAAACTAATCAGGGACTCAAAGGGCTAGCGTCATTCAACACAGCTAGACTGCCGTCAGCAAACTAAAATGTGGCTATATGAAAAAGCAAATATTTAATTAGAGCTAAAAAATGAGGGCATATTTTAAAACCTATGATAGTTTTCTATAACTCTGCAATAAAGTTGTCATTTAACAGCAGAGGAATATATCTTCAAGCATTTAATAATAATAATAATAATAATAGCTGCTCGACCGAAATCTGCTGTGCCGGCTTGGCAATTTAGAATTGAGCGACGTATTGCTGAGACTAGGGCACTCATTGGAAAGCTCATTTGTTTCAGGTCGGGCAACACACGCCCAAGAGTGATGCGCTTTGTGAGTCGAGCGTTCTCGGGGACTGACATTAGGCCCCGAGAATTTTTGGCACGGGTCACAGAGCGCATCGACTTCTTGAAACAAAAAGTTTATGCGTGGGCAAACCGGATTCGACGGTATAAAAAAAGAGTGGAACGATATTCTCAGAATCGCACGTTCCAAAGGGACCAAAGGTGGGTCTACAGAAATTGGGAGCGCCCTGATTCGAATGGGACTGACGTGCATAGACCAGGTGATGATATTACTAATACATTCTGGCGTAATATCTGGTCGATGCCCGTCAGTCATACAGAGGGTGATTGGATGCGGGATGTTGAGCGATCGTGTGAGCCTATTAAGATCATGGATCCGATTATTATACTGCAAGAGGATGTAACCGATGCAGTCCGTCTGTTGCCTAACTGGAAGTCAGCGGGACCAGACGGACTGCATAATTTTTGGTTAAATGGCTTAAAAGCTCACACGGTCGTTTAGCATCTCAATTCCAATCATGTCTTGAATCAGGATTGATTCCCAATTTCATGACTACTGGTGTAACCCACCTTCTTTACAAGTCCGGTAGTGCTTCGGACCCTAAAAATTATAGACCGATTACATGTCTACCTACGGTCTATAAGCTTCTTACATCCATCCTGAGAGTAAAAATATCCTCACACTTAACCGACAATTCAATGTAGAAGTGGGGCTCGTGGCACTAAAGAGCTCCTTATAATTGATATGGCCATTAGCCAACAGGCACGCCGTAGTCGTAAGGACCTGGCGACATGTTGGATAGACTATAAAAAGGCCTATGACTCTGTGCCGCATACATGGCTCTTGAGGGTGCTTGAGTTGTATAAAATTGATACAACTCTATGTACCTTCCTGAAGGCATGTATGGGGCAATGGAGTACCGTCCTTTGCTATCCAGGGTGTCGACGGATCTGCGAGAATGGCGGGCTGATAAAGATAGAGCGGGGTATATTCCAGGGTGATAGTCTTAGTCCATTATGGTTTTGCCTGGCACTGAACCCTCTCAGTTATATGCAGGAGAGTTCAGGGTTAGGCTGTCGATTGCGGAGAGATGGTCAGGTTATATGCCACCTCCTTTACATGGATGATCTTAAATTATTTGCCCCCAACAATTCCCAACTGATAGCGTTATTAAAGATAACTGAAACCTTTAGTAACTCTATCAGGATGGAATTTGGTGTGGACAAATGTGCGGTCATGCATGTAAAAAGAGGTGAGATTGTGGAATCTGACGGGGTTGAGCTCTCAGATTCCACAAAACTCAGGTCTCTCTCTGCAAACGACACCTATAAATACCTGGGTATGTCGCAGGCATTAGGCATTACAGAAGCTAGCATGAAGCAATCGTTACAGGAACGTTTCTTTGGCCGCTTGAAAAAAGTTCTTAAAAGTCTTTTGTCAGGCGGTAATAAGGTGCGCGCCTATAACGGTTGGGTCATGCCGGTTTTAATGTACTCCTTCGGCATACTCAGGTGGACTCAGACTGAATTAGACACCCTGGATCGGAAAGTCCGTACGCTTCTTACTGCATACCGAATGCATCATCCGCGTTCATCTGTGATGAGGTTGTACATACCGCGGAAATGCGGGGGACGTGGCTTTTTAAATGCCAAATCCCTCCATAACCGTGAGGTGTGCAACCTCAGGGAATACTTCCTACACAATGAAGCTGATATGCATCGTGATGTAGTAGGGGTGGACAACGGACTTACCCCGCTAGCTTTGGCTAAAGAGAACTGGCGCAAACCTGTGGTATTAAGTATTAATGACCGTATGGATGTATGGAAGAGCAAGGAGTTGCATGGACGTTTCTATCGGGCTCTCCATGGGCCTGATATAGACTTACCAGCATCTGTGTCTTGGCTACGCTTCGGTGATCTATTTGGAGAAACCGAAGGTTTTGTTTTTGCAATTATGGACGAAGTTGTGATGACGAATAACTATCGGAAGTATATACTAAGGGATGGTACGGTTGACATATGTCGGGCGTGCCACCGTCCCGGAGAATCCCTTAGACATATAATTTCTGGTTGTTCTCGTCTTGCCAACGGCGAGTATTTGCATAGACATAACCAAGTAGCCACGATTGTTCATCAACAGCTTGCTCTAAAGTACAACCTTGTGGAATCAGAGGTACCGTACTATAGGTATGTGCCCGACGCAGTTCTCGAAAATGGGCACATCACGTTGTACTGGGATCGATCTATCATCACTGATAGGACTATTGTAGCTAATAAACCTGATATAGTGTTGATAGATCGGTCAGAGCGCCGCGCAATAATTATCGATATCACCATTCCACATGACGAGAATCTTGTGAAAGCCGAAAAAGAAAAACAAATAAAATATTTGGATTTGGCTCACGAGGTTGTCGACATGTGGAGTGTGGATTCGGCGATTATTGTTCCGATAGTTGTATCGGTTCACGGACTGATTGCCAAGAGCCTCGAACAACATCTCCAGAGGCTCGCGTTAGGCAGTTGGGTCAAGGGCTTGATGCAGAAGGCAGTGCTCCTCGACACGGCACGTATTGTGAGGAGATTCCTCTGTCTGGAGCCCTAACCACCGGTAGCTTGGTCCCTGTACCCGATGCCGGTGGGTTACTATTTTTTATATTTTTAAATATATTTGTTTTTTTTTTATATATATGGAATGTATTTAAAAATATAATTTATATGTGTTTAAAATGTAATAAAGAAAATAATAATAATAAGCCCCCTAACACAACCATACGTCCGAGTCGAACATCAGACTCACGTGGGGGGCGGACACGCGATATTACAATTACTGACGCGGCAAACATGGCTCTGGAAACCCATTCAAAATGGAGACTAGATCGAAAAGGAATCGTATAGGACCGCTGCCCGGGGGCGATCGCCGGGGCACACCTGGAGCTGACGCTGGGTGTCTCAGCATGCGAACCGTCAGCGGTGAGGAGTTAAACAGGCGGGCTCCCACCGACAAGGATACTACAGCCGAAACAGCTGACGATGGTGCCAGTCTGACCGATAGAACAAACACTCCAGCAGAACCATACAGCCCTAGCACCATTTCATACACACCCTCTAGAATATCATCACCATCCATACCATCGTCAGTACCGTCATCACCCCCCAGTAACATTTTTTATACAGATCCACCCAATCACGTCTTAAGTGTTGCGCAGGAGGTAAATACCTTTTTACCTGCGTCCACTAAGGCTGGGAAACCAAGGAAGCGCATGAGATGGAGCAAAGATGTCAATACGTTCATCATGCGCACATACTACACCATTACAAAATTAGAAACAGATATGACAACATATAGGAAACAGCTGCACGAACTTTTTTCACAAAAATACCCAACAATTATAGTTACTGAACAACGAGTATCTGACCAGAGGCGAACAATAGTTAAAAACAAATTATTGAATGTAGACGAACTGAACCGGCTAAAAGAAGAAGTACGTGTATTACTGCAAGATCATTCAATTAACACTATCACACAATCACAAAATACAATCGAAAATAATCTACAACAATCACCGCTCTTAGACACACAATTACTACTACATACACAAACGCAATCATACAGTCACTCCCACCCAATGCAAATAGATACACAAACATCACATATCTTCACACAAATATCACATATATCCACACAAACTGAATCAATGACTTTGATGATAGAAAATGACATAGAGACATTAACTGTAACAAATCAGAATCACTTAGCACAAGCACACATACAAAAAATACAGGATAAGTTTAACTCAACGCTGCTTCTCTATTCTGGAATGGACCCATCATCCCGACCAAAACTACCTAAATTACGATATAGCCCTAATCTCTTTTTAATGAAGATATACTACAACAGTTCGAATCTAGCGACACACAATTGACAGACATACACACACTCATATATTGCACAGCGGTAGTTATATCTGAAGAGCTCAATTTTAAAATAACCGAACACACAAGAAACACGGCACCGAGACACACCATCAAACCACCGTGGCAGCAAAGGTTAGAACACGATATTGAGAAGTTAAGAGCCGATTGCGGGCGGCTCACACAATATATCAACAATAATAGATCAAATAAAGTAGTTAAGAGAGTTTTAGCTATATTTAAAACACACAATACTCACACAAGACACGAAAACAGTAACAAAAAACCAGAAGAGTTTTTAGATACACTTAAACAAAAACTAGCACTTAAAGTTCACAGGCTTAGGAGGTACAAAAAGGCACAACATCGTAAAAACGACAATACAATATTTGCTACAAATGAAAAAATGTTCTACAGAAATTTACAAAAGCCACAAACCGACACACTAGTACAAAAACATACAGACATACCCACAAAAGAAAATTTAGAAACATTTTGGTCAAACATATGGGAAGAACAAGCACACCACAACGATAAGGTAAATTGGATACAAGAAGAAACTACAAAATGGAGATCAATAGAAGAAATGGAGTTTATAGAATTTACAGAACAAGATATTAGAAATACAACAGCTAGATTACACAATTGGAAGTCACCTGGTATAGATAAAATACATAATTTTTGGTATAAGAAGTTAACTATATTACATAAATCAATTGCAAAAAATTTGACAGATATCGTATTAGGAAAACAGAATATACCCGAATTCATTGTAACAGGAATAACATACATGCTACCTAAAACTAAATACACATCACAACCTTCCCAATATAGACCAATTACGTGCCTACCTACCATATATAAAATTTTAACATCAGCAATCACAAATAAAATTAACTCACACATTGATACCCATAATATAATAGCCGAGGAACAGAAGGGGTGTAGGCGGGGTCACATGGGATGCAAGGAACAATTAATTATAGACTCTACTATTCATAAACATGCCACCACAAAAAATAGAAATTTACATTGCACATATATAGATTACCAAAAAGCATTTGATAGCATACCACACTCTTGGTTAATACAAGTTTTAGAAATATACAAAATTAATCCTACAATAATAGATTTCTTACGCAATATAATGTCAAGCTGGAAAACTACACTACAATTAAACAATGGAATTAGCACTCTTATAACGCGACAGATACAAATCAGAAAGGGTATATATCAAGGTGATTCCTTGAGTCCTCTGTGGTTCTGTCTCGCCCTAAACCCTTTGTCCCACTTATTACATCAATGTCAAGCTGGATACAATCTTAAACTTAACACTGAGGAAACCTATATATCACATCTCATATATATGGATGACATTAAATTATATGCAAAAACAGAAAAACAAATGAAAAAGCTTTTAGATACTACGACAGAATTCAGTAATGACATAAACATGCAATAAAGTAAATAAAGGCAAAGTAAAACCGGGTAATTATGTAGTAAACGACACTGATACAATAGCAGCTATGGAACCGACAGACTTATATAAATATTTAGGATACCAACAACTTAAGGGACTTGACCATACCATGATTAAAAATACACTGAAAACCGAATACCAGAGGAGAGTTTCTGCAGTATGTAAATCACAACTATCTGGAAAACACCTAATTAAGGCCCTGAACACTTTTGCCATACCAATACTAACATACTCACTCGGAGTAATAAAATGGTCTAAAACAGACATTACAAACTTAGAGAGAACCACACGCACAACACTTACAAAACACAACAATCTTCATCCAAAATCTGCAACTGAAAGACTCACCATCAAAAGACAGAACGGCGGGAGAGGTTTAATAGATATTCAAAACCTGTGGCAGAAACAAATTACTAGGCTGAGAACTTTTTTCCATACAAAATCGAACACCAGTAACATACATAAAGCTATTATATTAAATGACCTTAACTACACACCACTTAACCTATCTGATCCGGAAAACCCACACAGCACTAGCAACTCTGACCCACAAAATCAAAAAATAATAGACTGGAAATCTAAAGTACTCCACGGAAGACACCCTCATGATCTAGAGCAACCCCACGTTAACACACTTGCATCTAACAAGTGGCTTAAAGTAGGTAATTTGTTCCCGGAAACTGAAGGATTCATAATAGCTATACAAGATCAAATCATCAACACTAAAAACTACAGAAAATATATTATTAAAGACCCAACTATTACAAACGACAGATGCCGCAGATGTTATACACAGTCAGAAACCATACAACACATAACAGGAGCATGCACAACACTCACACAAACAGACTACACTCATAGACATAACCAAGTTGCAAACATCATTCACCAGAAACTAGCACTTAAATATTCACTCATACAAGACACTAACACCCCTTACTATAAATATACACCACAAACAATATTAGAAAATAACACACACAAAATTTATTATGACCGGGCAATTCTAACAGATAGGACTATTCACTACAATAGACCAGATATAATTCTACAGGACAAAATTAAAAAAGTTACATATTTAATAGACATTGCAGTTCCCAACACGCATAATTTACAAAAAACAATACCTGAAAAAATAAGCAAGTATGCAGAGCTAAAAGAAGAAGTGATAAGGATATGGAGACAAGATAATGTCTTCGTAGTTCCTCTAGTTCTCTCCACTACTGGTGTTATCCCGAACCATCTCCTCCATAGTCTAAAATTAATAGATTTGCCAGAATCCCTATACATCAATCTACAGAAAGCTGCCATATTAAACACATGTAGAATAGTTAGAAAGTTCATGCAGTTAGACGAAAACACACCCATTTGATACACACCACAATCTGCATTTACTTGGTTTAGGCCCGTAAATGCAGTTAAAACCAGCCAAAAAGCTGAGAAAAATAAAAACAAAATAAAAATAATAATAATTCATTTATTTCAGACATGGTCCATATGTGTTAGTAACAATGATCTTACAACTATGTTAGTTCTTCACAAATAATAAAAATAAATAAACATAAACAAATCAGCACATCACATAGTAAATCGCGGGGATGCGCTAGCATGCAGTCGCATCCACCTTTGTAGGACTGGAAGGTCCCACCTCTCGGACAATACCCTCAGGATGCCATTAGTGCTGCCCAGCAGTCGAGTAAACATTGAAGCGCTCCGCTTTCTTAAGATCGCATAAAAATCATCGCAATGTGCTTCCGCGAACATAGCTAAGGCGCTACAAAACCTGGGCAGATTCAACAGCATCCTGAAGGCATTGTTATACTGTACCCGTAGCGCGCTGTACGCCCGCTGCGTACAGTTAGTCCATAGGCTGCACGTGTAGAAGGACTGACAATTTGCTTTGAAAAGAGTAACCTTGACTGGTGTAGTACAACGTGCGAACCTGCGCGCCAACATATTACACCGGACAGACAGCGCCCTACGCTCCCTCTCTATATCAAGATCATCTGATAAATCATCGGTGACCCAGTGGCCAAGGTACTTAAATTTATGTACCCTATTTAAGGGGGTACCGCAAAGAGTTAGTGGAGGAACAATTGAGTAGCATTTGGTTCCGGCTTTAAAGATCATGAACTCACTCTTCTTGGTATTATACCTCAGCCCATGAGACGCCGCATATGACTCACAGATATCTATGAGCTTACGTAATGCACCAATCGATGGGCTCAGCAACACCATGTCATCAGCGTAGCTTATGTTATTTATGCACACACCATCAATAGAACAACCAATGTTAGTGCTACTGAGCTCACCGATCAGCCCATTCATATATAGGTTAAAGAGACGAGGCGAGGATATACCACCTTGCCTCACGCCGCACTCCAACCCGTACATGTCTGACCGCGCATCCGACCATCTTACCCTATTTTGCTGCCGACTGTACCAATATTTAAACAGATATACAATCTCACGTGGTAACTTCGTATCACATATTAGCTTTTGCCACAGCCTGTCATAATTTACAAGGTCAAAAGCTTTTGACAGATCTAAATAACAAGCGTATATAGGTGTATTTCTAGTTGTATAGTACTGTACAGTCTGCTTGAGACAGAGTACAGCACTCTCAGTTGATAATCCGGGCCTAAACCCAAATTGAGCATCATGTAATTGCAGGTGCTGTCCCAACTGCCGGTCAAGCAGACTGTCCAGCACTTTAGCAATAACAGTAGCAAGTGAAATTGGCCTATAATTAGACATATTCGACAAGTCGCCAGTCTTATCCTTTACGATAGGCACAACTTCCGTGCACATTAAATCATCCGGCAAGAAACCATGACTAAGACACAGGTTAAACAGTAACGCAAGTACCCTTGGTAGATGTACGCCGGCATACTGCAAGTGCTCGATGCTAAGACTATCGTGGCCCGGGGATTTTCCTCTTACCATGTTTTTTATAATTAAAGCAACCTCCTTAGCAGAGAACCTGATGTTAATATCCCCGGGACGACCGTCCGCCGCGAGCACCTGCGAAGACAACCCAAGAGGTGATTTAACACTGAAGTGATGCTGAAAGGCACAAGCTATATCATGTGGATCGTGTACACCACCCACACTCACCGGAGAGCTCAACTTAGGGTTCAACTTACGCGTGTTTTTCCAAAAATTAACAAAGTTTTTATCCGAATGATGTTTCGCTATAATATCCATCTTAATTTGAATTTCATTGTTTTGGCACTGCTTCAATTTAGATTTAAATATACTTCTAGTCTCACACATATTTTCATATATATATCCCGATCTAGGCTTGCCGTAGGTCACCCATGTCTGAAACCAAAATCTTGCCCTCCCGTGTGCGCCAATAACATACCTATTCCACCCAATTATATATTTATGCTTCCGTACCACTACTGTGCAGCTCAACTTGGCAGCTTCAGTAAGAATATCGACAATCTCGCTATACATTTTAGTTAACAGTATTTTATGGTACTCATTATTACACATTTTATCAGTACAGTTACTAAATTCTGTTGGGAAGTCAATTAATTTTAATTTAGAGTTACAATAAGTGGTATATTGTTGTATTTGACAATGATCTCTCGACCCCCATTTTACATAATTAAAGGAGTCAGTAATTACCGGAATCTTAGGCAAAATAACATTTAAATTACATTGTATGAATAAAGGATGATGATCGGACCAGTATGTGCCGTACAATACACTCGTATTTACAACCGTGCGCCTCGCCGCGCTCGTTACAACGCAGTGATCGAGCCAGCGGCGGCAGCCGTGTGACTCACTCACGAACGTATAGGTATCTAGCGGCATGCACTCAACGTCTACGAGCGACCATGATCGCTCGGAACAAAAAGTTATTAGTTCATCACAAAACAGCTCACCTGGGTGTGCGTTGAAGTCGCCCAGAACAAATACCGATTCCACATCACTACTTTCGATTATTGCGTCTAGTTCGCCTAAACAATCCGTGTACTCCGCTAAATTATCCATAGAACATGTGGGCATGTAAATAGTTATCACCAACATGGACCGATCGTTGATCACAAGCTTTATCGCCGCTAGACGCACACTTTTACACGGTATCACTGACACTGACGGAAAAACAGCCTTCCTCCAGAGTAGGGCTACCCCACCATACGGCCTCTCTCTAAGTACACCAACTGATGTATCTACCGCGGAATTCGCAGTAAAAGAGAATGCATTATCAATACCACCCACAAATTGTATATCATGGGGTAGTAGCCAAGTCTCCTGAAGCGCAACTATATCGGCCTCCTTACACAGTCTTCTTACACATTCCACTGACCTTATGACATTCTTACAATTAAACGATACAAGCCTAGTTGTACTTGTACTATCCATCGACTTGTAATTTAACTCCATTTATCTCCCGATAAGCAGGTGTACCCTGCTTTCGTTTAAAATCAAAATAACGGCGGTATAAAATACCTTCAGGCCAGAAATCGTCTTTCAAAAATAATTCTAATTTTTGCTTAGGTACATAAGCTATATAACCGTTATATTCCTTACTTAATTTCATGTTCATTTTATCCAGCTTTATGTCTAAGTTAGTCTTTTGTAGTAAATAATCTTTGATATCACTTGCCGTTGTCTCTTTAGATACATTATATATATATTTTGGCACTTTACTATCCGCTACCTTAAAATTACTATCGGAGTCTATGATTGCTTTTCCCGTACTTCCTACAAATTTATTTCTTAGTCTCCTTTTTTGAACCAAGGTCCACTCCTCAGCCTCAGAATGCGGTTTCAGCCGTTCAATCTGCACAATCTCTGAGAAAGTTTTCTTATTCTCTTTGCTCACACACGGGTTAGCCACCGGCACAGGTGGAGGCAGCGGCGGCGGATTTTTGTTAAGCGTACAGCTCGCGGCAGATCTCGGTGCCGGCCCGCTATTACTCACCAACTCGCACATCGGTGGTGGCGGGCGATCAGCTGTTGCTTCTTTGACAATAGGGATCACGCCGATAGAAATTACGTGCGGAGTTTTAATAACTTCACGCCCTTTCGGCGTAAAATTACTGTGCTTCGGGATGGGTGTCACCTCAGTAGCCTGGGTTTCTGTAGAAGGATGCATACCATAAACAGGTGATAGCCCATGGGTCCACTTTCATACTCAAAGTCAGTTCGTAAACCAGCGCCCCGTTTGACAGTTACATTTCTAGAAAAGTTGTTGACCAGTGACGCATTTTTAAGTGCTTCTACTTCTGCCCGTAACTCTTGCAGCTGATTGACTGGCGCGTACTCAGTGGAAATACGATCAAGTTCACTCCTAAACCACACCAGGTCCTTCAGAATACGGGTCACATCGACGTGATCAAAAAGAACTGGGGGTAGTTTTTGCAAATCTCGAGCAACAAAAATAGGAATATCCTCAGGATCCGTTTCTTTTAGTAAGCAAACTATATCATCAATGTCACGAACTACCTTTCCTTGTCTTCTTCTTATCTTCTTTGGCTTGGTTGTCGATATAGAATCAAACAACAAATGTTTGGCATCTAAAATTTCACTTTCGGCAAAGGCACTAACACAAATGCGGGTAATACTTTGCTCATCCATCACGTCCAGCTTATTACAAATGAAAGCTAAGACTTCATTTATGACTACATTGCAATTAGAGCACTTCACAATATTAGAACTCATTGTATACAACAGATCTTTTCACCACTAGTAGGCAATCGAACACGAAGCGACTATTGAAATACATAAATATTATTAAGAAGTGAAAATTTACCAGATGTCACTTAGCCACCTTTTGGTTCGAGGACGGCAGTAGAGTAAATTGTCACGAAGTTTGCTAATATGACCTAGATCCTAACTATGGTTACTGGATTCGATGTAACTGCCATTGTGTACTCTGAGATAAGTGTAATTTTCTTTTCACAGAGACGATGAAGATGACGAGGAAGAAAATGATACAGAAGGCGTAGATGAAGATGATGAAATTGATGATGATCCAAATGTGATCAGTAAACTCCTTGAGACTGATGAAGATTCTGATGAGGAGTTCCAATGTACCATAGATGTCAAGAAAAACAGGCCTCGTCCCCGAAGATCTACAAGACTCAACTCTGTATATGCAATGGATGATAGTGATAACTCGTCACCTGTGCCTGAGGAAGAGCATAAGTATGTATTTAAAATATAATTTAAAACTATTAAGTAGCTTTTAGAGCATAGTGAGGGGTTCGTAGGTAAGTGGTAACCATGTATTTTTTTTTATTACATTTTCACATTCAAGGATCATCATGGCGTATAATGTACAAAGTTGTCAAAAAACCCTTACAGGTTTGTCCAGACAACCAATTAATTAAGTAAGCAAGGTTAAGTAATACTCGCTAGGTCACTCTTGGGATGGATGACTACACAGTGCGATCCACTTTAAGGCTTCGGTTCCTATGGGAAACAAGTGATTTCATTATGACATTGGGCCAGCCCACCAACCTATATTGTAGGATTTAAAATCAGTTGCGTAAATATATAAATATACTCACGTCTTTCTCCTACCAGAGTAGGCAGAGACAGCCCGCCATCTGCTTCTATCCTTAAACACTTCACAAGCTTCCTCTATGTTCCCAAATCTACCGCTACTGAAAGCTCTCAAAACCAGCAGACTTGCATGAAGCGAGGTTTCAAGTGTATTTTCAGTTGATTAAATGTGGGTGTTGATACATACCTGCCTATGCCTTTGGGGGTATTCAGGTGTGTTTAAATATGTAACATGCCACCATTCATTGATATTATTTTATTTCAGATCACGCCGTTCAAAAAAACGTCGTGCCAAGCCTCCGCCTGGGGCTCTCTTTGATCACCAAGAGTGAGTATAATTGAATTTATTAAATATTCACATTAAACACATTTGTCATATTCCATTATATTTACGTTGTGTGTGCGTACGTGACGTCATCAGTGGCCCCATCCGAAAACCAGCAATGCGCATATATAACGCATTTATGCTAAGATGGCCTTATTTATGATATGTGATATTATTAGATATTAAGATATTTATTAATATACTACTGTATGTTCATTAGAGTTGCCGCGAATACTCGCTATTATTCGGTATTCGGCATTACTCGACATTTTTTTGGTATTCGTTGTATACCGAATAATAGCTAGTATTATTCGGCATTCGGCGAATAGTCGTCTAAAATAAACTTTTAACGAACAAAAAATTTATTAGTTGAAAATAATAATTTTTTATTATTTTCCTTAATAAAACAATACACAGTATCAATTATTATCGGATCAAAGAATCAAAGAATCAATTTCGTTTATTCAGTTTAGGCACATAAAGAGCACATATGAATGTCAAAGTTTTACAATTGCATTTGTCAAAAATATCAAAAAGATGTAAATAAATCATTTGAAAATGATTCTTTCGCTGGTTCGGTAGTTGGATCTACTGAGAAGAGACCAGCAAGGAACTCAGGTAGATCATCGTTATCCTTTCTTTTTTATTTATTTTTTAATATATAGTTTTGTTTTATTTATAATAAATATGTGCGAGACAAAGAAATTAATTAGGTTGACCATGCATTTTTATCATTAAGATATTCATCTACTTTATAATAACCTTTTTTCATTAAACCTTTTTTCACTTCTATTTTAAATTTATTAAGTGGCAGGTCAACCAAACCCTGAGGGATTTTATTAAATATTTTTATACATTTGCCTACAAATAAATTACCAACTTTATGAAGTCTGAGTTTTGGCACTGCAACCTTATTTTTATTTCTGGTATTAAAATTATGTTCGTCCGATTTTTTTTTGAACAGATCAAGGTTCTTTCGTACATATAAGATGTTGTCGTACACATATTGGGAAGCAACAGTTAAAATATTAATTTCTTTAAATAGTTCCCTCAGCGAGTCACGGGGTCCGAGGCTATAGATTGCTCGTATAGCTCGTTTCTGTAATATAAATATAGACTCAATATCGGCAGCTGAGCCCCACAGCAGCAGACCATATGACATAACGCTATGAAAGTAACTAAAATAAACTAATCGTGCCGTTTCCTCGTCAGTCAGTGACCTGATCTTTCTAACCGCATAGGCAGCTGAGCTAAGTCTACCTGCTAAGGCTGTGATATGAGAACCCCATTGCAGTTTATTATCTAACGTTAGTCCAAGAAAAACTGTGGTATTGACAACTTCAACAGATTCATTATTCATTGTAATATGTGTATCTATCTGTCTTACATTGGGCATGGAAAATTTTACACATTTTGTTTTCTTCGTATTGAGCAGCAAGTTGTTACTTGTGAACCAATGCAATATTTTAGAAAAGGTATTATTCACATCGTGAAGTACTACTTTTTGTCTGTAAGTTTTAAAAATTAATGATCAGCAAATAATACTATCTCACAAAGATTTTCAATGAAGTATGGAAGGTCATTTACATATATCAGGAATAAAAGGGGTGCTAATATCGAGCCCTGGGGTACTCCCATGACTAATGGGGCACCAGAAGAATTGGTGCCATTAATGTTGACTTTTTGTATTCTGCCAGTGAGGTAAGACCTAAGTAAGCTAAGTGAGCTGCTCGAAACACCATAGTGACCTAATTTTAATAACAAAGTCTCATGATCAACACAATCGAAAGCTTTTGATAAATCACAAAAGACACCAATGGCATCTTGCCTCCTCTCCCATGCATCAAATATATGTTTGACAAGTGCAACTCCTGCATCCGTTGTATTTCTGCCTTTAGTGAAACCAAACTGTTTGTTATGAAGTAATCTATTGGCAGTGAGATGCGAAAGCAGTTGTAATCAAGGGCTTTAAAAAAAATTCAAAATTTTTACTGAGAGCTGGTAGTATAGAGATGGGTCGAAAATTGGATGGATCACTTTTATCCCCTGCTTTGAATAACGGAATGATTTTACTGTACTTCATAAGATTAGGAAACTGTTTTACGTCTATACATTTATTGAATATGAATGCAAGGTAAGGCGCAATAACGGGCATTATTGATTTTATTATATTGGTTGAAATGCCCCAGAGATCTTCAGTTTTTTTAATGTTTAATTCCTTAAAAAATTTAAGAATGGTTTCAGTGTCAATGTACTGAATATCAAAGTTAACACTACATTTATGAACACAAGACTTAAGAAGTGAATCGGCTATGTTTTTTGACGAATCTAATTTACTTTAAGTGGTAATTGGAATATTTGTGAAAAAAGATTCAAATGCATGGGCCACCGCAGAATCAGTATCAATGTGTTGATCATCTATTATTATTTCTTCTCTCTATCTTATTCGAAGGATCGATCACGTGACCTTGTTTTACAAGTTTCTTTGTTAATAACATTCCATGTTGCCTTAATTTTATTATCTGATTTTTCTATTTTAGCCCGTATATAATTTGATTTGGCTATTGAACAGACTTTCTTGAATAGTTTAGAGTACTTTTTAATATGTTCAATTACTTGTGGCTCACTAGTAGATGCCTTTGTCTGGTATAATTCATATAATTTATTTCTACTTTTATAGATACCAGGTGTAGCCCAATCACTAAATTTAGTTTTAAATTGATTTACGTTTATTGTCTTATTAGTGAAAATATTATTAAATGCACATTTGATTACTCCGAACAAATTTCTGTAGAGATCATTTGGATCATCATCATTATTATTGAGCTCCAGCAGAGGTACTTTATCTTTAATGTTTTCTTTAAAATTTTCTAGTCGATATGTCGTGATTGGTCTACATACAATATTTTTTTGATAATGGAACATGTTGGTGCTCAAATCTAGCTAGCTGACCTGTATGATCTGATTTAATGAAAATTATTATACATTTTTCATTTACATCACTATCAGAAAAAAATATTATCTAAGCAGGTAGCGGATGTGGATGTGCTGCGAGTTGGTTCACTAAGAAGATTTTGTAAATTAAAAGATTTAAAGAGATTGAGGAACCTTAACGCGTTCTGGGAGTTTTCTAAAATATTAATGTTAAAATCGCCACATACAACTACCGTCTTTTTGCATTTACATACCTTTTTTAAGGTTTCTTCCATAATAGACTCAAACTGGTGGTAATCTCCAGAAGGAGGTCTATAGACGCTAATAATAATAAATTGCTCAAGCTCACTTGAGAGTGCTACTATGTCTTTTCTATCTTTTGATTTTAATTTGTCATTAATTAAAATGAGTGACCCACCTCTTATAGCAAAATCTCTAGTAAACGAACTAATAACTTTATAATTTATCAATACTAACTGATAGTTCATGTTTTTTAACCAGTGTTCAGTTAAACAAAGTACATGAATATTCCTTTCATTTAAGAATAATTCCAGTTCCAACTCTTTGCCAGAAAAACCTTGAACCTTCCCTTTGTCTTTAAATTTAATTTGCCAGAGATTTCCCCTATTGTCCTAGAATTAAATTTAAATGATTGTCACACATACTTGGAACAGATTCCAAGGTTACAAGATCCACACTGTTTTTCTGCTCAATAAAAGCAGTTTGGTTAGCCAAATTCTTGGCTGAATATCTAATATAATATGATAGCGAAGCTGCTATCTGTCTCTTAAAATATCTATTCAAATAGAATTTATTCTTTGTCAATAACAATTTATTTTCTAAAAATATATTTAAATCAATCAGATTCAATTTATTTGCATTATGATGTGTCAATGTATGTATTGTTTGATTAAGCTTATATCTAAAATTGTTTTCTGCCTGTGACAAGCTACGGCTATATGGTTGTGTGAATAAAATTATATTTTTAACATCTAGTGAGCTCAACAATTCAAAACAATGTACGAATGCATTCCTGTCTGTATTTCCCCTGTCTCCCACTAAAACTACAAGTGTATTGTTACTGTTTAAACTATAATTCTTAATTTTTTTTATTATGTTACAATAAGTTAATCCCGGCAAACAATAGTTAGTAACGTTTTGTTCTAGATATGAACTTAATAACTGGTCCATTGATTTTCCCAATTCATCACAAAACATCACTATTTCTGAATTTACACTATTTTGATTGGTGAGGGAATTACTGGTTTTCTCACACTCAAGTGAAGGGCTTACATGTGAGTGAGAGGAATTACAGACTGGCTGAGGACCAAGTGAATTGTCTTTAGGGGTTAATGTGGAGCTTGGACTCATCAGATCCTTCATGGCCAGAATGTATTCCTGAAACTCACTTTTAACATTATAATATTTGTCTGTCATTATATCTAGTGACTTTTTTAAATTACTCATACCTACTCATTTCTGATTCTAACTTTAAAATATTATTATTATATTCCATGATATTATTTTCAATTAATAATGAGTACATGTCAAGTTCATCGTCTAATTGCCTTCTCTCATTAATGTACCTGACTTTTTTATGCAAACACTTTTGTCTTTTAATAAGTTTTTGTGTTCTTTTAATGTATTTATACATTTTCACATACTTCTTAAGTTTATTCCTACTGCATCGAACTACCCCCATCTTAGGATTGAAATTATGACCTATTACATCGTCTTTTGTTAAATCAATATAGAAACAAGGCTGAGCATGCTACCGACTAACTCCTCAAATAAGTTATGGGTATGAGTTACTAAGGTGTCCCGTTTCTCGGCTTCGAGGTGGTTGATATGGTGGTGGGCTTCATGCAGTTCCTGTTCTAAGACCGACATACGCTTGAGGCCCTGCTCGTACTCATCGCTGCACTCTCATAACCCATTTCTGTAATATGAGCCTGTGCCTATCATATTCATGAAATTAAATTAGTTAAGCTTTTTAATTAATATTTAAAATCCAACAGAGGCAGATTGTGGTGCAAAAAACTATTTCCGACCAATGGTCAATATGGTCCGACCGTCCCCTACAATTATAAACGCTGGTACAAGAAAAGGGTTGCCAGCATTTAAAAATGAAAAATTATATTTCTACATTATATATATGTATGTATGTATAACATGAAACAGATTTATTTAACTTCATTGTTTTCTTTTCTCACAACCTTAGAAGAAATTAGAAATATTTTTAATGTGCCTTATTGATGTCGAATAGTAATGTCGAGTTATTCGAATATTCGCCAAAGTGAATGGCGATTAATCGGTATTCGACTATTCGCTATAACAACTATTCGCGGCAACTCTAATGTTCATGATGCGTGTCCAGAATTAAATGTTTTTCTTTCTTTCTTTCTATTTATACTGGGTGCATGGGGCCAAGTCAACTCTGCTGATTGACTGGGCTCTGACCCAGGCTTTCTCTCTGGGTTGGGAGGTCAGAATGCAGTCGCGTCCATTAAAGCTGTATAAGCCAAACCAAAAGAAGTAAAAGGAGTAAGCAGAAAGCCTCGGATGGAACGGGGAACAACACTAAAATGATGATTTTTCATATTTATACTAAACTTTCATTCAGCACTTTTTTATTTTATTATTACAATTGGGGACACTGGAAGCCGGACGGACGATCCATGGGCGGGCCATTTCATCCATTTCCCCAACTGGGGAGAGCGTGGTTATTCTATATAGCAGTCACGGTGTCCCTTCAAACCTTTTTGTGTCCTTGCAGAATCTTACGATCTGTTCCACCTTCAGATCCTCCGTGTCCAGTGTGTCCGATCCCAGAGGTTCCCATCCAATTAGTGAGTACATGGGACACTCGGCCAGCAGGTGGAGAAAATTCAATCATTCATCACCTTTGTTTTGTTCTTGTCAAGCATACCTGTTTTTATTTATTTTCGTGCGGAAATCCCTTCGGATACCCTCCCCCCCGGCCCACGGGGGTGGTTATGTCGGGCTTGAACCGACTAAAACCGCACGCCGTCTCGGGTCTTCAGACGCCGGGGTGTAAGGTTGCCCATAAAGCATTTCCCTCGCACCCCGACTAATTAAGCATACCTATTATGTTTATTTTTTTGTTTTTAGGGAGCATTTAAACTATCGTCCGAAGCGCAAAAGAAACAGATCATTGAACAATGAAGAAATACTCTCAGATGGGGAAATGGAGGAGACCAGGTAAATATATTGTTTAATTGCAAATACGTATTTAATGTTAAACTCATTGATGTTATTTTTAAACTATCGCGGTGTAAACTCATACTTTTTATAACGTCTCGGGACCTATCGCGATTAATATAGAACTTACTTTTGCCGACGTTTCGGATGCGTTGCAGCACCCGTGTTCACGGCTTGACACAAGCTTGGTGGTTAAGGAGTCGACCCTACGATCGAGAGGTCCCGGGTTCGAATCCTGGCCATTACACTACTGACGTGACCCTACTCCTAACACAGCAGTTAAGCTTAGCTGGAGGGGTTAGGGGGAATATTAGTAATTTCGGTTACGATTAATCTTTAAAAAAAAAAACCTGAGTGACTAGATAAACTCAGTGATATCATCATTAAATAATATAAAATAAAGTTACTTTTACGCATCTATTTCAACTTCTTTTATACTACACACTACACAACATATTTCAATATGATTTGGTATGGTATATATAATATAATTCATCTATCTATACTAATATAAAATTGAAAATTAATTGTCTGTACATTGGAGATATAAAAAAAAAACTTGGATTATGCTAAATGAACGATTATGACCACAATGATATTTTTTGTTAGAAGTCTTGTCTATTTATCTGTTTGTTCGCGATGGACGCAAAAACTATTGAACGGATTTTCGTGCGGTTTTTAGGGATTTTCTTTAGAAAAGCCCTATTGCTATCGAGTTGTCGTCGACGTCGTCGCTGCCAATTTTCTGTCACGGTTTTGGGTATGAAGGAGATGAGCTATCGAGTTGCTGTTTTCGGTAATAGATTCGTGCTGGGGTGAACCATTGCAAGATAAAGAAAAAAAAATAATACCCTTGTATTCGGCTGAGCTCGTCTCAGGAATTCAACTTGTTTCTAATAGAAGGGTCTTGGTCAGACTTAAAATCTGTCATGTATGATTGCAATTGGTTCAGTGGAACGGGCGATATGACCAAAAACAAAAACCGACCTCTGCGCAGGCGGAGCCGCGGTCATCAGCTAGTATGAAACGATTTTAAAATGAAAAAACGAATAAACTATATTTTGAAACCATCTTTATTTGAATTTACACCTTTAGCGAATTGCTTATTTTGAGATGTACTCATTTGAAAATCTAAATGCCAAGTGCTTGTTTTTGTTCAGTACACATTTTGCAAAGGGCACATTGTGCGCTGAAGCCGTTAGAAATTGTTATTGGGAACCTTCGTAGTATAGGAGTCAAGTTGGGAGGCTAATTATCTCTTCTCTCTGATTTGCTTAGCAACCCAGCTGGTGGAGATGAAGGATCTGAAGCCGCCTGTCCAGTAGACGAGTCTACTATTATCGCCACGTGCTTGTGCGAGGCTCCGAGCAATGTGTACGCAGCACCTGAAGAACTTACTGGTAAATATCTTTTCTTTTTCCTTCGCTTTTGGGAGAGGGGGGGGGGAGGTGACAGACAGCTGTCGCTCGTGAAAGGCACAATAAAGCAAACTATATAAGTGCGTTAGTAACATATTACATAAAGTGCTATTTTTGGGAACACATTAAATGGTCTTCCAGAGCCAGTATTCTGCCAAGCCATCGAGATAGTGGACGGAGTGCGCGTGGGCTGCTCGCACCGCGCGCGCCGCGGGCCGGCGGGAGCGCCCGCGCCGATGCTGCGCGCCGGGCCGCGCGCGCCGTACTTGCTGGCGTGCGCGCAGCACGCCGCGCAGCTCGCGAAGCACATGTGCTGTCCAGCTTGTGGCCTGTTCTGTAGCCAGGTATAAAAAAAATTATACATACGAATACTGAATATACAATCATGAGAAGCTCTATAGCTGTAGCTTGTGTACGTATTCAACCTGTTAAAGTGAGCCCCTGGGCTTAGCCAGGGGTAGCATTATCCCCTGGTTTTGAGTTTTCAGCGTCATAATGATGTGCGGTGTAAGGCCGTACGACTTGGACGCTAACGGCCGTACTATAGTACCATACTATTCCCAATCGCCATACGGCCGTACTATAGTACCATTCTATTCCCAATCGCCATACGGCCGTACTATAGTACCATACTATTCCCAATCGCCATACGGCCGTACTATAGTACCATTCTATTCCCAATCGCCATACGGCCGTACTATAGTACCATACTATTCCCAATCGCCATACGGCCGTACTATAGTACCATACTATTCCCAATCGCCATACGGCCGTACTATAGTACCATTCTATTCCCAATCGCCATTTTTTTTACTAGTTGTTCTTCACGGCCCCAGGTATCAATGCCTAGGATAAAGAGAAACTTATGTATTTTTCTAGACTATTATCTACCTCTGTGCCAAATTTCATCCAAATCTGTTCAGACCCCTTATTCTATTTGACACATTTTTCCGAAAAGTATTTACATTTACATTGGTTTACTTTTACGCCAGGTCTTTCTTCTATGATAAACAATTGAAATCCACCGACTTCTCACGTTACGACTGCGATTACAACTCGATGTAAAATAGAATAATAGCCCAGCTGTTTTACCTGGAAGACTAACATAACATCCACACTCATAAACTTTCACATAGAATTTATTGACTAACAAGTGACGCTTTGTCTCATAGGGTGCATTCTACCAATGCTCCGTCGGCCACCTGTTCCACCTCGACTGCGGTCTTCCATACAACGATGTCAAAGCCAATCGACCAGGGTGCCCGCACTGTGGGGTGTACTCGTACAGGTGGCAGCCAGCCAACACCGAGTGTGCCAAGGTCAAGGTCGAGATGAAGTGCAGTAACAAGAGGATCTTCTTGCCAGATCAGAGGGAGCAGTGGTAAGAAGAGAGAGATTGTTCTATTCATTGAAGTAGCTCAAATTGTCATTCTTCGATCAATGGAAACATTCCTCACTGCAAAGTAAAAAATTATAGAAATATGCTAAGTCATGTTTTTATTAATAAAAATAATTCATTTATTGCTTGAAACACGGTGATAATTACAGGTAATTGATTAAAATATTATTCTACACTAGCTGACCCGGCAGACTTCGTACTGCCTCAATCGATGACAAACCTTTTAAACCTTCCCTGGACCTCCACAAATAATTCAAGACCAAAATTAGCCAAATCGGTCCAGCCGTTCTCGAGTTTTAGCGAGACTAACGAACAGCAATTCATTTTTATATATAAAAGATGTGTTGCACAGATTCGATACCATGCAAAATTTTATATAAACATGTCAAAAGTCAGAATATATTTAAAATTAACATACCGATAACTAATTCCCATAACAAAATATAATAGACAATTCGGTAATAGACCCCCATAATCAAAAGTCAAAAATTTTAAATATTGCAAAAGAAGAAAATTAAATATCAGATAAATTACCAATTAAGTAGGATTGATCATTACAAATTTATTGGGAACAATTGTATTATGAAGATTCATTTTGAGGGAGGCGGGCCCTAGTAATTATAATAATAATAATTTGACGAAATTGTGACGATTTTTTCGATTGCAGAAGCAATTTTTCTTTTTTTTTATTAGGGCTTTGGTGCAAAGCCATCATCCTAATCCTGAACCAAGTAATTTGATAAATCAAGTAGTATGCATGTGAATTCAATATTGTATTGCCATAATACAATAACTCGTTGAAATTGAGCTGATCTTAAAGCCACTAGTAAACGGAGTTCCAACCTCAAATTTTTTAGAATAACTGGTTGGATTTTTGTAATATATAAACTAAAAAGAAACTCTGTTCTACAGCACTCCCGCCTACCTGAGCTTCTCCACTCAAGCCATGAAATTGGAGCAAGGTCCGATCATCCCTAAGGAGCTGTTACCCTCCCCACCCATCAAGCTGAATGAACTGGGGCAGACGCCGGCCCAGTCGCCCACACATTTGTGCGATTCTATATTGAATGGAGAACCTGTGGACGAACTTCTGCCTAAACTTGGTTTGTACAGTTGTTTTTAAACTATTGTTATAAATTTTGCCCTCATCCAGACAGTATTTTAATGTTTTACTAAGATGTTGCCCGCAGCTCCGCCCGTGTGAATGGCGGTTATCGCCCTCAAACATAGCCTTTATCCATTCCTAAGCCCTAGTCCATCTCTTTACAAAATTTCATCAAAATCAGTTCTGGGGTTTAGCTTTCACACAAACTTAACACACAGACAGTTATAATATAGATCAAGCCAGCGTAACATTTTATGGCGAGAATTGAGGTAGATATTTCTATAAATTTAGACCGGAAAAAGAGAAACTCTAGGACGGGACTTGATCCTGCGACCAGTCCCTTACAGATATTTATTACAATTCGTAAACCATGGTTTCGAATCCACGTATTTCCGTAAACCGAACATTTTGCCTGACTAGTTATTATGTTACGTGGAACCGAGAACTATTGGCGAAATGTAGGTCGTAAGTAATAAAACTCTGACTATCCCTTCTGGAATATACAGTACATACCAACTGAACAGAAAATAAAAAATTGTATTATCGAATAAAAGTTACAAATAACGACATTTTTTTTTTCGAAAATATTTTCATCACTTTTTTGAGTCGCTGATATAGGCTCCGAAATAAATCATCTGCAACCATTATCGATTGCCTTCACCAGCGCAAAATGGACTAGACACGTAGCGAAACAAACCAATTGTAGTGAGCAGACAAGTTTACCTACTAAACCGACCAGTAGCGTACATACTCAACGAGGCACGACATCACGCCACCTCGGATGCAGCATACGTCACAGAACATCCGATGGGGCAGCAACGATTTACTTTTACCTGAGTGAAGCTACATAGGCCACGCCTATTCATAGCTTCTATTATGCGAGTGGCGCGGGCGCAAGGTGGCGACATTAGGTCTATTGTCCTCCGGTAGACGCCTATTGTAGAAACGGTCAAGCACGAACCGTTATTACTATTATTTAGGAATGTGAACGTTTATTATTGTTAATTAGATTTTTGTATAAAAACCCGTGTGCAATCTATGATTGTAACAGTCTGCTAATCAACTTCCTTACTGTAAATACTTGCCCATATAATTGTATACTGCAAACCGCTGCTTTTATTCCTGCTAACTTACACGCTATTGTAAGTGGTCACAACCAGCTACCTTGACCACTTCACAATAAACAAATTTTAGCCGATTACTGATCTCCTTCCCTCAGTTTCAAGCAGCCACATCAACAAGCCGCTCGAGTCGCAGTCCGGCGGTACTTGCGCACACGCAGCAGCCCGAACCGGCCACGCGGGTGCGATGTACCTGCTGCACTACGCGGGGGCCAATATCGACGCCGTTGACGGCAACACACGCACCCCGCTCACGCTCGCTATCATTAGTAAGTACCTACAGCATTGACGCCGTAAGCGCAAGAAAAACTGATGATTCTCGATACTTCCCAGAACGCCGTGTTGTTACCCGGTGGTCAGTTTAGTAAACATTATTCAGTCTAGTTAATTTTTTTGACGTTTTGTAAGTTCCCTTAAATGGCCTATACTTATTTTTTACTTTGACATGAACCACTTAATCAAAATTTTATCCCAAAGTAGATGGCCTATAGCCATTGACTTGAGATGTACTTGGATGGACAAGCCTACTCCTTTCGTACGATGAACTATGGAAAAAATTAGAAAATCTTAAAATACCTGTTCAATTCAATATGGTTACTAAAAGTCTTGAAAAGAAGAACCATTAACATTTTTGAAGTGATATCTTGACAATAGATATTACGGTATATGACTTATTTAACACCTAAAAGTAATATTCCATGATTTCATAGTGCCTTTTATTTTCAGCACTCCTAGAAAAGCCTGATAAAAAGGGGAATGAGAAACTCAAAGACACCATCAAAAAGGAACCTGACAATATGGAAGTAGATCCTGATAACACAACCGTGTCTAACGTAAAGACTGAGAAAGAAGATGTCGAGACTGTGAAAGAAGATGTTGATACTGTGGATGGAGTAGATGATAAGACTGTGAAAGTAGATGATAAGACTGTGAAAGTAGATGACGAGACTGAAAATATTAAGATTGAGAAGACCGACAATGTTCCAAGTAAACCGAAAGATGAGGATCTGATCAAAGTAATCAGATATCTCCTTGCTGCTGGGTGTGATATCAATTTTCCGGTGAGTTTTATTTTGGTGAAAAATATCTGTAGTTGTGCGAATCTTAATAGATCACCATCTTAGAAACTGTGCAGCTTTTTTGGGTTTAGATAATGTTATGTACCTACAGTATTTATTTAAGCTGATTTTTCCATTTATCCATGTGTCCTGGCAGGGCCCGGAGGGTATGACGGCCCTCCACCTGTGCGCGCAGTTGGGTGGGCCCCTTGCAGCTCGAGTGACCTCTCTGCTGCTGGGCTACAGCTGTACGGAGATAGACTGCAAGGACCAGGGAGGCTGGACGCCGCTCGTCTGGGCCGCCGAGAACGACCACACGGATGTTGTCAAGTTTGTATTTCTTTGGCTTTACATTCTGAGTTTGGGATGGGCGACCATTCTTAACACAGTGCCTCGGAGTGCACGTTAATACGTCGGTCCCGGTTGCCATACGAACGTCTGTGGCTGTCGTTACGGGTAATTGGAGCCCTAAACATTCGACAAGCTGATCTAACTACAGAACTTACTTACTTTACTGGTGGTAGAAATTTGATGACACAAATTTGTCACAAAATTCGGCCGGGTGGGTACCACCGTGTACGATTGCGAAAAACCCTCCATAGTAATCCAATTTCGGTTTGATTGCGTTCAGGGGTCAGCAAGTGCATAGCCGGGCAGGGGGACTGTGGTCGCAGCACTAGTGGGACCGGTGGGTGTCACGCGGTGCTGCGACGACAATCCTCTTCTGAGGAGGCCGTCAAGCTGAGTGCCACCATTGTTAACATGGTACGTGTATGTAATGTTGACTCTCTTTCCTGAGACTTTACCTTGGTGAAGGAGGTGAAGTCAAATTGACGTGTCCTAAATATATATATAAAAAAAGAACTTTGACATCGCCAGTGGGCTGTGAAGGACAGATGGGAGTCACTTGGCGGGAAATATCGAAGATTGACCGTATTTGTAACTCTCACAAGTAATGAGTGCATGTTGTCGGCAACAGGGTGCTGCTGGAGGCGGGCGCGGACGCGCTGACAACTGACAACGAGGGCAACGCAGTCGCGCACTGGTGCGCGCTGGGCGGCGCCGCCGGAGCCCTGCGCTTGCTGCTGCACGCCGCGCCGCAAGCCGCTCAAGCGCTTAACGCGCACGCCGACACGCCGCTGTAAGCGCTGCCTTTTTTTTTACAGAATTAAATTATAGGCTTCAAATCAAATATCTGTATATCAGGCATCACCTAGCGCCCCTCCCCCAAACTGGGGCACGACGGGGACACCGTGGTTTCCAATCCCGAGGGGGCCATCTCGAAACCCGAGTGGGCCCAGGGTCAGTCGCAACCTTACACCTCGGCGTCTGAAGACCCGAGACGGCGTGCGGTTTTAGTCGGCTCAAGCCCGACATAACCACCCCCGCTGGGCAGCGGGGGGTATCCGAAGGGATTTCGGCACGAAAAAAATAAAAATAAAAGGCATCACTTTTATCTAAATCAAATTGAAAGTTTAGTTTATTTAACGCGCTTAAGGAGTCCCAGAGGGACTACATATTTTATAGCCCACTTCTTGGCTAGGTTATAGGCTATTTAACATCACGCTACGACCCTTTTTTTTTTTTTTTTTTTACGTGCGGAAATCCCTTCGGATACCCCCCCGCTGGCCAGCGGGGGCGGTTATGTCGTGTCTCGACTAAAACCGCACGGTGTCCTCCCCAAGTGTCCGTTACCGGGCACCCCGGGTAAGCCCTCGAAAGGATAACCCCAGGGTTGCCGGCGGACTTACGCTACGACCCTTAGGGGCCGGGCAATAATAAAAAAGATGACTAAAAAGCTAGACTGACAGTAGGAAATAAAAATGGTATCGCAATAGCCATCAACTATTTTGTAGCGGTCATTTTTTTTTATACTATTCAGTTGCCGGACAAGCTCACGGCCCACCTGCTGGGAAGCGGTCATACTGTTGATATAACAAAAAGTCGCGTTATTTCTATACAGACAAGTTTATAAATGTAGTCTCTGCGTCCCGTACCCTTCCCCCACTCCCGCGTCACCCCCGGAACCGCGATACAATTGTTGTTCTAAACCTTGTCTTATAGAAGCTTGTCATGGACATTAGTGATAATCTTCTGTCTGTCTGTTTGTTCCGGCTAATCTCTAAAATGGCTGAACCGATTTGGACGGGACTTTCACTGTCAGATAGGGTAATGTTACAAGGCGTAACATAAGGTACTTTAATTTAAAAAAAAAAAGGGTTCCGCGCAAAAGAACCAAAACCATAAAAATCGAAATCCACACAAACAGCACAGCTAGTACACAGCTAGTGCACAGCTAGTAATGTATATATCTTTTCCAGGCACATAGCGGCGAGACAGGGGCACTATGCTTGCGTGGTGACTCTGCTCGCTTGCGGAGCGAGGGTATGTATACAACCATCATTATTATAACATCTTTATAACTTTCTGTTCTGTTTCTGACGGCCTCTGTGGTGGAGCGGTAGTGCATTCGACTGCTACGACAGGGGGCGCGGGTTCGATTCCCGCTCAGGGCAAATATTTGTATGCATGAATATATGTATCTATTAGGGTGTTTTACAAAAAAAAAGTATATAAGTATGTTTATCCGCATTCTGAAACCCATAACACAAGCTAGTTAAACTATGTTTACTTTGGGTCTAGAAAGCGCTGTGTAGAATGTCGTAGAGTATATATTTATTATTTATTTTTTTATTTGGCCACCATACACCCCGGCATTAGAGACCCGAGACGTCGTGCGGTTTTGTTCGGTTGAGTCCGACGTAACTGTGAGGTAACCGTGTGGAAACCTCAAAAAGGCCAGTATAGGCGGAGACACATCTAAAAACTCAAATTTCATGAAAATCGGTCCCCCCGTTCTCGAGTTCATCGCGGCCATCACTAACACGACTTTGATTTATATACCAAGTTAATGCCATGCTTTGGCTGCAGGGTTAAGTTTGCAAATTTTTTATTTCGAAGACAGCCACTGAGTCCGGAAAGGACTTAATCCTGAAAGGAACCAATCTCAAAAGGAGTATTTTCCGAAAATGACCTTTTCATCTCTCCCGTTCGGAAAGTTTAATTTTCATGGGTAGATAGCCGGGTGGAAAGTAGCTTATTTCATCTCCAGGGCGGAAAGTTTTTTTTTTTTAATTTTAGGTTTTGCTATGGAGATCAATGATAATTAAGTTACGTCATAATGCCTTGATATCATGACGCTTTTTTTTTACATGGCCGCCTAGATACTCGATTACAATGTAACCAATAGATTCGATTTTCATAACTTTTCTAATGTTGGCAATGTACGTGAATTATAACTTATTATATTATTATATCTACACTCAAATCGAAAAATACGAATTATGAATTCAAAGACGATTCTATACATACGCACTTTATAAACGCATATACATAAAATTAAAAATAAAACTTATTATAGTGCCGCCAACTGTATCATAAAACTCATTATAGTATCGCTATCTTTTTTTATTCATTAAACTAGCCTATGGTTTTAGGCTGAATATGAAAACAAGTTGAATTCCTGAGACGAGCTCAGCCGAATACAAGGGATTTTCCCGAAAACAGCAACTCGATAGCTCATCTCCTTCATATCCAAAACCGTGACAGAAAATTGGCAACGACAACAACTCGATAGCAATAGGGCTTTTCTAAAGAAAATCCCTAAAAAGGCGCACGCATGCGCAGTTCGAACTGTGAAAAAAATAGCGCACGCTAAATTACTTCCTTGTAACCTACCTACTTTGTTTAATTTCAATTTCTCCTATGAGTGAAGATAAAGTAGTGTATGAAACTGCATATAACTTGGGTATAAAAACACTCGAGTCAACCTATTATCGCAACAGATTCTCGTGTTTTAATACCCCTTCTTATATGACAGTTGCATAAACTACTATTTTTCAGTATTAAAATAAAACAATTTAAGTTTGCTAAATAATTAGCGGGAACACGAGATTCAATATAAATAAATACCTTTTGTGAATTTTATTAAAAATGGTTTCGGAAAGTGATTCCAGTGACATGGCTATTAATTTAACTCCCGATGAAATTAAAGAACAGGCAAAAGCTGTTATTAATAATCTATTTCTAATTTTTCCAATTTTACTTTAAATTTTAACTGATTATCAATATACCTGTTTCATTATATGAAATGCATGAATATGTCTATTTGCATTGGTCTGGGTGTTTCTATGTATAGTATGTATGTATTTACAAAAAAAGTATATAAGTATGCTTATCCGCATTCTGCAACCCATAACACAAGCTAGTTAAACTATGCTTACTTTGGGTCTAGAAAGCGCTTTGTAAAATGTCGTAGAATATATATATATATATTTATTAAATGTGTGTGTAGTATTTTAATTTCCTCACAAAGTCGAAATCAAAAGTAGAGTGTTTAAACGACTCCTTTCTGGAAATAGTAGATTGTCATACTATTCATACTAATATATTATGTATGTTTATGTATTTATATATAGTATATATGTATTCAATATCTATATTTTATATTCTATTTATAGTATGTAAAGTGTATGTAGGTTTATATTATTGTATACTTAAGAGTATACACTTAGTTTAGGATACGTATATATGACATTATATGTATTTAGTCATAGGTAGTTTATTTTCCTTTTTATAATTTTCAATTTATTGTACATTTCCATTTACCCTCCAAAATATCGCTTTTCTTTATCACTAAAGGTTTGCTGGAAGAAAACCCATTTTAGTGGTTAAGCTCGCCTTTGTATATTAATTTTAAATTCTACTAATTATATTGTATTGTGTTTGTTGTATTTTTGTACAATAAAGAATTAAGCATTGTTTCACAAGGGTTGAATGTCACCCATTTCACCATCGAACTATTGGCGCTCTCACTTCGTTCGAACGCCAGAAATATCTCGGGGGAAATGGCTGAATTTCAACCCTTGTGTAACAATCTACTATTTCCAGACAGGAGTCGTTCCTATACTGACGTATAGGACTCATTCCAATTCCATTGACTAATATATGTCTGGCTCGTGTGTCCAGACGGACGTCGAGAACGCGGCGGGCGAGCTGCCCGTGGAGGCGTGCGCGGCGCCCTGCCAGAGCGCCGTGTCGCTCAACATGCAGATGGCCATCGCCGTGCGCGGCAAGCTGTCGCGCTACAAGCTGCTCTCCAGGTACGCTGAGCTGGGCCGCCGCCGCCTCCTTCTGCGAGCATTTAATGCTCGCGAAGGAGGTGGCGGAGTGCGCCCGGGAGAGACTTAGAACTCTCCCGGCCCGCCGAGCCCGCAACTTGCTCGCCGCGCGTCGCAGGCGACTCAGGCGACGGAGGTCGCTCAACGACCTCCGTCCTCCATGAGCGCAGGCCTGGGGGTGGCGGATCAGGCCACCTGTCACCCCAGCAGAAGCAGGCCGGGACGGTGGGGCGACTAGCGCCCCTCCCCCAAACCGGGGCAAGACGGGGACACCGTGGTTCCCAAACCCGAGGGGGCCATCTCGAAACCGGAGATGGCCCAGGGTCAGTCGGGGTGCGAGGGATATGCTCTATGGGCAACCTTACACCCCGGCGTCAGTAGACCCGAGACGGCGTGCGGTTTTAGTCGGTTCAAGCCCGACATAACCGCCCCCGCTAGCCGGCGGGGGGGGGGGTATCCGAAGGGATTTCCGCACGAAAAAAAAAGACGCTGAGCTCCCCCCATGCTGGGGCAACGCGGGGATGCCGTGGTTCCCGAACCCGAGGGGCCAACTGACCCAGGGTCAGTCGGGGTGCGAGGGAAAAGCCTTATGCCCAACCTTACACCCAGGCGTCTGAAGACCCGAGACGGCGTGCGGTTTAGTCGGTTCAAGCTCGACATAACCGCCCCCACTGGCCGGCGTGGGGTATCCGAGGGGATTCCCGCACGAAAAAGGTACGCTGATTACATTGCATACTAACAAAGTATATTGTTGTGTACAGCCGTTTTTCCATATTAGCAGGTTTAACTTTCAATGCGACTGACCCGCCAGGCGTGTACTTATATATATTTTTCCATATACATACATAGAACACGCCAAACAAATAATCAATCAATCAATTAGCCTATTTTGCATACTAACAAAGTATATTGTTGTGTACAGCCGTTTTTCCATACGAGGGTCAAACTGAAAGTTCTTAGAACTGGCCACTTATAAACAATATAATAAAAAAATAATTCTAAAATTTGAAAATAGAACTCTTTGCCAATATTACTGAGTATATATTTCATTCATTTATCATTTGTTTTACGATTTGGCGGCAAATTGAAAATTGTCTGTGTCACGTTAACATGAATTTAACACGAGAAAATTTTCGTGCAATGATTTTTTATGACTTTCGATGTCATTTAAGTCAACAAGAAAGTTATGATAGACTACGATTGGCCTTTCACGATGAAGCCCCATCTCGTGCGACTGTTTACAACTGGTTTAATGAGTTTAAACGTGGTCGCACTAATCTCACTGATGATTTACGTGAGGGACGGCCTTCTACGGCGACGACTGAAAATAACATCTGTGTTGTGCGGCGTATGATAGAGACTGACAAAAGAGTGACCTATCAGCAGATTCGGACAAGCTTAGGCATCGGTATGAGTCAAGTGCACAAAATCCTCCACGAACATTTAGCGGTCAGGAAGCTTTGCGCCCGGTGGATACCTCATAATTTGACTGAGGCTCAAAAACTCCATCGTGTGGATTGGTGCCGTAAAATGATTGAAAGATTTAACGGAGGTGACTCTAATGCTGTGTTCGACATACTAACAGGTGACGAAAGCTGGATTTACTGTTATGATCCTGAAACCAAAAGACAATCTGCTCAGTGGGTGTTTCCTTTCGAGGAGTTGCCAACTAAAGTGAAGAGAGATCGAAGTGCGGGAAAAAAAATGGTGGCCTCGTTCTTTGGAAGGATAGGTCATTTCGTAACAATTGCGTTAGAGGATCAAAAAGCAGTTTCTGCAGAATGGTACACTACCAATTGTTTGCCACTTGTCTTGGAAAAAGTTCGAGAGAAACGACCTCGCAGTAGGATCCTCCTTCACCACGACAACGCCTCGTCGCACACCGCCAAGCGAACGATCGACTATTTGGCGACATCAAACGTTGAATTACTGGGTCACCCGCCGTATAGCCCCGACCTCGCGCCTTGTGATTTTTATTTATTTCCAAAAATTAAAGAAAAACTTAAAGGAAAGCGGTTTATGAATGCTGAAGAAGCGGTGGCTGCGTATCGCGATGCCATTGAAGAGACCCCTAAGGACGAGTGGGCAAAGTGCTTTTCCCAGTGGTTCCATCGCATGCAGCGGTGTATTGACGTGAATGGACAATATTTTGAAAAGATATAATAAAACTAATAACTGGCTAATGTAATCAGTTTTTGATTTTCTAAGAACTTTCAGTTTGACCCTCGTATTAGCAGGTTTAACTTTCAATGCGACTGACCCGCCAGGCGTGTACTTATATATATTTTTCCATATACATACATAGAACACGCCAAACAAACAAACAATCAATCAATCAATTAGCCTATTGCAGTCACCTGCTGGACATAGGCCTCTCCCATTGTACGCCATAGCAACCGATCGCATCCAGTCTATCCCAGCTACCTTTTTCAGGTCGTCCGTCCATCTTGCTGGGGGACGTCCTACCTTTCGTTAACCGATTTGTGGTTTCCACATTAGGACTCGTTTGCTCCATCGGCCATCGGTCCTTCGGCAAATGTGGCCAGCCCACTGCCACTTCAGCTTGCTTATTCTGCAAGCTATGTCGGTGACTTTAGGTCTTTGTCGGATGGCCTCATGTCCATAATATTTTAGTAAACTATCAACGCCACCGACTTGCCAGGCGCATACTGATATATTTTTCCTTAATATCTAGAACACGCCTAGCGTGCCTCCACTAAAAGTTACTGTGAAGTCGAACTATTAAACGCCCCTGTTCAAATTTATATTTTGAAATAAAACTATTTTTAACGGATTCTATCGCGATTTATTTGATGTTATTTTATATTTTACATTGATCCCGACGTTTCGGTTGCTTTTCAGCAGCCATGGTCACGGGGAGGCTTACCATGGCTGCTGAAAAGCAACCGAAACGTCGGGATCAATGTAAAATATAAAATAACATCAAATAAATCGCGATGTATTTCAATGTGTGACATTCGCATAAACTTCCGACAAATTTAAATTTTTCAAAATAAACATTCAAATTCAACAGCGACATATCGAATGGACGTGAACCGTTCCCGATCCCGTGCGTGAACGAGGTGGACGACGCAACTTTGCCTGAAGATTTCACGTACGTCACACAGCATGTCACGCCGCATTCCATCAACCTCGACACCTCTATTGATACCATGCAGGTGAGACAATTTTTTTTTTTTATATTTAGGACACGTCAATTTGACTTCATCTCGCCTGATGGTAAGCTAAAGGTTAAGTCTCAGGAAAGAGGGTCACCATTACATACACGTACCATGTTAACAATGGTGGCACTCAGCTTGACGGCCTCGTCAGAAGAGGATTGTCGTCGCAGCACCGCCTGATCACCGGTCCCACTAGTGCTGCGACCACAATCCCTCTGCCCGGCTATGCACTTGCTGACCCCTGAACGCCATCAAACCGAAATTGGATTACTATGGAGGGTTTTTCGCAATCGTGCACCCACCCGGCCGAATTTTCTGACAAATTTGTGTCATTAAATTTCTACCACCAGTGAATCATACTCGTTGTCGTGGTGTTCATCGTGCCTATCTTCGTCTTCGTTTCAACGGCAACGAGATTTTGAGTAGATAGAATAGATTACATAAATATAAATTTATACATAATAGATAAATATAATATTTTGTGTCATTAAATTTTACCGGCCCAAAATGCGACTAATGAAAGGGCAGCATCTGTGACCTCCATTAGGTCTTCCCTAGTGCAATTGGAGGGGCACAGAGGACAGGACAATAGATGGGCCCCTTTGGGCGCATAACGTTCAAAGCGCAACATGGTAAACACTCGTAAAATGGTAAAAGAGCAAAATGTTAAAGCAAAAGCAAAATGGTAAAAGCGCACAAAGTTAATAGAGCAAAATGGTAAAAGCGCAGAATGATAAAAAAATCTGTTGCCTCGCTTATTAGCTGCCATGATGATAAATAACTGAATTTTGGTGAATTGTGACTCCCTAATAGGAACAATATAAATAAAATGTAAATATTTTTTGGAAAACCATTTATGCCATTTATAACCAAAATGAATCAACTTTATGATCAAAATGAAATAATGCGACGTCTCGTTCCTATCATAACCCGAATTGCGCAGATTGGTCATTGTCTCTAATCTTTCTCGAAATAAAAAGTACATATGTGTCAAATCAGTATTTAATATTTTGAAGGTACTAGTGGTTCCGGCGTTCTGTTGGGGTCACAGTTCTAACCTAACCTAATCCACTTTAGTAACAATAGTTTTATTTATATTGTTCCTATTAGGGAGTCACAATTCACCAAAATTAAGATATTTATCATCATGGCAGCTAATAAGCGAGGCAACTGATTTTTTTATCACTCTGCGCTTTTACCATTTTGCTCTATTAACTTTGTGCGCTTTTACGCTTCTGCGAGTGCTTAACATTTTTCGCTTTGAACGTTATGCGCCCACACCAGATGGGCCATGTCCTGTGTTGGAGCACCGCAGTCACAATCCGATTCCATGGACTAGCCCCACTTGACCAGGTTCGACTTGCAGCGGCCCACACCTGTCCGAAGACGATTCAATGTAAGCCAGGTAGCCCACTGCAATTCGTGACCCGCGGGCAGTTTCTCCGCTGGTTGGATGAAGTCAGGAGGGACGGGGCAATTTAAGCTCCAGAGCTGCTTCCTTGCTTCGTGCCTATTATACTGATGAACGGATTTGAGTCACGTTGCAGCAACGCCGTGTTTTTCCTGTTGCATATTTTTGACGTGACAACGTCTTATAATTCGATGGAGCCGGCTGCACGCACGAATTAATGAGGCGTTCCATTTAAGGCTTGAAGTGCAAGCGCGAGCGCGGAACGAGCGACAAAGAGGCACAATCGGCCTCCGCGTTCGGCAGCGTTCGACATCTGTCTCTCTCCTACTTGAGTGAGGGATGCGTCCGCGTGGACAGCTGCTATACAATAATACATTTACATGTTTTCGTCAAGTATGAAGTGCAGTGAATTCTTATAACCGATCTTAGTGGTTAAACAAATAAAATAAAAAATTTCGTTTGAAAAATGCAACCATTCCATCAGTATTTTCTTATGACGTTGTCACGTTCAACTATCGTCAGTAAACCGACTTTACAGACAACTGATTTTTTTTAAACTTTATATTTTGTTAAAGGGCTGTGATTGTAAAGATGGGGACTGCTTATCAGGCGACTGCTCGTGCTGTGCACTCGGAGTGCGTTGCTGGTACACGCGCGGTCGACTCCAATCGAACTTCCCTTACCACGATCCGCCCATGTTGTTTGAATGCAATGAAACTTGCGGTTGTAATTTGGTGAGTGTTTATTTGTGTTGTAGAACTTAAATGTTTTTCTATGGTCTCTTTGGGTCCCTTAGAGTTCCTCTTATTACAGAATTATATCATTTCCTATTAGGTATATGCGCTAACGGTATCTTGTGACTGTGTGACTGATAAAAAATATAATCCGTTTCTCATCATCACATCAGATGCAATATTATAATATATATATATAGAATAGAATACGTTTATTGAGAAATCAATCAAATGCAGTCAATTGACGGAATGAATTTAAAAAAAACAAGTTGAATTCCTGAGACGAGCTCAGCCGAATACAAGGGATTTTCTTTTATTTTATTTTTTATTTTTTTTATCTTGCTATAGTTCACCCCAGCACGAATCTATTACCGAAAACAGCAACTCGATAGCTCATCTCCTTCATACCCAAAACCGTGACAGAAAATTGGCAACGACGACGTCGACGACGACAAGTCGATAGCAATAGGGCTTTTATAAAGAAAATCCCTAAAAATATGTTAGAAAATCTCTGTTAAAAATTCTTTAACGCCCGTGCTGGTCGCAATTGTGTTACGGAGAGTTAAGATTCTCATTTGAACCAATATACGCCGTAACGTAATTGATGAAGGACAATATTCAAATGGGCAATACGAGCGGCGATAGCCCAGTGGCGTTCGTAACGGACTGCGGAGACGAGGTCTCGAGTTCGATCCCCAGTCGCCCCGGGCGGCACACCTCTGACTTTTCGCAGTTATGTGTTCATTAAAAATGTTGATTATCGCTCGCTAAGTAATGTGCCCGGTAGATGGCAATAGACTCGCCCCCTATTACATTGGGACCTAAACATAACTGACGAATCGTGGGTGTGTTTAATACACCTCTGCCTACCCCTTCAGGGAGACAGGCGTGAAGTTATGTTTATGTTATGCAATACGAGCCATGATGTAAACGTGTGTGTGTGTACGTGGGTGCGGCAGCGCGCGTGCAACAACAGCGTGGTGAGCGCGGCGACGCGGGCGGGCTCCATGAGCGCGCGCGCGCAGGTGTTCCGCGCGGGCGGCGCGCGCGGCTGGGGGCTGCGCGCGCGCGCGGGCGTGGCGCGCGGCGCGTGCGTGGGCGCATATCGCGGCGAGCTGCTGGCGCTGGCGCGCGCCGACTCGCGCCCCGCCGACCACTACATGTTCGCGCTTGACGTCAAGCAGGACTTACTCGAGGTATTCATACATCTATCTGCAAAATTAGCTCTCTAAATTTGGTGAGATGACTTGGCATCGACAAAATATGTATTTGAAAGAAAAAAAAATCAGGTAAAATAAAAAAATTTAAAAAAAAAACACCACCAGCGACCAGCGTCACGTGACGCGACGAGCACACGTGCCGCTGGTAGCGATTTAAGTATTTCCCACACATCCGCTTGGAGAATACTGCGAGGAGAAGGACTGCATACCTACCACGTGCGTCACGGGCTCGTCGCGTCACGTGACGCTGGTCGTGTTTTTTTTTTTCATTTTTTTTTTTTTTTTTTTTTTTTACCCAATTTTTTTTGTTTGGAATACATATTTTGTCGATAACAAGTCATCTCACCAGATTCAGAGACCTAATTTTGTGACACCTAATATATATAAAACTAAGTCGTGTTAGTGATCACCGGGATACTCTCAAGAACAGATGGTTGATGATCTTTGAATTTTTAGATTTGTCTCCGCCTGTACTGGCCTTTTTGTGGTTTCCATACGGTTACCCCACCGCCAGCCAGAGTGGGGGTAGTTATGACGGACTCGAACCGACCAAATCCGCACGCCGTCTCGAGTCTTTAATACCCGGGTGCAAAAAGACATTCACGAAATAAATCGGATAAGGTAACTAACATAACTTGCTTCTGAGGTTCCGCCTTAGAATCAAGTTAAATGTTTGCACCTAGTTGTACATATATGTTTCAAACACTTTGGCAACACGTTCGCTATGTGTACAAGTGCGGAGTGGAACTCCTGCCTGAGTCTGTGTTTAAATTTCGGGTGAATAGGTTTCTTCTAGGCAATCGTCTTTCAATCTAGACCCGATCACTTTTCAGCAGGTGAGAAAGTGGTCAAATATGAACCTAAAAATTATAAAACAAGTTGAATTCCTGAGACGAGCTCAGCCGAATACAAGGGATTTTCGATTTAGCGTTTTTTTTTTTTGCGATTTTTTGCGATTTTTTCTTTATCTTGCAATGGTTCACCCCAGCACGAATCTATTACCGAAAACAGCAACTCGATAGCTCATCTCCTTCATACCCAAAACCGTGACAGAAAATTGGCAACGACGACGACGTCGACGACAACTCGATAGCAATAGGGCTTTTCTAAAGAAAAACCCTAAAAATGCGCAGTGTAGTAGCCACACTAAAGCACTCAACGCATGTCTATTTTTGTATGATGCTGTCAGCCGCATGCGGTGCAGTTTCATACAAAAATAATTCTAATAATTCAGCCTGCAAGAGATGCAATACTTTTTAATACCTCTTTTTTGCTGTTACACACATGCTTAGGTGGCTGTAGTGCGCTCATAACAAAAACTTATTCTTACCTCTTTTACCAGCACTGCGACGACAAAACACAGCTGTGCATTGACGCGGCCCAGTACGGTAATGCAGCACGCTTCATCAATCACAGCTGCAAACCTAACTTGGCGCCTGTCAGGGTCTTCACGCAGACTAGGGATCTGAGGTTACCAACTGTCGCACTCTTCGCTATTGCAGATATCGAGTTAGATGAGGAGTTCACGTGAGTATTCAAACATTTTTTTAAACATTAATGTCTGCTGCAATTTAACCTACAGGTCAAGACTTTATTGGGGTGCGACTGGTTGGATCACCTCCAAGTTTGGTGCACCCTGGGCAACGTGGGCGATGACGCATCATTGATTGCTCCTCTGGAGTAGCCGGCGTCAACGTCAACGGCCAAGAGTCTGACCAACCGGCCCTTTTCAGGGCCAGCTGACCCCATTGCACGAGGGGGTCGGGGTATGGCGGGCCTGCAAGGCCCGCGGGGGGGCGTGGTCGCTCCAGGTACCCCTCTGCTGTTATCAGAGGGGACACTGCAAATGGCCCAGGGTCAGTCGGAGTGCGAGGGATATGCTCTATGGGTAACCTTACACCCCGGCGTCTGTAGACCCGAGACGGCGTGCGGTTTTAGTCGGTTCGAGCCCGACATAACCGCCCCCGCTGGCCGGCGGGGGGGTATCCGAAGGGATTTCCGCACAAAAATAAAATAAAAAAAGGTCAAGACTTTATCGACAACCTCTGTGGCGTAGCGGTAGTGCATTTGACCGCTAAGCCAAAGGTCGCGGATTCGATTCCCGCTCAGTGCAAATATGTATATTTGCATTGGTATGAGTGTTTCTATGTATAATATGTATTTATTTACAAAAAGAAAAGTATTTAAGTATGTTTATCCGCATTCTAGAACCCATATGACAAGCTCTACATATAACTATTTGCGTATGTACTATTCAACACTATTGATCTTTGCCAAATTTCAAGCAGACCCTTTAAGCCTTTATTTCGTCATTAAGTCTCAATTTTTGCAAACCACTTGCCCATGTCCTCTATCATCAATTAGGCTAAGTAACAAGATTATTAAAAAAAAAATTTTTTTTTCAGATTTGATTATGGCGACAAGTTCTGGGCCGTAAAATCAAAATGGATGAAATGCGAATGCGGACATGCTGAGTGCAGATACCCTGCGAAGTCTAGTGATGAAACTGAATCCTCATAATATTGTAAATAAGTTATTAATAAGTGTCTTATGTATTTATTACAATTACTTTTTGTAAATTATCATTAAAATTATGTAATCATAATAGCAGTGTTTTTATTTAAAGATAAAATAAATGATAAGGATAACATAACATAACTTCACGCCTGTATCCCTGAAGGGGTAGGCAGAGGTGTATTACACCCACGTTTCGCCAGTTATGTTTAGTTCCCAATGATAAGGATAGAGGGAACTTAATATAATGCTTTTCACAGACCGTGTACAATGACACACTGGTTTCCATAAGAAATGGCAGCACACTTATATTGATCTTCACTGAGATGCCTCCTTGTAAATACCTTTTTTTTTATACCACTCAGGTGGCAGACAATTCTTCTGAACACACCCCATTATAAAGGCGGTAGAAAACGCAGGAGGCGAAATCTCTCCTTAGGTTAAGAGGTTCTACACTGCCTGTAAGTATGAAATTGTCGACGATCCTCAGCGCCCGTCTTTGCACCAAGTCGAACGGGTCAAGTTGGTATGTAGGTACTCCGGCAAACAGGATTCTTTTTTTTTTATACCACTAAGCTGGCAGACAAGCACACGGCCCACCTGTTGGGAAGCGGTTACCGCGGCCTATGGACGTGTGCAACAGTGGCGTTACACTCGCGCTGCCGACCCTGTAAAGAAAAGGGGATGGGAAAGGAGTTTGGGAGGGGATGGGAAAGGAGTTTAAGCTCCGGCGCTCTCACTCACCAAACGGAACGCAACAGTTCAAATACTGTTACTTGGCGTCGATATTCTGTGAGAGGGTGAGAAAATGACTGTTGCTTGACTCTACCACCTACAAAAGATGACAGCAGTACTCCATCTGGGGCCGGGCTTGCGACTTATACAGAAGAAGTCTTTGCTCCGCAGTGAAGTACTGCTTCGCCCTGTTGAGCACTCCAATTTTCTTAGATGCCAACTTGACTGTCTTCCAGGTGGCTGCGGTACTTAGACCTCGCTGGAAATGTCGACACCGAGGATCCCGATACTTTTGGAGATTTTAAGTGGTGTGTGCTGAAATACATGCACATGCATAGCGTTTTCACTGGCATTGAATAAAGGATTCCTAGTAATCTGAACTTCGAATATATGATATCCTTTTTCAAGTGAACATGTCTATTTTCAGTATTAGGGTTTTCATATGAGACACTGCTTAGAGTGGCTTAAACTTTGCATAAAGCATTGCTATAGGATAATAGACTGACAGTTTCGATAGTCCAGTACAGAAAACTTTTTGGAGGGAAAAAATAATAACAGCATGGGACCTGTTGGAAATAAAGCGAAAATGACGGTGAAAATAAATTACGGTACGGGCGTGAAATGGGGTGCATTTAGGTAGATTTCGTGAAGCAATTAATATTATTTTATATAGAGAACTACGGACTTTAAACAGTTAAATTTTTTTTTCTCGAAAACGGTAACTTTTAGCGAAAAACTTTTCAGACATTTATTTTAGACTTAAAAATGGCCTATCGATTAAAAATGTTTCCGACTGCAAAAATGTTCACCGGTTAGAAGTTATGATTTTTTTCCCGAAAATTTTTGGTTTCCCCCCCCTCCACTTTTAGTTAAAGTTTTAATCTTATAGGTTTATAATTAAAAGTTGTTGGTATTCATGTATACTATGGGATAAAATTAGAACGGTTCGAATATCTTTCATGGAACGTGAAATTTTGAGGAAAAACTGTTTTCACCAAAAGTGAGGCCCTACCGTCCCCTTAGGCCGGATTCCACCAATTCACGAACTTAAACTAAGTTTACACCCAAGCAATTTTTGACCACAGTTTGAAAGCGATCGGAGCAAAAATGCGACCGTGAGAGTGCCGCAAATTTTGGGAAGTGGAACCATACATACATTATATATATATATATAAAAAAGTTTATATATATATATATAAATATAAACTTTTTGACCAGTGGTCATTTCGGACTCAGGGGGTCATAACTAGACCTCCTATGAAGAATTTTTTTTTAAATTCGACACAGTAGTCAAGAAACCAATAGGTATATCGATTTCATCGAAATCTACCTAAAAAGTTTCAGTTTAATATAATACAATAATAATATAATATATATTTATATGGTGTAAAGCAATAATCATTTCTTTGGGAAAATATTGATGACACAAATTTGTCACAAAATTCGGCCTGGTGGGTACCACCGTGTATGGTTGTGAATAACCCTCCATAGTAATCCAATTTCGGTTTGATTGCGTTCAGGGGTCAGCAAGTGCATAGCCGGGCAGGCGGATTGTGGTCGCAGCACTAGTGGGACCGGTGGGTGTCACGCGGTGCTTCGATCACAATCCTCTTTTGATGAGGCCATCAAGCTGAGTGCCACCATTGTTAACATGGTACGTGTATGTAATATTGACTCTCTTTCCTGAGACTTTACCTTGGTGAAGGAGGTGAAGTCAAATTGACGTGTCCTAAATATATATATAAAAAAAGAACTTTGATATCGCCAGTGGGCTGTGAAGGACAGATGGGAGTCACTTGGCGGGAAATATCGAAGATTGACCGTATTTGTAATGTAATGGTGTCCCTCGTTCCTGAGACTTTACCTTCAGCTTACACTCAGGCGAGGTGAAGTCGAATTGACGTGTTCTAAATATAAAAAAAAAACAGGAAATTCGAGATACCGAAAATACTAGATTTCAAAAGTTCAGTATATTAAATTATTATTGGAACTTCCAGTCATTATTTACAGTGGAAGTTCTCATAAATGTTATGTATAATGTTATTCTTTTAAATTGAGATATTACAAATAAAAATTATATTAATAAAAAATAAAAAAACAGTTAATGTACAACTTCAATGCTAGAAAAAAAAACATTTCAAATACACCCCATTTCACTCTCGTACCTTTTTTTTCGAGTTTAATTGATTTTCCCGTCATTTTCGCTATATTTCCTTTATAGATCGATTTTTCTCGTTTTCATAGTTATCTGACTATCTGCACTGGGAAATAAAAACATTACACAGTTTGTATCGTAGACAGAGAAAGCTATGTTTGTTCTCAGTCTACGGTTTGAATAAAAATAACTGACAGTTACAATAGAAAGTATAACCTCATTTTCAATATCACAGTATATATATAATAATCTATGAATATCACAATTTTATTAAACATGCCAAGCTTGCGCGTCCATGGCTTGGTGATATAAAGATTAGTATGAACGTGCTAGGCGTTATTACGAAGCGAGTAAGTGACAAACTGAGCAAATGAGCAACATTTCTTTATTTTGCATCGCTAAAAAAATTAATCAAGTCAATATAAGTAGAGTCTGGCTAACGAAAGCTGGCCCCAGAATATTGGCGGCAAATTTAAAAAATACATGCATGACAACACTAAAATCATACTATGAGAATTGGAATAACCTACTTTGATACCTGGCAATTCATTATTAAAAATATCATATATATAGACTGTATAAGAAAATTATGTTAGGGAATATATAGGTGTTGGTATATGAGGTAAATATGGGCAGAATCCGAAAATAAATAGGGAAATAAAATACGATAATATTCCACACATAATAACTTAGTTTTATTCATCATAATCAAAATCAGATTCTAACATTTCAATGCCAAAAGATTCATCACTGTCACTAGTTTCGCTGTCTCTAACATTTATAATAAAACTTTCTAAATTTTCTTCTGTTATTTTATCCTTTATATTTATTTTCAATATGTATCACATGATCAGTCATTTTCTTCCAATCCTGAGAACTTACGTTTTCAAATGAATCTTTAATTATCTCTTCTAATGCAGCTGTAGTAACTGCAATATTTTTGCTAGCCACTTTACGTTTTGCCAAACTCCACACAAGCTCAATCGCATTTAGATCACAATGGTAGGGTGGAAGTCTCAACACCTCATGACCACATTGATTTAAAATTTCATCAGCTTCATATTTTGGATCAGGCGTATTTCGTTTTACAATACACAACAGCTCTGCTTTCGTGTGGTAGTCCTCATATTGAATTCCATTATCACGAAGCCATTCTCTTATATTACTTTTACGCGTTTGTGTGTTAGGAACCTTATTTATAATTACCGAATGGTAACTAGCATTATCCATTATAATTACACTTGGTTCTTCCAAATTTGGTATAAGTTTTTCTTTAAGCCATTTATTAAAATTTTCAGCCTTCATGTCATGGTGATAATCAGCATTTTTTGATTTAGTACTAAACACTAAGAAAGAGTTTGGTACGGGGCCTTTCTCTGATTCTGCATGAACTATAATGTACCTTTTCCCGGTCGAAACATTTTCAATTGCACCACTAGTTGAAGGACCTTGCCATGACTTCTTAGGCTTGTAGTTTCTATGGACATAAGTCTCATCTACATAAATGATCGGCTTGCCTTCTGTACGTTTTCCTGCTATAGTTCTTAAAAATCTGTCTCCAAGCAGATATGTCATAGCGTTCTATTAATACAGAACGCTCATTTTTATTCTTTTTAAATTGATAGCCATTGGCTAATAACAAGCGGCGCAGAGTTTCTCTGCATCCGTTAAAATCAATACTTTCTTTTAACTCCACCAACAGTGTCCTCAGTGTAGGAACTTGTTTTTTAACTATATAAAATTCGTTTATCTTGTTACGCATAGCATCTATGTCAAAGTTATCTAGGTTAGACACAGTAGGTTTCCGTGGACTTTTCTTCCCCGGGGTACTCCAGACACCTTCATTTACTGCACCTTCCCTTTTTACTCTTTTTAGTGTTCTGACACTCACTTCTGCAAAGAAGAAATAAGAAATATGTAATTAATTCTTGGTGTTAGTAAGTAAAAATGCAAAGGTTTTTTTCGGCATAATTTCAAAACATCAGTGTATAGTAAAAACTTACCAGTCATTGAAGCTATTTCTTCTAAGTACTGATTCTGGGTTATTATCCTATCTTTCTGCTCTAATTCAGTGAGATTTTCAATAGTTCTTACTATTTCATTAACTCCTTCGACATCTTGCAGATTCTCTGTTAAAGAAAGGTAATCGTTTTAAAATTAAAATTCATTATGAGTATACGTAAAACATAGGTGATGTTATTAAAATGAATTATTGGTTGACTGATGCGATATACGAATGAATATAATTAGTTTCATTCAATACATAGAGAAGCGTAGGTAACTTATTTGGAAGGATACGTAAATTATAAATCAAAATTTTATTAGGACGACTGGATAGGTAGGTGTTTAAAGTATCAAAATAATATTGTCTACTAACCTATGAAATTCAACACCACACGTAGACAATCTTGTTTTTGTTTAAACGTGGCATCACGCTGTTGTTGTATTTCGTTGAACTTGCCAATCATGCAAAACAACATATTTCGTACACCACTTTTGATAGATTTGTTCATTTTAAGCCGTAATTAGAATCACAATTTACACAAACGCATACAATTTGTAAACAGACAGAGATACCGAACGACAACCTTGTCAAATTGACGTTGACGTTCATTCAGAGTTGCTATATAAAAAGTTCGCAAATAATTCCAGGGCCTACTTTCATTAGCCAGACTTTACCACTGTAACGTAAACAGTTATCATTTTCAATCTTACGTTGATAAATTGATTTTATTCCCATATTATTTTTTAATTTCAAACGTGGCAGCACTGGCTAGCGGCTAGCGGCTAGCGCGGTTAGGGGGGCTAGGCATAGGCAATTCGAAAATTTCAATTCAGTGCTTAAAAGTCTCGTATCCAGTAACCAATAAAGTAAAAAAAAAAAGAAGTGAAGTCAAAAAACTCGAAAAACAATAACACAAGTTAATTGTCAAAAGTTCAAAACTCCAACGGACTCACAAGTTTTAAAGTGATTCGAGTGATAAAAATAGTGTATTATTTGCGATTACTCACCAAAAGCGAGTGAATACAACTGTGAAAGTGCTTCGTAAACATTAGCATTTACTATCAAATGAACGAAATTTTATAAACATGAGCGGTAATAGAGAATCGACGTCAAACAGCATCAAGTTTGCACCGATGCCGATGTCGGCATTGATGGCCAACTTCTTGCCTTTGAAGGACGACAAACCGGACAGTCGCGATTCCAGCTTCTCTTCCGCTGACGATAGCGACAACTCATTTGGTGTAACAGTAACGGAAAAGCCATCTCCCAACACGAAAATTAAAAATGAGTTTTATACTCCAAGAGTCAAACCTATACCGAAAGACATCAAAGCCTTCGCTTCAGAGAAGAAAATTGCTAACAATGACCACGATAAAGAGAATTCTATTGATAATTGGGTGTCAAATCAGACATATCCAGCTAAAGAAAAAATTATACAAAGTGTCCATAAAAACATAAACTCTAATATTTATTTAAATTCAGAACCCAAAAAACGCAATGTACTCATGCCTCAAAATCATAATAACGTGAAACTGCAAAACTCAGCAATCAAAAAGACTCCGGAAATTGCCAGAGTTCCAGGTAGTGGTCAAAAGTTGAAATCGGCCACACCTAAGATAAAATCAGGTATTAGGAGATTCACACCAAATTCATCAGTTCTAAGTCATAAGAAAACGCCACAAAAGGCAGTGATACAGAATAGGGATAGAGTGAGGTGTGAACTATTTACACAGAAACAACAAAAAGATCAGCCACAGCCACCTCCGCCACGCCCAAAACCTTCAACACAAGAGTCTGCTCCTGAAACCCCAATGAATAACAAGAAACCTATACCTGCATCATATACAGCCACACCTTCATATCCCCAGGGAGTACTCAACAACCCAAACTCAAAGATATTATTCAAGACAATTAGCATAAAGGATAAAAAGTATATATTTATAAAGAAATTAGGAGTAGGAGGTTCTAGTGAAGTTTATAAAGTGAGTATTTATATAATTGCACCTACTGCAACTGTGATAATTAGTGTCTATTTATAGGGATACCAGAGGAGTTCTTAAATATTGTAAATCTTCCACAGTAATGCTGTGCTTTTCTCAGGGTGAGTAGGCTGACTCAACTAGGGCAATACTGTCTTTAATTAAGACCAACAACTTTGTACCAGTTCATTTTGTATTTTTAGGCTTCACGCAAATATGAGGAGGAGTTATATTTACTATTTATATTATAATACTAAACTTTAAGCATAAGTGCATAGGCAGACTTAGGAAAGCTTGAACCAGAGCTTTGTCCATTAATCAGCAGGTGTACCAGCTAGTAGATAACGTTGGCTAGTGCCCTGAAGATCTTGGTGGGGCCCCCAGACACCCTATATAAATATTATTAACATTAAAAACATTATCTCCCTATAATAACAAATTCTTTAGTATGTTGTAATTTTGCAGGTACTAGAAGTGGGATCATCATGCGAGTATGCTGTAAAGTGTGTATACCTGGCAACAGACCCGGATCTCGCACAGGGCTATATCAATGAGGTGCGGTTACTGCGTGAGCTGCAGAACTCAGACCGTGTTATCCGACTTGTTGACTAGTGAGTACTATGTAGGGTGAAGGACATAAGGCAAGATTAATCAAATGAAATATAATTAAATAGGATGTTCCAAATTTAAACAAATAGTCTGTTAAATCTGCTTGCTTCCTCCTTTGCTGTCCCACATATAAAAAAAAAAATGAAGATGTGATTTTGATAATAACCAGAGTAAACCATAATATAGAAGATAAGTGTTCATTAATTTATTTATAGTATGCTATGCATTACAAAATTGCATTGGCCTTGTCATGTATGGCAACGCTTAGGCCCAACGCAAACAGAAGACGACGAAGTGAAGGTAAGGTATGGATACGGCAAAGATTCTGTTTGCGTTGGGCCTAACTCTATTTGCGAAGGATCTAGCCAACAATGGATTAGCTGAATGCAGTTATGTTAGCGACATTGTAATGATTGGCCCACAACCCTCCACCGCCACGCCAAAGTAATTCGTAACTTCCATTGCAATTGTTTCTGCAATTTCCAGTGAATACGACCGAACTAACCAATTCCTTCGCATGGTGCTGGAAGTCGGCGAGACAGATCTATCGTCGTTCCTGAAAGCGAGAGGCGCCGGCCTGCCTCCAGCACTTGTGCTACATTACTGGGAGGAGATGTTACACGCCGTTGATTATATACATGAGCATGGTAAGCAGTTAATGACTCGATTAAGGAAGTACCACCCTCTCACTTATATCGATTTTAAGGTTTTAGAAGGTATTCCTATCTCCGTTACTAGCCTTTTTGCCATCCTCCTCCTGTTTTCCATCTTTCAATGCCATTTGCGACCCTAGTTAAATTTTATGAGATATGGTACAATATACAGCACACTTTTACGTAAGTGCATTTTATGTAAGAAGGCCCTGCTTTGCTCTCTAGTCCTGAAAAAAAACATGCAAGGCAGTCCTTGGGAACTTCACTTCATTCTTCATTATGAATCAGTTCGAAACTTCATCAACGTCAGAAAATAATAATTTTCTTAAGGTTCCAAACAAGTTCATCAGCTACAACAAATACTTATAAAAATATGGAAAGCCTTCTGTGACGATGACGCGAATTCTATATATCTTTCTTCACCCAAAAACTGCTCAGCGCGCCGAAAGACGCCTTTCACTTAAAAAAAAAACCATAGCTCTATCAATTTGTAATGAAATAATCAAAATAATAGGTCAGGTCAATCGAAACGGCAACCGGTAATAGAAAGCTAAGACTTGTGATGAAAACCCTATTATTCTTCCCCAGGAGTGATCCACGCAGATTTGAAACCGGCAAACTTCCTGCTTGTGTGCGGGCGATTAAAGCTGATCGACTTCGGCATCGCGTCCGCCATCAGCAGCGACGCGACGTCGGTGGTGCGGTCGCAGGCCACGGGCACGTACTCGTACATCAGCCCTGAGGCGCTCATGGGCGGGGCCGGAGGCTATGGCGTGGCCGGCGGCGACGGCAGTGCTCCTATCAAGGTAGGAATTAGGATAGTTGTCTGCGGCAAAAGAAGCTTAAAAACTCAAATTGAAGTTCAATTAGTGACTTTCCATCACTTAAAGTAAAAAATAACATGAGCGCTTCACATCGTAATCCTCCACATGTTTTTCGTATGGCAGGCGAAGTATTTTGGACATGTAGGTATATCTGATGGTACTCAGGGTTGCACACTGACGGACTGTCCGGCGTGGGAGGCTCCGAGGCGTGACCTCGTGGCGGCCATCGGGGTGGGAGTCCTCTCGCTCGGCAGCAGGATTGCGGCAATGGTGCGGAGCGTGGGCCGCCGCCACCTCCTTCTGCGAGCATGTAATGCTCGCGAAGGAGGTGGCGGTGCGCGCCCCGGAGAGATTTAGACGTCTCCCGGCCCGCCGAGCCCGCAACATGCTCGCCGCGCGTCGCAGGCGACTCAGGCGCCGGAGGTCGCTTAACGACCTCCGTCCTCTATGAGCGCAAGCCTGGGGGTGGCAGGTGAGGCCGCCTGTCACCCCAGCAGAAGCAGGCCGGGACGGTGGGGCGACTAGCGCCCCTCCCCCAAACCGGGGCAAGACGGGGACACCGTGGTTTCCAAACCCGAGGGGCCATCTCGAAACCGGAGATATTCTTCCCCAGGAGTTTTAGTTGGTTCAAGCCCGGCATAACCGCCCCCGCTGGCCGGCGGGGGGTATCCGAAGGGATTTCAGCAGTGCTATTCTCTACGGTAGCTCGTCGACGAGCTCGCAAAATGCTGCTTTGGATTTATATTTTATTTTAATTTTGATTTTAATTTATGATTTAGATTTAGATTTAGATTTTTGATTGATGATGAAATCTAAATCTAAATCTAAATCATAAATTAAAATCAAAATTAAAATAAAATATAAATCCAAAGCAGCATTTTTAGAGCTCGTCGACGAGCTACCGTAGAGAATAGCACTGCAGCACGAAAAGAAAAAAAAAGTATATCTGATAGTTTCTATCGAGTAAGAATGTCTTCCTTGAAGTTACAATTTTAGCTTAATTGACCATATCTGATGAATATGGTGCATTGTGCATGTTACAGAATTCACTTTCGCGATACTGGATTGGTCAGTTTGCTGTCGCTAGACGCCACTGGTTTCGCCACACGTTACAACCGTTAATAGTTAAGCCTGTGAGAAAAGAATCTGGCTACAAAAACTTATGGGTCACTCTGTTTAACTCCTACTTATATTTACTGTAATTGTTGACATTGCTTTACAGATCTCGTTTCGCTCGGACGTGTGGTCTTTGGGCTGCATCCTGTACAGTATGGTGTACGGACGCACCCCGTTCGGCCACATCCCGAACCTCGCCAAACTGGCTGCCATACTTGACCCGAACCATCGCATCGACTTCCCGCCTGTGGAGCGTGAGTACTGAGTACACTTTTGCAAATTAATAGCATCGTGGTTGTATTGATAAATTCCATTTAGTGTATTCATGGCCTAACCAACATTTAACAAAAAGAGTAAGATAACTTATAGCTATCCGATAAAGGCTTGCTAAGGAATCAAATTGTCATAACATCGGATTTTTGGGCCTCTCTCATAATTGCGAAAAACAAAAACGCGACAATTGTAAGGGCGACGGCACGATATGTCGACAATTAGTAGTGCGACGACACATCAGCTAGTGCGGCTGATTACCATAGTTTTCAAAAACAATGTTTTGAACAAAACATGTCATTGTGTTTTCGACGTACCTTATTCCTACAAAAATATATGTCCAATATTTTTATCACGGCAATTTTTTGTCATATACCGTCATTGAGTTATATATATATATCTCGTTAGCCGTGTCTGGGTAACCATTCGCTACTGTGTATCCAGCTATTTTTTAAACTGTTTTAAAATGTCCTCGAGGAAATGTAAATTACGTCTAAATAACTTTTGCAGTGTTTGTGTTTGATATGGAATGTGAGGGAGAAGAAATCGATCACTGAAGCCGCTAAACAAGCCTTTTTCCAATATTTTATAAATCTGGAGTAGTATGGGGTAATTATAGGAATATATTATTGAACTGGGTTGCAAAAAAAAAGCACTTGCAATTTTGCTTCCCAGTATTATGAAGAGGACCAATAAATCACACTACCAAGCATATATTATACAAAACCTGACATTATATCAGTCAAAAAAACCTGTATTGTATTCTGAAGGAGTACCTTTCCCATCATTGTCCAGCACTTCAAGTAAAGAAAGTTAACTTGAGCTCTTGGAGACTGAAATGGGACTATCTGAAGTCAGAATTTTAATTAATTATTTTTTTATTGGAATAATCTTCACGAATCTGAATTTAAAGGCAGTGAATTAACACAGACTGGAGGTGAATATGTCGTTAAAAATTTACTTCTTATGTTCACACCTGTATTTCTTGCCTGAGAACCCGGGAAGCGTATGTCGTGATCAGAGTGAATGTTTCCATCATGACTTAGTAGAGGTACTAAGGTTTTTGGGATAAAAATAAACTAGTCGATTACTGCTGGTCTCTTTTAAGAGAACCTGACGCTAAGCAGTTTAATAGAAGGAGTAATTAATTAATTGATGATTGAGTGATTAATTAATTATAATTTAATAGGAGGAGTCTTTTTTAATTTTTTGTAATTTACATAATAAAACATTATTGAAGACTACTATGGTGCATTAAAAAAAACTTGACGTGATATCTTTTTTTGACTACAGTATCTAACTCAGGGTTCAATATTCTTCCGATTCACATTGGTTTCATCTATGGGTTAAAAACCTTGTAAATTAGTGTTATTTTTCTCCGACTTTCAAAAATCTCAATTCGTTAGAATCTTTTTTTTAAATTTATTTTATTGATGACACAAATTTGTCACAAAATTCGGCCGGGTGGGTACCACCGTGCACGATTGCGAAAAACTCTCCATAGTAATCCAATTTCGGTTTGATTGCGTTCAGGGGTCAGCAAGTGCATAGCCGGGCAGGGGGATTGTGGTCGCAGCACTAGTGGGACCGGTGGGCGTCACGCGGTGCTGCGACGACAATCCTCTTCTGATGAGGCCCTCAAGCTGAATGCCACCATTGTTAACATGGTACGTGTATGTAATGGTGACCCTCTTTCCTGACACTTTACCTTCAGCTTACCATCAGGCGAGGTGAAGTCAAATTGACGGGTCCTAAATAAAAAATAAATAAAACCATCAATATCGATCTAAGGCTATTTTCGGATGCCTATAGACCATCTAACTTGTCTATGCGGCCTCATCAGCGAGCGTGTGGTGTGTGGTGCTGTTGCAGACCTCCCGCCCTCGCTGCTGGCGGCGCTGAAGTGGTGCCTGACGTACAACGCGCGCGCGCGGCCGGCCGTGCGCGAGCTGCTGGCCATCCCCTACATGCAGCCGGCGCGCGCGCCGCTGCCGCAAGCGCTACTGGACAAGCTGCAGCCGCTTGTTTCACTCGAGGAATTCCGCTTGCTGCAGACGGCGCAGGTCTAGTCACTACTCCACGTTCGAGCTGAAGATATTATTACTATAACTTGCATCGGGGACGCCGGAGGCCGAATGGTTCATCATTGCGTCATCCATTTCCCCATAACTGGAAATGTAACCAGCGTGTTTGAATATCTGGAAAATTATCTACGTGGTCCAAATTTAACGCTGATAAAAACAACTCGCATAAACCTACAAGTTATACATAGAACGTGATTTATATGTATTCACGCCTTTCTACATTCGTTGTAAGGGAAGACCATAGTTTAAACGTAGACAGGAAACCAAACAAAAACTTTATGCATTTGCTACAATTTACTTCCGCGTATCGTTCAAAGCGTCAAGTATTTATACACCATGCAATATAGCTTGATCTCTGTGACATTTATCACTAGTGCTGTGACGCTTACGACGCGACGTAGTCTGTATTTGCTGTCGATAAAACTCTTCATTTTTTAAATAGAATTTAGATTGTAACTGGTTGTTTTATGAATAAACATGTTTACTTTATTAACAATAGTGATAGTCGTCTATAGTATTATTATTTATTCTGAAAAAATCAATATTATGAATGTTTTTTTAATACTAAATTACCTCAACTTATGTATTACATAACCTGTGTGTTGTAATTGTAAAAAAATATTGAAAGTTTTATATGGGTAGGTACTGTAGTGGTTGTATTTTTTTTATAAATAATTTAATAAGGATTGGTTTTCGATTTACGTTTAGCGATTGTCACATCTCTATCTTTTTAAACACTTTTTATTAGCTTCACCTGTATGTTTGTTTGTATGTTTGTTTGTATGTTTGTTTGTAACCGACTCCTTTAGGCGCGATTTTCACTCACTTTGAACGGCCAGATTTCGTTCAAACTTTATAGATTTATCGAGGACCGATGACAATACATTAATTTGATAAAATTATTCCATTTTACATTTTGCAAAATAATTTTAAACTAATGAATTCGCGAAATATTTACTGACATTTCTGTAAATATTTGATAACAGCGCCATCTATCCCGTCAACTTTGTATCACGTAGTAGTAGCGAATAATGTCACATTATAAACTCTGAAATAGGTGGCAACAGCAGCGTGTTAATTTATTTATGAATTAACAGAACTAAAAAGTAGGAAATAAATAATAGTTTAAAAAAACTCTAAAACACGCTTTTTATAGAAAACCGAACTAAAAAAATAGAAAATAAATTTTACTAAATTTAAATTAAGAATAGTGTTAAAAATTTCAATAAATATAAATTAATAATAGTGTAAATAAAAAAAGTATTTTATTTTTATAAAAGTGTGGGGTGCTTTTTAAGATATTATCAAAATGATAATCACTCTACTCATGTCTGTCAATAAAATATTTATATTAACCCATGCACCAAACGCCTTTTTAAAAATAAAATACGTTTTTTTATTCACACTGTTATTAATTTATATTTATTGAAATTTTTAACACTATTCTTAATTTAAATTTATTAAAACTTATTTTCTATTTTTTGAGTTCGGTTTTCTATAAAAAGCGTGTTTTTTAGTTTTTTTAAACTATTACTTATTCTCTGTCTAGTATGACCTTGTGCGTGCGTAAGCGACCTATTTTTTAAAACGATTACTAGGTATTTTAGATGTTACGAAGTACATTTTAGGTATGAACTTTCATATCTTATAATCGTTACTTAATCAGTTTCGAAGCCACCAGTCACAGAGATCAAGCTATATTGTAAGGACTATAGGTGTTCATAAACATGAAGTTTTAAAATGGGATAAGCAACGAGATTGAGACTGTAACAACGAGAACCATGCCACTTATACATGCATGCACAGCTCTTAGAGAGTCCGCCAACTTTGACACTCATGAAAACGTTCTATGGGGCAATGAAAACTGGTTTTATGAATGTAGAAAGAGCTCAAAGGGCCTTACTTAAAGTTCTGACTAAAAAGCCATACAGATATCCTACACGACAACAATATAGTGACGTATTAACGGTCCGACAACTTTTTGTACTTCAATTCTAAGAACACACACTATTACAACTACACCAGATCCTGGCAAGCGCAGAAATCTTCGAGCAGGTACACAACACAAAACATCACTTGCAGAACATCTTTTCTTTGTTTTTAATAAAAGAATATTAGTAACCGAAATTACTATATTCCCCTAACCCCTCCAGCTAAGCTAAATTGCTTGTGCTAGGAGTGGATTCACGACGGTAGTGTAATGGCCAGGATTCGAACCCGGGACCTCTCGATCGTAAGGTCAACTCCTTAACCACTAAGCTACCGACGCTTCAATATTATAAAGCACTCACATATTTAAGCAAATTCAAAAAGAAATAATTATTACACATGAACAAACACATTATTAAAAATAAAGTAACAGAATGGCTATTGCAACAAGACTACAATACGGAGCAACACCTAATACATCGCCAACAAAATGATACGCACACAAATACACATTTTATACATACACACATTCATACACGAGCACACACACCCTCGCACGCATACTCAACACACACGCACTTACAAATAATAACCATGTTATAAAAACAAATTCTTGTCATTTTATAACGCAAGTTATAAAAAATCGCACGTCTATTGCCATTGTAACTGAATATTGCCTCTTGAGATACAGGCTCGCCCAGTACTAGAGGCAAAAATATTTATTTAAAAAAAATTGTAAAAAGAAATAGTGATGTTCCTACTACTTTGAAAATCTCATCTAAAATTATTGTGAGGGGATTTCCGCACGAAAAAAAAGGTACAAGCTGATTGATACGTATCGTGTATCAAATAAAGAACTAGCACATAATTAATATTTTAATGTATTTAATACAGATTCGTATTGATGTTCAAAGGATAGCCGTGGTCATATGCAACTTTAGCCTGAAGCTCATTATCGCTTTACTACTGTTAGAAAATTTTTTTTTTGTTAGGGCATACTTCCACGATTCCTGCCGGGTTTTCTTAATAGATACATTATTTCGGGTTTTTTTTCGGTAGGTTTAATTTTTTTTTGTCATTTTTTATTAAAATTTATTACTAGCATTATTCACACTCCATCGTGTTAGTACAGCTAAATAAAACGAGAATTCCATAAAAAGAATTACCAGTTTAGCTAAAAACATGAATATCGGTATGACATCGCGTTTGTACTTGTATTCTGGTTTCATTTAGCTGTATTAACATGATGGAGCGTGAATAATGCTAATAAAAAAATAGAACCGATCTAAAAAAATATCGTTCAAAATTTATTTTATTTTCAGTACTATCGCTTGTTTTCGTTTTCAGGACCGTTTTCCTAAGGTGCCGGATAAACTGAACGGATGTGCGTCCTAGACGTGTCTTTGTAACCATCCGCGCACCCCTTAACCTCTGCGCTCATCCCTTAACTTCTCCGCTTACCCCGCACAGTAGTGCGCGAGGCGGTACAAAGACACATCTAGGACGCACGTCCGTTGTGTTTGTCTGGCACCTAACACCCGGTATAATGTGCTATTAGTTTGATGTTTAATTATAATGATCATAATTATACATAGAAATTAATTACTTGTAGAGCATTTCAATTCGCATTACAAAGGGTACTGTTTCTCAATTATTGCAAGTACAGTGTAATTAATTATATTCGATTTAGTGGCCGGAGGAAGATGCACCCAATAAAAACCATTGTCGACCAATCTCTGTGTGAATCGGGACTAACTGTGCCCCATCTAATTAGACTTTAATAAGGTTCTTGAGTGGAGACCACGTAACGGCAAGCGCAGCGTAAAAAGGCCTCCCGCAAGGTGGACAGACGACCTGGTAAAGGGCGAGGGGAATCGGTGTATGCAGGCCGCTACAGACCGGTCGAAATGGAAGTCGATGGGGGAGGCCTATGTTCAGCAGTGGACTTCCTACGGCTGATATGATGTTGATGAAATTAATTAATCACTATTTAGATTTTGTAACTGATAAAGTTATTGTGAATATGTAGCTAATGTTATATAATATTGCAGAATTATATATTTACTGGCTGTTACCCGCGCCTCCCCCATCTTGGAATTCTGATCCTGTTCTCACAACCCCTGGGAATCGGTTCCCGGGAAATAGCCTACATGTTATTTCAAACTATAATCCATTTCTTTCAATCAGATCCGTTCAGCCGTTAGAGCCTGATTGAGTAACAAACATCCAAACATCTTCACAAACTTACACATTTATAATATTATAATTAGTAGTAGTAGGTAATAAGATAGAAATAATTCGATGTAATTTAGCAAATAATTTATCACTATCACTACATGTGGAATGCGGTGGCTCTGGTTTTCCCAAGCGACTACAATATGGGGATCTTCAAGAAGGGTATTATAAGGTTTTTACAGGGTCGGCAGCGTGAGTGTGACGCCCTTAGTGTTGCACACGTCCATAGTCCGCGGTAACCGCTTCGTAAGAAGTGAGCCGCTTGCTTGTCTGCCACCTGAGTGGTATAAACATCTGTTCCCGATAAATTCAAAAACTATTGCACCTATTTTCATGCTGTTTTCTACTAATGGAGTGAGTGATCTCGAGGATGGTTTTAGTATATAATTTGTCAAGTTTTTGTATAAAACCTTGGCTAAAATTTGTTGGAGGTGGCGGAAAGAAAAGTACCCTGTGAGATCTTTCAAGGAAAATGATGCTTAAACCCTTTTAGACATAATGGTGGAATTGTGTACCATCCTACCTCCTAATCCAATCTTACTCCCTACTGATATACTAATGTGACAGTGTATGTTATTCAATCGCGTTAACAGATGAACAGATCTGGCTAAAATTTGGTACGGGAATCGATTATAGCCTGTAATAAGACATGGCCCACTTTTTATCCTTGTAATAGGTTTCTATGGGTTGCGGGAACGGAATAAAAATTTCATGATCACTTTTGGTCGCAATAACCGTAGCCACGGGCGTCAGCTAGTTATATAAATAAATAATGAACTGTACAAATGGATTACCGTGTTTTTATTAAAAGAAAATAAATTGGAGTAAGTACGGGAAGAGGGGAAAGGGAGCTACCCCCGCCCCCCTCCAACCATATCTTCCCGTACGTTTGTGAAACTCGTGTCAACTTTACCCACTAATAATTTAACGGGAATTAACGCGATCATGTCAGGCAATCCAAAGGTATGTATATACCTTTGGATTTGGATTGCCTGACGTTTCGACCAGGTTACACTGGCCGTGGTCAAAGTCAGCTTGTGACAACGGCCAGTGTAACCTGGTCGAAACGTCAGGCATTATTGTATATCGTGGAATGCGAAAGTATAAAAATTTATATATAATTTAAAAATTAGTTTCACCCACTAAATACTGAACTCTCATTGGTTGCCTGTTGAGCATTGATCATCTTCAACCAGTGACCGTACGTACTCAGTGTTGACATGAGCCTGATATAATCGGTCGAGAAACCGAGGGGCAATCTGTAATTCAATCGAGGAACAGCCAGTAAGGGTTGGTAGGGTCGCGGCCCTAAGTTTTCAAACTATTGTTATTACTTCTAAATATCTCCGTATTGCCTCCTTTTTACCTTTTCAACAGATTCACAATATTTTTAACTTTTAATCTCAAAATGTCCGGTTGATGGCGACAGATTGATCTCATATTAGGTAGCAAGCTGTTTTTTTGGAATTCTGTTTCCGTATCCGCTCCCCATCGGAACCTATTCCAGGGATAGCCTATGTGTCATTCCAGACTATAATCTATCCCTGTACCAAATTTCAGCCAGATCCGTTCAGCCGTTAGAGAGCGTGATTGGAGTTACAAACATCAAACTTAACAACATCTTCACACACTTTCACATTTATAATATTAGTATAAGCCTTTATTTCCTATATTAGAATTACATGGTTGAACTTAGGACTAAATTTATTTAGGGTATTTACTGACTATACCTATCTGTTTGCATTTTGGTAAAGGTTTTGACTATATGTATACAAGTATGTAGACTAAGCATTGCAATCAAATTCTGCGTATTTACAGCTCAAATTATGCGTTATGTATGTGTAAACTAATCGATGGATTGTCTGTAAACTGTCAATGTGTGCATGTAAGGGATGTCAGCTTTAAATATTTTTCCCTATTTTTCCATAAATAACCCATTAGAAGTTGTGAATATGAATACGTGCCGCAGACAAAAAGTATTATCTATCATGTTTTGCTCCTCAAACTATTGATTTCGAAATAAGGGGAAGTAAAATATAAACCATATAATATATAAAAGTAAATATAATTAATTAAAATGTTTTATTTAAGTGTTTTGTATGTTACGGGAAATTGTTGGTTACTATAGGATGAGGAGATTCCGTTCCGCTTGCCGAAGCCCTAGCTGTCGACACCGGCAGTGAAGCAGAGGACGAAGAAATGACCCTTGAAGAGCTCCACAGCTCTTACAAGGTGATATGGAGGTAGAGGAAAATCTTGCGTCCTTCGAAGAGACAGACATTAACTGGTCCGATGACTATTCCCCAGGGCAGAGCCTGGTCCCAAAATTGAAGGAACCGTGCCCCTGGACATATTTACTCAAATTTGGGACCAGACTTTAATCGAATCTGTGTCGGTGGAAACTAATAGGTACGCGTGGGACACCATCGCTCCGCTAACCGAAGACCTCAGCGCCATCCAGCGGTAACTCGCGGTGTAACCAATGGGTTGACACCACGGTGGACGAGATTTATATACTAATATAGGCGTGATTATATTAATGGGTTTGTGCTATAGGGCACATGCCTGGTTTTCGAAGCCTTATGACACGCGATCGCTTTTCCTCCTGATGAGGTACCTCCACTTCGTGGACAATGCAACTTTAGTAACCACCGCTGAGGAGGAAAAGATAGGCAAAATGAAACGTAGTGTTGATTATCTCAACAATAGGTTTAGTACTGTCTATACGCCTCGCAGAGAGCTGTCTATTGACGAATCGCTGCTGCTTTGGAAGGGACATTTAAGCTGGATACAATGCATGCGTACCAAAGCAGCGCGATTCGGCATAAAAACATATGAACTCTGCGAAGCAATTACGGGTTATGTGTTAAAGTGATGATTTACACAGGCAAGAGTACAGCCCAGGAATATCAAGAGTCCCTTTACGGGTTTAAAAATAGTAGTGCTAAAGCAGTGCTGAAAATGATTACCAGTTATCTTTGCCAAGGATACACCCTTTTCATGGATAACTGGTACAACTCAGTAGCACTAACAAATTTTTTTAAATCGAAAAACATGTCAGTACGTTAAACCGACGAAGGGTTGACACACCTGCAGTAATAAAAAAATTAAAGGAAAATAGAATGGCAAGGGGGGATGTGGTAAGTAGGCACTGTGGTGACGTTTCAGTTTTAGCGTGGAAAGATGTAAAACTAGTTTCCACAGTGTCTACTTACCACAATGCTGAGATGACGGCAGCCAATAGAGCTATAGAGCAGGAAAGAGCTATAGAAAGGAAGAAAGGTTTTTGGATAACTATCCAAAAACCTGTAGTGGTTAAGGATTATAACAGTTTCATGGGGGGAGTGGACCTAAAGGACCAGAAATTGTCTACGTACCTGCTTGAGCGAAAAAGAGGAACTAAATGGTACATTAAGGTTTTTAAAAGATTTTTAAATAATTTTTAAATATTGGCATATTAAATTCGTATTTATTATATTGCTCTAACATTGGCCAACATAAGAAAATGACCCACCGGCAATTTAGATACAGACTGGCTGCAGAGCTTTGTGAAAGATATGGTGTCAACGTCCAGCCCCGCGAACATCGATACCCGACTGCCACAGGCGTCTGTCGTCTTAACAAGCAGCTGGAATCACTTCCCTGAGCACTGCGCAGTTACAGAGGAGCGGACGAAAAAACAGGTGCGGCATAAAAGAGGGCGTTGCGCGAGATGTGTAGCGAAGCAACGGCGCACGATATTCTCCAACATTATCTGCAGCCAGTGTCAAGTATTTCTTTGCGTTGGCCAATGTTGGTAAGAGTATCACACATTAGAAATGTCTTAGTTAAAAGCTAAGACAACATTTCTATTATTGATTACTCATTTTGTTTTATAAATTAACTTCATTTTGTCACCCGAGAAGTAGCCCTTTTTTACTTCCTCGAAGTACCAATTAATTCCTCGTTTTCGTTTTCTTCACGAAACCCTTTTTTTTCGTGCGGAAATCCACGAAACCCTCCGTACCAAAATGATACAAAAGGGTATTACTATAAACTGGCAACTTCTTCTGTCCGTCCGTCTGTCTGTCACAATGTTATATATCTCAAAAACCATGTACACCTTTATTTTAATTTTAAATGTTTTGAAAAGTTAGAGTAGTTTTGTATTCTGATTGTTTCACATTGATTGATTTTTGACGTTTCCATACTAAACCACTCATTTTGTGTACAAAAAGAAAGTTCAAATAATTTTGTGTGTCGCAAACAGAAATTTCAAATAATGTTAAGTTTAATTGATTAAGTTAATATATTATTTACAAAAAGATTTTGTTTTATTACTGACATAAAATATGTAGAAGAAAATATATCCTTTACATAATTAAATTCTCAAGAAGTTTGTGAGTCTTCTGTTGAATTAGGTACTTCCTTTGATGTACACAAAATGCTGATACGTTATCTGAATAAATACACTCCACATCTCACTACTACCCAGTTTATCTAATACCTAGTAGTTAGGGGTATAAACATTTTATTATCTACGAAGGTAAAAGTCATGAGGACACATGAATTTTTGCTTCAATACCCCTCAATTAACAAAAGAACTATTTTTGTTTATTACAAACCCGCTGTATATGCGTGCAGATCTGCTCCCCAGCAAAGTATGCAGTTTGAAGTATTTGACCTTGGAGCATATCTGTTCTCTAGCAAGCTATACCATTTCGGCTAGGAGCAGACCTGCTCCTAAGCAGCTTACGCTCGGCTCAATGCACGCACACATAAACAGTACTTTGACGCTTCATTTTCAAATTGACCGATTTCCAAATGGATTTTTACAATTATTATCTATACAGAGTGAACTGAATAATATCCCGTAAGAATTGAATAAGTAGTTTATTCATGAGAGCAATACAGTCATTTTTATACTGTATGGACTAACGATGCTAGAAACTACGTGTCTAAAAGGGTAGCCAAATCACCTATACCTCGAGTTTTTCTTCAAAAACCTGTTTGTTCCATCGTTTATGTGTTTTTTATGATTTTTATATAAAAAAGGGTATTCAGCTATATAAACAGAGTACATTTTGATCTCCGACATCAAGTAATTTCGTGACAAAACGACTCGAAAGTCGGCGCGACTCGAGAGCCTAAGTTGCCATTTTCAATATCTCAATTTGAATTTTCAAAATGATGTTACTATGTATAATAACATGTAATTCCAGCATTTTTTTGTATTATCAGTTAGTTGTTACCTTTATCTGCTTAGACAATATAAAAAAAAAAGAAAATAATTTGAAAACTTTATAAAAATAAGGTCAAATATAACATTATGTCCACAGTTTCATGAACCTGTTTATAAAGTGCCTGTAAAAAAATAGTAAAACATTTATTACCAAAAAAATATAGTGAATACTATTCACTAGTTATCTGACTACCAGAAACTATCAACACTTTTATGTCCTTCATTCAATTATGTGCTAAATATCGAGAAAATCTGAATTACGGCGAGCGCCCTCTCCGCGCTCAATATTTCCCACAAGTAGACGTTCGAGGGGGGGGGGGGGGCACGGTTGCGCATACGAAAGGTTAATTTGCTTGTTTTATTTAGTTTTGAGTGTCGTGAACGTACCTCGTACCATTCATATTCTTCGCTGGCCTTAAGGGCAGGACTTTGACTTGACTAATGACTATGAAGGATGAAGGACGTTACTTGACTTGTGACTAAATGACAAAAACGCTGCATAATATTGAATTTATGTGCAAATTACTTGTTTGTGGCCAAACGCGATGCAAGTAAAAAAAAAACTGGTGTAAGTTATCCACCATTTATGTTGAGACCATAATTTTCCCCCTCTTGTCGCGAAACACGCGATAATTGTAAATAAATATTGTATATAGCAACACTAAATCCAGAGACTAAACTATGAGAAAAAAGGACATATCTATGGGTAAGTGACACGCCTTTTCACGTTTAAATATAAATGGCGGTTGAACACGTAATTTTACTTGATAATTTATAAGTACTAAACTAGATTCAGTGGATCGAGATATCCAGTTTTCCATCCGCAAAGCAAGCTAAGTATTAGAAATAATCATGTATGAAATTAATATATTGAATGCACATAAAGCTAGTCTGGTGTTATAAATTGTCACTATGTGCTTACTCTAATAACCTGTTTTATCAGGCATGCAAGGCAGCATGTACAAAGCCTAAGGTCTCAGACCATGTATACAATTCTCGTATGCACCCAACGGAGGCATATTAACATGCAAGAACGATTCGCATGACATTCATAAGCTTGACTGCTGAGGCACTAGTTTGGGTCGCTTTGGATGTCTGTAAGAACATATCACGGATATTCCAGTTGCTGACTTACCAACAAGTTTATGAGTGTTAGGCCTCCAGTAATAATAATAATAATAAGATTGATATACCATGGTATAGGGCAATCAGACAAAGAACAATCTTGGTATGGATTGTTCCCGCCATAAGTGTTTGGCAAGGTTTATGAACGATGAATAAGATAGAGTATAGATATATTGACTACCATTTCTAGCACGGCCCAGTTGAGCCTAGTATAATGGTCATATTTAGACCACTAAAAGATAATAAACCCCCTTATAAATTAATCTAGGAATACCTAGTGATTCACTTAGAATCAATGTGACCAATCTTTAAACAGGTCTTGCTGTGATGTAACGGTGCTGTGTGCTCACTAGTGGTGAGCACCTGGAATTCTGGACGTCTCTATCCCTTGTGTCTGTGTGAAGCTCAACTAAGGTAAGGATGAACACATTTATACCATACAGAATACAACCTCTGGTTTTCATAACTTTATTTCAATCTTGATATTTAATAAGCGAAGCAGATCATTATACTTACCACTGGGTTATCGTTAACTAAGGCATGAGTATAAGCTCATTACGGATCATATAGATTCTGTCAATAATTAACTAAAGTAAATGTGTGCTAGATCCATCCCCTTTAGCACAGATTTATGGTGGAGATGCTGGGATGTAATTATATATATTATACAAATATCATCACTCATATTCACCGTTAATAAGTAAATAATGAGAGGTTTCTGTATGGTGGATGGAGTCATCCTATCTTGGTAAAGCAGTAAAATATAACAAACTAAATTAAAACAGCGGTTCGTGTTGCGACATCTGTGGAGGAGTGGATTAACTTTGTTGTCTGGTTATTGAAAATCGAAAGATTAAATAGAATAAGGTTTTCAGGATAATTTACGGAAGAAAGCAGTCAAGAGTCTACCTATATTTTATAAAGAAGTGTAGTTGTACTTTATTTGTAAATCCCTTTAGAATTAAGTACCATATAAGAGTTAACTTGTTTATCTGACCACTGTCCCCGGTGGGCGGCGTTTTTTCTGTGAAAGACGGCAACTACTACGCCACAGATGGCGTTGCGAACGGTGTTTATACGATAAAACATATTTAGAATAACAATCTAAGGATTTAATAATTTGAATTATTTAATAAATAACACTGAAAAAATGAAGAAAGAAAGGAAATTTCCAAGCGGTATCGTGTAGCAGGATTTGTTGTTCGTTCCACAGACAGCAGAATAAGTACGCCGTGACATTAGCGACAAGAACCAACAAGTACGAAGTGAAGTCGTGTCGTAAAAACTTGGCAATAATAAGTTCTTGTGTTTCGCAACTATAAGTGGAATTACTTGCAGAATACTGTGCCTTACGATAGAAAAGTGCTATCAAAGATTATTAAAAGTATAGTTCTTTTAGTTCATCAGGTAACTGCATTGAGGTTATAAGTGGGAATTACCAGAACACGGAGGGTAGTCTATCAAGTTGTATGGAGGATACATTTCAACAGCATCTAAAGGATATTTAATGAAAGTAAATATACTTATTATAAACCAGGTATGTACTTGTGGTATAAGAAACTAGTTGAGAATTTATTCCAAACGATATCATAGCAATGAATGATTTATTACATCTAAGTCTATTTGAAAACAATATTTGGTTAAACATTGTCCAACAAGAGTTCAAGTTACCCGGTCAAGTTACATCTATGAAACAGTGAGATCTTGATATCATGTATCTATGACATACACAAACACCAAGCAATGATACATGAAATGCATGTAAAGTAGTACTACTACGATGCAAGTTACTTATTTTAAAAATAGTTTCAATCATCCTTATCTAAATTGCTGTTAGATAACAGTCATTAGTTTATTAAGGTGCAAATGTCCTAGTAACTTGGTAAAAAGGTATACTGAATAACAAATTCCACAAAAAACATAAATTATGTTCGAGTTTACACATTATGAATAGAATTTACTTGGATAATATTTAACATCATTGAAACATAAAGTGTGTTCAGTAGTGTAGCTAAGTTTTGCAAGTTGACATTTGTTTATTAGTGTTCATGTAGAAGTCAATCAATACTGATCAATTAGTGAAATATAACAGTCAAGCTATTGCTGGGCAGTGCAAAAGCTAAAAGGTATGAGTACTCAAGTTCAGTCGAGTTGAACTTAAAAAATAATAACAGTTTAAAATAAAAGAAGCCGGATTGTTGTGTCTTGATTGTGATTCTTCTTGTTTTGAATTGAATAAATAAAACTAGTAAATGCTCATGAGATTCCTTGCTGCTGTAAGCAAAATGCCAAAAAGGGGCACGGAAGTGTCACGTCCAAGTCAAAATAAATTAAAATTAAAAGTAATATTTAACAAAAGATATTGCTTAGTTCGGGAATTAGTGCTATGTATAGACTAGGTCGAACTGTGTGTGAGACTTGTATGTGAACTTAATAAAACCTTGCTAAGTAAGAGTAACGATTCTGAGCTACAACCAGTACTTACTAAACATCATATACCACTATCAGAATGGAAAGTGGTATGATATGGGTCAAGTTAAATTTGAATTCACAATCAATGCACAAATTAGAACAACAATCTATGCATAAGAGTCACTTATCCATGAATTATGTTAAGGAGACTACAGTTTTAGTCCATTGATTATTAATTAAAATCAATTATGGTAAGAACTATAACATTTCAGGTTAACAAAAATGGATGAGATATACTTAACAAGACTAAATAGATTTGTGTCAGAATTGAAAATTTTGTCCAACAACTCAAAGGTCCTCAGTTTAATAAAATCGTGGAATGATGAAGAATACGAACAGGCGAAGATCACTTCGGCAAAGCTACAAGCTGTGATAACTCGTTTTAATACAGAACTGTATCAGTACTTTAATACAGTAACCAATCCAAATGCTGATGAGATATCAAACCTGACAATCGAACAATTGGATGGTGAAGAGAGTCTAGCTGAATTAAATGCCCGCATCCAATCCAAACGAGATAAGACTGTTTCATCAACAGGTTCAAATCATCATCATCATAATAATCGAGGAAAATTACCGGAGCTTAATTTACCCACATTTGACGGAGATGTCCTGCAGTGGACGCAGTTCTGGGATCAATTTAGCTCAAATATTGATCAACGAGAACTTAGAGACGTTGATAAACTGTTGTATCTGAAAACATCTCTGAGAGGAGATGCGAAGACAATTTTAGACGGATTAGAAACAACCAATTACAATTATAAGATAGCTGTAGATACGCTCACAGACCGATATGGTAGAAAGTCACAAATAATTGACGCTCATTATTCAAAATTATATAAGATGGCAAGGGCTGAGAATCCCGACGAGTGCAGGAAAACGCTGGATGACATTGAACGACACCTGAGAGTATTGAACTCTTTAGGAGAAAACACAGAACACAATCATTTGAGGTTTCTAATAATGGAAAAATTCCCTGAAGACATCATATACGAATTGAAATTGAAATTGAAGGATGAGACTATAACGGAGTTAAGGAAGGAGTTACAGATGGTCCTCACAGCCAGAGAAGACGCGAGAAGAACCTGCGAAGAAGTCAATAGTAAGGGCAAGAGTTTTACTACTGAAACACTTCTTGTACATGAGACTAGAGTCAAGAGAAAACCAAGAACAAGGAAACCGGAGGCTAATAAGAATACCCACAAGAGGTTTAAACCAACTTTAGCTGCATTTAGCAAGACATATAGCAATAAACGAAAGTCTACCGATGAAGGAAATCGCTCTGCTCCCGCTCTAAAGAAAAGGAGGTTTTCGTGTATATTCTGCAGTGGAGAGCATTTCAATGATGAGTGTACCAATGTTAAAACAGTACAACTCAGAAAGGCTAAGTTGGATAACCGCTGCTTTATATGCTTAGGACTAGGTCACAGTGCAAGGACGTGTACAAGAAAAACAAGAACTTGTCCTCACTGTAAGAAGACTGGACTACACAATAGAGCGCTGTGCCCTACGAAGGAACAATCTAAAAGGGAAAATACCACCTCATTACATGTTAATGATGATTCTTCAACAGTCCTGCAGACAGCTATTGTTGACGTTATTGGAAAGGATAATGCAATACTCAAATGTCGTGTACTCTTTGATTGTGGCAGTATGAGGAGCTATGTCCTGCAAAGTGTAGCTAGAAAACTCAAACTAGTACCAGAAGAAAATCAACACCTTACAGTGTTCACATTTGCTGGAGAGCAACCTCGTGAGTTAGAAAGTCCATTGGCCAAACTCTGGCTGCAAACAAAAACTAACAAGATGAAGTCAATGTATGTCAATATCGTGCCTACTATGACCCATGACATATCCATCTTCAATAAAGATTTCTCAGAATGGAAATATAGAAACAAGTACAATCTATCCGATGATGGGTCACTTGGGAATCAGATTGATATCTTGATAGGGAATGACTATTATCAGTCTCTAATGTTACCCGAAAAGGTAGAGATAAAAGAAAATCTATACATCGTGGACTCGGTATTTGGTTGGATATTGTCTGGACGTTCAAGAGATGAGAGGGGCGATGAACTATCTGTTCTCACTTACTTCCAAGCCTCATACGAGACCAAATTGAACGAGCCCGATCTACCGTTAGATGATAAATCGATGAGAGCTTTATGGGACTTAGAATCCATAGGAATAGTCGATTCACCTAACACTAATAGAGACGAAGAAGCTATTAAGCAATTTAACGAGAACACGACGTTAGAAGGGGGAAGATACCATGTCAGCTGGCCATGGAAGGATTATCCACCTGAGCTACCGACGAATTACGGATTAGCATACGGAAGACTCGTAGGACTCGTGAAAAGATTGGATAAGGAAACTTTAACAATGTATGACAAGACATTAAGTGATCAATTGGAAAGGGAAATTATTGAAGAAGTTCCTAACGAAAAGGAAAGGGATCATCCCGTACATTATTTGCCATTTCACGGAGTTAAGGCTCCTGGCAAGGCACCTAGATTGGTGTACGACGCCTCTGCGAGAGTAAAGGATGCGAAAAGTCTTAACGAATGCTTATATGCCGGTCCCATGATGCTAGAAGACCTGACTGGACTGTTAATTCAATTTAGATGTCATAAAATTGGATTGACTGCAGATGTTGAAAGGGCTTTCTTGCAAATTGGGTTAAACAAAGATGATAGAGATGTGACTAGATTTCTATGGCTGAAGGATTTAGAAATACCCGTCACCGAAGATAATCTTATAGAGTATCGATTCACGCGTGTTCCTTTCGGAATTATTTCCAGTCCGTTTCTACTAAACGCAACAATCAAACATCATCTACAGACTTCTGAAGGGAATTACACCAAACAATTGGCTAGTAACATATATGTCGACAACCTACTAACTGGTACAGAATCAGTAGATGAAGCATTAGATCTATATAAAGAGGCAAAGGACAAGTTTTCAGAAATATCAATGAATCTTCGAGAATGGAGCTCCAATTCTAAAGAATTCCTTAACCAAGTACAAGATGGGGCACCAGAAACCACAGTAAAAATTTTAGGCTTAAATTGGGAATTAAAAGAAGACTCACTCCATCTTAGAGCAAAGGTAAACAAGACTAATGAGGTTACGAAGAGAGGGATTCTTAAAACAATAGCGGCTATATACGATCCATGTGGATTTAGTGTACCCATAGTATTACCAGCAAAGTTACTACTTCAACAATTATGGAAGAAAAAGGTTAAATGGGACAGCTCGTTATCTGATGAAACAAAACAAGAATGGATGAATATTCTAGAAGATCTTAAAGAAATTGAGTCAATACGTCTACCAAGAAATATGACTATACCAAAGGAAAATAATGCACAATTGCATTGTTTTACGGATTCTTCAACAGTAGCCTACGCTGCTGTAGTATACCTGGTACAAGGAGATAACGTGCAATTTATAATAGGCAAGTCACGTCTTGTACCGGCGAAGGGTCAAGAAAACTTAAAAATACCGAAACTGGAGATGCTAGGCGTATTAATTGGTAGCAGGCTTATTAAATTTGTTCTCAAATTTATACAACTGCATATAACGCAAATGGTATTATGGACCGACAGTCAGATCGTAAAAAGCTGGTTTTACTCAGACAAACTATTAGAACCGTTTGTATCCCGAAGAATGGAAGAGATTAGGAAAAATAAAGACTTAGTGGTGAAATATGTTCCGTCTAAACTCAATCCAGCAGACAGTGCAACACGACCAAATATTTCAAAGGAAGACAGAGAAAAGTGGTTGGGTGGACCCGCATTCTTACGTCAAGATCCAAAGACGTGGCCAAAGAGCCCAAATGCTGAAGTTTCTCTTCTATTGGGGGAGGGTCTGTCTAACACAGATAACCATGAAAAGGTTAAAGCACAGTCTACGGAATCAAGCCCAGTGACAAACTTAGATCCTGAATTACAAGAAGTAAGACAGCTACAAAAAATAATGTTCCCAGAAGAGGCACAAGGGAAGAAAACAAGCCTAGCTGGTAGTTTAAATTTATTCTGCGACACAAATGGAATCTTACGATGTGACGGACGTCTCGCACATTCGAACGTATCATACGATATGAAATATCCTATCCTTTTACCGAAAGAAAGTGAATTCACCGAGAAACTTATAAAGGAAATTCATGAAAAGAACCTTCATGTAGGAGTAGCACATACATTAAGCCTCATACGTCAGAGATATTGGATACCTCAAGGTAGATCTCGGGTCCAAAAAACGATAAGTAAATGTCCAAGATGCGTAAAGCATGGAGGAGGGCCATATGTATTACCCAAGACTCCTGCATTACCGGTGGAAAGGGTAAATTATACAAATTCATTTGCTTATACAGGAGCAGACTATTTTGGACCAATGGCCGTACAAACTGAAAACGGTCCAAAGAAAAGGTGGATCTGTTTGTTCACATGTCTCGTGATAAGGGCAGTACATTTGGAAGTGGTCAAGGATCTAACCACTAACGAATGTCTCATGGCATTCAAGAGATTTATCGCGACAAGAGGAACTCCGACTCTTATATTAACCGACAACGCCTCACAATTTAGATTGTTAGGAGAAGTGCTAACGAAAGAAGGAAATTTTACAACTAACATAAAATGGAAATTTATTCCACAACTCGCACCATGGCATGGTGGGGCTTACGAAAGGCTCGTAGCTATTGTAAAGCATTGTTTAAAGAGAACGCTTCAAAAACAAATGTTGGATGATACTCAACTTTTAACAATAATCAAAGAAGCAGAGGCGGTTATTAATACTAGACCTCTTACGTATGTAGGATCGAACTTAGAACACATACTTAAACCGGCAGATTTTCTCACTCCTGGAAAGTGTTTAAGTATAGAAGTATTGATGGATAGTCTACCACTTTCCGGATCACTTATCAAACAACAACTTATTGAAGGTTGGAATCGCGGCAACAAGATAATGGAAGAATACAAAGAAATGTTTGTTAACGAGTACTTACTTAGCCTCAGGGAACGATATCGAAATTCGCCCAAACAAGCTAGAGTAAGGTCTCGGGAAAGTCCAAATGTTGGAGATATAGTACAGATAAAGGGTGAAGCTAAAAATAGAGAAGGTTGGAAGGTAGGAAAGATCACAGAACTAATAAAAGGAAAGGACGGATTGTGCAGAATTGCGAAGGTGAACGTAGGGGACAAGTTGTTCACAAGATCCTTAGCACATCTGTATCCTCTGGAGGTTGATGAAGATGCATCTTTCCAAGACTCAGCAAAACAATCCCCAGTGAATGAAGAGGGAGACGTACGCATGGACACTGAGGGATTCTCTCAGTACTTACCAATAAGAATTGAGGAGAATGACGTCCCTGTCCCTACTGGTTCAAGTAGCTCGAAGGAAGATCATCACCAATTAGATATAAACAATGAAAACGATTTAATACAGGATCAGAGAGAGTTGTTAGAGGACACAAGGTTGACACAAATAATAGAAACCACCCCAGAACAAGCTTCACATGGTTCAGAGGCTGAAAAGGACAATAAAGCAGCTACATGTCAGCCAGTTGAATCGAGCGACCAACGTCGAGCAGCTGCGGTCCAAGCTATGGATAAAATCCATAGATGGACGCAAGAATTAATGTCAACCATCAATTAAAGTTTGAGCCTTGTGAGGCGGGGAGTGTCGCGAAACACGCGATAATTGTAAATAAATATTGTATATAGCAACACTAAATCCAGAGACTAAACTATGAGAAAAAAGGACATATCTATGGGTAAGTGACACGCCTTTTCACGTTTAAATATAAATGGCGGTTGAACACGTAATTTTACTTGATAATTTATAAGTACTAAACTAGATTCAGTGGATCGAGATATCCAGTTTTCCATCCGCAAAGCAAGCTAAGTATTAGAAATAATCATGTATGAAATTAATATATTGAATGCACATAAAGCTAGTCTGGTGTTATAAATTGTCACTATGTGCTTACTCTAATAACCTGTTTTATCAGGCATGCAAGGCAGCATGTACAAAGCCTAAGGTCTCAGACCATGTATACAATTCTCGTATGCACCCAACGGAGGCATATTAACATGCAAGAACGATTCGCATGACATTCATAAGCTTGACTGCTGAGGCACTAGTTTGGGTCGCTTTGGATGTCTGTAAGAACATATCACGGATATTCCAGTTGCTGACTTACCAACAAGTTTATGAGTGTTAGGCCTCCAGTAATAATAATAATAATAAGATTGATATACCATGGTATAGGGCAATCAGACAAAGAACAATCTTGGTATGGATTGTTCCCGCCATAAGTGTTTGGCAAGGTTTATGAACGATGAATAAGATAGAGTATAGATATATTGACTACCATTTCTAGCACGGCCCAGTTGAGCCTAGTATAATGGTCATATTTAGACCACTAAAAGATAATAAACCCCCTTATAAATTAATCTAGGAATACCTAGTGATTCACTTAGAATCAATGTGACCAATCTTTAAACAGGTCTTGCTGTGATGTAACGGTGCTGTGTGCTCACTAGTGGTGAGCACCTGGAATTCTGGACGTCTCTATCCCTTGTGTCTGTGTGAAGCTCAACTAAGGTAAGGATGAACACATTTATACCATACAGAATACAACCTCTGGTTTTCATAACTTTATTTCAATCTTGATATTTAATAAGCGAAGCAGATCATTATACTTACCACTGGGTTATCGTTAACTAAGGCATGAGTATAAGCTCATTACGGATCATATAGATTCTGTCAATAATTAACTAAAGTAAATGTGTGCTAGATCCATCCCCTTTAGCACACCTCTTTTGCCCGTGGTTTTACCGGTAGTAGTGATAGTAGAACCACAGGCAATATTTTCTTCCCGTAGTACTACCTAGCAGTCTGGTAGTATTATGGGAAGAAAATATTGCCCATGGTACTACTACCTAGCAGTCAGGTAGTACTATAGGCCATATCTTCCTCCTATAGTACTACCAGACTGCTAGGTAGTACTACGGGAAGAACATTTTACCTGTGGTTCTACTATCATATTTTCTCAGAAATATTTTTCGTTTCTCGGAATTTGCAACATTTATCACTTGGAGATTCTGAAAAACCCATACAAGCAACTTCTCGACCTTATTGACTTGCATTAGATTCAATTGTTATTATTTATGTAACCTGTAAACGCTTAAATTATAAAACACCAAATTAAAATCAGACTAATAGGTTATCTGTCACATTATGATTACGCTCATAATGTAAAATACAGGTGAGCCAATAAATAGGTCATGTTTACTGCCAATAACGGGATTTCCTATGCCAATGGCTGGACTTTACGCTCAACATCATTTAATTAAAAAAAAATGTTAAAATAAATTGCTTAAACGTAAATAAAATCAACTGAACATTCACAAACATTCTTTAATAGTATAAGAATAGATTTGAGATCCCCTTTTATACTTAAGTTACATTATATAGGCAAAATTGAAAATGTTGATAGGATAACCCCTTAAAGTGCCAATAAATGGGTGGTTTACCCTATATTTATTAATAAGATCACTTCGTTCTCCGTCTGTCACTGTGTCTCTCTGTTAATAACACTAATAATAATTCATTTAAACGTTAAATACAATCGGTACATTTTAACGCAATTTTTTCAGTGCATTACCTGTTGAGATCTCACCTGTGATCAATTGCATTAATATATGCCGTATGTTGTCATCATTTTTAATATTACTGTTTCTTCTTTTTTGCTTATTTTTTGAATTAGAATGAATTAGAAAAAATCCAACTTCTACTGACACCTTGGTTTAGAGCGTTCAGTAACCGCGTTACTGTTACTGTGTTTTTGTTTATGAGCTTATTTATTTTGGAATGGTAACCCTCCAATACATTGTTATATCGCATACCGTAAACGCTCAGTAGGTTGAGGTATTTATTCTTTATCCACGTACGCTTGATATAATCTAAAAATTTCCACATATCAAGGTGTGTGCTTTCTGCTTGCACGTAACACCAACCCTCTAGTATTTTTTCTTTTGGCAGGAGGGTTAATGCACTACACAATGCAACAATGCGCCTTTCTGCTTTACACTTATCATTCCCAACTTGTTTGGCTTTTCTCCAAAGACAGAAAATAATTCTGAGAAAACATGATAGTAGAACCACAGGTAAAATGTTCTTCCCGTAGTACTACCTAGCAGTCTGGTAGTACTATAGGAGAAGGATATGGCCCGTAGTACTACCAGACTGCTTGGTAGTAGTACCACGGGCAATATTTTCTACCCATAGTACTACCAGACTGCTAGGTAGTACTACGGGAAGAAAATATTGCCCGTGGTACTACTGGTAGTACAGCCGGTAGTACCACGGGCAAAACACGATTTTCCCAGTTCAGTTTCAGAAAGATATCTCCGATCACTGCCGAAAATAGTTAAGCCTGTCGCACTCTTTGTTCTAGGCGTCAATATAAGTTGGTATTAAAAGAAAACAATGAATTTGACATAAATATTTAATAAAAAGATAATATTATTAGAAGATTACAAAAAATAAATAGAATCTTAGCACAATGAAAACGTTGATAATAAAATACTCATTATTCTTAGCTTACAACACTTCTAGCAAACTATAAAATGTATGAAATGCAAACATGAATTAATTGTGAATTCTATAGAAAGTCGTAGTCTGGCAGCTTCGTATTTCTCTGCTCGCATCAGAGAAAAGGAATTCTCGCCCTCCCGCACCTCGACTACCGACGTAGTCACGCGACGTCAGACCCGATGTCTGACGTCACTAGGCGCGCGCTTGCTCGACCATCGAACACAAGAACGCTCCTCCGAACCGACACACATTACATACTTTTTATTTATAAGCAACAGACTAACGCTATAATATTTAAATTTTAAATGTTTTTCGAATATTCAGTCTAACTAATGGAATAATGCAACATTGAATAGTGTTATATAAAAGTACTGCAAGCGTGCTACGCGGCAACAGTTACACACGTGGGATAAAACAGCACATAAATTAAAAAAACAAATTTGCTTTTCTTAGTTTAATGCGTTACATATAGCATAAAATTGATATAAAATAAAAACAAGAATGCCTATGGCAAGAAATTCCGAACTATAGTTATGACGTCATAACTATGTAAAGTCGAAAGTTATTGATAATTTTCACGTTTATTATTATAATATTTTTATTATATCAATAATGTGCGACTGTAGCCCACGGGGGCGGCAGGTGGTGGTCTAGTTCTGGAAGAGCGTGCGCGTGAAGTCGATATAGTCGAGCGCGTTGGGGATGGGGCGTTCCGTCTTCTGGTCGATGTAAGGTTTCATACGAGCCACGCAGTAGTCTGCCATTTCCTTGGTGAGGTTCTGTGAAATAAAATATTGGTTAATTTCGTCTTGGGTCATGTCCCTTTCCAGTTTCCATAAAATTGGGTTATTGGAAAACACGCAATGATCGAGTGATATTTTGGTCAGAGATTGGAAAAAAAGATTTATGTTTCAGGAGAAGCATGTTTTCTTTTACAGATTAAAATGCTTTTCAGTACTGAAATTGAAAATTTTCGACCCGATTTTGAAATTTAAACTATACGACAAGGCTAGTTAGTTACTTACAGCATAAAGCTCATCCTTGGTGACGTAGGCGCGGTCCTGGTGCGCCGTGATGGCTCTGAACGCGTTCTCGATCTCTTCTGACGAGTGCACGTTCTCCGTCTCCTTGCTGATCATAAACGCCATGTACTCTTGGAGGGACACTTGACCGTCGCGATTTGGATCTACCACATCTAGAAAGATTGCACAATAATGATTGTCATGGTCTTATCTAAAAACCAATGATAGCTATGTTGATAGGGGATGTACAGTCGCCTTCAGAAGTTCCTGAACACTAAAAATTTACAAATCTTTACATTGAAATAGAATTTAATTTTATTAAAATTATTTTTGTAACCTTCAAAGGACAAATTCAACGTTCTTAAATTTTTGTTTGTTCTTTTAGTATTTAAAAAAACTAAAATGACAAAAATCTTAATATCTATGAAGATTACAATAAAATACCTAGTAATAAATGTGATTAATTTATTTCAGTGTGAAGATCTTTTGTAAATTTGCTAATACTCAGTATCTTTTATCGTTGACGGTACATCAAGTGTAAGCTACACTGTTAAGGCATCGAAACTTACTGAGGATAGCTTCGAACTCCGGGTCGGGTTGTCCTTCCTCCACCATGGGAAGGTCGTAGCCGAGCGCCCGCAGGCAGGACTTGAACTCGTGGTGGTTGAGGCGCCCAGATCGGTCCTTGTCGAAATGTTTGAACATCATGGAGAACTCCTTTAGAGCATCCTCGCTTACACCTGCAAACGTAAAGTATATTAGTCACAAAAAAACATCCGGGCCATAGAGCCATGTTGTTCCCACCAGTGACGAAAATAGAAATGTTAAGAAGGAAAGCCAATAACGTTTTGGACAAATTTTTGGTCTGTAAGGTCTACGACACACTACCGGCAGGTTGCAGTACAGCGGCACACGCGTTTCGGTTAGGCGTTCTCGTCGACGGTGCACAACAAATGTCAGTGCTCCTATCAATATTTCACGAGTTGAACGTCAAAGAAGTTAAGTTACTGCAGTTTAGTTATTTATGTAATCGTAGAAAACGTCTTTGTGAAAATAAAGACATCCATAGGCCCTAAGATACTGAACGCACGGGAGCCCGCGCCGTACATTACGTTGAGGGCATACAGTAATCCGTTTTTTTTTAATATTTAGTCCGTCCAATTGACTGTACCCCGCCTGATGGTAAGCTGAGGTCAAGTCCAAAAAGTAGTGGCCACCATTTCTAGGGATTGCCCCTAGAATGGTGGTCCCTACCTAGACGGCCTCAACAGATGTTTTTTCACGCCCCGCTTAAAGAGCCCAGGATTGTAGGTAGAAGGGAACACGTGAGTGGGTAAAGGGTTCCAGTGCTTTATGGTCCGACAAAAAAAGGAGTCACCAAACCGCTTAGTTCGCGATGGTATCGATTGCACTGTATGAGGATGACACCTAAGTCCTGCACGTGTTGTTCGGGACAAGAAGGGAGAAGGAGGAATCAATTGGAATAACTCATCGGAACATTCACCATGGTATATGCGATAGAATACTGCCAAGGAGGCTATATCTCTACGCAGATGGCCCTGGTCACCTTACGTCTTCAGATCTGAAGATCCGAGACGCATTAGTCGGTTCGAGTCCGACATAACCTCCCGCATAAGGGGTATCCGAGTGGATTTCCCGCACGGAACACAAAAATAAAGGTATAAATTAGCTAATAAATGTGTAGTATGAATATAGTACTTACCAGGTGGATGGACACAGAATATAATATATAGTACTTGTAGTATGGGGCCAAGTTAACCTCAATTGCAAGCGGTATACCTGCCGATTGATATCCGAGGCTCTCGAGGGTAGGTTAACGTCGGAAGGCAACAAGGCAGTCGGAGCCATAAAATCTGTATGAGCCAAACAAAAAGGTGAAGACCTCGCCTCGACCTGCAAGCCTCGAATGCAACCAGGAAAAGCGCTAAGATGCTATGATGACGTAGTGCTCACCGGAATGGTTCCTGGCCTGGATCTGCTGCTCCAGGTTGTGTTGCATGCGCATGGACAGCTGGTCGAGCTGATCCCACTGCTGCGCCAGCCCCACCGTGCTGTGCTCCGTGTAGCGGTTGTCCAGGATCAAGTGCTCCTCTAGTGCCGCACCTGAGAACGATCATTTTTTACTTGTAGTTTTTTTTAACAAATGTATCTTTAACAGATTCTCTATCGCAATTTATTTATTATATACACTGACTGACCCTTGGTTACAGCTGCTAAAAAGCAACCGAAACGTCGGGATCAGTGTAAATTACGCGCCCTCCCTTTTTTCCGAGTACAAAATGGGAAACAGTGGTTTCCCAACTCGAGGGGGGCATCTCAAAACCGGAGATGGCCCTGGGTCAGTCGGGGTGCGAGGGAAATGCCTTATGGGCTACCTTACACCCCGCCATCTGAAGACCCGAGACGGCGTGTGTTTTTGGTCAGTTTAAGCCCGACATAACCGCCCCCGCCGGCCGGCCGGTCTTTTACCGGTTTTTTATTTTTTTTTATCCCCTCGGATTTCCGCAAGATAAAAAAAATTTTCAAGGCGTGAATAAGTTCATAAGTCGGAGAAGCATACTTTCCGGGCTTACATTTTATTGTTAAATCTAATATACATTCTATTATCATGCTCCTTATATAATATAAGAACGTTAAGTGTGAAACCGCCTTACTCATTTATTCATCATATAAATTAGGCACTCCAGATGCCATAGACACAATTCAAAATTTCGTGCAACACGACTTATCAACTTATTTACATATTGACGATTTTTCTCAATGTCATAAGGACTGCGCATATTGCCGTCTCTCAGGCACGTGTTCCAGTTTGATGACATGCTAGGATGGACGGCTTGCGGCATCTAGTCAACACTAAATTTGTAAAAGGATAGTGGGAGAAGAAGAGAGACTCACCCAGCTCTTCAAGGCGGCGCAGGTCGGCGCGTCTTGCGCGGACTTCCCCGGCTCGTTGGCGGAGTGTGGCCAGCTGCTGCTCCAGTGACCCTGTGCCCTCCATCATGGACGTGCTGCACGATACGAACGAGAAAGTGTTATTTATGAACTACTAATCACCATCTATATGAATATATGTTACAACTACGACTAATGGGTAGGGGTGAAAATCACCTTTTGGATGGCTGGATGAATTAGATTGTAACTTTGCAGTATGACTGGGACTGGGTTAAAAGAAGCTTATGCCAAGGCTACTTTTTACCAAAGAAATAGATCAGTATTCGGTATTCCACTAGGGCGCAGTCGGGGGTATAAGCTAAGTGACCATTGTAATTACAGGAAAAAATACGACTGAACACTTTTGAAATATTAAAAATAATTCTTGTGAATGATTTTGTTAACTTAATGTGAAATTAGTATATTCCAAAATTACATTCAGATTAGAAGTTAGACATTTAGTGACATTAATCTATTTACATGAATTATATGTTTATTAGCTGGTACTTGGAAAAGTAATATTGACAAGCCAATCTGTAGTATGCTGAATAGAGAATATATCGGTAGGTACGGGTACACGTACAACGGGTAATGTCGGCTTGGCAAAACGAAGTATCGAGGCCTCATATACAGCTATCTAGTTAAATTCCCCATTCCAATAGTACTGCCGTTATCACCCGAGTACTCTGATTAACTCTTTTTTTATCTGTCCCGCTTTCTATCATCGTGCCATAATTATAAGTGTTGGGACGTTTATGGCCGGAACATTTGAATGCTTACGGCCGTACTATAGTGTAAAGGAGACTGTGGAGGAAAGAGGTCAACGAAACAAAAGGAAGATCTTCCGATCTGGCAATGTCACGCCTGTAGAGGTGCGAACTTATATTGGGAAGAACGCTGAATAGCTGAAGATCAATTTTTAATAAAAATTTGAAGTATTGCAGGATACTGATCCTTTAGAAGTTCAGCTTAATTTCGTTGGCGTTGAATAGTTTTGGTGTCGGCAAAGACTTTGAGTAGAACTGTTGTTGAATACTTAAATATGAATTTGCCAAGCCGCTCAACTAGTAACAAGTAGACATGTTTAGTGAAGGCACGCCACATTGTGAATACGTTACCCATCCCAGCCTAGCAGCCGGTACCTGTGTACACACCATCACATCAACACCATCATCACTATCGCTAATTTCACTTTCATCACTTTTAACAAAGATTTATTGTATATTTAAAAATATCATCATCATAGTTTATTACTTTAAAACATATTCTAGAAAGCATTTTAAAGGCTGTTACAGAGTTCACGTATTTGCTAGACTTGTTTAAATGACTAGCCTAAAGGCTAAGGCATCAGACTGGCGACTGACCAGAGGGCTCGGGTTCGAACTTCGGCCATTATAGTAGTATAATGGCCGAAGTTCGACGAGAACTCGGTACAAGTAATTGACAATTACAATAGAATTCTACGACATTCTACACAGCGCTATCTAGACTCAAAGTAAGCATAGCCTAACTAGCTTGTGTCATGGGTCCTAGAATGCGTATAAACATACTTAAACAACGTTTTCTTATAGATTTAGGTCGGAAAAAGAGAACATCTAGGACGGGACCTGAACCCGCGACCAGTCCCTTACAGGGGGAACGCTCTGACCAGCTGAGCCATCTAGTCACGTGTCTAAGTGTAAATCTATAAGAAAAAGTATGCATACAAAATGCTTAAAAATGTTTATTGAATTAAATAACTTTTTTTTGCAAATACCTATACTTCCATATTATACATAGAAAAATCCAGACCAATGCAAATATTCTTATTCATGTACAAATATTTGCATTGAGCGGGAATCAAAACCGCGACCTCTGACTAAGCAGTCGAACGCTCTACCGCTAAGCCCGTCAAATTTCCCTTAGCATTAACAAGAATAATAGTTATTTTGGTTACTATTATTAAAAACACCATTTTGTTCCAGATTTGATTTAGTTGGCTATAAAGTCAATCTAGGTAGTGATCTCCGATGTTATTAAAAATAAAGTACTAACAAAATGACGCTATTCATTTGAAATTAAAAATCTTACTTAATATATTCTAAGACATATTCACAGTGCCGTGGTGCTGGAATGCGGATAGCTTTCTTATTTGTTGTAAATACATACATATTACACATAAAAAATAGCCGCGTACTGAATGAGCGAGTAACATCGCATCAGGCTCGGACCGAGGTACGCTCGGGCGAGGCAGGTCCTGATCGATCTGGGATTTTCCTCGCGAAGCTGCTCGCTCGGTCAGTACGCTGCTTATGATGAATATATGGCAATGAACGAGACATACCGAGTCTCGGTGAGCCACTGGTGGAAGGCGTTGGCATGCTTGGCGAACTCCTTGCGCAGCTTGTCGTTCTCTTCCTGGCGGTGAGCCTCCTTCGTCAACTCCACATCGCGCTCCGCTACTCGACCATACCGACATATTAGGGATCAATTATATTCATACAGACATTCCTTAATGCGAAGCGTTGAACTTCACATTGACTAATAAGCTGCCGACTATAATAAACTAATGACAGCCAGTAATTCATAAAAAAACATTAAAAAGCCCTAGCTCAAAAAATGCCTCTAAAAACTAAAAAATAAAATGTGTTGGTTAACACTTTAACTTTACTTTACCTAGTAATATTTTGATTCAAGACTCGTCGTGTCGGGAGATCACTTTTAGCAAGTTTTAGGCGGCACTCCGACACATATTCGGCATGTTAAGAGGGTTATAAATCACCTATGCAGCTGATTTGTTCAAAGTAGAGCGTAAACAGCTCACTGTTTTTGTTGTTAGTTGTTTAAGTCCAGATATCCGTAAAACGAATTATATAATACTGACCGATGATCTTGCGCAGATTTCTCCAAGTTTCCTCAAGAGCCTCCATAGTGAACCAGGTGTAAGGGTTGGCGCCCACGTTGAACGATTTGATCTGTTCGTCCAGTGCCGCTAAAGCTTCGAAGTCGCTTTGAGCCGACGATAGCGACGCCTGAATACGGATATTTAATTATTTAATCGATATGTAAATAGACAACTATCGTACTAGGGAACCATTTTGTTTGGATACCAATAGAAATAGTCTATTTTGGAAATATGTTATGCGTAATGTTCCCAAAAAATATCTGAGTTTCTTCATACCACGAAAACAAATTTTATTAGCAAACAAATTTCGTGAAAAAACGTCAAAAAGTTAGCACATGTGCACTATATGGACCGACCACAAAACCTAGAAAAGGACCGTCACGAGACCTGTGCGCCCGTGATTGGATTAATTTAATGTATGATTGGTTAATAGGCGCGGCTCCGCTGTCCCGCCCCGCGCTTACCACCAAAGAGACCTAAAAACGCGTTCTGCGGAGCTAGAGTACATTGTGTTGCGGCGCCTTATGGAAATCCATGCTGGTCTCAATATATCTACGTGTCGCTCCTAAAATATTAGGGATGGAGTTTTCGTGTATTTGTCGGTTTAATAGTCTGTCAATTTTAATCTTTGTACTGTAAGCACGATTCGCATTAAATCTTTTTTATATGAAGATTGAACTTTAATTAGCTCCAGTGTATAATCTAAATATACACATTGTCACGGAGTTTGTCGGGCATTATACTTTGGTTTGGTGGTAGTTAATTATGTCATTATGTAACGCTAGGATTAGAATTAAGCGTGATGTGTGTGGCATGTACACACCTGGAATTGCGCGTGCGCATCTCTGAGCGCGCGTATCTCCTCGATGGAGTTGCAGCGCACCGGGTCCGTCAGGTCCTCCTCCGCGTTCTCGAACCACGAGTTGAATGCAGACGCCTAGCAACACAAACAACATCGTTTTATTAAATAATACAGATTCTAGGTTCACACAACAAGTTAGGAGGGTAGTTAAATGGCTTAGCTCCAACAATGTTTATTTATATGTATAAGTAAAAAAAGTGTGTTGAAGCATTTCAAACATAAATAAGAAGTGATTATGGAACCCACCACCCTGTGCCAAATGAGACTACTGATGATGATACTGATTTATGAAGGGACTATCAGTCACTCATCATGATCTTAGCGTTGTTCCTGTTTGCTCAAGGTCTGCTTACTCCTTCTCCGCTTTCTGGTTTGACCTAGTAACCCCGAACTACTCGAACTAGCTCCGAACGAAGCAGAGCTTCGTATGTCAATCAGCAGGTGAGGTTGGCTTGTGCTCCAGACATCTTGGTTGAGTCCCAAAAACCTCCTATCAGTAACACTCTTTTTTGTATGGGATAATGTATGTCGGTACCTTCTTGGCGAAGGTGAGGTACAGCTCCTCGATCTGGCGGAACTGGTCCTGCAGCTGCAGCAGGCGCTGCTTGCGCGCGGCCGAGTCGGCCAGCAGGCGCTGCCAGCGCCCGATAACATCCGCGTGGCGCTTCACAATGGCAGGCGTCTGCTCGTGGCCCGCCGCCACCAGCTGCTCCTTCAGCGACGTGATGTTCTGGATGCCCTCGTGCTCGAAGGCTGTTAGGCCTGTACGGGAGAGAAAAGAATTCGTGAGAACTCGTCGGACGCATGAGTATATACATGTACGTGTGCTTACGTACCGGCATCGAAGGTGTCCTGCTTGGTTAGCAGCGTCTGCACGGTGGACAGGTCGCGGCCGAATTCGTCGGAGCGCACGTGCGTCTCCTTGTCGGCGATCCACGACTCCACCACGTCGGCCTTCCACAGCAGCTGCAGGTACAGCGAGTTGTCCACCAGCGCCGCCTTGCGCCGCGCCGCCAACCCCGTCAGCTTCTCCAGCTTGGCCTGCCAAACGAGATATATTAGTAAGAGCTTCTGGCAATACTAACTTTATGGATAATTGTTTTCGTTTCCTACTCTATGGGTCTGTCAGATCGGAATACTGTGCTAAACGTCTTCGAATTATGACACGAGGAACCTACGATGCCTTGAACTCACGTTCCAATAAGTTTCTAGGTAAAAAGGGCAAAGAAAGGAGCCACGAATTGACTTTAAAATCAAACACGTTAAATCTAGATTGTTTTTTAGAAAAAAATAAATAATGAAATTACAAAATCTAATATCACAGATGCTAATAAATGATATGGGTTGTGGAAGAACGGGATGAGATGTTCCTCCGACCAGGCAAGGTGATCACGCCTGGCGGGCCGCGGCACAACGGTTGTCGTTGGGGTGTTGTATATATGTTATACCAGCGCGCGAACTTCACTTTAGCGATTCAGGATTGGTAGTGACGTAGTAGTATCGAAGCAGTTCCACTTGTTGTCGCTAGATGGCGCTGGGTACAGGCTTACTATAATTTCCGTGATAGCTAAGTTACCTGCAGCGCCTGTATGCGGTGCGCCAGCGCGTCGGCGTGCAGGTTCCCCTCGGCCAGCAGGCGCTCCCCGTCGGCCGACAGGTCCCGCACCCGCTCGGCGCGCGCCGCCAGCTCGGCCTCCAGCGCCTCGTGCTTCTTCAGCAAGCCTTGCACGGCCGCCATGCTGTCGCCGCACTCGCCCACTACTACGAGCTGCTGTTTCTCACTGTTTGATAATAAAAAAGATATTAATATAAAAACGTATTCTCACGATGTAATCTCTAAGAGTGGATTCCACCAATGTCAAGAACTGCAATCGAATCAAACTAAACTAGACTGGGTTATCACACTTAACACCTAACCCAGTTTAGTTTGAATGGTTTAACACCAGAAAGTTATAAATTTCAAATCACTATAATCCGCACGCTGAATGATGATCCCTATGACAGTTCGTTAGCGCTTAACATTGTACTGACGTCCTATCACATTAAATCCTTTAGAGGTCCATTAAAAAGTCGAAAAAATCATAATTGTGTACAATTGTAAATTATAAAAATGAATATTAAGAAATTATTACGTAATGTTCGGAAATAATAGAAAAAAACTCAATGCAAATGTACATGGTACGTGCTGCAAAAGTTACGTCGTCAAGCTGTTATCGACTAAGTAGGGACACATCGATAAACAAAATATCGATAAGTTGTTGGAAAAATAAAACAAATGCTTTGAGTTTGTATTTTATTTATATCAATCTGAATCTGATACAGGGTCAATCGGATCTTCAAAATCTGAGTCTGAACTGCAGCTATCCGTGACGTTTATTATTAACGGTTGGTCAATGATATTGTCGTATTGTACATCTCGATCCCAGTCTTGTAAGCAAATTTTCTTCGTTCTTTCGACCACTTTTCGCCAATCGTCAGCTGTCACTTGAGCGCAAGCTTCTTCCAATAAAACCATCATTTTATTTGCCGTGAATGGCGGAGTTGTGTTATGCCTAGCTGCATGACCTGAAAATATTTGTACATTTAGTAATTATTTTTAGAAATATATGCATATACATAATATTATATAAATAAAAAATATAGATACCTTTGATCTGCGCCCATATCAACTCGATTGCATTATATTGGCAGTGATAGGGCGGTAACCGAATTACCGTGTGTCCATTTGATTTGGCCAATTCATCCAAAAAATATGATGGGTGCGTCTGTTGTTTGTGAAAGTTCAACAGTCTAACCAACTCTTTTTTTAACATCTGACTGTCAGTTTCCACACCATTGCGTTGTAACCACTCTATAATTTCAGCTTTTTTGTTATTGCTGCTGGGGGGTTTGTTAATTTGAACTGAGTGATATGAAGCATTGTCCATTAAAATATAGTGAGGCTCATTCAAATTTTCTAATAGTTTTATAAACCATGTCTTAAAGTTTTCGAAATTCATTTCCTCGTGGTACTCCGTTGTTTTCACTGACTTAAAAAAGCCCAAGGCAATTCGGCACAAAACCTGTAGCTGTGCTGTAGCGTGGCAAATGATTAAGCGCTGGCCCTTTCCTTCAGGAGTTTTTGTGCTGGATTTGGCTGTGTCATCCGTCCATGCCTTACCTACAGTATGATTGGCGTTCAGCCATGTCTCATCAAGGTATACTACCTTCTCCCAGTTATCAATTTGTTTGATTTTGCGAAGAAAATCGCATCGTAGTAAAGCTATGTCAGTACGCTCCATTAATATTTTTCTCTTGTCACATTTTTTATAGCGGAATCCACATTTTTTCAAAACAATTCTAAGAGAAGTAGCACCGCCTTTGAAGAGTTCTGCAGCTTTTAATGAAGATAATAACTTCTGGCAGGTCGGTAGTTCACCTCGTAGGTAGTAACCATAAATATGATAGCATCATAGCGTATAGCATCTAAATCAAAATCATCAGGTTCTGTTATATGACATAACCTTTTCTTTTTCTTCTTTGGTGTTAATAGTTTATTGTCCTCCATGGACGACTCCCCAAATTTTTCCTTTGTTATTCGAGAAACAGTAGCCTTTCCGATTCCTAGAGCATCGGCTACACGATCGCGAACATTGTCAAGCGGTAACAAGGGTCCGCCATTTTGTTGTTCACGAGCAAAATAGTCTCGCCAACTTCACTGTTGAGAACAGTTTTCCGCTGTCTTTTCGGCATTTAGCAAAACCGAAAATCAACAAACAGGTAACAGGAAATCAACAAATAACACAAAACAGCGAAAACAGAAACAAAACTCAGCTAACAAAGAAAGACGTGGCGCATACAAGGCGTTAGAGCACTCGTATGACGCGATGTGATGCGGTGTGACAAGAAGACAAAACAGACTGACAAGACATGACACCTCCTTTTAAATACTTTTCCATGTAATCCATAATTGCCAGCTAATTATGAATTCTTTAAAATTCAATTCAAAAAGAATTTTAAATTCTTTAAATTATGCAATTTGAATAAAAATTAAAGTATAGTAAAATAAAATATAATAAGGCTGTTACTTTTTTATCTAGTGTTTTATGTCCATCAATGCGCGTAGTCTTTTTTTCAAAATAAATAAATATTGCTTATTATGTTGAATGACCTGGCCGAATGACATGACATTTGCCTGAAAAAACAGTATTTTATCGAAATTGTTTCGCATAACTAATACAACTGTCAGTTGAAACGTCATAGGGATCATCATTCGGCGTGCGGAGTATAATTCCTACGATGACTGACCACTTGACATTATTATCTATACTAATATTATATAGAGACAGGCGAAATTTTGTGAGTTTGTTTATACGTTTGGGGTAGTTTTCGGAAACACTGCACTTACTGGAAAAAATATTTTACTATTTGAAATGTACATTATACCCAACAGGCTATATATATTATGGGTAAATTACTATGGATTGACTTAAAAAATACTACCCCAGTAAAATAAATAAAAATAAAGTTTTATTCTAAGTAAAAGTTATAGTTTTGTTTCTGCCGAAGATTATTTTAGTCCTTTTATAATGCGCACATAAGTAATCGAAAACTAGTGTTTAGTTTAGTGCCTAGTGACAATTATTATCTAATCAGCTCCTCACCTGATCCAGGCCTCCTCCTCGTCCACCTTGGCCAGGAACTGCTGGTAGGCCAGCGACTGCTGCAGCTTGGCGCCGCGCTCGGCCGCCAGTGCCTGCAGTTCAGCCCACGCTAAGGCAAGCGCCTTCAAGCGTTGCTCGATTTCCGGGACGCCTATTAGATATATAAACACTCATTACATATTTTTTAATACATAAATATACTCACGCCTCTTTGGTATTGGGGTAAACAGTTCATAAATCTGTTTCGTCAATCTGCGTTCATACAAATTTTTGAGAAATATAAACCAGCCGAACGGCTTCCTTTTTTAAATCGTATTAGTAGTCTGTTGTGAGATCAAATTAAAATATCTGAGAATATAAATGTCAGTCGAAATGTCTGGATCATGGTGCTTTAAATAAACTCTGGATAGCGCACAAGTCCCTGCGATCCATAGGCCCTCTATTATATTGGGCAAATACATGAAACGACCCACTAAGGTAGGGTCGATCACCCGCCAGCTCACCGGCGTCCCCGTTGGAAATACTAATAATAGTATGTACACTGTAACTGTATGTTACAGGACTAAAATAATAAACTAACCTATTACACCATAATCAAAAGGAACCTTAGTGTTTCAAATGCCCAATAGAGTTAAAAACTTCTTAAGGTTCTCAATTTCAGTGTGAGTACATATAGTTTTTCTGTAGAGTGACCAAAGTTTTCATTTCATCTAGTCATAATAATATCTTACCCAAGTTAGATACATCCATGAGCTTCTCGCCAGCCTCTTGCACAGCTTGGATCGCAGGCTCATGGCTGGCCAGCTCAGCTTCGAGACGCTTGTGCTTCTTCAATAGATTCTGAACTCCAGTTAGATCACGACCGTAGTCGTCTGATGCGACAAGTAGCTTCTTTTCCCTGTGGGTTAAAAGGTCATTTTTTTTTTAATTTATTAGGTTTATATTATAATGCGGCGATAACCCAGTGGCGTACGTAACGGACTGCTGAGACGAGGTCTCGAGTTCGATCCCCAGTCGCCCCGGGTGTGTGACCTCTGACTTTACGTAGTTATGTGTGCTTAATAAATTTTAATTATCGCTCGCTTAATAATGTGCCCGGTAGATGGCAATAGGCTCGCCCCCTATTACATTGGGATCTTAACATAACTGGCGAATCGTGGGTGTGTAATACACATCTCTGCCTACCCCTTCGGGGATACAGGCGTGAAGTTATGTTATGTTTATATGACTATTGTAGGTTTCTGGCAAATAAAAAGTACTTATGCGCTCGTTACGTACAGAACCCGATTATTGATTTACCACGTCGGAAATAAGAGTGGGAGTCTAAGTTCGGCTTGCTTCGGTTTTGTCAGGTTTGATATCGAGATATATTAGAGTATCGATAAATATAATAGAGTAGTTAAAACGAAGTTATAGTTCCAATTTTGTATTTACAGCTGTCAGTTTGATGTGTATAGAGGGAATGGTCTATAAAACCGAAACAAGCCGATCTTAGTCGAACTCTCACGAAGTGCCAAATCAAATTTGGAGTATTGTAAGTTGATAGTATGCAGTGAGGCTGTGGGTGTGTGCGGGAGTGAGCTCACTTGATCCAGGACTCCTCGTCGGCGATGTCGCGGAAGAACTGGTGCAGCGTGTTGGCCTCGTGCAGGCGCGCGCGCCGGTGCGCCGCCAGGTTGCGCACGCGCTCGAAGCGCGAGTTGATGGCGGCGCGCCGCGAGCCGATGCCCGCGCTGTCGAACTGCCCCGACGACACCAGCGCGTCCGCCTGCCGGTTCATGTCTGCCCCCGGCGAGTGCACGCTTAGTGTTGCGCTGTACGGTACCCGCCGCCTGGGTTGGCACGGCGCCAGTCGCGCGTCGGGACGAACAGCGAGAGACCGGTAAGATCGACTTGCTTCGGTTTTGTAGAACGTCAGCCTGACTGTTTCAACTGTCAATCTGATGTACGACAGAGAGGACACTACAAACCGATCTTAGTCGGACTCTAACTTTATTCCCGACGTGCCAACCCAAACGCCGAGTAGAGTATACGCTAGTAGGTAGTAGTAGATATATGGTCTGGTAGACACAGTACATTATTCTAGAAGTCTACTAAATAGAGTACTATCTTACTGAGTAGACATATCATTGGTATGTCACAAACTATTAAAAAATATGAACCAAAAAATTCTCACCATTTATTCTATCCTCATGGGCTTGAATATCGGCTTCCACCAGCTGGTGCTTCTTCATCAAGTTTTGGACTGATGCCAAGTCCTTGCCAGAATCCTCAGATGTCAACAAGCTTTCGACCTGTGAAATTAAATATGGTTTAGCGACTGTTTCTTAATTTACCTCACGTCTCAAGTCACACCTCTTTCTCTATAGGTACTTTCGGTATGCCCCACTAAGCATCCCTCCCCCCACCAGTGGGCCAAAGAAGAATGTTAATTTTTTTTACGTCCACTTTGCCCCACTATTATTGTATAACCTCAAACAATTTAACTTATATTATATACTGTGAACTAACTCACCTCTCCTAGCCAGAAGTCGAGATCTTTGACAGCGGCGATGTAAGTACGCTGTTTGTTGGCCTCCTTCAGTTTTAAAGACTTCTCTGTGGTCTTCTGGGTCAAGAACTCCCATTGGTCAGCGATAGATGCAAGGCGAGCCTGTGTAAGACGAATAGAGATTCCTCAATAGTAAAAATAAACACAATTACCGTTGCCAATGCCATTTAAATGCCAACTGAATGAACAAACATTAAAAAGAACAGACAAAAGAGACAAGAGAGAACAGACAAAGAACAAGACACTGTGTACATTTGAGTATAGAATAGAGTGACTTCATAGAAACACCCAGTGAATTTGTTTTCTTTCTAAATAGAAGCATTTATATATTCAGTTCCAGTTGTTTTTGAAGAAAACTTAGATTGAATCGCGTCTCCAGAAAAAACTGCAAATATTATGTCACTGTTCTATTGAATGAGCAGTGTGACGAACGTGTAGGTTACCCACCTGTACTGCATCCTCACTGCCACTGCACTGTCCGCGCTGGACGAGGTTGCCGCCCATCGCTAGCACCGACTGGATACGCTCGGCGTTGGCGGCCAGCTCAGCCTCGAACGCCTGGTGCTTCTGGTGCTTGGACTGGATGTTAGCTGGATCCTGGACCACAGAATAGTGAGTGAAAATCTTAGCTAGCGATTCGAAGAACTTATATATTGAGGTATGAATACGTATTCCATTATATATTTATATTTAGATTAATTAAAAGTTAAGAAGAAAACTTTGACTTTTTTCTCAGCGGGGGTGGTTATGTCGGACTTGAACCGACTAAAACTGCACGCCGTGTCGTGTTTATGAACCACGGTGTCCCCGTTTTGCCTCCGGAAAAGGGTGTGCCTCAAATTGAAGGCTTTTCATATGGATAAACTTGGAGATGAGATGTAGATATCATTGTGATTGATCGATTCCAACACATCTCTCCTCAGCTCCAAGTTTATGAAGACGCACACTATGACTTTGATGATTTTCTTATTTTAGGATTAAATGAGAACTTGACGTGAATAAACATGATCGCCAACCATCATTCAGTCTTCTGGTAATTGGTCAAACCTGTAAATGTTGCATGTTTTTTTATAAAATCATACCTTGTAGCTCTCCTCAGTGGCAAGCTGCAGCTTCTCAGCGATCCAGTTCTCCATTTCATCAGCATCACGGGAGAATTGTTGCAGGGTTTGTTCGTCGCCCAACCTGTACAACAAACATATTGCATCAGAGTATATACTTTGTTGTACAGTAGACATATGGCGGGAAGGCAGTGTGGTGCCATCTTTGCCTGCCATTGGGGCAGTAGCTTGTAACATATAAATAAATTGATGCCACTAATGCTTAAAAATAAATACCTACCTAGACCGTTTCTCGATGAGAGCCTCCTTCAGGTGGCGCCATCTGTCCAACACTTGGCGTCTCTTGCCGTCGATATCATCGGCCGCGTAGTGGTCAGTAGCCATCAGCTGATCAGCCAACGTCTGCACTTGGGCTATCTTCTCTTCCTGTTGTTTGATTACATTAATATATTAGTGATCAAGTAATAGTTGTCATATTTAATTGTTACAGAAGAGGGGACCAAGGTGCGAGTTTAACATGACCGTCGTGGTCATGTTAAACTCGCACTCGTTTAATAATTAGATGTAAAGTCGACTTATATTAGAGACAGTACTTTATATTCTTTTAAAAAGAAATTTTTGTACATCTAGTATATTCCTTTTTAGGTATTTTCTTTAGAAAAGTCGTCGTTGCCAATTTTCTGTCACGGTTTTGGGTATGAAGGACATGAGCTATCGAGTTGCTGTTTTCGGTAATAGATTCGTGCTGGGGTGAACCACTGCAAGATAAAGAAAAAATCGCAAAAAAAAAAAAACGCAAAATCGAAAATCCCTTGTATTCGGCTGAGCTCGTCTCAGGAATTCAACTTGTTTGTTCTGTACTAAACAAATTCATATTTATGATATATTTGTACAGAAAAATAACTAACTAAATATAAACGATATCATTCTAAATCAAGTGACCCTCTCCAATACGTTTGAAATAAGTAAAATACTTACGTGAGCATTGATAGCCTTGTCAAAGTCCTCGTGTTTTTTAATGAGCTGTTCTACGTTGTCAGGTTGCGTGGAATCAGCGGAATCTCCAACGTCGCCCTGGTCTCTAGATGCTGGTGCCAGGAACTGCTCCCGAGCACCCATCCAGCCTTCAGCCTGCTCACAATCCCGGTAGAACAGTTGGAGTTCCAAGTTCTGGTCCAACTTCATGCGGCGACCAACCCAAGCCCTGAGAAAATGCACAGCATTTTTTAATGATTGGAAAATGATACAAGTATTTTTTTTCGGGTTCTAATTGCTGAGACAAACTAAGCGTGTTTATTTTTAATACCACTAAGGTGGCAGACAAGCTCACGGCCAACCTGATGGGGCCGACCACCAGGGGCGTCACACTCGCGCTGCCGACCCTAGAAGCGTTAGTAGATTTTACTGATAGAACATTTCAAGTAGTAGTATGAAGCTCACTTTATTATGTGGAGTCGTAAAAACACCTCTATTTTAAAATACTTAGTAGAAGGCAGTGACGAGATTTTACCAGCAGCAGGAAAGTTGACTGGTGCTGTTAACCTATTGGAATAGTATGATAATAACACTGGTTAACAAAATTTCAACTGTTTTTGTCACATGAAAACTTATATCTAATTTTAAATGTACTAGGGCCACCAAACAATAATATGAGAATGAAAAAAAAATTACACATCAGGTTTCTTACATGATCCTTTGGTTCGGTCCAAATCATTGGTATGGCAAATGGCATATGCCTGGGTTCTTGTTTGGCTCAACCTAATAGCAGTCTCACACATGTTACACAACATTTATGTGGAACCCAGGATTTATCTTGATTCCTCACAGGAAAGCCATAATAGTTCAAATATCACTGTTATTAATGATGTGAAATTTCGACGCTGAGATGTAAAAGTTAATTCTCCACACACATAACAAAAACTGTCAGGGTTGTAAGAATACTTTCGTGGCATGTTCAGGATGTAACAAAAGTATGTAAAATGTAAGTTAGTTGATAAAATAGGTATGCAGTCGTCTAAATGAAGTTATTCAAAAAAAGACACTTATATGAGGTCAGAAATGAATATGTAGCTGTCACAAAAAAACTGGACGTGATTGAAACAAAATTATTATATATTGTTGATCAGGGTATACCAACATGAACAAAAATCATCAAAAAGTACGTGTGACAAAAACAGTGTTGACCAGTGTAATTTTACACATAACATTTTAGTGAAAGAAGGTGTTTATTTGCAAGTTTCATTACAAAACTAATATTAATGTCCTTGAATAAGTTATTTTTAGTAAACTGTAGACCGTTAAAAAGTTACTTTTTCTAAAGTCAATTCTGAATGACCATAAAAATACATTGTTATCGAAACCCAATCATCTGCGGTGTTGATGAAAAAAGAATCAACTCCGCAGGATAAGAAGTGGTTCAAAGTCAGCTTGCAAGATTTAACCTTTACAAACAAAGTAACATACAAAGTAAAACACAAGATAAATTAGAGCTTGAAAAAAGTTTAGCCAATATGGAATATCCAGTGGAAGACAGAATAGTCAAAAGGCACGTACTTCTCTAATTCCTGTCTCGCGTCGCTCATGTTGTTCAGTTTCTCCTGAATATCGACGCTGGCGTAGTGCCCGCCCTGCAGCAGCTGCTGGCCGAATAGCTCCAGCGCCTGGAAGGTGCCAGCGCGGGCATCCATCTCCGTACGGTGCTCCTATATATATATACCAGATGATTATTTGTGGGATCGACGGCTATTAAGACATGAGATGAGAGTATATCTCTGAGTAGAGAGAAATTACCAATTAGACTTGTATAAATATAGCAGGCATAGTTGGCAATTTATCCTTTTGTGGTTCAGTATGTAAATGCCTTATTCCGGCAATGGCCACTGAGTTCAGAAAGGACTTAGTTCCATACTATTTCAGCACAGTTTAGTACAAACACATGTTTTAAAGGGGACATGACATGAGACAAAGGGAAATTGAAATGCTACGTATTTATATTATCGTATTAACTTTTCTGTGGTTCAGTACTTAAATGCCTTATTCCGGCAATGGCCACTGAGTTCAGAAAGGACTTAGTTCTATACTATTTCAGCACAGTTTAGTACAAACACATGTTTTAAAGGGGACATGACATGAGACAAAGGGAAATTGAAATGCTATGGATTTATATTATCGTATTAACTTTTCTGTGGTTCAGTACTTAAATGCCTTATTCCGGTAATGGCCACTGAGTTCAGAAAGGGCTTAGTTCCATACTATTTCAGTACAGTTTAGTACAAACACATGTTTTAAAGGGGACATGACATGAGACAAAGGGAAATTGAAATGCTATGTATTTATATTATCGTATTAACTTTTCTGTGGTTCAGTACTTAAATGCCTTATTCCGGCAATGGCCACTGAGTTCAGAAAGGGCTTAGTTCCATACTATTTCAGTACAGTTTAGTACAAACACATGTTTTAAAGGGGACATGACATGAGACAAAGGGAAATTGAAATGCTATGTATTTATATTATCGTATTAACTTTTCTGTGGTTCAGTACTTAAATGCCTTATTCCGGCAATGGCCACTGAGTTCAGAAAGGACTTAGTTCCATACTATTTCAGTACAGTTTAGTACAAACACATGTTTTAAAGGGGACATGACATGAGTCAAAAGGAAATTGAAATGCCACGTTTTTATTTTATCTTATTAACTACACAAGTAACAACTTTCGAGAAATCTATAAAGTGTTGAGAATAAAAGTTGACATTTAAAAAAAATACCATTATTCCTAGTGATGTTTCTATACATCGATGTTTTTAACACACTGTGATTCATTTTGATTTATTGAACACATAAATGTTTGTGGAATGTTAAAAAGAGAAAATATTGTTGAACACGACATAGAGACTGGAGTAAAGTATAGAGAGTGGACAAAATCACAAACACACTGAAAACACTGTAAGAATCACGCAAAAGTAAAAATAACTGTAGTACAGTCAACAAAAAAAGTAAGTATTGTTTGAAAATATCTGGTTTTTGTTTTTATATCCACACTTGTTATAGTATTTGTAAAAATATCAGTTTTCTATGATATCCAAATGAAAAATTTAAAAAAGAAAGGGGTTTCATTATAATTTCAAGATGACAGAATTTAAGAAATATCTGCAATTGGTTAAAATTGTTAGTTGAAAAAATAAAACAATTACAATATATATGAATAACAGATATTAAATTAATAACAATGATCTTTATTTCACGAATTCGGAAGAAATATTGTCTATTCATGAATACTTTTTAGTTGACTATACTTACATCACAACATTGAAAATCAAAAATAAAATCGCAAAAAAAGTAAATCTGTTAATAAATTGTTGTGTTTAAACTGTTAAGTAACTGTTAAATGGTCGGTAAGGGGAACTACCCCTGCCCACTAATATTAAGTAGATAGGATAGTAAACAGTAGCACATCTAGTGTAGTTTATTATTATTGCGTATATGCATAGACTGGTGTATATTATACATATTCTTGCAGATCGCATCGTACGTTCAAGTCAGTCAATTGTGCGCGCGCTTACGACTGTGTTTGAGGGCATTGAAATGGTATCTGTTTCATCACGAATATTGTATTTACTAAGGACTTGAACTCGCGACCAGTCCTTTACAGGGGGAATGCTCTGACCAGCTGAGCTATCTAGACACGTCCCAGATACTCGAAAAAAAAAAACAATGTTTAAAAATGACTGTAAAGTTATTATTTTTTTCCGTAGTTCGCAAGAATTACGGTAGATGGCTCCAGCGTCGCCTTAAGACGTATATAATATATCGGAGAATTACGAATATTGTATTTTTAACCCTCGACGCATTGTCGATGGCATTGTAGCTTTGCATTTTCTTGTTTGAAAGGTAAATTAGTTGTGAGTGTTCTTAGCTACGTCAGAGGTTTTTAAATAAACAGATATAATACTTTTGTACATTCAGCGTCAAAAGTAGATGAGCATTTTCAGATCTTAAAAGATAGTTGTTGTTCAATGTAATTTATATTTTATTAGATGATAACTACTTAGTGGCCTCCATCAAAATATATATTTTTCAACATGACATACGAGTACAATGCCAATGTCGACAATTAACATCATAATCTACTTTGATGCTGTCTGTCAAATATTTATTTATTTATTTATGCGTGCTCGTATATGAAGTAAGTTTGAAGTTGTGTCCCTTTGAACATCTTGAATTTGAATTCTCATGATAATCATCAAGTTATACGCATCATATTTTTCACATCAACGTTATTACAAACTTTTTTTAGCTCAGTCTGTGTGTTTTCTATTGAGACTAAAATAACTTTTAAACTATTGCCGTCCATGTTATATGATTATGTTTACGGGAATTTACAACATCATGGTATAGGCAACCGGTCACCACGGTCAATGGAATCTAGTAGAAACGTCATGTAGTTCAAAGGTATGTACTTATACATACCTAAATAAAGTATTAATACTATTTGATAGTCACAAGATAGTTATCAAAATATTAAACTCCCACACAGCTTACTAATAAGTTAGAGAAAAAAAAACTTTGTTCACCCACACTCATACAAGTGTGAGGACGCACAACCGCATACAACGTGACACGATCCGCAAGAATATAAATGTTAGGCTAAGAGCACACATGCGTGCAATGCGTCTGACCTGCGGCATTATGCCGTACCGCGCGTCTATCTCCAAACGCTGGGTCTAGAAATACATTCACCATCTGTTATTTGAACTTTAAAAGTTGGCTCCAACATTGGTGTGGAATTTCGATATAATATATACATTTTAAAGGCCTAACCTTGCGTTTTTTAGAGGATGCAATTTTTATTCTTTTGATGGGTAAGGAGGGGTCAGTGTAAAGCTAAAACCAAGTTTGTGGGGTCGCCACCCTTGTCCCACAGCCGCCATCTTGAAAATAGAGGTTGAAATGGTTTTTACGATATATCTCTTAACTAAAAAAAAATTGTTAAGTTTTTTGTTGCAAATTAAATTGTCTACAACTTTGGTCCAGTAACTTTTGTTTTTTTTTAAATTTTGTTATTATAATTTTTTTTAATTATTAATTTTGCAATATTATTAATAATTAAATATTGACTCTTTTCCCCACCACCCCAAGGAAGAGTCTGGAGGCGCGTATTTTTTTACGTGGTATCCCCAATAGGCATCCACGGTGATTTTCTAAATTTGAACTACTCCGTCCTCGTCTTTTCGATGGACCAGGCTGCGGCTCAGCATCTGATCGGCTTTCTGAATTAAATATCAGTGGGAGAACTGGAGAAGGAAGGGGTGTTAATGTCGGCGGTTCATCATCAAAGTCATTTTTATTTATTAATTCTGAGAGCCCCATTACGTTGTTGTAAGTCTCTCCAAAACAATGGAAGCACACTGAAGAACATTTCAACCCTGCTTCTCGACATCCACACATCGCTGCATAGTTTCCTTTGCATTTGCAAAAGATCAATTTTAGAAGCTCCCCCCTGGTGCTGGAGGTTCAGATCTCTGCACTGGCATCAATAATTTTCCACATTTTTTTTCAGTCAGTTCAGTCTTCAGGATCATTATTATTACCAAGCCACGACTGGACCTGACGGTAGACTCGGAAAGTATGAAAGCGACCTGTGTATTGTATTGGAGGAAGTGAAGATAAGTTAAATGTGCTTTTTGTCACTGCCTTGGCAAATTGTTTGTATCTTAGGCTGTCAAGAGAATTATCATCTTTATTAACACCGTATAAAAATACATATAAATACACAAATATAAAAATACGGCAAAAAGTTACTGGACCAAAGTTGTAGAGAATTTAATTTGCAATAAAAAATGTTAACAAATTTTTTTGATCAGATAAATAGTTTAAGGGATATATCGTAAAAACCATTTCAACCCCTATTTTCAAGATGGCGGTCATGGGACAAGGGTGGCGACCCCACAGACTTGGTTTTTAGCTTTACACTGACCCACACTGTACACATCAAAAATATAAAATTGCGTCCGTCCTCTAAAAAACGCAACCCCAAAGGTATCTTTTCAATGGACTAAAACGAGATTAATCATTCTCAATAATTTGTAATGCTTGAAATGAATAAAAATACTAAATCGGACATCTAACGATTTCAGTTATGACGTTTGAAATGTGTTGCTAAACTTTTTTTTTTTTCATACCACTTGGGTGGCAGACAAGGACGTAGCCCACCTGAGGGGAAGCGGTTACCGTAGTCTATAGGCCAAATATGGTGAGTGTTCTTGAATTTCGATATTTAAATCAAGAAACCCAAAAACAAACTTCATATCTTTTGGATTTCTAATTATATTCATTCTAGCTGTAAATCTACTCATCATTCAACGCAAATGTATAATACTTTCACACCATTAGTCACCTATGGGTATAAACATTACTCGAACAATATACAAAGAGATTTTTCATGGTTGGTAGTGATTGTGTTGTTGTGTACGTTACCTGGTGTCTTTCAAGGAGTGCTTCTGCGCCGGTGACGTCATTAGCGAGCTCGTCTGAGCTCACTAACGCCATCATGGAGTTGATCCAAGCCATCAGATCACGGTAGTCTGATAAGAACCTGAGAATAGAAGAAATATGATGAAGAATGATGATACAATTGCGATTATAATGGTTTTAATAATGAAAAATAAACACTTCCAGGTGGTTGAGCCATGCTTTATTTCGCATTATTGACTCTCGGTCACTCGAATGGGGAAGTACCACCTTATCAATTAAATTTAACTTATTTACCACACATACACGACATCTGCTCACAGTGGATCGACTGATCGCATATCTTCTTCTTCTCTTATATATAAAAATGAATTGCTGTTCGTTAGTCTCGCTAAAACTCGAGAACGGCTGGACCGATTTGGCTAATTTTGGTCTTGAATTATTTGTGAAGGTCCAGAGAAGGTTTAAAAGGTGAATAAATCTGGAAGTTGTTACCGATTGAGGCAGTACGAAGTCTGCCGGGTCAGCTAGTCAAATATAAAAAAATGACTTTCTGTAAGTATGCTACCTTTCACACAATCTGCCATGGTACCGGAGGTCTTAACGCCCTAATTTTGTTTCTCCAATCTTTTTCTTTACCCGCAAACAGATATTTAACTTGCATTTCTTACTGCATAGTCCTGACACTAATGGTATTCTGCAATCTACAAATTCGACATCGAATCTCATAAAATTTGAAGAGCTCTTTTCGGGTACGGGAGCTCTGTTCAGAGAGCTCGCTATTGTTAGTGCCAATAGTTAGCTACCCGAAGTGACATAGACTTTGTATTACAGAATAGCACTTAACTATAGCAGTAGAGCAATTCTTTACCTCTGCAAGTCATAAGAGTCGAGCAGCTTCTCCTTGCGCGCGTTGGCCCGGGCCTGCAGCTGCTGCCAGGCCTCGTTGATCTCGCGCTGCTTGCTGTACGTGGCGTCGGCCGAGTCGCCGTGCGTGGACATAAGGCGATTGGCCGTGTCTTCCAGTTGGCGGATCTTGTCACCCAGAGCGGCCAGGTCGCGTTCCAACCCCTCGTGTTTACCTGGAAAGTACAGATAAGTGTAGCAAAGATCACATTTCAGGCAGTTTTAGAGCATACGTATAATAGTGTAATACAACATTTTAAATAGCGTTCTTCGCTAACTTCTTAAGAAATCTTAAATTAACTAAAATTAATTTTTACGGATTCTATCGCGATTTATTTGATGTTATTTTATATTTTACATTGATCCCGACGTTTCGGTTGCTTTTCAGCAGCCATGGTAACGGGGAGACTAAAGACTTGTAGTTTGAAGTGTAAGTTATCTGAAAGTACCCGAACTATGTTGAATTGTTGGTGGGTGTTGTGTGACATTCGCGTAAACTTCCGACAATATCATGATTAACTGGTAAAGATTTTCTTTTTCAATTTAGTTAAATTCTGGATTTGTTATAAACAACGTGTCCCTAACAGATCACAACTGTATTGATTTCTATGTCGTTGTTTTAGGTAAGGGTAGGTCTAGACTTACAACAAACCTTCCAGCTGCAGAGTGTAAACTTTTTTAACGAAAATGAATGACATTTCTCATTCACTGATTGATTCTACTTTGCTTCTATTTATCTCAGACTTACTTCATTTATTTTAAAACCGCTCATTTGTTATGCATCCGAAATTATCCAAGCCGATATTATGCGTAACATATTACATTTTTGGTCCTAAGGAGGAGAACTCGGAAAAGAAATCCTAAATAGGCTGTTAGTAAAGAAAACTGGGGGGCTACCATAAAACATTCGAAATCTCGGGCACTTTGGATATTTTCCGGTAGGGTTAAGGTCGAAAGAAGTGTCACATGCCGTCGTTAGATGTTTCATGGTAGGCCAGGTACTGATTTAAGTAATTAGACAGTATTCAACGCACGTTGTAAGGTCTGCACGGAGCGCAGGTCCTTGCCCAGGTCGTCGGTGGCGAGCGCGGCCTCCTTCTCTGCGATCCAGTCCTTGGTCTCGTCCACGTCGCGGTGGAAGCGCTGCACCTCGTGCGCCGACCCTAGCTGGGCCGCGCGCTCCGCCGTCAACTGCTGCAGCGACGTCCATTTGGAGTTCAGCTCCTGTAACAAACCAAACAGTTAGCTGCTTACTTACATCTGATTAGACCGTCAAGCTGAGGGCCATCATTGTAGCATTATAACATAACATAACATAAACTCACGCCTATATCCCCGAAGGGGTAGGCAGAGGTGCTAACACCCACATTTCGCCAGTTTATGTTTAGGTCCCAATATAATAGGTGGCGAGCCTATTGCCATTAACCGGGCACTTATAAGCCTGCGATAAATACACACATAACTTCGAAAAGCATCGAAAAGTCATTGGTGTGTGCCATGGTAAAACCTGGGATCGAACCCGGGACCGCGTCTCAGCAGTCCATTACCCATACCACTAGTTGCATTATCTGCACAAATAAATAAAATTGAAGTATCTATTTGTAATATTAAAATAACAGGTTTTAAATCAATGCTTATCAGTGTATGGACGATACATATTCCAAAACAGTAAGTTTTGAATTAATCTCTGGAAGTGCTGGGCCGATTTTGACGGGACTTTTACTAGCAGATAAGTATTATTATAAGGCGTAATAAAGGGTACTTTGATTTTAGAAAAATAATTAGGGTTCTAGCAAAATAATTAAAACCTTAATAATCTAAATCTACGCGGACGAAGTCACGAGCACATATCGTTGTTATCTATACTCGTAACTCTCATTCCTGAGAATTCCTCTTTAGCGTACAATCTGGCGAGGTGTTCCTATTTGTTACTGTAGAGCACGCCAATATGACTCATTGGCGTGCTCTACAGTAACAAATAGGTGTCCTAAGCTGGGTCACTGTATCTGAATACTGACGTCAGTGTCCCAGTACTGTAGATAAGTATCCTTATCAGTAATCAGTAATCAGAATTAAAGTATAGTTTATAATTACTATGAAACTTCTTTTTCCATAGACAAAATTATTTTCTTGAGATATTCTAACTAAATATTTAAGACTAGCCGATGCCCGCGGCTTCTCCTGCACGAACGTCGGATATCGTTGTTTGCTCATATCTCCGGCTGTGCTTAACCAATTGTAATCAAACATACGGTAGATTTTAATAACCAATTGTTATCAAACATACGGAAGATTTTAATAACCAATTGTAATCAAACATACGGTAGATTTTAACAACCAATTGTAATCAAACATACGGTAGATTTTACCAACCAATTGTAATCAAACATACAGTAGATTTTAATAACCCATTGTAATCAAACATGCGGTAGATTTTAATAACGAATTGTTATCAAACAATCGGTAGATTTTAAGTCTGACCAAGATCTTTGTAATAGAAACCACATCCAAATCCGTTCAGTAGTTTTTGTGTCCATCGCGAACAAACAAACAGATTGTCTACGCTTGAGCTACAACGTCAATAAAGCTAAGCACCAGGCGCTTTGGATTTCTATATATTTTTATTCACTTGCATTCCAACCGTCACATTGGTCACATATACTATGTACCTTTTTTTGATTAAATCGTTAAATAACTAATTTTGGCTTTAATTACAAGCCCCTTTATGTCTAAACTAAGACTTAAATTGGTGGCCCATGAGGGGAAAGTAAATTTCGCAAAAAATACTGAGAAGAAGAAGAAATTTTGACCGTCGCGTCGCGTCGCTACACAGATAAACAAGAATTAAAAAAAATATTGGGTTAGAATCGTTCATTTAACATAACCCAAGTTTTTTTTTAAATATCTACAATTTACAGACAACTAATTTACAATCTTATAATATAGATCATCATCATCATCATCAACCTATGCTAGTCCACTGCTGGACATAGGTCTCCCCTAATGAGCGCCATAGCGCCCTGTCTAAGATAGATAGTATAGATAAGGACCTCGAGAATCTTGATCTTTGATCTGAAGATATAACTCGCATTGCACGTAATTTACATCATCATAATTACAAACACACACTCTGTTGAGCTTCTACACGTTGCACGTGTACGATCAATATAACGTAACAACAGATGTATGCGAAGTATGATAACAAATTCATGTAACGCAATTGACGTCCACAATAGTAAACACTAGTAAACATTACTAATACTACTTTTTTAAATAATTTCAGGTGCTTAGGCTGAATTTTATCGATACATATAAATGTGTACTGCGTGAACACATTTGCTATATTGAATTTCATTGGATAATATTTAATAACGTAGTTTAACTAAACAGATATTCAGAATCCGTTTAACTATACTGGGTTCTCGAGTTTTACACAGACTGGTATTCACCCATGAAAACTCGTTAGACCTATCTGACTTCTGTGTAAAGCAGTTTAAATTGAATTGCTCTCGATTCCTATCATTAGTGAAACCGTTCTTTTGTCTTAAGTTAAATCAGTTTCTTCTTGACTTTTGGTCTAAAAAATAATAAGCAAAATCTAACCTGCATTTGCGTCTTAATCTTGAGAGCAGCCTCCGTCTGTCCGACAGTCATGAGCTGCACGGCGATCTCGTTCATCTCGGCGAGTCTTACTTCGTTGGCGCGCAAGTCGTTCTGGAAGTCATCAAACTTCTTCTGCATCACCTCCACTTGCTCCAGATCTTCACCGACGTCCTGCACTTGGGCGTGCATTTCCTGTGAATGAAAAATGTATATTAGAGGTTTTCCAAATTTTGTGTTTTTGAGAGAATTCTTTTGATAATCGGTATTGAAGACACATTTACACCACATTTATTAGATCGTGTGCCTATCTAGAGAGACAAGTTATATAGCTTTAAGTATAGGTGGTAAAGCTCTGCTTTTCCCAGGTCGATTGGAGAAGTTGAACCAGGTAAGTACCACTCGATCTTGTAATATTGACTTTTAGATCAACGACTTCAAGTATACTACATTTCGTGCAATTTGCCAGAGCCTATACGAGTTACCTTCCTTCCTATGCAAGAAGTATTATTACCCATTTAAAAAAAAATGTTCCGCTTAATTTTCAGTAGGTATCGAGCCAGTGTCTCTTTGTGCAAGTGTTCTTGAACTACGGTACGCTTACTATCAGCTGGTCCCTTGGCCTCTTTACCACCAAGTAAAAAAAGGCTTGGATATATTATGTACCTTATCCTTAATCCATGTCGCGAGTTCAGCAGCCTCACGAACAAGCACGTAAGCCTTAACAGTCTCGTTGAGTTTGTTTTGGCGTTCGCGAGCCAACCCCAGCAGGTTGTCATATTGGCCCTCAATCTGTGAACAAAACACATTGTTTAGTAAAAGCATATTAGATCGAACAATTTTAATGTTCATGTGTCAAAGAACTGTAAAAGCGTACCTGGTTTTGTCGGGCTGCGATCGAGCTGGAGTCAGCAAGATTCTGCTGCGACGAGGATAGTCCAGGTTCAATCTTCTTCACGTAGGCGGCAGGTACGAAGCCCTGGCGGTCGTTCACCTCTACCTTCCACCAGTCCTGTGGACACAAAGCCTAAATGAGGTCTTTTCTTTAAATGACGTAATTTCAGAAAATTTAAATATAAAACAGAAGGGATTATTTTGCCTAACTTATATTACACCTGACTTCATCCGAGCGCCTACTCCGGTTGCTTTCAAAATTTGTATTAAGACCTCGATGTCTGCTCTTCCTTTTTTAATTGGTTTATTTTGGCTTTTATGGGAGTGACGGGCCCAATGAGGATACCCCGCGCCAGAGACTTGTCTGTCGGCCAGCATGCATGTGAGGATGGCTTCGGCCCCATACACCCTGTGTTAGCACTGGCTATTCCTATCGTTCGCCTGACCATGACCTGCATTCAACTTAGCCTTGAAACTTAATTACATAAAACACGTAATACCTTTTTTTTTTTTTTTTTATCGTGCGGAAATCCCTTCGGATACCCCCCCGCCGGCCAGCGGGGGCGGTTATGTCGGGCTTGCACCGACTAAAACCGCACGCCGTCTCGGGTCTTCAGACGCCGGAGTGTAAGGTTACCCATAGAGCATATCCCTCGCACCCCGGCTGACCCTGGGCCATCTCACCACTAACAGCAACGCTCATCCTGTCTCCTCTGAAAGCAGAGGAGTACGGAGAGCGATGTGTTCCCGCCACGTTGGGTATTGGCCGACGATCAATGCCAACCCTATGAAGGGGTGAAGGGGAAGCCATTGACCGCCGCCCAGGGTGTACCGGCCGCTCCGATTACGTTCCCCCCGGACTGCAGCGGGATCGGAATCGGAGCGACAACACTCGAGGAGGTTACCCAACACACACCCCAAACACGTAATACCTATAAAATGAGTACACAATTGCCGCATTGCTATGTACCTTCATAAAACCACGATAGTATGTAACTGTGACACTGTAAAGTTTTGCATAGAACGTAGATAAATTAACCAACAAATGTATAGTATTTATAAATCTTTAGGCTTTCACGGCCAGCGTTGCATGTAGAATATACTGCTTCCAGGCTGTATCGATTAGTGATCGACGAAACGTTTGGAACACAGGTTTCCTATGGACCACGGCCAAACAGCCCGGAAGCAGTATATTCTATACGGATAGTATTTAGTTAAAAAATTCAGTTCTATTTTGTTTGTAATGTTTTTTTGCGTAATAACATTTTTTAGCAGTTATATAAGCTTATCTCTTCATGCGTTTTAGTGCGGATTGGAGACCGTATTGTTAAGCGATCCGATTGTTAACTGTTCCAAAGCAAAAAGTAAGTATTAAAATTTTGATTTATCAAATGTGTGAAAAAAAAATCCGTCCCCGCAGGGGGAACGCACAGGTAGATTTCGTGAAGCAATTAATATTATTTTATTAACATGTTTAATTTTTTTTTCTCGAAAACGGTAACTTTTAGCGAAAAACTTTTCAGACATTTATTTTAGGCTTAAAAATGGCCTATCGATTAAAAATGTTTCCGACGCCAAGAATGTTCACCGGTTAGAAGTTATGATTTTTTTCCCCGAAAAATTTTGGTTTTTCCCCCCTCCACTTTTAGTTAAAGTTTTAATCTTATAGGTTTTATAATTAAAAGTTGTTGGTATTCATGTATACTATGGGATAAAATAACGCTTCGAATATCTTTCATGGAACGTGAAATTTTGAGGAAAAACTGATTTCACAAAAAGTGAGGCCCTACCGTCCCCTTAGGCCGGATTTCACCCGTTCACGAACTTAAACTAAGTTTACACCCAAGCAATTTTTGACCGCAGTTTGAAAGCGATCGGGGCAAAAATGCGACCGTGAGAGTGCCGCAAATACATATATATATCATACATATACATACATATATATATATATATATATATATAAACTTTTTGACCAGTGGTCATTTCGGACTCAGGGGGTCATAACTAGACCTCCTATGAAGAATTTTTTTTTAAATTCGACAGTAGTCAAGAAACCAATAGGTAGATCGATTTCATCGAAATCTACCTAAAAGTGTTTCCAAGGCATAATATAAAAAAGCGATTCCTATTAACTTCTCTTTGTAATACCCTTTTTTAAAGCTATTGCGTCTAATTTTATTCAAAGCTTTCAGCCGATATTGGTTTGCCCTCGAGCAGACGAATATAGCCCATACTGCCAATTAACCTATCTATGAATAAATCAATCGCCAGACAATAGCTGTTCATTAAAGGCATACCATCAATAACATAGTCATGAATTATGCGCCATCGTACAGTAAAATTAGGTATCAGGAAACGGTGTCCGGTATATGGCAATATGTTTACCGTGTAGGGTAAGTACTGTAGCGTTCGGACCTCGTTCGAGCACTACAGTTCGTTTACCTGGCCATCATGTGTCAGAGATTAAAAAGAATTGTTTTTGAATTGAAATTAGTGTTTAGGGAAGAAAAACAATTGCCTTGGCGGACAAGTTGCTGACCGCGGGTGACCGAGGGCTCCGGCCTCGACCCGCCGTCCGAAGAGAGTTCCAAGAGAATTGATTGTAGGCTCAATCCTTGAGCAGAATCCGCGATTCCCTACAGTTCGTTTTAAATATAAATATACTCGTGTAAAACCCCCCTAAGATTCGATATAGGAAGTTTTAAGTGAAAATAAATGCCAATATAAATAATAATACTTGTGTTTTATCATTTCTTTAACACGAGGTATTGTGGCATCAGGCCCCGACGCTACAGTACCTTATGACAACCTTTAATATAACAAACGCAACGCAAGACACGACAGTTGTTTATTCAGTTTCATCATTACTTCTTTCTATATGAATTTACAAAAAAAATGTATGAAGTATGTTCATCCGCACTCTAGAATATCTGAATAATACAAGATAATTAAGCTATGTTTACTTTGCGTCTAGCTACCACTGTGAAGTGAGGCGTAGAACATTTATTTCATTATATATACTCTGAAAAATATTATATTTAACTGAAATTAGAACCACTGCATAATATCAAGTTAATAACATCTTTCAAACAGATAAATTTCATTATACATAAACGCACAACCGAATTTTTAATTCACTAATTAGTTTCATGTTTACTGAGTAGCACCTCTGTTAAATAAAAAAAGTACCATAAAATTTACCTAAATTAATTTATAGATATTACTAGCTGACACGGTAAACTTCGTTCCGCCTTAGGATCAAGTTATGCTGGTTACCTTATCAGCAAAATTTATTTCGTGAATGTCTCAAATTGATTTGCACAGTATCCCAAGCTGTAGATGGGCCAGGGTCAGCCAGGGTGCCAGGATATTGCCTTATCTGGCCACCTTACACATTTGGCATTAGAGACCTGGTGGTAGAAATTTGATGACACAAATTTGTCACAAAATTCGGCCGGGTGGGTACCCGTACCACCGTGCACGATTGCGAAAAACCCTCCATAGTAATCCAACTTCGGTTTGATTGCGTTCAGGGGTCAGCAAGTGCATAGCCGGGCAGGGGGATTGTGGTCGCAGCACTAGTGGGACCGGTGGGTGTCACGCGGTGCTGCGACGACAATCCTCTTCTGATGAGGCCGTCCGTACGTAATGGTGACCCTCTTTCCTGAGACTTTACCTTCAGCTTACCATCAGGCGAGGTGAAGTCAAATTGACGTGTCCTAAATATAAAAAGAAAAAAAAAAGACGGCGTGCGTATTTGGTCGGTTCGAGTTCGACATAACTACTCCCACTAGCGTTAACCGTGTAACTGGTGGGGTAAAAGTGGGGATTTCCACACAAAATAACACAATAAATGCGGAGACAACAAAGATCATGAATATCGATCCACCCGTTCTCGAGTTACAAACGGTCTCACTGACACGACTTTGTTTTATAATATATTCTAATTGCGGTGTCTGACGTCTTGCGTATTTTTCGTTTTCCGTTACAGGTTGTATCTGATACTGTGGTATACAGGTTGTATCTGATACTGTGGTATACAGGTTGTATCTGATACTGTGGTATACAGGTTGTATCTGATACTGTGGTAAAATTTAAAATTCTATGTGGATACTACTGGTAGATTGTTTTCCGGTGATAATTATCTATTTGATTGGTGTTTCCTCTGGCAGTGTGAGGATACCAATCCCTTTATACAAATAGGCTCAATAATTCATATGATGATATGCCCATGGCTAATATAGCTGTTTTATAATAATAAGTTCGATTTTCATTTCTTAATAGGAATTAAGTCAGATAGGTAACCTATTTCCTAATACCCAACGTGGCGGGAACACATCGCTCTCCGTACTCCTCTGCTTTCAGAGGAGACAGGATGAGCGATGCTGTTAGTGGTGAGATGGCCCAGGGTCAGCCGGGGTGTGAGGGATATGCTCTATGGGTAACCTTACACCCCGGCGTCTGAAGACCCGAGACGGCGTGCGGTTTTAGTCGGTGCAAGCCCGACATAACCGCCCCCGCTGGCCTGCGGGGGGGTATCCGAAGGTATTTCCGCACGATAAAAAAAAAAAAAAAAAAAAAAAGGTAACCTATTTCCTCGTCATAAGTATTAGAGTTAACGGGATATTTACCATGTGTTTCTAAGATTGTCCGATATTTCGGCACTGTTGCAAGCGCCATGATCACGTCGGAAATCCTCCTTCCTCCGTGATCATGGCGCTTGCAACAGTACCGAAATATCGGACACTCTTAGAAACACATGGTAAATATCCCGTTAACTCTAATACTTATGTTAGTGACCATGATAGTTTAAATACCTATATTTCCTCGTCAATTCGGCGAACGACTAATTTCGCAACAATTATTATTACTTCGAAAAAATAGTAGGTGAGAGATACTCGAAATCGGAGGGCTTGCATGAAATATTTAATAACAGTAGAAGAAGCCCATGAATTGTGCCAGGACAAAAGCAGATGGCGGGCTATTGTCTCTGCCAACCCCAGAGGGAGAAAGACCTGAGTATATCATGGTATTACTTAGTCATTTTGTTTCGTTTAAATGCAAATTTCTAAGATTAAAACTACTCTATATTGCAAAGAAATATTCAACACTCATATAAATTGTAATTCAAATGAGGCACTCACATGTGTTATCTTCTTATCACACTTCTTGTGTACAAACAGATTCTCAATCACTATCACACACAACCAACTTAACACTATCATTTTACCTAATATCACTTTACTATCACAGAATGGCTTACTAACTATACAACCTTATCACATTTTTTAAAATAAAATATATAGAGTAACACTGGCCACTTATAAATTACATCTTATCTGTCATAAAATTCGAGTAAAATTTGTGTTAAATTTCAAGTTCGGAACATTTTTTTTTTACTCTGCACTGTTATCGCGTTCGTTCGGTAGTGTGGCCTAGCGTGGAATGTTCTGTTATGTGGTTTGGTTTTAGCGGGTGTTACGTAAGCGCGCTCGGCTTGATTCAGATTAAGCAAGTAATAACGGATTTCACATAGGAGTTTAATTCATAAAGTTTAATAAACAATCATTATTTATATTTTGTCATATAATGAATGTTTAGTTTGATGAATGTATTGGACTTATTTAACTGATATAAGTATAATGAAACGTCCATTATCCGAACTACTAAGATGACATTTTTTCATTTATTCGTATTTATTTATTTAATTTATAGAGCGCTGAACTAATCCTTCACGAGGATGAGAATTTTAAAGTTACCACACAGATTTAGAATAAAACACAGGCCATTCGTCCCAACGTTTTTCCAAACTAGTACATTGCATCCGATTTCGCTCCTATATTACTGGTAGACCAACGATAGTTAACATAATAACGCCGAATTGTGCGGACTAGATTGACGACTGTTAGCCTATTGCACCTTTAGTTCTTCAAAACCAGACTCTACATCACCATAAATTTCTGTTATGTGTATAGAAATCAGCATTATATGTATTCTGTGCTAAAGAAATAATAGAACAATTAGCTATTATACCCTTGTAGCACATACGAGTGTATAAAAATCCTTTGTTCCTGGTCAATAAACAACATTCGTGGACTAGTGTTGATTTAGAGTGTATGATAATATTGATTATGAACTAACCAGTAGGAATAAAAATAAACACCAATGGCAATTTCGCAGATATTAACAGGCTCGCTGCGCGGCACAGGCGACTCAGGCGCCGGAGGTCGCTTAACGACCTCCGTCCTCCATGAGCGCAGGCCTGGGGGTGGCAGGTGAGTCAACCTGTCACCCCAGCAGAAGCAGGCTGGGACGGCGGGGTGACTAACGCCCCCCCTCCCCAAACCGGGGCAAGACGGGGACACCGAGGTTCCCAAACCCAAGGAAGCCATCTCGAAACCGGAGATGGCCCAAGGTCAGTCGGGGTGCGAAGGAAATGCTTTATGGGCAACCTCACACCCCGGCGTCTGAAGACCCGAGACGGCGTGCGGTTTTATTCGGTTCAAGCATGACGTAACCGCTCCGCTGGCCGGCGGGGGGGGGGGGGTTATCCGAGGGGATTTCCGCACGGAAAAAATAGGAATGAAACTGCGAGATGTTATTTACTTATATATAACTATTATTTATATTTAAATCGAAAAATGTCAACATTCAGGATGGGATTTCAACCCGTGACCGGTCCCATTCTAGGGCGAACACTCTGACCAACTGAGCTACCTGGACCTGTCTCGGATAGCTGAAATTCTCGTCTACACGTCGTAGGGCAACGTTGGAGCCATATACCGAAACTTCGATCATGCGGGCCCTTTGAGGCAAAGAGCTCGCGGGATTGGTTGCGCGTCACGGTCAAATGGTCAAGATTTTTGGCGTTGACTATAAGAAAAGTTTGTTAGATACTAAAACTATAGTTATAAATTCGATAAATTTCATAATAATGCCATATTTACTACAAATACTTATCAATAGACAATCTCGTAATACATATAATAGTTACAAGGTCTGGTTTCCATTCTTATCTACCTGTATTGTAGGTACGATGTTGAAGCATTCAAATGTTAATTCATAATTTATGATGACTAGGAAGAGTTTAGCTTGAATGTGTCCAGCGTTGTGGTTTAGAGCAATCAACCTATCACCGGTTTTCATATTGTTCCAATAACTCAGAAAATATTCATCCTAATTGGACATAACAGTTTACCAGAGGTTTCCAATATCGCTAATTGCGTTTCCTGTGTCAGATTTGCTATTTTTCATTAGTTTAATCATGAATTGTGTATTACCAATTTATATTAATACAAACAATATTTATTCTTTTCAACTGCCTGACTATTCGATCAGGTTGCACTGTGATTTTCTGAATTTCCATAAACAATTTCATAATACACCTCTGCCTACCCCTTCGGGGATACAGGCGTGAAGATATGTTATGTAACATGAAATTTAAAAAATTAAAAAGCATTGACTAAATGTTTAAAACAATGGTCAAAATAGCTATCACTATGAATATTGGGAGTAACTACAGCCTGACCCCCAGTACATATTCAACCCGAATGATATTTTTTATTTGCTTATGCCATCTTACGATCAATTCCAAATAAATTAGGAGGTGTAATTGCTTTAATCAGATCTATTTTAATTCTAATTATTTTACCTTTTACATTTAGTAAAAAAAATCAAGGAATCCAATTTTATCCTATCAATCAAATTTTATTTAGATTTTTAGTAATAATAATTATTCTTCTAACTTGAATTAACCCAACCCCGAGTGGATAGCCTGCGCCAGAGAATCGTCTGTTAATCAGCAGCTGTACCGGCTTGCAGGTGATGTTGGCGTGGGACTCGAAGATCTAAGTAGGTATGGGTACCACTAGGAGAAACTAGTTATAGTCTGGGGTTTCGATTTTCTTTTTATCTAAATCATCTTCACTAGCCCAGTGGCGTACGTAACGGACTGCTGAGACGAGGTCTCGAGTTCGATCCCCAGTCGCCCCGGGCACACACCTCTGACTTTTCGTAGTTATGTGTGCATTAATGGCAATTATCGCTAGCTTAATAATGTGCCCGGTAGATGGCAAAAAGCTCGCCCCCTATTATTACTATATTAACATAACTGGCGAATCGTGGTACACACCCACGATTCGCCAGTTATGTTAAGGTCCCTATGTACTACATACATATAGACCTCATACACCTCTCTGCCTATCCCTTCGGGGATACCTACAGGCGTGAAGTTATGTTATGTTATGTTTTTTTTTTCTGACAGTAGCTGGTAAATTTAATCTCAATTCTTCTAAAAAGAATCATGCATTTGATAATAGTAGATTTTTCATTGTAAACTTCTTTCTTATTCTATCGTTCATTTCTACTAGTTGATTGCTCACTGCTTTCTTTTTTATCTTCATGACAGTTTAATTTTCTTTTCGACTCTTCCTTATTTTGCTTTTGTTCAATATTTGCCTTTACATTTGACTATTTTCGTTTTCTATCGACAGTACTTGCTGATTACATTTTCTCATTGGTAGGTTTTAAGTTAGTATTGTGTATACTTTTTTCATTTAACTTCAAATCCTTGATATAATTACAAGTATTTGTTTCTTTTCCAACATCGCATTTTTTTTCATTTCCTTTTTTTTTCATCGCCTTTTTCAAAGCCTTTTTGTAGCTCTATCTCAGTTGCTTCAAGTCAGAAAGAAAAGTAATCATTGAAGTGCTGTAGTGGGACGTAATAGACTAGCTGTAGAAGTATTGTAAGTGAGGAGTAATAGACCGTCAATTAGCCGTAAAAGTGTCGTAAGTCGCGCGTAATAGACCGTCAATTAGCCGTAAAAGTGTCGTAAGTGGGGCGTAACAGACCTGCAAGTTGCTGTAGAAGTGTTGTAAGTAGTGCGTTATAGATGACAATTAGCCGTAGTAGTGTCGTAAGTGGGGCGTAATAGACCCTTCAATAAGCTTTAGAAGTGGCATAAGTGGGGCGTAATAGACCGTCAAATAGCTGTAGAAGTGTAATAAGTGGGAAGTAATAACATGTGTAGGTTACCTTGTTGTTGGAGTTGAGCAGGGTGAGCACATCGCCGCGCTTCATGGAGACCTCGCGCGGCGACTTCTCAGCGTAGTCGTACAGCGCCACCACGCACTCTTTGCCCGACACGTCCACCACCGGCGACTCTTGTTGCTATGTAACAATATTAACAACTTATTATATATATATATATATATAGAATTCTACACAGCGCTTTCCAGGCCCAAAGTAAGCATAGGTTAACTAGCTTGTGTTATGGGTTCCAGAATGCGGATAAACATACTTATGTACTTTTTTTTGTAGATCCATACATATTATACATAGAAACACCCAGACCAGTGCAAATAGACATATTCGTTCATACAAATATTTGCACTGAGCGGGAATCGAACCCGCGCCCCCTCTCGTAGCAGTCGAGTGCACTACCGCTACGCCTCAGAGGCCGTCATAACCGACATTACACAGAGAATACAATAACATTTCATCATAACGGACAGCAGCAGGTCGGCAGCGCGGGTGTGACGCCCCTGGCACTGGCCTGACACGCCCATAGGCCACGATAACCGCTTCCCATCAGGTGGGTCGTGTTCTTGTCTACCATCTTAGTGGTATATAAAAATAAATAACCTTTTGAACATGTTGTACAACCATAATACTTACACGACACGCATCAGCTTGCTCCCTAAGCGACTTGATGGTATTGCCGAAAGCCTCGAGGTCAGATAACAAGGCCTCGTGCTTCTTCAACAAGGCCTCGGACGAGTCCTCGTCTTTCCCGTAATCGTGTGTGTTGGCCATAGGTTCCTTCTCCCGCATCCAGGACTCTGCTTCGTTAGCGTCCGCGAAGTATTGTTGCGCTTGTAATGAATCTTCCAGATCTTGTTTGCGCTGTGAAATTAAGTTATTGGTTAGTTGGTAAATAGGAGTGTGGAGTGTGTAGACTATTCAACCGTAGAGTTGTACTAACATTTTGGATACCATTCAAATATTACAGCTAATTTTTACTGCTATACTTGCTAACTGTATAAAATAGCTTTAATATTTTGGTTTCCGAATTATTAGTCAAAAAATAACTAGGAATTCAGTGCAGGGTGCAACTGAAATAAATTGAGCTGAGCGAGCAGGGCTCTTACTTGAAAATAAGACATCTTACTACGGTCGCGCGCTCGTGAAACTGCTTTTCGGTGATTATTCCTCAATGGTACATCGGACATGAACCATCTCGCTTCAAAACACTCCTCAGTATCCACACTATCACCGTGGTAAATTTGGTCAAGATCGCGCGAGTGGTTACGGAGGAGTTCAGCCACCAACAAACGGCTATGCCACGTATAACAGCTTCGCTCGCTCAGCTCAATGAAACTTCGATATTTTTTATTTTTTCGTTTCATAGTTAGACTGAAAGAGAGTTGTGAAAAGACTCGAAGGATGATGCCACGCGGGCTACTGCTTGCTGTCCAGTACCTGCAGCGCCTTCTCCTGCAGCTGCGTCCACTGCTGGTGCAGCTGCTGCAGGCGCGCACCGATGTCGTCAGCGGCGAAGTGGCCCGCGTCACGCAAGGCAGCCCCGGCGGCGCGCACGGCGTCCACACGAGCCTCGTGCTGCGCCATCTCGCCCATAACGGCCTGGTGCTTCTTCATCAAGTTCTGCACGCCGATCAGGTCGCGCCCTGTACACACACACACACACACATACATATTTTTGCACTATTAACTTCTGTAACTTTTCATTTTACCTAGTAAAGTGAAGTATGAGGGCTCATTTGATTAATGGGTGTGTCTTGGCGCCGAGCCAACGTTATCTGCAAGCCGGTACACCTGCTGATTGACGGACGAGGTTGGGAGACAGCCTCGCATCTCGAGGCTAGGACGTCAGACGCACAGTCAAAACAAAAAGAGGTGAAGCAGAAAGCGAACTCCGAGCTCATGCAACCAAGCACACAAGCAGAAATCAAGACACAACGCTAAAATTATGATGATTCGATTAACATTTTTTTCCTAGTCTGCGTTACGTTGTAGCAATAATAAGAACCAAAGGGCCTGGAGGTCCAAATTGACCTCGGGGTATCCCAAGCTATTCGGCCTCAAAACTTAGAGCTTTAAACCTCTTTGAAATGCCAAAAAAACATCGAAATACGGAGTATAGAAATGTGGGGGGTTAACAACTTCTAAGAGTGATGAAGCTGAAAATAAGATTACGATTAGCTGTGTTGAGTAATATTACACCTATAAATGTACTCGAACTCAACTAATTTCTGTGAATTCAGTGCCTAAGTTAACATAACTGACCTCTGTTGGTGGACGCGATGATGGGTTCCTTCTCCCGGATCCAGGCGGCTTCGTCGTCCAGGTCGCGGAACAGCTGCTGCGCTTGTAACGAATCGAGCAGGCGACGCTTGCGAATCGCCATGGGCTTGTCCAGAGCGGTGTAGCGGGTCACTAAAGCATCCTGAATGAAATACAAATGTTTATAAAACATTTTACACTGATAAAGTCCTTAGTTGTGACACTATGACACCACTCATAATGTAGAGTGTATGGAAATATTAAACTTTGCCGGTACAGCTTAGGTTATGTCTACCTAGCTGTACAGGAGTAGTAATAAATAGACTTGCTTTTGCTAACACAAATGGGCTGGCTCGAATAGAGTAATACACTAACGTACTTAATATCGAGTTTAAGTAGCAGTATCATGCATTACATATGGTTTGGTAGAGAACTGAAGATCTTACTTCCCTCCTTTCCTGTTGCATCCTAGGTTTTCACAGGCATTTGGTCAATGATAATATGTTGGTTAGAGAGATTGCTGTATGACCTTCCACCCCCGAAAAAGGCACCATCGTCCGCAGGTGAAGTTGGCTTATGCCCCAAAGTCACTTCTCCTCCTATTATATTGTTTTCCTTCGCCTTATTTGCGAGGATGGTAAAGCATTTGTAAGATCAAGTCGGCCGTGTGTCTCTGCACTAATATAGTAGTAAAGTGCTGAACGAAAATAATGCGACATCTTGTAATATTGGATTTCTGCAAATAAAGAATTAGAATTAAATTAAATACCCGCTTCGCTTTGATATTATCAGCATCAAAGTGTCCTCTTTCAATGAACTGTTCCGCTTGGTTGCGGATCGCCTCGATACGTTCAGCGTGCGAGCTCACGTCAGCTTCTAATAGAGCATGCTTCTTTTGTAGATTCTGCACGCTGGTCAAATCCTAGACAGAGAGAAATATGTATTTAGTATAATTTCATTAAGGTTGTAAAACTGTCAAATCATCATGAGAGTTTCGTATGTTGAGCAAAGTCATTGATACTAATTTTAAATCCTTTTGTATTGTTGTTGTTGAATTTCCATGGTATTTTTATTATTGTCTATGGGATGATCTACCCATGACGTGTGTGGGCATTTTGATCCATCCCGATTTCTATGGTATAAGCAACACCCTATTACTTTATTTTATACAAGAAGAAAGAAAATATCATCTGACTAGCTGAGTTAAGTGTCGGACTGCCGGTGTCGTGTCAAGTGTATATATACAGTAGCAGCTACCTTGCCGTAGTCCTCGCTTAGCAGCTGGCCCTCCACCTCGGACAGCCACAGTTCAATGTCCTCAACACTGCGGTTGTACTGCTGCTGCGCGGCGGCCTCCTGCAGCTTGCTGCCCTTCAGCTCCGAGGCCAGCGCCAGGCGCTCCCATAGGCCGCCAAGCTCGCCCACGCGAGATGAGATTTGAGCTGCGGTAGGGAATTACTTGTGAGCAAGTCGGATACTTTAAATGTCCCTTTGTCTTACCTATGATAGAAAAAGGGATCAAAAATTGTTGTAAGTTTTTATAACGCAATTGATATCGACGAAGTTCTTAAAAATCGTTGAATAGAAGTGTAGTGTAGTGTAATGTGTAGTGTACTAAAAAAAAACTGTACTAAAGTTCCGCCCCTTTCTTTCCTGGATTCCATTCTTTTTTCTTTCCCTTTCTCGCTGAAGGAACGCGAAGGTGACAACGAAAGCATTATTTTGCAAGTGTTTATATGCCACATCTTAATAAGCGTTTATTATCAAATAGGTTTTGTACTTTACTAACTCAGTAGAGTCAGTAGTATAGAGCTAAATGTACAGTCGCCCTAAGAATTAGCTGAACACTAACAAATTCAAAAACGATGATTACATTCAAATAAATCAATAAATAAGTTGATAAATATTTTTGTAATCTTGAGAGCTTAAATTATACATTTTTTGTTTATTATTTTTTGTAAGTTTAGAAGTAAGAGGGTCGGCATCTTAGAATGTGTTAAGCTAATACCGAGGGCGACTGTACAGGGGCGGTTGTATCGCTAAACAAATACTTACGTTTAGCAAAATGTTCCTGTTCTAGCAGATTGCTTCCAGTGATGGTGATTTCGTCAATACGAGGCTTGTTGGCCTGTAGCTCCTGCTCGAAGTTCTGGTGCTTCTGCACCTTGCCGTTCAGGTTGGTCGGGTCCAGGTACGAGTCGTCCGTCGCGAACTTCAACTTTTCATTGATCCAGCCTAACAGGAAACATGTATAGTATTATTATTATTTCCAACAGGAACAGTGTGACAGTATGGACGATCTACCCTGCGTATGCGGGCCATTTCATCCCTATACCGTGGTCCTCTCTACTGGGCAGGGTTTAGGGTACCTGGCATTTACGATGTGCCGCCGAAACTACCTGTTTGTTTGCTTGCTTGATGTGCGTTTCATGATATGTCTACTGTTCTCTGTAATTTTACTTTTCGAATATTTTAAATACAGGCTTTTTATAAGACACTTACCCTTAGTTTCGTCACAATCCCTCTCGAACTGCTGATACTTATAAGCATCTTCCAGCAGTGCCCGTCTTTGCTGCGACTTGTCCAAGAGGGCAGCTCTCCTCTCCAAGAGCATCTCCCTTCTTTGCGCTACGTCATCAGCTGCGTAATGCTGACCCTCAATGAGCTTAGAGGCGAATTCGTCGAGAGCTTTAATTTTCTCTTCTTGGGCCACTAGGGACTTTTCGAAGTCTTCATGCTTCTTGAGCAAGGCTTCCACCGAGTCCAGTGAGTCACCAACGTCTTCGTTAGCAAGGAATGCCTGTTTAAAAAATAATTAGAATAAAAATCCAACATCGTCAATAGCTTTTTTATCTTGCGGCTCAACTCTTGTGAAATACTGATAACAAACTTCTATTCACACACACACACCTACACACACACTGTTATTCATCCCTCTTCGCAAGCAATAACTAGACACGTACCTTTTTTTTTTTTTTTTTCGTGCGGAAATCCCCTCGGATACCCCCCCGCCGGCCAGCGGGGGCGGTTATGTCGGGCTTGAACCGACTAAAACCGCACGCCGTCTCGTGTCTGCAGACGCCGGGGTGTAAGGTTGCCCATAGAGCATGTCCCTCGCACCCCGACTGACCCTGGGCCATCTCCGGTTTCGAGATGGCCCCCTCGGGTTTGGGAACCACGGTGTCCCCGTCTTGCCCCGGTTTGGGGAAGGGGCGCTAGTCGCCCCACCGTCCCGGCCTGCTTCTGCTGGGGTGACAGGCGGCCTCACCTGCCACCCCCAGGCCTGCGCTCATGGAGGACGGAGGTCGTTGAGCGACCTCCGGCGCCTGAGTCGCCTGCGACGCGCGGCGAGCATGTTGCGGGCTCGGCGGGCCGGGAGAGTTCTGAGAATCTCCCGGGCGCGCTCCGCCATCTCCTTCGCGAGCATCACATGCTCGCAGAAGGAGGTGGCGGCGGCCCCCGCGCTCGCGTTCCGCACCATTATTGCAATTGGGGACACCGGAAGCCGGACGGACGATCCACCCACGATGCTTGTGGGCCACTTCATCCATTTCCCCTGCCCTCCCGTTGGGGAGAGCGTGGTTATTCCAGCATTCACGGTGCCCCTACAAACCTTTTTGTGTCCTTGCAGAATCTTACGATCTGTTCCACCCTCAGATCCTTCAACTTCTCCATGTCCAGTGTGTCCGATCCCAGAAGTTCCCATCTTATTAGTGAGCACATGGGACATTCGGCCAGCAGGTGGAAGCTGGTTTCTTCTGTCTCCATGCACTCCGGACACTTGGGGTCTTCCTTCACTCCGATCACTGTCAGGTGTCTGTTCAGTCTGCAGTGTCCTGTTATTACTTCGATGACGAGCCTCATGTTCCCTCTTGAGAGTTTGGTCAGTTGGCTTGTCTTTTTCTTATCAATGCCCTTGATAAAGATCTTCGACTGTCTCATGCCTGTCGATGATCTCCATCGTCGGTTAGTCTCTGCTATAATACTGCAGCTAATTACTCCCTTGGTGATTTTGTGCGATATTGGGATCCAGGGCCTCCGCACCATTGCCGCAATCATGCTACTAGACACGTACCTCCTGCTTGTGCATCCAGGCGTCGGCCTGCTCGGTGTCGCGGTAGAACAGCTGCAGGTCCATGCACTGCAGGTACAGCACGCGGCGCTGGTCCCACAGCTGGTGCAGCGCGGACGTGTCGCGCTCCAGCGTCTCCAGCGCGGCCGACACCTCGGCGGAGGCGCGGTGGCCGCTGGACACCAGCGCGTGGCCGGCCGCCCCGCAAGCTTGGATCACGTCAGCGCGTGCGTCCATTTCGCCCTATACAAAAAGTAAAGTTATTAAAATACGGTCTTCGGGGCCCTACTTAGATCCACGAGGCCCAAGCCAACCTCAGTTGGTTGGGGAGCTGAAAACAGACGTGCAGTAAAAACATGTGTGTTTTTAATTTATGAAAGATGTGTTTTACACACACTTGGTAAAACAACTATATGTACTTGTATAGTGACCTGCCAATATTTTCAATACTACTAGCTGCGCAGAACGCTTTTTTAAGGTTGTGCTACGTGGTCGAGTTTTGTTCAAGATGTTTGCCGGTACCTATACTTACTCATATTTTTAAACATTGTGCTGCAGTTTTAAATAGAAAACTATTTATTAAAACTTAACGAAAACACAAAAAGATTTATATTCTTGGAATTTTGTATAGCATAGGCGCTATTTTTTTAAATATATTTTCTTCATTTTAAAAACTGTATGTTATCTGTCAAGTTTATTCCAACAAATCGTAGGCGGTGATCACTATTCGATAATGAAGATGGGGGCACCAACCTTATGCTCCTGGTGCTTCTCAAGCAGCGCCTCGGCCCCGGGCACGTCCTTGGCGAGGTCGTCGGCGGCGATGAGCGCGCGGATGTCCGACACCCACGAGATGAGGTCGCGGTAGTCCGCCAGGAAGCGGTGAAGCGCGTGTGACGACTCCAGCTCCGACCGACGCTCCTGCGAACATACACAGACATTTATTTAAATTTATACACGCTAATCGAGGATACAGGTATGCTCCTATGAGTCGTAGCGCGATATTATTCAGGGATTGACACTTGACCAAAATATGAGTTTCAAGTTTACAACACATGCAAAGACCGTGAGTTAAGGGGGTGTTGGTGCACGCGTTCTTGCTATTCCGTGCAAATCCATAGAGCAAAGCTGCGTTAGACGTGTCGGATATCACATTATTTCTCCGTAATGAGCCCGCCGCGGGCGCCCACGTCGTTTCCGGCTCAAAGCAGCGAACGGCGTAACCGGTTGCATTCAGTAAGTTATGTGTAAATCGATTGTGTGTTACCATCGGTATTCCTTCGCTCGCAAAGAAGAACAGTGATCGGTCTCTCCTAACGCGTCAAAAGAAGTCCTAGCTTTAGAACTAGGATCACAGATTTGTTCTGTGTCTTGGACTAATGAAATAATGGAACAGGAAGTTCTAAATTTAAATTTATGTATCCCAATTGATTTACTTATTCAAATAATTCGATCGTGTTACAGTGGTGTGCGAAATTTCCGTCCCACGCTGAAAATATACACTACTCGGACTGTAATAAAGAAGTATAACTATTAAATAGAATAAATATGACTCAGTTGGTAAAGTCTATCAGAAGTTACAGGATAAGTAAAGGATTCTAGTTTTTAGGTGCTGTATTTTTTTTATTTCTTTTGCGAAATAACCAAATAATACCTACCAGGGGCTAGGGGGTTATGTCGGATTCGAACCGGTTGAAACCACACGGTGTTACTTCATGGGGATCTATAGCCGCGAACCTGGGTGTACTCTAGAAATAAATCCCTAAAAATTCCGGCCTTAGAGACCATGAGCAATCGCCTGCTGAACGAGACTGCTTCTCGTTCAATCACACAGTCCTACCGTCAGAGAAGCGTACATGGAACAAGTCTCAGGACAAGCAACCTTGCCCTACCTACAATTTTTTTGCTCCATTGCCCGATACATTATTTGACTACCAAGACAATAAGATAAAGTACCTTTTATTCTCATTCGATTACTAAACCCATTTTTATTTTCCGAATAGCTGTAATACAATAAAGCCGCATGTTCACCTTGGCCTTCTGCACGAGCTTCTGCCAGGCGAGCGTGATCTCGTCACGCTTGGCGTGTATGGCGGGCGCGTGGTCGGCGTGGATGGCGGCCAGGCGCGCCGCCTCGCCGTCCAGCGTCGACACCTTGTCCTCCAGGGCTGCCAGGTCGCGCTCCACGCCCTCGTGCTTGCGCTGTAGCGATAGAGACGAGATGGAGTAACTATTACATATTTGAAAAAGGGAAAGAAATCTAGCAAAGAGAGTAGGTATGTAAAGATGGAAAAATAAAATCGACTCGTAAGTAGAAACACTTTGGATGTCGTAAGTGGAAAGCTTTAATAACAACTCCGACAGGTCACACGTGTAAGAAATGAGTGAGGAAGAGAGTAGGCGGATATGGTTACTCTCTTCCTCACTCACCTTTACCGAGAACTCCAGTACATCCGTGTCATGGCGCTTGTAACGGTGCCGAAGTATCAGAAACTCGATAAAACAAGTAAATTTGGTAAATATACCATTCATTACTATAATTTCTTAATAGTATGAAGCTCTTCAAAATGGGTTTTAAAACGGGTTTTACGCAGTGAGTAACATGAAACATAAAGGACAAGTCATATTGCAAACATTACTATGGTACTGCTTACCCATGTAACGAATCAAATGCTTAATAATTAAAGAAAAATATACTATAAGAAGCAATATTGTACCTGCAAAGTTTGTACAGTAGCCAAGTCACGTCCATAGTCGTCTGATCCTAAGACGACATCCTTCTCTGAAATCCATGCAATGGTCTCGTCAGCGTCGCGATTGAAGCGCTGGATCTCGTGTGCGCCGAACAAGCGCTCCTGGCGCATCAACGCCATCTGGCGGAGGCGCTGCCAGGCCTCGTTCAACTCCTACAAATTGACAGGATGATTAGAAAAATTCGACATCATTACACGTATGATTTAATTTCCCTCACACGGATTGATATTGATAGTTTCTAAATAGAAGTTGAAGTTTTTAGTTAATATAAATTATTATTTATAGTTCTAAATTTTGGATTGATCTTTCATCAAAAAATTTCAATGAGTGATTGAAATTTTCCAACCCATAATCATCATCATCAACTTCAAATAAACAAATTTGGACAAATGAAAGTATTTATAATGTCAGAAACAAAAATACCAATGATTGAGGACCTATTTTTTTTTTCGTGCGGAAATCCCTTCGGATAACCCCCCGCTGGCTAGCGGGGGTGGTTATGTCGGGCTTGAACCGACTAAAACCGCACGCCGTCTCGAGTCTTGGTTGCCCATAGAGCATATCCCTCGCACCCCGACTGACCCTGGGCCATCTCCGGTACGGGTTTGGGAACCACGGTGTCCCCGTCTTGCCCCGGTTTGGGGGAGGGGCGCTAGTCGCCTCAATGATTTTTATCAGATTCCAGTTTAAACTCCACAGCGGGGAACCAAAACACACTAATCAATTATACTTAATAATATACTTACATCCTTCCTCTTAACAATGGTCTCCCTTTCGGGATGCCCCTCCAGCACTAGTCGTTCAGCCAGTTGGTTGACCTCGGTTACCCTGTACTCCTGAGCCGCCATATCCTTTTGGAACTCGTCGAACTTGCGCTGAAGCACCTCCACGTGTTCCAGATCGGAGCCGAACTCGTCAGCGCACACGAAGGTTTCCTATTAACAGGTTAGAAGGATGAGTAAAATCAAAGAAAGGAATTTAATTAATCATCAAATAATAGTTCAAGTGTTAAACACTTATTAAGTACCATTTATCGTAAAGTTAATACCAACAAATTTGTAGAATGCGTTAATGCCCTTAGTTTTCAGGAAGTCTTTGAAAGTGATGATCCAAGCACTGCCTTTACAGAGTTTTACCAACTGTTTAGACTTTTTTACGATCTTTGTTTTCCACTTGTAAAGATAAAAATCTATGCAAAGACCAAGCCTAAATGGATCACTAATGGAATAAAACTATGCTGTAAAAGAAAAAGACGTCTATTGTGGCAGTATCGTAAAAATCGCACTGAGCGTAATAAAAAAAGTTTTACAGACCTAAAGTCCAGATTAGATCGAATAATAAAGCTGACACAGAAAGCCCAAAATGATAATTTTATAAATAAATCAAGCAACAAATGCAAAGCCACTTGGGCTATAATAAATAATAATAAAGGTAACGTCCCGAAAGATGAAATTGAGCATATAGTGGTAAGCAATAACATTATTGGCGACCCCAGGCAAGTAGCCAATTCCTTTAATAATTTTTTCATTAACCAAGTAACTAAATTAAATATAAATTCGGCACAAAGTTATGATAGTAATAATGTCAACTCGTTATTTATGCCTGCAACATTACCTGGCGATATAAATAAAATAATTATGAATCTCAAACCCACAAATAGCACCGGTTACGATGGTATTTCTGTTAAGATTTTGAAGCACGTCTCTATTAAACTATCTTTTGTACTAAGCCATGTAATTAACTTGTGCATATTTCATGGTGTATTTCCGAAAGAGCTTAAAATAACTCTTATAAGACCAATATTTAAAAAAGGAAACAAACATGATATGAGTTGTTACAGACCGATTGCTTTAATTCCAGTTATGTCTAAAATATTTGAGAAGGTTATTTACGAGTGCTTGTATAATTACTTTGAGAACAAAAATATGTTAGTTGATGAGCAATCAGGCTTTAGAAAGAATAGAGATATAAATATCGCCATCTTTAAATTTCTTAGAACAGTCATGACTGAAATAGATAATAAAAGTCAAGCCTGTGCTCTCTATATGGACCTATCGAAAGCTTTTGATTATGTAGACCATCAAATTTTAGTAGATAAACTGAATGCCTATGGTATAAGAGGAAACATACTCGACTTAATAAAATCTTATCTTAGTGATAGAAAGCAATCCACTCAAATCTCAAAGCTATGTCCTATTACCAAAACGATGGTGAGTTACTCTTCGGAGCAGCGGAGTGTTGTGTTTGGTGTACCACAAGGCAGTGTATTGGGGCCACTTTTGTTTATTATATATATAGAATCTGTACTATTTGCTGATGATAGCACTATTTTATTTAAAGGGAACAATAAACAAGACATTGAAAACCAAATTAACGATGCTCTGTGCACTAGTATAGATTGGTTCACTCGAAATAATTTAAAAATAAACATCGATAAAACTAACTTAATGACATTCAGCAACAGAGTAAATAAACTAGTGGACTTAAAAATACAGTATGACAATAAGAACATTAAACAAGTACCAGCCGCAAAATTTTTAGGTTTAAATATCGATGAGAACTTGAACTGGAAGAATCATATTGAAAGTTTGTGTTCAAAAATAAACCAGTATTCTTACGCTCTCTATAGGCTTTCAAAAACTTCAAGTACGTCTACAGTCCTAACCGCCTACCATGGTTATGTTGCTTCAATCATAAGGTTTGGTATAATTTTCTGGGGCAATGCTACAGATGTAGAATATGCATTTAAAGCTCAAAAGAAATGCGTAAGGGCCATTTGTAATATGAAATCAACAGATAGTTGTCGACCCTACTTTGTAAGATTGAACATTCTGACTCTGCCATGTGTCTATATTTTAGAAACCATACTATTTGTGAAGAGGAATGCTCATATGTTCGAGAAATTGAGAAGCATTAGACATAATTTAAAAATATGTATACCTTCCAACTCCACAGCTTACTTAAATAAAAGTATTTTCTGCATGGCTCCTAGAATATATAACCACTTACCTAAGTCAATTTTAGAGGAACCTAATAATAATATTGTTAAAATTACACTTAAGAAAATACTGTTGGAGAAGTGCTATTATTCTGTGGAGGATTATTTACGTGATCAGCTGTGATAGTCTAGTGTACTGACATTCTATATGACTTATATTAGACTTAGTTTGCTGACATGTCACTGTTTATTTTGTGTTGACTTATATTGGACTTCGTTTTACTGACATGTTACTATGTATTTTGTATTGACTCCCATATTGACATTGCATTATTCTAATTTAATATTACTTAACCTTTAACAGAACAAAATATTGCACGCTGCAAGACTAAATATGGTGTAGACAAATATACTGACATGTTATGAAACGTATAGTAGAATTAGTTTATTGACATGTAGGTACTATTGATCTTGTATTGACTCCCACATTGAATACTGTATTATTTGAAATTTGTATTTCCTTAATTAACTTCTATTGACATAATATTGCACGCCGCAAGGCTAAATATAGTGTACCTAAACGTATGAACTTAACATCCCATATACCTGTATTTGCAATTGTAAGAAAATAAATAAATAAATAAATAAACCAGTTATTAAGATTCATTACACAATAGGATTCATAATTTCTAACTTAGTTTTAAATTAAACACCTTTATCACTAATGATGCCAGTTTATTGGTACCTTATACAATACAAGTAAAATTTTCAAAGTCTGCAATAATGTGCCCCTTCCATTTTTCATTATACATTCATGAAATGATAATACCGGAACAGCATGGTTTTGTGAAGCGTCGTTCGACTAACACTAACCTTATGTGCTTTGTTGACTACCTGTTTAAGAATATGGATCAACGAGTGCAAGTTGATGCTGTGTATACGGATTATCAGAAGGCTTTTGATAAAGTGGACCACGCACTGCTATTGGATAAAATTGCCTTTAATGGAATACGCGGTAATTTGCTGCGGTGGTTCGTTTCTTATATTTTTAACAGAACTCAAAGAGTTGTTATAAACGGTTTCAAATCTGAGTCTATAGCTGTAAATTCTGGAGTTCCACAAGGATCTATTTTAGGTCCATTTCTCTTTGTTATATTTATTAACGATATAAACCAATGTTTTAGAAACTCCCAATTTTTAATGTACGCAGACGATGTGAAAATCTACAAGCCCTGTAAGTCCATTCAAGATTGTTTACTTCTACAAGATGATCTGGACAGGCTTAATAACTACTGTAAGGAAAATAAGCTGTTCCTCAGTTTCCCCAAATGTAACGCAATCTCTTTTACAAAAAATAGAAACAAACTGAACTATAATTACTCCATTAATAATATAGTTTTGAACAGAGTCAGCCTGGTTCGCGACTTGGGTGTTTTGTTAGATTCGTCCTTGCATTTTGAACAGCATGTTGACAGCATAATTAATAAAGCCTACTGTATGTACGGGTTTGTCATGAGATCCTGTCGTGACTTTGTGCAGCCCTCCACACTTTTATTTTTGTATAAAACCTTAGTGAGACCACAATTAGAATATGCCGTTTCAATTTGGAATCCTTTCTATGCTAAATACACTCAGAGTCAAAAAAAAATCTTACGTGTCGTAAACTATAAATATCACCGATTAAGAGTTCCTTATGTACAGCTAGTAAAACAGTATAGCATTTTAACATTGCAATCTAGACGTCTACTTCTGGACGTCATGATGCTGCATGGTATATGTAACAACAGATATGATTGCCTTGAAATCACCAATCAGTTGTGTTATATAGTGCCTAGAACTGTTCATCGACGGACGGTGCGTGTGCCCCAATTGTTTTACACGGGAACTTGCAAAACTAACGCAGGGATCCGCGCACCTATTCGTCGTCTCGTTGAAACCTATAACACACATTTTAATGAAATTGACATCTTCGCATTTTCCAGCGAACAATTTAAAAGTCTTGTCATTGAGCTCTTGTCAGCTTTGTAATTAATTAAAACTACCTTATTACCTTATTTATTTTTTGAGATGGGTCCAAGAAAATTTGTTATTTAATTTGTTATTAACTTATTATGATTTTCATATTTCACTTAATCTTGTGTTATTATGAGATCGTGACTACAACTTGGCTTGAGTTTCTTTCTTTTATATTGTAAACCCGTGAACAATAGTGTGGGTTATATGTTCACCAATCTGTTAAATTACCTATAATTTGTTAACTATTTTAGCATGTAACTGTTTTTTGTTCCAAATAAATAAAATAAAATAAAAATTATAATACAGAATTCTTGTGATATTAAGTTGGTTTAGTTTATGGGTTAGGACAATGCTTTTCAAAAACAAATTAAATGGAAGCGTGTTGACGTAAGGTTGAGGCTAATTGCGCGTAGGTTTGAGAGAGATGAGGCGAGAAGATGATTCCTAATCTCTTTATATTCAGTGCATGTGCATCTTCAGTTTCTGACATATACAAGTTTCACTTACAACTGTTACTCATTTTTATTACAACCAATAGGTACATGCATTCTGAGAATTCATTTAGACATAATGCATTCTTAAAAACCGGCACACAAGTGGAAATACAATTAAATTTCAGTCGGACGTAAATAGAGCGATTTTTATGATAACTCGCTCAATTAAACTCGCTTGGCCTTATTATTTTACGTGAGTAACGTGAGTTGCAAGACAAAACACAGCAAAAAGCAAGCAAAGATATAATTAAGACCAATTACTAAGAGTTTTATTATAGATATTTGATTGTTTTATTAAATAGCATGAAATATTTCGAGTTAAAATTGTTGTTGAATTGAAATTTATTGTAGAGGAATGACACGGTGGAATCAAACACGCTCATCAAATGTAAGTAGGTTACACCCACACGACCGTCTTTATATATTAAGCTATTAAGACTAGCAGGAGAACTTAATTCATTAATTTCATTATTCTATAGAGAGGAAATATAACTGTATTACGTAACATGTAACATAATATTTGTTTTTGTATGTCCTTTATATATACTTATTATATATGTCCTTTTGTTGACGTACATCAACAAAAGGGGCCCCTTCTAAACCTACACTTGGATCGCAAGTCCCAGGCACTGTTCCGAGTTCCCAACTCAGCAACGCGATGGACCCGGCACCCGCACGGAGAATCCATGGATTCAAGAATCAAGAATCGAAGAATCATGAACGGATCTGGCTGAAATTTGGTACAGGGACATATTATAGTCTGGAATAACACATAGGCTACTTTTATCCCGGGAATAGGTTCCCATGAGAATCGGGTACGGTATCAGAATTCTACGCGGGCGGAGCCGCGGGCAACAGCTAGTGTAACATAAAGCTATCGCTTGAGTACCTCAATGTTGTGATGGTGATGATGTTCAATTATGTTGAACAGGGATTTGCTACTAATAGACAATTTACTTTTTCTTTTTATTAGATGCAACATCTTGTAGAGATTCTGCATATGTTCAGAATATAGGTAGGCAGGCTTGTGGGTCTATCGGTCCATTGACTGGAACCTTTAACTGACTTAATCAGATCTTTGGTAGTTTTACTATCAAGAAGGGCATTAGAAGGTTTTTACAGGGTCGGCAGCGCGAGTTTGACGCCTCTGGTGTTTCACACGGCCATAGGACGCGGTAACCGCTGCCCATCAAGGTTTAGTTCCCATCAAAAAAAGTCTCGCGAATTGAGTATACGTCTGCATTCAATTTGAGACGAGGTTGTTTGGTGTCTTTCCATAAGATGCTGTTGAGGCTTTTATTTGGCATTCAACCGTATCACTACTACTGCCAGTGGGGCTGGGGACTACGCCGTTTGACCAGACGGGTGATCAGCCCTTCTATGTGGGGCCATTTCACCCAATTCCCCTATAACGACTGTCACACATCGTATGGCAACCGGGACCGACATCTTAACGTGCTCTCCGAGGCACGACCAGACCAATGCAAATACTCATATTCATGCATACAAATATTTGCACTGAGCGGGGATAGAACCCGCGCCTCCTGCGTAGCGACCGCGTTCAATACCCCCACGCCACGGAGGCTGTCCAACTCAACCGTATCAACTTAAAGGACATTTATTTTTAGGTTTTATTCTTTTGTTCGTTTCCTGATGAAATTATTGGTGGTCGGATACGGTGGGTTCGATGTCAGTTCATTGCAAATTTGCATGCATGAGTTCTATAGTTTCCAAGGTTATGAAGAATGTAACCGATTTTCGAATAAATTTCCATGTTCATAAACTATTCAAGCAAAGATTCTAAGTTACCTAAAATATGACGTAGCAAAACGGCAGAATACAACAAGCAACATATGGCAATGTTCTATTGTACGAGTAATTTCACGCTCAGAACCCATTTAGCCTTCATAGTCATAACAAAGCGGATATAGCCCAGTGCCGTACCTAACGGACTACTTAGACGATGTCTCGAGTTCGATCCCCAGTCGTTCCGGGCCCAATCTTCTGACTTTTCGTAGTTGTGTGTATTAAAAATCTTAATTACCGCTCGCTTAGTAATGTACCCGGTAGATGGCAATAGGCTCGCGCCCTATCACATTGGGACCAAAACATAACTGGCGAATCGTGGGTGTGTAATACACCTCTGCCTACCCCTTGAGGGACACAGGCGTGAAGTTATGTAAGTCATAATCTCAAAAGTAATATTATAATAATAGAGCGATTTTCATCTTTACCGTTGAAGGTAACTTACCTTGTCATGAATCCAGAACATGACCTCGTCACAATGTCTCAAGAACTGCACAAGCACCAAAGCCTGTTGCAGTTTCATGCCCTTCTCGGCCAAACGAGACAGCAGTAGCTCCCACAGGCGATGCAGCTCCGCCAGACGACGGTGGATCGTCTCCGAAGCGAAGTGACCCGCCGAAATCATCTCGGATCCGGTGTTGTCCAACACTACGATGGCGTTAGAATGGGCAGCCACTTCAGCTTCGAACGCTTGGTGTTTTTGGATCTTGGCCTAAGGAAATAGAATATAATTTTTTAAAAGGGCAGTATGTGTCTTCATGTGTAACTACTGCCAGACTTTTAAGCACCAAATTCACACAAAGGAGAACCGAATTTTTTAATAATCTTCTAATCTTTTAAAAAAAAAAACTAAGTACAGTCAGCGTCAAAAGTAGATGACGATTGCCCAGATTTCAAACCTAATTATTGAAATTCCTAATTTTTATTTTAATCAAAAATATAGTAGTATTGTAAGTGTAGTAGTTACATAGAATTTTCATTATGAAACCTAAATAATGTTTTTCAAAAACTATGTCTAAAAATCTGATAATGATCATCTACTTTTGACAATGACTATATGTGTTATTCATTATTTGCATGTCTGTGGTTTACAGAATTAATAATAAATATATAAATATTCTACGACATTCTACACAGCGCTTTCCAGACCCAAAGTAAGCATAGTTTAACTAGCTTGTGTTATGGGTTCCAGAACGCGGATAAACATACTTATATACTTTTTTTTTTGTAAATAGATACATATTATACATAGAAACACCCAAACATAGACATATTCATGCATACAAATATTTGCACTGAGCGGGAATCGAACCCGCGCCCCCTGTCGTAATTGCGAGGTTGCTTTAAACAATCAGGCCTTAATATGCCAATAGGGATAAAAAAGAGGGTGTCCCGGAGTAATGACACTATTAATAACAACGAAATTAATCAATGACCACCCCCGCTGTCCGGCGGAGGGGTATCTGAGGGAATTCAACACGAAAAAAAAGTATAAGTACTGTTACAGAAAAGGAGAGGAATTTCGATAGCTTTAGCTTAAACTTTGACCTATAAATCGTATAAATACACAATACATGTATACCTAGAATTTTAAATAGTACAAATATCCAATTTATATGAATTAAAAATATTTTTAAACCTGTTAAGGCCAGCAAGAGCAAGAAAAACAAGTTATAGTTCCCATAACAGAATTATTTTTAATTATAAACTAGTGTTTTGAAATGTGTGGGAAAATTTCCAGTCCAGGACCGACGGCTAAGATGATCTCCGAAGCATGGAGTGGTCTCACTGTGCTTATAATGGTCCCCCATTCCTATGACAGACCGGGCATGTATTGCTTAACCTATAGCATACATCTTTCGTTTCTTCATAATAAGTATTTATTTAAATTTACCTGAAGGTTGGTGGGATCTTTATAGCTCTCATCGCTGGCAGCCTGGAGCTTCTCCTGGATCCACGATTCCAGTTCATCAGCATCACGCTTGAAGTACTGGAAACGACGCGAGTCTTCCAACTTCTCGCGTTTGGCGCGAGCCTCCTGCTTGAAGTCTTCATAGCGATTCAGCACCTTGGAGCGTTATTTAGTTAATATAATGCGTCTGATTTACGGTCATCACATCACAGTCGGTCACAATATTAACTTCCTATCATCGCGAATAAAAAGAAAACCGGTCAAGGGCTCGTCGGACTCAACCATGAAGGGTTCCGTAGCAGCAACTAACATTTTTATATTTGTATATTTGAGTTGATTGAATGAAAGGTAAATTGCGGTTTATGATTTATGACGTATTAAAAAAAAACAACTTACTAGATCTCGTTCAAACCAATTTTCGGTGGAAGTTTACATGGTAATGTACATCATATTTTTTTTAGTTTTATCATTCTCTTATTTTAGAAGTTTAGAGGGGGGGGGGGGGCACATTTTACCACTTTGGAAGTGTCTCTCGCGCATACTATTCAGTTTAGAAAAAAATGATATTAGAAACTTCAATATCAGACAGCAGCAACATAGTTCTTATAGTTTCGGAAAAAAGTGGCTGTGACATACGGAAGACAGACATGGCCAATCTATAAGGGTTCCGTTTTTTGCCATTTGGGAAGGGAACCCTAAAAAGATTAGGTAATTCGGATACCATCAGCTTATTTTTTAGCCTATATCCCCGAAGGGGTAGGCAGAGGTGCTAGCACCCACATTTCGCCAGTTTATGTTTTATCATGTATTTATGTTATTCTTGTTTAAAAACTCCTAATTAAGGGCAGTGGCTCATCCGGAAGGCGGGGCGGCCGGCGGACCAGCCATCCGGTTACCGGCCGATCGTGTTGCTCGACGAGGTGTGCAAGCTCTTTGAGCGGATTATTGCAGAGCGCCTCGTCGAGCATCTCACGAATGTGGGGCCAGATCTGGCGGACAACCAGTTCGGTTTCCGCCGGGGGCGCTCCACCGTGGAAGCGATCATGCGCGTTAGGCGCCTGGCGGAGGAAGTACTCTCGCGGGGTGGGGTGGTGGTGGCGGTGTCTCTTGACATCGCCAACGCCTTCAACACCCTACCCTGGAGCTGCGTTAGGCGCTCGCGTATCACGGAGTGCCTCCTTGCCTCCGCCGCATTGTCGAGGCATACCTATCCGAGAGGGCCATAGTTTACCCGAGCTGGCTAGGGCCAGGGCGGCGAGAAGTGTCGTGCGGTGTTCCGCAGGGGTCGGTCCTAGGGCCACTCCTGTGGAACATCGGATACGACTGGGTGCTGCGCGGTTCGTTGCTCGAGGGTGTCAGCATAACGTGTTATGCTGACGACACCCTCGTTATGGCGCGGGGAGCAACGCACCGAAGCGCGGCACTAAAGGCCACGGCAGGGGTTGCTCAAGTCGTGGGTCGAATACGGCGGCTGGGACTCGAGGTGGCCCTCCATAAATCCGAGGCTATGTGTTTCCACGGGCCTCGGAGGGGGCCACCTGCGGGAACCAGCATAACCGTAGGGGGCGTAAGCATCGGCATCGAGCCCACGATGAAGTACCTTGGGCTCGTACTCGATAGCCGATGGGACTTCGGACCTCATCTCCGAAGTCTGGTCCCGAAACTGAGGGGGGCTGCGGCCGCGCTATCGCGGCTGATGCCCAACGTGCCCCCACTAGGAGACTGTACCTGGGGATCGTGCGAAGCATCATGCCCGCAACATTATTAAACAGCCCGTTAAAAGCGATGGCCGTCAGAGTCATCAGGGGGTATCGCACGATCTCCGTCGAGGCGGCATGTATCCTAGCCGGGACCCCTCCATGGGACCTGGAAGCGAGAGCCCTTGCGCTGCTGTACCAGTGGCGCAAGGAGGCGCTGGAGCGGGGCCATAGGCCGGAGCCCCAAGAAATCAGGGCTCAGCGGTCCCTGCTCCGCCAGGAACTCATGGAGACATGGAGGGTGCGACTTGAGCACCCAAGGTGGGGGGAATCCACCATTGCGGCGGTGAGACCGATCATGAAGGAGTGGTTGGAGAGGGACCATGGGGACCTCTCCTACCGGATGTGCCAGATGGTTACCGGACACGGGTGTTTCGGTAAGTATCTGTGGCGCATCCACCGGGAGACAACGCCGCAGTGCCAGCACTGCGAGGATCCTGGCGAAGACACGGCGCTCCACACGTTGGTGGAGTGCCCTGCGTGGGCGAGTCAACGACGGGATCTCGTTGCGGTCCTGGGCTTGGACGTTCTCTCGTTGGAGACCATGGTGAGGGCCGTGGTCTCCGACGGGAGCAAGTGGCACGCCGCCGCCTCTTTCTGCGAGCAGGTAATGCGCGCGAAAGAGACGGCGGAGAGGGAGCGGGAGAGAACCCTGCCCCCCGAGTTTCGTAGTCTGCGGCGAGGACGCCGCAGACTCATCTACGCCCGGGACTACCGACCTCCATGATCGGGGCCTGAGGACAGCAGTTGGCCGACTCGCCGTCCTTACAGAAGCAGGCCGTGGCGGAGGCGTGTCGTGTGTGCCCTACACACGCCTGCCAACTCACCGAAGCGGGATAAAACCCGACCCCACCAGGCGAGGCCGCGGTGGCGACCAAAGTCCGCCGGCAACCCTGGGGTTATCCTTTCGAGGGCTTACCCGGGGTGCCCGGCAACGGACACTTGGGGAGCACACCGTGCGGTTTTAGTCGAGACACGACATAACCACCCCCGCTGGCCGGCGGGGGGGTATCCGAAGGGATTTCCGCACGTTTAAAAAAAAAAAAAAAGGGCTGTGGCTCATCGTCCTGTCATTTTAAAGGTAGTCCTGCGTGTGGTACTTAAATGTTTCAGACGCTTGGTACTACGAGTACTCTTATGCGACACATCTAAATGGAAGAAAAATAAATTGCGAAGAATAGAATGAGCTTGAAGTACGTTGTACAAAAACTTAAAATGTATCCCATATCTGTCTTGTCTACAATAGAACAAGAGATGGGGGGGTTACATTTTTATCTCGCTAAACTAGACCGGAAGAGAGAACTCTTTGTCTATGGTGTAGTGGGGAAATGATTTTGAAACAAAAAATCTATACCATAGCATAACCATAGGTTATCATTTTAATTTCATTCATTACTATTCAAATGTGATCAATAATGATTAATGACTTACGTGATTTAACTTCTTTACTATCTACCAATGCGTGCTGCGTTAAGAACTTAAAATCGATCATTCATTTATAGTTGGTTCTCCTTACCATATTTTTATCTGTAACAACGCTAATCCTACTAATATTGTAAACGCTAAAGTTTGTGAGTATGTATGTATGTTTTCACGCAAAAACGTCTGAACGGATCTGACTGAAATTTGGTACGGGGATAGACTATAGTCCGGAATAACACATAGGCTACTTTTCATCCCGGGAATAGGTTCCTATGGGTAGCGGGAAGTGGATCAGAATTCCACGCGGGCGGAGCCGCGGACAACAGCTAGTAATGAACATATTATGTTTCTTGAGATCTGTACATTCGAATATGTTTATTCATTTTAATAAGTTAAATTCGTCAAGTGTTACCTGTTCACGTCGTTCTTGAATGTCCTCAGCGGTCTCGAGGATCTTCACCTCCTTAGGCGGTGGGATTTGCTCCATGATTGCAATTCAACTGTAACAATACAAACATTATTTTACATGAAATTGTTTGAATACTGTCCAGGTTAAGATGCAGTGAAACAATGCAATTTCTCCAGGTTAATTCAATAACCTGGAGGATCCATCAGGAGCGCCCAATCTCTGGCCACCTTTTAAAAGATGGTCAAGATCACTATCTGGCTTCTTAGTTTGTTATTGTTTATCGTATATATCTTATGTATTTATATGTGTTTATGCATTTATATATTATGTATATACCCTATAAGTCGACATTGATATTTATTTTATCTACACTCAAATCGAAAAATTCGAATTACGAATTCAAAGACGATTCTATACATACGCACATTACGCACTTTATAAACGCATATACATAAAATTAAAAATAAAACTTATTACAGTACCGCCAACTGTATCATAATAGTTATTTATGCAACTGTGGTATAATGAGGGGTATTAAAACATGAATGTGGGTTTATCACACGAAGCGAAGCTGAGTGTGATAATAGTATCACAAGATACAAGACTTTATCTACACCCATGATAAACTAATAATACATCTTCAGAGAATGATGTACTGCCCTTTGATATTTTCCAATTCATGAAATCTTGGTACGCCTTTTCATACTGTTATCTAGATTTTTCCGGTAGTAATTTGTTAGAAATGTCCTTTGCTGCATTCGAAATGTCTGGAGGTGTGTTATCAAAACTTGAAACGCTCATTTTCGTAAGTAAACAAAACAATTTGCAAAAATAATAGCGAAGAAAAATAGCGGGAATTCGAACGAATAAGCTTTAATTTTTTTTTACGGCGCGCCGCGCGCCGCTGTGGTAGTACAATGCAACGCGCGTGAATGACAGTTCTTTTTTTGAAACTCATACAGATTCCACGCATCGAGCGGTAAGAATTTGGCTGTCTGATGAGTAACCCTTTGCGCGGAAGAGATTGAAAAAGCGAAAGGAGTGTTATTATGAAATTTCATACAACATTATAACACCCGTTCGGATGATATTATGGTTATTAAGACATTGGATGTATTAATGTTGGCAATAAGCTAACTGTTTCAGAATCTTTTATAGAGGATTTAAAGCACGGGTGTAGATAAAACTCATTATAGTATCGCTATCTTTTTTTATTCATTCAACTAGTCTAAGGTTTTAGGCTGAATAAGGCGCACGCATGCGCAGTTCGAAACTGTGAAAAAATGGCGCCCTTGTAACCTACCTACTTTGTTTAATTTCAATTTTTCCTATGAGTGTAGATAAAGTAGTGTACCTATGATGAAACTGCATATAACTTAGGTATTAAAAGACAGACTCTCGTGTTTTAATACCCCTTCTTATGTGACAGTTGCATAAACTACTATTATATGAATGTACAATATTTTTATTTTATTTTTCCTTTCCTATTAACCACACCAAAATAACTACCCATAAATGTTCAAATTCATGTCAAATTCATGTGTAAGAAATTGCGTTTAGCGATAAGACTGCCATTTGTACATATCATCATCAAGTTTATTTCTATTCTATTCTATATAAATCTTAAGGCTTTCACGGCCGGCGTTGCAGGTAGAATATACTGCTTCCGGGCTGTTTGGCCGTGGTCCATCGGAAATTTGTGTTCCAGACGTTTCGTCGATCACTGCGGTCGACATCTTCAGTGGTACACGTCGGGACGCCGTCGAGTGCGGAGAACCTTCCTCGGCGGAACCTATTCTATTCTAACTTTTCCAGTTAGCTTAGTGGTTAAGGAGTCGACCCTACGATCGAGAGGTTCCGGGTTCGAATCCTGGCCATTACACTATCGACGTGAACCCACTCCTAACACAAGCAATTTAGCTTAGCTGGAGGGGTTAGGGGGAATATTAGTAATTTCGGTTACTAATATTCTTTAAAAAAAACAGTTTAGGACACGTCCAGAGAGTATACCCCCTGTAACGGACCAGTCGCGGGTTCAAATCCCGTTCTGAATGTTTACTTTTTCCGAATTAAATCTATACCCGGGTTAAATTTCCAGGTCGGACACAGTTTTAATGGGTAATGTATAGTGAGTTATGCTGTGGTGCTCTGACCGCAATACCTGACTTCATATTTATTACGTGAAATTAGGATACAAAAGGTGTTGTACGTGCCCATAATTCATGCTAAATAGTCAGTAGGTATAACCTTCCGGCATCAGAAACGAACTTTACAAACGTGCATGTTTATAATATTGAGTAGGATAGGTGAACATCAACACATGTTACTACTGCCTAACGAATTCTTGTGAGGATCATCTATTTTTAGCTAAAAAGGAATGCTTAAACTTTTCAACAAAAAAGGCCCACTTCCGTTTTGTACAATAACTATTGCCCGTGGCTTCGCTTTGGTTAATGTACGTCCGACCAAACGTTTTGCTATTCCTAAGGAATAGTACTTTTTGTGGATGAAAGTCACACTATGTCCTTTTTTGTGCACATGATGACATGTATGCAAAATTTCAAAATGATCGGTTATGTGTTAGGCGGGATAGCGTAAAAAAATAAAGAAGCGGCCAAGAACGAGTCGGACTCGCCCATAAAGGGTTCCGTAGCAGCAAGTAACATAAAAATGTTTTTTTTATTTTATTTTTATATTTGAGTTGATCGAATGAAAGGTAAATTGCGGTTTACGATTTATGACCTATTAAAAAAAAACTACTTACTAGATCTCGTTCAAACCAATTTTCGGTGGAAGTTTACATGGTAATGTACATCATATTTTTTTTAGTTTTATCATTCTCTTATTTTAGAAGTTACAGGGGGGGACACATTTTACCACTTTGGAAGTCTCTCTCTTGCAAACTATTCAGTTTATAAAAAAATTATATTAGAAACCTCAATATCATTTTTGAAGACCTATCCATAGACACCACTCACGTATGGGTTTGATGAAAAAAAAGTTTTTGAGTTTCAGTTCTAAGTACGGGGAACCCCCAAAATTTAATGATTTTTTCTATTTTTGTGTGAAGTGCACTAAGATAGTGCGGTTCACAGAATACATCTACTTACCAAGTTTCAACAGCATAGTTCTTATAGTTTCGGAAAAAAGTGGCTGTGACATACAGACGGACAGACAGACAGACCTGACGAATCTATAAGGGTTTCGTTTTTTGCCATTTGGCAACGGAACCCTAAAAACTGAAATAAGGAAATTACACTGGTGGTAGAAATTTGATGACACAAATTTGTCACAAAATTCGGCCGGGTAGGTAACACCGTGCACGATTGCGAAAAACCCTCCATAGTAATCCAATTTCGGTTTGATTGCGTTCAGGGGTCAGCAAGTGCATAGCCGGGCAGGGGGATTGTGGTCGCAGCACTAGTGGGACCGGTGGGTGTCACGCGGTGCTGTGACGACAATCCTCTTCTGACGAGGCCGTCAAGCTGAGTGCCACCATTGTTAACATGATACGTGTATGTAATGGTGACCCTCTTTCCTGAGACTTTACCTTCAGCTTACCATCAGGCGAGGTGAAGTCAAATTGACGTGTCCTAAATATAAAAAAAAAACTACTCAGAACTGCTGTGTAATTCCACTAGGTACCCTTACGCCATCGAAGCAGTCGCTCCGTTCATTATTATCTCATACATCCATGTTTGGTCATTCACTTTAAAATATCTTAAATGAAAGTAAGACCTATTTATATAATCGTAAGTGTCATTCTTCCTTCTGATCTCATCAAACATGGTTATAATTATATTGGAAGGTCAAGTTACTTGACATCATAGCTCACACAAGCAGAAATTAAACAGAAGATTAGTTTGAAACAATTCTTACAAAGTTTTATATGTAGATAAACATGGTTTGCTGTAAAATATACTCGATTTGAAGGTTATCAGTGCTATCACTATGCAAATATTTGGGACTTAGTACGTTCAGTCACGAGCTCAGTGGTATAGCAGTAGAGCGTTCGACTGCTATGTCGCGGGTTCGTTTCCCGCTCAGTGCAAGTATTTGTATGCATGAATATGTCCATTTGCATTGGTCTCGGTGTTCTTCTGTATAACATGTATATATTTACAAAAGAAAATATATTTAAGTATGTATATTCGAAATTTAGAACCCATAACACAAGCTAGTTAAGCTATGCTTACTTGGTTCTAGATAGCGTTGTGTACAATGTCCTAGAATATTTATTTATTTATTTTTTATCTTTAAAAAAATCGGTTCCATAAACGTAAACTTTATTTTTAATTTTATTATAAAATCGGTTCATCCGTTCGGGAGCTCAGATGAAACAGATACACACACAGACACATCAAACTTATAACACCCCCGGTATTATAGTGTATAATTCTAGAACTTTCTCCTCTTCGTATCTCTTGAGTCTTTTCCGAACTCAGTTGAGGTCGACTTTTCGGTCAAACTACGAATTACTTAATCCGTAGTTATATAATAATACGTTTATTACGATATCTGATCATATAAACTGACCATTAATCAATAGCGTAATTGTAATATCCTCTCCTCTCTGTGGCGTAGCGGTAGTGCATTCGACTGCTACGACCAGGGGCGCGGGTTCGATTCCCGCTCAGTGCAAATATTTGTATACATGAATATGTCTATTTGCATTGGATTGGTGTTTCTATGTATAACATGTATGTATGTATTAACAAAAAAAGTATATAAATATGTTTATCCGCATTCTGGAACCCATAACACAAGCTAGTTAAACTATGCTTACTTTGGGTCTAGAAAGCGCTGTGTAGAAAAAAAGAATAGTACAATCCAAGGTAAAACCTTATAAATCTATATATGTGTATAAAACAAAGTCGTGTCAGTGATTACCGGGATAAACTCAAGAACGAGTGAACCAATTTTCATGATATTTGATTTTTTTAATTTTTCACCGCCTATACTGTTGTTTTTTTTTGCAGAATTCGCTACGGTTACCCCCCAGCTGGCCAGCGGGGGTGGTTATGTCGGACTGGAACCAACCAAAACCTCACGCTGTCTCAGGTCTTTAATGCCGGAGTGCAAGGAGACATTCAGGAAATAAATTCAGCTGATAAGGTAACCAACATAACTTGATTTTAAGCCGGAACGAAGTCTGCCGGGTCAGCTAGTTACAGTATATGCTACAGCACAATGTGGATAGTATAAGCGATTGCGTGACCTAAATGTACCACTAGTTCCAATTTATAGTCGAGGCTGACAACTCAATCCAATAAAGCGGATTCAATCAAACTAGCCCACAAGGTCGGCGATCGTTTGTAGAGACTATAATATATTGTATTCTATACATCAATAGTTCTTGACAAACACCTTGTTTTTTGTCGTACGGAAATCGCCTCGGATACTCCCCGCCGGCCAGTGGGGTAAGTTTATGTCGAATTTAAACCGATTAAAATCGCACGCCACCTGGGGTCTTCAGACGCCGGGGTGTAGGGAGCCCATAAGGCATTTCCCTCGCACCCCGACTAACCCAGGACCATCTCCGGTTTCGTGATGGCCGATTTCGAATCGTTAAAACAATTAAAATTTAAAATAATATCAAACACAGTTTAGAGTTGCGGACCTAAAAATCGTTATTTAAGCGGAAAGCTGCGCTAATATAAGTAAGTAAGTAGTTTTTGAGTGAGCGAGTGTGTAAATCTATTGCTTTTTCACGCTGTAACGACTCAGCGTATTTGAGTGTAATTGTGAATAACATCAGCTAGTATTCCATCAATTACACTAAACTGTCGATAATCGCAATCAAATGCTAGGTTCTTAGTATTTGGTATTTATTTACCTCAAGTACTTGTGTCTTAGCGTCTTTCGGTATTTGAAATTGTTGGAAAATAATACTTTTCGTTATCAACATGTCAGGTACACATGATGTTATCTTATCAATATTCATATTAGATATTGAGTGTGATCAAAATATAATTTTAACACCGTTATCTTAGTAACAGCTTAACCAACGACACAGCTATTTACGATATTTAACTCTTGACAATTACTCCACCAGTCCGTAAACAGTAAGTTTGAATTTCATGGACGTAGGCTTTTCGGGCTATCTATTCGTTTTTACTCAAGTGATATGCCTTTCTAACTTAACTTTCAATATATTCTCAATCTTCTCATCTTTTAATATCAAAATCCCAGATGGACAGCAATATGCTCGACTCTGCTATGAGGAAACTAAAATAAAGCTGGAGAAATGTGGGCGTATAATTCAATACGCTTCTGTCTACTCCTTTGCGGATTAATAGGCGTGTGAAATTATAGATGTAATAAAAAATTTCTGTATTAAAATTATGAGCAAGAAAACGGCACGACATCACGAAGCAGAAAAAATACTTAACAGAGCTATTTTGTAACATAAATCGATGTCGAATCTCACACACATGATAGAGCTAGCTTTGGATGTGTTCAAGTAGTTTGCTTTTAGCGATTTAACCTAATTCCGGCCGGCCGAAGCCAATGCTGTTAGTGATCGGGCAATAGTCCATTGATAGCTGTGTAGAGCAGTAACAGCGAATTTTTTGAACATATGCGAAGTAAGCTCTCTCGCCTGAATAAAACTCGACATCGAATTTGTATTATTACAGAATGGCATGACAATACCGATTCTGGCCATAACTTCACATCAAGTCTATTAATTTTCGATAGCCTAAAATTTCATGTCTGAGTACTGTGTACAGCAAAACTGAACTCTTACCAAATAGTTAATTTTTTACTATTTGAAGATTCAGAAAATTGTAAATATATAAAACTATGGTAACTAACATAGTTAACTGTTAACTTGTACTATCAGTTGCTAAGCCATTCTAAGTTGTAGTATTACTGCATCTTGTCTGCTTTGTGTCAGCCAGGCGACGACGGTTTCATCACACGGCCTTGTGACTCACTTCAATGTAATGTATAGTGATGATAACATTTTTTTAATCTTGCAAGTTGCAGTAAGTCCTTTCGAGTATTTTGTAGGAATAATGACTTTTCTAAAGACTGCTATGTTTATCATGTCATATTTATAATATGTTTAGAATGGGGATAATAGGTCTTTATCATTCATGTAAACATAATTTTATCAGTGTTTGTGTCTAGGTATAGTCTCTTAATAAATGAAAAGAATTACTTCTTATGATGATTTTTTTAGATCCTGTTTTTAATACACACATACATATTCTCAATGTTAGCAGAGGAATATTAGATTTCCTCTTTTTATTAGCAATGTTCGTGAGTTCACATAATTGGGTGTTCAACTGGGCACGATGATGGTAAAATTGGAAGCATGTTGAAAAGAAAAGGTATATAAGAGATATTGGTTTGAAAGTGGAAAACCAATACCTCAAGAAGTCAGGGCCATGTCTCGGTAATATCAGACTGAGTCCTCATTTTTTCAATTATATCAAAAATACAGAGATTAGCTGTGCTGAGATGTGTGTGAAAGAAAATCAAATAAGGCTTATTGGAAACTGAAAATAACTAAACTAAAAGTAGATTTAAGTCAAATTGTTGCTAAAAAATTGGGCCTAGTTACCATCAATAAATGAATTTGTATTGAATTACACAGTGTTCCAAAACTACTAGAATTATAATTAGTTGGTTGGCAATAAACCTGCCACTATTATGTGGGACTAAGAAAAATAGACCTTTTGTTTTTTCCCTGCGTAAATCCCTTCGGATATACCCCACCGGGCAGCGAGGGTGGTTATGTCGGATTTAAACCAACTAAAACCAATATATTATTTTTACTTGAAACAAATTATAGTAAGAAACTAGAATTTCTCACTTAAAACTGATTTATGCTTCAGCTGGTATATGTATGGCTCCTATAATGGCAGTGGTTGCTTTGTGTTTCTGTGCTCTAGAGTACCCTCATAAAACTGCATTTACAATATGTAATAGCTAGATTTTCTGTTTCAGTATTCAGACAGAATATCTCAAGTTATTATATGCTAATGTGTCCAAGGAAGTGTGAAGAAAAACATAATTATATCTCTAGTTAGACTATATAGAGTGAAAGTAGAATTTATACGAGTTATTTATACATTTTTTACACATACAGAGGTGAGTTAAGTTCAATTAGAAAGTAAAATGAAGTTCTTTCTTACAAACATACATGGAGAGCAAGTTGTATTGGATAATAGAAAGACACTAACTTCAAACTTTTGCATTCCATGATATACAATAACGTTAACGGGAATTAACGCGATCATGTATAGGCATACACCTTTGAATTGAAACATAATAGAAAGATAGCCTTCAAAAGCCTTTATTATCCAAATGATCCGAGTGTATGCCGAACATTGAATTTGTTTTGTTTATTCTAGGAATGACTGATTCACAGAATGACTACAGACTATAATTGTCCAATTCTTGGAATGTAAAGTTTAGACAATGATATTTCTTAAAACATTATTCTTATTTTATAAAAAGCAATACAATATAATTACTATTTCAAGAGCATGTGGAAGCAAGTTGTTGAAATGAGTAGTGTAGTAGTATGTATTGTAATGAGTTCCATTAGGTTTTTTACTAAAACTTTTCATACATCATATCACTAAAACTTGGAACACACAGATAATACTGGTTTTATACTGTGCAGTGGCCCAGATTGAGCTGTGACAGTTCACTGCACATACACAGTGTCACTCAAGTAATCAATACCAATGCAATCTGATCTAGCACTGCAGTAACACACACAATCATACTATCTGTGTCAATGTATGGGTGGGGCTCACTCGGTATGGTAACTGTCTACAGGTAAATTGATGTTAAAGTCATGTATATGGCTGAGTCATAATTGAGTTATAATTTTCATATGAAAAACATCAATATCAATAAATCTGATGTATTTTCTTAATTGTTCATATAAAATTAATTTAGAACTATAAGCTCACAGTATAAACATACCTTTGGAAAACTTAGAGAAGTTGCTATCTAAAAATCAATATACAAAGCACTGCAGTATACACAACACTTAGTATTCTGAGCACCGTCTAGATTTTACTAACGTAGAAAGTACAGGCAATGCGACGACGTACTGCTGTATGCTAGATTCTATTCTATCGCCCTACCGCCCGGTACCACTCGACACGCTTCGCAAACTTTCGTAAAACTGCTGCCGTCTATTACATACTCTGTGACTGTGACTGCCGCCGGCACATTTCCATATAACGACGACCCCACATACTTCCCTCTTATATACAATGACGTAATGCTCCAAAATAAACCTAATTAGGATAACGGCTGGAGTCAATTTTAGACTTCCGCAGGAAATACGAGGATAAACAATGTATGTTTTTGTATGGCACAGATTTTAATTTGGAAGCTTGCAAATCGTATTCGTGACTCGGTAGTCGGAAAGTTGGACATTTTTATAGGAATTCACCGATACATGGGTGTGTCATAGATAAGATTTAAAAGATTCCATAGTAAATTATGGAGTAAAAGCGAAGCAAACTTTAATTCAAACTACAAGACTTACCTTTCACTTTAAAATATCATAGAATTCACACGATTTTAGACACTATGTAAAATAAGAAATTCTGGATAATCGTTCGCTCGATGTGCCTTCGCGTCACTTTACCTACTAGGGCATAGTGTTGCCATAATGAATATTTTACTGTCACTAACCTGACAGCAAAGAGTATATAAGACCCTGACAGTATAGAAAAGTATAGAAGCTAATATTTTTTTATGATCTGTGCATGTTCGTTGATTGTTGATTGACTTCATTATTGGACACCTACATCCGTAATAAATGAGTGAATCTCAAAAAAATTGTACATAAGACAAAAGCTCGGTGTCCTCATTTCAAACACGCGCGTAAAAAATCCTGTAGTGAATAAATCAGCCATATTTTTTTATAAGACGCTTTAATAGTTATGCTTTCGTATAATAAACACCAGATAAATAGAATTAGGCTAAAGAAATAAAATAAAAACCAAATCTAATGATGTGGAGTTTTTTTATGTCGTACAAAAAAGAGTTGTCTCCACGTGCCAATTTTAAAAGAAAAAAATGTTTACTCCATAATAATCAAACTTATACAAATTTCTTTGATACAGTATTCGTCAAAAACGACCACTGTGCTTGAGAAATCTTTTTATTTCTTTTAAGACGATTAAATAAATGAGAAAATATAAGTTAAAATGATGTCTCCGTATTTCGTTTCTTTGTGTGACGAGGCTTGTGTGACGAAATTATGTATCTTTATTATACAGTTTCTGAACGTATCTGTATTTTATTACATCTGGCAACATTCGATTTACTACCAACCTTACAAAACAAAACGTCTGCCATCTTACTTTTGATGGTATAGCTGTTGAAATCAGGGTTCACCGTTTTGTCGCTTTTTAAACTATAGACTTGTGTGACGCAAAATTTCAGGTAAGTTTAATGCTTTTACTATAGATATATTATCATGAGACATTATTTGTAATGAGTAAATCGTGCAATAGATAAGAATTGTGAAAATATTTTTACTTTGTTTGTTGCGTGTGGTTTCTTGTTTTGTTATGTTATATTTTGCTTCCATTGTGTGACATTGGGTGACGTCACACAAGGAATCAGGGTGCATACACAATGGCTACTTTTTTGTTAATACGACGATATTTAATATGACGTAGGTAATAGTCCAAATTATGTTTTCTGGAAAAAAAATAGAGGGTTTCCGAAAAATGTTTTGTTTAGAGAAAAGTTAACGATGATTTTCTATGAGTATTTTTGTATGATAACTTTTTCATGACAAAAATTAAATTATGCAATAATATAAAACGTGCTCGGTCATAAACTAAACAAAGTAAAGTACATGAAACTTGACCAAAATAGTTTTTTTAGCAAAAAAATAATAATATTGAGGTACGGGAGCGTTTTTTCAGAGAAAAGTCTCTTGTTTATTTCAATTTTGTTTATTAAGTAGGTACCTAAGCAGTTCTTTTCATATTTAATAATCATAATTCTATTTTTTCGTATTTAAATAATAGTCATTATTTTTAGACAAAAAATAACATAATTATGCATGTAGGTATATTTGCATGGTAGACCCATTGTTACAATTTGTGCTTTCAGATAATAGTACGAAATGCCTTTAACTGGAGCAGAAAGACAACGACGATATCGACAAAAGTTGAGGCAAGAAAATCCGGGGAAACTGCTGCAGCAAAAAAGGGAAAATTTAGAAAGAACAAAGAAGAAATATAAAAAAGTAAGTGAACTACCCGAAATCCAACAGAACGTCCAGCGAGAAAAGTGGAGAAAAGAAAAACAAAAACGTAAAGATGAAAAAATTGATGATAAATCGTCAGAAGACAACACAGAAAAAGCAAAACAGCGCATGTACTCTCGTAAATTACAAAAGGAAAATTTAAATTTAAAATCTACTGTGGCTCTATTAGTGAAAAAAATAAAGACGCTGAACAGGAAAAATAACAGATATAAAAATAAGATAGAACAGTTGACACAAAAAGTAATAGTTTTAAATAGCAGTGAACATAAAGAACAGATAAGACAAGTTGAAGAGAAAAACGATACACCATATTCTAAAACAGAAAAAATTATGAAGGAAACGGTTCCCAAAATTTCGACCCCGGAGAAGAATAAAGTAAAGATGATATTGTTTGAAAATCTTATTATAAAAGAATCGTTACAAAACCAATATTCTCAAGCAAAGAGTAATTCCGAACGACACGTACTAAAGAAAGTAGTGAACAATGATATGACAACAAAATATAAAATGAAAACCAAGTTAAGTGCATGCGTGGGGCTAAAAGGAAGATTAAGAGTTCGACAAAAATTATATAAATACAAAATGAAACGTTTGCAAGAACTCACATCATTTTATGAAAGAGACGATAATAGCCGCGCTACAGCCGGTAAAAGCGAGTACAGAACACTACATAAAAAAAGAAAACAAGTTAGGTATTTATTAGACACCTTAAAAAATTTACATAAAAAATATAAAAATGAAGGGGGCAAGCTATCGTATGCCACATTTAGTCGCTACAAGCCGTTTTATGTATTAAGCCCAAAAATAGTGAACAGAAATACTTGTGCATGCGTAAAACATGCGAATCTAAGTTTCATGGTCAGCAAATTGAAGCAATTACGTTTGTTAAAAACTGATAACTTAACTGAGCTGGTGTCAACAATAGCATGTAACATAAATGACAAAAAATGCATGTACAATGAATGTCACACTTGCTCCGCCAAAAGTTTTGAATTTGATTTGTCACAATCAAATCTACCAGATACAGTGTCATGGAATATGTGGGTTACAAAACAATTCAAATATTCAAAAAGTATCGCCAATCAACAAAGTGAAGAAAAAGTTACAAAAAGGACAGTTAAAGAAGAAACTGCGGGATCATTACAAACACTTCAGCAGACATTTTGTACTCAGTTACGGCTGTTTAAGAAGCATCATTTCAACATATTGCACCAGTTTAAGATGTACACAACTTGTAAGAATAAACTCACTGAGAGTGACATTGTTGTTCATTGTGACTTCTCTGAGAATTATATCTGTAAGTTCACAGAAGAAGTACAGGCAATGCACTTTGGTGCTTCCAAAAGACAGATAACTTTACACACCGGTGTTATTTATGCCAATAGCGAAGATGGACTACAAACTATATCTTTTTGCACGATATCGCAAAATACCAATCATACACCTGGCGCTATTTGGGCCCACCTTACACCTGTATTGAAATTCGTAAAAGAAAAATTTCCAGCTGTTATGACCATACACTTCTTTACAGATGGGCCCACAAGCCAATACCGGCAAAAAAAGAATTTTTATATGATGAACACAGCTATTTCTCAGTTAGGTTTTGACAGAGCGACTTGGTCTTTCTTTGAAGCCTCCCACGGGAAAGGAGCCGCTGACGGTGTTGGCGGAGCAACGAAGAGAAATTTAGACCGATATGTCGTACACGGCCATGACATTCCAGATGCTGAGGCAGCTTATAATGCACTTGTAATGAATAACACGTCGAAGATCAAATATTTTCTAGTGCCTGATAAAGACGTAGATAATTCAATAAAACTGTTAGATACTATATCAAAAAACCTGATTGCCGTTCCAGAAACCATGTCTATTCATCAAGTTTGTTCGACGCCTAATGTTGATGTTATAAAATTTAGAAAACTAAGCTGCTTTTGTGGAGACGATTTTGGGTTTTGTGATTGCTTCGATTTGACTGAACATAATTTAAATCAGAAAAGAAAAATTATTAACAAAGAAGCACAAATTATTAAAAGAAGACGTTTGAATTCTTCAAAAAAGCAAGTACACTCTGACGATAGTGATACTACTGACACGGATATCGACATAACGTTTGCCGAATCAGACGACAGCATGTACGAAATTGAAAAGTTAGATAGTGACATTATCGAAGATAATGAAGAATCAATAATGTTAGTGGAAGACAAGACAGTCGTCAAAAAAGGGGGAGGTGATGGCGCTATGGATGTTACACAAGAAGCTAAGATAGTTAAGGACAAAACGTCTAAAGATAATTACGTCTATTTGTTTGCTGAATCAGACGACAGCATGTACGAAATTGAAAAGTTAGATAGTGACAATATCGAAGATAATGAAGAATCAATAATGTTAGTGGAAGACAAGACAGTCGACAAAAAATGGAGAGGTGATGGCGCTATGGATGTTACACAAGAAGCTAAGATAGTTAAGGACGAAACAAAAATAAAAGGAGCCAATAAAGTTACGATACTATCGGACATAACATTTTCATTGGAAAACCAAGCTTTTCCTAACTTACGAGCGTATGGTCCGTTCACGAAAATCGCCAAAAATAGTAATTCATTTTATTCCAATTGTCTTAAAGGAAATGTAAAAAATGTTTACGACAATCCTGTTCCATCTACGTCTGGAATGCAACAAAAGCAAACAAAGAATTTTGACATTGAAAGGGGAAAATCAAGAACTGAAAGTTATAACACAGATGTAAGAAATATATACTTGGAGTCAGTAAAAAGACAAGAAAACAGCAGTCAAGAAACACCTAAAAAAATTAAAGAAAACAAAGAAACTTATGATACCGAACTTGAACAAAAGACAGGAGAGGAAAAAAATGAAATAAAAGAGAAAAACATTGAAATACTCGGACAGGTAAGAAAAAGTGGTGCAGTAAAGAAAAACACAGAAGACAAAATACAATACAATTTCAACCAGGCTTTAATCGACACCGGAAATTACCAAAAGACAAAAATGGAAGAGATAGAGACTGAGAGAAGTGATGGGGTTGAAGAACAGAAAATGAACATGGATAATGTAGAGTTTCCGGACAAAATAGAAAAAACAAGAAAACAGGGCTGTGATGATTCAGACTTATGTAATTTTACTGTAAATGAGAGTGTCCTTGTTAGGTATTTTGAAAAAAAAAGTGGGTTTATTATGTTGGATTTATAGAGAGCGTGCAAAATAATTATTATAATATAAGATTTTTAAAGATTGTTAAAAAGCCCAAACTCAAATTTATTTTTCCTAAGAAAGATGACAAAGATAAAGTTCCAAGTATTAATGTGGTAAAAAAAATTGGATTAAAGTTAGAGTCAAAGGATTACGTGCTTTGCGAAGAAGGTGATTCAGTATTTTTTATTTAATTTACGGGTTATTGCAGGATTTATTTTCTTTTTAGAATAACAGTTTTGTTTTTTATCTAAAAAAAAAATAAACACAGTTTTTATTGAAGATTTTTATTCGTGTTAATAAGGTGCCATAGTAAGCTTTGTTATTTTTGTTTCATTTTACGATAAAATATCAGATTTTTTTATTGAGTCCTTAAGAGCGTTTACGACGTACGGTATTTCATCAAAACTAAAGGCCTTGTTTTTCTAAATGATGAACCGATTTAATTAAACTTTTTACGAGCCGGATACATGAGTCTAAAAAATTAGTTAAAAACATTTTCGGAATGTCTTATTAAAAAAATATGATTTGGTAATCTCTGTTTCTATGGAAAATTTTAAATCGGTCGAATTTAGCTGTAACAGTTTTACTAAAATGTTCTAAATTAACTGTTTAGGCTTATATATCCTATATAGGCCAAAACAGTTAATATTTATATTATAAAAAAAAAATATCCTGCGTATGAGTAGGAAGTTTCATTAAAATCGGTTATTTCATTTCGAAAAATAAAGACTTGAAAGTTTGTATGATATGTCGTATTCGTCGTAAATTAACTTGTGTCAAAAAATGGCTAAAATATTTATATCTATAGATATTTTGTAAAAAAAATATTCGAGTTATTAATGTGATTAAATTAGTTTTTTTTTTTTGCTCTTCATATTGATTTTTTGAGTAAAAAGTTTGCTTTTTAAGCGATAATAAATAAAAATATATATTTTTTGTTTTACTTTTTTTCTAAAATACCTACCTACTAGCAATCCTAAATAATAAATAAATACCTACACTAAGAAATTAACGTGTCAAAAATGGCAAAAATAATAGACATTTTGTAAAAAAATATTCGTGTCTGTTGGAATCGCCACCAAATAGTTGTTCTAGGGATTAATGTTAAATCAATTAGTTTTGTTTAATTTTGCTCTTCATGTTGAATTTTTGAGTAAAAAGTTTCTTTTTTGAGTGATAATGATAATAAATGAAAATATATTTTTTGTTTTACTTGTTTTCTAAAATAGCCACCTGCTACCAACCCTAAATAATAAATTACCTAATTCAACATGTTAATTAAATTAAACTTCATAATAATGTGTCTAATGTGTGTTTATTATAAATGCACCTTTACATTCTTTTGTGTGACAAATATTCCCTTGTGTTACAGATATTGCAATATTCCATTGTGTTTCTTTTGTGTGATGTACAATTTTTTTGAGATTCACTCAAATAGTTCTTTTTACAGAAGGTACAAAATAAAAGTGAATATATTTCATCATTGTGCAGATGATACGTATTACAGACTACTAAGGGATACTACGCATACGTATTTCTGTACACTCCAAGCGTGGACCCGTCGCGATTCCCACGTTCGAGGAGATGGCCCGTAATTAATAGCAACACTGGAAATAGTCTTGAAATAGCAACACTGGAAATTAGTTGTCAAAATTTCTTGGTTCGCTTGGTTCGTCCTGTGTTTGTTGTATCAATTTGTATGTCAATTATCAATTAACCCTTGTTTAATGGTGGCCTGTTGATTATTAAAAAGCAGTGTTCCGTACCGATAATATCGATGTGCAATACGACGCTTGTGTAAATCATGGCTTCTGGAGGTGAAGACCTATGGCGCGAGTGCGCGTCCTGGCTGACGAGATGTGGCTTGCTACGTCCCGACCATAAGGCAAATTGGGATACGAGTTCAATCCATGACCTGGCGTATACCTTGCGAGATGGAGTGCTACTGTGCAATCTCTTGAATGTGCTACACCCGGGCTGCATCGACATGAAGGACGTAAACCAGCGGCCTCAGATGGCACAGGTAATTTGGCTCTAGTAGCCGAGATCTATACTCTAATTACTATAAAACCATTAAATTGGACACACAATAGTGGCACGCGTGTTATGTAGTACTAATTCCCAGCTAGCTCATTCGTAGTTAGAAATTCGATACAAGGTGAACATATTTACTAAATAACTCGTGTTTCTCGCCCATAAAGTTACACTTGTAATAAAACATTTAAAGATTTGTCGTGAATAAAATCAGTATAAGTTCCTCTTATTCAAATAGAGTCTATATGTTCTAAATGAACAGTTATAATGTGTTAGTGTTTAATTATGCATGCAGTGCTGAATGGGAGCTTGCTATTGATATGTATGTATTCAATACACACTGAATATATGTTCCGGTGTTATCTGTATCATAAACTTGCTGTGAATGGATAGAGGATGCTTACTATACACTTTCAATTCATTAAATTTCATTTTATTTAGTCAGGTATTAAATGCATAAGACAGAGCAGTTAGGTACAACAATATAACATATATTTTTTTATGGAAATATTTTTTTAACAGATTGAAGTGACAGATCAAGATAATAGTAAGATGTAAACAAAAGCAATTTATTAAAAACTAGTGATATAAATGTAGAATTCAGGTGTAAATCAATTTTATATTGGGTTAAAAATCTTAAAAAATTCTGGTACCTGATTGCGATTGCAGCTTTGTGAATCTATCTATATAATCATCCAGGGGCCTATTCAAATACAAAATTTGAATAAAATTAGTTCACCGGTTGAGGAGGTTATTATATTTAAAATGTATTTATTTGACTGTCAAGCATTTTTGAGGTCGCATAATACTGTAACACAATTCTCCAGCTGTTTCATTTTAAAATGTAGCCATCAAATGTATAAAGTAGAAGCTATAAATCTTTAAATCCTGTATAATATTATTCAAGTCATTGAAATTAATTTATGCTATTCATTGATATTGAAATAAACAAACTAACTTTGACCTTGTCCAATTAAAATTTTGCAAGCGGATGCTTGGAGCATGGACCAAATGTTTATAATTGAAACAGTTTTCATTCTCATTTCGAAATTCGACACATTACATGGCTAATTTTGAAATGAGAGTCATCAAAAAAGTGAATGGTATAAAAATAATAAATTCATTTTTTATCCCTTATTTGTCAATACTTGCCAATTTTATATTCCAGTGCATGTTAGCATCCATATTTAGAAATATTTCAGCATCTATAGCTTATATATTAATATATTTTTTATAGTGTTTGCATGGATCTCTAAAACTAAAATTCTCCACGGGCCACTCTGGTTTGAATCAATGCCCGGACGAAGACAGCCAAAATTAAGACAATAATAATAATTGCAGCTTTTTATTTCAAAATCTATAATACTAGAGTGAAGGATTCATATAAGGTTTTGAATGATGAGTGCAAGTATTTATTCAATTTTTTTAATATTCACCATTCGTCACTGACAATTATTTATAAATAACTTCTGGTAGTATGTTTTGAAAGTGAAAGTTCTTGTGGGGGTAGTATTGTATACTGTATCCACAACTGCCATACTATTTTCCTTATTTGTGGTGTAGGATCTTTTATTCATTTAAAAAAAAAATCTAAGGCTTGAACTAATTAAATTCATACTTATGTTATATTTTACAAATTTTAAACTAGGAGGGTGCATTAGGACCATGAAACATTCATAATTATAACATTGATAAAATAAACTAGGCGCAAAAGGCGAGAGACGTGGCGCTTTGTGTAGTAGTGGGAGAGGTGGGACTTAGTGCGGAAATGGCAGAAGAGATGGGGCTTTGTGTGGATATAGCTGATGATGAAGAGGCTTTGTGCGGAAATGACAGGAGAGTTGGGGCTTTTTGCGGAAATGACAGAAGAGATGGGGCTTTTTGCGGAAATTACAGAAGAGGTGGATCATTGTAACTACCACCTATATTAACATCTCTCACCCTTCGTTTTTATTATTTCAAATTATAATACCAAAAATAATAAAGTTAATTTATATGTCTTGGGTTATCCTTTCGAGGGCTTACCCGGGGTGCCCGGCAATGGACACTTGGGAAGGACACCGTGTGGTTTTAGTCGGTCCGATTCCGACAAGCCCACCCCATCGTCGGCACCGATGGAGTGAAGCCCGTGGGGGTTTCCACACGCTAAAAAAAAAAGTCATTGCATGCAGTGTGTCATTTTCTAACACTATTGTAGTTATTGTGTGTCTTTATTAAAAAGCAATGAAAAAAGAACGTCTTGCTATGCGCCTGAGCGATGTCATGAAATGTAGAAAATGCTCGTAAAACGCATTCAAATTTTCATGTATCGCCTTTTGGGTAACAAAAAATTTGCGTCTTTAGCCCCATGGCATAACTTTGCGTGTGCTATCCTCAGGTTCGGGTTCGAACCCCGAGTCGACCTAAGTGTTTTTATGTTTATCTGTTAGAAAATCGCACTTCCGGACCGGGCTGCCGAACCAACGCTCGATCGTAGAAGGAGTAACCTACTTCTGATATTCTCTATTCTTAAATGGATATTATAACATATAAAAGTTCAGAGTAGGCATTACACTTGACGGAAACGCTGTTGCAGATCATCAACGTGGGAATGCCAATACAAGCTAATGCATAATAATATAATATGCTAGCTGATACACGCGGCTCCGCCCGCGCTGAGGTCGGTTATCGTTAATCACCCTTACTTAACCTACGCAAAAAATACTGAACATAATTGGATGCAGTTGTTACTATTAGAAGGGTCTTGGTCAGACTTAAACTCTGACATATGTTTTATTGCAATTGGTCAAGTAGTACCTGAGATTGACCAAAAAACGATAGCCGACATCCGCGCAGGCGGAGCCGGGGCATCAGCTAGTATGCAATATACATGTTGTATGGGCGTTCCGACACAGAAGCAAATCTAAACCTATGCCTGCCAGGCATAGGGCTAGATATGCCTTATAAAAAAATAAGCTGAGTGTATGTTGGGACTCAAATGACGCCATGTTTAATGCTACACAAAGTTATGCTTATTTTGGGTCTAGTTGACACTGTAATATAGTCCCTATGTTTAAAAGAGATGAGTATCATACTCAAATGATTTATTTCTTTGCACCCAGTTTCTGTGCATGCGCAACATCAAAGTGTTCCTGCGGACGTGTCACGAAGTCTTCGAGCTGCGCGAGACGGACTTATTCGACCCGTCCATGTTGTTCGACCTGTCCAACTTCCATCGTGTGCTGTGCACGCTGGCCAAGCTCAGCCAGTGTCCTAAAGCGATCACTAAGAACGTCAAGTGAGTATATTACAAGAAATTCTGAGCTTTGCGTGCTTGCGGTTACAATGGCGTGTTTAAAGAATGCTTCTTAGCAATTTCTTAGGTCGTCGGTTCGATCCCGACATAGCCACTTCACTAGCCCTGGAGTGGTGGTACCGGTGCTGGGGGTTTGCACACGTACAAAAGGTAGGTAAGGTATGAATTATGTGATAATTTATCAAAAAATGCCTATGATTTAGTGAAGAGCTTCGATTTTTTTTTGTGAATACTTGATGTGACCCTCGCGTACTGTGTCAGAAGCCGTGGCTCACGGACCGCGGGTTCGAAGTAGCTCAGTCCTATGTCGCAGGAAAAATGGATATACCTACGTTTTAATAACCATAATAATTCTACTAAATTAGGAGCCATTATGAAAGCATACTTAACTAGCGAATAGTAGTCTAAAATATCGGTAACTCGCCAGCTGCTGTATCGTTGTTTTTGCACGCCCACAAGAACAGTTTGAGTTGGTTTTGGGTCTTGAAGTTTAACTCAGACAAAGGGACTCTGTCCCAACTAACTTTTTGTACGTTTCTATAGAAACTGTGTGACGTAATGAACACGACGGACACGACACACGGACCGATCAATCAACTGACCAATAACGCAATTACATTTGCAATTTCTTCCGGTAGTTTGGTGGATGAAAAGTCAGCTATGAGTTAAACTCGCCTTTGTAAATTTTATTGAGCTGAGTGAGACGAAGTCGAGCGAAAGCTCCTCATACCAGACTTCAGGATTTTCTTTGTCACAGGTCTCCACCTAAACTACTAATCCAATCAGAACCAAATTTGGCATGATTAAAGAGGTCAATCAGAGGAAGGTTTATGGATATATTTTGAAAAAATTAATGCTACCACAGAGGAATGATCACCGTTAAAAATAATCCAGATGGAATTACATAATAACCGCTCGAGACACTGTGACCAAACTTTACACGCTCAGAAAGCATGTCCAGAGTTGTGACTTTCAAAAAAAAATTTCAAAATCGGACTTGCCACGAAGGAATGATCACTGTTCAAAATTTTCAAAATCTGATTCCGCAATAGCGGTCAAATCTATTAGACAAGAATCACGATGTCTCACTCAGCTCAACATTGCTAGCAGCGATTCGCCTTGCAGACCTAGTTATACTGTATGAGATAATGCCATCGATATATACAGTAGAGAACAAATTTAAAACAAACTCAGGAGTAGCTTCAATGATTTTGAAGAACCTGCCTTTTTTCTTCAAACTTTTTGTAGCAGAGCTGGATCTTCTCGCAGTACCGTACCGTACTACGATTTCTGTGAAAATTATATTTTTATAATGTATTATAAAGATACAATCAGATAATGTATACGCTATGTATCTATTACCGCTTGTTATCGATATTGGTTTAGTTTCCGTTTTCGTGGGAAAAGCAGTTATTATGTCATTTTGTGATTGTAATTATGTTATATCATGAATACGCCATAGGTTTCGTGACGTAAGTTTCACAGTCAAAGGCTCGATTCCCCATGGGGATTAGTTTGTGAGAGCGCTAAAGTCCTTTCTTCTTCTTCCTCCCTCTCTCTATTTCTCTTCTTTCGCGTGCAACGCACGCAGCCCGCAGCCCATATCACGGTAACAGCTCACCAATAGGTTAGCCGTTTAATTGTTTTCTGCCTTGGTTATGTAGAAAAGGTCATCATTAAAGAATTTGAAGGTTTCATTTCATTTATAAGTAGCCAAAAAATGAAAACACCACTGTAACACCGGCTGACTAACCCATTCCAGAAATGGCGAAGGTCGTTGTAAGGCGTACGTGAATAATTGAGATCCGGTGTATCTCAATTATTCACGTAAGGTTCAAGGCCTTGCGGAAACGCAATAAAAGAACAGTTATTAGTTTCTCTTGTTTCATGAATATTTTATTATCACAGGCATATTATAAAAATCTAGCCATCAAATATTAGGTAAATATCTATCGAAGAAAAAGAAGAGGCCTCAACGTGCAGCGGTAATTTATTCAAGAGGGTTAGTGTTTTATATTCGATCGGTAGTAACAAGAATTCCAAGAACAATTTTAGTGCAAAATAATTAACATTTGGGGCCCCTGCAATAGGCTGCAAATACGAAAAACCTTGTAATAATTTTAGTCGATTCGATTCCGACAATAGACACTTCACCGCTAGCCCCGGTGAGGTGGTACCCAAAGGGGCTTTCCACGCGCAATAAAAAAGGTACATTTAAACACAATAAAGTAGAAAAAAAATCCAAATATTAATAAAACCTTTACAAATAATGTGTTTTAGACGTTGAATGATATACCTATGTGAGTAATGAATAAATGGCCATGTCACGTCCACCAGACCCGGTAGGAGGGAAAGCCCTAAGAAATGACCGACGTCGTCGTAGGCGATGAAATTTGTGCCAGGGATGAAGAAGACTGTGCGAAGTAGAGGAGTAAAAACGGATATGTCGCAGAATGACCCATTCGCAAAATGTCACATTGAAAAAGGAACTATTTGCGAATCAACCTTTTCGCAAAACGTCATATTCGCAAAATGTCCCATTCTCAAAAGGTTTTCCTCCCTCGTACAGTGCCGGGTCCTTTAAGTGGGGCGTGAAAAAGCATTCAGCTTAAAGACCTCATCAGATTGTCTTATTACAGAAACGAGAACGATATCCTCAAAGATTTAATGGATGAAGAACTAAATTAACGAAATTAACGAAAATGAGAGAGTAAAAACATTCATTTAATTAGTTTGTAGGTTTTTAAAGTTCCTAATTACAAAAGAATTATACCTATGTATCTTTATATTTATATTCCAGTAACAAAGTTATATAATGCTTAAAACTATAAGATATTAAATACCGACCTATATTTTATGACTGCTCAGTATGCCTAGTAAAGAAACTGTCTGTGATTAATATTTAATTAATTATAAATTAGTGTATAACTTACACTCATTATTTAAATGTTGTAAGTAAGGAAAATTAAATAATGATAGCGATAAATAATGCCTTATTAAAGTCTTGTGCCTTCGTAACTTTTCAGCAAAAAGATGTTGATTTACAGTTTTAGTGTTTAGCATTAATAATAATGGTTAAGTGTAAAATGTACCTAATAATGTTTAAGTGTTCTTTGCCTAGCAATGAAACTGTGATATTATTTTAATTATATAAAAAACATATTTACATATGCAAAATTTTATTATATATCTACCTCATTGAAATATTTCCCCCATGAAGTGGGTATAAAACCTAGTGCACACCACCGTTCTCAAGTTTGCAAAACACTCGGAATGAATGGAATCGATAAATTAGTAGGTACATACTTGCATACATACTTGCACTAGCAATGTGGGCCGTGTGCTTGTATGCCACCTAAGTGGTATAAAAAAAATATCGGTGCCTGTAACGGTGACCCCCATTCTTAAGAATGACAATGAGACGTTATCTTTAGCTTACCATCAGGCGAGGTAAAGTTATATTTATTAATAAGTCATCATATTATAAATAAAAATTCCATTCTTAGAAAGTCAGGGGAGGTGATGATGATTTACGTTGAATGATGTTATTAATAACTAAGACACCTGCCATGAAGGAATGACATCGAGTCGGCAAAGTGCCGCTTTCGGCTCATCGGCTATGTACGAAAACATGATTTATAGTGATTGCAGCACAAATTACTGATATTACTTCGAACAGCGACTTGCTAGCTCATCGTGTTATTAGAGTCGTGTATGCCGATCTATTAATAGATCACCTCTCCCTACCAATAGATAACTACTGTATAACGGAATCGGTTCAAAGAAAAAAATAACACCATTTATATTGTTTCAGACCGTTCTCAGCCCAAAGAACACTATCCGAGGAAGATATTTACAAAGATCTGCAATCCGTGTAAGTACTAATTCTAACATGTATACATTAGCACATGAGAAAAATCTTACTACGAGTCGTAAAGTTACATGTTTAACGCTAGCCGTTGTAGTAGCGCGAGCGCCACACTCGAGCCGCCCCCATACAGCAGCGACATGGAAATTAGCCCGGCGCATCCTGCGACTTCACACGAAGTCCCCTGGGTGCAATTTACGATCCCGAACGCAACTTGTGAAGACCGCGTCGAGGAGATCTACGAAGATCTGTGTTATGTGAAGTTCACGTCGGCCACGCCTGAGGTTTCGATACGTTTCGAATATTTCTAGTAGTGGTGAAGTTTGGTACATTTCAATGCTGTCTGTTGTTTCTAGATAAAATTTTAATATTGGTACAAGCTGAGGTTCGGGAAAAAAGAAACTATTTCTTCACCAAAATGGTGGTGAAAAATACTTCAATTACAAAAACGTTAAGGCAGGAATGCGATTAAGGCGAACAGGATTAGCGGTACCACTTTTTTGCGCAATTAATTTTATTGAGTAAAACTAGCGTAGGTACTTAATTTGTTTGATCAGATTTTCACTGGTTAAATCCATCTCCAATTTACTTTGAATAGAGCTGTTCCGTAGCATCGTTCACCGTTCAGTATGGGTATACTGAACGGTGAATCGATAATACGGGAAGTTAATTCATTTAGTCGAATCCATTCAGGACACGATTCTGACCATGGTAATCTATCTGAATTTATTAAAAAATAGGTAGCTAACTTTTCATAAACTTGTCCCAAGAATCCCATTAACGACAAGTGCTTGCGCGGTGCTTCACCACATGGTTCTCACTCTGAACTGTTTTCACACTCGGCTCGTTCATCCCTATATAGCGTACGCAGTGTTTTTTTTTTCTATTTATTTTTATCTACTTTTTTTACTGGTGATCAGTGTGAGTGTGTGACGTGCTCGTGACGGTCAATTTTTTATTTATTAATTTCTGGTCATGTTGACTTCACACAGCCTGATGAAAGGGTTAATTCCTAACCTGACCCGATAACCTAACACGGTACCGGGCTAGGAAAAGCTAAATATTATTCAATTTTACAAGTCGAAAGAACCATTCAGTGTTGGAAATTATTGAAAAGAGTACGACCGATGTAATTCTTCTCCTAAGGTTTTGAATGAATAAATATTATTTGGAATTAATACGCACGATCGTCAATAAAGGAGAAATCAAATACATATTGTGCGTTTCGTCAGAGTCCCTCTACAATTGTCTGTTTGAAATGCTCATCAATGAATCCGTTTCAGTTAATTGTGCAACGAATGCTGCCTCTCAATTGACAATACTATCTGTTCAATAACTTAGCAATTCTCAACTTAACCCAAATTGAAATAAGGTTCGAACTACCTTAGTAATGAGATCTCACTCTCTCCGACAAATTCGCGCGTTATTGTGTTCACATTCCTTTCTTTATGTTTTTGCAATGTTATCAAATGAAGCATCAGAAGTTCTAAAGTGTGACTCGCACAACTGGATCCACTGACTCCACGTGCCTAATGATTTTCTAGGAATAAGGGTCTTTCTGACCACTATTGATCACACACAAATTTTTCACAAAATTCGGCCGAGTGGGTACCACCGTGCACGATTGCGAAAAACCCTCCATAGTAATCCAATTTCGGTTTGATTGCGTTCAGGGGTCAGCAAGTGCATAGCCGGGCAGGGGGATTATGGTCGCGGCACTAGTGGGACCGGTGGGTGTCACGCGGTGCTGCGACGACAATCCTCTTCTGATGAGGCCGTCAAGCTGAGTGCCCCCATTGTTAACATGGTACGTGTATGTAATGGTGACCCTCTTTCCTTCAGCTTACCATCAGGCGAGGTGAAGTCAAATTGACGTGTCCTAAATATATATAAAAAAAAACAGATTAACCAATTAGTTTTCTGGTACCGGACGACCACCCCTCAGTAACAATTGCAAGGAATGGGTTCCCGGGCTGCCTCTATGGTTACTTTAAGTAGATTCCGTCATCGGGTGCTTCTAAGAAGTAGTTCCCGACCTACTTGACTTCTTCTGTTTACCTCATCTATAAAATAAAAATGAATCGCTGAATGTGTTGCTAAGCTCAAATCTCGAGAGCAGCGGAACCGGTTACGCTAATTCTTTTTTTATAATATTCCTCGAAGTACGAGGAGACGGAGAGAAAACTTTAAAAAATTGCCTGAGAAAAAAGTCTTTTCTATATTCCCATACAAAAGATTCACGTAATTTTATCCCAGGAATAGCTTCCCATGGGTTACGGGAACGGTATCAGAATTCCACGCGGGCGAAGCCGCGGGCAACAGCTAGTATACAATATATTTAGTTTGTCAGTCGTCAACTCATTAGTTCCACGTGCCCAAACAATCTCAGCATACACCTTGTTCAAGTCACGTGACTAAAGTTTTAATTAAATGAAATCACAGCCTTTCGTGTGGGAGTGCTGTTAACTTTGCGCTTTATTATCTTAATAACTTTGTTGGAGCATAACGAGTCCTTTACGAGTAAACTTTCATAAAATTTAAAAATAATTACTTATATGAGGTCGGCATCAAAAAGAACATAACATATTTTGTAATAGTGATAAATAGTGGTTCCATGGAGAAGTGCAGAATACATGGTTTAATTGTAAAACCATAATAAATTTCCAGTCATAATAAGACTCCAGCGTCGCCTTGAGACGTATATAATATATCGGAGAATTTCGAAAATCTTGGACGTGTCTAGGTAGCTCAGTTGGTCAGAGCATTCCCGCCTGTAAGGGACTGGTCGTGGGTTCAAGGCCCGTTCTAGATGTTTTTTTTTCCGATCTAAATCTATAGAAATAATAAGCATAGTACCTTTCTTTTTTTTTCTCGTGCGAAAATCCCTTCGGATACCCCCCCGCCGGCCAGCGGGGGCGGTTATGTCGGGCTTGAAACGACTAAAAATTGCTTAAAAATTTCATGAAACATGAATCTTTATTCACCTCTTTGACAACCTCTGTGGCGTAGCGGTAGTGCGTTCGACTGTTAAGTCAGAGGCGACCTCTGACTTCGGGTTCGATTCCCGCTCAGTGCAATTATCTATATTTGCATTGGTCTGAGCGTTTCTGTGTATGTTATGTATTTATTTACAAAAAAAAGTATTTTAGAGCATTCTAGAGCTCATATGACAAGCTCTGCTTAGTTTGGATCTAGATGGTGTTTGTGTACTTTGTCCTAGAAAGTCCTTTGTGAAAGTTATATTTTTAAATAAAAGGAAGAGTTCTTTTGACTGTGTTAAAACCGTAATTTACCCTCTCGGGCTTCACCCCATCGATCGGTACCGGCGAAGAGGTGGGTATGTCGGAAGCGAACCGACTAAAACCACACGGTGTTCTTCCCAAGCGTCCAGTGTGTTATTTTTAAACTTGTTCAGTCGCCTTCTGGCGTTGTCACGTGGAAAAGACGAAATATTCTATAGTTCTGCATTCTTAAATAACGCTTGAAAAAAATGGAAACAAATATTTTTATCAATCATTATCACAGCGGGAGCAGGTCACTCGAGAAATATTCAATTATTTGCGACGAGGAAAAATTCTACAAGATATCACGCAATGATTCCGCTTGCGCTTCCCCAAGGTAAATCCCGGGGGAGAGGGCCTATGACGGTGAGAGGTCGACCTGACTCATAGCTACCTAACAATAAACAAATTTACTAAGGTTAAAAAAAATGCTTACTTAAAATTTTCCATTATATTTTCACTAATCTCTTATGACTTCAGCAGTGCACTTTTTTTGTCGACTGGGGCTAAAAAGACTGATTTATATGACAATTATACTTACAGTAAGTTTAAAAATGTTGAATCCTAAATAGCCATTATTGAGAACCTGGATCCGTCCCTTACCTTCTGATCCTTATATTCCAGCTGTTCCCGCTTCCAGTTCCAGCTTCCCGAATGGGTAGGCAGAGGTGTATTACGTACCCACGCTTCGCCAGTTATGTTCAGGTCCCAATGTAATAGGGGGCGAGCCTATTGCCATCTACCGGGCACATTATTAAGCGAGCGATAATTAACATTTAGTAATGCACACATAACTACGAAAAGTCAGAGGTATGTGCCCGAAGCGACTGGGGATCGAGACCTCGTCTCAGCAGTCCGTTACGTACGCCACTGGGCTATCGCCGCTAATAATAATATTAAGATTTTAGTACAGGAAAATAAATCTAGCGACTCAGGACCTAGCCTGTGAATAAATTCGTAAAAAGCGTATCCTCTACCGACGCGGGAAAAAAAGACATAAAAACCATTTTTGAAGCGGATTGTAGGTATATTGTGTCGGGGGTGTGTGTTGGGTAACCTCCTCGAGTGTCGCTCCGATTCCGATCCCGCTGCAGTCCGGGGGGAACGGAATCGGAGCGGCCGGTACACCCTGGGCGGCGGTCAATGGCTTCCCCCTTCACCCCTTCATAGGGTTGGCATTGATCGTCGGCCAATACCCAACGTGGCGGGAACACATCGCTCTCCGTACTCCTCTGCTTTCAGAGGAGACAGGATGAGCGATGCTGTTAGTGGTGAGATGGCCCAGGGTCAGCCGGGGTGCGAGGGATATGCTCTATGGGTAACCTTACACCCCGGCGTCTGAAGACCCGAGACGGCGTGCGGTTTTAGTCGGTGCAAGCCCGACATAACCGCCCCCGCTGGCCGGCGGGGGGTATCCGAAGGGATTTCCGCACGAAAAAAAAAAAAAAGGTATATTGTGTCGATTTATTGTGTAAATTTGAGTTCAATTGATACAGAATTTTGAGTTTTTGAAGCGTACATAAGCCAACTTAACATTTTAATATTATGTAGATAGGCATACTCTCACCTGTGTATCCTCGAAGTTGTATATAGAGCTGTACGTAACTAACGAGATTACAGTCTCGTAAGTTGATGCTGCAGGGGTAATTACCGTTTCTCATTCCATTGTTAAATCTCATCCCTATCGTGTGTGTCAACGGACGCGTGTGGAGCAATTTGCCAAAACATGTTCCACCCACTCAGAACAGGGCACGTACCTTACCTACTCCAGCTGTAACATATTCAATCTAAATTCGGAGGAATGAAAATGACAGATTGCGTAGAGCGTGTTACCACCTACATTGTCGTGAGGCTCGAATCTATTCAATACAAATAAATAAAATTGAAGTATCTATTTGTAACATTAAAATAACATAGTTATTATTACTTACAACGAAAACCATTTTTTGAACTTTTGTCTTTCTGTCCGTTTCAATTAGGCAATCTTTGGAACGTCTAGGCCGATTTTGGCGGGACTTTCACTGGTAAATAGCTAATATTTCAAGGCGTAATATTGGCTACTTTAATTTTAGAAAAAGAATTAGGGCTACGCCAACAAAAAAAATTAAATCCGCATTCAAGACCACGCGGGCGAAGTTCAATCTAAATTCGGGGGAATGAAAATGAAAAAGAATTGATTGCGTAGAGCGTGTTACATTGTCGTGAGGCTCGAATTGCTATAATTGAATGTTTCATTGTTATTCGACAGAAAGCTGTTTACGAAACTTGTTCAATGAAATAACTATTTCTAGTAAGTAGTGGTGTAGTGGTCCAATCGACCGCAATTTATTAATTAGATTTTTACGTTTGAACTTCGTTTTTTTACCTAATATTATCCTTACTATTGTCATTACTGGCATTGCAGGGGTTCGTGGCTAAGTGGTGAACACTTTGCAAAGTTAGGCAATACTAGCCAGGTCAGTCTTAGGATGGGTGACCATTGAATACATTGAAACCCCTCTATGCCTAGGAGAGAACTTAAAGCCGTCGGTCTCGGTTGCCATAGGAACATCTATGGCAGGCGTTTTTCAAGGGCTTACCCGGGGTGCCCGGCAATGGACACTTGGGAAGGACACCGTGTGGTTTTAGTCGGTCCGATTCCGACACGCCCACCACATCGTAGGCACCGTTGGGGTGAAGCCCGTGGGGGTTCCCACAAGTTAAAAAAAAATAGGCATTACGGATAGTTGGAACCATAGTAAGTTCGACAACTGGTCTAACTGCAGAACTTCGATATTGCTAATGGGTTGTGGAGATCGGTCTGTAGCGGCCTGCATCCACCGAGTCCCTCCGCTCTTTGTTAGGTCGTCTGTCCACCTTGCGGGAGGCCTTCCTACGCTGCGCTTGCCGTACCGGTCGAAATGGAAGTCGATGGGGAGGCTTATGTTCAGCTGTGGACTTCCTACGGCTGATATGATGATGATGATGATATGGAGATCAGATGGCAGTCGGTCGCCTCATGGAAAATATCGAGGTTCGGCCGCTTCGTAGTTGGATCGTAAAACCGATCCAAGTGAGTTGCTAAAAGGCTCAGAGGATGATGATTGTCATTGCATGGGTGTTATTGGGGCCCCACCAAGATCTTTAGAACCCCAGCGAACCTCACCTGCAAGCTGGTGCACCTGCTGGTTGACGCACGAGGCTCTGGAGCATGCTTTCCTCTCTGCGTTGGGAGGCCCATAAAAACCGGATCGATAAGCCAAACCAAAAGGAGGAGAAGCAGTCAGCGGACCCCGAACTCCGAGGTGAAAGTCTCGGATGCAGCTGGCCACAACGCTAAAATGATGATGAGGTGATGATTGTCATTTCAGATAATTTGAGTTTCGTTTTACTAGCCCAGTCGAATTATATCGAAAAAGGGGCAGACTCGAAAAAAATTTGAATTAGCAATTTTCTTTTGGACATCGTTAATGCGCCTTGCCATTACCGATGTCGATGACGGTCTAGTTGTTTAGATTATTGAATAACTAGTTTATTTTCAATTTCACGTGGAAAATGGTAGTCACAAAAGTTGTTCCGAATTAAATTACCTACCATTAAAATCAAGATGGCGGATGACGCAACATATTACCACGCAAAACAAAATTTAGACCAGTAGTGACTCCCCGTAGTGACTAGTTAGACCAGGCTGTCGGCCTGGGGTAATCTTTTCGAGGGCTTACCCGGGGTGCCCGGCAATGGACACTTGGGGAGGACACCGTGCGGTTTTAGTCGATACACGACATAACCACCCCCGCTGGCCGGCGGAGGGGTATCTAAAGGGATTTCTGCACGATAAAAAAAAAAAAGTAATGACTTCCCTCAATTCCGAAGCAAAATTGCTACTTCTAATTTTTTTCGGGTCAAATCCTAATTCAACTGTTCTATATTACGGGAGAGCGAACCTGCACAATTTACGTCATTATGATGTAATGTTTGACATTATCGGATTGGACGTAAATAATGAAATGTATAAATAATAATGTTTCATGAGAAAAAAACTTTTTATTTCCTATAAAAATCCAATAATCCAGCAATTCAAGCTTTTACAAAAGATGAAATCGACTTCAGCCGTCCATAATAATGGTTTTGACAGTCAAAGAACACCCCAAATAGGCGTATCTGTACTATTAGAGAGTTCACTCGATTCCTCAAGGGTCCCATCTTCAGATTCTGAGTTGACGACAATGGGACCACTGACAATAGGACCGCTGGGGAAGCATATCTACCCTTTCAAACATAATAAACCAGGATGTAGTGGACACCGCATGTTTTGTATTAACCGCAGCGCTTAAGGCCCTCCGCTGCCTGATACTTGTGCACGCATTCGGGCATTCGCACTACGCACTGTTTCTTGCAAATCTATAGAACAGCGTACGTATTTTTTTGCACGATACAGGTGCCCGCAATGCCCGCATGCGAGCACGCGCATAAGGCGCGGACGCTGCAAGTTCTTTGAGCTTTTAGCTATTAAGTTGTGTAATAAAATGTTAGGTAAAGATGAAATTTGTAATTTTTCGAGTTATCGAAGAACATACATAAAAAACATGAAATATCGTTTATCTACACTCAAATCGAAAAATTCGAATTACGAATTCAAAGACGATTCTATACATACGCACTTTATAAACGCATTTACATAAAATTAAAAATAAAACTTATTATAGTACCGCCAACTGTATCATAATAGTTATTTATGCAACTGTGGTATAACCCTTTGCGCGGAAGAGATTGAAAAAGCGAAAGGAGTGTTATTATGAAATTACATACAACATAATAACACCCGTTCGGATGATATTATGGTTATTAGGACATTGGATGTATATGTTGGCAATAAGCTAACTGTTTCAGAATCTTTTATAGAGGATTTAAAGCATGGGTGTAGATAAAACTCATTATAGCACCGCTATCTTTTTTTATTCATTAAACTAGTCTAAGGTTTTAGGCTGAATATGAAACATGAAGGCGCACGCATGCGCAGTTCGAACTGTGAAAAAAATGGCGCACGCTAAATTACTTCCTTGTAACCTACCTACTTTGTTTAATTTCAATTTTTCCTATGAGTGAAGATAAAGTAGTGTATGAAACTGCATTATTTATGACAGTTGCATAAACTACTATTTTATGTAGTCTAATAATTTGGTTAAGATCTGGTACAAATAAGCTACAGTCTTGTAACAGCCACTCACAATATAATTGTGGGTACCTATCCTCTCCATACATGTCCCACATGCTTCCGCCCACAAATGGAATCCTTCAGTCTAACAATGCCGGCTCGAAATAACAATGTTTATGAATTACGCAGTCGTACGCAACGCATAGTTAGTACCGTTATATTCCTTGTTATTAAGGGAATGAGAATCTGTGGCGGATTTAGAAGGCTGACCTTCTTATTCTTATATACTTTGACGGCCTCTGTTGCGTAGCGGTAATGCATTCGGCAGCTACGACAGGGGGTTCGATTCCCGCTCGGTGCAAATGTTTGTATGAATGAATATGTCTATTTGCATTGGTCTTGGTGTTTCTATGTATAATATGTATATATTTATAAAAAAAGTATGTCTATCCACATTCTGAAACCCATAGCACAAGTTTAACTACGCTTACTTTGGGTCTAGAAGGCGCTGTGCAGTGTCGTAGATTATTTATTATTTAAATACACGGCTGTGCGTATGAGGGGCTCGTGCAAGTTGCATGGTTAAGCAATACTAGCCAGGTTGGTCTTAGGATACGTGACCATTCTTAACACATTGAGACCCCTCCGTGCATCTGCTCTGACAGCATGTTAAGCCGTCGGTCCTGGTTACCCTACCAACATCTTACGGGTATAAATCTTTATGCTTTCACGGCCGGCGTTGCATGTAGAATATACTGCTTCCGGGCTGTTTGGCCTTGGTCTATATGAAACTTGTGTTCTAAACGTTTCATCGATCACTGCGGTCGACATCTTCAGTGGTTAGGTCAAACGTTTGTAACAGTTTGGAAAGTTTCATATGGACCGCGGCCAAAAGCAAGCAGTATATTCTACATCTTACGGGTACCTACTTGGAGCCCTAAAAAGGTCGACCTAATCTGATCTAACGACAGAACTTCGATATCGCCAGTAGGTTGTGGAGGTGTTTTTTTTAGGTAGATTTCGATGAAATCGATCTACCTATTGGTTTCTTGACTACTGTCGAATTTAAAAAAAAAAAATTCATAGGAGGTCTAGTTATGACCCCCTGAGTCCGAAATGACCACTGGTCAAAAAGTTTATATATATATGTATGGTTCCACTTCCCAAAATTTGCGGCACTCTCACGGTCGCATTTTTGCCCCGATAGCTTTCAAACTGCGGTCAAAAATTGATTGGGTGTAAACTTAGTTTAAGTTCGTGAACGGGTGGAATCCGGCCTAAGGGGACGGTAGGGCCTCACTTTTTGTGAAATCAGTTTTTCCTCAAAATTTCACGTTCCATGAAAGATATTCGAACCGTTCTAATTTTATCCCATAGTATACATGAATACCAACAACTTTTAATTATAAACCTATAAGATTAAAAATTTAAGTAAAAGTGGAGGGGGGAAAAACCAAAATTTTTCGGGAAAAAAATCATAACTTCTAACCGGTGAACATTCTTGCAGTCGGAAACATTTTTAATCGATAGGCCATTTTTAAGTCTAAAATAAATGTCTGAAAAGTTGTTCGCTAAAAGTTACTATTTTCGAGAAAAAAAAATTAAACTGTTTAAAGTCCGTAGTTCTTTCTCTATATAAAATAATATTAATTGCTTCACGAAATCTACCTGTGCGTTCCCCCTGCGGGAACGGATTTTTTTTTATGTTGAGACCAAAGTAGTGGTAGATGGCAAGGAAAAATCTTACAAATCTAGATCAACAACAATGAGGAGGGTGGTTCCTCAAGGGTCCGTTTTGGGACCTATCTTCTTTATTTTATTTTTAAATCATCTAGCAGATTATATTTGTAATGAAATTCCTGACATAAAACTCGTGCTCTTTGCTGGCGATACAAATGCTGTCATTTCAAGCGATAGTATTGGTAGTCTGGAAACAAAAATTAATACTGCATTATCTACTTTTGAAAAATGGTTTGCAATGAATAATTTAAAATTAAATGTTACTAAGACTAAGTGTATGCTCTTCAAATTTACGTCTAAAGTTAATGCAAATTTAAGGGTGAAGTCTCTCGGCTCTGATGTCGATGTGGTGGACACAGTTAGATTCTTAGGTGTACAACTCGACTCCATGCTCGGCAGTTTTGTTGTTAGACAGAAAGTCGACTCCAACTAAGTTTGGAAAAGGCTCGCATGATGAACGATGATGCGTGTACGTCGCCGAATGGATAGGCTGAAGTGAATTATTTAATATCGACAAGATTTTTTTTTAAATTCCACAGAATAGTAGTTTGATATTTTTGTAACGAAATAAAACGATTCTGGACAAAAGAAATCCTGTTTTGAAAACAGGATCTCTTGTGGCACAAAAATAAATAATAAATAAATATTGTAGGACAAATTACACAACGCCATCTAGACCCAAACTAAGCAGAGCTTGTCATATGATTTCCAGAATGCGGATAAACATACTTAAATACTTGTTTTTGGTAAATAAAAACACATTTTACATAGAAACACCCAGACCAATGCAAATATACATATTTGCACTGAGCGGGAATCGAACCCGCGACCTCTGGCTTAACAGTCGAACGCACTACCGCTACGCCACAGAGGTCGTTGCTCGAATAAGCTCAAATGTATAAAAGGAGATAACTTTCTCAATACGGGGACACCGTGGTTCCCAAACCTGAGGGGGCCATCTCGAAACCGGAGATGGCCCAGGATCAGTCGGGGTGCGACGGATATGCTCTATGGGCAACCTTACACCCTGTAGACCCGAGACGGCGTGCGGTTTTAGTCGGTTCAAGCCCGACATAACCGCCCCCGCTGGCCGGCGGGGGGGGGGGGTATCCGAAGGGATTTCCGCACGAAAAAAAAAGGTATCAAGTTTAAAGTAAGTACTTATAATACCTACCTACTTTGTACATAATAGGTACTTACTTAAAACTTAAACTATTGCTGTGTTTAAGGAACATTATTTGTTCAATGGATGAAGGCAACTGGAGATAGAACAAGTTAACATGTTATTAAAGTGTGAAGCTGCATTTTAAAGATACTTGCATTAGAAAGTTTCAGTTGTAGAACGAAGCGAATTGACAATTCCCAAGGCTTGAGTCGATGACGTCATGCGAATTCTCGCGACTCCGTCAATCGAAGCTCTTTGATGCGTTTGCGTTTACGCGAACTTGATAACACGAGAGATAAGTGTAAAGTTGGTATTAAAGTACTTCTAAGAAACCTTATTATGCCGTGTTTTTATATTGAGAATGTTCTTTGTAATTTGAGAAGTGTGGGGGCGTGGAAGAGATTGTCTTCTTCTTGATTGATACGGACACTTGGGGAGGACACCGCGCGGTTTTAGTCGAGACACGACATAACCACCCCCGCTGGCCGGCGGGGGGTATCCGAAGGGATTTACACACGTTAAAAAAAAAAAAAACAAAAAAACAAACAAAAAAAAAAAAGGCAGTGGTGTTTGTAAGGTTACATTGAGGAAACTTGACAATAGACCAAAAAAGAACAGTCCGCTGAGTTTCTTCCAGGAGTCTTCTCAGGACTGGGCCGCGTTTCGAACCGGTGCCGCGGTGGTCCATTTGCTAAACATTAGTTTAATGTTTTGACGTTTTCTAAGTGCCTTCTTAATGATCTATACAGAATGAATAAATTTTGACTTTGGCGGAGTGGTTCCCGTCAAAGTCGAATATAATGGCAAAACTATCTGTTTCCTTGGGTATCGAACCTACAAGGTGACCAACAGAGGAGACCAACAAAAGAACAGTCCGCTGAGTTTCTTCTAGGAGTCTTCTCAGCACTGGGCCGCGTTTCGAACCGGTGCCGCGGTGGTCCATTTGCTAAACATTAGTTTAATGTTTTGACGTTTTCTAAGTGCCTTCTTAATGATCTATACAGAATGAATAAATTTTGACTTTGGCGGAGTGGTTCCCGTCAAAGTCAAGGTGTGCGTGGGGTGTTACAAAGACACGTCCACGTCTGGGATGCGCGTCCGTTCTGTTTATCCGGCGCCTAAGAGTTGTAGTCTTAGCCAATGGCGTCTAATTTATGTTTTATATTTTGTCATCCAGATAATTTCCTTGATTACCTAAATCTTTAATTAATACATTCTTATGTATGTAGGAGTGTTATTTATAATAGGTAGGTACGTATAATTAACATAACATAACTTCACGCCTGTATCCCCGAAGGCGTAGGCAGAGGTGTATTACACACCCACGATTCGCCAGTTATGTTTAGGTCCCAATGTAATAGGGGGCGAGCCTATTGCCATCTACCGGGCACATTACTAAGCGAGCGATAATCAACATTTTTTATACACACATAACTACGAAAAGTCAGAGGTGTGTGCCCGGGGCGACTGGGGATCGAACTCGAGACCTCGTCTCGGCAGTCCGTTACGTACACCACTAGGCTATCGCCGCATAACCGCCGTATAATTAACTGATAATATAACCTACATACGACCGCGCCACGCCGTAGTCAAGGTTAATTTTGCCATAATTATCTCAATTAGACAAGCAGTCAGTCTTTGGTCATACCAGTCCTTTGATCTGACATCCGTATTGTACCTATTATACTTAAAGGAAAATGTAATATTTTTTCATCCTCCTATCAAAAGTATTTTAGGACACGTCAATTTGACTTCACCTCGCCTGAAGGTAAAGTGTCAGGAAAGAGGGTCACCATACACGTACCATGTTAACAATGGTGGCACTCAGCTTGACGGCCTCATCAGAAGAGGATTTTCGTCGCAGCACCGCGTGACACCCATCGGTCCCACTAGTGCTGCGACCACAATCCCCCTGCCCGGCTATTCACTTGCTGTCCCCTGAACGCAATCAAACCGAAATTGGATTACTATGGAGGGTTTTTCGCGATCGTGCACGGTGGTACCCACCCACCCGGCCGAATTTTGTGACAAATTTATGTCATCAAATTTCTACCACCAGTAATTCTAAGTGCATATCTATTACATCTATACAAATAAATAAAATTGAAGAGTCTGTTTGTAATATTAAAAAACAGGTTTTAAATAAATGCATATGAGTTTTACGATACATAATAACATAAATAAAAAGCAATTTTTCTAATTTTTGTCTGTCTGTCTGTTTGAATTAGGTAATGAACTCCGGAACGGCTGGGCCGATTTTAACGGGACTTTCACTGGCAGATTGGTAATATTATAAAGCGTAACAGAGGCTACTTATTTTAGAAAAGGTATTAGGGTGCCGCGCAAAATAATTAAAACCTTAGAGACCTAAATCTACGCGGACGAAGTACTGGGCACAGATAGTAGGTATTATAAAGCTTTGGATTTACTTGGGAACAAATGGAGTTTAGGGCCTGTCCACATCACCACGTCACGACGTCGACGCCGTAAAACGGCGCGGTGCCGTGGCGCGGCGCGTTGCTGTGACGTGGCGCGTTGCTGTGACGTGGAAATTTACGTCACGACACCGCAAAGTTACCGTGCCTTGTAAATTTTCGGTACATTCTTCACTCAATTTTCAATAGCAGTCTCGTTGTAGATATTGACCGCACAAAACGTATTCTGCTTCTGTTGTTATTAAAAAGACAGAGAGAAGTTGGAGACAAAAAAAGGAAAAAGACAGTACTGGGTTCACCGATATCTTTCAATTTATGAATAGTGATGGAAATCGTTTCAATAGAAAATATGAGGCGTTGAAAACCTGTGACCACAAATTTTACAGTTATTTTATCTGTATTCTATATCAAGTTTTGAAGAAGTCTCGCCGGCTTACGACACCGTCCGATGCACCGTTTCACGGCGACGGTGCCGTACCGTGCTAGTGCACGGCACGGTACCGCGCCGCGCATCTACACCGCACCGTTCCACGGCGACGACGTCGTGCCGTGGTGATGTGGACAGGCTCTAACATGTTGCATAACATGTGATGCGCGGCTAGTGGTTCGCTCGCGGACTGGGAATGCGTATCAAAATGTTGCGCGGTATGTTGCGGAACATTGGGTGACGCTGCGCTGTAGCGGCATGTAAATTGAGTGCATGTCATGTTAAAGGACATTTTGTAACTTATTCTCGTCTTTAGTCGCATTGGGACCAGCAGTTAGATGGTATCGGCATCAAAGCATTCCCTCTTTCCCGATACTAACGTAACTTCACATAATATATTATCTCGTATGACACCCGCGGCGACAGCTTACATCATGACCAAAAAACTAATTAAATTAATCACAAAGATTCTATCTCTACACCTCAGAAATAATAATAGGATAACGGTGTAGAGCGTTATCATAAATGATTTTTGTTCAAACGTAATTCTTGTTCAGTATTCGCAAATACACTTGGCCTTTGGGATGATAATCACTTCGCTATCGACAAAAACGTAGGTGTATATACGTGACGTGGGCGGTATGACGTAATTATTATCTATTTATATGTATTCTTCCAGTTTCTCTTATGACGCCAAAAGGTAATATTATTACACTCAGCATATTTTGTACGTAATTTGATGTGATCACTATTGATCATTAATATTTTATACGTGACGTGGCGGTATGACGTGACTATTATCGGTTTATATCTATTCTTCCAGTTTCTCTTATGACACCAAAAGGTAATATTATTATTACACTCAACATATTTTGTACGTAATTTGATGTGATCACTATTGATCATTAATATTTTATACGTGACGTGGGCGGTATGACGTGACTATTATCGGTTTATATCTATTCCTCCAGTTTCTCTTATGACACCAAAAGGTAATATTATTATTACACTCAACATATTTTGTACGTAATTTGATGTGATCACTATTGATCATTAATATTTTGATTTTGATGTGTTTGATCGTCATATTCACACAAGGTAACACGTTTGTTTTACTTAATTATAATGCTTTAGTAATTACTAAAGGTAACACGCCAATATGTGTAATTATATTTAATTGGCTAACTAAATGCTCTCTTTACGTCATACCATAAAAGACTAATAATATAAAATAAAATAGATCGTCCCTTGGCGTCTAAAACATATTTTGAATTTTCGTCACTGTTAGGGGGACAGTTTTCTTATATTTTTTATCAACGATCTAAAAGCTATTACTTCGGGCAACCAACCAGGTGGACACCGAAGTCTTAAAATCACGCAAAAAAAATCAAAATCTTACACCCACTTTTTATCATTTTTCTCGAAGTTTCACATGATTCTAAGTCTAATTCTAAGTTGCTAATTAAGCAAAAAAAATTTTTGTGTCGGTCTGTCTGTTGGTCTGGATGTCTGGATGTCTGGATGTCTGTTTACGCAATAACTCAAGAACCACTTATCCGATTTAAAAAATTCTTTCGCCAATCATCTTGTTTGGTTAATGGGAAGAACTGATTAGATTTTGGGGTTTGTACTTCAAGGTTTCGGGTACCTACCATACAAATTATCCCTAAAAATCTTTTACAAGTGAATTTCTTTCGAGTTTAGAGATCAGAGTAACGCGTATTTGACATTTGAGTGACAATGACAATACGTATATTGTATATTTACATACAACAACCAGACTCTGAAAGAAACTGAAATATAAACGCGTTGAATAATATGCATAAAGCCTAAGGTCTGTAATTTTGAATAAAAATACTGCAAAAAAAAAATAAGTTAGGCCCGAAGTTTGACAATCACTGTGTGATTTCCGTCCCACTAGATTTCTCATTGCTCTTACTGTAAAGGTGATAGGTTATCATGCAAGTGTTTTCTCTCGGTCTCGATTATTTTTGCATGTTTTTGTTTGTTTCACCAAAATCGTCGGGGCCCAAGTCAGCCTTACTTACACACACTCTGGCGCAGGCTTTCTTCTCGGGGTTTGGAGCCTTAGATGCAATCAAACAACACTAAGATGATGATGAATGATGAACTATTTCATTATTTTTATTTGCTGAGTTTTAGTGTCACGAGATGACCTCAAACAACCCTGACACTTACAGATTTAGTTTCCATTTAAATATTGGCAAACCTTAGGGCCTTTTCGTAAAAAGTAATAGTAGTAGTAAAAATAAATCGTCAAAATCGAGGCCGCGATTGCGACCATAGTCCGCCGGTAACTGTGAGGTTATCCTTTCGGGTGTCCGGCAATGGACACTTGGGGAAGACACCGCTCATAGCTGGCACTAATGGAGTGGAGACCGTTAAGTAACGTTAAAAAAAAACTGCTCGTGAGAATTTCTTATCGAGATAAGCGTAATTCTTGAGATGGCCCAGGGTCAGTCGGGGTGCGAGGGAAATGCCTTAGGGCCACCTTACTCTCAGGCGTCTGAAGACCCGAGACGGCGTGAGGTTTTAGTCGGTTCAGGCCCGACACGCAAAAATAAAAAGATACGAGTAATTCTTAAGTTGCCACCTCAAACCACAAGCATTACGATCACGCCATTATGGTGACCATGCACGTAAAAGTTTGCATGAGGGTTAAAATCTTACTAACATAATCGACAGGCAGTCGCTAACGAGTAAGTTATTTAACTGTACTGTTAGCGACTGACTGGCAATTCAAATATGGGGAGGGCCCGCATACTTGATTTGCCTATCGATTATATTTGTAAAGTTGTCACCACAGATTATAAAATCATGGGTTTTTGTTTACGTTTGACCCGTCAATTTGACTGTACCCGGCGGGGCGTGATGTTTCATGAGGTGAGCCCGTGATGATGGGCATCACTATGCTGAGGTGAAGTCCAAAAAGTAGTGGCCGCCATTCTAAATGCTGTCCCTAGAATAGTGCTCCCTATCCTCGGCAGGTGCTTTTACACCACCCGCTTAAATAACCCTGAATATTGAATTATGCTTTTTTTCGGATTGCCCTTAAACGTCGTTAGTATGGAAATAGTTTTTACCAAACTCTTACATATTATTCAATCACCCGAAAAGGTATCGTAATTGGTAATTATTTTCAACAGAGTAAAGTAAATATCAATTACTAGCAAAATCGCGTTGCGAAATGCTAAAAATATTTACAGTTTAATATTTCGTGGTTGTAACCGTGAAATGAGATGACATGTTAAAGTGTTCGTGTAACGAGCGAGAAAGAGGGATATAACTACATAGGGTGTAAAGCTCTATCCCTCTCTCTCACCCGCAACACGGACGGTTTAACACGTCATGATAACTAGTAAATCCTAATATGTTTGGCCACCTTTAGTGGTCGGTGGTATTTTTAAGACTACTGAGCTATTACATTACGAAAGAAGAGTTATCATTCTACAGCCTAGAAGCTTTTAAACTATATTATGTTATTAATCGCGGTATTTTATATGATAAAGTTAATAATTTAAATACAAAGACAAGCATTGATGTGTACCAAACGCATTTGCCAGCATTGTCGGTGGTCGTTGCTTCAGAGCGAATAGTTCGACGTGTAGATACGCTTCATACACGGGCATGCCGCCACTCATAACTTAGAACTGGAAGTACTGATTTGTAACATTTCTGATGCGACAAAATATGAAAAATATTTAGCTGGTACACTTGTCTGGCCAACTACGGAATATGTATTTACATTTCCTTTTAATTCATAAATGTTTAATAGTAGGAATTTCATTAATGTTAAGACAAAGCATAGTGAGAAATCACTTTCTCACTTTGCGGCATTTTGATTGGTAGCACGAATTTATACATAGTAACTATTGCAAAAATAAATGTAGGTGCTAATATTACTCGTAACAAAGGGGTATTTACTATTTAGTAATATGTTTACCCACATTTCGCCAGCTATTTTTTTTCATTCTTGTATATAGGCATTAGCCTTTTGGTGTGCGCCGGGCATGTTTTCAGACTCCGTGTTGCTACTGAAAATTAAAGCTCAATAAGACTGCCCGACCCGGGAATCTAAACCAAATCCCAAGGCAAGAATTATGAGTGTCATTTCACGACTAATTAATTCTGCTGGGACTTAAATTCCAATATGTGCTACCTGTACATTCCATCCGTTTTACGCTTTTTATGGCCAAAGCACACATGCTACGACATCTATGACTGACGACCACTGCTTCAATGCTGTATCGCTTTTGGCAACTTTTGGCGACTGCATCACGTGCTGGCGAGTACTGCGCGTAACGCGCGTTTCATTCACTGCATCGATCGGTACCTACTAGCTGGAAATGGCATCCTAATACGCACGCAAACTAATATAATAGAACATAGTTCTGAATATAATAGAACACAGTACAGTCGGTCTGTTTGTAGAGGTCGATACCACATTTCAAAAAGTGCTTGATTGCTGGTCGCCGATAGTCAAAGTAGCACTTGTGCTTCACCCCTAAACACCCGATTACATATTTAATTAAATATTTATGAATAAAAGGATGCGTCAAAACGTGTAACGTAATCTCATACGTGAAACTTTAGCTCCAGTTGGTATTATCTCAAGTGTTACCTAGCAGTATCAGTAAGCACCTTGAAGATACGGGACCTAGGTGTGCCAGTTGTTTAAGACTTGTCAATATTGGTAAGGATATGTTAGCAATGTTGGATGTATACATACAATCAGTTTTAAAATTTGAAACTTTTTTCATAATACAAGAATTTATCAGCCAGAACCATCCAGTTACTTCATTTTACTAGAAGCTTATTATAATTGATATGTAAATCAGAATTTGACATCTTGGTGCAGGGACTTTAAGGAATCATCACAGTGCAGACCAAATTTTTTTTATATAATGAGATTTTGTTTTATAATGCTTATCAAGCGTTGTTTTTTTTTTCATTTCTTTGGATACCTAATCAAACAGTGATAAATAACAGTAGGATTGCTTAATTATTACTGTATGTAATAATTAAGCAACCCTACTGTAATTTATCACTAGAAGAATGTAGAATTAAGTTAGCAGTCGCTGTGAGTTCGTTAAATAAACAATAACAACATAGGAAATGAAAATATTGGCTTTGCACAATAATAATAATAATTCTTCAATTATTTTTTTCTATATGGCAACTGTATTCGATGTTGTGTCGACAATTCTGCCAATGTCAGACTTGCTATGGACTTTGTGGCTAAACTTTTGACCTTTGAAAGTTAATAACAATTCTAACAGATAAATCAAATTGAGTGTCTGTCTGTAACATTAAAATAATAGATTTTTGGCGAATACATAATGATTCTAGATATGTAGTGCACTGAAAAATTGGCGTTAACTTTTTAAGTATAAATATTGCCCATAGAGCATATCCCTCGCACCCCGACTGACCCTGGGCCATCTCCGGTTTCGAAATCTTTGAAGTAGCATCATTGTAAATTAAAAACCATTTTAGATTTAGATTAACGAGATCAATCCATATTTATCTTTATGATATAGCAACACTTGGCGGGTTCAATCAAAGTATTTTATCGTCAATAGTGTCATCTCATGACCGTTCCAATTTCACTTAAAATTATTACTGTTATCAAACAATGCTAACATATCCTGTAATTTGTTCTCTATCAGTCTTTATGTATTTTGGTAGTTAGTTATTTTATTATAGTTGTATTGATGTACTGTACACATTTGCCATTATTGTACACGTGTACATTTTGTATAGGTCACTTCATTGCATTCTCTCTGTTTTATAAAATAGAGACTGCAACTGAACGCACATTTTTAAATAATTCAAAATTATTATTTTGTTATTTATTACTTCATTTTACATGGTGAGATTACAAGGGTTATACGGCTTTTAGATACTTGGCACATATTTGATTTTTAGGGTTCCGTACCTCAATAGGTAAAAAGATTCGTGTGTCACCACCGATTTTCTCAGGATCGGGTGGACTTAGCAAGTTGAAATTTATACCTGATACTGAGGTCTATAAGTCCCTATCAGGTGTATAAAAATTGAGGTCCTGAGTCAACACGATAAAAATATATGGGCATATTTATATATTCGCGAAAACTTTTAAGTACCAAAATTTACCTTGATTATCAACTTTATTTATTTTTCGGAATTTTCCCTTTACTTTTGCTGTAAGACCTTGATTTTAACCAAAATTATAAATTTTAGGTCAACCGCAACGTATAGGTTTTATGTCGAAAACCTATATGGTAGTTCTCCTTGACCTAGAATGACGAAATTTGGCAAAAAGAAAGGTCTTACAAGCAAATTCAAAACTACAATTCCAAAAAAAAAGTTAAAAATTGGAATTATTAGTTCGTTTTTATAGATAATGCCACGGAACCCTTCGTGGGCGAGCCTGACTCACACTTGGCCGGTTTTTATAGCTACATTGTATATCAAGTAACTTGTATATAAAATACATAAACCCTTATAACCAATGTAATTTCATGTCGTGAACACGTTATTTTTACTTAGTATTCGCTTTTGTGTAATTAGCCATTTTTGTTAATTAGTACAAATAGTTTGAATTTTATGAACCTGGCATGACACGCGTGTCTCAATTTTGCACTCGTGGAAAGTCCACAGATTGCCAATGTCAATAATTGATGTAGTTCATCATTTCTCTGAGTTAGAAGGGGCCATTCACAGAAAAACTTTCAAATGTTTGGTCTCAGGCTGAGAAATGGTTATAGTCATTGCTAGTTATGCGAAAGCGAACCTTAAGCTTATGCATGTGGTTAATTGGGGGGGCGTGCGCAGCGGCGGCGCGTCCGCACCCACGAACGACCGCGAGGTGAATGAATATGCAAGCTACTGCGCCCGCATCCACGATGAGGAGATCTACCACGACCTGTGCGCGGTCAAGTCGGCCCGTGAACTGCCCGCCGCTGTCCATACGCCTGCTTTACATACAGTATGCGAGAATTTTATTTTTTTATTTAATTTGTTGCTCTGGCGATGGTGGCATGGTGTAATGACATGTGGTGGTATTTCTTAGCACCTTCTTCCATAGATAGCACGACCTTTAACTCTATAGTAAGAGAGCGATGGTTATGACATTCCAAGTAGCCAGGGTTAACCAATGAAGTAGAAAATGCATATATAATCTAGAGATGTTAATGATTGAATGTGGTGATTTAATTAATTAACACCCAATCAGTGAAATAAATTAGCATTTATTTGGAGTTCGAAACATAGGTATCACCCGGTCGTAATCGACGTTTTTATGCTATTCTACAAACATACGGCCCACTTGATAGTAAGCAGTACCCGTGATGGACGAACGCTTGCAACACCAGCTCGCTTTGATTGCTTTGTGAGCGGCAGAGGCCTTAACAGCATTGCTTTCCTTTTTCCCATTCGCATTTGACTCTCCTACAGATGGCAAAGTGCGAGTGACATCTCTATTAAAGTAATGCAAGCGCAAGTAGGTAACATAAACTTTTCCATGGCTTCTTTGCTGCCTTATCAGTATAAAAAAACATATTTCAACAATAATAATAATAAATATTCTACGACATACTACACAGCGCTTTCTAGACCCAAAGTAAGCATAGTTTAACTAGCTTGTGTTATGGGTTCTAGAATGCGGATAAACATATTAATTTTTTTTTTTAAATACATACATATTATATATAGAAACACCCAGCCCAATGCAAATATACATATTCAGGCATACAAATATTTGCACTGCGCGGGAATCGATTCGTTCATCAATCAATCGAATGAATTTAGATTCCTAATTATATTAACTGCAACCTACAACTAGCTGAAACGGACATTGGAATGTCATAACTATTGGATTGTCCTTATTACCAATTGCTTATCTATCAAACTCCAATACACACTCAATAGAAATCTGTCCCACGACAAAAAACTTGCCAATTTTATTGGATATCCATCTAAAAACTATTCGCATAATATAAATATTGAATTCCAAATAGACGGACAAGTAAGACGTTAGCAAGTATTTGTTCACTGAATTATTCATCCCGCCATCGCTCCACGATCACAGCGTTTTTACAACATGCCTATTAGTTTTGCCATCACAATTTTTTACGTTTGCTTCTGCAGCGCTCCGTTTCTTGTGGTAAAAATAAATGTTTATCTCGCAGTAAGTGTGTAATAGTTATAAATAAATTGCGGTAGGTGAATAAATTGGTTCGAAAGTACTCTTGAGTTAAAGAGATCGCCCGATAACTTATTATCATGTTAATTGGTCTGTAAAGCCTTGTATTGACTGACAGCTCACAGAGTATGCAAAACATATCCTTAGACTTTGATTTAGACATGTATATAGTGAAACTCTTTAAATAAAATCAAGTAGTTTAAAAGAAAATAATATTCTTGGATATAATATACAAACAGGCGAAAATTTAAAACAGTAAACTTAACGCAGAGGTTAAAATGCAATTTTCTAGTTTCATTGTGGCTTCAGCACAACTAAAGTGCATTCCAACGGTCAAAATATCGAATAACAATCACAATTATGTGCTTTGAAAGGTTTGAACAGTTAGCAGAATCGATAAGAACAAAGTCGTATTGGTCAGTTAGATTTAATGTCCACTTAGATGTCGCTAATTGGACGCCATCGTCTTGCCACGTGTGGATCAGTGTTACCACACTCGCCAACTAATCTAAAATCCGAGTAGCCGTTAAACCTACTTTTCCGAAATGCACTTTGGTCGTGTAAAACTGTAAACACGCCTTAGATTTATCCATACTATTGCAAGTTATCTACATGCTAAATAAACACTTTATATTGCACTTTTCTTGTCGGCCATAATGCTCCTACAAAATACGCTTTGCTATATTCTAATTTCAAATTGGATCGATGTTATAGTCTTTACACTTTGATCAATTGAACGGCAGCGCTGCAGATATTACCTATGTATATGTAAATAAATATATGCACATTGTAGAAATAGATAACTACAAGGTTCATTTTTGCTTAGGCCACTGCACTGCGGGACATAATAATAGGATATGCACATGTAACCAATAGTGCATGCCACTTTTTGCTTTAGCTTTGAAAATATGAAATTAAAACTTTTCTTACATTTTGACAGCTAGCGACATCGTCTCACAGCTTAGAGAAAAGGGATTACGTTATTAGGGAACTGGTTGATACAGAGAATAACTACGTGGACGTGTTGAGCAAAATAATCAAGTATTTCCTGAGGCCCCTTAGTCCGTATCTCAAACGTCAGGACGCGGAAGTCGTGTTCTTCCGAATCGAGGTGAGCATTTGAAAATTGTTAGTACATTTGTATTGTTAGTGGGTATTATGTATGTACCGAGTTGTCGGGCATGTAATGTTTAGACGTTTACAATGGCGCTAAAATCTGAGGGTTAAAATTTAAATGAAGAAATTGTAACACAGGAGCGCTATATAGGTTCGACAATGTTCTAAAGACATATTTGACCCGACTTGTCAACGGCTAGTACTTAAGCTGATTTTAATGTAGTAAGTACATCTATGGTACCTACCTACCGTAACATACAAAATCTAGTTCCCAATACACGCAATCTATTATGTACCGTATCACATCTCGCGAGATCTTATTTTCCCGTGACCGCTTCAGAATCGATCGACTCAAGGTTATCAATCGATATGACTATGATAATAAAATGAAAACAGTACGTATATTTTCTGTTTGATTAATATAATTTTTATTGTTTGTCACCAGCAATTGCACGAAATCCACTCAGGTTTACTACGACAACTAAAACTGGCCACAGATGCATGCGTGCCCGGCAGTGGCGCACCGCGTCTCGCTGACGTTTTTCTAGCGTGGCGAGAGCGATTGCTAGTGTACGGAGACTACTGCTCCAACCTCACCAACGCTCAGGACACCTTGAAGTTGCTAGATGCTAAGGACAACACCTTCAATAAGCAACTTGCGGTGAGTATTGTTACCATCTCATGGGGCAGCTTACATTTGAAACCATGTTTTTTTTTATGGCAGTTTACGTCAAATATCAATATGAATTCACCCCGACTGCCGAGTCGGGGAGAATTCATATTGACGTTCACCCCTACTGCCGGTTAACTGTAAATGTATTTTAAAGAATGAAGTCAACCATTATAGATACTAACAATGTTAAAATGGTAGCCTCCAGTTTGGCAGCCTCGGTAGATGTTTTTGACGCTCCTCCTAAAAACCCCAAGATTGTGGGGTCGAAACAGGGTTTTGCTAAAGAATTTCAAGTCTGTATGGTGTGGGCAATGAAAAGAGGTACTAAACCGTGTAGATCCAGATGGTATTGTTTGCACCGTATGGGGGCGAAACCTCAGCACTGCACGTGTCTGAATAGGAAAATAGAGGCTGAGGTCCATTAATGACATATTCAGCATGTTCAGAATTACAATAATTGAGCTGAGTGAGACGAAGTCGAGCGAAAGCTCTTCATACCATACTTCAGGATTTTCTTTGTCACAGGTCTCCTCCTAAACTACTAATCCAATCAGAACCAAATTTGGCATGATTAAAGAGGTCAATTAGAGGAAGGTTTATGGATATATTTTGAAAAAATTAATGCTTCCACAGAGGAATGATCACCGTTAAAAAAAATCCAGATGGAATTACATAATAACCGCTCGAGTCACTGTGACCAAACTTTACACGCTCAGAAAGCATGTCCAGAGTTGTGACTTTCAAAAAGAATTTTCAAAATCAGACTTGCCACGGAGGAATTATCACTGTTCAAAATTTTCAAAATCTGATTCCGCAATAGCGGTCAATTCAAATCACGATGTCTCACTCAGCTCAACATTGCAAGCAGCGATTCGCCTTGCAGACCTAGTGCTAACGGGAGTTAGCGCGATCATGTATAGGCATATACATACCTTTGGATTGCCTGACGTTTTGACCAGGTTACACTGGCCGTGGTCACAGGCTGACTTTCAGGACGTCAGGCCTGATAATAATAATAACATTCTTGTATATCGTGGAACGCGAAAGTTTAAAAATTAGTGTTCAGAATTCATGAGTACGTCCATTACCCACCTCGTAATTAATTTAAACCTTATTAGTACTCGGTTTTATGATTCAATTTTTACTTGTTCACAGAAATGTCAGAAAGAGCACAGTGACGGCCGCATTCAACTGCGGGACATACTATCAGTGCCGATGCAAAGGATCCTCAAATATCATCTACTTCTGGATAAACTGGTGCATGAAACTCAACCGGTGAATATTTCTGGGATTGTATTAAACGCTCGCAATTCGCAAAATATATTTACCTTTCAACTTTGTTAACGTTTCAAAATTCTGTGCTTCCACTGAAAACTTCCTAATAGTAGATAACACTTGGCCGGATGGCCGGTTGTCGACCTCACAGACTTCAAACAAAACTTTTCCTTAACAACCAATAAGTTTTAGACTGTTGTAGAAAACATTTAATTTATTTTTAACTAGCTGATGCCCGCGGCTTCAACCGCCTATAATTACCGCCGTTACCGTTACCCATGGGAACTTTTACCCGGGATGAAAGAGCCGGGATTGCCTATATGCTACTCCAGACTATAATCTATCCTTGTACCAAAGCCGTTAGACCGTGATTGAGTAACAAACATCCAAACAGGTTTAGTCGCGTTTGGTCCAATCCACCTAATTCGCGGTTAGTCCAATTCGCGGTTAGTCCAATTAGCGGTTTGTCCAATTCGCGATTGGTCCAATACGCGATTGGTCAATTATTTCTTTTTATGATGGTGGTAGGTTGGGGGTTAGTTTGAGACGTTTAGTCGCGTTTGGTCCAATACGCGTTTGGTCCAATTGTCAAAAACAGGAAAAAATCGCGGTTGGTCCAATTCGCGATTAGTCCAATAGGCTATTGGTCCAATTCGCGATTAGTCAAATACGCTGTTGGTCCAATTTGAGGTTTTATTAAATAGAGTGCCGGACAAATAATTTACAGGTAATAAACTACTATAATAATTATATTGTTATTAAACAAATCAATTCCGGCGCAAGGGACATTATGGGAAGTTGACATTTTGGTACCAGCGGACATTTTGGGAAGTTGACATTCTGAGCCACAACCTATATATATATAGAGATTCTGCGTACCTATATACAACTGCCAATATGACCTAACCGGACCCGTGGATCCCCATGTCACAACACCCTTCTCAAACGGTGGTTTAGTCGCGTTTGGTCCAATATGCGTTTGGTCCAATCCACCTAATTCGCGGTTAGTCCAATTCGCGGTTAGTCCAATTAGCGGTTTGTCCAATTCGCGATTGGTCCAATTCGCGATTGGTCCAATAAGCGATTGGTCAAATATTTCTTTTTTATGATGGTGGTAGGTTGAGGGTTAGTTTGAGAAGGGTGCTGTGACCTGGGGACCCATCGGTCCGCTTAGGTCATATTGGCAGTTGTATATACGCAGAATCTCTCTCTCTCTCTCTCTCTATATATATATATATATATATAGGTTGTGGCTCAGAATGTCAACTTCCCATAATGTTCTTTTCCCAAAATGTCCCTTTTCCAAAATTTTGTAACCCCAACAGAGCTTGAGCCGAGCGAGCGTAGCGAGTGTGCCGCGGTAGCGGCCGGCAAAGCGCCGGAATTGATTTGTTTAATAACAATATAATTATTATAGTAGTTTATTATGTTTATTACCTGTAAATTATTTGTCCGGCACTCTATTTAATAAAACCTCAAATTGGACCAACAGCGTATTTGACTAATCGCGAATTGGACCAATAGCCTATTGGACTAATCGCGAATTGGACCAACCGCGATTTTTTCCTGTTTTTGACAATTGGACCAAACGCGTTTTGGACCAAACGCGACTAAACGATCCAAACATCTTCAGAAATTTTCGCATTTACAATTTTATAACATAGGATTTAGAATTTAACTTTTGTGTCTTTTTGTTATATCTTGGTAGAAATAAACCATAAATTCATTAATTATAGCTTATTCATAAGCCGGTACAAATACGTGTGCGCACTATGTAATTCAAGATGAAAGAGAGAGAGAGAAAGAGTATGTGAGCAGTCGATAGTTACGACACGAGCCGAACATAGGAACACTTTTGAAACCTGGTTCTTTTCAAAACGTTATGATGTTTTTTTTTTAAGAAATATCTCAATTCGGCTTTTATATTAGATTTAAATTGGCAACAGAATCACGAGGAGTTCCGCGGCCTGGAGCGCGCGAAGGAGGCAATGGTGGACGTCGCGCAGTACATCAACGAAGTGAAGCGAGACAGCGAGGTGCTCACGCTACTCGCTAAAGTGCAGGTACTACCTCCAATCAGGCCAGGGCGGCGGGGCGACTAGCGCCCCTCCCCCTTTCCGGGGCAAGAAGGGGACATCGTGGTTCCCAAACCCGAGGCGGCCATCTTGAAACCGGAGATAGTCCTGGGTCAGTCGGGGTGCGAGGGCAATACCTTATGGGCCACCTTACACCCCGGCGTCTGAACACCAGAGACAGCGTGCGGTTTTAGTTGGTTCAAGTCTGACATAACCACCCCCGCTGGCCGGTGGTGGAGTACCCGAGGGGATTACCGCGCGAAAAAAAAAGTTACTATTTCCACTCACCTAGTATACTAAGATAGCAGATAAACCTAACCGAACTGATGATATAACAATTATTGTTGGAATTCTTGCAGCAATTTATTTTGCTTCAAATAAAGTACAATCAGTTTTTGTAGAAAATCGTCGAAAAATTAAATATTACAATGAATGTTTAACTGTAGTACCAAAAAGACATTAATCCCTTATTTTACCCCCTTGGGGGCCATCTCGAAACCGGAGATGGCCCAGGGTCAGTCGGGGTGCGAGGGATATGCTCTATGGGCAACCTTACACCCCGGCGTCTGTAGACCTGAGACGGCGTGCGGTTTTAGTCGGTTCAAGCCCGACATAACCGCCCCGCTGGCCGGCGGGGGGGTAACCGAAGCGATTTCCGCACGAAAAAAAAAGGTACACTCGTACATTTATTTGTAACAGGAAGCAGGTGTATGATTTTTCATATTTATATCTAGGCAAGACGACCTTCTCATATAAACTGTTAACCCCTTTTCATCCTCTAAGGGGTAATTTTTTTTTAAATAAGCCGATACAAGTAATTATTCATTCATAGATAATGCTATTGGATGACGCAAAAAGCAAAACGTAATCGGTTGTTTTAGGAGAGTATAGTAGACTGGGACGGGGGAGCGCTGGGTGCTGGTGGCGGAGGCCTGGCGGCGTACGGCCGCCTCTTGCTCGACGGGGAGCTCAAGGTCAAGGCGCACGAGGACCAGAAGCTGCGGTTACGATACGTTTTCGTCTTCGACAAGCTCATGTTGCTGTGCAAACAGCAAATGAAGGTAACTGGCTTTAAAACTCATATTGTTCTGTAATCTTAAGAAACTTAAATGTTGACTCGTAAACTATGGCGTTACATGATACACATTTATATTTACGTGAATTAGCACAGTTGTGTCATAGGTATTATATTGCTGGGATATGCTCTATGGGCAACCTTACACCCCGGCGTCTGAAGACCCGAGGGGATATGCTCTATGGGCAACCATAAACCCCACGTCTGAAGACCCGAGACGACGTGCGGTTTTAGTCGGTTCAAGCCCGACATAACCGCCCCCGAGCCTAAAACTCAAGACCGCATTACGGCCTGTTCCAGCGAGTGGTTTTCCGCTATACTGCGAGACCGCTCCAGAAACTGTGGCGTAGCGGTAGTGCGTAGAAGCCAGAGGTCGCAGGTTCGATTCCCGCTCAGTACAAATATGTATATTTGCATTGGTCTGGGTGTTTCTATGTATAATATGTATTTATTTACAAAAAAAAGTATTTGAGTATGTTTATCCGCATTCTAGAACCCATATGACAAGCTCTGCTTAGTTTGGATCTAGATGGCGTTGTGTACTTCGTCCTACTGCCTTATTTATTTAAACATTAAAATCGGTAACGGGATAAAACTGAAATTGAGGCTGCTTATGTTAGTTTCCTTGACACGCAAAATCATGCTATTAAAAACCGCGGTGGTTTAGCCGTAGTGCGGCCTAGCAGTAAGATGTTGCTCAAATGTCCCCAGGACAACCAGTACTCGTACCGCGTAGGCGTGCGGCTGGCGGAGTACCGCGTGGAGGAGGGCTGTGCCCGGCGAGCATTGAGGAGCGACGGACGCTGGACCGCACATTTCTACCTCGTGCGCCGCACCAAAGATGCCACCTTCACGCTCTATGCCAAGTCCGACGACGCCAAGCGCAAGTGGGTCAAGGCCATACGGGACGCCATGTGAGTACTCCTAGCACGCTAATACTTCGCACCAAGAACGCCACCTTCACGATCTACGTTAAGTCCAACGACGCGAAGCGAAAGAGGGTCCAGGCCATACGGGACGCCATGTGAGTACTCCTAGCACGCTAACACTTCTACCTCGCGCGCTGCACCAAGAACGCCACGTTCACGATCTACGTTAAGTCCAACGACGCCAAGCGCAAGTGGGTCAAGGGCATACAGGACTCCATGTGAGTACTCCTAGCACGCTAACACTTGTATCTCGTGTGCCGCACCAAGGACGCCAACTTCACGCTCTACGTTAAGTCCAAATACGCCAAGCGCAATTGGGTCAAGGCCATACAGGACTCCCTGTAAGTACTCCTAGCACGCTAACACTTGTATCTCGTGTGCCGCACCAAGGACGCCACCTTCACGCTTTATGCCAAGTCTGACGACGTCAAGTGCAAGTGGGTCAAGGCCATACCGGAGGACATGTGAGTACTCCTAGCACGCTAACACTTGTATCTCGTGTGCCGCACCAAGGACGCCAACTTCACGCTCTACGTTAAGTCCAACGACGCCAAGCGCAAGTGGGTCAAGGGCATACAGGACTCCATGTGAGTACTCCTAGCACGCTAACACTTGTATCTCGTGTGCCGCACCAAGGACGCCAACTTCACGCTTTATGCCAAGTCTGACGACGTCAAGTGCAAGTGGGTCAAGGCCATACCGGAGGCCATGTGAGTACTCCTAGCACGCTAACACTTGTATCTAGTGTGCCGCACCAAGGACGCCAACTTCACGCTCTACGTTAAGTCCAACGACGCCAAGCGCAATTGGGTCAAGGCCATACAGGACGCCATGTGAGTACTCCTAGCACGCTTACACTTCTACCTCGTGCGCTGCACCAAGAACGCCACCTTCACGCTTTATGCCAAGTCTGACGACGTCAAGTGCAAGTGGGTCAAGGCCATTCGGGACGCCATGTGAGTACTCCTAGCACGCTAACACTTGTATATCGTGTGCCGCACCAAGGACGCCAACTTCACGCTCTACGCCAAGTCTGACGACGCGACGTCAAGTGCAAGTAGGTCAAGGCCATACGGGACGCCATGTGTTTACTACTAGCACGCCAACACTTGTATCTAGTGCGCCGAACCAAGGACGCCACCTTCACGCTTTACGCCACATAAAAAATATATAATGTTACAATTTTTTTTGTCTCCTCTAGTGACAACCTGGAGCCCCTTGGCTGCCGGAGTACTAACCACAAATTTGTGCTGCACACTTTTAATAAGCCAGCCACGTGCCACCATTGCTCCAAGTTCCTCAAAGGCAGAATATTTCAGGTATGTTTTTGTAACGGTTTGAACCAAAGGTAATTAAATCGTTTTGTATCCAATTTTAGTTGTATTGAAGTATTCTTAATTTTGAATTAGTAAAGCAACACTTCACTTCACACGATGACTTCTGACAATGATAATTAGACTGGCTGTCCGGAACAAAATAATTGATATAGATTTTTGGACGCTACTGCACATAACTTTGGTGCCATTTTTTGTTGCTGTCATAGCCACACAGTATATTAAATTTATTGTATACGATTTATATAAGATCATCACCTGACATCTGTAAAGTAGTGTAAGAGCGCCAAAATTATGAATCTATGGTGAAGCGTCCCCGCCTGTTCTGAACTGCTTGCTTTGCTCTAGTATACACTGTGAAAAAGTTAATTCTTCAGTCACTCAAAATGCAGAACCGTATATCAGATATATCGTACGTCCACAAGCGCAATTTATAAAAGTTTTAGATTTGATTTGATTTCTCGTTTTATCTAACATACACGCTACGATTGACAATTTGCTCATCAAACTTCAGTCCGGCAATGAAAACAATTTAATATTACTATTTGACGTATATTAGTGTAGTATAGTGTATATTAGAACGAACCAGAGCGGGTAGTTTTTCTTATAAAGTTTTGGTGAAAAAATCTAACATTTTGAAACATAATTCGAATCCTAAAAAAAGCGACCAAGTGCGAGTCGGACTCGCCCATGAAGGGTTCCGTAGCAGCAAGTAACATAATACTGCTTTTTTTTAAATTTTATATTTGAGTTGATCGAATGAAAGGTAAAATGCGGTTTACGATTTATGACGTATTAAAAAAAACTACTTACTAGATCTCGTTCAAACCAATTTTCGGTGGAAGTTTACATGGTAATGTACATCATATATATTTTTTAGTTTTATCGTTCTCTTAGTTTCGAAGTTACAGGGGGGGGGGGGACACATTTTACCACTTGCGAAGTGTCTCTCGCGCAAACTATTCAGTTTAGAGAAAAATGATATTAGAAACCTCAATATCATTTTTGAAGACCTATCACCTATGGTATCTATGCCCTACTAGTATGGGTTTGATGAAAAAAATATTTTTGATTTTCAGTTCTAAGTATGGAGAGACCCCAAAATTTATGTTTTTTTTTTCTATTTTTGTGTGAAAATCTAAATGCAGTTCACAGAATACATCTACTTACCAAGTTTCAACAGCATAATTCATAAAGTGTCGGAAAAAAGTGACTGTGACATACGGACGGACAGACAGACAGACATGACGAATCTATAAGGGTTCCGTTTTTTGCCATTCGGCAACGGAACCCTAAAACACATTTTGATGTCAAGAAAAATTAAAAATTTATAATTGATGAGTTAGATGAGTCAACTGAGACACAAATTTTGTGTGAGAGAAAAGGATAGAGGTGTATCTGTCCTTTTTATTGCGTCTGTAATAAATCTCAGTTGTGTTTACGATATCCTGTTAGTCTTAAATGTTCAATGATTTGAAATGATCACTGAATGTGTGCAGGGCTACCTGTGTTCTGTGTGCAACGCCAATGCACACAAGGAATGCATAGCGCTATCGGGCCGCTGCGGGGGAGGCCTGGCGCCGGCACCTCCCCTGCCTCCCCACCACCACCAGCCCGACCAGGCGTTGCACTACTACATGTGGTAAGTGCTTGCCTGTCGATTTCCTGCCCAAAATTTATTATAGTAACTATCTCTTCTTTATCCAAGCGCTAATCTCGGTGTCGTCCAAAGCATGCACTTTGAAGGTCGGCGCCCGTTCTCCTATTTCTCCTTTCTAGTTAAGCGTAGCGAGCCGAAGGCGAGCGAAGCGTCTTTGGTTTCAAAGTTGCATTTCAAAAAAATAATACTCCTCCGAGACCGTTTGACCGATCTCGACCAAATTTGCCACGGTCATCAAGTAGACATTACTGAGTGTCGTAAGGGGTCGAATGTCCAGATCAGTCTTACCATCGAGGAATAATCATCGAAAAACCAAATCAATGGAAGGAATTAATCTGAATGAAATGGAATCGTCCTAGTTTAGATTGGTCGACTTTTATGTGTGTGACTGCCCTCTGACCCTCCTACCCCGGGAGGAAAGCGTCTGGCTCTCGTCTGTTAATTAGCCGGTATACTGACTTAGACCCCGAAGATAATGATAGGGTTTATTAAACTCTCTATTTGAGGATACACTTAATATCAACATCCTTAACTTCCTTTCTTTTCAAACATACATAAAAAACTTCACGCCTGTATCCCTGAAGGGGTAGGCAGATGTGTATTACACACCCACGATTCGCCAGTTATGTTTTAGGCCCCAATGTAATAGGGGGCGAGCCTATTGCCATCTACCGGGCACATTACTAAGCGAGCGATAATTAACATTTTTTAATACATACATAACTACGAAAAGTTAGAGGTGTGTGCCCGGGCGACTGGGGATCGAACTCGAGACCTCGTCTTGGCAGTCCATTACGTACGCCATTGGGCTATCGCCGCATCCTTTTCCTTTTCCTATACTTTTATGACTTATCCATCCCACTTCAATTACTTACTACAGTTGATAACGCGTGAGTATTGCAAGCTTTTAAAGGTCACGACAACCGTTTGCTATCTTTTTACATACATACCATACAGTCACACCTCTATCCCCACTTTTCCCTTCTTGTTTGTAGTATAAAAAAATAAAGATTAACACGCTATACCCGTTTGTTACATTCGCTCCTGACTATACCCATTGTTGGACTGCGTGGCGCGGTCGCAGGTACGTGGGCGAGATGGGGCGCGAGACGGCGACGGCGCGGCTGGAGCGGCGCGTGGACGGCACGTTCCTGCTGCGCGTGCGCCCGCAGCCCGGCCACCCCTCGCACACGCCCAACCACGCGCCCAACGACACCAACTACGCGCTCTCGCTCAAGTACACACACTTTTAACAACACAGCAAATGCAGAGAGAAGGCAGCCTAAGTACCTGTGAACTAAGATTCTCCGGCTTATCCGGACGTCATCACAGTATACGTGGTCTTAGTCAGTTTAATGTCGGCGTTCGTCCTGTGCGCAGCCCGCATAGCCTCTGTGTCTCCAAATATAACTCTACTCGATGCTAGATGGTGATACTTTCTATCTGAGTACGTCCATTTTACATATTATAATATAACTAGGTGACCTGGCAGACTTCGTACTGCCTCAATCGATAACGACTTCCATATTTATTCCCCTTTTAAGCCTTCTCTGGACCTCCACAAATAATTCAAGACCAAAATTAGCCAAATCGGTCCAGCCGTTCTCGAGTTTTAGCGAGACTAACGAAAAGCAATTCATTTTTATATATAAAAGACTAGCTGACCCAGCAGACTTCGTACTGCCTCAATCGATAACAACTCCCATATTTATTCACCTTTTGAACCTTCTCTGGACCTCCACAAATAATTCAAGACCAAAATTGGCCAAATCGGTTCAGCCGTTCTCGAGTTTTAGCGGGACTATCGAACAGCAATTAATTTTTATATATAAAGATATAATATTATAATAATAGCCTTTAATTCAGACAGATAACATTTTACAATAAATTTATAGATTAACATAATGTAATTAAACATATCAACGTTTTTTTTTCTGTTAATTATAGAATACAATAACATTATCAATTTTTTAATTTAATTATTACTTTTTTTCGACACTCCGTCTGTGTGCCTTTTATAGGCAAAGGCCTCCCCCAATTCTTTCCACTTTTCTCTATCGTGAGCTATTGTAGACCATCGTACACCTGCTGCTTTTCTCAATTCATCAGCCCAACATTTCAGTGGTCTACCTCTTTTTCTCTTCCTGTGCCCGGCGAACCAGGAGATTATTAACCTCGGCCATTTTTCCTTTCCTATAGTATGCGATAATTATACTACTAGTACATAGAGTGAAGTAGTTTCGCTAATAACCGGTAGATAGAAAATGAGGAAGTGGGCGGGATCCAACCCTGTATTCTTCACACCCTCACCCCCGCGAAATTTAATTACAACAGCTCCTCTCGGCATATGCTCTGTGACCACAACTCTTCTTATATTGGGCCAAACAAAACTTAAGTTAAAATTGAACATTTTGATGATATTGTCGGAAGTTTACGCGAATGTTACACATTGAAAGAAAACTATTTTTAACGGATTTAACGGAGTCTGCCCGTGACTGCTGAAAAGCAACCGAAACGTCGGGATCAATGTAAAATATAAAATAACATCAAATAAACCGCGATAGAATCCGTTAAAAATAGTTTTATTTCAATGAACATTTTGACTTAATTTTATAAATTGTCTACTATACTTATGACTATAGTATATGCACCATTAATGCTATGATAATTGTACACAGAACGGACAACACAGTGAAGCACATGCGCGTTTGTCGCAAGCCAATCGACCAGACGCAGCATTACTTTCTGTCAGAATCACGGTTTTTCCGCTCCATCGTCGAACTCATAACTTACTATGAGAAGACTAGCCTGTCGGAAAATTTCGAAGGGTAAGCTGTACAATGTTTCTGTATTAAGCCATTAAACTATTCAGCGTAGTATTACGTATTGCCAAATAATAATTAAATCCTCAGAGCGAACCGAACTTCTCAACTTATACTGTCAATCACTCATGTATGCCACTTAAGTGATTGATTTTTTGAGAGGTTCCGCCAGTGTGCCGTATGCATACAATAAGTAATTTCGGGATTGACGTTACACATTAAATTGATAACCCAATTATGTTTTTAGCTTAAATTCAAATCTACGCTGGCCGTTTCGGCGCGTGGTTGCTACCGTAATTCACGACTTCACGCCGCTGGAATCGACACAGTTGGCACTGAGGCCTGGCTCCAAGGTGCTGGTGCTCAGCAAGGAAGGTGACAGCCGAGGCTGGTGGAAGGGCCGAACCCTTGATAAGGTTAGTTGGAATAGATTGATAGGTATTTTTGCCGCAGTCATACTCAACTGCAGCAAACCATTGTATCTCGATTTTGTAACTTAGTTTTCTTTATTTATTTATTTTAGATAGAATGTCCATCTCTTAGTGTATAAAATCACGTCATTAATATGTATAAATCAGAATTAACAAAATGTAGTTATCTATAAAAAAAAATTAACCTTGCCTCTTCTCTCCTTTTTAACCTTGCCACATTTACCCTTTTTACCCTTTCCACCTTCCGCGTTTTTCACATTTCCCGTTTTTAACCCTGCCTCATTTTTCCTTTTTACCCTTGCCACATTTACCCTTTTTACCCTTTCTATATTTCCCGTTTTTACGCTTTCCACATTTCCCCTTTTTACCCTTTTTCACATTTCCCGTTTTTACCCTTGCCACATTTCCCCGTTTTACCCTTTAAACAATTCCCCTTTTTACCCTTTTATAGTGTGTGCGTGTGTGCAAGTCACACACGGTAGAAGTGAAACTTCTGAAAAGTCCCTAATTAAAAAAAAACTGGACTTATTTTTTCGTTTCTTCAAGTTTGAAATCACAACGATTCTAAAGAAGTTTCACTTCAAAAAATTTACTTGTAATTGTTTCAATGTTCGCCATATTACAATTATTTTACGATAGACGTCTTTAATCTCAAAGATAACAATCATGTTGCGCACATACCTTTGGAATATTTGACGTTTCGAGTAGGTTACAATGGCCGTGGACACAGGCTGTTGAGGCATTATTATATTTTTCACGTAGCATGGGTACGGTGACATTTGACTAATTCCATTTCATGCATGATTCATTTCGAAACAATTTACCTAACGCGGAATACAGGAAACAACACTTAATACGAAGATAAAAAGAAAACTGTTTTATTTTGCATTTTTAACTTAAAACTATTTTTATTTCTCCGTAATTATTTAAACTTTAAATATAAACATTCCAAATACATAATTCTTGATGCGTGAATCGGAACAGGTTGCGTTAGAGATTGACATAGTAAAATCGTTATAATCGATAAATTGTCGAATAAAGTATCATAAATCGTTAGTTGTATTTTTAACTAAAATACGATTATAAAATATAATTATGTAATAATAAACTTTAAACAAAACATTTTTGTCTTTGTGGAGCTTTATTGTAATATATCAACACTGCTTAAGCATGAGCTGGCAGCCATCTTGTTATATCAACTCAGTACGAGTGCGTTTGCCTTGTATGCGGTCTGTTTTCTTTGTTTTGAGCTTGCGTGGTGTTTTTGTTACTTGTTTTTGTTATTGACTATCGTTGTGCTTTGTTGTTTTCGTTACCGTTTTTTGTTATTGACTTTTGTTTTGTTGTTTTTTTTTGGCAAAATGCCAAAAAGAACGAAATAGACTGTGCTTGGTAGTCAAGCCCGTGAATTTGTAGTTCGATTGCGGGATTACTTTGAGCGGGAACGTGAGAATGGCGGAACGCTATTGCCTGTGTCCAACGTTTTGGATCGAGTGGCAGATGCGTTAGACATTGGGCGGAACACGGTTTCTCGAATCACTCGAGAAAAATATGGTGCTCACGATACAGAAGAAAATAAGTTGTCCACCCCTAATAAAAAGCGAACCAAAAAGGCATCTGTAACAGATGTAGACAGTTTTGCGGCGGATGCTATACGGAGCCACATTTATAACTATTACCAGAATAAAGAATTACCGACGCTTCTAAAGCTGGTCAAGTCTTTAAAAGATGCTGATTTGTTTACTGGAAGTCCTACATCCTTGTGGCGCGTATTGAAGGACATTGGTTTCCAATTCAAAAAAGTAAACAAAAGAAAAATTGTCATGGAGAGGGGCGATATAGCACTTGCGCGGGTTACCTTTTTGAAAAAGGCTAAAGCGATTACATATTGGAGCAATGTCGTCTTCCTGGATGAAACTTGGCTGAATGCCAATCATACGGTCGGTAAAATGTGGACTGACGATACACCTCATGCCTCGACCAAAGTGCCAGAAGGAAAAGGGGAGAGATTGATTATTTGTCACGCAGGCACATCGAAAGGATTTGTAAAAAATGGGCTACTTGCTTTTAAATCGAAAAAGACGGGAGAATATCACGAAGATATGAATGCGGAAGTATTCACGGAGTGGTTTCTAAATATGCTTAGCAATTTAGAAGAACCCAGCACAATTATTATGGACAATGCCCCATATCACTCCGTGCTATTGAACAAACCGCCGACTTCTTCCAATAAGAAGAGCGAGTTGATCGAGTGGCTCCAAGCCAATAATGTGGAAGCCGATGAGACGAAATTAAAGGTGGAGCTAGTGAAGCTCGTAAAAATGCACAAGCCCCAAACGACATACAAATTAGATATGATGGCAAACGAATATGGTCACGAAGTCCTGAGGCTTCCACCGTACCACTGTCAGTACAATGCCATTGAATTAATTTGGGCCCAAATCAAAGGTAACTTGTTTAACCATAGTCTATTTACATACTGACAAAAATATGATTATGTTTATTACTTGAATTCTATGACTCAATTTGTTTTTTATCTTGTTTCAGGATACGCTGCACGAAAAAATACAGCTCCGCCTTTTACAGCCACAAAAATGATGGGGTTATTGAAAGAGGGATGCAAAAATGTCACTGGCGATGACTGGAAGAAAGTAGTGGAGAAAACCAAAAATCTAATCTTACATGACTGGGAGCGAGACATTAGAATAGACTGCATAATTGATTCCCAAATAATTATTCACGTCGACGAGTCAGATGACGATGATGATGATGATGATGATGATGAAGATGATGAACATGTTTGATTTTTAATAAATAATTAAACAGGTTATCAATTTTGTATTACTTTTTTTCTTCAAAATTATTAGTTAATAGAATCGATTTCTTCTTCATTAATAAATGATCTCGATAAGATATATAATCGATTTTATTTCATGCGATTTTATCTTGACTACATCTCTAGTAACTTCAAATCCCAAACGTCACCGTACCCATGCTACGTGAAAAATATTGTAGGCATTTTGACTATATTTAAAATATTGTACGAATTGTTGTCATCCTAATAAAATGTACCGTAAAAAACATATTTTATTAATTTACAATATAAAATAAGTTTCGTTTTGTTTCAAAAATCAAGATCTAAATCTCACTTTTTTGAGATTTGATCACGTGCTTATAAACGCTCTGTGACGTCACACATAAGTAAACAGTTTTTCAAGACAGACTGTCTGCATTTCCTAGTGTTAATCGACTGGTTCAATTATTAATTACTAATAATGTTTCACTTTTATCTTATATATCTCAAAATAAACCATTATTTTATTTTATTATATATATGTTATTATTTGCAACTAATTTCCATAATTATATAAACGTGCTTTAAGTAGCTTACTGTTTACTTTAGTGTGACGTCACATGTCACGGGATCCGTTATGGCGCGTACTTTTTTTTAAATCAAACTTTAATATCGATATTTATCGTAAATAAGACAGTTCTCAAAAAAATATTGATGCCATCTGCATTTTTATGTTGTAATACATAATACAGAACTATTTTTTAGCAGTAGTCAAATACCCTATTCGACGGTATGTCTACCTATATCATGCTCGTGTTAATTCCCGTTAACATTATTGTATATCATGGAAAGCCTAGCACAATGGGGTGTGTTACAGGGCGACAACCGCTCGGGCTACTTCCCAAAGGAATGCGTGCGCGAGGAGCCCGAGTGCATCGGCGCGCTCGACTGATGTCAACTGTGCCTCGCCGAGCGCGAGCTGCACTTCGAGCCGCACGCCCCCCCGCTGGGCGACGCCGACCCCCCCGACCTCGTCTGAGCGCGGGGCAGCCTCCAGCCGACACGCGCGCACTCCTGCAACACCACCTGATTGTCCGTTCGGTATAGATATGATATAGAATGTGTTAATAATATGACAATTGTCTAGTGACGTCGAAGCTTTAAAGTGACAGAGACGTAATTATAATCTTTATTTTTGAAGTCATACGAGTTATTGATGTCTGTTTAAGAAATGCACTGTATAGCTATCGGTGGGTGTTTTCAACTGTCGAAAGTAAATTTAAGTAGGGCGATGTAACGAATTGTCGAGAGTGTAAATATACCCTAATAGTTGATAGTGAGAAGACAACGTGTAAATATAATGTATACGGTTATTGACACGTCAGAGACGGTTGCTCGAATTCTTATTGAGAAATGAACGATCTTTTTTTTTTCAATTTCAAACCAATCCGCATTTAGTAAGATATGACTGGCCGACGTGAAAATGGCCTTATAAACGAATATTTTTTAAAGAATAATACGATTAGCGTAGCGTTATGCGTACCGTAAAACGGGGGGAATAGGAACAATTTCAAACTTCCAGGCCGATTTTCTCATTGGTTTTTAATCCAATTACAAACCGTACCATAGTTAGTAAGATTCCGGTGACTAAGATTATAGATTCCCATAGGCTTTTACTACATATATGCGCTAGTTTTTATAAAAAAGCTCAAAATGTGGTGAATTCCTATTCTCCCCGCAGTTGGGGTCAATGGGAATACGATTGGGGAGAATCGGAAAAATGACAAGGGCTGGCACAAATAGATGGGTATGATAGTAAGGTACCTACAAGGTACCTACCTATTATTATGTGGTTAAAATTGGTTATGTAAATTATGTAATATATGGTTTTTTGAGTAAAAAAAACTTTAGTAGTTGTGTATGTTTATTCTAGTTAAAAAATCAAAAACATAGGTAAATCTAAACAAAATTAAATTCTTATGTATTTGGGATCGGAAAGAAACAAAAAATATAGTCTAATTAACCACTATGAAAACAAAAAGTAGGTAAACATCAAACCTTGCAGCAGTTATCTTGGCTTCAGGCACTAAGAGTATGAGATCTATTTACTAACTATGAGATCTTTTCAGATTTCTTACCATAAAAAACAAATTTATAGAAAATAATAAATGTTTAACAGTCATAATATAAATATTTAAGTCTTCAATCTAATCTAAGTTAGCGTTTAAATCTGTTTTCTCCAAATCAGTCACTTTTTAAAATACTCATTATTTCTTCTTCATTAACGTAATAATTTTTTGTACAGGTTGAATATCGTCGTTTGGTTGACGATGTGCAAGCAGTGTCTTTTGATAAAGGCTGTGAATTTCTTCTCTTTTTTGTGCCAGACAGAGGCAGTGGTAATTTTAACTTAATATTGGAAATAATGTTAATTTTCTTTTTCTCTGTTTTTATTTCGCTCGGTGTTGGAAATTCATATGTTGCTAAAACTTCTTCTTGGTACCCTAGTTCTAGATCTTCACCAAGAATGACTGGCATAGATTCCAGGTTATTGTAATCAAAATTAATATCCTCAATATTTTTCTGGTTAGTGGAATTTATTTCTTCATAGTTATTGTTTTCATTGCGCTCTAGTATAACAGCCGCAGTATTGTCCGCGCATTCTGTCGTCATATTTTCTTTTCCTAGTTTAATTAGTTTTGCCGAGTTTTTCTGATTGTTCAAAATTGTATTATCTTTGATATTTATCGTATTATTATTATAAACATTCTGTTGATTGAGCTTTTCCTGTGGACTTTTCTGTAGTGGATAAATTGTGTCGCAGCCTGAAAAGTTCAATCTTTCATCTTTATCAATAGTTTGCAGCATTTGAATCTCATTTTGATTATTTTCTGAGGGCATCTTCTTAGTCTTCTTACCTACACCTTTCCCTTTTGGTTTTGGTTTGGAAGTAGATGGTATCAAATGCTGCTTTTTGGTGGTATCTTTTAAGGTTTTCTCACTGTTTTTATCTACGGCTTCTTGTTCGTTCACACTTCTCCCTGCGACAACTTCAATTTTTTTCTTTCGTTTAGGCTCTGTAATATTCATCGTTCCGAACCTCATCTCTTTTAATAGTCTTACGAACGTTTCGTCTACAGCGTCTTTTTCGTCTTCGGTAGATCTTTTTTCGGTTGGCAGTTTCGATAGAACCGGAGTCGAGTCTAAAGGTACAAGCCCAGTTTTCCTAAACCCAGCTCTGATATTACTTTCAGAATTCGTCGATATGCTGTCAACTAAGAGCTTAAGCAGCCGTGGAAAACATCCTTTTGGTACGGATTTCATGTCCCTACCGTCGGTTTTTTTCCACTGTTCGAGAACCTGTCGCCATGCTGTCTTTAATGGTTTAAAAAATGCAACATCCAATGGCTGCGTTAGGTGGGTTGAGTTAGCGGGGAGGAAGACAAAATCAATATTTTTCTCTTTACAGAGCTGAACTGCTTTTAAAGATAAATGAGAAGATAAATTGTCCCCCACGAGTACTTTTTTGCCTTCTTTCTTTTCCAAATATGGTACGGCCAAGGTCTCAAGCCAGTCTGTAAAACAATCTCCATCAAACCACCCTGAAGCAGATCTATTATACCGAGTTCCTTCAGGTCCATTTTTGACCCATGTGTCGTATAAGTGACTTGCTTTATAGACCACATATGGAGGCAACAGCTCTCCATCAGCAGAAGCAGCCATCATCAATGAGATACAGCCCTTAGAGTGATTAACTACCCTTTCAGGGTATTTACATCCCCGTCTAACGATGACCTTTTTGCGCCCCGGGTCATCCGCTAAGTTTGTCTCGTCATAGTTGACGATGTTAGAAGGCGGCACATTGGCGAGAGACTTTTCTAATTCGGAAAAATAATTTACAATGACTTCAGGGCTTACTGCTGCACGAGCTCGTTTTATATTTTGACAAATTCTTCGGGAAATAGTATCTTGGTGTCGTTTTAAAAATCCGTTCACATAATCAATCCCAGGATAATTATTTTTAAATCTTCTGTTTGTAATTCCTTGGGTATCCAGATATATCTTAACAATATATCGAAGATCAGTTGAGTCTAAAGGGTAACCCCAATCAGCACAAATATTCAAATTCTGGACTATGTATTCCTCTATTTCATTAGAAAGAGCAGCTTGACCACCTTGAGGTTTGACGTGACTATGTTTGTGACGAAATAGAACAGTTTTTGAAATGTTATATTTTTTTGATATTGTTGAAAAAGTTGCTGCTGAATGATCGAGTTCTGCAAGAGCTTGTTGAATTATAAGTTCATCATATTTCTTATATGTTTTGCTACCTGGCTTAGGTTTATATGTTCTGGGCATGATGAAATCCTGAAAAATGTGCTATATGATATTATCAATAATCAAGTACCTACTATACTATTTTATTGAATTTATAAAAAAGATGAATTTACGACGGTACATTTAAAAATATCAATTTTTAAAGAATTTAAAAAAGATTTTAATCCAATTTAAACGACTGAAAACCGGCAAAATTGTTTGTGCCAACCCTAAAAGCGAAATCCTATACTCCCCTCACTAGTTTCGATTCACCTCTTTCTTGTTCCAAAAAACCCCTATTCCGTTCCGATTATCCCCTTTAGCGACTCCTTTACACCCCTTGCATGTTCCTATTCACCTCAAAAATACGAAAATACATAGGTTTTTTTACAAATCCTTAAACACCAGTTTTTAAGTAGTATGTGTACTTACTTTTTATGTTTTAAGGTCCGGTAATCAATGATAAGTAACTCTAAATCAAGTCCACTTGCAAAATTAAGGTTAAACCAACACTACGACAAAGTTTTTGGAGCCAAAAATTCACCGGTTTGAGAACTTCACTTTGACAGTGTTTTTATTTTTTAATTTGAAGCTTTGGCTACAAAGTGTTGCCAGAAAATAAAATGGTAGAAAACAAGTCTTGGTAGAAATTGTGTAGATACAGCTGTAAAAACGCCAACAACAAAAAGTGGTTTGCATTCCTATTGCCCTCGCCATTCCTATACCCCCCGTTTTACGGTATTTGTATTTTGTGTTTCATTTACGTACGAATATGAAAGTAAAATCGTGTAAAATGAGAAATCGTAAAATTTGCACCCGCATGCGTGACACGCATGAGGCAGCGCAGGCCCTTATTCATAGTTTCATGATGGCTAGTATTCGAGTAACTGGCAAAGCATTATCATGACCATTGTTGAATTTACGTTCAATGATTTATTTGAACCGAACATAGACCTTCCAGCTATATTTAAGCGATAGCATAAATATGATAAAATTGAACACGCATTTAAATAAAATTTGTATAAATATAAAAATTATGAAATAAAATATAATTATTAAAAAACATTCTAACCTGTTGGCCTATGAACACACTGTTCAACACCAAAAGCAACTCTATTGTCTATTGATAGATATATTTGTAAAGAGATGGTTATTATTTAGTTTAATAAGAATATTTGTTGTAGTTGTCAGGTAACTGTGTTACTTTTGTATATAGTTCACTTTTGTGAGGCCGCGTAAATACATCAACCTGTGTATTAAAAGAAGAGTCCTGGTTTTAGTTATCAATATTGTATGTTTTAGATCGCGCTGCATTTTATTTAATCAAATATTCAGTGTCTCATCTAACTTTGATACGAACATATAGTAAATGTTATAACAAAACTTATCTATTATAGAAGGGTTTGTTATAAAGACTAAATTTGCAAATGCGAGTGTCATATGAACATTTTTTTTTTGAAAATCGTTTCGGATACCCCCCTGCCGGCTAGCGGGGTTATCATATGAGCCTAATATCTAATTATCTTGCTCATATATGAGTTTCAGAGCTATTTTTGAATTTTTTTAATTTTTTTATTTGTTTGACATATTGTAATTTATAATTACGGTTTCTTCATCACATACATAAACAATATACAGAAACAGACTCAATAAAATGATGCGATATCCAAAAAGCTGTTTGCATCCTATAACTATTTTAAAATACTGATGTGAACCCAATTGACTAATTGTGACTAATTTTAACTAAAGCAATTTGACCCATTATCCGCTACAACTTGACATTATTTTAAATTATCCTAATACAACAACAACAACAACAAATGAAGTAAATATGATAAGACCCACCATAACAAATTATAATTATTTTTTGGTACATATAAATTAAGTTGACCTATTAATAACCCGTGGGTTACTCAGCCAATTGAGTCTCTGCATTCTGACCAATTTAGCGGATATCATAAAATAAATATTCTACGAAATTCTACACAGCGCTTTCTAGGCCCAAAGTAAGCATAGTTTAACTAGCTTGTGTTATGGGTTCCAGAATGCGGATAAACATACTTATATACAATTTTTTTTGTAAAGACATATTATACATAGAAACACCCAGACCAATGCAAATAGACATATTCATGCATTCAAATATTTGCACTGAGCGGGAATCGAACCCGCGCCCCCTGACGTAGCAGTCGAATGCACTACCGCTACGCCACAGAGGCTATCATAAAAATACAAGAATATAATTTTCGACTGCAAGATAATGGGCCATGAAGTTGTTGACTATTATAATTCTTTAGGCTTTCACGGCCGGCTTTGCATGTAGAATTTACTGCTTCCGGGCTATTTGGCCGTGGTCCATAGGAAACTTGTGTTGAAACACAAGTTTCATATGGACCACGGCCAAACAGTCCGGAAGCAGTATATTCTACATTAGTGAATATTGGTTATTGCAGCGTGTGCTAAAACTACTTTTAGATTACAAAGTATAACTTGGTCCTTGGCCTCAATTTTGATATCGCAATAAATATTACGTAGAACTTTCGAGACAAAATCTCTAGTCGTGTGCGCGGGCTTCGCACGAAGCAATCTCACTTGAACTTAAGATTAAGGTATGAAATATGTGCGGTGCATATAAATATTATTGTGTAAATGTTCCTCACCAAATTATAAACGTTATGACTTTGCTAATAAATATTAACATTTTAAAGATTACGCTAAAGAAAATGGTGATTATTGCTGAAATTTTCTACATACGGTTTTACCTGCTTACCGCCTGCTTATAGCCCTTAACTTAGACATTGAGTCGTTAGGCTTGTAAGGAACGGAGTGTGATGTTCCTATTACCAAACCATGATCACGTTTTTCTGTAAGGAGTATTTGGGGAATTCCTCCCTAACTTAAACCCAGGCCTATGAAAGAACATCGTATTGCCTTTCAACTCTAATGAGGTTGAACCCATGAGGGTATCAGCACAGCGAAACTAATTTAAAAAAAAAGCCTAGCGAGAAAAGAGGTTTTATAAATCATCATGGAATTATGGGGTGCAGAAAAAGCACAATATTTTTTATTAGCAAAGTCATAACTAAGGGATCTTTAACTCTTGTGAATAATTTGCTCTCTTAGTCACAGATGGCACGTACTGTTTGTAATGTTTGATGGTGCGAAATGATGCTTTAATATAGATAGAAATATTATAGGAATGTCACTTAGTAATATTTGTCACCTTATCTGTACGTTCTAATGCGTGAAAGCGTTCTGATGCCTTGGAACTTTAGGATTGGGCCTCACTTGCATTCCTTGCAGTGAATTTTTACAACATAATTCATCTCATTTAAATCGTAAATTTGCTATTTTGGTTGCCGATTATAATGTAAATTAGGTTTTTTACAAACAAACACCCACGCAGTGAATTTGATACATACTTCCAATTACAAATTTAAAAAGACGGCGGTTATTTCAAAAACTTTACTGACTCTTTGTTTTAAAAATATACGGTATATTGGTGTTCTGTGACTTAGTCAAGACAGTACGGTTGGTTTTTCATGCGACCCGACGGTTCTCTATCTGGTTAATTTATTGACTCCAAGATCGATAAGAAAAAAAGTAATATATATATAAATAAAACTAATTATTACACTTTAAGACCACACTAAAAAGTTAAAAATAATTTTAATGCTAAAAAGCTTTTAAAAAGCGGCGATAGCCCAGTGGCGTACGTAACGGCCTGCTCGAGTTCGAACCCCAGTCGCTTCGGGCACACACCTCTGACTTTTCGTAGTTATGTGTGCATTAATAAATGTTAATTATCGCTCGCTTAATAATGTGCCCGGTAGATGGCAATAGGCTCGCCCCCTATTACATTGGGACCTAAACATAACTGGCGAATCGTGGGTGTGTAATACATCTCTGTCTTTCTCTTCGGGGATACAGTGAAGTTATGTTATTATATAATACGATTCATACACAATTCGTCCTGCCAACTAATATACCGTAAGTAAGAAGGTTAGAAACCGTTCTTGGCGTTCTAGAAGTTCCAACACACGCATTGGAATGTACATTATCCTTTTAGTATTTAAGTATGTGTTTAATGTCTATTCTTCGTACAAACTACTTAACTAAACCACTTTCTACTTCACCCACCATGACGAAATACAATGCTCAACTTACGTTAAATTGATTGTTTAATAAATTTATTTTCAAAGATTTAATACTAAAATCTTTGTCCTATAATGGGGATGCTATTTTTTATTTAAATTGTTTATTCACAAATAAAAAGTATCAAATTATATATGTGTAACTGATTTGAGCGGCGATAGCCTAGTGGTGTACGTAACGGACTGCCGAGACGAGGTCTCGAGTTCGATCCCCAGTCGCCCCGGGCACACACCTCTGACTTTTCGTAGTTATGTGTGTATTAAAAATGTTGATTATCGCTCGCTTAGTAATGTGCCCGGTAGATGGCAATAGGCTCGCCCCCTATTACATGGGGACCTAAACATAACTGGCGAATCGTGGGTGTGTAATACACCTCTGCCTACCCCTTCGGGGATACAGACGTGAAGTTATGTTATGTAACTGATTAACCCCCGCTCTCTCGTACGCTTGTCAACTAAACATATCAAATACTTGTACGCTCATTGGTTGAAAATGATTGATAATCAACAGGTTACGAAATAGCGTTCAGTATTACATTTGTGAGATTGACACGAGTTTGAGAAACATATATTCAGCGTCAAAGGTAGATAATGCTTTTAAAATTTTAATAACTACTTTTTGAGCAGAGTAATTTATATTTCTTAATGAAAATGCTATTTAACTACTTGATTAAATATAATTAGTCATTTTTATTTTGAATTTTGTGCAGTCATCAACTTTTGACGCTGACTGTAAGAGAACCCGAGGGTTACTGTTCAGTTACAAAATCTTGTTCTATATGTCTCAGGTGCAATATATATAGCTTTTTATTATTTGATACTCCACCAGCGGTCGAACTGTCTAGAAAATTAATGAAATTATGTAAATAAAAACCTTGAATTAAATAAAAACCTATACAATTGACCTGTACATCGCTGGAGGGGAATCGGGAATTAGGTGAATTAACCAATTATTATAAATATCTCACAAGTTCTTAATTATATTTGTGTAAGCACGGTATAGTGAGATGGAGTGCCAAACTAACACATTCATTTAATTTAACTAGCTCCTATATTGGCATAATTTAGCCTTTTTTGTGTAGGGCAATGCAATAAATTATTTATTAGTTGATAACGTGCTTCATTTGTCTATGACAATTTCTTATTATGGTTAAATAGTACATGTTATAAATGCAACTAATAAATAGTGACAATGTTTTGAATTTTATCATCTGTTATACTTCGTATAAGTAAATGTAGTAATATCTGATTTACTAGTATTTACGGTTCGAACACTCGGTCGTCACAAAAATATTATTGTCATTTAAAAATAAAAACGTGGATTGAATATTATTTATACACCGTAGCGATTCGAATCGGAACACGTTGTATCGATACGTCGATTGTTTCGCATGGTAACCTATCGATAAAAAATGTCGTTGTAAAGCATAGTGTTGTATCGATACGTATCGCCCATCTCTAACGGGGAACAGTGACGAGCATAATGCTATGATTACGCCGGACATGTACGAAGTACTAAGGCGGTGCACGAAGTAAACCACCAATAGGATAATTTCATTATAATTTGTTTTAAAACTATTAGCGGTTTTAAATATTTTATGGAAGTAAATAAAAAAATAATCTTTCCCGCCTATTCTTGAAATTCACAACAACCACCGAAATGCAATGTGCAGCTACTAAATAATTACAGTAGTGACGTGATTTTTAGTAGCCAGAGCCATAGTCTCTTCCACATTCCAAAAAGTATTATTTTTTACTGCATTAATTCTGGCGATGTCGAAAATGGCATATTCATGACAAAAAAAAATTGTCGTCATTCTAAAAATACTTAAATGTATAAATTTCTACATTATATATTATAACTTCTCCTTAAAATAAAATGAAATATTTTATATAATAAAAGTAAATAGATAAACATATGTACTTCAATCTACTTCACAATGCTTCCATCAGTTAGCCACATATCACAAATGTTACAAACTAGATATGTAATTCTAAAATTCTTCGAGCTTTACATTTAAACTAATAAAAAAAAAAAGATATCAATGTTTCAGTACTCAGTTCTCTTGTATCTAAGAAATCGTGAAATATTCACTATAGCTCGAAATAGACAAGCTATTAATTTCCTTATAAATGATTTTAACGTCTTCGAATATCACAGCCATATGGTTAAAACTTCAAAAAAAAACTTACAACATATGCCTGCAGGCAACATTTAAACTTATACGTCTAGTACCTTAATAACATCATACATTTGTATGAACCGGAATTGATAAAGTCCAAAATTTTAAAATTCAAGATTTTACATGAATTCCTGGTACACACCAAGCGAACGCGAATTAACCATTGTGGACGTCTTGTCTAAAGCAAGTGCGTGGGATCTCTTCATTCCTAATTATGGGATTCCGATATCACACTTTCAATATGTAGCTGTAGTAATAAAATCGACGAATCCCACTCGTTTGCGTTCGGTCGCCTTCGTCCAGTTGGTGTATACCCAGCTCAAATAAACAGAATGCTTTTTAAGCTCTCATCATGACACATCAAAAATCTTCTGTAGATTGTATCAACTCTAAATACTTTTTTTGTTGTTGTAAATATTGTTAAATAATTGTTATACTTCTACAAATAAGGTTCCATTACATGTCTATTGCAACGGTATTATGCACAATTTGTTATCTTCTCCTTCCGCTATCGTTTATAACAGAAAAGTTAAAACTCAGTTAAACCCGAAATCTGTAGTTAGAAGATATATTTGTTACAGTATTCATTTAAAACTTCGATCGGTGTTATCAATTTAGTGATAGACAAAGGGACACAGGCTACTTCCATTTCTACCATCAGTGATAGCAAGCATGATGTATTTGATTCAATTAATTTTTTAAGCAACTTGTATGGACTTACGGACTGAATTTAGACAGTATATTCAGAACCACATTATTTTGGGAGAATGTTAGAAAAATCTGTCAAACTAGTGGTCATTCGTAGATGTGTCTTGTCTAAGTATTGTCTGTCGAATAATCGTCTGTCTAAGTAGTGGTAATTCGAAGGTGTGTGTTGTCTAATAGTTGTCTGTCGAAGCAATGACTTGTCGATCTATGTGTTTTCGAATTTCGCTACATGTCGAAGTATTGTACTGTCTAAATTCAGTCCGTAAGTGATTTGTATGCTTACTTTTCCTATAGAGAACATCTAGGACGGGACTTGAACCAGCGACCAGGCCTTTACAGGGGGGTTCAAGTCCCGTCCTATATAATCTCTTTTTCCGACCTAAATCTATATGATGTAATTGGTCATATTCTGTTTTGAATCCAGTCATGTGGGTGCCTGCTTTTCAAAACCCATATATGGGAAAGTTTTTGCAATGATAACAATGTAAAATATATCTTCTATCTGGACGAAGGGCTTTTGATTAGATATGTGATTATTTTTGGGCTAGAAGTGTAAGGTATTGTTAAATAGGAACTTTATAGAATTAAACACTGAAATATTCTATAAAAGAATGTGGAAGTGGCTATTTTAATATATATCTAGAGTGGCATGCGCCTCATCATAACAATGCATGCATGAAAGGTGTTCGTTCATAAGCAATAAAACAAATTATTAAGTATTTTTATTAAATCAATTTATAGAATATACATAATGTTATAAAATTATTGTAAATAACCAAAAGTATTTTTTTCTTTTGTCAATGTTACTTAGCCACTTCCTTCATGTCATAATAACTTATATATTAAAAATAAATGTTAAATGAATTTAAATGTAAATGTTAAATGGATTTAAATGTATCTTGTAAACTCTAGTGCCACTTAAATAAAACAAATTTAAAACATATGCTTGAATAAACCTCTGGTTATAATCACAAAGTAAACACTGCTTTATAAAAAAGTTGTGAAGAAAAAATATATATATGAATTAAAAAAAATAGTTTCTTGTCCATGGCGACAGGGTCCCGGACGTTGTTATGTAAAATAAAAAGAAATAAATATAAAATATTATATGGAACATAGTAAAGAATGAATATGGTTGTTGTAAATTAATAGATATATATTTTTTCTATTTAGTTGGACTGCCGGGATGGCGTGGAGTGCAGTGGGGTAGGTAGACTAACTAGTAGATATTATTTGCACCCAATTATTTTCATTCGACACATTTATTATTGAGAATGAGAGCTAACTATGCGATACGACTTAGAATCATGATATATTTATAAAATAGAAGATTCTATTTGTATCTGATTATGATGAAAGTATAAGGTTAAATGTATTATATTATATCCACACACTCGTTCATTCTACGGGGTAGGTAGAGATAACAGCCCGCCACTTGCTCCTGTCTTCACACACCTAGCTCTGCGGCGCAATAAGCATATTATAATTGATATCTAGATATAAAAAAATTTAAATTAAAAAAGAAGTAGCAGACCGCAGTCTTCCGTGCGTGGTTGACAGCAATAGGGGTACCGAACCTGTGAAATGTGGGATATTACACTGTGGAGGAACGGGGTCAGACATGTTCCTCCGACAAAGCTAGGTGATGATGCCTGGCGAGCCGCGGTCCAACGGTCGACGTTAGGATGTTGTATATATCCACCCAGTGCGTGAACTTCACTTGCGCTATGCAGGCTCGGTAGTTCTGTAGTAGTTCAGCTTCATTGCGTTAGATGGCGCTGGGTACACGTGGTATCCCAGCAGAAGCAGGCCGGGACGGTGGGGCGACTAGCGTCCCTCCCCCAAACCGGGGCAAGTCGGGGACACCGTGGTTTCCAAACCCGAGGGGGCCATCTGGAAACCGGAGATGGCCCAGGGTCAGTCGGGGTGCGAGGGATATACTCTATGGGCAACCTTACATCCCGGCGTCTGTACACCCGAGACGGCGTGCGGTTTTAGTCGATTCAAGCCCGACATAAGCCTCCGCGGGCCGGCGAGGGGGGGGGGGTATCCGAAGGGATATCCGCCCGAAACAAAAAAAGAAAGGGGTACACGTGGTATCGCCACACACCTCTGCCTACATCTTCGGGGATATAACTTCGAACTGTAGTTATTTACTTACCTTCATCATAGTCTCGTGTAAATTAACTCACGAATGTTACAACCGCAATAATGTCGTTACGAATTTTAGCTCTGGTACTCAATATTTCTAACCTACCTATTAATTCGTGCCAAAATATGTAAATTAATATAACCAGCGTATTATGATCTCTAGTTATTATTAACACTTGCGAAACCACTTCGTTTCAATGAAATTCTGTACGAAGTACGAAATCATTTGACACTGCCATGTTTTAGTGACATCTCTTGTATGTGTATGAGCCATTAGCATTAAACTATCAATAAACTAGACTACATACAAGTCTTCTTCTAAATTTTGATGGTATAAAGCAGTGGAGATAGAGACTGCTTCATATAACACAACTCCTACTTAATTTCAGATTATTATCGATTGATTTGACAAATTTACGAAGCAATTTATTTCAATTGCCATACTTAAAACTTCTAGATGTTAGATTACGAATATTCAGTTCCAACGTATACATGCGAAGTTTTAAATTTCGAATATTATCAAATCATTTGGAAGATCTTGAGAAAAAATGTATTATCAACATTTTCTTAAATCTAGATAAATTCTATCTCGGTGTCAAATGTCAAGGTCATTCTTATTAGTGCTGTTCTAGATTATAGAGTTCCGCAAAGTGAGTCTATGTGCATTTAAGAGCGTTAACAAATGAGGTGCCGATGGTGTTTTACAAAAAAAAAACATTTGACGAAAAAAAAAGAAACATCTTTTAAATTTTGTATTTTAACATACTGGTAACTGAAAACTCTACGAGATGGCGTTGAAAACCCAAAAAATGCCGAAAAACAGTATGAAATGTACGTAGATCTAATTTTGGAAAAAGTTGAGAATAAAATACATTCTATTTTAGCCATTCACCAAAGGCAGCATGGGCTTCCTGTGTTATGTCATATTCAAAAAATGTAATAAGTTTACGAATTTGTTTTAGGTGGTATCCTAAGCTACAGTAATCTCATTTCATACACTAGCTTTGTATTCAATGTAAAGCACTAATAAGATTTATCACTCTAATATTTCGTACCTGTATTTAAAAACAAAAGATTTAGTTGTGTATCTTTTTAAGTGTAATTAGTTATAATAGCAAATTTTGTGTTAAATGTCTGCATGTGTGGAATGTTGGTGCTAACTTAGTTTTGTGTTCATTATGTTTCCAGTAATGCGCGAGTGCGACGTCGTACCGTTTATTTGAGTATAAAGTGTATTTTGATATTATTTATGTTCACGTTTGTAAATATACAGAAATGGCATATCCTTGTTCTGTAATTATGTAAGACTCCACAATAAATACACTGTCGATGAAATTAATTGTTTTATTTCTATATTATAGTCTACATCCACAAAATAGTTAAAAAATATAAATAATAACTAGATACCTCACACAATTTAATAGTATATTATGCAACTAGTGAATAAAGGACGGATTTAAAGCGAGGGCCGTAGATGAGTCACGAGCAAGTGAAGGATTCTAATGATTGAATCACGAGCGCAGCGAGTGATTCAACTGTTAAAATCCTGAACGACGCGAGGGATTCATGGCCCTCGATATAAATTCGTACTTTATTCAAGAGTTGCATACTATACTTTATACCATGACTACGAGAAAAGACATAATTTAAGCGAAAATAGAAATTTAATCAAGAAATAAGAATTGTTACATTAATTGAAATGGACATTAAAATTAGAGCAATGACTGAAATTAAGCGTAATTTTCTTATTATTATCATTAGAGTGGTCAACTTGTGAAACAATATTTATTAATCTTGCCAAACTCCTTGTCGCAAATATCGACCCAACAAAACTCGAGAATTTATTTGCACCAAAGAGTTTTGAATTTCGAATCTTAGCGCAAGGACTTTGTGTAAGCATTGAAATAGAGACCGGATATATTTTTGTGCTCCAAATTCAAACACCAAAATAGTGAATAAAAACAAAACAGTGAATAAAAGGCCTTTTTATTCACTGTTTTGCGTGAATAAAATAAGCTTTTTAGAGTAGGTATGGTATAAATAAAATTGTTGCATTCAGACTAGATATAAAAAGTACAAATCAACGTAAATGCCGAAATGATAACTAGACTTTTTTTCATAATTATTTTGAGTACCTATAGAATATCCTAGATGAGGATGGTAAAATCATCATCATCTTAGCTTTGTTCCTGGTTCCAAGCGATGCCGAGAGCCAGAAATTGGCCCCTGAACTCCAAGAACTCCGAAGTTTGGGTCTCGGCGGAATACATCATCACTAATTTATTTATTGACTAAACTTGTGTCTTAAACGTACTATATTAGACAATGTTCTGGTCCCTTAAGTGTAAGTACTCATGTTAAATTGAATGATATATCAATGCTCAATTTTTAAATGCATCACGTGATTTCGTCAAACCTTTGGTCTACATGAAATATGCGGTTATTCCCAGAATTTGGACTATTGGAAAGCTTTCTCCTAGTAGACTTACCGATAAGTACCTAAAGAACTTCCCAGTACGTGGTAAGTTTACAAGGAACAGCGGCTACGTACAATTAGTGACGAAAGGTAGGTACGTTCACTAACAAATTTACTAACGTTTTTTACAAAGAATAGGTAGAGTAGAATTTGCATAAGACAAGGTTCATATACTTCATATTTCGCTTATCATGTACCTGTAGTTTCCAAAACTAATTTGTATTAGGTTAAGCCACTTTTGCCGCCGAAGATACTTCAATACTCGCAAGAGTTTACTTACAATACTGAAGATATTATAATTACTTCAAATCCGGCGTACTACTACCCAAATACGTTCTTAGATCGGACACGGTAGATCTAATTAATTTGGCGGGGATGGTCGGTCGGTTGAGCCGTTTGTACGCCGCGTACCGGTGGCACCCGCCGAAGCTGTAGTAATAGTTGCCGCCTTCCGACCCTTTGATCCACAGAATGTCTATCGGAGGCACGTATCCGGCCTCTTCCTCTTTCTGAAAAAGTTAGTTTAGATTTATTATTGTTTATGGTGTGAGGCGGATTTTGGTGCCAGATATGATGTATGATTTATTTAGTTAGTGTGTGTTTTTCATACGAGCGCCAATCTTGATTACATTAGAACCTCACACTTAATTAGGAGTAGGAAATCCCGGAGTACGTTCTGCTATTGCTTCTTTCAATTTGGTTTATTTAGGCGTTCAGAGGAGCGACTGCCATCTGACCCCGAGAGGAAAGCCTGCGGCAGAGCATTGTCCGATAATTAGCGAATGTACCGGCTTGCAGGTGAGGTTGGCTCAAGCTCCGAAGATCTTGGTTGACTCCATACACCCGTTTTTACATAGTTACCTAGTGTGTGATGATGATTTATTGCTTGAGGTTGATAAATTATGTACCTAACACCTCTACAAGGGTTTTATAGTGACCAGAATTTGTTTTTTATTATTATTATTATTATTTAAACCTAAATTCAATTCTATCTTAAAAATGTTTCTCAGTCTTTATTTTATTGTTTTCTGTACTGCAATTAAGGCGATACCTACCTAAAGATACCAACAAAAAACTTCAAGCATGGTTGCTTCATCAGGCGAAAGTGGACTGGACTGACTGACCGTTACTCCTTCACTACCTAACCTACCGCTTCCATATCCTTTCACGCCTCTGCTCACGGATATCTACATATTTTTTCTATCAACTAATCTAGTTGACTAAGATTAGAAGCACTTTATAATAAACGACTATAAATGGTAGGTAACCATAAAGTAAATTATAAAATAACATCAAATAAATCGCGATAGAATCCGTTAAAAAATAGTTTTATTTCAATGTGTGACATTCGCGTAAACTTACGACATTATCATAACCATAAAGTGTTTGCTAGTCGATATTATTAGACAAATAACACGTCACGAACATTTTCACTGATAGATCGCACTTACCTAAACATATAAATTAAGATAGGTACATAAGTATGTTTATCATTTCCAAATAGGTATGAAAATAACTCATCACCTCATGATAATTTTTATGACAAATCACATCGACCTCTCGTATTTTGAAAACTATATAAGTTAGTACTTGTACTTATCATCCGAATTCTACAAAATATTTTTTCTAGATATGTAATCTGCAAGCTTTAATTTTGTGTTTACTTTAAATATCGAAGGTTAAAGATTATTGTACTTTTAGTATCATATCAAAATATTATACAACATTTTCTTAAACCAATTATCTTGGTAGTGCAGTGCTATCGATGTAATTGAGACATCTAAAATGGTTTTCTTCTTTTGTTTTCATGCCACTCAGGTGGCAGACAAGCTCACGGCCCACCTGATGAGAAGCGGTTACCGTGGCCTCTGGACGTGCGCAACACCAGTAGCGCCACACTCGCGCTGCCGACCCTAAATGGGTATATATTAGGTCGTTACATATGAAATTGCCGTTTTTCTTGAAGAAATTGGAGGAAACCCAATTTTCAGTACTAACATTTTTGCATTTTTTTAATATGACAAATCCAAATTTTATAATTTTTTTTGTGTGTGAGTGAGACAACATTAAGCTAACAAACAGCAAAATTTTTAAACATTTTTGAAAAGTGACAGCTGTTAAGTAACACGAAATTTATCATCAAAATGGATAGCATTTAGGAAGTACTGTTTTTGAAGATCGAATTAATTTATCAAGCGGCCAATAAAAACAAAATTTAATACAGAGTTGTAAAATCTTGAAATCAACTTTCAAACAAAATATACCTAAATAATGGAAATAGCTATTAAATTACAGGAATAACGAACTCATGAATTTGTAAGAAAATTTCTGCAATTTCATAGGTAAAGAATTTGTCTTTACGTTAGGGTACCACTGACAACGAAAGCCATTGACTTTATTTAATTAATTCTGCTCACGGGGGTGATGGCCTCGTTAGGGCAATGCGTTATTGAGTTTTTGGGTTTTCCTTAGGCATTTCGCCGTAACATCGTAGGATCTGAAAAATGCACCCGGTAGATGGCAGTAGGCTCCCCTAATACGTGGGGCTAATAAATTATGAAAGTAGTTGACGAAATGTTATTGTGTAAAATACACCTCTGCCTATCCCTTCAGAATTATATCTAGTAATTATATATATCTAGTTGTGTTAGTGTTAGGCGATGTACTGAGTACCTACATATGAGTCTGCAAGACATGCTTTAGTTAAGCCCTTTCTGTATTAAATTTGTGCATAGGTAGGTACATACACAGGCCTGGGGGTGATAGGTGAGACCGCCTGTCACCCCAGCAGAAGCAGGCCGGGGCGCCGGGACGCCCCCCCCCCCCCGTTACCGAGGCAAAATGGGGACACCGTGGTTCCCAAACCCGAGACGGCCATCTCGAACCGGAGATGGCCCAGGGTCAGTTGGAGTCCGAGGGAAATGTCTTATGGGCCACCTTACACCCCGGCGTCTGAATACCCGAGACGGCGTGCGGTTTTAGTCGGTTCAAGCCCGAAATAACCTCTCACGCTGGCCGGTGCGTGGGGGGTATCCGAGGGGATTTCCGCACGAAAAAAAAGGTAGGTATATACATTTTACACATTTTTTTTTTTTTTTTTTTTTTTTCGTGCGGAAATCCTCTCGGATACCCCCCCGCCGGCCAGCGGGGGCGGTTATGTCGGGCTTGAACCGACTAAAACCGCACGCCGTCTCGGGTCTGCAGACGCCGGGGTGTAAGGTTGCCCATAGAGCATATCCCTCGCACCCCGACTGACCCTGGGCCATCTCTGGTTTCGAGATGGCCCCCTAACTAATAATTTGTTTTGCTTCGAGAGAAAATTTGGGTCAAGATTATTGTATGTGGAATAACTGGTAACTCAACTAGACTGCCGGACTGGCGCTGAGTATTAATTGAATATTATTATCACGTAGGAAAGTTTACGTGACAATAATATATTTACACATAGAAGTATCTATATTTTGCCACATTACTAGGTGTGTGTGGAGGCTCCACCAAGATCTTCGGAGCGCAAAGCAACCTCACCTAGGCTGCTAGCCAGTACACCTGCTGGTTAAGTTACCCCTCGGGTTCTGGGGGTCAGACGGCAGCGGCGCCCGCAACAGCAAGCACATACCGGGTCTACCGCTGTGACGTTGATGAGAGCATTACTCTAAATCTGCTAGATGGAGTTTGATGAATCCTTTTTTATGATCAGAAGCTTAGGTAGGTATATGATGTAATTTAGTTTTTTATAAATTAACTAAAAGTCTTACCTATTAACCAATTCCTTGTTTGCCTACCAGTAGGTATCTAGTCTTTAAAAAAATAAGAAAATATGATGTCAACAGAACCTGTATGGTTTCCATGAGCGACAAGATGTTCTTATCCGTCAGTTCCGGTATGAAAGGCATGATGATGACGGACATGGCTACGTCGTGGACCTCCTCCTTCAAGGCGCTGTGGACACTTGCCATCCTCGGCACTACCATCGTAAAAATAAGACAATGTGTTAACAGTACCAACCTGTATGGTTTCCATGAGCGACAAGACCTTCTCCTCCGTCAGTTCCGGTATGAAAGGCCTGATGATGACGGACATGGGCACGTCGTGGACCTCCTCTTTCCAGGCACTGTGGATACTCGTCATCCTCGGCGCTACTACCGATAACAATATTGAACTTAGTATACACATTTACTTTTTAAAATAGTCTTAACGATTGTAAATATTGCCACATACTATCGTTTTATCGGCTGTGATTAGGCAAGTATATGGACAGATATTTAATTAATATGTATCTGTAATCGTACAGATATGTAAGCTAATATTTTTGAGATCTATTAGATAGGTATTAATAGGTATAAACAGGTAAATACAAAATAATTTATGTTTTCTTTGTTTATTAACACAAAAATACAAAATCTTCTCTTATATATAAAAATGAATTGCCGTTCGTTAGTCTCGCTAAAACTCGAGAACGGCTGGACCAATTTGGCTAATTTTGGTCTTGAATTATTTGTGGAGGTCCAGAGAAGGTTTAAAAGGTGAATAAATATGGAAGTTGTTATCGATTGAGGCAGTACGAAGTCTGCGGGGTCAGCTAGTCTACAATAAATATGATTCCCTGGTCCCCAAACTAGTGAGAACTGCTTTTCAGGGACCAGTGCCGTCACATATTTTGTAGCTACAGAGTCATGCCAAATGCAAAATGCTAATACCATATCTAAACCATGGAATCATCAAGTACCTACCTATCTACCGAAGACGGGTCGTTATAATTAACCCGTAATGGAATGAGTGATTTATTTAATTAAGTTAATGGTATAATAGTTGAAGCTACTCTCTACCCTACTATAGGTGGGTACCTAAGTAAATACATATGCTTTGTAGCTAAGTACCTTTTTTTGTTTTTTCATGCGGATACCCCCCCCCCCGCCGGCCAGCGGGGGCGGTTATGCCGGGCTCGAACCGACTAAAACCGCACGCCGTCTCGGGTCTTAAGACGCCGGGGTGTAAGGTTACCCATAGAGCATATCCCTCGCACCCCGCCTGACCCTGGGCCATCTCCGATTTCGAGATGGCCCTATTACTTGCTCTCCACTGTGCCATCTGCTAATCAGAGAGACACGTGGAAAGCTTCCGAACAGCCCTCAACAGGGCCGTCCTCGCCTCGGTCGGAGTTGGCCGTAGGCGGCAGAGTCTCCCCCGCCCTAGGAGAGAGGCGCTGCCGTCTCCGTTGCCCAGGTGCTCCGTGCACCGCGTGGAGGTCCCCAACCAAGCACCCCTGTAGCTAAGTACCTATTTACATCAACTATCAAGTCCCCGTACACAGCGGCCAGTGATGGGCCACGGCAAGCTACCTACATTGTGTACAGGGAGTAATGGCATACAGTGGCTCCGATAGCGATTGGCCACCGTAGCACGCAATCGGGATATTGTCGGTTTTTATACCTACACACTTCAAAGGAATCCTGGCGTGGCAATGAATGAGCTATATGCAATTTTATTTTTTAAAGAGTAGGTAAGTACTAGTAACCTAAATTACTAGTATTCCCGCTTACCCCTGGTGACTTTATTTCCGGTCGTCCCCACACTGTCGTCCGCACTGGGTACGAGTGGGAAAAAAAGAGTCGTTCGTCCCCAGTGGTGACGATTGGAACTTTTTATTTCCCACTTGTTCCGCTATAGACCGAGAGTGGGGATGGGGATTTCACTAAGAGATTTCACGGATTGTTAAAATGCTTTAATTACTTTCTGAGCAAGACTTTTTTTTATGGATGATAGGCTCACATTTGACCTCTATCTCACCTTTTTGATTGAAAATAATTTTAAAACACTGAGGTAATTAGTACGGATAGATATAGGTTGGAAGGGTTATTGCGGAGATCTCGCAGAGACCTCCGCAATAACCCTTCGTGTTAGGTCACTTGTGATAATGCACTTAGAAATAGAAGCCCCGCGTAGCGGGGCTCCGTCGTATTCATTAACTAAAAAAATTCCCACTCGTATCCAGTGGGGACAACAGGGTGGGGACGACCGGGAATATTCCCCCTGGAGATAAGCTAAATTGCTTGTGTTAGGGGTGGGTTCACGTCGGTAATGCAATCGTCAGGATTCAATACCGGGACCTCTCAATTGTAAGGACTACAGTTGCAGGGCGCATTGCAGAGCGTGGCACATCACTAGCCTCTGCTGTATACTGGGGACATCGTGTATTCTGTGCGTAAATATACCTACAAGTCACACACACCCTTTTTTGTTATCTCTACCATACCGAGGTGCCTATACATGGTGAATTTTTCAGGTGGGCGTGGATTGTCAAATGATATTCCTAGCTAGGAATCAATACCGTTGATTTCGAAAAACAAAACACTGTGATTGGGATTTCCGCACGAAAAAATAAGGTATTATTACACCATTTGATAGTGTCCCTAATAAGGAATTATTCTCAGAATATGTTTCTTATTAGCCACAATATTTACGAAACCAAAGGTGTTCCCTTCTTCTGCGTGACTCCACCTCCATTTCGCCATTCAATAAGTCCCCTTGAAAAAAATATCCCGTTTATGAAACTGAAAATGTTTGTTTGTCTGTCTTCTATGCATTCCTATACCATTCAAAATTGCAATGAAACTTTCGTGTACTTCGTGTAGGTCCTGTGAAGGTTCTTAAAATTAAAATAAATAAAAAATGATACTAAAATAAAGAGGCAAGCACACCTTTTTTCTGGGCATAATTTTTTTATAAAACTTAATTAGCTAAATCTTCATTAAACTGTTGTGCCAAGCTTAAGAAACTTTTCAATATGTTTAGACAGATGCACGTAGTACTTATACCACAGGTTACATTTTTTTTTATCTTTCGGACACGTCAATTTGAATTCACCTCGCTTGATGGTAAGCTGAGGGTAAAGTCTCAGGAAAGAGGGTCACCATTACATACACGTATCATGTAAACAATGGTGGCACTCAGCTTGACGGCCTCATCAGAAGAGAATTGTCGTCGCAGCACCGCGTGACACCCACCGGTCCCACTAGTGCTGCGACCACAAACCCCCTGCCCGGCTATGCACTTGCTGACCCCTGAACGCAATCTAACCGAAATTGGATTACTATGGAGGGTTTTTCGCAATCGTGCACGGTGGTACCCACCCGGCCGAATTTTGTGACAAATTTGTGTCATCAAATTTCTACCACCATTTATAATCTAATCTTATACCTACAATGTAACGCATGTCATTGTACCCATTCAATATTTAAAGAAATATCGCAGTTTATTTTTTCTATATTCCTTGTTCGTTACGCTCACAAGGTAAAACGTAAGTGACTACAACAAAACTATTTTAATTTAGATCGAATACGATCTGTATGGAATAGGACTAGGGTATAGTTTAAAAAACCGTATTTATAGTGTAACTTAAGTAAAAGGTACTCACAATTTCTAAGCGAAACCAAAGCAGTTAAGTTAACAATCGACTTTAACATAGGCGCTAGAGATTGCAATAGCCTTGTGTTCTGTGCGACAGTCCGCACGTTACTAACGAAAACGATGACACAAACCTGAATTACTCATCACGCCAAGGTCAGCTTGTCTGATAAAAATAAACACAAACAATTTGAAAATGTTGTTATTTACATACATATTTGACGTCTTTGCGATACCAATCAATAATAGATTTTTAGTTGTCGATTTTGGTCGGTAGACTAACTAATTAGCAAATCTTTTTTTTTTATACAACAAAGTAATGGTAATACAAGCTTTGTACGGCCCACCCTGATAATAAGGTCTAACGGGGCGAGCGTTGCGTATTTCTATGAAAGCTTGCAACATTAGAGTTGTCATCCGCGGTGTTGCCATACTTGTTCCCTACAAGGAGTAAGAGGGCCGATGAAGAGAACGGGAATATAGGAAAGGCCTCTGGCACTAGCCATGCCATGACTCATACAAATTGCAGCGTACTGCGATTTGAAGTGGAAAGCCCGAGTCGGCCTATTCGTACCGGGTAAAACAGTTCTTATGTTGATTGACAAGTGGCAAGGCTATCTACATGATATTATTGGAAGTTTACGCAAACATTACACATTCAAATAAAGCTATTTTTAACGGAATCTATCGAAATATAGTTTGATTAATTTTATTATTTATACTGATCCCGACGTTCCGGTTTGGTTTTCAGCAGCTATGGTCAAGGGGAGACCAAGATGGTAGTTGTCTCATATTGTGAAGTGTACAGTTATCTCAATGTACCCGAACTATGTTGAACTGTTCGTGTTACTATTTGCGTAAAATGAGCTCACAGCGTTTTGAAGTCTTGTATTTTGCTTTTTCTTGCGTATTGATTTTTTTTTATTATATCTCACCGCTCCCTTTGTCCTTACGAAGCGACATGATAATGTAAGTTGTTACACTTGTGACGTGACATGTCTTGTCAATGAGAGCAGGACGAATCGGATGCCAACGGCCGTACTATAGTACTGTGAATCCCATGTTATAATTAAAAGAAAAGTATTTTAATTTAAATAAATGGTTATGTATAAATAAAACACAAGTTATAACTACACAAAAATGTATTTAGTCAATCAGATGGTCGCAATAACATTGAACTCGTCGTATACATGTGTGACCGCGCCGCCCGCCTGCCGGCCGGCTGCACAATATATCCTATAATCATTACAATAAATACTTCATCGTGAACGTTGGCGCGTCAGCGGCGCGGTGCTAATTACAATGTTCCACAGCGTTAAACATTTCAATTAAATTTCGTTTTATTTCGTATACTGTTTCAGATATTTTGTTTTAGAACACATTAACACTAGCAATTTTCATATCCAAAGTATCACTAAGTGGAACTAATTTAAATTTAAACAATCGTTTTAGATCATTCCGCTTCGATGAATATGCACGACGAAATAAAATAACATTCAACTAATCCTAGCACGTAAATAAAAATTGTGCTTAAATTGTTAGCACCATAATTAATTATTTTGTTCTGATATTCACAACTCCCGGTATAACGTAAGTGGCAGGACCGAATTACGCCCCTTATTTCAAAAAATGCTTGTTGAGACAACGACGGCAGAGATGAACCTTTGAAAGCTAAAAAGCAAACATTTTTACGAAATAAGGAGGTTTACTTTATTTGATTGTCGTTGTTTGTGGATTGATTTGAAACTTCTGTGATTGATTTGAATATTTCGTGATTCATTTGAAACTTTTGTGTTTGATTTGCAATTCTAGTGATACACATACGTAAAGTGATCAACAACGAGCTTCAATTAGGTTTAATATTCGATTATTATTTACACTACTTAGTAGCAAACAAGCATTCATATCACTATTACTGGAAGGGTAATGCCATATCAATCGAGACAGTTTATTCGTCTTCATCATCGTCCTTAAATATTATAAGCAATCAAAGCCCGTTGATAATCATTTTATTTAGTTATTTATAATGTATATTTAACTCTATGTGTTATAGTTCTTTAAGCACACTCTTGAACCTACCTCCCTCCACTAGGATCCAGTCTAGACCCACATGTGGATCATTGGATACTTTTATATCCGCTCCGATCCACATATGGATCTTTGGATACTTTTCACTATTTAACTACAAAGCCACTAAAAAGCTACTAGCTTGCTATCGAGTTCCGGCGCTTCTGGGTTAGGTTAGGTTAGAACTGTGACCTCAACAGAGCGCGAGCCGAGCGAGCGGAGCGAGCGTGCCGCGGCAGCGGCCGGCGAAGCGCCAGAACCAGCTAGTAGTTTTTTGGTGGCTTTGTAGTTAAATAGCGAAAAGTATCCAAAGATCCATATGTGGATCGGAGCGGATATAAAAGTTTCCAATGATCCACATGTGGATCTAAACTGTGGATCCTAGTGGAGGGAGGCTTGAACATCACTAGGCCCTACCCCAAGTCTGGCACTGCATACAAAAAAGTACATAAACGATTAAAATTGACTGGTATTTTAGAACGACTCCACATTTAGATCAGGGCCGAACTGCGTGTGCGTTAACTAACACAACCTTTGCTAATAAAATATTTAAAATTGCACACAATATGTGCGTCCGTACATCATAATGTCACGATGCAGAACCGAGACTGTATCTTAACACTTAAGGGCCTTTTTAAAACAATCCGATTGATATTATCATTCCATTCTGTTAATAACAAAAAAGTTTATTTCAATTAAATTTTTAAGCATTTTGTATGCTTACTTTTTTCTAAAGATTTTAGATCGGAAAAAGAGAACATCTAGGACGGGACTTGAACCCGCGACCTAAAAAATTACTGTAAAGTTGTTCATTGTTTCCGTAGTTCGCAAGAATTACGGTAGATGGCTCCAACGTCGCCTTAAGACGTAATAATGTATCGGAGAATTTCGAATATCTGGGACGTGTCTAGGTGGCTCAGTTGGTCAGAGCATTCCCCCTGTAAGGGACTGGTCGCGGGTTCAAGTCCCGTCCTAGATGTTCTCTTTTTCCGATCTAAAATCTTTAAAAAAGTTTATTTCAGAACGCGCGCTTGGTTAGTTAAAGCCCCTAAGAGTTCTGGGGTAATCCCCTTAATGTAAAATATACATATCTTCCGATTTCTGTTCGAATGGGTGACTAGTCATAGTGTATATAAAAATATGAATATATTTATATCTGATGCGTATACATAAGTTTAAAGTGCATTAAGTGCTCGTATTGTTAGTACACAAATAACTGTACAAGGAATAACGATAATATAATATAAAATGTGTGTATAGAGTTACCATTCGAACAAATTTCGGATGAATAGTTAAAAAATCTATTCATTCTAGTCATAGTGTAAAAAACATTTCTATCTACCCATTCGGATATCTACAGGCGTGAGCTTAGCTTATATAAAATTGTAAGTATTACTTGGGATTCTTGTAATAGTTAACCGATTATTTATATCTACTGCTAAGGTAGCAAGCAAACATACATTCCACCTGATCGTACGCGCCGTGGGATAATTAACGCTTACAACACCAAAGGTTACACGTGCGTTTTTGCCTACATGTGGGACTGGAAGGGGGGAACTGGGAAAATTAAAAGAAAGCAGGTTAATAGGCTGGCACTCCCACAGACAGCATGACAGCATACTGCTACTTAAGGTATCCTTATAATCTCTAATCTTCACTATATCATCACTGAATATACCTTGCATAAGTGTTGTGTTATATTATTTTACAACTCAGAAAGTCGGTCCGTCAGTTTGAAAAGTCGAATGAACAAAAAATTTCAGCGTTTGGTACAGTCGGCAAACAGCATCGGTTCAGAGCCGTGACGTACGGACGCACGTCATAAGGACACTAGTCAGCACAAAATATCTGAATACTTACAATTAAAATATTACACTAGATTCAACTTACATCTATCGTATATTTATATCCACCGTAGAATAAAAGGTTATTAGAACGTACAGAAACGAGATCCCCGCCATATCGATGTGGTGATTAACTTTTGATGTATATAAATTTACTAATACTGTCCAAATAATTACCTTCCAAAACCAAATTTAAAACAAACAAAATCGCTTGTAAATAATAATACTATAAAATAGTTGCCGTTCGAAAAACTTCATAAAATTATTACAATATAATAATATTAATAATTAATATAATTATTGATAATAATAAAAATAAGTTGTATATAATCCAGTCGAAATTAATAAAAATTTAATTCAAAATCTTGACATTATAAATATGGCATCTTTTTATTACTTTTGGCCCTTTTTATTTTATACGTGCATTTTGCCAGCGTCAATCGTGCTTTATAGGTGTATTTTTACCCTATTATAATATTATAGGCCGTGTATATTATACCTAAGTGTCAGTTACATCATTTAAAAAAAAAAGAGAAGCTATTCATTTTCATTTGCCGCCATCGAAATCCTTAGATGTCAGATTATTATTTTTATTAATTTCCACCGTGAATGAATACTGGGTGCCAGTCCTATAGATCGTTAAGTAATACAAATAAAAATACGATTCAATTACATGTCCTTCCAAAAATATCGCTAAGAATATGTATTCTAAAGTTTAGGTATAATGTGTAGTATACAATGTCCTAAGAGCTAGAGCGCGTCGGCGCCGCGGTAAGTGACGGTCGTAGCCTAACTTGGCCTACTTAAACATAATAATAGTAATGTAAATGGCAATTCTGTGGAAGCTGCACAATTATTATGCGTTGAACCCGTAACCTGGAACAATGAAATTATACGTGTTAGTTTAGCGTCGCCTTGTATACCATGTTCAAACGAAAGTGGTTTCCTTTCCAAAAATTTGAAAAAAAAAGCAATTTTCATACAAAACTTTTGATAAGTCTTTCTAATTCCATGTATTCTCAAAAAGAAATGAAGTTTATGTATATAAATAATATATAATATTAATTAATGTTACTTTACTGTCACAAAATTTCAAATTAATAATTAATAAATATTGTAGCTAAAGAATTCAGTATAAATGTATTTAAGATAATTATATATTTGTAGAATATACTGCTTCCGGGCTGTTTGGCCATGGTCCATCGGAAAGTTGTATTCCAGACGTTTCGTCGATAGCTGCGGTTGACATCTTCAGTGGTACAGGTCGGGACACCGTCGAGTGCGGAGAACCTTCCTCTGTGGCGAACTCGCTGCGACTGATCTAGAGAGTCGGAATAAAGTTTCCGATGGACAATGGCCAAACAGCCCGGAAGCAGTATATTCTACATGCAGCGCAGGCCGTGAAAGCCTTAAGATTTATAATTATATATTTCCTTAAATAATTAAAAAAATATGTGTAACGAATAGTTCTGGGTTGTCATTCCCTCTGGCATGAAAATTGGCAATCCTGGTATCATTCATAAACATATCATACTTTCTGACACGATTAAATTCCTGAAAGGTCCCTAAATAGTCCTAGGGACAAATTTATGGTAGCGTAAAGTCGAAACGCATCGAAGAGGTAATAAAAAGTTGATATAGCAAATCCACCTTTAACTCAACAAGGCACATATTTGTTGAGATTATTTTAAATAAAAAAACCCGTGAATTCTACAGAAAACGCGCGGCCAACGTTGGCAGGAGATTGGATTTATTTGAGAAGAATTATACGCTTCATTGTGCTTCGACTCTGCGCTAGCATGAATTGACCCTATAAACGTAAACATGAGCAGAACGAGTGAAGAGCATACCTCCGCTACGGGGAGCGCGCAGTGGCGCCTAGGGCGACAGGTCCTGGTGCATGGGGTCGTAGCCTATGGAGCCGTCGTAGCCGGGCTGCGGCTGGTCGTAGGGCGGCGCGGGCAGCGAGTAGCCCATGGAGTCCTGCGCCGGCGCCGGCGACATCATGGGCGTGGCCGTGCCCGACGCCGCGCCCATGGAGTACGGCGACGCGCCTGCTGCTGCGGACACCGCACGCGCGTTACGCCAAGCTCGGCCGCCGGCCGCCGGCCGGGGCGGGTGGTGGGTACCTTACGCTACCTGACTATATAAGCTCTCGCAGCTTGCAATTATTGTGGAACTAATTCAAATTTGCGAAATTCATTTGCATCTTTATGTAGTAGTAGAGGCCTTCAGTGATAATAATGTTACAATTATGACTGTGTTGTGAGTTTTGAACTAGTGTTCATTTAGTAATGTTGGCCACATATTTCTGATACTTTCGTTAATTAACGGCGTGGGGCTCGAACCCGCAGCTTCCCAATCACTATTAATTATGCTACCACAGCGATAACATGAATAAGTGACTCTTAAGAATTTATATAATAGAATACGTAATTTCATGACTTAGTCAATTTGGCAAATAGTCATTTTATGACTTTCAGTCAACGTGGCATATAGTGATTTTATGAATTTTAGTCAATATATGGCAAAGAGTACTCAAAAGGCTTAATTAATTGCAATCATAAAAACTTCTTAGTAAGAGACCCACCACATAATTACTTAATAATTTGAATATTATGAAAAATATATATGGATAAATGTAATGTCTATTTAAAATATCTATCATTACTGTAATATGCCGTGGCTCTGGCTGGCGGCGAGCCGGCATCGCGGCCCCCACCGACCCAAGGCAAGTCTGTGTGCGAAAACGTACCTCGATGTAGCTCACTCTTCTATTACACACCCGAAATGGATTAGCTAGGTGAGCTGCGCTATGTTCCAACTACGCAAGTGTAGTTTTAACATAGCAAGGTTATATGCTAGTATTAGGGAATAAGCTTATAATATGTGTTCTTGGGAATTGATCATATATTTATCGACTTAGTAGAATAAGTCAGCATTGCCATTTAATTGGTACATACATATTCAAATACAAAGAAATTAAGTAGTGTAATTCCTTCATCCATATGATCTTTCTGTAGTAAACAATAATTTAGACATATTTATTTTTGGGTTGTGCCAAAGCAACAGCCGATCACATGGTTTGAAAGGATTACACAAAGTCAAAGTTACCCTTTATACAATAATATGTGTATGTCTAAGAACAATATAAAATCTTTGTGAATATTCAAAGTTGTAATTTTGGGTGTTGCTGAAAGTGTTGCACTAACTTTTTTTTTTAGTTTGCAATACCCATCAGAACATGATCAATAACTGTTTACTAACAAACAAATGTCATTTAAATTTAGACATACTAGCGGGTTTCGGCTTCGCCTGGACATAAATTCATAAAAAATCCTAAGTCACTTACAGCGCCATCTAACGACGCGAAAAATAAATAAAAACCATCTTTAAAGCAAGCAGAACTCTGAGTTTTTGAAGCATTAATAATATAAACAAATATATTGATAACAAAGTTATACACAATCACATAGGTCCACAGCACATCTAGCATAAATCTTTTTAATTGACATTTGCTTATTACTTAATATTCTCTAAAAGGCTTGATTCAAGCTCCGGTTCCAGTACCCAACAAAAGAACAACAAAACAACATGCAAGAGAGAGACACAAACAAGGTTGTAAATGCTGCATTTTTAAGATTTTTTAATATAATTTTCACACAATTAAGTGTTGTAATCTCTTAGCTATAGTTGTTTGAAATATTACTCTATCTATGCCAGCAATTTTAGTAGCCAGATGTTCTAAACATATTTTTTCTAAGTTTAACTTAAGTCTTTTTCAATTGGTTCGTACTGGAACAGCGCCTTAAAAGGATGTCTAAAGCAATATAATAACTAGGTCTGCAAGGCGAATCGCTGCTTGCAATGTTCAGCTGAGTGAGACATCGTGAATCAGATTTTGAAAATTTTGAACAGTGATCATTCCTCCGTGGCAAGTCCGATTTGGAAAATTCTTTTTGAAAGTCATAACTCTGGACATGCTTTCTGAGCGTGTAAAGTTTGGTCACAGTATCTATGGTTTGAAATGTGGTTATTATGTAATTCCATCTGGATTTTTTTTAACGGTGATCATTCCTCTGTGGTAGCATTAATTTTTTCAAAATATATCCATAAACCTTCCCCTGATTGACCTCTTTAATCATGCCAAATTTGGTTCTGATTGGATTAGTAGTTTAGGAGGAGACCTGTCACAAAGAAAATCCTGAAGGATTCCTGAGGAGCTTTCGCTCGACTTCGTCTCACTCAGCTCAATAATTCGATATAAGCGTGTTTCTGAATGTTAGTAAAAATGAATTTCCAATTACTAGAATACTACAATTGATTTTTATCAACTGTCTGTTAAATATATGGTACGCGACTAGAACTTTTCATTTTGTACTTGTAAGAAAGGAGTGTGTTTGTGTATTACAATTTCGTCGTCGTCGAATATATTTTAAAGTATTTTCATAAATAAATCTTCAAATCGTTCTCAAATTAGTAAAGCGCGACATAATATAGATTGTTTTTTCTTAGTTGAGGAGTGATTACAAAAATTATAGGTTCTTTTAGATTTTTTACGATTAGCTTATGATTAATTGTTAAATTTTCTATGATTACCTATTTCAAACAAAATATTCTTTGTTTTTTTATATAACAATAATGTTACTATTTACACAGTACACTACATAACAATAAGAGACCAGCATACATGACTTTTACGTCTCTTAACACTCATACGCAACGCGCTAAATGACAATAAAGTTACCCACCTCCGTGTAACACTATCGTTGAAATGTATTAAGAGCGGCAACGTCGCAAACGTCAACATTTAAAAGTTATTGTGCATAAATCGAAGGACTGGGTCCTTTAGACCCATTAGCGAATCCTTTAGTATTAACAAAAAATTTAACCTTGCCTCTTTTCCCCTTTTTAACCTTGCCTCTTTTCCCTTTTTTAACCTTGCCTCTTTTCCCCTTTTTACCCTTGCCACATTTACCCTTTTTACCCTTTCCACCTTTCCCCTTTTTCACATTTCCCGTTTTTTAACCCTGACTCATTTCTCCTTTTACCCTTGTCACATTTTCCTTTTTTACCCTTGCCACTTTTCCCCTTTTTACCCTTTCTATATTTCCCGTGTTTACGCTTTCCACATTTCCCCTTTTTGCCCTTTTTCTCGTATCCCGTTTTTACCCTTGCCAAATTTCCCCTTTTATAGTGTGTGTGTGTGTGTGCAAGTCACACACTGTAGACGTGAAATTACTGAAAAGTCCCTGATTAAAAAAAACTATGGACTTATTTTTTCGTTTCATCGAGTTTGAAATCACAACGATTCTAAAGAAGTTTCACTTCAAAAATTTCAAAACTTATTTAGATTTGTTGAAGCCAGTGTATTCTTTGTAAGAGAAATATTGTAGTCTATTGGACAATTCATGTTTAATATCCCAAATAAAGTTGTTTTATCCAACAAATATTGAGAAACAATCAAATTGTTATAGAATTGGTTTAGCCATCCTCGTTAGCATCGTATAATGGTACATAGCGGTAAGCAGAGAATACAGTATATACAAAAATAATTAGTTTACCGGCGGCTTTCTTAGCAGCATATAGATTGGCCTCCTCCTGAGCCTTTCCAATGTTCTTCTTGTAACGGATGCGCTTGTTGCCGAACCAATTGGACACCTGCAACAAAACAACCCTTAATAGCATCATCATCATCTTCCTGTAGTCCCGGTCGCATCACAGGCTCTCACTTCAGAGTCCAGGGTCTGCTTATACGAAACTTAATAAAAATGATTAAATACATAAATAAATATTGTTTTTTTTTTACAAAGTACACAACGCCATCTAGACCCAAACTAAGCCGAGCTTGTCATATGGGTTCTAGAATGCGGATAAACATACTTAAACATAGTGTTAGCATCACGTGTTATGCTGACGACACCCTCGTTATGACGCGAGGAGCAACGCACCGAAGCGCGGCACAAAAGGCCACGGCAGGGGTTGCTCACATACAGGGTTAAGTGCTTCGGAAACACATGTACGCTCCAGGAGATCGCCAGCAGCGTGAATACCTTGCTGGCGTTCTTCAATAAGTTGTGGTGGATCATGGATTATAAAATGCCCACCCTCACGCAAAAACCGCGCCTTGTCGTGGAGTTGCGGATACCAGCCCGTGATACCATACCATACCAGGGGTTGCTCAAGTCGTGGGTCGAATACGGCGGCTGGGACTCGAGGTGGCTCTCCACAAATCCGAGGCTATGTGACCCAGACCAATGAAAATATAGATATTTGCACTGAGCGGGAATCGAACCCGAGACCTCTGGCTTAGCAGTTCAACGCACTACCGCTACGCCACAAAGGTTTTCAAATGCAATGTTTGGCACTCATTAAAACAAACCAATTAAGCTCCAATTCGAGGGGTACTAGTTGCCATTAGAGTTCGATTTTCCCGATTGTATGACTGACTGCATCATCAGGTCAGCTGGATGTTGTCATAATAATGTATTTTCATACTTACACTAGGGGCGCAATGCATTCTGCTGTTGCAATGTTGAGTTGAGAGTGCACTACATGATAACCGAAAATTCTATTTTCATGCGCAATTTTTTCTATTGAATACCATTTAATTGTTATAACGGTGATTATTCCTCCATTGCTAGACCGATTTTCAATTTGTTAAGTTGCACATTCTGGCGCCAAAATCGTGGTCTCAACATTGATCAATTTGGAGAAATCAGATTTTGAAAATTATTCCTCCTAAAACTAGTCTCATGTTTGATTTGCTATAACCTTATAAACCAACTACTAACTTCTAATAACTTGTAACTTATAATAAACCTTAAATTCAACTATCCCTGTTACAATGGTATGTTCGATTTTCAATTTTTTTTTTTTTAAACCTTCCGGGTATCAAGTTATATTTACATGCCAAGTTTGGTCAAAATTGGTCGATTAGTTTAGGAGGAGTAGCGTCACAACCGAAATACAACGAGTGGAGTATAGAGAGCTTTTCGCTAGACTTTGTCTCACTCTCAGCACAAAAATTCCATTTTGATATAACAATTAGAAATTGGTTGATTGTCCCTTCTAATATCTGTCTACCCACACAATTAGTTAGTTACAAGTTAAGCTAGTTACTTGAAACAGTTTTCTGCATAACAGTACACTATGAGGTTGTGTTTTCAAGCTACTGAATGTCCTAGCTTTCCCTAGAAAGTATTCAGTGAACCGAAAGACATACCTGTGACACTGTAATGCCACACTTCCGTGCCAACTCCTCCTTTGCCTCTTCACTGGGGTACGGGTTGGAGAGGTGTGAGTAAAAATATTCGTTCAGGATTTCCGAAGCCTGTTTGCTGAAATTACGGCGCTTTCGGCGCGCATCCAGGAACCTGTAACGCAATTGGGTTATTAGTTTATTATTTTATTATTATTATTAGTTTTTCGAAATGATGTCTGAAACAAAAGTCGCCCCATTTCTAGTAATATGTATTCTCGAACTACTTCACTATTGAAGTTAATTAAATTGCTTCATGCATATACTGACCGTGAACGTAGTATCATGACGGCTTCGCAAGTGGACTGCTTTAGCTGCATCTGGATTGAACTGAACTTCTTGTGAATGATCTGCACCATACGCTCGATTTCCTGGCGACAAACACACAAATCAAATAAGTTGACATGAAAGAACAATAAACTACACACAAACAAGCAACAAAAATGTTAATATAGTCACACCTGTGCATCCTGCCATTTTCAGTTCAGGAATTATGTGGCTAATTCCTGATTCTCAAGATGTTCTCTCGAAATAGTCTCTAAACAACCCAGGTCCTCAAGCGGAGCAGTTACACGTGTTATCACCACCATCAATGGAAAACCATTATCATCCTAGCACTCTTCCAGGTCACTACCAATGCTGATGCAAAATATACAGATATAGTGAGGGGCAAACTTCGTGACAATGTACTCTAGCTGCGCAGAACACATTTTAAGGCCCCTTTGGTGGTTTATTAATTGGCCAGTTAGTGCACATGTGCGAAATTTTTAACGTTTGTTCACGAAGTTTGTATATCTATCTATAAAAAAACACTTCAGAATACACAAACCTTGGGTGTGATGGGCCTAGTACGGCTCTGCTCGCGCAGCAAATTCATGACGTGCGTGGTGAACTCGTTGCAAGCGTTCTCGTACTTGTCCAGCTCCTGATGGTAGATCTGGCGGATCTGCGCCAGCTTAGCGCGGTAGTCAGAGTGCTCGATCGCGTTATCTGATAAAAGAAAAGGAAAGAATTTGAGGTGCAATGCGTCGTCTGAGATGCCTAGGTGTACACTAATTAACTAAGTGAACGAGGGCGAACAAAAGTTAACGCATAAACTTCAATGAACCAATGTAAATATCACATTGAAAGCAACAAATGAAGTTCGTTATCATTACGGTATAGTTAGGGGCAAAAATCTTGGCAATATACTCTAGATGTGACTTTTCCCGCGTTGGCGCGAAAGTAGGTTTTGAAATAGAAAAGTGACGGAAGAAGTAAATATCATAGTTACTAACTTTTTTTAAATCAAGAGCCTTACAGTGTGTTTAGTGTGAGTACAGTTAACTGGTATGATCTAAGCTTTTTCTTATCTGGATCTGAGAAACCACTGGCCAGATTTTTACATAGTTTAGGACGCTTACCGCTAAAGCCCTATGGCTTTAGAGGTGAGCGTGAGGCGGGACGGTGGAGGCTCGCCAACAACCAATCATAGATATATTAAACTAATCACGGGCTCAAAGGGCTCGCGTCATTGGCCAGTTAGTGCACATGCGCGAACTTATGACGTTTGTTTCGAGGTACACATTCGTCCATTATTTTCGCACAGCGTGCGGTAATTATGGACGAATCCTAACGTTGTGTTCGCTGGTCTGCATTCGGTTGTTGTGTAAACACGACGTACTGAGGGCGTCTCAGCAGTCAGTTGGCAAGTAAAAGGAGCTACCTTCGACTCTTTTTGCTTACACTAGACTAGCTCCTTTAACTTGCCGACTGATGACTGTCGCCTCTCACCAAGGACATCTATTTTGTTTTATTAAATTTATGTTAATTCTTTCTTTTTGATGAAACTTATTGATGTAATTCAAAGTAATGATTGTTTGTAAATTTGCTAGTGTTCAGCAACTTTAGTCTGTGCCTGAAGATGTATGTCAAAAAAACAAGTTAAAAATTGCAAGGTTATTAATTTTTAATGATTATAGTCAACATTAAAAATGAATAACCTTTTTGTGGATGTGAACTTTTTTTTTTTTTCTTGGTCACAATCAAATGAGATCAGCATCACCAACTATCACTGTGTTGAGTGTTGTAGATTTAATTCCCATATATTTGTTTTCTTTTTAATATACGCTTGTCTATATCGCTTGCCCCGGGCTTGTAAGCACCAGTTACGCCCTTTTTATTGTAATTCATTTTTGGCTTCTCCTATTAATAGATGATAGATCCCTCTATGTTCAGTTATTTTTATTAATATTTCATTAAAATAAATGACAGTAACAGTTTATATTCCTCTAAGAAACATAACACAAAAAGCCAGTCTGAACAAAGAAGAGCAATAATAAATTTAGCCGCGTTTTTTAAAATAATCTTATAACAAATAAATGAACTGTAACATTTCATACAAAGGAATCCCAAGATCATGAAGTAATTTCAAAAATCCATTTTTCTGTGCAGGCTATTAAAATTTACCTGAAGAAGGTGATAATCTGCTGGTAAGCTCAAAATCTCAAGTGGATATTACGTTGTATTATTGATTACCTACATTTATGTCTTCTGTAGTTTGATTTTTGATATTACCGCTTTATTGCCGGGGTCAGCATATATCGAAGGGGTAGGCAGGGGTGAAAATATTATAAGTACATAATTTTGATTCTTAGATTTTTTAATTTAATAATTAATTAATTTAATTTAATAATTTTAGTTTAATAATTTAATTGTTTCATTATTTAATTATTGGAATCCAATAGCCAATAACTAATAGTTAATAGTAAATAACCAATGAGTGTGTCTGTATACTAATTTTTAACATGTGCCTTACCTGAAATAAATAGATTGGTATTTAATTTCTTTATTTAGAAATTAAAATTAGAAATATATACCCCATTCACCAGCTGCAGCAGATGCTGATGCAGCAGCACCAGCGCCTCCGCCTTTCTCAGGCCCAGCAACCCCTTCTGCGATCAGCATGTTGTCAAGGCGCATCAACTGAGGATCTGGAGGCTCCTCCTCTTGGGTGTTGCGGAGGGATAGTACTGCACCAAATTTAAAGTGATATTAAATTCCTAATCACAATGCTGTTGTACTGACAATAAGTAGTACTAGTATAGCCCTGTGTATAAACATATAAATAAATTTTTGTATAATCATATATAATAATCTGTGTGTATAATCATATGAAATTGTTGAAGTGGTAGAGTCAAGCAACAGTCATTTTGGGCGTTGCATGAATGGGCCGACTCGACCGGGGAAGCACCACCCTCTCACAGAATATCGACACCAAGTAACAGTATTTGAACTGTTGCATTCCGTTTGGTGAGTGAGAGTGCCAGAGCCCAAACTAAAAAAATAAATTTAAAAATGGTCCACCTATGTGCAGCAGGGTTAAATTAGAACATATTATGTGTAGTAGAGAGAAGCAGTAATTATGTTATTTACATCCTTTTATACAAGAAAAGAGGAGTAGCACAAAGTAAACGTCGAAGTGCACACAAGAATGTGTTTGTAAATATTAAATTACATGACTTTTTCTTAATATGCCATCTGCGATCAGTCGGTAAACTATGAGCAGATGTAGGGCCTGATTCTGAGAATTTCTAGAATAAGAATTCTCTTCTTTTGTGCTAGACTCTATGGGCATGTCTAGCTTGATAGGCCTTCTCTTGCAAGCCTTTTCAGTAGACACTTCTGGTTAGGTCTGGTTAATACAATTGCTAGGTTAGAGTGCTACTTGAGCCTTGTTTTATAATTTACAGCAATAGATTTTATTCCTACCTACCTACCAGTGTAAATCATGTGTCATGCAACTCTGAATTACATGATTATGGACTATTTACTATTTTTGTACAAAGTTTCTTCAGGTGCAAAAAAATACTATTTCAGCTAAACATTCATTTATATATAAACATTATGAAACCAACATTTCAATTCTGAAAGAGATGAACAACCAAACTAGCGTGCTTCGATCGCCTTCTCATAAAACCTATTTCTACTATCGTTCAGATCAAATAATCTCCTGTGGGCTAGAGAGAAAATATAATAACGTAATGCTAGATTACATACCTGTTTTCTCTTTAATTTCACACAACACTGAAAATAGGGCAGGCTTCATTCTGTGACAGTTTAGCGTGTGTTTTCTCGCTTGAGCTTCGTCAAGGCTCTGATCCGTTATGTTCATAATCTGCTGCAATATTTCACCAATATCCTGCTTACGCGCTTCGCCTTCACCAGAAGCTGGAGCTCCATCGCCACCAGCTAAGCCATAGCCTTGTGGTCCCATGAGCCCACCGCCGTGCGCCATCATTCTATTTGGATCGTCCATTGCTCTTCTGACTCAATACATATACACCTAAGCTTACCCTAAGTACGTATACAGTTTTGTACGTGGTTAAAACGGATATTTAGAAAAATAACTCAATAAAAATACAACAATGCTATACTGGGCGCATAGCCATAGCTTCACCCCCCATTCACCAACCAGTAATAAAATGGCCGACTTCTTTGTGCTGTCAAATCTGAAATATTTCAAAAAGAAAACAAATAATTAAAACTATTTCTATCACGCTTCATCTCGGCATCATTTACGCCGTTATATAAAGTACGAAAGAGATGTACGATATCGATGCTGCCAGGTATTTCTCAATATTTGATTTTATTGCTTACTGCAAAAAAAAACACTAGAAAATCCACCATGGTATTTAAATAAATATTTAGGTTGCTATTAAGTTTATATTATTAAATTCGCTGTGTGGAGATTAACAATAGATATTATTACGAACATACAATCATTTAGTTGTAACCAAAGAACTTATATAATATTGTAACTTACAATACCTTAAGAACGTGAGTTAATATTGTCAAAGTGACATTTACATTTCACATCTTCAATTCTTTCAACAAAAGACTGAGTTACAAACATTACACAAGAAGCGTAAATTTTAATCTAGCTCTTTCACACTAACGTAAAAAGTTATATCCTATCGCACTTGAATAATATCAAATGGTCGAAATATGTAGTATTCATAGCCTTCTCGGGATTGTAAATTACAAATCTTGAAATCGTGATTTCGTCATTTTCCACGCGACCAAAGGCTTATTACCGGCTGCCAGATGGATTAATAGTGAAAGTAATACAATTGGTACTTAATTAAATGAGAAGCCTAGTAGCTTTAGTATATAAGTGTAGTGTATTTAGTAAGCATCATCCCCTTATCTGCAGTCAAATCAGATTCTCCCATATCCAACAGTGGGGCAGCAATAAACTTCATCGAAAAATTAAAATACCAAATCCTCAAAGAGAAATTATCATGGCTGACCCCAAAGTTGAAGAAATCCTGGCTCCGCTACGGGCCCTGGTTAAGGAACAGGGGGACTTAGTCAGGAAACTGAAAGTTGAGAAAGCCCCAGAAATTGATATAAAAAAGGCTGTAGCTGAATTAAAGACCCGTAAAAAGGTTCTGGAAGATAAAGAACTAAGCCTCGCCCCTACGGAACAGCTTTTTGATCGTGCTAAGATGGAGGACCTGATCAAAAGAAGGTTCTTCTATGATCAGTCTTTTGCTATCTATGGTGGTATTACTGGCCAGTTTGACTTCGGGCCTATGGGTTGTGCCCTTAAAAGCAACATGATCCAACTTTGGAGAAAGTACTTCATTCTTCAAGAACAGATGTTGGAGGTAGATTGCTCAATTTTAACACCAGAACCAGTTCTTAAAGCATCTGGCCATGTGGAACGGTTTGCTGATCTCATGACAAAAGACATAAAATCTGGGGAATGCTTTCGCTTGGACCACCTGATTAAAGCCCATCTTGAAAAAATTAAAAGTGAGAAAAACACTAAGTCAGAATTAAAAGTAGAAATTGAAGATATTCTCGTAAAACTTGATGGTATGACTGCTACTGAGATGGAAGCGCTTATGAAAAGATTTGATATGAAGTCTCCTATAAGTGGTAATGAGCTCACACCTCCTATTGAGTTCAATCTTATGTTTAACACTCAAATTGGCCCTAGTGGATTGGTGAAAGGCTTCCTAAGACCAGAAACAGCTCAGGGCATCTTTGTGAACTTCAAACGACTTCTAGAATTCAATCAAGGTCGCCTCCCATTTGCTGCTGCTCAAATTGGTAACTCGTTCAGGAATGAAATCTCACCCCGTTCAGGCCTACTCAGAGTCAGAGAGTTCACTATGTGTGAAATTGAACACTTCTGTGACTCAAAGGACCATCCTAAGTTTGAATCTGTAAAAGATACCCAAATGTTGTTTTACTCTGCGGATAACCAGGAACAAGGTCGACCTGCTGAAATTATGACTATTGGTGATGCTGTCTCCAAAGGCATTGTTAATAACGAAACCCTTGGATACTTCATGGCCAGGATACATTTGTATATGTTAGCTGTGGGTATAGATGTTAAAAAGTTGAGATTTAGACAGCACATGGGCAATGAGATGGCTCACTATGCCTGTGACTGCTGGGATGCTGAATGCCTATCTAGCTATGGCTGGATAGAATGTGTAGGCTGTGCTGATAGATCAGCTTATGACTTAACTCAACATACCAAAGCCACTGGTACCAGGCTAGCAGCTGAGAAGAAGCTGCCAGCTCCTAAACAAATTGAAGTTATTGAAGCTGTACCCAATAAAGCAGCCATTGGCAAAGAGTTTAAAAAAGATGCTAAAGTAATCAATGATGCATTGACAGCAATGGATTCTGTAGCTTTAGAAGAGCTACAAGCCAAGTTAGAAGGTGATGAAGAATATCTGCTCTCTACTTCTAATGGTGATTTCAAGCTTACACCAAAACTTGTCAGTGTAAAGAAAACTCAGAAGACAGTTCATGTTGAGGAAATCATTCCTAGTGTTATTGAGCCTTCCTTTGGTGTAGGCAGGATTCTTTACTGCATCTTAGAACATAACTTCAAGATGAGAGAAGGAGATGAGCAGAGGACCTACTTTGCGTTACCATCGGCAGTCGCCCCAATGAAATGCGCCGTTTTACCACTCAGCGGTAATGCGGAGTTCCAGCCTTTCGTCAGAGATTTGTCTTCGGGGTTAACTAATGTTGACGTCTCCCACAAAGTTGATGACTCCTCAGGCTCCATCGGCCGCCGGTACGCCAGGACTGATGAGTTAGGCGTTCCATATGCTATTACAGTTGATTTTGATACTATAAAGGAACCGCATAGTGTAACACTTAGAGAAAGAGACAGCATGGGACAGGTGCGACTGCCGTTAACTGATGTTCCCACTGTAGTAAGAGACCTGGCTAATAGCAAGATATCTTGGGCGAATGTGGAGCAGAAGTACCCGAAGTTTGAACAACAGGAGAATGTGAAAGGCGTCGCCGCTTAGATCGCATGACGTAACATTTGAGTTTGCACAGCCGTTTTAATAAAGATCTAAATTATTTCCATTGAACTAGATTTTGTATTTATTGTTAGCTGTAAGCTTGCCGATTTTGAAAGAGCTGCGTTTGTAATGATTTAATTTAGTCAATATTTCGATGGATTGAATGAGATTCATTTGAAAACGACTTTTTATTTGAAAATATCTTTATACCGCAGATATAGAGTACGTACCGTAAGCCGTCCATCCCAGCGTGTAACCAAACTCGCGTAGTACACAAGCTTTCCGCTCTTGTATGTACTTTAGTTTGCATCCTAAAAATGCCGAAGTGTATGGACTGGCTCGTGACTGAAACGATTTTGTATACGGTGCGCATTTTCGCTAAAAAATTACACTGGGTTCATTTTATTTTATGCAAACGCTATACCTGGTTTACTCCAAATCACGGGGTGGGGTCACGGGTACTAAACCGGGGCAGTTCTATTGGATTTTTCTGCTAGGATTTTTTTAGCAGCAGCACGTAGTATGTAAAAGTACTCGATTGCCTCTTATTACGCGGGACCGGAAACAGTTGGCGAAACGGTACCCCCGTTTATCTAATATAATATGTAATCTAATCCCCGTCTAATATATCGCAGCCTACCTCTTCAGCAATTTTCATTAGGTATTTTGCCGAAGGGGGCAGCTTTGGAGTACCTTCAAATTAATTAGCCGAATGCAACATCATTTCATAAATTTATTATCAGTTAGTAGTTGCGTAAAGACCAGGCGATTGAGCACTCGCATGTGATAGTGATAAACAATTGCCCCATCTTGTTTCAATATTACATCTATACTCACGTCTTTATATTAGGTATATCTCCAATAGGGTACAAAAATTTGCTAAGATATAAGAATAATAATAATATAAAAGATAAGAACTATGCTGTTATGCTGGAAACTTGGTAAGTAGATGTATTCTGTGAACAGCATAAGATTTTCACACAAAAATAGAATAAAAAATGTGGGGTCCACCAAAGCCTGATCTATATCTTGTTATCAATAGCTCATCGACGTAATGGAACATCGTCAAGCAATAATTGCCACAAGACTATCAATGGTACTACAGTGAACCAAATATCGTCTTTTGAGACATACCGTTTTGTTTCACGGACAGATAAACCATACAACCAAGACACCCTAGATTAAACGTTTCAACAAGTCTTTGCCACTAACCTGGTACTGTCTGCAGATCCGTAACAATGATGAAATCAAAAGACAGTTCAGTAATATTTAGGTAAATAAAACGAGGAAATAAAATTCAGAACATTTATTCATTCATATAATCAATCATGCGTCCTTATCTAAAGCGGCGGTCTTTGGAGCGCGACCGGTGGCGCGGGCGCTCCCGCGACCGCGAGCGCTCCCCGCGGTGTCGCTCACGGCGCTCGCGGTCGCGCCGCTCGCGGTCGCGGTCCGTGCGGTCGGACCGCTCGCCGCGCTCCCTGTCTCTGTCGCGTTCTCTGTTCCTTTCGTCGTAACGTGTTCTGTCTTTTGAGTACCTGTGAGAAAGAAAATTCCTAAACCTTTGAAGTTTTGAAATTGTACCTATGCTACGTTTTAAAATTTGGTGATACCTACAAATGAAACAAAGACTTATGAAGATAGAATCAATTTTAGACTACAGTAATAATTGTTCACACGTGTTCACCATAAAAATAACACAATAAACTCATCAATAGTTAACTGTAATATTATATATACAGTTTCATAGACAAGTCATCAAATAAGTAAAAGGTAAAATTCAAAAATGAGCCAGTACAGTGTTGTAGTAAGGCAAATGAATTGGAATATTCACCTGTCGCCGTCACTATAATCTCTTCTATCTCTGTCATCGTGCTCTCTTCTGTCAGAATCCATTCTGCCAGGATTATAGGCGCCAGCCCCCGAACCTGTATTGTTGCTGCCAGCGCCACGGTTGTTGAAATTCGTCGCCGGTTTAGCTGCCGCAGACTGCCTGTTGTGCTCCCCTAGCCTAATATTATAGAGTGATATATTAAATTGTGTTTTATATTATCCCTCCCCGTTCCTTTAATGAATGTTAGTATATTCCTGTAATAATTTTAATTAGGCATTGAATATACAACAATAAATTGAAGAGGATCTTGGATTTGAAAACAGCTTGGGGTGACATGTTGATTATGCATGGTAGTCTGGGAGACCGTGGTTACCCAGCCCATAATACGCAATTGTGTTTGAGCTATAAATAGGAAGATGATTCAGAAATCGCTTAAAGCTACTGGGGTGCATGGTGGTTTCCCCTGCGAAATAATAAAAGATATTCTGTAATAAAAATCCTGATGATCCATTGCTGAAAATGGCAGGATCGCTGACAGTCTTCATTGTAGGGAAATCTAGAATGAAACTAATCATATTTACAGAATATATTAATAAAGTATGTAAACACTAAAAAAATCTATACTGGGTCTCCGTGACCGGCGTTACGCGACTGTCGACATTTTAGTGGTTTTTTCAATTTTTACATATAAACTGTCCTGAGAATTGTGAACCCAACAAAAAGAATGTTCGAATCAATGGAGCCAATTATTTTTTATTAATAGAAATATGGATAACCAAATATGCAATCTTAACTCGACTCGCCCGCACCCCACGTAGTTTGCGTATTATATATGCCTGTATATTTCCGAAGATAGGCTGAGGTGCATTAAATAATCCTGGTGTTTATGATACAATGTCTACCCCATATCTTCCCATATGTATAATAATGCCTCTTATAGTAATGTTAAACATGCAAGTAGCTGGTAGATACAGGATTCAAGGCACAAAAAAAGTTGGAAATATCCAAAATACAAGTTACCTACTTCTGCTCAATCTGCTTCTGTATAGGGACTGGTATTCTGGGGAAAAGCGTGCTGAACCAGTCAAGTTTGATAAGCATCTGCCGCACCAGGGCTCCGATGTTCGTCGAGCCACCACCCCCAGCGCGAGGGTCGACTTCTTCCTCATCATCTAGGTAGTCTGCATACCAGTCGAATAGATCTGCCGGCGGCTGTGTGTAGCGAATGTACATGAATCCTGCATAGTAAAAAATTGGTCAACCTATATCTTAATTTCCCAAATTATGTCGCCTTATACTACTGGATATTACTCTTCATTTATAGTACACAAAACCAGATTTGCACAACTCATATACAAAAATCAGTGAAATAGGAAGGCTTTTTTTTATATGACAATATGTTGAATTATTTGACTTCCACAAGACAGCCACACAAAATAAAGTATTTACTTTCAACAATTCAATCAAAAAGATATCCATTGTGAGGATATGAAATATATAACGGCCTTTGTGACGTAGCGGTAGTGCATTCGACTGCTACGACAGGGGGCGCGGGTTCGATTCCCGCTCAGTGCAAATATTTGTATGCATGAATATGTCTATTTGCATTGGTCTGGGTGTTTCTATGTTTATTATGTATGTATTTACAGAAAAAAAAGTATATAAGTATGTTTATCCGCATTCTGGAACCCATAACACAAGCTAGTTAAACTATGCTTACTTTGGGTCTAGAAAGCGCTGTGTAGAATGTCGTAGAATATTTATTATTATTTATAACATGGGCATTGCCATTCTTGTAAAACCTGATTCCTCATGCTGGACGTCACGTTGTTTTTTCTGGTCATATATCTTTTTATAGTCCAGAGACTGAAAGCAGATAAAAGACCAAAAAAAACAATGTGACGTCCAGCATGAGGAATCAGGTTTTACAAGAACGGCAACGCGCATGTGATAACATTGCCGCGCTGGCATGCATTTGTGGTACGAGTTTTCGAGGGTCAGATGCACCCTGTTTTTATACCAGTTAAAACACTGGCATGCATTTATAGTATGACTTTTCGCAGGTCAGATACACCCAGCACAGTTGCTTTACAGTTATTTCACAACCATATCATAGATGTTGAACTTGAGTCGTCTATCCATGCATATAGATATATTATATAGGTCAATATGTATAGGTCACAAAAGATTGCAACTTTTACTAGTTCTACTTAACGGTGTCATGCCTCCTCCGTTACATGCCACCTATTATATTCACATGCTATGCACTGGTACTGTTCATCCAATTACAATGAAATTTTGTCAGCTTATTGCTTGCACTTATTTGACTCTACTGTTATTAGACCTCTCATGTGAGCTAATTGGTATTTTGAGTCAAATATAATTTTTGCTAATGTTTTTTTCGCACCTACCCTCGGAACGACTAACAGTGATAAAATTTGCTCCTAATTCAAGTTCGTCTTAAAAAATAAAAATAATGCTTTATCGACGACGAATACGAGTGTTTTGTGTTAAATACCGCCTAATAAGTGTGTGCAAATATCAATTTAAGTAAAAATCAGCGTCAATAAAGTGATATCTTGGTGACCAATTTCGCGTAACGACTGTCGTGCCAGTGTCGATTTTAAACCTACAAAATGAAGTGTTTCCAATGTGAGAATGACTACGACGAAAATGTAGTGCAGTGCGATGGTTGCAAACGCAACATCTGCCTTCCGGCAGTGGCCTAACTTGTAGCGAGGCCCGTGTCATGGGACTGAAGGGCAGGCGAACCCTATTGTACTTGTGCCCCGCGTGCCGAGAGGCGCTGTTCCAGGTGCCCAAGCTGATTGAATCTTACAATGGTCTGCGCCAGGAACTCGACGACGTCAAGAAGATGATGTCACAATCTTTCCCTGCGTCTGCGGCAATGACAGCGCCGGTGGTCGATCCCCTTCCCCTCTGAATACTGGTGCTATTTTGGAAGAAATAGCGGAACGTGAACGTAGGGCTCGCAATGTAATTATGGTTGGTGTGAGGGAGAGCGAATCCGATGCTGGCAGCGACAGAAAGTCGCATGATGAGTCAATTGTAAAAAAGATACTACAGGATATAACCCTTGAAGGCAACCTAGGCGCAGAAATGGTGGCGGTGCAGCGTCTGGGACGTCGGGAAGCTGGTAAAACTAGACTATTAAAGGTAGTGTTAACATCTCGTCAAGTGGCCGTCCGTGTATGAAAAACAAAGCAAAGAGGTAAGAATTTATGATGATAAAACACCCAAACAACGTGAGGAACTGAATCATCTCCGAGAAGTTCTCAAGTCTAGGGTTGAAAAGGGCGAACCCAACCTCACAATCAAATATGTGAAGGGTGTACTCAAAATTGTGGATCAAATAAACTAATGTTCTCAAACACAAGTCCATACACTGACCTAACACTTATGTACACTAACTTATGTTCACTATCGGCTAAATTTGATCTATTCTTACAACACATGAAAACCTACAATTGCAATCATTACGGAAACATGACTAAACAGCAGAGATCGTAATAGTACTTTCAACATGCCAGACTATACTTTATTCAGACTAGACCGTAAACATAAGAAAAATAAAGCAGAAGGTAAGACTAGAGGAGGCGGTGTTGCCATGTACATAAAAAGCAGCCTAAATGGTGTTAAAATAATGGCCCAACGTAATCATAGGTACATCTGTGATGATGTGGAGGCACTGTATATAGACATTCAGTATAGTTCATACCATTTTCTTTTAGTGGGAGTATACCGTTCAGATGATGTAGATGAAGTAGCTCAGAGGCAGCATGACACTAAATTATTCCAAAATCTGTCAACGGCTTCAGAAAATAACACTGTGATAATAGCTGTGGATTTCAATTATCCTACTATAAAATGGCCATTACATATAGACCAACACCTGACTGGCTCAGCGCACCTGTTTAAGGAAATGTTTTTTGACTGCAATCTGTATCAACTAATAAATAGTCCTACATGGTTCAGGCTAGGAAACATACCTTCACTCTTGGATCTGGTGTTGGTAAATGAGGAAACATTGATAAAAGAAATAATCCACAAACCACCTATAGGTAAGAGTGACCATTGTGTTATAGAGTTTAGTGTGCAGTGTCAAACACAAAAATTTAACAACCCACCTACACTTCGACGGCTCTATCAACATATCGACTATGATGGTTTCAGTGTGGACCTACGGAATAATCTCGGAAACAGCCAACCCCACAGGAAACCTCGAACATCTATGGGCAGAAACCTTGGTGACAATTAATACTACAATCGACAAACATACCCCACAAAATCGTTAACTATAAGGTCAAAAATAAACTCTGGATTGATAAGAGTATTCTAGAACTTATAGCTAACAAAAAACAACTATGGGATAGATTCCGTTCGTCAGGGTTGGATGAAGACTATAAGGCATTTCGAGATAGTAATAACAGGTGTGTTGCACTAACCAGAAAACAGAGAAGCCTATTTGAGGCGAACATACTGGATGGTGGCGACAAAGCTTTTTACTCGCACATTCGACGCAGTACCAACACTAGGGTTAGCATTCCACAAGCAATACGAAACCTTGATGGAGACCTAGTAACAGACCCAAGTGGTATTGCAGAGGTGTTTGCTGAAGAATTCCTGAAAGCTTATTCAGATGAACCGGTTCTAGAACAACTACCAAAAATAACCACGATCTCGCGCAAAGTACACAGTTTGAGTGACATTACTTTTACACTAAATGACGTGGAGAAAGTAATAAAAGGTTTTAATATCCACTCATCTCCTGGTCCTGACCAACTACCAGGCTGTGTTTTCAAAAACTGTGCATATTCTGGCGCCCATCCTAACACACATAATAAACAAATCGTTTGAAACCGGACACTTGCCGCAAGATTGGAAACATGCTATTGTGACCCCCGTATATAAAAAGGTAGACAAGCTACAGGCTGGTAATTTCCGTCCCATTAGCCTCACCAGTGTGGCTGTGAAGATGACGGAAACGATTATTTCAGACAGGTTGACCGGGTTTTTGGGGCAAGAGGGCATTATTTCAACTAAACAACACGGATTTGTTGGAAGGAGGTCAACAATCACTAATCTGCTGACATGTGTACAAGATTGGACCAAGGAGCTCGACAGCCGCAACCCCATTGATGTCATTTACTCGGACTTCGAACGTGCCTTCGGCAAGGTTCCCCAAAAACGACTCCTCAATAAATTGGAGTATTTGGGGATACGTGGATCTTTGCTCAGATAGATAAAGAACTTGGAAGGTAGAACATTTCAGGTTCGTGTTGGTGTCTCCCTCTCCAAACTGAGACCCGTAGTGAGTGGTGTGCCCCAGGGCTCAGTGCTTGCCCCCCACTTGTTCGGAATATACATATCTGACTTAATTGAACTGATCAAGTCCCAATCTGCCTTCTTTGCTGATGATGGTAAGTTCTTTGCCAACCTACTTACAAACTCTGGGCAGCTATAAGATGACCTGGATCGAATTCAAAACTGGACTAAAGACTGGATCATCAAATTAAATGTGTCTAAATGCAATGTTCTACATTTAGGGAGTAACAATCCAAGACTAACATACAATCTAGAGGGAAACATCTTGACCTCAACTAATCTTCAAAGAGATCTTGGAGTACGTATGACGTCTGATTTGAAGTGGGCAGAGTATATCTCCACAATCGTAAAAAGAGCAAACTCTATTGTGTATGTTATTCGGAGGTCCTCCCAAACCATTTCAGTTGCAGTTTTTAGGAAGATTTATAAAACCTATATTAGGCCATTTTTGGAATATGGCTTTCAGATCTGGAGCCCATTCTTACACAAGGATATCAATCTTCTGGAGAGTGTTCAGAGAAAAGCTACCAAGATACCGCAGGCCCAGCGTCGCATGCCCTATGAATAGAGACTTCGTGCGCTGAATCTAAGAACTCTTGAGCAAAGACGACTTCGAGGCGATCTTATAGAAACATATAAGATCCTAGTAGCACACTACAATCTGCCAGATATACAAGACATCCTCCTCAAAAAAGACCATCCCGCGACAACAGCCTTCGTTTGATGCGGGCCTCCACTAGCACACTGATTGCCCACCACTTCTTCAGCAATAGAGTGGTTCATAATTGGAACTCGCTGCCAGAGGATGTTGTTTCTGCCACTTCTATAAACTCATTTAAAAACAGACTCGATAACTGGCTACGACTGGACAATTCAGTGCTAAAAAAAGTGACGGACTGTTGAAATGAAGCAAAAATACTACTAAAATTTTATCACTAGATGTGAACATATCAGCTTGCAGCTGCTCGTTCATAATAAAATAAATAAATAAATTCTAATTATGTGTATCATAAGTCTATAGACTGTATCGGCAAAAGAGGAATAAAATAGCATTAACAACAAAAATAATATTTCATACCTACCAAGTGCTCTGATATAAGGTGAGTCTGTGTGTTGCAGAAGTCCATTGACTTGCTTACGAGTAAGCCGTAGTGTGTACAGTTTGTATAGCAGACAGAAAGCTGTGGACACAATGCCACCCGCTCCTACACCACGGACCTATAACCAAATTCAATAACACACTGTTAATGTTGGTGTTGGATGAAAAAATATAACATCATGATATAAATAATAAAAATCATATATGAATCCATAGTGTGTACATGGCTTTATTATAACAGAAATTATTTATTAGTTAAGATTATATTGACTCACTGAATATGGAATTCATCAATATTTCAGGTTATGCTGCTGCTGCCTAGACTAAAATGTATTTAGCGCAGCAAGTACGTAAACTAATATACTAACAATAACAAATCTTTAAACTTAGACCTTTTACTCGCCATAGTAAATATAGTTTATGGTTGACAATATCTAAATTTACTTAGTTGAAATAACCAACCCATGGCCAACCCAAGGCTAATGTTAAGTTGGCACAATCGGAAGCGACAAATTATATCTAAAATTTAATCCATTTCCTTTCAGCATGCCATAACTTGGGAACGACTTTCATGCCAGCAGAGTCGCAGACAACAGCTGTTAAGAACAATATAGGTTATATAGTGTAAATAATACAACACTGTTGCACATACTCACGCCGCCACACATGCCAGTCTGGCCAGCAGTCTTGCGGCTGCCACGCTCCCATGGCTCAAGATGCTTGACCTGGTAGTAGATCTCATCCACCACCTCATGGTATGTCTTCAGTTTGAATAGATGCACTGCAGATAATAATAATAATAATAGTGAATGAAATATGTTAAGTTCTTCAAATTATTGGAGAAAGTGTAGTGAAATGATACATTACAACAAACAACACTGAATGGATACAGGTGGACAGAATGATGTGTACTAAAAATGAAATAAGGACACATGCTATTTGTGTCGAATTAGTTCCCTCTCTTCACTTTCTTACGTTAAATGTAATATGTTCTTTATTTTTTGGACTAGATGTACAAACAAAAATATGTTTAAGTAAAATGTAAAGATGATAATTTTCCTTATTCCTTGACATTGAAAACAGTGATTGCAAATTAAAGTAAAACATTAATGTGGAACAAACGAAGTCCAATCTCCTGTGCGTTGGTATGTTTGCTTACCTACCTTTGAAGTAGCTAGAGCCCTGTATATTGGCTAATATTAGTGGGTTCAGGTTCATAGTTTGTTCATTACCCCATATTGGTAATACATTATGCTGCTTGCCCGTCTTTGCAGGCTTTTGCTGATTGAACTCTGAAAATCAACATACATTAGTCACGATGTCCGAGTACAATTCATAGAAATGTTTACACGAAACCCACCTTCTACTTCCGTCATCTTAATACTAACCCACTACACTTGTTTTAAAAATTAAATGCTAATAGCACCGTATTAATTAGTGGAGTAGTCTATCTTAATTTATGATAAATTTCTATCTTGAATGGAATTCGACAAAACAAAATAGAGCATAATGGCGGCCAAGACATGAATGAAGGCAATTGAATGAAATAGTTGAAAGGAACGAAAATAAACAAAACGGAAACACCACTGAACTCAGTACATACAGATTATACAGGATCCATAACTAAAGAGACACCTAAAACATATTACATTTTTTGTTATGGTAACACAATTCATTACGAAACATGGACCTATTCTGACCATTTTTTTAGAATATTTTTTGAATATTTTCGTACACATACATATACTCACGCCTTTGTCCCTCCGGGGTAGGCAGAGACAACAGACCGCCATCTGCTTCTGTCCTTACTGCCTTACATACTTCACGAGCTTCCTTCACTGTCATTAAACCTTTCATGCAAGCCCGCCAGTTTCGAGTGCTTTTGACCTGCCCTTGAATGGGGATTCGATCCGACACTCGGCCGAGAGTTGTACGTTTTGAGGTTATATTGGGCTTTTTTTACACTGCTGTCCTTGTTTACACTCGGAAAATTAGTGTTTGTGTTGTTTTGGTGGTGGGATATCACCTATAAGGTTAGTACTGTTCGTACGTATCGGCGTCCGCGCTCATTTCCATGGAAATGAGCGTGGACGTGCCCCCTGACGGGGGTGGAGGTGCACCTCCAGATTTACCTAAAAAAACGATGAAACGTTCTGCTGAACCGAACTCGACAGATACCGAAAGTAAAAAGACCCGTTCTCCAGCGGAATCCATCCAATCCGTCTACTCAAAACCGGGTTACGACCCGGATTCTAAACTCGAATACTCAAGTTCTGATAAAGGTCCCTATATTGTATTTGTTTCGAGATTAGAGCAGGACCCAAAGAATGGCTTAGCTTTTAAATCCTTAAGATTTGCTCAGTTCCTCTATAAAAATAAAGTAGAAAACATTAAAGTGGGCGGTATAAAAAATAGTGGTCGAAATAGGGTGAGCGTGGAGTTCGTTTCAGCAGATGCGGCAAATAACTTTTTGAATCTCGTTTTGTTAAAAGAACACAATTATGTTGCTAACATCCCAAGCTTCAACATATTTCGCATGGGAGTGGTAAGGGATATTCCCACTGATTGGACGCTGGAGGAATTGGTTGGGGGTATCTCCTCTACTGCTGGAGAAGTGGTGAGAGCTAGACGGCTCAATACCAAAATTAGAAGAGATGATGTTTCCGTGTGGGTCCCATCCAACACAGTGGTTTTAACTTTTTTGGGCCAGGTTCTTCCGGATAGAATATTTTGTTTTAATGCATCACTCCCAGTTTCCCTTTACCAGCTGCCAACGATACAATGCAGGAACTGCTGTCGATTTGGGCACATTGCCAAGCAATGCAGATCGAAGGCCCGTTGTTATAAGTGTTCACAATCTCATGCGGGTGATTCCTGTACTGTCACAGATATTTCATGCTTTTTATGCTCTGGCGGTAACCACCTGGCTACCGACAGAAGATGCCCCGAACATAGCAGGCAAAAATCTATCAAAATTATTATGTCCGAGGAAAATATTAGTTATGCTGAAGCCTCCTCTAGACTTCCTCAACGCCATAGACTCCTCTATTCTGAGGCTGCTGCTAGGCCCCAAACTCCTATGCACTCCTCTCTCGTTTTGCCTCCTGTACCTTCTCCCTCATCTCCCTCTTCGGTATCATACAAAAAAATAATTTCTCTCCCCTTACGCCCTAGGTTTGTTCCAGGGAAGTCTTTTGATGTTCATGAACATAATGGAATAACTAATCCTCCTCCCTCTTCTCAACCTAATGGGTGCTGTATCAGTCCCCCTACAGAAACTACTCCACTGGCCACCCCAAATGATAATCTTGTCCAGCTACTACTTTGTTCACTTATAAATATTCTGACGAAAATGTCAGACGCTCTACCGCACGACGTTGCTGTTCTCGTAGAACAACTACTGGTGATCATCTCAAAAAATAATACCAACAATGGATCTCAATCTCCTACAATGGAACTGTAAGAGTATTCGTCGCAGAAAGCCAAATCTCATCGATTTAATAAATCGACACAATCTTGTTATCTTGGCTATCCAAGAAACTTTATTAAAACCTGCATCCCATTTTAGGGTCCCTGGTTTCTTTTGCCTGCGAGATGATAGAGACGACGGTTGGGCGGGTTGTGCTCTGCTGATCAAAAGGAACATCACATTCTCCCAAATTCAACTCCCTGCTCATGATCCTGGATTACACATAGTTGCCATTAGAACAATGAATACTTCTATAATCTCTGTATACATTCCTCATCCTGACCGCAGTATCCTCTCTGAAGTAAATTCTATCCTCTCGTCCATCCCTTCTCCAATGGTTGTATTAGGTGACTTTAACTGTCGGCATACTCTATGGGGTTCGCACTGCAATGACTCCATTGCCACATCTATTCTTGACATCCTAGATGATTTAAATTTATGTGTCTTAAATGATGGGTCTGCAACCCGCAGAGTCCCTCCGACACAAAACATCAGTGTCCCAGATTTATCCTTGTCTTCTGATTCTCTAACCCCACTCCTGTCTTGGTCTACTCTTCCTAATACTCTTGGTAGTGATCACTTCCCAATCTTAATCTCTTATTTTCAGGCTACAGCCCCTCCTCCCTGTCTCCATGAACCCCTCCTAAAGTACAAACTTAATAAAGCTAATTGGGAGATGTATTCCTCATCACTAGACACAGAATTGGCATCTCTCCCTCAGCCTAACTCATCTAATTTTCTTTCGTCATATGATTACCTAATCTCAGCAATAAAATCAGCCGCTGACTCTTGCATTCCCCACAAAAAACCATCCAAACTGCTCACTCCCTCCCCGCCTTGGTGGGATTCAGAATGTACAGAGAGTGTTCAGAAACGCACAGATGCTGAGAACAAATTTGCACTCTCCCTATCCATGACAGATTACGTCAATTTCAAAAAGACTGCGGCTTCTACATCTAGGCTTTTGTCAAAAAAAAAATCACTGGGTTGGCGTAAATTTTGTGAGTCCCTATCTCCCCGATCTCCTCTTTCTTTTGTCTGGAAAAGAGTTAAATCATATAGAAGAAGTGTAGTAGATACCACTGTTTCAAGTAATGACCCAAACTCTTTCTTAAATGACTTTTTATCTGGTCTAGCCCCTCCTTATGCTCCTGAACTAGATTGTGTTCCCCTCTTACACCCTCCCAATCTCCCCACAACGCAAGATCATATGAATGACCGGTTTACGTTTGCCGAATTATCTTGTGCCCTTGGTCATCTTCGGGATTCATCTCCTGGCATTGATGGCATTCCATATTCTTTTATTTGCAAATCCTCTGACTCCTCGAAAACCTTCTTCCTCAGTATCCTTAATGCTATCTTTCTATCCGGTCAAATCCCAGAATCCTGGAAAACACAAATTGTTATTCCAATCCTGAAGCCAGGGAAGGACCCAAAAATCTCTTCCTCATATCGCCCTATTGCTCTATCCTCTGTCTTAGCCAAAATTATGGAAATCCTTATTAAAAACCGTCTGGAATGGATCTTAGAAAATAGGCAATTATTATCCTCTAGCCAATACGGTTTTAGAAAGGGTAAGGGCACTTTAGACAGTCTGAGTATCTTGACCTCAGAAATACGTTTGGCGTTTTCTCGTAATGAGCATTCTATAGGGGTTTTTTTAGATATTTCTGCTGCCTATGACAATGTCCATCTTCCGCTACTCAGGCAGAAAATGCTTCAGCTGAGTATACCCGTGAGGTTGGTTCATATCATTTGCAACCTGCTCATGTGTCGTACAAATCTCTCATCTCTCAAAACTCATCACGCAAAAAGGCCCAACTATAAGGGACCACATGCGGAAAATGAGCCCGCGTAAAGAAGAAGAAGAAGAAAGATGTGTCGTACAATATCTGTTCGATACCAGGGCAACACCCTTCCTTCCCACACTGTTTGGAAAGGCCTTCCACAAGGATCAGTCCTTAGCCCTATCCTCTATAACATCTACACTCTCGATCTAGATCTTTCTGTCAACTCTTTTTGCAAAATTCTGCAATATGCTGATGATGTTGCTCTCTTCTCTACTTCCCCCTCTTTTTCAGTCGCTGCCGATAATCTCAATACTGCTCTTTATTATTTGAACAATTGGCTCTCAGAACATAATCTGTCCCTCTCAGTTCCTAAATGTAGTGCAGTGGTTTTCACTCGCAAACGTTACACGCCTTACATCAACATCTCTGTTGGGAATGAATCAATCCCAATTTTAAATTCCGTAAAATTTTTAGGCCTTATTCTAGACTCCAAATTGACAGGTGCTCCCCACCTAAATTATGTCGTAGAAAAGTGTGAGAAGGGTGTGAATGTCATGCGGTCTCTGTCTGGGGTCAGGTGGGGTTCTCATCCTTTTTGCCAAAAACTTATATACAATGCTATTGTACGTAGTCACTTTGACTATGGTACTTTCCTACTCGAGCCATGCAATATATTGCCACTCTCCAAACTAGAAAAGATTCAGTCGAAGTGTCTTCGTATTATAACTGGCGCCATGAAGTGCTCTCCTATCAACGCCCTCCAAGTTGAATGCAGGGAACCTCCCCCTCATCTTCGCCGGCAATTTTTATGCGACAGGTTCCTCTTTAATGCAACCCAAATTAGTTCTCATCCCCTACTTCGTATACTAGAACAACTTACTTTCTTAGTCTCGTCTTCGGATTACTGGAAGAATAAATCCCCTCCGCTCCTCATAAACTCTTATAGAAAAATAATCAACCTCTCAGTCCCTTTCCATCAATTCCCTATAAACCCCCTTTTTGATCTGGACTACCAATCCTTAACATTTCAACCAAGAATCATTCTTGATTTTGGCATCCCCAAAAAATGTTCATCAGCTAATCAAAGGTTTTTAAACATCTTAGGTAATGACTGGCCAGATTGGACGACCTTTTACACCGATGCTTCCAAATTGTCCCTAGATGCACCAGTCGGTTCTGCTGTATGGATTCCCAAATTTAGAGTCATTTTGAGTTTTAAGAGCCCTCCTTATAACTCCATTTTCACAGGAGAATCTATCGCTTTGCTAGAAGCCGTCACTTATGTACAATCACATAACCTTAATAAAACCCTCATATTGACGGATTCTCTAAGTTGTCTTACTGACTTATTGAAAAACCCCTTTAAATCTAGGAATAATTTTCCACTCACTCTTCAGATAAAAGCCACACTCTTCAAGTGTCACATGTCTGGTATTGATGTAGCTTTAGCATGGATCCCCAGCCACGTTGGCATTTCAGGTAATGAAACTGCAGATTCGTGCGCGAGATTGGCAGCTGGTACAGGATGCGTTACATACAACTACGCTTTCGCCCGGGATCTACGCACTTTATCTGGCGCTGGCCTGGATAAAACTTGGAACGACTTGTGGCAATCCTCTAGAGTAATGAAGGGCAAATTCTATGGGTCCATACAATCATCTATCCCTTCCAAGCCATGGTTCTTTAAGCATAAGCGTTTTAATAAGTTAACTACATCCATTATAATTCGCCTTCGATTAGGATTCGTCTGTACACCGGTATTCTTGGCTAAAATTAGAGTTCGGGACCACTCTCTGTGTGAGTGTGGTTTGGATGAAGGCAGTCTTGAGCATATTTTCTATTCTTGTCCAAGATTAGTGGTACCATTATACGATCTCCTCCCAAAACAGATTCCTCGACCTGTAAATTTGGCCTACTTACTTACCCTAGTATCCTCCCCCTTTATTAAGATCCTCTACAAATTTATATCTTTGAACGATATAAAACTTTAATACCAACTATATACTTAAATAAACTGTATAAATTAAATTATGTTAATGTTGGTTGAATACAAAACATACGCTTTGTAATCATCCAACCTCATAATAAATAACCAATCTAACTCTGAGCCCTAATTTAGATAGATCTATATATTTATTGCTATATGTTATTATTACTAACCTTACTAACACTTGTGTTGTCCCTTTTCAGTGACCGACAAGGATAAGCCTAAATTACTAGGTCATTGGCACATTAATACCTAGAGACCTCCATAAACGGTTAAATCTACTCTCCACCTTGAGGTTGGCAGAATCATCGGTGCCTAGATAACCGATGCTAGGAGCCATTTAAATAAAATAAGAAGAAGAAGAAGACCTGCCCTTTTTTCAATACCTCATTAATTTGATCAGTGTATGTCCTGCGAGGTCGACCGCGGCTTGCCTGCCCACTTACATCTGCCTGATATACTTAGTGTGTCATTCGCTCAGTACTCATTCGTTCCAAGTGCCCAAACCACCTTAGCATACCCTTTTCAATTCTAGTAACAACATTCTCTTTCAGGCCACACCATTCTCGTATATCTGTATTCCTTTTCCTATCAGCTAACCTTACTCCACACATACTACGCAATGACCGCATCTCCATTCTCCACTGCATTCACTCTACTTTCATGATTTTTCTGCCATACCCAACTTTCACTTCCATACATTAATGTGGGGACTAGCACGCCGTTATGAACCGCCAGTCGTGCCTTCTTCGGTACTTACTAGCCACTCTTGAAGGAGTGTAGCGCACCATTCACGCGATTTCCTGCAGTCACTCTCCTTTCAATATCTCCATCGTATCTTCCATCCCTTGTGAAGAAACTACCCAAGTATACAAACTCTGACACTTGTTCTACACATTCACCTTCAATCATAACATTACATTCAGTCATTTCTTGCTGCCTCTCAAAAACCATAACGTTCGTCTTTCTTGCATTCACTTTCATACCTCTCGCTTTAAAGGCCGCATTCATGCTGTTCATCATTTTTGCAACTCCTGCGCCGATGATGCAAGTATAACTTGGTCATCGGCGTATAGGAGGCACTTAACATGCAGGTCTCCCATCTTTATTCCATATTCACATCCTTTCATATCACTCATACAGCTATATATCCATGAAAAGATTGAACAACCAAGGCGAAACTACGCATCCTTGCCTGACACCTTTAGAGATGTCAAACCAGTCTGTGTAGGCGCCATTAATCCTAACACAGGGTCTGGAGCCCTTGTACAATGACTTCAGAGCCCGTATTAAGTCGCAGTCCACCCTATACATGGATAGTACCTTCCACAACTCATTCCTGTTCACCTTGTCATACACCTTTTCCAAGTCCACGAATGCGCAAAACACTTTCTGGGTTTTGGCCGGGTATTTCTCCACAACGCAGCGCAAGGAAAATACTTGATCCGTACATCCCAGTCCTTTTAGAAATCCCGCTTGCACATCCCAAATCTTAACATCAGTCATGCGTACTACCCTATCAATCAAAATTTTGGCATACAATTTCCCAACCACACACACTTAGAAGGCTGATGCCGCGATGAGTATGGCAGTCCTGCTGCGAGCCTTTACCCTTATAAATTGGGACAATCACCGCCTACGTCCAGTCTTCTGGGACCTGGCCTTGTTTCCAACATAGGTTAATTAGGTAGTGCAAAATTCCTGCTACTAATCCCTCACCAGCCCTCAACATTTCAATCGTCACTCTATCATACCCAGCAGATTTTCCAATCTTCAAATGTTTTAATTTCATCCATTCCAATTTCATCAGTGGATGCCAGCGAACCTATCACTCCTTCGTCATACTCTATTTCATCCACACTACGCTCATACAGACTTTCAAAGTATCTCTTCCAACGATCTAACACCAATCTTTGCTCCTTCATACATTCTCCATTTTCATCCCTTATTACATTCATCGAACCTGTTTTTGTATTCCCTCGCGCTTCTTTGACTAGTTTCCAGAACTTTTTATGTTATCCCGGAAACTTGCACTGTACTCTCTCTCAAGCCTCTCCATTTTCTCCTTTTTCTTTCTTTCTACGCATTCTTTCACTTTCTCTTTCACACTTCGATATTTTTCCTTCTTTTCTTTAATATTAATATTCTTTAAATTTAATATTTTCTTTAATATCTTTCTTCATACCTCCACTTATCTGTCAATAGCTTCCATCGCTAGCACATCTTGCCAAGCTTTCTTCTTTTCTTCTTTAGTTCTTCTTGTTTCATCATCCCACCCCACCAGTCAGCCTTCGTACATTTTCTACTCCTTCTTTTTGTAAAATTACATACATCAATGGCACTCTCTACTACATTACTATAAACAACTAGCTTATGCCCGCGACTCAGTGTGTGTTCATTCGGAATAAAGATAGGCCCCGTTCAACATATAGAAATTTTGGTTATACAAATGTGAGGCAAACATGAATTGAACCTTGATATATCACTTTGTCTCTTTTTTTCTAATATACAGTTGTGTCTGCAAAAAAGAGACAAAAAATTTAAGTTATTGCTCACTTGGGAAAATAAGTATGAGAATTTGACAGCGTGTCGACGGTGCCAACATTTATGAATGATTTGCGCCAATATTATGAATGATTTGCGACAGCCATTGATGATTTTTTCTAGACCATACTACAACAAGCATAATAGTGATGTACTCCAATAAATGATTTGACAACGATATTTTTTATGAATTGACAATATTGTAACGTCTTCTATTTTTTTATATACTACTCAGGTGCCCGACAAGTACACAGTCCACCTGATGGAGAGTGATAACCGTGGCCTATGAATGTGTCACACACCAGGAGAGTCACACACTCACACTCGTGCTGACGACCTTGACCGCAAAGTTTCAGGCTGCGACTGCACCTGTTTCTGTGCCATTAATACAGAAGATGAAGCAGGATAAGCCTTTGGTCTTCCCATTGGCAGTACAAGTATTAGAACTGGACAATTGTGGTATTATTAGAAGCGTCTTGATCATCCGCTGGTTATAGGCTATATGACGTGTCACTGACTCTAATAAAAAAAAAAATTGAGATAAATAGACCGTGATTGGTATCAAATCAAAGGGCTTAATTAGCACATTTCAAATATGTCTACATTATTGGGTGTTGCTTGCACCAAAATAATATAAATAAAAATTAAGAATAAAACTAAAATTTGACTACTGCAAATCATGCTATAAAAGTACAAGAAAATATCAAGAATAGCCGTGGTCGTTTACCATTTACTCTAATAAAACAATACATTCTAGAGATTCGTGATTTTGCAGTAGTCGGGTTTTAGTTTTAAAGTATCGACAAATGTTACGATAATAGAAGGTACATCCCTAGCATAGTAACCGTCGGCAAACGTTCATTCATAAAAATGGAACGTAGGTAATACACGTCAATTCTGTAGGTATACCCCGTCTGTTCTCTTAATAAGTCTATGGTTCAGAATATATAAATATAAATATAACCAAAGTATTTTTTTTAAACATCTCCAATGTATAGATACAGCTAATTTGGAATTTTATAATAGTTGTAACGTTGTGGATTCTTTATAAATCTAATTAAAACAATATCCGTAAATTAATCGATATTTTAGTATGTTCTATACCTTATTACTAATTATCTATGGTTGTGCAAGCGAGATTGGACAGCACTAGCCCAGTCATCAAGTTCCATAAGTTCCTTTCCTTGGTAACCTTCGCCGGGGAAAGTCACTTTGACCCCGTGGCCAACTGCTGTCAGCTCCGGGTAAGTTTTGAGATCAACATTTCCTACTTCTTTCTACAGGTGAAGACTTTCCAGCGGTGCAGCTTATTGCCTGCTAAAATGCATGGCTTAATATATTTTGTTTTATTCTGTGTGCTATTTCAGCCTACCATTTAGTGCCACGAGGCCGATGACCCGTACGGTCAGAGGTCGCGGCACCAGCTTGTGCTGCCTACTTATATTCTTTTTATTATAGCTTCTAGCTACGCTGCATTGCCGCTGGGAGATTCTCTTCACCTGCTATTCTAGCGGGTCACTTGGACGTAATTACCTAGTGACAAACTGACCCGCACTTTTTCTATTTCCAGGGTCTTCGCACCATAATGGCGGTAGCGAGGCACACCAGCGGAGACCCTGGCACGCCGGCATCACCACCAGCCACGTGTCCACTAGCTAAGTGCATACTACCATCTTGCACAACGGACCGAACAACGCCACGGCAGAATATTTATTAAGAATCTATCCCCTGAGGTTCATTTACTCAATTACCTTATATAAATTTATGTAACTTTCTCTTACGGATTATAATCCTAATATATTGTAATCAAACTTTTATTTCTCTCTGCTCGCCCTAGCCGGTAGTTACTCTTAATTACATCAATTACTTAATTAAATCTTACAGTGCATAAGTCACACCTTAACTTTATGTAAACTTCATTTACAAACTTCTATAAAAACTTTAACCGTTACATAGTATAGATGTATAGATTACCTGCCCTGGTCCCGGCTGATTGATTCATCAGCGCAGAGCTTACCCCAAAGTGTATATAAATAAGACTGCCTATTCCATCCATACTATCTAGTCAGACTTCTGCCCGCCGTCTAACCTTCCGACCCCAAAAGAGTTCGCGCCATGCCTCGTCGGATCAGCAGGTGTACCGGCTTGTCGGCAAGACTAGCTTGGTCCCATAGGTCTTGATAAAGCCCCCTGAACCCCTATAATGTAGGGTCAATGGCACTTTCGGAAGAGGTAGATGTAATATGTTACTGATTCAACATACAACACTAATTTGAAACCTACAGCTAGACATTGAAATAAAACTATTTTTAACGGATTCTATCGCGGTTTATTTGATGATATTTTATATTTTACATTGAACCCGAAGATTCGATTGCTACCCGTAACCATGGCTGCTGAAAAGCAACCGAAACGTCGGGTTCAATGTAAAATATAAAATAACATCAAATAATCCGCGATAGAATCCGTTAAAAATAGTTTTATTTCAATGTGTAACATTCGCGTAAACTTCCGACAATATCTACAGCTAGATATTATCGTAGATATAAAAAATACAATAAGTAGGTATATGTTGTATCTACAAAAATTTTTCTTCAAAGAAATCAAACAGCTAAGTTTTATTTAGCTTAATTTACTTAAATATCAAAATTAATCAAATTAACATTATTTATTCCGCAGCAGTCTCTCACAGCAGTTTTCATTGATAGTATAGTTCCAGGTTCATGCCATCATGTATTTCATCTGTGCAAAAAAGTTAAGGAAACTTGTAGAAAACTAGGTGAAAAATAATAATTCGCCAATATTCGCCTCTATTTCATTCTTTCTAGAAGTTTGCTGGCACCTGTGCACTCAAATGTTCATAATATATGTGCATGGCTGTGAGTATAGGAATCTACAGGGAGCATGATGCACTGCCCTACTCGTCACTACATGCTAGTCCACACCTTGGTGTATGGTACAGCACAGTTGAGATGAGGTCACTGCACAGTATACATGAAGTAATATTGGTTGATGTAAACTTTTTGATCAATATTACTCATTGTTATGAGGAACTCGTGCTTGAGCAAAAAATTTTGAAAGTATCCCATAATTGTTTTTCCAGAAAAAGAGTTGATGGTTTCCATGGCTGTTTCCTTGTTTCCCCTATGGTGTTGGATTTTCTCATGCTAACTCAGTTAAAAATTTTGCATGTGCTAATCTAAAACAAAAAAGAAAACTATTGGAAACTAAAGACATAGAAGTAGGAACACTTTTATGTCTCTATTTTCCAAAATTTTCTTTCATATAAACTCTGTCAGTGGGAGTTATGCTCAAGTTTGAAATTTGGCAAATTTAGTGACTCATTTTTATATACATTACTATCTATTTAGGTATGTTGTGATAAATAAAAATACCTAGATAGCAAAGGAACACCATGTTCTTTTGTAAGATTCTGGAAAAATATTGCAGCAACTTCTTTATATAAATAGAGCTTCATATAAAAGTTGATAAAATTCGAGATCTAAGTAAGAAATCATTATACCTGTAGCAATACATCATAAATCAAACATCTAAATATTCGGTTGAAATAATAATCAAAAAAGGATACAGTCGGATAACTTGATGTGATCTTTGAACACAGTGTACCACTTCTTCAGGACAATCTTGTCATGCCTCGTCCCTGTCTGTGCTGCTATTAACTTTTTAAGATCTCCAACTGTGTCATCGGGATTGCATTTCACTCGAACTTTCTTTCCAAGTCTGTCGTTGCAAGTTACTTCTAACATTATCCACAAATAGGTTATAATTGAGAACAGCTACAAATTTAAACAAACGTTTTGCTATTGGAAACGTATGTCGAGATACTTGATCGGATGATTTACACTTTACAGATCTGACAACAATGCTACCCCGGTGTGGAGTGGAGTTTGTAATCTAGTACTAGGAAATAGATGAGGAAATGAAACAGAAACACTTGAATTGAATGTCTATAGATGACGTTTGAAACGTTTAGTAAGCGCACTTCAATAATACAATAGAGTGAAAGTGATGAGCAAAATAAATCATTGTTGAGGACTGTAGGAACTTTTATAATGAAGTCACGATTTTATGATGTCATGCTTATTACTATAACGTGAGGAAGTAGCGTACACCTTTTTAATGCTATATTGAGCTCGCTAATATAATCAAACGAAAAATAGAAATTAAAGTCTTTTTTCTAAAGATTTAGATCGGAAAAAGAGAACATCTAGGACGGGACTTGAACCCGCGACCAGTCCCTTACAGGGGGAATGCTCTGACCAACTGAGCCACCTACAGTCCGTCAAATCTAAGAAGTACCGTTTGACAGTTCTGACAATTGAATGATAGGGATGGGATGAAAAAATCTATTACTATAATATCCGAACTTTAAGAGATCGATTACTATAATATCCGAATTTTAAGAAATCAATTGTTATAATTAAATAAAAGAAATGTTTAGGATATTTTTTTATTCACTACTAGTACTAGTATCGTCGTCTTCGTCATCATCGTCATTTAAATTAATGACCAGTTGATTGTCCATTACATTATCAAAGTGTACGTCTCTTTCGAAGTCGTCCATTATTATTTTCTTTGTTTTTTGTACTACTTTACTCCAATCTTCCTGTGTAACTTGGGCACATGCTTCCTTTAATAAACCTTCCATTTTCTTGACACTGAAGGGTGGTTTTGTGTTGTGTCTTGCTGCATAACCTGTAAAACAATAATGTAACTATTTGATAGCAGACGAAAACCATTGTTTAAATTCTAAATGTTAGAAGTACTCGTGTTATTATTATAATATTATAAAATATTACCTTTAACTTGGGCCCAAATCAGTTCAATGGCATTATATTGGCAATGGTACGGAGGAAGTCGTATGACTTTGTGCCCGTGCTCTTCGGCCAATTGGTCAATTACATATGTCGGTTTTGGTGGTTTATGCAATTTCACTAACTGTAATAATTCAGCTTTTAATAGTGACATGTCGGCATCCACTCCTTTTCTTTGCAGCCATGCCACCAAATCTGCTTTCTTATTGGCTGACGTAGGTGCTTTATCAATTTGCACAGAGTGGTATGGGGCATTATCCATTATAATTGTGCTGTTAGGAGGGATATTCTGTAATAAATTTAAGAACCACTCTCGGAACCTTACTGCGTCCATTTCTTCATGATACTCTTTAGTGCTTTTGGATTGGAAAGCTAATAAAGAGTTTTCCACGAAGCCTGTAGACGCTGACCCAGCATGGCATATTATGAGGCGTCCACCTTTTCCTATCGGCACCTTCGAGCACGAAGCTTCAGAATCATCAGTCCATGTTTTCGGCACAGAATGGTTGGAATTTAGCCAAGTTTCGTCCAAAAATATTACATTATCCCAGTTTATAATTTGTTTAACTTCGCGCAGGAATGTTAGTCGCTGCATAATTATGTCATGTCGCTCCATAACAATTTTTCGTTTGTCAACTTTTTTGTATCTGAAGCCAATTCCTGTTATTACCGTTCTCAACGACTCTATGCTTCCCTTATACAGCCCGGCATCTTTTAAAGTTGCACATAACTTTGCCAATGTTGGAAATTCGCCTCTTGTAAAATACCCGTATATATGGTTTCTAATAGCATGACTATCGAATTCATCGATGCCTGTCACAGGTTTATTTCTTTTTCGTTTTTTCGGTGTGTGAAGTACGTTACTGTCACTCCCCGAAGGCCCATATTTTTCACTTAATATTTTGCCAACGGTGCGGCTACCAATACCGAGAGCTTCACCGACGCGATCCCGAACTTGTGTAACTGGCAGTAGAAGTCCGCCATTTTGAGATTCACGCTCAAAATACTCGTGTAATTTCACCACCAATTCACGAGCCTGGCTGTTCAAAGTACGTCCTCTTTTCGACATTATTAATAAACACTTGCTTAGTTCGGAGTCCAGTATAAATATTGCCAAGGTAAACGGATAAAGAATGATCAGTCCAGAAAAGTAATAGCCAAGACACAAATTGTAAAACACAAACGAGAAAGCAAGTACGCGCACAGTCAGCTTCCAAGATGGCGAGAGACTGCTGACGCCGAACCGACCGAGCGGACCGCGTGCGCTTGTAGTTGGCAGTGTTGCCAGAAAAAAAAAATTGTAGAGACTTGGACACCTGCGATTTTGCCTATTGACCTAAAAATAATTAAATTAATTTATTTTAGGGTATCTGTGTATTCAGTGCATTATGCGGTCGCGCAGTAACGTCGTTAATTTATAACATCAGGCAACAACATTTTTGTGAATGGGTTCTACATACCTTATTTTTATTAGTTTTAGACGTAGAAATAAGACTTAGAAGAAAAAATTGTAATTGTAAAATCAATGGATGTGCTTGTTAAAAATTTGTTTATTTCTCTGTAATATGCAAACCCATACTATCATACACAAAAATAAATGTAAAAAACACTATCCCTGACTCCATTTACTATTTCGACAGCGTTAGCGCGAGAAACCCCGACTTATTTGGGCGCGAAAATCAAAAATCGACAAATCGCTTTCGACAACTTTTTAAAGAAGCAAATATATTTGATTTATAAATACGTATTTTTGGTGAATGGGTTTTATCTCATATTTTACGATTACATAACTATTTAGTTATGTAATCGTAATATGTGAGATAAATCCCATTCACATGAAAAAATATTTGTTTGGTTGTCAAGTGTAATTTGTAAATAATACATTCGATTTTTCGTATATGTAAACGATTTTTTTGCATACAAGTGTATCCGAAGAGTCGCAACACTACGTGCAGTGACCTAACTACGTAACTTTGTAATGAGGTCAAGAATATAACTATTAGAAATTATTTACTGTGTAAATATGTGTTATTTTGCTTTGTTTGAAAGTTTTCAATTACATTTAGATATTAAGAATTGTACAGTACAGATACAATAATGAAATCTTTCTAAATTCATGGTTTTATGAAAAAGGTTATCGAAACTGAATAATGTACGTATGAACAAAGTTGTTTCGGTTTGAAAAATATGAAACGTCAAACGGTACCTCTTAGATTTGATGGACTGTAGACACGTCCCAGATATTCGAAATTCTCCGATACATTATTACGTCTTAAGGCGACGTTGGAGCCATCTACCGTAATTCTTGCGAACTACGGAACCCGTCCTAGATGTTCTCTTTTTCCGATCTAAATCTTTAGAAAAAAGTAAGCATACAAAATGCTTAAAAATTTAATTGTATCAAAGTCTTATTCAACTTTCTCACAGAATTCCTAAACTTGTGCAATTACATAACGTTAATTTCGTTTTCACGTTTATCGCATACTAAACATAATCAAACATCAAAACATCCTGTTGGTTTTCTGTTTCATTATTGTAAATTATAATTTAAGTTATAGTTTTACCACTGATGAAGTTGTTTATATATTTTTTATATTTTTTGTTTTCAGAAACGTATTTTTACTAGTTAGCTAATTAATTAATAATATAAAGATAATTAATTGAGCAGGAAGTGTCTTCCAACTGTCCACACGTCATTCGACAGCGAAAGACTGACGTGACGGTTCGGACGGCAGTGAAATTTCATTTTTTAGTGAATGTGCTTGTGAACCGTCTTCAAAAATGCAAATTCCCACGGAATATGTGTCTACAGCCGAGGACGTAGCAGATCAGGTAAGCTTCACCCTATTTCCTCATTCGATAAACCTATTAAGTAATTTGGAAACGTACTTTGGATGGGATTGTCACGTCACCGAACTTATTTTCTTGTTGGCGGTTCTTAAATGATTTCAAACACATGTATATGATTATATATATGTAGAGCATTAAGATAGGTCTACGTAGCGACCAAGTTTGGCAAAAATACAAGTTCATAATGTTCGCCATAAGTTCAATCGAGTTCAGTGAGGAAACATTTCATTTTCAAGTAGCAGTCCCACAGATGTTTCACCTTATAACCTACTTATCTTTCGATTTCATTACTTAAATTGATTTTGCAATACGTGAATGATAAGCTGGTTTAGTGCTATATGTTATACATAGTAACATAGTATAAACATTTTATAAACAAACTAATTTGGCTAGCAAAGAAGTTATAGAACATGTTCATATGGCTAAAACTTGTTGATCAACTCAACAAAATCATTTAAGTGACCTTTTAAATATAAGTAGATCATTTATTTTCTAGACAATATGCATAAAAACCTAAATTAAATAGTCTTGTAATAGACTTTGATGTTTGAGTAAAGATAAGAAAATTACAACTACAACATTCGCAATCGCATCGCGCAATATTCTTGGACTATTAATTAGCCTTATGATATTATTACTTACTTTCGCATTTTTATTGCATTTTATAACCTATACTTATGTATTGCCATAGAGTGGACATGGAGAATGACAAAAGTGGCTTAAAAAATACTAATTTATTATTTTAAACCTTTTGTAAAATAATAAACAAAATGTGAAATATATGAACTTTGTCCTCTGGGGATTATAAAACTACATGTAAATTCATTATAGGGTACTCATATACTAATGTAAAAAACATTTGTAAATATTTAAGGGTTGATTTTACAGTTTAAGTGTTTAAGTTCACTTTTAAACCAACATAAAAAAAAGCGGCCAAGTGCGAGTCGGACTCTCCCATGAAGGGTTCCGAAGCAGCAAGTAACATAATAATGTTTTTAATTAAATTTTTATAGTTGAGTTGTTTGAATGAAAGTTAAATTGTGGTTTAAGATTTTAGTTTATTTAAAAAAACTACTTACTAGATCTCGTTCAAACCAATTTTCGGTGGAATGTTACATGGTAATGTACATCATATATTTTTTTTTAGTTTTATCATTCTCTTATTTTAGAAGTTACAGGACATACATTTTACCACTTTGGAAGTGTTTCTCGCACAAACTATTCAGTTTAGAATAAAATTATATTAGAAAGCTCAATATCATTTTAGAAGACCTATTCGTAGATACCGCACACATATGGGTGTGATGAAAAAAAAATTTTTGAGTTTCAGTTCTAAGTATGGGGAACCCCCAAAATGTTTTTTTTTTCTTCAATTTTTGTGTGAAAATCTTAATGCGGTTCACAGAATACATCTACTTACCAAGTTTCAACAGCATAGTTCTTATAGTTTCGAAAAAAAGTGGCTGTGACATACGGACGGACAGACAGACATGACAACTCTAAAAGGGTTCAGTTTTTTGCCATTTGGCAACGGAACCCTAAAAAGGAGGAGGTTCTCAAGACTGTTTTTTTTTGTTTGCTACCTCATAACTTTTGACTGCATGACCCGGTTTGATGATTCTTTTTTATTTGAAAGTTGGTGTTTCCCATTTTAATTTGGTCCAGCTCTGACAGTGGCATCCACAAGAAAACCATGTCTTAAATTTGCATTAAGTATGTGCGCAACAGATGGACGAATAACTCAATGTCACACCAATCGATTTGGATGATTATTTTTATATTGGAAAGGAAGCATCCTAAGGGTGGTACCATGATAAGGAAACCAGGATCTGATTATTGCATCCCAGAGAAATTAAGGGAAAAATTCTAAAAGAAAATTGTAGGGGCGACTCATGGATTTGTTAATGTTTTCATTAAGTATTTTAAAGCACTACTATTTAATGAAGGTCTAGTGTTTATCGGATGATGAAGCCGAAAGGCAGTCGAGGGAACTCCTCAATGATTCACAGCATTTACCTGGTGTTTGGGCTTGATTAAATTGTATTAATGAGTACTTTACATATAGTTGGGTTGTGACTGTCATTAGGGGTCTGATGATGAAGACGAAGGACAATCGAGGGAACTTCTCAATGTTTTACAGTAGCTTCTTTATAAAAAATCTGTTAACATCGGGTTTGGTTTAGCTTGGGGATGGTCCCATATGAGTTAAGTTACATTCACTAAAAATGTGGGTTCACTAAAATTAAAATTTAATACAAAATATGAAACTGACTTCAAAAACGAAAAAACCACTTAAAATAGGCACTGAAAAATGAACATTAACTGAATTACAGATTTGATTCCAAAAAAATACCCTTTACAGTTTTCTGTTGAAGTCGGTGCCAAAATCTGGAGGAAACGGCTTCAACAGAAAAGTCCATTGCGTATTTTTGGTTTTTGTATTCAGTTTTCTTTTTATTCTGTTGTTGACTGTGCTTCCTTTATGTGAAGTTTACAAAACTATAGCACAAAAAGTTGAGCTGTTAGCATGCCCTAAACATATTTAAATGTTGTTATAAGATAATTTTAGGACTACAGAGTTACATAGCACATATTAGGCATGTTCTTCTTGTTTATTGTGTGTTTAGCACCTTTAATCATCAATTTAAGGGATTCTGAATTGCCACATACTTCAAGATCGATTTATTTCTCCTAATTCAATTACAATTACCTACATTCTTGCTATAATTTATTACAAATTAATTAGCAACTGTTTAGCGCTACACATGTAAAATAAATGTAATAAAGTAATTTAAGTATGTAACTAAACTAAATAACAATGTATCATGGAAGAAGACAAAAGTGGCCTTGATTATATAAAACATGAGTAATAATATATATCAAAAGATGTGATGTGAGGGAATTGGCCCATTGGAACACCTTATATCCCGGCATTAGAGACCTGAGACAGCATGCTCTTTTGGTTGTTTCGTGTCAGACATTATCACTCCCACTGGCCGCTTTATTTTATCTATATACCTAGATTTCAATTTTGATGATTGATATTTTCTTTACCATATTTTGCTATATTTTCTGGATTCAAATCCTGTTTTTCAGAACTTTAGGCAATTTTTATTATTATTATTATGTTTCTAATATATGTAGATAACTTTAATAGGACTAAACAGGGTTTCTTGAGAATTTCATTGGAGTAATGTGCTGCATATTGCGATCTTTCTCTCATTTCGATTACAGTGATATTTTCTAGTTTTTATTTTTATAGTGTACATGTTTATTTAGGATAAGTTGATGATAATATATCTTAATTTTTAGTAAATATATTCAATGTACAGAATTGACCTCTCTAAATTTTATCATAAGTATAGATTATTCATTTTATTACTTCTTGTCATTAAAAGTCTTGTGTTTATAAACCGATTTTTGTAATTCTTTTTTACCTTTTGATCATAAGAATTTTATGAATATATATAACTACCTGCCCAGGAATAAGAACTATAATCGTACCAAGTTTGATCAAAATCCCTTCACATACAGGCAGATAGACAGAAAGACAAAAAATTTACTGAATGCATTTTTAGCATCAATATCGATAACCAATCATCCCCAATAGTTATTTTGTAAATATATTCAATGTACAGAGTTGACCTCTAAAATGTTATTATTGAGCTGAGTGAGACGAAGTCGAGCGAAAACTCCTCATACCAGACTTCAGGATTTTCTTTGTCACAGGTCTCCTCCTAAACTACTAATCCAATCAGAACCAAATTTGGCATGATTAAAGAGGTCAATCAGAGGAAGGTTTATGGATATATTTTGAAAAAATTAATGCTACCACAGAGGAATGATCACCGTTAAAAAAATTCCAGATGGAATTACATAATAACCGCTCGAGACACTGTGACCAAACTTTACACGCTCAGAAAGCATGTCCAGAGTTGTGACTTTCAAAAAGAATTTTTAAAATCGGACTTGCCACGCAGGAATGATCACTGTTCAAAATTTTCAAAATCTGATTCCGCAATAGCGGTCAAATCTATTGGACAAGAATTACGATGTCTCACTCAGCTCAACATTGCAAGCAGCGATTCGCCTTGCAGACCTAGTAAGTAGGTATAAGCATGGTATAAGAATTTTTGTGCAAAATGGCAACAAACATTAGGAAACGTCAAGAAACCAGTCATGAGTCTAACAAAAAGTAAAATAACGCGGGTAGACAGTCCCTCATTTGAAGAGGAATTCCATTCCTAGACTTTAGCAGACCAATCTGATTGAATTGTTGTCAGAATTTTGTATGTTTTATTTTTAGGAGTACCTTCTATGTTAATTTATTTCTTTCTTGAGTCAATTTCAAGTAAAATGTGTTAAATTTATAATATTTCTTGTATAAGGTCTATTAATATAAGTATGTATGTAAATTCTAGTTAATTCAGAGAACTCTATGGTCAACATGGCACATAAAAAGATGTTACAGTTTGACTAAATTTTAATTTTCACTTTTTCACTTGGTCAGTTTTTTTTTTCATTTATTTCACATTTAAATAACAGTACCAGTTAGAATGGTTATGGATAATGTAACAATTTCTACCTAGAAGCGGTACACTTTTAGCTACCTAAAATTGTTGTGAAAAACATATTAGAAAGTACATTTCTAATATGTTTTTCTGCTTTTTTGTACTATCACTACGCAAAAATTTGAAGTTTTAGACTTTCTAAACTAGCCTAGAATAATCTTAGGGCACGCCGCAATAGCGGCGGTAAGGCCCATCATGGAGGATTGGCTGGAGAGGCGACACGGAAGCCTCTCGTACCGACTGACGCAGGTGATTCCGGGAAGGGGTGCTTCGGGGACCACCTGCATCGGATCAGGAAGGAGCCAACGCCTGAGTGTCATCACTGCGACGCGAGCGAGGACTCAGGGCTGCACACGCTGGCGGACTGTCCGGCGTGGGAGGCGCCGAGGCGTGACCTCGTGGCAGCCATCGGGGTGGGAGTCCTCTCGCTCGGCAGCATGATTGCGGCAATGGTGCGGAGCGCGAGCGCGTGGGCCGCCGCCGCGAAGGAGGTGTGAGGAGGTTTGTCAATGTTTACAACCGTAAAAAACGAGCTAACTTTGGTAACATTGACATTGACACAACATCTACGACTTGTATTCAGATTCTGAATTTCAGAATCTAACGCCAGTTCATTTATGGGTAGTACACAAAATTTCCGACTTTGGGCTCCTAACGTACATAGTGCTTCATAATTAATTAATAAGCTTAGGACCTTGTGTTATACGAACTTGCAATGGTTAATTGTGAAATAAAGTCTGGCGTATGTGCTTATCTAATCTTAAGTTTTTTTACAATATTGTTACATGCGTAATGTACTATCTGTCCATGCTGACTTAATGAAATATTACATAAATGTACAGATAACATACACTAGTATTTATCAACATTTATATGTAAAATTTTAGTGGTCAAAGTTAAAGAATGTTAGTAACCGAAATTACCAATATTCCCCCTAACCCCTCCAGCTAAGCTTAATTGCTTGTGTTAGGAGTGAGTTCACTTCGGTAGTGTAACGGCCAGGATTAGAACCCGGGACCTCTCGATCGTAGGGTCGATCCTTAACCACTAAGCTACCGACATTATCTCGTGAAAATTGTATTACTTACTGTTTAACTGTACTGTGTTTCTTAAGTGTAGATATTAAACTAAACAATACAAGTAGAAGAAATACGAGGATAAAAAAAATTTGACATAAATGATATCAGCCGTACGTTAATCAAAGTTAATTTAATAATTTAGATACGAGGTTTAGTGCGAGATTAGGTTTCAAAAGACAATCTACGACCAAACGCGTGACGAAAGTAGTTCTCAGGGCTATTTACCGTTACTGATATATTAAATTGGTGTGATAGTATTTAAGGATGGCTATCCTTAACCAGTTTCCTCTGCAATTTAAAATTTTTAAAATTATGCGTATCATCATCATATACATTTCTATGAAATATATATCTAGTATATATATATATATATATATATATATATATATATATATATATATATATATTAGCTGTTGCCCGTGGCTCCGCCCGCGTGGAATTGTGATCCCGTCCCCGCTTCCCATGGGAACCTATTCCAGGAATAAAATAGCCAATTTGTTATTCCAAACTATAATATATTCCTGTACCAAATTTCAACCATTTCCGTTCAGCCGTTTTTGCGTAAAAGAGCAACAAACATACATACATACATACTCACAAACTTTCGCGTTTATAATATTAGTAGGATATTGTACACAAGCCCACGACGCAGTTACGTAATCTTCACCGTTCAGTCAAGGACCCTCCACTATCTTCAGCTGAATCCCCTGCTCGTGTGGCTCGGTATACGTGGGCACTACTCAAAGAAGCTTCAAGACCCGCCTTTCGGAACATGAACGAAATTGCCGCCTCAGCCACTTCGACAACTCAGCGGTTGCAGAACACACCCAGAAGGATGGTAATCATACCATCAAATTTCAGAACACGAAGGTTCTAGCCACCACTTCACATTTCTTCCCACGGCTATGTCGAGAAGCCATCGAAATATTCAAGCATCCCAACGATTTTAATAGAAAAAACGAAGCTTTTCATCTCAAAAAAGATTGGTACCCAGCACTGAGAGCCGCGCGTCATCACAAACATGACGAAGCCGCCACTATCCTTGGTATCGGGAGGCCACACCCCTTTGCTTAGCCTCGACCAATCAGGATCGAGCGCATCGGTTGCGCAGCTCTCAAGCAATCAGGAGCGATCACGTCGTTTGCCCCCTCCAACTGCGCCTATAAATACGCCAGTGACTCCCTTTACATCAATCCCTTTACAGCGAGTTCGCCGCCGAGGAAGGTTCTCCGCACTCGACGGCGCGCGGCGTCCCGACGTACACGTCGGGACGCCGCGCGCCGTCGAGCGGTACCACTGAAGATGTCGACCGCAGTGATCGACGAAACGTCTGGCTGGATTACAAGTTTCCGATGGACCACGGCCAAAGCAGCCCCGAAGCAGTATATTCTACATGCAACGCCGGCCGAGAAAGCCTTAAGATTTATAAACATTTTGAACCTTTAGAAATCATAAAAAATCTGTGATCGATACAAAATTCTTGTGGCCATGGATGATATTGTTGAGTTGGTATATTCGTAGTAACAAAAAACTAATTACCGACATAGCTTGTAGAATTAACGAACTGAACTTTGGCTCACAGCCTAAGTTATTTATTTGGCCAATTTATGACAGCTCTACAAAATCCCACCCGAACAAAATTCTGTAAATACGACCTCCGTGCACCAATGAACTGAATTCTGTAACTTTGACCTTTCGTGCATCGACTAAAACCGCACGGTGTCCTGCCCAAGTGTCCATTGCCGGGCACCCCGGGTAAGCCCACGAAAGGATAAAAAGATAACCCCAGGGTTACCAGCGGACCTTGCAGCCGCCAGCGCGGCCTCGCCTTGTGGGGTCGGGTTTTATCCCGCGTCGGTGAGTAGGCAGGCGTGTGTAGGACACACACGACACACCTCCGCCACGGCCTGCTTCTGTAAGGACGGCGAGTCGGCCAACTGCCGTCCTCAGGCCCCGATCATGGAGGACCTCAAATTTGACCTACAATCTCCCTGCTGAAAATTCTGTTTAACCTCTGACGAAATCCTATATCTATCCTATATTTTTTTTTTTTTATTCTTTATTGGATTAACAAACTATCTTAAGCATTTTTATTGTGATGTAATATAGTTGATTTTATATCCAGTAAAACTACTTTGCCGTCAGACGATAAAGAATGAGTGCGTTTGCGCAATTTCATGCCTATTGTGTGATTGACGAAATCAATGTTATTTACGTTAAAATTAAGTTTCGAACGTCGACTGTAAGTGAAAGTTTCACACCTAAAACTCTCTCGTACAATCTATGGACTATTAATATCTAATGTATAAAGTTTAGTTTATGAGACTGTGTCGGGTGGATGGCTTTGAGAGAGCGAGTACGACTGCTGTCAAATCAAGTATCTTTGTTCATGTACATAGGTCACAAAGTAACACTTAAGAACGTCAAGATCAAGAGAGAACGTCTTCATTTCCAGCCAGATTCGTAAGGAAGTAGTTAAAGCCAACGAGAAAAGAATTTGGCAATAAAAATTCACGCCCATTCCTTTGTAAATGCTAGTAATTTGTCCATATCCTGTTTTTTCATGGTTTGAAATGCTCAGCAGCAGCACGGAGTATGCCTAAGTAACTGATCGGTGACAATAGACTCGGTCTCTATTACGTCGAATTGAAAACAGTTAGCGAAATATGAATAATACATTTATTAATACACTTTTGCCAACCCATCGGGGATATACAGGACTCTGTATATCCCCGATGTGATTGGGACCCCACCAAGACCAGTCGCTCCTATAAAAGCTGTATGAGCTAAACTAAAAGGAAGAGGAGTGAGCTGACTCGGAGCTAAGGTGATGATGATGACGAGTATAGAATAATAATGATTGAAGGAAATATACGCATTATATTTTATAAAATAATAAGTAAGTATGTAAGTAAATGAATAAATAAAAAATATTGTATCGCCAGGGAAACCCCTTCGAATTGAGGGTGTAAAGTTGCCCATAGAGCATATGGTTTGAATGAGATCTAGTCAGTAATTTTTTAGGTAGATTTCGATGAAATCTATCTACCTATTGGTTTCTGGACTACTGTCGAATTTTAAAAAAATGTCTTCATAGAAGGTCTAGTTATGACCCCCTGAGACCGAAATGACCACAGGTCAAAAAGTTTATATATATATATGTATGTATGTATGGTTCCACTTCCCAAAATTTGCGGCACTCTCACGGTCGCATTTTTGCCCCGATCGCTTTCAAACTGCGGTCAAAAATTTCTTGGGTGTAGTTTAAGTTCGTGAACGGGTGGAATCCGGCCTAAGGGGACGGTAGGGCCTCACTTTTTGTGAAATCAGTTTTTCCTCAAAATTTCACGTTCCATGAAAGATATTCGAACCGTTCCGCCATTTGTAAGTCTAAAATAAATGTCTGAAAAGTTTTTCGCTAAAAGTTACCGTTTTCGAGAAAAAAAAATTAAACATGTTAAAAAATAATATTAATTGCTTCACGAAATCTACCTGTGCGTGCCCCCTGCGGGAACGGATTTTTTCATCTCTCCTGTTCGGAAAGTTTAATTTTCATGGGTAGATAGCCGGTTGGAAAGTAGCTTATTTCATCCCTAGGGTGGAAAGTATTTTCTTTTTAATTTCAAGTTGAACATAACATAACATAAACTCACGCCCATATCCCCGAAGGGGTAGGCAGAGGTGCTAGCACCCACGTTTCGCCAGTTTATGTTTAAGGTCCCAATGTAATAGGTGGCGAGCCTATTGCCATTAACCGGGCACTTATAAACCTGCGATAAATACACACATAACTTCGTAAAGCATCGAAAAGTCATTGGTGTGTGCCATGGTAATACCTGGGATCGAACCCGAGACCTCGTCTAAGAAGTCCTTTACCCATACCACTAGGCTACCGCGGTTTTTTGTTGAAGTTGAAGTCCATGATAATTTAATTACGTCATAATGCCTTGATATCATGAAGCTTTTTTTTTTTACATGGCCGCCTAAGTGCACATCTCGAGACCAACTCGATTACAATGTAACCAATAGATTTGATTTTCAAAACTTTGAGCAGTATGTACGTGAATTATAACTTTTTTTCAGTATTAAAAAAATCTATTTAAGTTTGCTAAATAATTAGCGGGAAAACGAGATTCAATATAAATAAATACCTTGTGTTCATTGTGGTTAAAAAGTGTACGTGAATTATAACTTTTTTTCAGTATTAAAAAAATCTATTTAAGTTTGCTAAAGAATTAGCGGGAAAACGAGATTCAATATAAATAAATACCTTGTGTTAATTGTGGTTAAAAAGTGTTTCGGAAAGTGATTCCAGTGATATTAATTTAACTCCCGATGAGATTTAAGAACAGGCAAAACTGTTGTTAATAATCTATTTTCAAATTGTTCTAATTTTACTTTAAATTGTAACTGATAATCAATATACCTGTTTCATTAAATGTGTGCATAGTATTTTAATTGCCTCACTTAGTCGAAATAAAAAAGTAGAGTGTTTACCTCGGGTGAATGTCACCATTTCACCCTCGAAATATCTCGGGTGAAATGGCTGACTTTCAACCCTTGTGTAACAATCTACTATTTCTGCACTTAATCTATAATCGTAAACTTTAACTATGCTAAATATCACATTCCGTGCGCGCAATATTTAAAAAAAGAGATCCCAAATTTTCGTTGACAATGTTTAGAATAGATATTTAGATAACCACAAATACCACTTCGTTATCGTGTATCATAGATTCACGTCTTAATTTATCGATATCGTCAATATACGTGCGCCTGTTAACAACACTACATGGGCATTTTTTGTCTCGATCTGTTTATCTTGCTTAACAATATTTAAATCTAGTCTTGATCCTTGACTTGACGCATGTCATAAGACAAGAGAAGTTAAATATGACGCTTAGAATGTTTACGAGGTGAATAACTGTCTTCACTCTTGTAATGAATACATTCCATGTTCTGGATAAGGTTTGTCTGGGTCTATTTGTGTGCCACATTTCGGCCGGAATCGATTGATAAGTCTGTTTATTCAAAGATTTATGCTTTAAAAAGTGGCCAAGTGCGAGTCGGACTCGCCCATGAAGGGTTCCGTAGCAGCAAGTAACATATTGATTTTTATATTTTTTTATATTTGAGTTGATTGAATGAAAGGTAACTAGCGGTTTACGATTCAGATTCATGACGTATTAAAAAAACTACTTACTAGATCTCGTTCAAACCAATTTTCGGTGGAAGTTTACATGGTAATGTACATCATATATAATTTTTAGTTTCATCATTCTCTTAGTTTAAATGTTACATACACACATTTTACCACTTTGGAAGTGTCTCTCGTTTGAGGAAAAAAAAATTGATTTCCGTTCTAAGTTTAGTGTTTTTTTTTTCTATTTTTGTGTGAAAATCTTAATGCGGTTTACAGAATACATCTACTTACCAAATTTCAACAGCATAGTTCTGGAAAACTAGTTCTCTCTAGTTTCGGGAAAATGTGAATGTGGCATACGGACGGACAGGCAGACAGACAAGACGAATCTTTAGGGATTCCGTTTTTTGCCATTTGGCTACGGAACCCTAAATACAGGAAAAGAAATCAACACAACGAAGTTACGAGACTACAACCTATAACTTTTAAATTTGATTACACTACGGCCGAGGTGCCTGACGGTATTTTTCTAGGATAATGTTATATTCCCGGTTGTACGCTTCCGGTACTTTAACACTCACAAGGAGTACGAAATGCGGCATAGGTACTTCAACAACACCCGAGGGGGCCATCTCGAAACCGGAGATGGCCCAGGGTCAGTCGGGGTGCGAGGGATATGCTCTATGGGCAACCTTACACCCCGGCGTCTTTAGACCCGAGTCGAGCAAGATCGCTTTCTGCATCTTGGCCGCCACCGACTTCCCACTGATCCCGAGCCTCTCCAGATGGACAGAGAGGCTCCTCCTGAGACCCTACCCTCCACATGTCGATAACCTCGTGCGCCAGCTCCAGATATTTAGTACTTTTGTCTGCATCGGCCGGACGAGGTTCTCTCATACTTATTATTTGCCAACGGGGACGCCGGAGACCGGACGCCCGGACGGACGGACTCCGGACAGACTTCATCTATTTCCCCATATCTCCCCTTGGGGATAGCGTGGTCAATCCAGCTTTCACGACGCCCCTTCAAACTTTCTTGTTTCCTTGCAGAATCTTGTGATCTGTTCCACCTTCAGATCTTTCAGCTCTTCTGTGAATAGTTAATACTGACAACACGTTTCTCCTTGTGCAGGTTATTCGTAGGGGAAAAAATGTGCTGCCAACGGTGGCGCGGTTGTGCCTCATCTCCACATTCCTTGAAGATGGAATCCGTATGTGGGTTCAGTGGTCAGAACAGCGCGACTACATGGACATGTCATGGGGCTGCGGTCAGTTCCTCGCTACAATGTTTGTTGTAAGTACATTTTTTACCATTCGCTACCTTGATTTCTGTGTTGTAGAGTTCATATTCCTTTAACACTTATGTGATTTCTGCATAAGCAACATATTATACAGAAGCTGTTGATTTGATTATAAATACCGTATAGATACGAATTTCCTATCGTAAATGCCATATCTTAGAGTTCGTTTTGATGTAACACTAATTAGTGCTTTGGCGATACCGCAAAATCGCCGGCATCAGCTGCTGAAAACAGTGCTTTGGCCGCAAGTAAAAGTGAACGAGTATTTCACTTACCAGTGCAGAAGAGCTAGGGTGTCGTTCTTGTACCTACCGTTTGCGTTATTATTCGTGTTCAGCGTTTAAAACGTAACTGTAATGAAAGTTTAGTGTGAAATCTAGTCTATTTGTGATCTAGCCTAGCAGGCTTTTATGCGATGGTGAAACTAAACTAAATAGGGATTTTTATATTTTAAAATGCTTGGCACTGTTACATAGGCTCACCATCATTGCCATCCGCGGGCCCTTGAATTGTGATATAGTCCAAAAGTTAAAAGTGACCTTTTTTTTTTTTTTTATCGTGCGGAAATCCCTTCGGATACCCCCCCGCGTGCCAGCGGGGGTGGTTATGTCGGGCTTGAACCGACTAAAACCGCACGCCGTCTCGGGTCTACAGACGCCGGGGTGTAAGGTTGCCCATAGAGCATATCCCTCGCACCCCGACTGACCCTGGGCCATCTCCGGTTTCGCGATGGCCCCCTCGGGTTTGGGAACCACGGTGTCCCCGTCTTGCCCCGGTTTGGGGGAGGGGCGCTAGTCGCCCCACCGTCCCGGCCTGCTTCTGCTGGGGTGACAGGTGGCCTCACCGGCCACCCCCAGGCCTAAGTGACCTGTCAGTTTTATTTCTTTGTTTAATAAAACTTAGGCAGCAACGAGCACATTTGATATTAAACGGCTACTGTGCACTAGGGATGCTTACAACACCAGAGGTATCACTTGCGTGTTGCCGCCTGCAAACAGGAAATTGGAGAGAAAAGAGGAGAGTGGAAAAAGAACACTCCCTTCGGGGATAAAGGCGTGAAGTTATGTTATGTTTTTAAAAAGAACTGAGATGGGGACTCCGGCACTCTTACACACCGTTCGAAATGCATAATACAGTAGTCAAAATCGAAGAGGATGGTGCGTCTCTGTTCGAATTTAAATGGCATACCGTAATACAGATTATACAAAACACGATTTCGAAAAGAGCATTGAAAAGTTATGAAACATTTAATATTTTTATACCTCTTTTCTTTGCCGCACCATAAAGACTTGGACTCCTTTACCAACACACGTGTGTTCTTCCTTCTACAATCCTGCGTTTATTAACCAGAATGTGCGAAAGCTTATTTTGTAAATTTCAAACCATAGACTACGATTTAGGATGGTCAGTGACTGGAGTCTCGCAATAGCAGTCCTAAACATAACTAAACACCCTGATGAGGTACTTTCCGGGGACTGAAATGGATAAGTCCAAAATCCTGCATCACCATGTCAATCTAAGGATTGACATGGTGATGCAGGATTTTATTTACCTACCAAAAATAATTTCTATTCTTCGATAGTTAATCATGACTGGAAGGGTCCGACCTTCCAGTCAGGATTAACTATCGAATTAGCGCCATATTGATTAATTTTATAATGAAATACTGATTTCATTACAAAATTAATGTTTTCTACCCCACATCAATATCTATAAACATTACAGCTTTAAAGATGCATTATTAATTCCTAATTAGATAAGTAATTACTATTGAACAAACAATGGCTGATTCTGTTCATGCTATCAAGAGAGAAAACTGTATATTTGTTCTATCCATTCCAAATGACTAAGCGTCGAATCAATTGAAAAATATGCGAAGATTGGCAATGATACAGCTGCATTATCACAAATGTGTCTAGTAAGATTTAGTAACTAGAAAGAGAATGCAGATTTACGAGAGCAAGAGCTTGAAAAAGTATGTAGTAACGAAAGTTGAGAAATATATGTCCGGTAATTTGGGCAAGCGGAACTCACGATTGAAAACTCAAGTAAGTATGTGACGCAAATGTCTCTCGGGGTCGACCTAACATTCACCGATTGAATAAGTGATGTTCTGAGAAAAGGCAGGTCAGCTTTCAGAAATATCTGAAACTGATGGTCCTGTTGGTCTACTGGCGGTAGATGAAGTTCGTGAGCTATGTAAGGATAGAAACAAATGGAGGGTTGTTCTCACAACCTAATATGTTTGTGTAAACATTTATACTTTTCTGTAAGTACAACACAGTCGTCTAATCGGCAAAAAAAAACATATATGTATCGTTTAAATCGAGGAAAGCTATAAATAACATTGTTGTTTACAATTGCAGCATTTGTTTAGTAAGTGACAACAATAAATATAGTTTATTTGGCAGCTTACACCGGTTTGCACTATGCCACAGTTTTGTACTACAATGTTTCTATTACTTTTAAGCACATACACTTACGCTAATGAATTAGGTTGTATTGAGGGAATAAAGTTCAATAGTAACTAAATACTAGGTCTGCAAGGCGAATCGCTGCTTGCAATGTTGAGCTGAGTGAGACATCGTAAATCAGATTTCGAAAATTTGGAACAGTGATCATTCCTCCGTGGCAAGTCCGATTTTGAAAATTCTTTTTGAAAGTCACAACTCTGGACATGCTTTCTGAGCGTGTAAAGTTTGGTCACAGTGTCTCGAGCGGTTATTATATAATTCCATCTGGAATTTTTTTAACGGTGATCATTCCTCTGTGGTAGCATTAATTTATTCAAAATATATCCATAAACCTTCCTCTGATTGACCTCGTTAATCATGCCAAATTTGATTCTGTTTGGATTAGTAGTTTAGGAGGAGACCTGTGACAAAGAAAATCCTGAAGTCTGGTATGAGGAGCTTTCGCTCGACTTCGTCTTACTCAGCTCAATAAGGCAAGGACATATAATGTAAGAAAAAAACGTCTATGTTATCAACACTGACTTTTTCCTTCTATGTAGATAGATTTTCACAACTACCTACAAGGCTAAACTCTTTAAAAGTATAGCCTGAAGTAACAACGTCAGGGCAAAGTCATTATTTTACTTCATACGACATCACAGATATTTTTAAAATTTCGTTTTGTTGTTTCTTGTGTTCCTTTACTTTCTATTTTTTTTTTGCTTCTACACTGTCGTCTTCTACTATAAGATTGATTTTTTGGTTCTTATTTTTAAATATCAGTCTAGTTTCATTGATTTCTAATGGGCATTTGATTTCGTTTAATTTCTTCCTTTTATAAACCTTTTAACAAGATATTTCGAGCCCAAACCAACGTCGCGTCGCCCGCAAGCCGGTACCACTAGGCTCTGGCGCAGGATTTACTCTGTGGTGGATGGTCAGATGGAAATCGTTCCCATAATATCCAAAATAAACCAATCATAAAATTAAAAGCGGACCTCGGGTCCCGACGTGGACCCATCGGATGCAACCGGAATCTTCGCTAAGATTGATGACACTATAAAGATAAAAGAAATATGTTAAACGTGTTGAAATAAAACTATTTTTAACGGATTGTATCGCGATTTATTTGGTGTTATATTATTTACATCAGATCGCGATGGAATCCGTTGAAAATAGTTTTATTTTTATGTGTAATATTCCCGTATATTTTCGACAGTGTCATACCCTTTTTTTTTTTTTTTTGAAATACCCCCCCGCCGGCCAGCGGGGGCGGTTATGTCGGGCTTGCACCGACTAAAACCGCACGCCGTCTCGGGTCTTCAGACGCCGGGGTGTAAGGTTACCCATAGAGCATATCCCTCGTACCCCGGCTGACCCTGGGCCATCTCACCACTAACAGCATCGCTCATCCTGTCTCCTCTGAAAGCAGAGGAGTACGGAGAGCGATGTGTTCCCGCCACGTTGGGTATTGGCCGACGATCAATGCCAACCCTATGAAGGGGTGAAGGGGAAGCCATTGACCGCCGCCCAGGGTGTACCGGCCGCTCCGATTCCGTTCTCCCCGGACTGCAGCGGGATCGGAATCGGAGCGACACTCGAGGAGGTTACCCAACACACACCCCGACAGTATCATACCCTGGGGTTATCCTTTCGAGGGCTTACCCGGGGTGCTCGGCAACGGACACTTGGGGAGGACACCGTGCGGTTTTAGTCGAGACACGACATAACCACCCCTGCTGGCCAGCTGGGGGGTATCCGAAGGGATTTCCGCACGTAAAAAAAAAGTGTCATTAATAAATTATTTTAGGGAAAATGTCAATAATATACAAAATCGCCTTAATTGTAACAATATGGATGATGATTAATCAGTTTTAATTTTCCTTATAAGTACATGTTTTATTATATTATTGATCAAATATTATCCATTACTGGCATAACAAAAGGAGGTATTAATGTATATCATTTACAATAAATAAATCAGAATACAATAGCCCGCATATGTTATTATCAGAGATCGGAATAGGTAGAGTATATTTACCTAAAGTTCGAGGAAGGAAGTAACATAGAGTTGATAATACCTCTTCTAAAGTCCCGGAAACATGAAGATGAATATTAAATCTCGGGATTTAAGAAACTGCAAATTACTTATTACGCTTTGATAAATGATAATACATTTGAACTGAATTATTATATTGAAGAATCTCATTATGTTTTTAGAGTTCCGTGCTAAAAAAAGTGTTAAATAATTAATGTATATACAATAAGTAAATCAGAATACAATAGCCCGCATAACATGTTATTATCAGAGATCGGAATAGGTAGAGTATATTTACATAAAGTTCGTGGAAGGAAGTAACATAGAGTTGATAATACCTCCTCTTAAAGTCCCAGAAACATGAAGATTTATATTAAATCTCGGGATTTAAGAAACTGTAAATTACTTATTACGCTTTGATAAATGATAATACATTTGAACTGAATTATTATATTGAAGAATCTCATTATGTTTTAGATTGTGCTAAAAAAAGTGTTAAATAAAAAACGTTGTTTTTTCTCCTGTTATATACCTGATTATATTGTAACAAAAAGGGTCTCAAAAGTTAGGCAACGCATGCCTCATTGGATACGTGGATGGGTTACCATCCTCGGATTAGGGTAGTCACTGAGAAAACTCTCACAACAGCTCGTCTAACTAAGAATCATACTCGTTTCATACTGGGTTATAAAGGTGTGCCGTCACTTTACGTAAAATACTAATATTTAAGCGACAATGTAATTGGGAAAAGATTAGGAAGATGACGATGCTAATAAAAAGTAAAACTTAAAAACACAGTAACCAATCAAAGCAATAGACATTATATTTACACACAAAACTTTTTAAACTTAACAAACAACCATTTTTTTTTAAATATACAACAAAGTAACTGTTTTTGCCATCGTGCCGTCTATTGGGCAAAACTGCAAATGTTGTCAGATAAAGTAGGTACAATTCGGTTCAATTCAAGCTGAGGTCAAAACTGGTGTCACACATTTGCACTCAACAGAATATTACTCGGAATGCACTCCCGCACATTTTATAATAGATAACGATTGTTGCTATCTCTTTCACAAAACTTGCTTGAATAAAAGAGAATATAGCAATTCCTACATGTGTGAAAGAGATAGTAAATTATACCGCATTTATTTGTGTAATAAAAGATATTTAGAAACAATACATACCGCTACACCGCCGGTATCTGACTAATTTAACCAAATTGTACAACAAAATGTATTTAAGGCAAAAGTCAAAATGTATTTAATATCCACGTCAACAATTCCAACTTAGTTTTAATTTAAGTATTTAAAACATTTCAACCTGACAGATTTCTACTACAGAACCCTAAAAATTGGAATGTATTTCTTCAAATCAACAATTTTATTTGTGACTATACTCAAAGTCTAGTTAATTTTTTTGCTATTGTGTTTTAATTATCATATTTATAATTCCGGGATTTCATAGGAAGTATTATCAACTCTATGTTACTTACTCCTTCGAGCTTTAGGTAAATATACTCTACCTATTCTAATCTCTGGTTATATGTGTCGTGGCGTATTCGATTGTACCTCGAAAGAAAAGTAATATACAAGTATGGGTATGGACTGTTAGGTACTGAGTGTTTGCACGAGGGGGTCGGGGTATGGCGGGCCTGCAAGGCCGCGGGGGGCGTGGTCGCTCCAGGTACCCCTCTGCTGTTATCAGAGGGGACACTGCGAATGGCCCAGGGTCAGTCGGAGTGCGAGGGATATGCTCTATGGGTAACCTAAGACCCCGGCGTCTGTAGACCCGAGACGGCGTGCGGTTTTAGTCGGTTCAAGCCCGACATAACCGCCCCCGCTGGCACGCGGGGGGTATCCGAAGGGATTTCCGCACGAAAAAAAAAATAAAAAAAAGGTACTGAGTGTTTGGGGTGCTTGGTTGGGGACCTCCACGCGGTGCACCCTGGGCAACGGGGACGGCAGCGCCTCTCTCCTATAGGGTGGGAGAGACGCTGCCGCCTACGGCCAACTCCGACCGAGGCGAGGACGGCCCTGTTGAGGGCTGGTCGGAAGCTTTCCACGTGTCCCTCTGATTAGCAGATGGCACAGTGGATTGCAAGTAAGGGGGCCATCTCGAAACCGGAGATGGCCCAGGGTCAGTCGGGGTGCGAGGGATATGCTCTATGGGTAACTTTACACCCCGGCGTCTTAAGACCCGAGACGGCGTGCGGTTTTAGTCGGTGCAAGCCCGACATAACCGCCCCCGCTGGCCGGCGGGGGGTTATCCGAAGGGATTTCCGCACGAAAAAAAAAACAAGGTACTGAGTGTTTACTCTGTTTATGTATTATTTTATTCATGGTTTAAGATATATTATAGGTACTAGTTTGATCTTGTTACAAGACTGAAAATGTCCGCAAAATAAGTTGAGTATTTCGTATCGGCAATCGAAACTCTCTTTTCTGATGATATAGATAAAACTACTTTCAAATTAATTTTTACTCATGAAGCACCGGCGTCAAAGAAGTGGTCCCGGGTTCCAAACCCACTACAGTACCGATATGAACCCTCTCCTAACACAAACAATTTAGCTTAGCGGGAGGGTTTAGGGGGAATATTAGTAGTTTTGCTTACTAATATTCTATTAACATAAAACATAAACATAACTTCACGCCTGTATCTCCGAAGGGGTAGGCAGAGGTGTATTACACACCCACGATTCGCCAGTTATGTTTAGGTCCCAATGTAATAGGGGGCGAGCCTATTGCCATCTACCAGGCACATTAAATAAACAAAAAAAAAACTATTATTTCTAGATATATGTATTCCAATGTAAAAAAAGGTTTGTAAATATCGCTGACGAAGACTGTTCTGATAACTACAGAAATACAACTTTCCAGGAGGCGAATAAAATCTATATTATAAATATATTATGAATATATTTATATTTAAATATTTCTAAAACTGGCTTAAAATAAAGCTGGTTTCTAAAAATAAAAATATCTGGGTGACCCAGCTTTGCTCGGTTTCTTTTTCGAAGTTTTCTTTAAATGAACCCCTAGCTAGATAGATTTATCACCCCGAAACTCTCTGTATACTAAATTCCATGAAAATTCTTGTAGCTGTTTCCGAGATTCAGATTATATATATAATCTAAATTGCTCGTTTAAATGTATTAGATAGATATTACAAGGTTTCACATATATATTGACGATAAAAGGTATTGTTTCTTTGAGTGGAAATATGGACTTATTTTAGTGTTCATCAACTTTTATCGTTGACTGTACTTACTATTTGAAATGATTGGCTTTGCATCTTATTAAAAAGGTCTGGTTTCCCGTATCATAGACAGTGAGTGGAATAATATTTAAATTGTGTCATGTTATTCACAGATAATTAACTTAGTGGGACAGATAGGAGGCTGTGTGATGGTGCTCGGCAGGCTAAAGGTGGACATCGCCTGTGGATTGTTATTTTTCATCGTTGTACTACAGGTGAGTAATTTTTGATACCTTTTTTTTTTTCGTGCGGAAATCCCTTTGGATACCCCCTAGTCGCCCCACCGTCCCGGCCTGCTTCTGCTAGGGTGACAGGCGGCCTCACCTGCCACCCCCAGGCCTGAGTAATTTTGATACCTATCCCTATAGATATAGCGCGCCTTTTCGTAATGTCGCCTACGATAGCTACAAAAAGTACAGCCAGTCTAGTTGTAAACATAGAAGCTATTGACACAAATTAATTAAATTCATTCATTCATTCAATAATTTCTTGCAGACGTTTGCGTACAGTATACTATGGGACATGCAATTCTTACTGCGGAATTTGGCTCTCATCGGAGCCCTGTTACTAGTACTGGCGGAGGCGCGGGCCGAGGGCCGGAGCCTCTTCGCCGGTGTCCCATCCCTGGGCGAGAACAAACCGAAGACCTACCTGCAGTTAGCTGGCAGGATCCTGCTCGCTTTCATGTTCATCACTCTGCTCAGATTTGAAGTGTCTTTCTTACAGGTAAGAAATTGTTCTAATGGCAATAGTTCCTGGAGTCATGGGGCCCCGCCGAGACCTTAGCTTAGTGGTTAAGATGTCGGCCCTACGGTCGAGAGGTACCGGGTTCGGATCCTGGCCATAACACTACCGACGTTAACCCACTCTTAAGACTAACAATTTATTTAACTTAGCTGAAGAGGGTAGGAGGAATACGAGTGATTTCGATTAGTACTGTTACGGTCACTTTCCTGCAAGCCAGTACACCTGCTGATTGTCGGTGGAGGTTAGGTGGTCAGGCGGGAGTCGCTCCCATAAAACCTGTATAAACCTAATCAACAAGAAGAGAAGTAAACTGACCCCGGATTTCGAGGTGAAAGTCTCGGTTCAACCGAGAACGGCGCTACGATAAAGAAACACGACGAGTGACTTACTGACTCACTTTTAGGTAGATAACTCTTGGGGTGTGTGTTGGGTAACCTCCCCGAGTGTCGCTCCGATTCCGATCCCGCTGCAGTCCGGGGGGAACGGAATCGGAGCGGCCGGTACACCCTGGGCGGCGGTCAATGGCTTCCCCTTTACCCCTTCATAGGGTTGGCATTGATCGTCGGCCAATACCCAACGTGGCGGGAACACATCGCTCTCCGTACTCCTCTGCTTTCAGAGGAGACAGGATGAGCGATGCTGTTAGTGGTGAGATGGCCCAGGGTCAGCCGGGGTGCGAGGGATATGCTCTATGGGTAACCTTACACCCCGGCGTCTGAAGACCCGAGACGGCGTGCGGTTTTAGTCGGTGCAAGCCCGACATAACCGCCCCCGCTGGCAAAAAAAAAAAAAAAAGGTAGATAACTCTTTATTGTACACCAAAACATTTACATACCAGACATTAAGTACATTGTAATGCACAATGGGCGGCATTGAAGCTGAAAGTGATTTTTTCCAGGCAACCTTTAGACTCGTTCTTTGTTGAAAATTATACCACTCTAGCTGTGGCTCGCGGCTTAACCACCGTAAAGTTCTGATCCTGTGGGAATATCGGGGTAAAAAGTGATCAGGAATAATGTAGCGTTCTAATTGTGAAAGAAGTTTTAAAATCGGTTCGGTAGTTTCATTGTTTAACAGTGAGTTTTAAAGGTCCCCTAGATTGTATATTGTGCGGGACAGAAGGATATGGATTGTGTGGTCTCTTCCTACCCTGGAAGGAGAAAGGCATGACTTTATGTATATGATATCTTATTTTCACCTGTAGGTTCATAAGGTCTAAAGTACATAATATCGCTAGCCCCGGACTGGAGTGGTTTCCGTCTCAATTCACAACCGGTGGCAAGTTCATGGTGGTCAGATGGTCCGGAGGGGACAATAAAGCGGTTGGCCTTTTTTTTTTGGCTTCTTTTGTTGTTTTTTTTTTATTTTTTTAATGGTTTTCTTTTGCCACTGAACCCTTGTGTTGGACTATTGTACGCTGAACTATAAACAAATTAGCATGTTTTATATTTCCTGTAAAATTTAATTTTGATATACCTTTAACCTTTTTATTGCTCGGGGCCAGCGATATAATTGTACCTTTTTTTTTTTTTTCTTATCGTGCGGATATCCCTTCGGATACCCCCCCGCCGGCCAGCGGGGGCGGTTATGTCGGGCTTGCACCGACTAAAACCGCACGCCGTCTCGGGTCTTCAGACGCCGGGGTGTAAGGTTACCCATAGAGCATATCCCTCGCACCCCGGCTGACCCTGGGCCATCTCACCACTAACAGCATCGCTCATCCTGTCTCCTCTGAAAGCAGAGGAGTACGGAGAGCGATGTGTTCCCGCCACGTTGGGTATTGGCCGACGATCAATGCCAACCCTATGAAGGGGTGAAGGGGAAGCCATTGACCGCCGCCCAGGGTGTACCGGCCGCTCCGATTCCGTTCCCCCCGGACTGCAGCGGGATCGGAATCGGAGCGACACTCGAGGAGGTTACCCAACACACACCCCGATATAATTGTACCTATTGCATTAAATTCTCACACATAAATAAGTTATTAAAACTCCATATCATACGATATTATGTTCAAATCATTGAACACATTAGTTCGTGTCGCATATTCATTGACTTTGCTAAAAATAATAACATGACGTCACCCTTTTGGCTTACAATTTATGCAGGATTTGACACACATAATATGGATTTACCGGTTTCGTTAGGTAATTTTGAATACAAGTTTGAAGTTTGTGATATAATACTACGTTATGAAACAAGCACATGACTTTGTTACCATAGCCTATAAACGCTTGCAACACTAAAGTAGATAGATATATTATTCCTGTGTTGCCACTTCCAGCGTAAATGTTACAATGGAAAAAAAAGTTGCAGCATCTTTCTTATTTTGAGGCTTATAGTTGATATTAATTTGAGGCTAATAAAACCTTTATATTGTTTATTAAGCGTAGCGAGCCGAAGGCGAGCGAAGCGTCTTTGGTTTCAAAGTTGCATTTCAAACAAATGATACGCCTCCGAGACCGTTTGACCGATCTCGACCAAATTTGCCACGGTGATCAAGTAGACATTACTGAGTGTCGTAAGGGGTCGAATGTCCAGATCGGTCTTACCATCGAGGAATAATCACCGAAAAACCAAATCAATGGAAAAAGTCGACCGGTCACGTTGACCTATTGTTGGATAGGCAAATCTCGCTACGCTTAAGTTTGGGTTGATTGCGAAGCTGGTAGTAACCGTCCTAGTTACATACCTATCTGTTGTGTCATTATTATTATTTATTTTTAACAAAATATGTTCATGCTGTATTTCTAACATTTGGTTAATTCGCAACAAGTTCGGCTAGTCGACATTACGGCCACTTGTGCGAATTGGCACTTTTAAATTTTGATCTTTTTTTACTGACAATTCGGACACCATCAAAATATGAAAGCTATTTTGTACTAAATATGTATTTAATAAAATGTCAATTCGGACACTTGTCCCTAACATCGGCTAGTTCATTTAATTCTATTCCTAAGTATTCTGTAGCTTAAATTATAAATGTTTTATTGTTCGTTCAAATCGAGCAAAGCGTTCTGTGTCTAGCATCGTTTAAAACGTTCCTATCTGTTAGATTATTTCGACTATAACTTGGAGTCGGCTTTTGGTCTAACTACGAAACAGCTGAACTCTTCTAACACTATACCAACAAATTGCAGATCATCCAAGACTTGCTGGGGAGCATCCTGATGATCCTGGTGACAGTTGGCTACCGCACCAAGCTGTCGGCGCTCATGCTCGTACTGGTCCTCACCGTACTCAACCTGTACCACAACGCGTGGTGGACCGTACCTTCTTACAAGCCGCTTAGGGACTTCCTTAAATATGATTTCTTCCAGGTAAGCATTGAAAATAGATGGGTACCTTTTTTTTTTCGTGCGGAAATCCCTTCGGATACCCCCCCGCCGGCTAGCGTCAGGATTCCGTTCATTGTTTCTCTTTTAAATATTTATTTATTTTTGAAACACAGGTGGTTTAGTTAGGTGCTAAGTTCCGCCAAAGGCAAATTAGAGGTGATCGTCTAGACAATTATATGCTCTGCAACTTAAAAGTTGGAAAAGTTTGAATTTAAATTAATTTTTGCTAGTTTTAATGTTATCAGGTATACTTTGGAGCCATTACATATATGATTTTATGGAAAAAAGTAGTTCTTGCCGGCACAAAATTTAATGCAAATTTGCCGAACGACGTTGACTTTCTACACTTCTGAATAAATTCATGTTATTCCTTACAAAGGAAATTACTTCATATATATAAAGTGTCACCAAATTAGGTCTCTGAATTTGGTGAGATGACTTAGTATCGACAAAATATGTATTTGAAACAAAAAATATATATATCGTCGCGACACGTGACACTGGTCGCTGGTGATGTTTTTTTTCATATTTTTTTTCTACCCGGTATTTTTTTTTTTGTTTCAAATATATATTTTGTCGATACAAGTCATCTCACCAATTCAGAGACCGTATTTTGTGACACCTTATATAGAGAGACGGCACGGTTGTTTGCAGGTAACTTAACTTATACAACAATAACAACTTATACTCACTAAATTAACTTATACAAGGCATAAGAGAATTTAGTGAGTTTGTTTACGTTCTCTCTGACATATCGATCAATAAATAGGTCTAAAAATTTCGTGCTGATTGTCTCTAATATTGGGTCACCTTTATAATTAATTTGCAACTGATGTTGATTACTTTATCTTAGTTTAATTAGTAGTAGTGCATTAGTTTTTAAATGATTAGCATTCAACCAGTCAATTATCGCAACAAGGCTTGTGCTTATATCGCATTCAATTTGTTGGTAATTACTGTCACTGTGCTGTCGTCAGCAAATATAGGTATTGATTGGGGGATTATTCTGGGAAAGTCGTTAATATAGCATATAAAAAACAGTGGTCCCAAAACAGATCCTTGAGGAACACCGTACAATAGTGATCTAGGACTAGATTACTTCTTCACTTTTAGTTTTAATGGTGACTTGGCTTATTTCAGTGATTTGACTTCTATCTTGTGACTATAAGCATTACCTCTAATGCCATAGTCACAAAGATTACGTAAAAGTATATAGCCATGTTAACTGTTCTTTCTGAATACCATTTGCTCATAAAATAATAATAATATTCATTGTAGTTTAAGTTTTTTGTCGCACTTGTAATTCACCCAACAAAATAGGTAACTGCATCTACTCAAAGTCTCTATCTTTCTTATAAGTAAGTTGTCGATGGATTAACTTGAAATGTTGACTGGTCATTGCATTTTGACGAAAGAAGATTGAATACGTTCTTTGCTTCCCACGGTAACGGGAAACGAAGTTCCAACAAGTACAAGCAAACGTTATGCATCTATTGTTATCGTCGTCGAAATTACATGCTTGAAATCGTTAATGAATATAAAAAAATCCGTTCCCGCAGGGGGAACACACAGGTAGATTTCGTGAAGCAATTAATATTATTTTATATAGAGAACTACGGACTTACACACACAAGTAAACACCGTAACATTTTTAACATGTTTAATTTTTTTTCTCGAAAACGGTAACTTTTAGCGAAAATCTTTTCAGACATTTATTTTAGACTTAAAAATGGCCTATCGATTAAAAATGTTTCCGACGGCAAGAATATTCACCGCTTAGAAGTTATGATTTTTTTCCCGAAAAAATTTGGTTTTTCCCCCCTCCACTTTTAGTTAAAGTTTAAATCCTATAGGTTTATAATTAATAGTTGTTGGTATTCATGTATACTATGGGATAAAATTAGAACGGTTCGAATATCTTTCATGGAACGTGAAATTTTGAGGAAAAACTGATTTCACAAAAAGTGAGGCCCTACCGTCCCCTTAGGCCGGATTCCACCCGTTCACGAACTTAAACTAAGTTTACACCCAAGCAATTTTTGACCGCAGTTTGAAAGCGATCGGGGCAAAAATGCGACCGTGAGAGTGCCGCAAATTTTGGGAAGTGGAACCATACATACATATATATATATATATATATAAACTTTTTGACCAGTGGTCATTTCGGACTCAGGGGGTCATAACTAGACCTCCTATGAATATTTTTTTTTAAATTCGATAGTAGTCAAGAAACCAATAGGTAGATCGATTTCATCGAAATCTACCTAAAAGGTTAGAAATTATTTCTGCCTACTGCCGAAGTAATACTGTGTGAGGTTATGTACACTCGTACATAACCTCACACACCAATAAATAGCAGCATAGTAACAAAACTGATCGCTGTTATTACTGACTTACAGATAAATATTATCAAATATAAGAGAAGTTATTTGTATATACCATGCTGAATATTTATTCGAAATTGTAAGGGGTGGCCACACACACGCTACGAGGAAGCGTTCCGATCCCTCTGCACCTATATATCGATGCGTGTGTTTGACGAAAACTGTACAGTTTTTAGATTTTTTCAAGCACACTCGCATCTATTTGTCGGTGCAGTGCGCTCGTAACGATATCTTGTAGCGTGTGCCACCCAAAACATAATGTTAAAGACAAAACAAGATTTCGCAGCCATATTTTTTATATTTGAAGTAATGACTGGTAACATTGTTCTTTTCAGACATTATCTGTGATCGGCGGTCTCCTCATGATCGTGTACCTAGGCCCCGGCGGAGTCAGTATGGACGAGCACAAGAAGAAATGGTAGAATCGGCGAGCAGTGTGTACCTTGTATGCACAGTGAAAGACATTTATATTAATCATAAGTTTGTTATGGTGCGAGACGAAAGAAAAAATATTTCATACATTTGGTGTTTTCATGTGACATTCTGACTAGTCGATGATATTCGTAAATACAGAGCTTAATTTCATATCCAGAGTGACGTGCAGTCAGGTGGAGTATGATGGTGCAATACATAGATCAAAGATTAAAACTCAACTTTAGGAATTGATTTACTGTTTAAATTAATAAAATTCTTCAACCAAGAAGTTGTCAAATTATCTAATGATATTCGAAATTCAAATCAAAACTTGATATGTAGGTATAACAATGGGGCCATGCTAACGGGCAACTTCAATCCAAATTATCACGATAAATATTGCATTGATTAACGCGTTGAATGGTCAACGTCAATGCCTTGCCAAACGGCAATGTGAATGCCGTTGTCACATTATCGCGTTAATTAGCAGCTACGCCTACGTTGAACGGCCATTATCGCGATAATTAACAACAGTTGCCGTTAGTGTGCCCCAGCATTACAAACATAAGCTCTCTTTTTACGCTATTTTGTTTGTACACTCACAAAACTTTATTCTTAATTCAACGACTCGCCATTTAATGGCGGAAATATTAGACTGACCAAAGATAATTTAAACAACGTAACGAGTTAATCAAAACCTTGTATCAAAGCTATTGAGTTGAGTTTTAATTGATAAAGATTTACGATCCTAACCATCACTCTTGTCTACTTTAAAGCCGTACAGTCTTAATTTGTGTAAGTTCTTCTAAGCCACGGTGATTATATTGATATAAATATATATTACTAATACACCTAAAAAATTGCTGCTGTATGTATAACAAAAAAAAAAAAGTTATGCCACCTATCCGACCGCGGTGAACTACGCGTATGATTTGCGTGACATTTGATCAGCACCACTTGGCGGCAATTTTTTGTTCATTATCATGGAATTCGCACTAAGGCATTCTGCGTCCAGTTAGGTGTTGAGACGAGCTTTCTGTCATTTTATCTGAAGATATGACATTTAAGATGACTGCTTCTTTCGCTTTGCCAAATAATTTGCTGACATTGAATTTTACAACTGAATGAATTTTTTGTTTAATAATAATAATAATAATCTTTATTTGTCTGAATATGGTGGTACAATACAGGTCTTTTGTTCGAGATTCCACACTAGCTCGTTTCTGATTTACACTATACTTTATCCAACCATTTATTTAACTTTTAACTGCGGCTTCAGAACGTAACTGTTGCATTATTCGTAAAAGTATACTTGGAAATACGCTACTAAAAAAAATATAGACTGCCTAATCATATGTATTTACCACATTTTTCCATAATCCACTCTAAGCACTAAAATGCTTTCAATGTCTCGATTAATTTAAAAAATACGATAATTTCACTTGCTCAACAAAACAGTTACCTTTTATCGCATCTAGTGTTGGGATGGAATGTATTCACTGCAAATTATTTAATCGTAAGTAATCGGTTACAGTTTTTTGCATTTACGTCGACTATTATTGCCTTGGCGTTTGTAGTTATGGATTATTGTATCTACTATTAATTAACAACATCAAAATGTTGAAGTTCTGTTGTGTTATGTAAAATCAATTAAAATAGGCACTTCAATATTATAATTAGTCGTCGGTAATTATTATTTTAGTCAAATAAAGACCTGGCATACAAAAAGTTTATAAAAAAATATAAAATTTCGAGCAAAAATAAAATATCGATGTATAAAATCGATTGCAACTTCTTCAGAAATAAAATCGTATGTTGTTTGAAATCGAATAGGGAATGCATTACGACGTAACTATTTGATGAAAAATGGAGCTGGTCGTGGTTGGATAGAGTATACAAATTTAAAAGCTTCGAAATTTCATGCGCGGGTGAAGCCGTGGTCATTAAGTTGTTATAGTTACCGGCAACAATCTCGAACAAACGTGAAAAAGTTCGCGCATATGCACTAACTGGCCAACCAAAAAACCAGTAAAAGGACTGATCACCAATGATTAGTTTAAATAGGCTATAATTAGTTGATTGGCGCGCTTCCGTCGCCGCTGCGTCACGCCCCGCGCTTACCACCAGAGACCTAAAAATGCGTACTGAGCAACTAAAGTACATTATAAGTAAAGTTTTTGCCGATAACTATACAAAATAATACTATAATTACTTATAACGAACATTACATTTATCTTTTCATTATTTTGACAATATATAATGGATTATGGATCAACTTACATGAATCGACTCTGTAAGATAATATATTGTGGGCAGTTTATGGTTCTTAGTGTTTTCTAATTGTGGGCTATAAAACTAAAAACGGTTGAAATTACTTTGGAAGTTCTAAACCTCAAAGTTCTGACGCCATGTTTGTGATATACATTGTTTTGTCATTAATATGTGATATATTTTTAATCGGTGGTGTCCTAGAGCAATCTGGCGATTTAACAAATCAACTTAGCACGACACTGTTGCTTCAACCTATTATGGGTGGGTGACATTCATCCACTGTTAACGGTGAGATGATGAAATATAATTATACTAATGGGGAGAAAGCAATTTACTCCTTCAGGTGAGGTATTTAAAGTCTATCGGTGAGGTATTTAAAGTCTATCGGTGAGGTATTTTAAAGTCTATCTGTTTTAGCTGAATTGCTCAGTTGGATGTTGATGATAATAATCAATTAAATAAACATGTTTACTTGATGATCGCAACGCACAAGGGCGCGAAATTATTGTATAAAATCATAGACCTCAACATATTCATGCAACATGTGGATGTGTACGAAATAGAATCGAAAATAATAAAGTATCTTGGTAATAAAGTTTGGTTATATTTGCAATAAATGTAAACTGCCCGTAATATACAAGTCTAAAGCAATTACTTCTAGGTATAATAGACTGGCTGTTCGAAAAAAAATTGGTATAGATTTAGGACACCACTTTTTGTTGCTGTCATAGCCACAGAGTATATTAAATTTATTTAAATGAGATCAACATCAGCGTAGACTGACAATTATCTGTGATCTGTAAAGTAGTGTAAGGGTGCCAAAATTATTAATCTATAGTGAGGCATCCCGTACCCCTTCCCTAATCCTGCCTCACCCCCGAAGTGTGATCTTTTCGTTCTGAAATGCTTGTCTAGTATACATAAAAGTCATTGGTTTAACGTCATAAGATTGATGAGATATACAAGAAAAGGAACGCAATTTTTTGTATTAAATTACACATATTTTTTATAAAATTACTCTTTAAAACTAAAAACTTTTATTGTCTGTTAAATATAAGGCGTAGTATATACCGATCATTGTTATAAACTCGAAACTCATCGCATGACTTGCAACATTGCGTGGATGGGTATTGTTATAGATTTGTATGGAAGATACTTCCCAGGACTGCATATTCTTTATATATTTGTCGCGAATGGTGTGGTGTAAGCTCAGTCTGAGAACTGTATAATCGCTGGGGTTTATAAACGAAGCTCCTTCAGTTTTACTTGAGTTACTAACCAAAAGTTATAACGCCAGAAATCAAATACAAATCGCATTCAATATACATGTTGGAGGTATAATGAAGCCCATCTTACTCTATCGCTGGTTTGAAGTAAATGTGGCTCTAACAATCCATGCTGTGTTGTTTGTATGTGCACTAAAATAGTAACCATGATCTTCCCTTCCGCAAGCTTCCTAAAAACACTATTTTCTGTGCAGACTGTTGTACGAGTGTGTGTAAGTGTATGTATTTACTCAGACTGAATATTGCTCCTTGTTCATTTTCTATAGCGAACATGTTTCATTCCGTTTTTCTTAGTGTTGTGATTCAATGTAAATATTTATACAAAAATATATATTTTGTACTTATGAACTGTCATTATATATTCAACAGATTTTTAAGATATATTCGAAGTTAATTTGCAAGACTTTTTCAATTCTGTCCCTGCTTTAATTTTACGAAATAAAGATGTATGGGTCATTTATTCTCGTAACTGTTAACAATAAGAGCGTAAACTGATGGATATATCGAAAGTATTTAAAAGACACATATTTTTGTATTATTATTTTTTTAATTTTTATTAAGTTGCAGTTTGGCCATAGATGTAAAAGATTCCTGAAGATTGTTCTGAATAAATTTTTATATTATAATTATAGATCGGTGTTTGTTTAAATGTCCTTAGAGTAGCATACTAACAATTATTTCGATTGAATATCGAAAATTGGTCGAAAACATCGTAAAAAATATCCATGTTTTTTAATATGTTGGTAATAAGAATTACAAACAAAAATTTACAAGACATTTATTTGTACAATTACATAACATAACTTCACGCCTGTATCCCCGAAGGGGTAGGCAGAGGTGTATTACAAACTCATGATTCGCCAGTTATGTTAAGGTCCCTAGGGGGCGAGCCTATTGCCATCTACCGGGCACATTATTAAGCGAGCGATAATTAACATTTATTAATGCACACATAACTACGAAAAGTCAGAGGTGTGTGCCCGGGGCGACTGGGGATCGAACTCGAGACCTCGTCTCAGCAGTCCGTTATGTACGCCACTGGGCTATCGCCGTTTTTAATATTTTGTATTTGTATTTTAATGTTTTGTATAATTAACATAATTTAAAAACTGAATTCCACTACTATAGATATACATGAACACATTAGTGCATCAAAACTATTCCTTTAACTTCGCTTGTTGACTTTCCTTAGATTCTACATATTTTAACACTTTAATTGCTAGCTGCCTATATTTCTCTGCATGTATGCTATCTGGCAGGGCATATATCGCCGGTTTTCCGCTATTTATACATTCAGACATGTTCTGGTCGACTTCGAAGCTTTCGATGATTTCCAAACCCATTTGGTCGGCGCACCTCTTCGTCTCGCTGCCGAACACGAAGTTCTTGGTGCCACAATTATGGCATATAGCATGAGACATGTTCTCTACCATGCCTATGATGGGCACTTTGAGCTTCTCGAACATGTTTATACCTCGTTTTGTGACTTGAAGTGCTGCTGGTTGTGGGGTTGTTACGACAAGAGCACCTGTGACAGAGTTAAGCTATCTATACACCAAAGCCACCGGTCCCGTGGCAGAACCCGCCGGCTTGTGGGGTCCGGTACGATTTAACGCAAAACAATCCCGGCGGGTTATGCCGCTGGACCGGCGGGTTATGCTGCCGGACCGGCGGCTTTATAAAAATAAGATAACATTTACAGAAATTTCTAATAAAGTAATAATATAAAAGTAATAAGTAATAAAACCTTTACACCAAAGCCGCCGCTGCGCCGGTTTTATACCGTTGTAATAATATCGATTCTTATAAAATGTTTGTTCGGAAGTTTCAAACTCTTTGAAAACATATAATACACTTTGGTGTTTGTGATCTGTTAAAAATCTCATATTTCTAAAACTAACATTGAGTGTCGGAAATATACAGGCCTATAACATATAAGGGTTAGATCTGGTGCTATGATATGCAATAAAAGTCTCACCATCAAGAGGTAAGTTCTGCGCTAACGAGAGATGTGTATCACCAGTGCCCGGAGGAGTATCCACAACGAGGCAGTCGAGCGGGCCCCACGCCACGTGTCGTGTTAACCGCTCCAATGCCTGCATCACCATCAAACCGCGCCACACAACTGCATTTTCACCAGACACTAGGAGGCCCATTGACATGCTGTGAAAGAAGAATTAAAATTTTCCTTAGTTCTCAGAGACTAATTTGCTAAAAATAAATGAAAACTAAAAAGAAATAGCCATTCTGCCATCAGGTTGGCTGACATCTTCCGAGCTATCGTAGTGTTTTATTGATTTATTAACTTTAACGCATTGTTAATGTTATTAATGTTAAAATTTATTACCGGTTCGCTACATTTTTTATAAGAGTTTAAGAAGCTCCTATAAAAAGTTATTGATAAAAGCTAATTAAAAAGCCTGCACGTAAATTATTTACGTCATTTTTTTTTCTCAGAATAATTACTAACAATGTTTTTGAAATCTGTGGTATACACTTGTCTATTTATTATCTTAAGAAAATAACATGTGACATGTTGAGTTATTATGAGAACTCAGATTTTAAGATAAAAGACAGTAAGATATATAATACTTGCTTACCATTTAACGCCATAGTTGAGTAGCGGCTCGATAAGATTATCATCATTGAGCATGGGTTCCCCGCTGATATTCATCATGAGAGGCACTGAGGGACCAAACACATCAGCGTCTAGCAGCCCAATCTCCTTGTCAGGCTCTATCACCTTCATGGCACATGCGAGATTTACTGAAAATTGATGAAGTGGTTGAAAAATTAAGTATATGTTTTCATAGACCACTAGAATATTATAAGTACTAAGTCTTTATCTATTTGCCCCCAAACCGATCTTGTAGAACGGGCCATGCCCTGTCAGGGGCTGAAAAAATAGTTATGTGCATTTTGTATAAACTCATTCCCACACATCCGTGCCTGGGCTGGCGATGGAGTTTCAGTACCTGTTCCGACCCCAGCCGCGAATGTTAACACGTCCCGGGCACGGCCTTCATGTTTGGTTTGGATAGACCTTAATACTCTCATGCTTTACAATTTTTATTGCACCGCTTTCACGGAAACATGTTTTTGGATACTTGCAAGTGCAACCTAGGATTAAACCTGGGTGGCATAGTGGTACGAAAAAAAAAAGATTTGATCCCATCCTGGAGATTGACTTGTGCCAATTTCAGTTTCAACGAAAAAGTAAAGTGGAAGCAATAACTATGCTTGTTATTGCTTCCAACAAATCCAACAAATTTTGCGGAGCTTAAAAATACTATTATTTTTCTCTAGACAAAAAGAGTTTTTGGTAGCTTACTGGTTAGGAAGTGGACCTTACAATCTAGAGGTCCTGGGTTTGAGTCCTGGTCATTACACAATCAAAGTGAACCCACTCATAAAACAAGCACTTTAGCTTAGCTGGAGGGGTTAGGGGGAATACTAGTAATTTTGGTTACATACATATAACATATAATAAAAATAAGAACTAACCGGCTGTAGTAGTTTTCCCAACACCTCCTTTTCCAGAGGCTACCAATATTATACTCTTGACTCCTGGCAGAGGCTTCTTCTCTGGGAGACTTCGACCCATCACTCTTGTTCTATGTTCAGCAAGTTCCTCTTTGGTATGCTTAAGGCGGATGGAATAAAAACATGGTGACACCTAAAAAAAAGGAGTAATATAAAATATTAATAATATTTATAATATTAGTAACAGTCATTACAAAAACAATCTTATCCTATTGTTATAAATAAACCAACTGCAGATGGAGAGCCTCGACTCGAATGAGACAGTTGGAAATCTTCATTAAGACTTCATTGACAAGAAAAAGACGAGTCACATCATGAAACTCCCAATGGGAAACATGAGGCTTGCCATGAGGTAATAACAGGACACTGTTGACTAAATAGATATCTGACAGTGATAGGAGTAAAAACCGATCCAAACTGCCTGGAGTGCATGGACAGCGAAGAAACAAGTTTCCACTTGTTGGCAGAATGCCCCATGTGCTCACTGATCAGATGGGAAATCCTGGGATTGAACAGACTGGATGAGGAAGACATAGTCAATCTGAAAGTGGAACATGAACAGATTTATCAAGAATACGAGGTGAATACGTTTGACGGGGTGCCGTGATAGAGCTGGATCAACCACACCCTGCCCAATGGGAGAACTGGGGAACTAGACAAAGTGACCCGCAAGCATCGTGGGTGGATCGTCCGTCTAGTATTCTGTGTCTGGAATTTTCTGTGCAATGGACTAGATGTGACATTGGGCTATATGCACTATGATTACTGATTTTGTTGTTTATTTCATTTTATTTCACAATTGCGGAATTCTGTGGGTGATGATAACATTAGTTACTGGAATTTACCCAAATTCGGTTAGCCAGCAAGGGCAGAAGCAATATCCAATGTCTACAGGATGGATAGTGTGCTTGACTTCTGGTTTCCCCGTCAGGAAACCTGGCTGGAACCTGGAGCACATGTTGAATCAAGATAGGCATGGAAGAAACTATGTGAGCAGTCCATCTCGCATGCAGTTTTGAAACTACCTGGCTAGGTCTCATTATGGGCATTAAAGTCTTTGAAGTTTGGTACGGCACATGTAGAACGGGCTTGAAGACCACATGTACCTAAAGGATGGAAAACGACAACAAGCATTCGCCTAATGAAAATGTACATGCCAGCCTTCCAAATACCTAGAGTAAAGCAAGTTGTGACAGTGCTTTTACATTACTCTTTTAGTTACTAAAATTGCAAATTCAAGTAGACCAGTAGTTTCACACTATTTGCATAAAAGTCCTATCTAGTTTCAATAGGTTATATTTTTCACCACAGCTCAATGGTCATAAAGTTCTGATAACTATTTGTGTATTCGTTGCACTGATGATTAGAAGTATTCTAGCACACAAACTAAGTACTCTAAGCCTACTGAAATCTTTGTCTGACAAGTATAAATAAATACCATGAAAAGATTATTACAAATTTTATCAAAACATTACCACACTCACAGTGTTCACACTGGTATTCAATAAAGCGCCGTAAACTCTCTGAACTGTTCTTTGGAGGTTCATAGTTCGTTATGAATAAAGAATTAATATAAATAAATCAGTCTCGATAGCTTCTCTTATTGTAAAACTGGTGAAATGCAACGTAAAAATAGTTGATCAGAAAATAATTCATACTTAATACGACATTTGTGACTTGACATTCTTGACGTATGTCACTTGACGCTTGAAAAATGTTTTCACTATGGTTTTATCATTACTTCTTTTTCATAATCAATTTATTTAATTAAACCCAATTAAAACTACTGCTTCACTTATAAATAAAACACACAACGTTGTCAAAATATTCGTAGCCTTAATCATCATCTACCTACCTGGGGTTGGCCCAACATGCCATTTAAAATATTATACTACTAATAATAAGATATTTACAGTTTGCTTTACTTATGGATCTTGTAAACAGTGTTCGATAATTAAAAGTAAACACGGCTGTCAATAATGTCAATTGTCAATCTCTCTGCGCTATGTCGAGCCTTTTTTGCGACACATTTCCGAAAAATTTGAGAATTCTTTGTATTAGGAGTGAGTAGTGTACCAAAATAAAATGTCTATTTGCTTACGTACTATAACTCATAAAATATTGCCTATAAATGGCATCGTTTCCACAAAAAATCACTCAAGCCGCTTGTCTAGAAAAATTCCTATGCGGACACAATTTCTGGAAGAAGTAAGTATTGCGCTATTTTAACCTTTACTGGGTTCCTAAAAGCACACACTGTAGTACAATGTGTATACCTTTATATAATCTTCTACAACTGTATTTTTAATATGACAAAGTATGATTTTTGTCATTGACATTGAAGTACTAAATGCGGAATATTTCGCAGTCTCGGGATTCACGTGTTATTGACAACATGACACTCATGGTAGAAACGTAGTAGCAGCTTACAGATATAATTATAAATGAATCTTATGATTTAGTTTGGCTTTTTCCATCATAATGAGGTTGGCTTTGGGTCAAAATTAAATAAAATATAATTTTCTTTTTGCTTTCTGTCTCAGTACTTGGACCTAGTATATATATATATATATATAATATATAAATATATATATAAATATATATATAATAAACTCTTATTGATGAAAATAAATAAATAAATAAGTTGAGTATAAGTAGTACATAAATGTGATTTAAAAAAATTGTACCATTTATGTCACAGAGTAACATTATGAAAGGCAGATGCTACAGATACTATATTTACATTTATCATTGACTATGGCGAGTGCTCAGATGAGCTCTTCCAATTAGTCCTATCCTTTCCTATGTAGAACAACACATGCAAGGTTGAGGTGCAAACAATTCCATCAAGAACCAAGCGGTTCAGCACCACTTTTCTTTGCAGGACCATTAAGACTGGGAATTCTTTACCAGCATATGTGTTTCCTTCTAACTACAGTCCTTTAAGCGGGGTATGAAAAAGGATCTAATGAGGCGGTCAAGCTGAGGGCCATCATTGTAGCATTATCGGTATCTGTAAAGATCACCATCTAATGTCAGGTTCTCAAGGCTTAACACTTGTAGTAATGATGACACTACAGAGTAATTAACTAAAATGACTGTGTTTACAGCCTATATAAATAAGTTTCTCTATAATATAATTGACTTATTATTCTTAGTAATTAAATGAATTTTTTGTATGGTCTGTGGGTATCTTCTTAGTGTGGTTATGTGTTGGTGTGGGATATTGCTATTTTTTTGTAGACAATCTCAAGAATCTCTTATCTCTATACATATTTGACTAGCATTATTGTGCACATACTCATTTAACCCACATTTACATGCACAGTCACTTTTCAATAACATTACATCATCATGTGTTCTGTGAGAAACACAAAATGGCAGTTTTGCAAAATGGCAGATCTTGTAGGAAATTGTCAAATCTGATTGGGCAATCAAATTAGGGCATCTGGAAACTCCATAATACGCCTCCTAATATTAGCTACATTACAAGACAATAATTCACACAGACAGACAGACAAAATTTAAAAAGTTTTTAAGTACCATGTATACATTCAAATGCATTAATTGAAAAACTGTTTAAGTTACAAACAGACACTTAAGTTTTATTTATTTGTATAGATGGAACATTGGTGTTACTTTTATAAGAGTACTGTGAAGCCTGTGCAAATGTTATGCATTTTAATTCAATACAATGGCCATGTACTTTAGATAGCCACTTTAGGCCCTCTACTGCCTCATGTGCATGCGGGCGCCTGTTCATGCAGATAATTTGAACGGAATTTGTGGAAAATATACATACGATCTGCGCGAAACATGCGCGCGCATGCGTGCTCACGCAAGAGGCAGCTGACGGCCCAAAAAAATACATTTCAATGTACACTTTTGGTCATCCATTCTCATCATAAACACATAGACAAGAAATGAGTGTATTCTCTATTTGCAGTCTTTAAGCCGCAGACGCATATCAAGCTGTCAACTAGCCTCAAAATGCACCACAGAGAGCAACATTGATGATATCTACATCCTCGACACTGTACAGAACCAGTTTCTGCCATACAATAAAAAGGATTTCTGTGAAATTGAAACAATTTCAAGAACAAACCAGAGCCAAGATGAATATGATATGGAAGTGAAGACCCTGGGACTAACTTCAGATGATTACATAGAGAGACGAATGCCTCCGTATTCATTTGATGTACCATATTCAAATATTAGTGATATTGATTTAACTAAATATAGTAATGTGAGTATTGTTTCATGACAGGTATACACCAAGAATATAAAAGTGTGTAACTGCACTCTTACATTAAATTTTCAGTTTTCCCAGATGAAAACAACTCAATTCTGCCCCAATCTATGATGTTCCGTTCTGAAACCTTTCTTGGGCAATATGAGTAATTTCATTGAGTTTAGTAGTTATAAAATAATGGAATAGAAACAATTTTTACAGCATGCAGCAGTAGATAAATTAAAATTAGCTGTATCGAGTTACATGGTCATTAAAAGGTATGTCAATCAGATTGAGGATGTTTTTTGGAAAGGCCAGGACAAGAGTACCTTTTTTTTTTCGTTTGGAAATCCCTTCGGATACCCCCCCGCCGGCCAGCGGGGGCGGTTATGTCGGGCTTGAACCGACTAAAACCGTACGCTGTCTCGGGTCTTCAGACGCCGGGGTGTAAGGCTGCCCATAGAGCATATCCCTCGCACCCCGACTGACTCTGGGCCATCTCCGGATTCGGGTTTGGAAACCACGGTGTCCCCGTCTTGCCCCGGTTTGGGGGGGGGCGCGCTAGTCGCCCCACCGTCACGGCCTGCTTCTGCTAGGGTGACAGGCGGCCTCACCTGTCACCCACAGGCCTGCGCTCATGGAGGACAGAGGTCGTTAAGCGACCTCCGGCGCCTAAGTCGCTTGCGACGCGCGGCGAGCAAGTTGCGGGCTCGGCTGGCCGGCAGAGTTCTGTTCTGAACCTCTCCCGGGCGCGCTCCGCCATCACCTTCGCGAGCATTACATGCTCTCAGAAGGAGGTGGCTTCGGCCCACGCGCTCGCGGGCAGGACAAGAGTACCTGTAACCGGTGAGCATGTATGAACACAATTATGAAAGTAGAAGTGAAAGGTGTATGCCAGCAAGTGGTAAAATGTTATCTCTGCCAACCCCAATTTGAAACAAGACTATATGTGATTTCGTGACTATATGTATGAATGTAATATATGTATAATTTACCTTCTTCCTACAGGATATTGAACCAACTTGCTTATCGGATTTCGAGCGAGACGCTATCGCTTATTGCCGAGGAGTATCTCCTGCCACTAGGCCTGTCCCAGATCCTAGTCCCGAAGGCAAGCCCACTGAGGAACAGCTTACAAAAGTTTTTAACACATTATCTGCTACGGTAAGTAGAAGGTATAAAAATTAGGTACATATTCTCTTACTGGAATAACGAGAACTACGTGGAATGAAAAAACATAGTTTTCACCAATGTCTGTCTATAAATGCTAGCAATTGTACACGGTATCACTTGTACTTTGCCACTTGCAAATGGAAAAGAGAGACGGGAAAAGTTTAAAGTACTTGATGTTGATATTATTAAGTAAAAGGGTAGTATTTGATGATTATGTTGTGACAACTGTTCTAATTTCAGATGCCGAGCCTATTTGTAAAGCCCCTGGACTACTCGATCTACTCCCCTAATCTAATTTTCGTCAACAATATCAGAGGAACAACGCACACGTAACTAGCCTTAATTTTTTTTTTAAATATAGATGGTGGAATATTTATTTTTCGGTCTGGCAACACTTTATGCCAAGACGAAGGCATTTGGAATTATATTCTGTTATTTGTACATTACAGAGGTCTGTTCCACTTTGTAAGGCAGGTGGCCTTGCTCCGTACTGTGGGACATTTGAAGTTTGCCTACGTAAAGCTAGAAGTCATGAAGATCACAGCACACCCTGAAGACTCCTCCGTCAAGTGAGTAACAACTGGAAACAATTTGTTTCACTAATAACTGAAATTACCTAATTAAGACTGACCATATTGGTGATGGGATAGACTGGATGGGGAAGGCGAAAGATCTAGACCTATGGCGCATATTGGGAGGCCTATGTCTAGCAGTTGACTGCGAGAGGTTGATTGATTGATATTTGTGATGAAATTTTATATGAGTAGATTATCGTTTTTTATACATTCATCATTTTGGTTTTTTTTGGTTTCAAGCCTCTTTCGAACTCAGTAGGAATCAAAGGGTGACTCCCGCAACCCACTGGCGATATCGAAGTTCTGTAGTTAGAACAGTTCTCCAACTTTTTAGGAGTCCAGCTAGTTGTCGGACTTTTTCTCCCTCTACCTGTAATGAATGCCACAGACGTACGTACGTCAACCGGGACCGACGCCTTAACGCGCTCTCCGAAGCAAGGAGGGGTCACATGTGTTAAAAATGGTCACTGTTACCAAGTGGTAATGGTTAAGCGTTTATATTAACAGCCACACAGCCTGTTCACTCTGTCACTATTTTATACCTTTGTTTACAGAATGCGGTGGCGCATTAGGGGTATATCTGGATTCAAAGTATTCTTTATGTTTTGGAAATACAAATTGTGGAATATGAAGCAGGTGTTTCAGGATCAGGAACTGTAAGTATAATGTTTAGATAGTCGATATTTAGGTAAACTCGTTCCACAGAATCTGTTAAAAATAGTTTTATTTTAATGTGTTACACTATTTCTTCCTTTCCATAGATGGTACGATGGTTTTTCAACCTTCTACGTTGGTGGAGATGGTCTCGTACAGAAGCATATCGTAGACAAGGTAATGCCAGATCAAGATACGATAATAGACGACACGGAAAAAGCGCCAATAGCGGCCAAAATCGCGCTCTTGATTGGGCTGCTGCCACGAAACTACTTGTCGGACGTCTCACCCTACTTTACCTCGTCGCCGGGTACAGCGGAGAACCCACCGTTGCCATTCAAAGTGTTAGAATAACTCGATGTAGTGTTTCATAGTACAGAGGGCATGATAATTAGTGTGCTAAAAATATTATTCGAAATTCAGTTTACTGATTTTCTTACAAGAAACCTAGCTATGACGTAAACCTATGACTCTTTATCACGGGCTTAGCGTTTTGGGGGGATTAAGAAAACAAAACAACAAAAATGCATGATATAATTCCTATTATTTTTCTTGTGAAAACGATAATATTTTGAATATTCGGTGGGGGTTTGTATATCCAAACTCCCAACCCCCTCTGATATCCAAACTCCCAACCCCCTCTGGCTACGCTCATGAATTGCATTGTTTCATTGTTTAGCTATTGTTGGTAGTGTCAACAAATATTAAAAAATTAATTGCTTTCGTCGCCTATTTATTGTAGCTCATTTTGTTCCCATAATGTATTTAGCAATTAATACCCTTATATTGATTAATATTGAGGCTGAATGCTGTAGGTATTATTTACTTAATAACTTTAGTTGTTTGAATGCATTATGAATAAGCTCTCCATCTTTTAATTAAAATGTAATGTTTTGATAGATATTATTTTTGTTGAAATAGCATCAACATAGCTTTGAAATAATGAGCATATACCCCCTCTACACACTAGTGGTATTTTGATAACTGTGAACGCCTTGTATTAGATTGTATAGTTTAGTTATTGTTATGTATTGCGGTAATACAATAAATTATGTCACATATTCACGCTGTTTTGATGATTTCTTTGTGGTTGTGTTCATAAATTGACAATTATTAGGAAAAAATAATCCATGAAAAGTTTCTGCACGCTATTTTATGGGAAAAGTTGGAATTCACTGACCGCCATATCCCAGTAGTTCCATTGGTTGATTGGGTACAGTTATTGGATTGATGATGAAACTGATAAACCAAACTATGGAAAGGAGGAGTGGGAGAGTCGACCGCGGGCTTTGGATTCTACCAGGATTGATGCTCGAATGCAGAGATGGAAGTAATACACACCAAATACCTATAATTCTCACGTATTTCCGCTTTAACCACATGGCTGAAGTCTCACATAACTACTTGGGTGTGCGCGTTTACTTTTCCTACCACCGCCATCCTCAAAAGTTTGTTCCCCGGAGAACCTACTCAACTACTACTAACCATAATATTGTATTGTGCAAAACGGGTCCTTTCCTCTAAGCACGAGGTAAATATAAAAAATAATTAAATATTTTTACAAAACTGTATAGGGATTCCAGATATAGGTCTTGGTCCTTGAGAAATCACAAGTGTAAATTCATAGATATAAAAGGTATAGTATCGTAAATGACTAATGTTACGGTTGCTTTGGGAATACCTGTGATTACTAATGTATGTAGATAATAATTAATAAAGAAATATTATATACCTTTTAAATATTACTACCACTTGATTTACCACCACCACTGACCACACACTTCGCCCGAGTGTCCAAATTTCTATTAAAACCTACCATTTTTGGTAAATATTTAAAACTCGATATTGGAAGAAAAGTGTAAAAATTATCTGGCAGCACAGGTATTCGGCGATTGCATGAAGAGTGTTGGGTTTTTGTTGTCAAATATTTTATCAAATAAATATACAAAATTCAAATCCATATTTGAACCTTAATGAAAACGAAAAGTACTGAAATTTGATGATACCAAACTGTGTGAACTTTCTTATTTATAGTGTCTATATATTTACAAATTCTGATCTTGTTTTGTGGCTTCATTGTTTGGGAATAATACTTGACAGCGAGAAAAGAGGTCTAGGTTCCAAGCAAGTTTGTTCGTGTGCTGTCATGACTACGGTGAGTTTATCTTTCATTAAAATATTAAAGATTGAAGGAAGTCGTATCATCTGTTTGTCATCTGGCCCCGGGGTCAATGTTCTTGTTCGTCTCCCAGGCGCCTACCAATTGGTTTTAATTATTAAATTATTAGTATTGCATTGGAGGCACTGCACGCGTGTAGTCTGTCACTGATCATATGGAATACTGCCAAGTCGGTCGTATATGAAGTCGTATCGCGTAACCAGTGTTCATTCAGATGAGTAGAAAAACCTATTCTCAATAAATTTAAAGTAAAAAAGTGCTTGTGTAAGTGAGAATTGCAATGTTTCAAAATTGATCGACAGAGACTGGAGTGTGTGATTTACTACTTGGTTTTATTCATGTGAGCACAGTGTTCTGACTAAGAAATAGTTTGCAGTACATTTTATTAATTAACTTTCCTGCTCTAATTATAAACAATGCTCTTCTGTACTAACAACACATACATTTATCAGATACCAACCCAGATCTGATCAACTAATGGAAAAATAACATTGTTATGGTTTGTAACTATCAACACACCGTGAATATAAATTATATAATTTAATTTGTCTTACCACATATTAGTCATTTATTAATGTATAGATACTTATATAGATAGACTGATGTTCTCAATTTAAAATAGAAGCTATAACAAAGGGAAAAGAAATATAAACACAAAAAGGAAAAACTTTTTTTCGAACTGGTCACAGGGTAAATATTAAATAAAAAACCTACTTTTATCATAACAATGTATTCAGAAACCGCAGCCCTCTCATAGAGCCTCTCTCCCTTGCAGATAGGCTATAGCTGTGTAAAGAAATAATGGTCTTATCTTATCTTTACTTTTGAACTGAAAGACTTTTTATAAAGGGCATGATATTTTTTACCACTTTTACCTACATTTTAGAAGTCACCATCTACCTGACCTTACCCCATATTATTTGGGTTGGTACATGTATACTTATAACAATCCACATACATAATGCTGTCATAATAACATTCCTTTCATTTCTGTGCTCCACATATCTTTGTTTGATCTAATTAGTATATAAAAAATTCCAATATACATATTATACTCATGCCTGAATATTCCCTGAGGATCATAGTATATTATTATTTATGTATTTGGTTAACTACATTTATTAACTGGATCCTGGACTCTGAGGTGACACCCTCGGGTGTGAAAAGGTCTAAAGCTAAGATAATGATGACAATTATATATTAACTGTCAACTGGGCTGTATGTTTACTACTGGACAGAGAAAATCTCTATACCCCACTCTCCTTGTATGACTCACACGGGCGGAGGTTGATAGCTGTGAGCACAAAATAACTAGAAACTAATATGTTAAATATTAAAATATACATATTAATTACATTTGATAAAATAATTTATAATTTTAATGTAAAATATTTACATCCTAAAAAAGAGTATGTACAAAGTAAAAAGTTTAGGTGTTAAAGAATTCCTCCCCATCGATGTTGACTGGTAACATAATTATATTCTATATATACACAAATTATTCTTTTACTAGAAACTATAAAATGACACCAGGTGAAGCTGCCTAATTCAATTTCATTACCAAATATGAATGGTGTCAGCACCTGCCTTTCTACAGCTGCATGCTAATTATTAACTGTCCCACTTTTGGAGTAACTCACTTAAACCGTGAAGATCCTATTAGCATAGAAGTACTTTCTATAGTCTCAATAATAATAATTAAAATGTATTGTAATAAAAGTCGGTTGTAATAACATTAATGGCATAATGCTTAAATTTAGATTATACTAAGAGCTCAGATTTTATGTTACTAAGTTTTTATTTTTTTTATTTTATTTATTTATTTCACATTACAACTATCATTACAGGGTTTACCTAATGCGATAGTGTAGACATCTTATTTAACTATTTTACATCTACTACACATGTTACAGAAAGTACATACCTAAACTTTGATAAAATATTAATTTCTATAACAGATTATATATAATGCTACCCTTGTGAATTTACTCTTAGCACAATGGAATACATCAATTTCCGCCGATATAATGAGGCGCCTCCTGAAAGAGGTTGGTTCGTCCCACCGGCTTCATCAGAAGTTGATCGGATTCTCCCTAATGAGTTCTGGGACTCTACTTGTTCCCGAAAATACCATGCCTACCGTCCGCTGCATTGAGCGGGTATCCGGCGCGGGTGTCTTTTGTCAAATATAAATAAACCGACCAAGTGCGAGTCGGACTCGCGCACGAAGGATTCCGTACCATTATCTACCTGATGCCGTTATCAATAAAGAGCAAATAAAAAAAAACACGTTTGTTGTATGACCGCCCCTTAAATATTTTGTATATTTTGTTTCTAGAATTTGTTGCAACTGAAATACATCATCTGTGAAAATTTCAACTGTCTAGCTATCACGGTTCATGAGATACAGCCAGGTGACAGAGGGACAGGCGGATAGCGGAGCCTTAGTAATAAGGTGCCGTTTTATCCTTTCGATACGAAACCCTAAAAACAACAATTCATCATCTACCTGCCTTTATCCCAATTATTTGTCATCCTCCTCCATACATTCCTATCAAATGTCATCTCCTCACTCCCTTCCTTGCCATATCCTGTTTCACGCATTCCATCCACCTTTTCTTGGGCCTACCTCTACTCCTAAACATTCATACTTTGAACCTTTTTAACAATATTACATTCATCTCTGTTCATAATATGTACACACCATGACAGTCGCTGACTTCTCAATTTTTCATTCACTGGTGCAACTTTCAATATACTCATTCCTTATTCTCGTCACACTACACATCCATCTTAACATTCGCATTTCGGCTACATGCAGTTGTCTTTCTTGTCACTTTCAACGCCAAACATGACGATCCATACAAGACGGCAGGTCTCATCATGGTCTTATAAATTTTCCCCTTGAGCTTAAGGGGAAATTGCAGGTCGCATATCGTGCCTCTGACCTGCCACCACTTTATCGAATCTGCGTCAATTCTGTGCTTCACTGTACGATCAATCTTCCCATCGGCCTGGATAAGAGAGTCGAGGGACCGGAAATTGGAGCAGACTGGTATTAGTGCATTGTCTAGCACCACCACAGACCGTAAATTGGTCTGCGGATAAGGAAGTAGTCGATCTGTGTCTAGCGAATACCACTTTTAAATGTCAATAGGTGCGGATCTCGTTTTTCAAACCACGTATTCACTACGGCCAGGTTAAGGGAGGATGCAACTTGCAGTAGGATTTCTCCGTCACTGTTACGGGTTCCGTAGCCCCATCCTCCGTGTACACTTTCATAGTCATCATTTACTCTGCCTACGTGTCCATTACTCACCTCCCATACATATTTCCTCACTTTCTGGTACACTCTCCCATACTACTTTCACAACACAACAATTATCCTGTCGTTCATTCTTTTTACATCTGTAACGCATTCTTTGAAGTCACCATTTAGTACTACACTAACTCCATTCCTTTTTCCTTCACTCCCACTGTAATATAACTTATATCCTTCACCAATCTCTCTAGCGCTTGCACCTTTCCACTTAGTCTCTTGCAAACAAGCCACATTAATTCTTTTTTTAAACACATTAGCTAATTCTCTTCCTTTTTCAGTCATAGAGCCAACATTCCAACTTACATACCTCAGTCATGGTGTGGTTGAAAATAATATTTCATTGGATTGTTTTGTACTCGCGCTTCCGCCAAATATTTACAGTTCACGTAATGCTTAGCCTATTTCTAGACTCCAAACCGTTACGGAGAATTTCTTAATAGAAAACCCAATAGCACTTCAACCAGAGATTCGAACACGATACCTCATACAGAGACAGTTGCACTCACCACATGTTGATTGACGGACAAGGGGCTAGCGCACGCTACCTCTTAGGGTCTTAGGGTCTCTTAGACAGCAGTCGCTCCTATAAAACTGAACCAAACCAAACCATGGAAAGGGGGGGGGTGGGGGTGGGAGAGCGGATCCTGGGATCCAATAAAGTGAGACTCTATTAATGGGAGTAATTGTTGTCGTAACGTAACGCCAATTCCGGTTGCATACAAAGGTCGCTCTCTGGAGCCTCGGGTTCAGTGTCGTATTTCTTTCCATGATTTGGTTTGATAAGCTTTTGTCCGGAAGGTATTGGTTATTGGCCCTATACACAAAACAGCTTCTCTAGTAGCACTTACTATGAATCTATAGTGCTAATAAATGAATCACGATAACAAAACTTGACATTGGTAGAGATAGGTAGTGAACGGCTTTATTCGTAAAGCAGTTTCTGATAAAGGTAATCTAACTTGTTGATTCACTAATATACAAGGAAGTCTTAAGTTTAAACTATGACTGTTGTGATCTTAAAACTGTTGTGTCGTCATCGTCATGTTTTTCTTTGTGTAAATTTGTAAGTAGTAAGTACGTACCTATATAAAAATCAATAGTTGTTCTAATTTTACGCGCTGCAATACCATCTATGTTGCGATAAAAAGTTGTCAACTTATTCGTTGCACACGTGAAGGTTATCGTTGTAGACATAGCACAATATTAGGACAAGAACCGGTAGGTGATAATGTCTGATCTTCGGGGTCAACCCAACCTCACTTGCAAGCCAGTGCATCTGAGGATTAACGGACGACGCTCTGGCGCATGTTGTCCTCTCTGGTTCTTCAGAGGGTAAATGAAGAGAAAGAGCAGGAGAGCGGACTCCGGGATTGATTATCCAAGCTTTGGACGCAACTCGGGACTTAAGCTGTGATGATGGAAGGTGACAATACAATGTGGTAAGGTATAGATAGATTAATACGAAATTTGTCTCTATGAAGCCTGGACGAGGCAGCTAGTATACTCTGCCAATAAGTTTAAAAAACAACAAACACAACATAAATTACAAAAGACCTTTTGGAAATGGAATTCGCGACCACCTGTTTATAACTCTATCACGGAATAAAAACTGGTTGAAGTGCAACGTGACTATTATTGATTACTCAACTATGACGTACATTTGATTTCAATAGAATGAGTAGGTATAGCTCATTCATAGGGAAAAGAAGCACCAACGAAGTGGAGAAATAAAAGCTGACATGCGAACTCGGGACTACGGGGTGAGAGTCTCTGATGCAACTAACTACGCTAAGATGATGATTGAAATAAAACTATTTTTAACGGACTCTATCGCGATTTATTTGATGTTATTTTTAATATTTTACATTGATCTCGACGTTCCAAAAGCGCTCAAAAAAGTCTGCTGTATGTAAACACGTGCAATAAGGAACCACAGATTACTAAAGATTTGATAAACCACAGATACTCGCCAAAGATAATCGATTCCTACCTAGGATGCTCCGCGAAACTATTGAAATTAAAAAAACATCCTAATTTTTATAGAGGAGATGGTTGGAATGTACCACCAGAATGTACAAGACAACAACCATCTTTAGTCTCCCCGTGACCATGGCTGCTGAAAAGCAACCGAAACGTCGGGATCAATGTAAAATATAAAATAACATCAAACAAATCTTGATAGAATCCGTTAAAAATAGTTTTACTTCAATGTGTGACATTCGCGTAAACTTCCAACAATATCAAGCTAAGGTGATTATTTATTTATTTATTTCATATTGGGACACATTGACAAAACAGTTATACATTGTATCATACAGTAAAAAGGTTAATGTAACCAAGTTGGTAAATGTATAACCCACACTTAAGTCCGCAGAATAATGTAGTAGGTAGGTGGAAAGAGTTAAATTGTGCCAATCCTCTGCCTTAATGTATTTTCAAATTAGAGCAGTGATGAAATAGCTTGTTTTTTAAATTCATTTTGCGAAAGTGCGCAAATATCCAAATGTATTTGTATTTGTTTATTTCCTGAACAATATTACATTGTATTGCAAATATAATGGAGCTTAATCTAAGTTTAGTAGTATCTACATTACTCTTTATATTCATCTTTTAGCACATTGATGATTTAAAAAAAAAAGAATTAAATAATGAAAACACCAAATTACAAATGATGTCAAGATACCAATTAGATTGAAAAATAAAAGAATATAATACAAATGTCAGAGCATCATGTCAGTTCATAAATTCGTCAATTGAGTAGAAACACCCTTCAACAAGAAAAGCCCTAAGTGTGGTCTCGAACTCTTTCGTGTAAACCGGGCTTCTTATATCTAAAGGAAGACTGTTAAATATTTTTACTGCATTATAAAAAGACCTATGTTTGACCACATCAAGAGTGGGTGCAATCATTGAAGGCATATGTTTCCTTTATTTACTCTCGTTCAAGTCTACTTTCCCTGCTTACAAAAATGTGTATGTTTTTAGCCAGAAACGTCAGCAGAACCATAATTTATATACACAGGGCACTGTTAAGATCCTTAGTTCTCTAAAATGTTCTCTACAGGACTGCTGTTGGTCTATGCGTACCATGGTTTTAATGGCTCTCTTCTGTGCTACGAAGGCTTGAGCAAAGTGCATGTTATAATTATCTAAAAGGCGACGCAGAAGTGCGCGTACCCCTGCATTGGTTCTACACTTCGCAGTGTGAAAAAGCCTGGGTACACGCGCCTCTCGCCGGTTTACAGTCCTTGGTACAATATAGCATATATTATTTTATTACAAACATTAGAGCAGTCAAATCTATAGTTACACATTCCATGCAGCATCATAACTTTGAGAAGACAACGCCTAGACGATGATGATGATGAAAAGATGCACTATTGCAACCATCTCGAAATGTTCACCTTTTTTCCTAACTGATTACATAATAGAAACAACACCTAGTGTACTTGACAGTTAAATATTTACACATTACCTCTTAGTGCAGTGTAATCTTTATAATCATTAGTCGTGATTCATGGATGGTATTGGTAGAGGATGTTTGAACAAAACAAGCGTTGTAACATTAAGCTGCATAGTTAACCGGAGTTACTGCCCTACTAAGGTTATCTGAATCCAAGTTAAACAGGCTAAACTCACCTGCAACCCTTCTGCAGCTTCTGATTGATGGACGATGCTCGGCTGTAAGCTTTCCTCTCGGCGTTGAATGGTCGTACTGTGGTTGCTCATAAAAGATAAGATAAACTATACTAGGGGCGCAATGCATTCTGCTGTTGCAATGTTGAGCTGAGAGTGCACTACATGATTACCTATAATTCACGTGCATTTTTTTTTTAATTGAATATGTTTTTACGGTGATTATTCCTCCGTTGCTAGACCGATTTTCAATTTTCTTTTTCTGTCTTAAGCCAATAGTTAAGTCACATTTTGACGCCAAAATCGCGGTCTCAACATTGATCATTTTGGAGAAATAAGTTTTTTAAATTTTTGTAGTGTAATTATTCCTCTATGGCATGTTCGATTTTCAATTTTATTTTTTCTAATCCTTTTGGGTATCAAGTTGTATTTTTACATGCCAAGTTTGGTCAGAATTGGTCGATAAGTTTAGGAGGAGTAGCGTCACAACCGAAATACACCGAGTGGAGTATAGAGAGCGTTTCGCTCGACTTCGTCTCACTCTCAGCTCAATCAAGGAAAAGAGGATGCAACCAGAATTAAGGCTGAGATGATGATGATGGTTAGGAGATGGAAGAACAATCGGGTTATAGGACTTTATAACGATATTTTCCTGTGCGACAGACAGGAAATATACTCTTACAGCTAGTAGACTCTACTAATAAGTGGTGACATTATTGATTGACACTTTCTCTGGCCAATGGAGTCAGCTCGCTAGGGTAACATGGTATTTGCTACAGTAATTTGTATCTATGGTATTTTGGTTTCTTGTTATTTTTAGCTTTGCTCGGTTGTAACTTTTATTTTAGTCAATTTTAGGGTTCCATAGCCAAATGGCAAAAAACGGAACCCTTATAGATTCGTCATGTCTGTCTGTCTGTCCGTCCGTATGTCACAGCCACTTTATTCCGAAACTATAAGAACTATGCTGTTGAAACTTGGTAAGTAGATGTATTCTGTGAGCCGCATTAAGATGTTCACACAAAAATAGAAAAAAAAACAATACATTTTGAGGGTTCCCCATTAGAACTGAAACTCAATTTTTTTTTCATCGAACCCTACTTTGGTATTGATATTGAGGTTTCTAATATCATTTTTTTCTAAACTGAATAGTTGGCGCGACAATTCGGAAGTCGTAAAATGTGCCACCCCCTGTAACTTCTAAAATAAAAGAATGATAAAACTAAAAAAAATATATAATGTAAACCATGTAAACTTCCACCGAAAATTGGTTTGAACGAGATCTAGTAAGTAGTTTTTTTTTAATACGTCATAAATCGTAAACGGCAATTTACCTTTCATTCAATCAACTCAAATATAAAAAACTTCCGTACTGCTACGGAACCCTTCATGGGCGAGTCCTGCTCGCACTTGGCCGGTTTTATGCTTTATTAATTGATTGTGTAATTTTTTAGTGTTAGTTGTAAGCCCATTATCCTTTTGGGGGAAAACCCCTTGGAGATAATAAACTTTAAGAGAAAATAAATAAAGTTAAAAAAACAACCAACACAACGCACCATAGCTCGCACTTTGGAGCCCGGGATCCGCACTTTCCTACTCCTTATTGTGGTCCTTTACGGGAGCGGCTACAGTTTGATCCCCCCCTCCCCCCCACCTCGAGAGGGAAGCCTGCGTAGCAAACGGGGTTGGCGCTTGGATGAACATATTAGAATGGAGTAGTTATTTATACATATTTATCTAAATGTATAATTTACGCTTATCAGATAATGTAAAAGGGCTTTTACCTACTTTTTGGTATTTGTTTTAGTCGAATGGTGTTTTGTAATTCCGCAACGTGACAAGTTGTTACCATAGAAGTATATAGGTATGCGTCCAATAATCCCCAGGCAGGCCACTGATGTTCAAAGAACAATCGTCGGGGCCAGTGGCAGCCATTTGTAACAATGAAGGTCTCAATGAATCTGTTAATAATAGGTCTTTACCTATGAAATTGCCGAAATTTTCTTACAAATTCATGAGTTCGTTATTCCTGTAATTTAATAGCTATTTCCATGGAAATTGCTTTTAAATATTTTGTTTGAAAGTTGATTTCAAGATTTTACAACTCTGTATGAAATTTTGTTGATAAATTAATTCGATCTTCAAAAACAGTACTTCCTAAATGCTATCCATTTTGATGATAAATTTTCAAAACTGTAATAAAAGTTGCTGTTTGTTAGCTTAATGTTGTCTCATTCATACAGAAAAAAAATCAAAAATTTTTGGATTTGTCATTCCTAAAAAAATGTTAGTACACAAAATTGGGTTTCCTCCAATTTCTTCAAGAAAAACGGCAATTTCATATGTAACGACCTAATATAACCACATAAAGTAAATAATATCACAGGAGTTGATACAGGCACTTTGGGATTGAAAGACGAGAAAAGAAAATTATGTTATTAGTCTTTTTTTTTACATTTATCTTTAAACCATGTTAAAATTGTGGGTAAGAGAATGCTTAACAGCATGCAAAATTGAAGGAAAAACTATTTTTCTAGAACATTTATCCAAAAATTGGAAGCAGTTTTTTGTTTCCCCTCTTTGAGTAATGTTTTCTCCAAATTTTTAATAATAAATTATGGTCGAGTTTCGACCAATCTTGCAATCGGCGAATACTAGTATAAATAAATTACCGGATTACCGGATGTGCCAGATGGTTACCGGACACGGGTGTTTCGGTAAGTATCTGTGGCGCATCCACCGGGAGACAACGCCGCAGTGCCAGCACTGCGAGGATCCTGGCGAAGACACGGCGCTCCACACGTTGGTGGAGTGCCCTGCGTGGGCGAGTCAACGCTGGGATCTCGTTGCGGTCCTGGGCGTGGACGTTCTCTCGTTGGAGACCATGGTGAGGGCCGTGGTCTCCGACGGGAGCAAGTGGCACGCCGCTGCCTCTTTCTGCGAGCAGATGCCGCAGACTCATCTACGCCCGGGACTACCGACCTCCATGATCGGGGCCTGAGGACGGCAGTTGGCCGACTCGCCGTCCTTACAGAAGCAGGCCGTGGCGGAGGCGTATCGTGTGTGCCCTACACACGCCTGCCAACTCACCGAAGCGGGATAAAACCCGACCCCACCAGGCAAGGCCGCGGTGGCGGCCAAAGTCCGCCGGCAACCCTGGGGTTATCCTTTCGAGGGCTTACCCGGGGTGCCCGGCAACGGACACTTGGGGAGGACACCGTGCGGTTTTAGTCGAGACACGACATAACCACCCCCGCTGGCCGGCGGGGGGGGGGGTATCCGAAGGGATTTCCGCACGTTAAAAAAAAAAAAAAGGGTGGTTATGGGTTCTAGGGGGCTTTCGGGCCCTTTACCTTGGGCACGATGAAAGGTAAGGACTATTCTACTGAAGGATTTCAGAGTGAAATACAATAGTTTGGAAAACCCAGTGTGGTGTCTCTATAACTCGGAACTAGATGTGACCAGGTATTCCCAAACCTAGAGGACTCTTAATCTAAATAACAAGAGAAAAAAAATCCCCCTACTATGAAATGGACTGAGACAGGTCATCCACGCGTGGGGCACAAGTGGGAGGCAGCAATAAGTTTTTGTTGTACCTATTCATGAGTTTCACACAAATAATTGCTCGTAATCTTCACTCTGAAACTGGTGTGACATGCGTGCTGTCAAAACAAAACAGTCCAGCATTTGCGGTTTTAGTGGGTTCAAGCCCGACATTACTATAATATGTATCGATAAACACGGTACCTTTTTTTTTTTCGTGCGGAAATCCCTTCGGATACCCCCCCGCCGGCCAGCGGGGGCGGTTATGTCGGGCTTGAACCGACTAAAACCGCACGATTTAGGTTCATCTTCTAAATAATATCTGACATTGGACATACAATTTATCATACTGTTATTTACTCACAAATACAAATATACTAGCTGTCCCCCACGGCGTCGCCCGTGGATTACTTCACCCCGTGGCACCTATTTATCCCAAACATGCCTGTAAACTTTTTTTCTTTCAAGCAATTTTTAAAATTTTTCTTTCCGTAAGAACCATCCTCGTACTTCAAGGAATATTATAAAAAAAGAATTAGCAAAATCAGTTCAGGGCCTGTAGACGAAGTCACATTCTACTAGTGGAATCGCTTCGAAGCGAACCTTCAAATGTTCAGTATGTATGGGAGTGTCATTATTTGTTACACGTGACATGTCGACAAATGTTGTCTCTCCCATACATTTCAGACTTTTGAAGGTTCACTTCCAAGCGATTGCACTAGTAGAATGTCACATAGTCTAAATAGTCTGCTCTCGAGATTTGCGCTTAGCAACACATTCAGCGATTCATTTTTATATTATAGATTATCTAATGTGGAATAATAATTCATCCCTGAGTAACATGGGCTACTTCTTATCCCGATATTCCCACGGGATTAAGACTTACGCTGGTGAAACCGCGTGGCGATGCTAGTGAAGAATAAGGCCTTTTTCAGGTGACTGATTCATCAACGTAGTTGTTAAAAAGTTGTTAAAATTCGTAGCTTCTTGAACCCCCAAGTCGAGAATAACCTTCGGAATCACTGCACTATTTGTAAGGTGGTGGTAGTGGTAGTGTAGTCCACTGCTGGACATAGGCGTCTCCCAATGTGTGCCAAAGCACCCGGTCCTCCGACACCGCCTGCCCAGCCGCATTTAGTCTATCCTAGCTATCTTTTTAACCGACTAAATTAATAAAAATGTAAATTAGAAAAAATGTACGAAGGTTACGACCAAGGACGAAAAATACTAAGATCGCAACTGGTTACAAAACACAGTTACGATGGCGGCCGAAGGGATCTGTGGTCTAGAACTGACAATAGTATGCTTGTCCCTCTAGATTTAGTACAAACAAGTTGAATTCCTGAGACGAGCGCAGCCGAATACAAGGGATTTTCGATTTTGCGATTATTTTTTTTTGCTATTTTTTGCGATTTTTTCTTTATCTTGCTATGGTTCACCCCAGCACGAATCTATTACCGAAAACAGCAACTCGATAGCTCATCTCCTTCATACCCAAAACCGTGACAGAAAATTGGCAACGACGACGTCGACGACGACAACTCGATAGCAATAGGGCTTTTCTAAAGAAAATCCCTAAAAAGCCAGAGTTGTACGTTTTTAAAAAGAAAGATCTTTTCTCTATAGCTATGCTTTACGCTGAACAAATGTTAATACAAATATGTTCTATTATTGTAATTATTGTAACAGTGAAACTTTCATTCGCATTTAACAGCTTACTGTCTCGATGTTAGACACTCTCGAAATACTGAAGAAAGTAATTGAAATTTCTAGGCCAGTCTTAATAATTATGTAGTTACTTAGGCCACATACTAGCTAGTAATCTTTTTCACCCTCGGAACTCTAGCTGAAATTCAAGTAACGAAACAAAATCTTTACATTTTAAACTCCGAATGTTATTTAGATTACAATGACATTCGGAATCGAAAACTAAAACTATTTTGCTAAGTAGAATGTCTTTCCAAACGTGTTAGACTGGATTACACCATGCATTGGTAAAATAATCCTTGTGTTGTGATGTTCATTGTTCTCACATTTTACTCAATGAATTTCATTGATATAGTTCGGAGTCTCGTTCTACTTGACTTGGGTTCAACGGACGGCTCATTGGAGTTTATTTAAAAGTTAGTCTTTATCAGAGATAGAATATATTATTTTTTGTCGTAACTGAGTTTTAAGCGAAGAGTAATCTCACGTACGTTTACTTGTGAGAAGTGAACTCACATTTTGTTTTGAAAAGTTCGAGACCGTAAAACACAAACGCCATTGTTGTATGATTCAAGTCACGTAGGGCGAAATGCTTTTATGTGGTTACTTCGCCTACTGCCATTGATCCACATAGAACGACTTTTTATGCCATTCACAGTTAATTGTTCTAAGTGTAGGTGTACTCTTTGTAGCGGTTCGGCTTTAATTGAGTGTTTGTAAAGTTCCTGTGTGGGTTATTGCCCTAGTGAAGAGAGTAACCTATCATCAAAAAGAATAAAACGTAATTACTTATAACAAAATTATGTCTTTTCGGGTAAGCCCTCGAAAGGATAACCCCAGAGTTATCGGCGGACTTTGGCCGCCATCGTGCCCTCTCCTAAGGGGTCGGGTTTTATCCCGCGACGGTGAGTTGGCAGGCGTGTGTATGGACACACACAACACGCCTCCATCTTGGCCTGCTTCTGTAAGGAAAAGGAGTCGGCCAACTGCCGTCTTAGGCCTCGATCATGGAATTCACGGAGGTCGGTAGTCCCGGGCGTAGACGAGTCGACTGCGGAACTCTATGCGGACAGGGTTCTTTCCCGCTCCCTCTCCGCCGCCTGTTTCGCGCGCATACCTTCTCGCAGAAAGAGGCGGCGGCGTGCCATTTGCTCCCGTCAGAGACCACGGCTCTCACCATGGTCTCCAGCGAGAGAACGTCCACGCCCAGGACCGCAACGTGATCCCGGCGTTGACTCGCCCACGCTGGGCACTCCACCAACGTGGGGAGCGCCGTGTCTTCGCCAGAATCCTCACAGTGTTAGCACTGCGCCGTTGTTTTCCGGTAGATGCGCCACAGATACTTAACGAAGCACCGGTGTCCGGTAATTATCTGGGACATACGGTAGGAGAGGTCACCGTGGTGCCTTTCCAACTACTCCTCCAAGACTGGCCTCACCGCCGCGATGGTGGATTCTGTCTCCATGAGTTCCTGGCGGACCGGGGGCCGCTGGGTTCTGATTTCTCGGGGTTCCGGCCTATGGCCCCGCTCCAGCGCCTCTTTGCGCCATTGGTACAACGACGCAACGGCCCTCGCTTCCAGGTCCCATGGAGGGGTCCCGACTAGGAGACATGCCACCTCGATGGAGATCGTGCGATATACCCTTATGACTCTGACGGCCAACGCTTTCAACGGGCTGTTTAGAAAAGCCACGTTGCGGTCCGCCAGACGTTCCGCCCATACGAGGGCCCCGGACAGGGCCATGCTTCGCACAATCCCCAGGTACAGTCTCCTAGTGGGGGCGTTGGGTCCCTCAATGTTGGGCATCAGCCGCGAGAGCGCGGCCGCAGCCCCCTTCAATTTAGGGACCAGACTTCGGAGATGTGGTCCGAAGTTCCATCGGCTATCGAGTACGAGCCAGGTGTAAGGTGTATAGGTGTATAAGTATATATAAGGTTTCACAAAATTAGGTCTCTGGATTTGGTGAGATGACTTGGTATCGACAAAATATGTATTTGAAACAAAAAAAAAATATCGGCTAAAATAAAAATAAAAAATAATAAAAAAAAAACCCCACCAGCGACCAGCGTCACGTGACGCGACGAGCCCGTGACGCACGTGGTAGGCGTGCAGTCCTCGCAGTATTCTCCAAGCGGATGTGTGTCGCTGGTGGTGTTTTTTTTTTCATTTTTATTTTTTTATTTTTTTTATTTTATTTTTATTTTACCCGATATTTTTTTTTATTGTTTCAAATACATATTTTGTCGATACCAAGTCGTCTCACCAAATTCAGAGACCTAATTTTGTGACACCTTATATATAATAAGGCATTTCCCTCGCACCTCGGGGCGTTTTGATTACCTAAGTTCGAATGTTCGAGCAGGCCGATCTTACCTCTGTAATTACATTATTTCGAGCAGGCCGATCTTACCTCTGCAATTACATTATTCTTTCAGCTAGCGCCTCTCAGGTCCGCCACGTGCGACTGAAATTTCTTGACTTACAATCTTTCATAAATCATAACAATAAAAAATACGGAATCACTATAATTGTATTAGCTTCTCGGTTTATAAAATCACTATTTTCTTGTTACAGGTGCTAACTCGTTAAGAGACTGATAAATTGCTGCAATATAAGAAGACTGAGTGAGATGACATAACAGGAAGATGTCGAAAGTGCTGAGCGCGCTCGGAGGCGCGCTGCCGGACGAGCGGCCGCTGCTCTCTCTGCAGATCGTGGAGACGGTGACTAAATGCCCCGCGGGATACTGGCCGGTCAGCAGGACATACGACGAAGACGCTGATGCGGGGCTTTTAAGGCAAAATGGACTGTTTGGCAAGAAGCCCAGTCACTATATTTGCTTATCCAAGACTGAAGGTAAGTGTTTGTATTTCTAAATGGGTTTTTGAATCCTTTGTATTTGTATACTCTCTTAGCTATCGACGAATGCTTCGCCTAGTTTAGGACTCGACTATATAAGCTCCCTACTGAACACACAATGGGATGAGGCCACCGAAATATCATCCTACTATTATCTATCTGTCATGTAAGCTGTTACGCTAGGACCCTCTGTGGATACCATCAAATATCGAGAGAGACGGTTTGCCAGCGTAGCGAAGTATCCATTAGTGTAACCTTTAAAATGGCCGCCGAAGGGTTTCCAGCATACAAAGTTTCTAGCAATGGACGACGTGACTTGTAATACTGCCCTGAATAATACTTATTGATGTTTTCATGCATTCAAAAATTCAGACTTTACACTTACCACTATGTTGACATACGAACGGCGTTCACGTAATAATACCGTGTTCTTTTAATTATGTTCCAAGAAAAGCTGTCTTAACTATCTCTAAACTACAATGACCTTTCCGAACGGATGTTCAATGTAAAGTGATTATTATGATGACAAACCATAATTAAATTGTAAGGGACCGAATGACCGCCCCTAAACCAGCATCCTACACGTGACTATTGTTATAATCGAACAGAATCTCACAACCGCACGCAAACAAGCTTAAACTAATGCCACTAACGGCAGTCTTAAATATAAACTTTGAAATCCAAAATTGCGTGTAATTTGTAAAATTTCGGGGCAATGTACTCGGCTTATACATCATGTCTGTCTCGAATTATCGATTTTTGAGCCTTTTAGCTAATTCCCAGTGCGTCTGTACCTACTGAGACGAGGTTATTCACTTCGTCTGACTCTAAGGACATGTCCTTGAACCAAATTTATTAAAAACTTTCATATTTTTTTGTACGTGTACTTAGTTTCATTGCAAATTGCCTTTCTAACATATCTTTGGTGCGTCTGGCGGTTATCATCGTAACTGGACGGATTAAGGTTATGTTAACAGATTATAATTGCCGTCGGCTCAGTGGTATAAATTACCGTTGATGTTGTTTTTGTTTAACTTCTTTGGTCCCGGTGAAATTAAAAAAAAAACCGCTACACTTTCCTGATCACGCCGCGCAAGTGAATTCTGGGGGAATAGAATACAAGGGAGCCTACCCATCTCTTCCCGTGACTGGATGTTGTACAATTTAATTCATTGTTACCTACTAAATTAGGGTAATAGCATTAAAACTTTATGGACAACTGTTTGTCAAAAATCCCTAAAGACTTCGTTTCCTACACGTAACTGTTATTTTTTAGTATAATAATTTATCCTGGACTAAAGAAATTTCGCAAAGAACGTGTTATCTACCAGAGGCGATGGGTGAATATTTAAAATTAAATCATTTATAATTTTTCAGAAAGCACTATTGCAATGGTTTTGATAAAATTTGAAGAGAAACCAACTAAGTTTACTTATATTTTTATTTTTTCAATGTAAAGCGGGTAAAATGCGGTAAAATGCTTCAAGGAAAATAATTGGTAATTATACTTAGACTAATGGATTTGTATTGGACTTTGTATTCGGTTTTATATACATCATAATTGGACTGTTTCTTCTGAAGTGAATTTTGTTTAACCAATATTCGACATAGATACTTGTATAGTTTGCTCCAAAAATCTTGAACAAACTCGCACAATTTACACTAACTTGCCAATCAAAACACCAATAAAAGCAATGATCAACCAATGACGCGAGCCCTTTGAACGATTTGACATTTAAACAATCCATGATTGGTTGATAGGCGCGCCTCTGCCCGTCGCGCCTCGCGCTTACCACCAGAGAGACCTAAAACTATGAACTACGCAATTGTCAAGACTTGAATTATACTATACTAGCGTGAAGTTCTGATCCCGTGGGATATCGGGATAAAAAGTGCCTGTTACTCAAGAATAATTTAGTATTCTAATGGTGGAAGACTTTTTGAAATCGATTCAGTATTTTCACAGTCTATCGATTACAAACAAATCTTCCCTCTTCATAATAAATATCTATACACTTGCAGCGTGTTACGTTACGAATGAAACCGGCTTCCTATTTATTTTATACGTACAAACAGAGGTCAGCGTTTTTATTTGCCCGCAAATAAATCAAGGCCACATTATTTAATATTTCCGATATCAATAAAATCGACTCAGGGGTCATAAAAATACTCGCACTCTTATCGACTGCACGCTGCTCACTTTCATTGAAATCTGTGTTTATTAGTCAATGGTCGTGAGACGCAGTAGGTACACCGATTCATTGTCATTAGGTCATTGTTATAAGGACTGCTTTTGCCGTGGTCGTATCTTTCGCAGAAGATGGCAACTCGGCATATTCCCATTAGCGCCTCATGTTAACCTGCGGTGACAGGGTAGGTAGTTCTCCAAAGGCGGGACAGTCTTGCGGGCTAGTGCTGAGTGGGTCTACGTCCATCGAATTCTGTAAAGTCCATAACAGCTTTGTTTCTGAAAAAAAATTGCGACGAAAATCTTGACAATTAATTGTCTAAATCCGAGCTTGGTTGGCTGTTACGATAGTGACTGCCTTCTGTTCCCACAACCCCGAGAGGAATGGCTGCGTTAGACCCTCGTCCGTCATACAAGTGTTGCAGGTGAGGTTGGCGTGGGCCCCAAAGAACGAAGATGAAGAAGCCCTACGATTGAGAGGTTCCGGGTTCGAATCCTGGCCATTACACTACCGACGTGAATCCACTCCTAACACTAACAATTAAGCTTAGCTGGAGGGGTTAGGGGGAATATTAGTCAATTCGGTTACTAATATATTGCATTGACCAATGTTCGAAAAAACATCGGGCGCCTTTGATTGCCGCTAAATTACGAAAATGATTGAATATACAAATAATACGTTACTCTTTACAGCAACGTTCCATAGGATCTTTATTCATTTTTTCTGGCTAGTTCGAAAAGCTTGTGACCTAGGCATTTAGAAACCGGGAAACATCTAAGGTTTCATGTAACATAATGCCTATCGATGACAAGCTTGGAAATGATCATTCTGTTTGTTCTACTAGGCTACTCAAACTAACCATTGTAATTAGATTAAGTAAACATGTTTGTAAATGAACCTGAAATAGCTACATTTTCGCAGCGCGTGATTTCAACTCGATTAGGTATAAAGAAAAACCTAAAAGAGAACTTTGGTATTCCATATTATATTAAAACCTACCCACGTTTCCGTGACGTTATTAAACCTTCAGAATCACTCATAGTTTGATTCGCTTTCAATTAAATTACATACATACATAAAGTCACGCCTTCTTCCTATTGGGGTAAGCAGAGACAACATCCTTTATATATTTTCCGAGAGTAAGTATGCAAGGAAATCTTCCATACAAATATGAGAGACATGCCTTATACTATGTTATGTTGTGTTATACTATGTAAACCTAAGTTATCTAATGTAATTGGTTATGTACCGTTTTATTTAACTATAAATAAATAAATAATAATAATCCTTATACAATCCTGGCATACACCTTTCGGTTCTTGTAACTATCATAATTATTTTCATCAATGACAATAAACTTCATGGTTTTCATACATGCACGCTGGGTACTCTTGACTGGCCTTTCTTCTAAACACCAATTAAATATTGATACTCGTATTTTAATTTTATTATTTTTCGTAAGTTTTGAAACTCACGTTTTAAAAATTTAATTGAGTAACGTAACAAACATGACATGCATCTATCTATCTATCCAAACTTTCTCATTTGTTAGTAAGTAAGACGGAACGGTGCAACGTTTCGTGAAATATCTCGGCAATCGCCAACAGGCGTTCTAAACAGTCTAGGTACGCTAACCGAACTGTAAATAGCCTGCCCCCATATTATGTCCGCACAGCTGAATCGCATACTTCGTCATAAGCCGAAGATGAATACGTCACCGTAACGGAACGCAAGCACTTATTATATATATGTATGATTGTTCACATCTTCCCACGGTCATTTGGTCCCCACCCATTGATTAAAGGAAATTCTAAGGAATGTGACGTAGTATTATTGAAATAAAGCTGTCGGTGTATGGCCAAAGTCAACCTTAGCTGCAGGTACTCATGTTGATTGACAGACGAGGCTCTAAGCGCAGATTTTCCTCTCGGCGTTGGAGGGTCAGACTGCAGTCACTCCCGTAAAAGCCATGATAAACCAATCCCTCCGGCTCCAAACCGGGATTGATGCTAGAATGATGATGATAGGTTCATAGCATATAAAGTTACGTACTTACTTGCATTTCAAAATGTACACATAATAATAATAACCTTGTGGAATCAGAGGCACCGCACGATAGGTATGTGCCCGACGCAGTTCTCGAAAATGGGCACATCACATTGTACTGGGATCAATCTATCATCACTGACAGGACTATTGTAGCTAATAAACCTGATATAGTGTTGATACATCGATCAGAGCGCCGCGCATTAATTATCGATATCACCATTCCACAAAGAAAAACAAATAAAATATTTGGATTTGGCTCACGAGGTTGTCGACATGGGGTGGGTGTGGATTCGGCAATTATTGTTTTCACGGACTGATTGCCAAGAGCCTCGATCAACATCTCAAGAGGCTCGCGGTAGGCAGTTGGGTCCAGGGCTTGATGCAGAAGGCAGTACTCCTAGACACGGCACGTATTGTGAGGAGATTCCTTTCCCTGGAGCCGTAACCACCGGTAGCTTGGTCCCTGTACCCGATGCCGGTGGGCCACTATTTTTTATATTTTTAAATATATTTGTTTTTTTTTAAATAGAATATATTTAAAAATATAATTTATATGTATTTTAAATTTAATAAAGTATATAATAATAATATAATAACAAAATATTTGGGGTTTCAAACTTAAGTACAATATAAAGTGTACAATATTTATAACATTAATTTAGATAAGTACTCGGAAGGTAAGACATCCTGATCTAGGTCAAAACCTATAATATAGGTATCAGAACACTTGCCCCAATTTTTAAATTTTTAGTGGCGTTAGAGCACAAGAATGCAAAAATAAAACTATTACATTTAGACACTGGAGTGCATGCATGGTTTTGTACAGTGATGTTGCGTGAAAGTGTGTGTGCGGGTGTGTATGTGTTGGGTGTGTTTTGTGCACAAATATATACTTATTATACGTGTGAGAGGACTCGAAAGGAGAACGAGACGACTGTCCGTATTTTTTTTATAATTGTTAACATACATGACATTCTTATTAAGGGGATACCTAGGTATCCCCTTAATAAAAATGTCAACACATTATGTGAATGGGTACTATGATAAATGCTTGTTGTATAACATTATCTGTTGTCATTATCATAATGATGTTAGATAAATAGGAATGATTCGGGGAATACCTTAAATAGGAATTGTTAATGTTATGAGATATGTCTTATCAGTGGATGAGTATAGTCCTATTGTAAACGTGGTGATAATCACCAATGCGAATTTCCTTTTGCACCTAGACAACCAAGATGTGACCGAGCCTACTAGATTATTTTCTTTGTGTGAGTCACCTACTTACCATATTTGTTACTCCTTCATGTTGAAACGGCTGTACGGAATTTAGTGAAATTCACAATGGAGACAGCTTACATATATATCCTGTTAAAAGACACAGGTACCAGGCGTCTATGTTTATAAACACTCATGATAGTGGAAGACAAAGATAGATAGATCACAAGAACCAAGACGTCGCACACTTTTTAGTGTCATGACATTTAGCGCACCATTTTCTGGGTCCCGTACCCAAAGGGTAAAACGGGTCCCTATTACTAAGGCTCCGCTGTCCGTCCGTCCTTCTGTTACCAGACCATGTGAAAGTGTGCCCGTGACCATGGCTGCTGAAAAGCAACCGAAACGTCGGGTTCAATGTAAAATATAAAATAACATCAAATAAACCGCGATAGAATCCGTTAAAAATAGTTTAACGTCATTCGCGTAAACTTCCGACAATATCATAAATATAAATTCTTACTGTCCAGGTGTACCTGGCTATGTGATGGATGGCGTGATGGTGGTGGGCGAGCGAGAGGCCGCGCCTGCAGGGTACAGCGTGGCAGGACGCGCGGGCAAGCGGCGGTTGTGCACCAGGGTCTCTCGACCCGCAGCGGCGCGGACGTTCCCGCCTGTCACTGACGTCATCGTGTGCTCCAAGATGAGGCAGGCGCCACAAGGGTTCATGCTGGCTGGGTGAGTTCTGGGTTCCTATATGTATAATGACGTATATGAACGAACATCAGGTTGTAAGATATCGAGATCTACAAAAGAATTACTATACTCGGTTCAACCATATGTTTAACTTGAGACTGCTAAATTTTTCGTCATATAGTTGTCTTTTTTTTTTCGTGCGGATATCCCTTCGGATACACCCCCGCCGGCCAGCGGGGGCGGTTATGTGGGGCTTGAACCGACTAAAACCGCACGCCGTCTCGGGTCTACAGACGCCGGGGTGTAAGGTTACCCATAGAGCTTATCGCTCGCACTCCAACTGACCCTTGTGCCATTCGCAGTGTCCCCTCTGATAAGAGCAGAGGGGTACCTGGAGCGACCACCTCCCCGCGGGTCTTGCAGGCCCGCCATACCCCGACCCCCTCGTGCAATGGGGTCAGCTAGCCCTGAAAAGAGCCGGTTGGTCAGACTCTTGGCCGTTGACGTTGACGCCAGCTACTCCAGAGGAGCAATCAATGATGCGTCATCGCCCACGTTGCCCAGGGTGCACCAAACTTGGAGGTGATCCAACCAGTCGCACCCCATTGTGTCAGTACCTTTTTGTGATCTATACACTGCTATTGTTTGTACAAAATTATAATGTACTAGCTGATGCCCGCGGCTCCGCCCGCACCGAGGTCGGTCATAGTTTTTTTGTCGTATATCTTATTTTACTTAACCAATTGCAATCAAACATATGATAGATTTTAAGTCTGACCAAGACCTTTGTAATAGAAAAAAAACCGCATAAAAATCCGTACAGTAGTTTTTGCGTCCATATCGAACAAACAGACAAAAATTCCAAGAAAAATATTTTTTGTTCAGAATCGTTGATGGAAAATAACCCAAGTATTTTTTTACATTCTTGTACGACACTTCGTGCCAAATAATGTTTTTTTCAATAGTGTATTTTATTTATTACTAGCTGTCCCCCGCAGCTTCGCCCGTGACATACTTCGACCCCCGTGGCACCTATTCAACCCATACCTACATGCCTGTAATTTATTAGTTTTACAATAGTGTATGGAAATTAGCCAGATTTGTTGACATATATGATCATTGCTGGATAGTAGCGTGAAGCCTTCCTCGATGAATTGGCTATCCAACACAAAAACAAACAAACAAACTCTTCAGCTTTATAATATAAGTATAGATTGCCTAAATATATAGATAAATAGAGCTCCTGTAAATTTTTTAAAACTTACGATGACGGACACAGCTAACATATATTTTACTCTCCTTAATACACCTACATTTTTATTCCCTGCATCTCCTATAAGGTTGACTGGTAGAGAATGCCTGTGGCATTAAGTCCGTCTGTGTACATTATGTGCATGAAGTTTTAATAAATAAATAAACATAGCAAGTATTCCAAGGCTATGCTATTATAGCATAAATATTAGGGACTCAATGGGTGCTCAATTTTGCTATAGCCTTTCTCTGACCCCAGGGAGGTGAACGGGAAAATGGTGTGCTATAAAGTAAGCGGTGGGAGCGCTGACACGTCGCCGACGCACAACGAGTACGAAAATGTTGTCACAAACTTGACGCCCGAGGCCAACAGGAAGTAAGTACTGGAAAACTGGTGGTGCTCGCGTCTAAAATTAATTTTCGATAGGCGTACGACTTGTCCACCTACACAACCCCCACTATCTTCGACTACTGGTCGGTGTAGGGCGATTTTCTGATTACCCGTAAACCTACTGGTGGGTGTAGAGGGAGTTTCAGATTACCCGTACACCCCCTGTTTATGATATAAAGTATGGATGTTTTATAGATCTATAATTTAGTCATTTAATTTACAACTATAGCACAATGGGATTTTGGTGAGTTTTAATTCCCCCTACACCCACTAGCGGGTGAAGATAATGGGTGTACGGATCGTGTGCCGTTTAATGTAATCTTGAGGTTTAAACTGTCATTTGCGTCAGGACTGCGTTTGGAGACCTGTATTCGATTCTCAGGACGCGAATAGGTTGTGTTATTGATTTTTTCTTTCCAGTAGTTGTACAGGGTAGAAGCAATATTTTAAGATAGCTAAGCCCACAAATGAATGAAAATGTACGCGTGCAATACGCCTCGTAGACAGTGTTAAGTACGCTAGGCTGCAAGCAGTAAAGCTACGCCTCTGTGGACAGTAGGCCTAACTTTGGCCCGCTGGGGACATTCAGGTGTGAGTATATAAAAATAATATTTTTTAAGTGACCAAAGATGAAGTATATTATAATCAATAAGCCTTGAGATGTATCCACTATCTAGGACAGTTCAGGTAGCTTAGTAGTATTAGCGTAGTATAGCGCCCCCCTAGAAATGCCTTGCATGTTGACTTTTGCAATTTAAATGTACAGACCAAATTTAAAATTCACAGGTTACGAGTCCCAGAGCGCCCTCCAAAACTATCACCTTTAGCTAACCTAAACCTGGACAACTTAAGTCTCAAGCAGTCACCAACAACTTACCCTAAAATCGAAGAATTCACTTCGGACCACGACTACGAAGCCCTCAGCCCTTCATACAACATCAAACCTACGAGGCCAGCGCCCAGGCCACCTGCAACGAAGTCCCCAGTCCCACATGGGAGCCCCTCGATAGGGGGTCCCACATCACCGGTAGCACCTTCAAGAAAGAAGGGTCCAGCTCCCTTGCCAAGAAATACTATGTACCAGACGTTAGGAGGTTACAATGGAATGGAGGGAGTGCCATTTTTACTGAATCCCAAGTTAAGGGGGCTGCCTAGTGATAATATGGTGAGTAAATTTCTGCCTAACACATTAACATAACACATATCATAATCCTGACTAATATTATAAATATAAATGTGTGTTTCTTTGTTACTCAATCACGCAAAACGGTCTCAATCGATTTGCCTAAAAATTTGCACGACGACTAGACTACGACTTATCCCCTAGGAAGTGAAGCCCGAAGGGTTTCTGCACGTATAAATACTTCTAAAAGTGGGTGCTCCCCGTCAACCAATGGGGGGAATACATATGAATATGTGAAGTGTATAGGAGTGTGAATAGCACAGTGTACGGGGAAACGGACATTTCCCCTTTCTCCTCAGTGGGTGGGTCGTGCCCCAATAACAGGGTTAATAATCTTCCTAAGTGCCTAATTATATTCTACGAATTGATTGTTCCGTTTCAGGTCCAATTACCATCTATCAAGCGGCGCACGCGCTTCGATCTGGACCGCGACTACAGTTACAGCTTCGGCGTCGAAAGGCAGACGTGAGAACCGACCCCATTGCCATACACTTGAGATATATTATACATATTCTATGTTAGATTATATTAGTGATATCACCTTTGTTCTAGAGGTCGTGTTATGAATGATTTTATTCTGAAATGGTACTTTTATTGCTACAAATGTATAGAAAGAAAAAGATTAATCATCATTCTTTCATCCATCGTGTGCCTGCCCTTGTTCTAATTATTTGAAGTCTGCGCAGCGACATATGGATGGTTGAAAGGCAAAAGGGTGCAAGTGACATGAATTTTTAAAAGAAAAAAGGTCCTTAATGACATCATCGTCGATATCATTCTCTTTCATACTTTCCTGTCAGATGTCATCTCCTCATTTACTCCTTTCATGCTCTTTTTTTTTCTGACGCTACCGCTGTTCCTAAAGCTAAACAATCCTACTTTAAGAACTTTTCTAACAATATTACTCTCATCTTATTTCATACTGTCTCAATCTCATTCTCTTATTCTTTAAGTGTCGAAATTCATAAGCAATCTAATTTAAAAACTGTGCCTCCGTACTTGAGCAAAGACTTTGGTCTTTGTTTTTTCTTTACATATTTGTAGCAGTAATGTGGACAGCATTTACTGATTTTACTTTCAGTAAAATTATGGTGACGAAATCTTTAAAACATAATTACATATATCCGTCTTTCAAACCCACACGATGGCGTGTGGTTTGTGGGTTGGCAACTTAATATCGACAACTTGTAATAAACATTGCGGTTTTTAATTGCTAAATTAATCTGAACCTTATTTGGTATGAAATAAACTCAGAGAGACAATTTTTTCTTGCGCTCACGGATCCCGTGTGACTTTTTACCCGGACAGAAAATATCTTTCGGTTAATGCTCAAAATGACCGTAAATGGTTGTTAATTTTATTGGTATTTTAGTATTTATCTGAGCAAATACAGAAAAAATAGTGACCTAATGAAATAATTTGACGGTAAAACAAGTAATTGTATTTTATTTTAATACCCACAATTTTTTAATGTTACTGTTATTATAAATCGGTTGTGTTGACCCAACTTGTGTATTTGGCTCAAACATTAGTCCAACATTGTATGTTGACGTCATTATAGTAATTTATTTACATATCCTCGTTGTAATGTAATTTTAATGGAATATGAAACAAGAGACATTCATAACTAATCTATGCATCAATACTTTTCATTTAAAAACAGATCTAATCTATTGGATAGAACCGCCGAAGGAACTCGCAATAAATTCTATAAATCGACACTCCCTGCGTATAATATCCTAACTGCATAGTTGATTAAATGCAGTTATATATACGCCTATACGTAGGTGTCGCTACGTAGCGCCCTATTAAGATCAGAGATAGAATAGTACATTGGTACATTCATCTATGGGAGAAAGGGACCGATTACTAACGAAAGTGTAGTTTAAGGTCCTACGCGCAGCGGAGGGTCTCAATACACACGAGTTGGGAATCGCACTTTCTACCGAGTAATACATAATGCTTTATACTACACCTACAAGGAAAAACATTAATTTGGAATAATTAAACACGTTAAAAAGAAATTTTCATACACTTTTCTCTCCCTCATATTTTTGCGGAAGTAACAACGTATATTCTGCCTTATCTTTTAAATAGTACTAGAGTACTTTCTGAGTAAGTTAGTAGTTAGTTAGTACAAAGATTATTTTATGTTAAAATATGATTCTGCTAAGAAACTTTGTTAAAGTTGGTCGAAAGCAGTTACGATGTTATAAGTATGGAGTGTCGAAATCATTTTATTAAATAGATTCAGTATCATCCATTGTCTCTTGTTTCTTCGCCGTAGATGTAATGAGGGTGACCCTGGGGCCTTGATCGCGTGACACCGCGTATATATATAGACTGACTGAGCTCTAGCACGGGATATTACATTTTTTCTAAGTCTGAAGACCGGTACGAATAACGGTACTTTGTATGAATCAGTTCCGTTATATTCGTTTTACTGACGATTGATTACACATGCACCACTAAAAAGTCCTAAGTGTTACTTCTACAAGGTTTGTAGAAAAAAAATATTTATATAATTATCGTGTTGTGAACTTTACTGAAAACCAATTAAGAGGCGGCTGCCTATTGGCAAGGGCTTGCGTTCGAGAGGTCGCGGGTTCGAACCCCGACTATTACACTATCGACGGCGACGTGAACCCAATCCTAACACAAGCAGTTTTAGCTTAGCTGGAGCGGTCAACGGGCACACTAGTAATTTTAGTTACTAGGATTTTGAAAATAAAAAGAATACAGAAAATGTGTTTTGTATTTACTTACCAAACTTATGACGTGGTATATTTTTTTTTAATAATTCGTGATGGTACTGATAGGTACTAATGAAATATATTTGCTAATCAAAAAATGTATAGCCCCGTGCTAGGTGCTTTATAGTGAATGTTGATCCAAGTTCGAATATTTAATTGAAATGTTGTTCTTTGAGGCGCATACGAGTGTGGAGGATATGAACGATAGTTTGTAAATTAAATATAAACATCACGGAATATCAAACTTAGAGGAAGTATGCTTAAACATATTAAATAGGTAAACTACTATTAGCAAACACTCACATCATCATCATCATCATCATCAACTTCTATTAGTCCGCTGCTGGACATAGGTCTCCCCTAATGAGCGCCATAGCGCCCTGTCTTCAGCTTGCCGCATCCAGCATCTGCCCGCCGTCTTTCGCAGATCGTCACCCCACCTGGCAGGAGGGCGTCCTACACTACGTTTGCCGAGTCGCGGTCTCCACTCAAGACATTATACCCAATCACGTAGGACAAGACACTTGACTGTCGTTATAATTTTCATCAGAGAACACGCCTTAAATTAAATCCGCACCTTTTTTTTGCCGCACCATAGAGTTAAGATTTGGTGGTATGCTTTACCAACACACGTGTTTCCTTCTTATAATCTCGAGTCCTTTATGTGTGAAAGAGCATCTGATGAGGGAGTCAAACTGAGGTTCCACCATTGTACCGTTATTATAAAGAGTGTACCAAAGGGGAATAAAAGCGAGAATTTTCAAGAAGTGTATCTACCGGGAAAGTGTATCTTAGGGGAATAATTCTTATTTGTGCATGCAATGGTGACCCTCATTCCCGAGATTTCTTTTTAGCTTACCATCAAGTGAGGTGAAGTTAAATTATGTTGAACGTCTTGACAGCTTTGTGCTATCCTCTAAATTTGATATTCCGTGATACAAGTATAACATTTTATAAGTATCCGCTAAACGCGCTCACCACATTATTAAGGTCAATTCTTTATAATACATTGACTCAAGGAAAATTTAACTTATATTGAATTTTGCGTAGTATTGAAATTAATATTAATATTGATTGTAATAATTGTAATTTCCTTATTCAATAAATGTAATTATACTTTATTTATACAACCTGTAGCGAAATAAACGCCTAAATCTATTGTGCCAATACAACGTAAAAGTCTGGTTACCGGGCGAGAGCCAGCCAACACGACTAGTCAAACGATACATACACACGATACACCATTCCATTCGGCTGACTTCACGTTATCTTGAACTTATTAATACTGACACTTTTGTATTGTGAATGTTACAATGGAAGGGTCTGGGCGACGGCTACATGCGTATAGGTTCGATACCTGCTCAGTGCAAATATTTGTACACTTAAATATGTTTATTTGCATGTTTCTATGTATGTATTTCCAAAAAAATAATGTATAATCTTAGTTTATCCGCATTCTAGAACCCAAGCTATGCGTAGTTTGGTTCTAGATAGCACTGTGTAGTTTGTCCCAGTATACTAGGTCGTTACATATGAAATTGCCGTTTTGCTTGAAGAAATTGGAGGAAACCCAATTTTCAGTACTAACATTTTTGCATGTTTTTAGGAATGCGAAATCCAAATTTTATGATTTTTTTTGTGTATGAATGAGACAACATTAAGCTAACAAACAGCAACTTTTATTACATTTTTGAAAACTGACAGTTGTTAAGCAATACGAAATTTATCATCAAAATGGATAGCGTTTAGGAAGTATTGTTTTTGAAGATCGAATTAATTTATCAAGCGGCCAATAAAAACAAAATTTAATACAGAGTTGTAAAATCTTGAAATCAACTTTCAAACAAAATATAAATAATGGAAATAGCTATTAAATTACAAGAATAACGAACTCATGAATTTGTAAGAAAATTTCGGCAATTTCATAGGTAAGACCTATTGTTTATTTATTTTAGCCCAGAATAGGCGTTGCCTGTTTAACCCACTTGAGGGTAACAGTTGTAATGAGCGTGCTGTCGCATTTTCCCTCTCAGATTATTATAAAAAATTTAACTGAGTTCAAAGAATGTATTCACCTATAATATCGTGGAAAAATGGTCATGATTTTCATGTTAATTTGTCTCATATTCAAAAACGTAATTTCGTTGTTATACTGAGAATAATATTTAAACTAAAAAAGGAACAGGCATAAAAAACACTTAACGGTAAGTGTACCTACCCAAAATGAATCATGATTATTTAGAGAATTTTGGTTTGCCAACCGAATGGTCTATTTAAGGTAAAATTACAGTTAAAATTGTCATTGCATTTAAAACCATTTTGTTTATTTCGGTTTAATTGTATTTCGGTGTATAACGACAATGCTTCTGATTAGACAAGAGACAGACGGTTAAATTATACAGTTAAACAGGTACCTATGTGTACTAGATATTTTTCTGTATATTGGGAGAAGTGTGTGCACTTTGTAGAATTATCAGAATATCTGGTATCGGACACGATTGAAACCGACACAGTGTAGTCGTTGCTCTACAATAATTTACTTTATTTATATACTTGTTATTATGTTAAAATGTGTTTCCTTACTTCGGAGAAGTGTACATTCAGCTACATAAGTAGCCTAACACTTTCCAATTACAGATCAAAGTTGTTAGCAACTTTTGTCCTTGACTGTACCCGAAATTAATGCAAAGCACACGCATGTTCTTCGACATCGTCGCGGATCTTACCTCTCAGGATAATAAACCTAGAACATAAACTTAAACAGTCCATTTTAGCACCATTTGTTTGTCAATTGTTGTACATATCTTAGTGAATTGTGTTCGCACGACTGTTATTTATTAATGTGTAACTAGCTTTATTTTACCTTTACGATACTGAATTTATTTTCTAATTTAGCTTGTAAAGAGTTAGTGTAATGCAAAATAGCTCCTGTTTAATTGTTTTAAGGTAAGATTGGAGAGCATATAACTAGTATTGTTTAGTCTCAAATCCTAATTGTTTTACTCAAATAATATATTTATTAGTGGTTCTGTAAATAATTAATGTATAATGCAATTAGACAATTAGTATGCTTTTTTACACATAGAAATGTATTACATCTGAAAATTTGTTAGAATGATTTTAAGTGAATAAACTTTAAATTATTGACTGATTCAATTGCGTTTTTATTTATTTGTTGAATGTTGTCCCCCTCTTAAATAGCTACGGAAGAGGTATTGAGAAAAGACTCGGCTTGTACGACGTACGAAGAAGCTTTGAAAGTATTTTTAGCTAAAATGAATAATTCGTCAGTATTTCGGTAGATGGCTCCAGCGTCGCCCTAAGACAAGACGTGTGTATAGGAGATTCGGCTTTCTAGGACGTCTTCAGGTAGCTCAATTGGTCAGTTTTTCCCCTAGGAATGGACTGGTCGAGGGTTCAAGTCCCGTCCTAGATGTGGCCTTTTTCAGATTTAAACTTTTAACATAAATATTTTAGAAAACTAATGATATCCGAACAGAAACATACATGTAAGAGTCTAGTTGAAATATATGAACGAGTGCCAAGTTTCCCCTGTTTCCTCGTTCGTTAGTGACACTTCGATGATCCGCAGCGGATGAAATATTGCGGGGATCCTGCGGGTGGCAGGTGAGGCCGCCTGTCACCCCAGCAGAAGCAGGCCGGGACGGTGGGGCGACTGGCGCCCCTCCCCTAAACCGGGGCAAGACGGGGACACCGTGGTTCCCAAACCCGAGGGGGCCATCTCGAAACCGGGATGGCCCAGGCTCAGTCGGGGTGCGAGGGATATGCTCTATGGGCAACCTTACGCCCCGGCGTCTGAAGACCCAGGACGGCGTGCGGTTTTACTCGGTTCAAGCCGGACATAACCGCCCCCGCTGGCCAGCGGGGGGGTATCCGAAGGGACTTCCGCACGAAAAAAAAAGGGTATTGAGACAGTTGTCCCCGATAAGTGAAATGATTGGTTTTTTAGTTAGTAGTTTGATAGTTGAATGAATTATTTAACAAATCGTAAGCAAGTAACACTGCCCCTTTATACCTAGATCTATGATAAGGATTCACTATTTGCAATTTCAAGTTATTTATTAACTTGAAATTACAAATAATGCGAAGCAATTTCCGTGTCATTATTATAATGTTGCCCGTTATTACAATATCACCTGTAGACTCGCTTTCAAGAGCTATTGGACACATCTTGCATGTATAGTGACCTCGTGAAGCGATAACAAGAGAAACCCACAGATAATAACAAAAATATCTTTATTAAAAAATATTGTTTCACAAAGTTTACTTTAATTTATTTTCACTTAAAATCACAACAAAAACATGCTTATAATAAAGCTTTTGTAAATGTCAAATTACAATGGCGCGGTGTCTCCTAAAGCTAAGTAACAATTTTTATAAAAACAATTATAAAAAAGTCTTCACCAACATATATGATATACTTAGAGAATTTCGATGAGGTTCAATCGCTAACATAAAGTGATGGTGTAACCCTCCATGTAATTCGACATTTACAAACGAAGCCGTACATTCTATGTCCGTTCACGCGCGATTCAACTGTGACTATATAAAAATATGCATGTGTACACGTATAAGAACAATTTACCTATGACAGCCGGCACCGATACCTCGCCGTCCCGTGCAAGCACTAACACACACACAAAGTAATATCAATACAAGATCTGTTCATTGAATAATTTTTGTCATTTTACTAAATTCATATTTCCGACATCACAGCCTTCTCATATTTGAATAGTATACGCAAAATTATTCACACAGACTATTTCGAACACGCTCACAATATACTCGTACCTCTACTTTGTTTCCAAATAATATGCTTATATGACGTTTTCTAATTTAATTATAATAAAATCAAGTTTTAAAAAACATTTCATAACAGATACAAAATCAATTCATAAGTAAAATAATATAATATTAGACAAATCGACATTAGTGCTTGAACGGAGACAATATATCTGCCGCTGTCGACTTTTTACAACTGTTTACATTTATACAATTTTATACAACATTATTTATTATAGGATTTTCAATAAATACTCGACTACGCATTGGAAAGCACAAAGACTAAAACAAACACCTATGTCTGTCATCTCAAAAAGTAACAGAAATGGCAGTGACAGTGTATAACGTCTTCGGAACATTTGTACATTGTGTAGTTACCGGCACCCTTGTCAACAAACGTCAAAAGTTCGCGTATGTGCACTGACTGGCCAATAAAAAAAAACCAATAAAAGGACTGATCAACCAATGACGCGAGCCCTTTGGAGTCCGTGATTAGTTTTATTTATCTATGATTGGTGAATGGCGTGCTGTTGCGCACGCGCTTACCACCAAATAGACCTAAAACGTGTTCTGCGCAGCTTGAGTAGATTGTCACGAAGTTTGCCGATAACATAAGGGCTTACAAATGTATCAAAAATTTGGCAAACGTTAAAGCTATTTTGTAGTCTGCGTTACTAGTCCTATCATATACAATATGAGCAAGGAGCTGTCTTGCCAACCGCCACTGTGGTTGAAGGTCCTGTTAGTTTGGGGAATATTCGTGCTATCGGCGCCAAATCAGTTGACAGTAGTGAGTTCTGTCAGTGAGCAATCGGAGGTGTCATTGTGGTGCCGGAGGCTGCTTCATCTGTTTTTGCTGTTCTAGGAGCCGCTCTAACGGAGATGGGCCGGGGCCCGACCATAGAGACTGCAAAATATATAAAAATTTAGCTTATTCAGAATGTATGTACCTTCTTTTTTTTTTTCGTTCGGAAATCCCTTCGGATACCCCCCCGCCGGCCAGCGGGGGCGGTTATGTCGGGCTTGAACCGACTAAAATCGCATGCCGTCTCGGGTCTTAACACGCCGGGGTGTAAGGTTGTCCATAGAGCATATCCCTCGCACCCCGAAGAATGTCCTATAAAGAGCAATCTCCAATAGAAGTGCATACACCTCTATCGGAGATGGCCTCACAAGGCCAAGCTAACCTCGTCTGCAAGCCCATACATCTGTTGATTGATGGACGAGGCTCCAGCGCAGGCGTTCCTCTAGGGGCTGGCAGCTCACGCGGCTGTCACTAGCAACGGTTAAAAAAGGCGCCTATGACATTTTAAAAGTTTTACTCCTAAACTGAACATTATTTAATTACGGAAATATAGTAACGGACGATGTAGTTTGGGCAACTGCACCCATTACCACTCATAATCGACACACATATAAGCGATACTTTGGCGCGTTATTATACCAAACTTTGATGATGGTTCATAAAAAAAGTCGCCAAGTGCGAGTCAGACTCGCCCATGAAGAGTTGCGTAGCAGCAAGTAAGATAACAATGTATTTTTTTAATTTTTATATTTGAGTTGATTGAACGAAAGGTAAATTGCGGTTTACGATTTATGACGTATTAAAAAAAACACTAGATCTCGTTCAAAGCAATTTCGGTGGATGCTTACATGGTAAAAAAATGTTTTTTAGTTGTATCATTCTCCTATTTTAGAAGTTACAGGGGGGGGGGGGGGGACATTTTACCACTTTGGAAGTGTCTCTCGCGCAAACTATTCAGTTTAGAAAAAAATATATTAGAAACCTCAATATAATTTTTGAAGACCTATCTATAGATACCACACACGTATGGGTTTTTGACGAATCTATAAGGGTTCCGTTTTTTGCTATTTGGCTACGGAACCCTAAAAACAACAAAATGTATACGTTTCTTTTAGCAATTGTCAACCTTATTAACAATATGACTATGAGTAAAGGGGAGCACATACCGGCGGCTGCCTAGGGGCAGCGCCCCATGCGGGCGTGTCGGGTGCGCCGCTGAACAGCGAGTACGTGCTGCCGCCACCAGCCCCGGAAGCCCCGCTTGCGCCGCCAGCCCCGCTCGCCCCTTCACCGCTCTGTCAAACAATACAATAAAGTTACAACTCCGTTGTGAGACCAGTGCCATAAGTTATCTTGGGTTCGATTCCCGGGAGAAAATTCTCAGTTGCAGCACGGAGACTGGAGACGTGACCCTAGACGGTCATAGGCTCGGACCCTATCACCTGATAAGTTAATAAGACTATGTCAGCTAGATCAGTCACCTCAAATAACACCTGTTAAAATAATCGTAAAAGATCTTAATACCATTAATAACCCTTTTTGTACTGGCCACATAGGAGGTATCATATATTTTCTCAAAATTAAAAACCATTTACATATCATATAAATAAAAAATAATTTATTTCAGGTCATATAGACCCATATTGATTAACTTCGTTTGTTAAGAACAAAAAATCTGACAGAAATTTATACTATACAAGTACTCACCCCAACCATCTGGTCCATATTCTTCGTCGCTGACACATCACTAAGCGGATCATTGAAATTCATATTCAAATTCCTCTGCTGCAGATCCAGAACGTTCGCTCCAAACCCAAGTGAGTTCATATCTATGAGATCTTTATTACCCTGAAAACTCATCTGGGGCTTATCAGCCATTTTCATCTGAAGCGGTTGATAACTCAATTTATTGTTGAACTGAGGGTACATGGACGAATCGTAACTCACTGAAGGAGCATAGGAATTAAAACTATTTAATGACGAGCTGAAATTAGGCGATGTGACCAAGTTCTGTAATGCTTGCAACTGAGGCTGGCCGATAGCAGTCTGCAAGTACCCTGGTTGACTAAAGCCCTCTTGCTTATTTGGTGGCTGAACTTGGTTATACGATAAACTAGAATAATGGTTCGGGATGTTTGGATTCAAAGGTTGGGAGTAAAAGTTTGGCAAAGGTGTGCTGAAGTTAGCGTTGAAATTTGGCGCTTGTTCAGGCTTCCACCACATCGGTTGTTGGTAACCTTCTGGAGTTGGTTGCTGAGGTTGTGTACTCCAACTGCGAGGTTGCTGAGCGTTGAACATAGTGTTCGGTTTGAAACTATCGTCTCTAAACTTGTTTTCATTGAATTGGTTGTCTTGAGCAGTTTGCCAGTATCTGTATTGGTTGGCAAATCGTGGAGGTAAGTCGCTCATGAAGTTCTTCTTGTCCACAGACATTTGGTAGTTAGGGTTGAACTTCTGGGCGTCTTGGAACAGCTCCGCGCGGGAATTCTGCTTCTGTAACGCAGCGGTTCTGACGTCAATCTCCTTTGGATTAACTACAGGCAATCTTATACCTTGATTATTGACGTTTGCTGCTACATAACTGGGATATGTCAACCCAGGGTTTTGGATTCCATAGTTTTTCGAGAAGTTCATTCTGGGTGCTTCAGGGAATGTTAGATTTGGAGACCAGTTTGGCGCTGGAGGGTGTTCCTGTCGTTTTGGCTGGAAGGTCTGCGAGTTCTGACTGGACTGGCTTGGTTTGGGATCTTTTTTCTCTTCTTTTTCTGGTTTCTTTACTGGTTCCGGTTCGATGTTGACTAGGTGAGGGTATCCGGCAGACTTATCTTTAAGTGATAGTATCCCGCCTGTCTTCCTCCCAAGAGGAATGTTTGCTAGGGATTTGATGGCTTTTGGTTGGATGACCTTGGGCTTCTCATCTTTAGACTCTTGGGAGTCGACCGTGGAGTCCGGTGTTGGTGGTGGTGTTACGAATTTCACCTGTAATGAGGTAAAATTGTGTTATATGAGGTGCAAAATGTAACCAATTCTTGGAACCAAACTGGAATAAAGTTTGTATCTGTGTCTCTTGTAATCACTGCAGCATTCTAAATATCCCATCGAAACTTCCATAAACCATAAAGAATCTAGCAATTTCTTTAAACTTCACATCCTCACAAGTATTCCTTGTATAGTTTCGCAAATCATGGAGATTATTTCAAGCGGGGACGCCGGAAGCCGGACGGACGATCCACCCACGAAGTTTGCGGGCCACTTCATCCATTTCCCCAACGCTCCCATTGTGGACAGCGTACGTTAATCCAGCTTTCACAACGCCCCTTCAATGGAGGTTAGTTGCTCATTAAGTTTTCTTGTCCACAGACATTTAGGTGCACTGGTCATAAACTATTTAAGAAAAATTTGGGAGGTTTTGAAGTTCGAAGAAATTGCTAGATTATGTATGAGTTATTGAAGTTGCCATGGGGTGCCGGGAATGCTGGAATACTCAATATCTGTGTCTCACCTTAAATTGTGGATCTGGAGAAATATATGAAGATGAAGAATAACAAATCAATACCTGTTTGTTGGTTTCCTCCTGCTTCCTCATGATGGCCGCCATGGCTATGTTCACCCGCGGCTTGCGGGTCTCCTTCTTGTCCTCGCCTTTACCTTCCTCGATGATATCTGGCTCTTGCGTCAACTATAAGATACGAATGGAAGTATGAATACATAAAACACATAATGTGTGGTTTGAACAAAAATACTGGGATAGTAGGATTTTTAAGGCAATTCTATGATGATAGGCATTCTAATTATTCTAAAGTAACTCAATAGGTAAATAAGAATAGTATGTTTACCTATTCTTTAAACACACCTATTTTTTTTAAATGTTTGCATGCTGGGAAAAACATTTCTGAATTACACCGTCTACAATTTAAATAATTTAAGTGCACCCTAGTCTTAAACAGCTTGCAATTACACAAACAAATTTAATAATTCTTTAAACGGAAGGTTTGTCGAGTTCGATCCCCAGTCGCCCCGGGTACACACCTCTGACTTTTCGTAGTTATGTGTGCATTAAATAAATGTTAATTATCGCTCGCTTAATAATGTGCCCGGTAGATGGCAATAGGCTCGCCCCCTATTACATTGGGACCTTAACATATTGTTATGTTGACATAACATATGTCTGGTAATTGTCTGGCTATTCTTGTAAGAACTCACCAGTTGGTCTTCTTGCGTTGCCATAGCTCGTTCCTCCCGCGCGCGCTCCAACGATCCCTGCGGCTTCAGTATGCCCACGCGTTTTTCTCGAACTACGAACCATAAAAAAGAATACGTTACTACACAACAAGTTATTATTGTATATTGGACTTAGATAAACAGCTTAGTCCCAAATTAAAGTCAAAATTCATTATATACCATAGTCATATAGACCATTAGAACGGCACTTTCAAAACTAATGTGTAATAAAAAACTAGAATAATGTGAAGCCAATGACCACCGCCTTGAAACGCACCTGGGAAGACTCCGACAAGAAACTCACTGCTGTTTTTTTTGTCTATTTACAAATTATAGATTAATATTAAAATTAGAATTATAAACGGGATATTTACCATGTTTAGTATCTGTTTAGTACATCCGTGATCATGGTACTTGTAACAGTGCCGAAATATCGGATTCTCGAAAAAGATACTAAACATGGTAAATATCCCGTTTATAATTCTAATTTTAATGTAAATGACCATGTCAATCTAAAATCATATATAGATTAATAATTATAAAATTATAGTATGATAACTACCTATGTCGCCGGGCCATCTTTAAACTATTTGTGGGACTGGGCACATTATGAGAATGGCATTGTTTGTTAGAATAGACAAAGAAAAGGAAACCAAGATTCTACATTTATTTTTATTTATTTTCTTTGCTATCTATACATATATTACTTGTCCGACTGACTGACTGACTGATTCATCAACGCAGAGCCTCAGACTAAATGTATATCTTTTAGTCTGAGCGCAGAGCCTATACTGCTGCAGCTAAAACTTGAAATTTCGGCAGTAGGTGCTTTTTATGCTGTAGACATCCACTAAGAAAGGATTTTAGGAAATTTCGCTGTTGATTTGGCAAAATAAGGGATGAACGTTTGTGTGGCTTCTGGTGAGAAATAAATAAATACATAATCAGCATTTTTTCAAATTTTACCCGAGTGAAATAGGGGTTTGTATTGGTATTTTTAAAGATAGAAGCTCGACAAGTTGCTTCTTGTTAGAAAAAAATTAACACGTGTACCAGCGTTTTTGAAAGTTTTGGTACTAAGGAGGTAAAACAGGCGATGCACGATTGTATAGAAAGTCCGTCATATTCGAAGTAAGAAGCACGAAATTTCTTATAGTTGCTTCTGCTTAGAACGTACACGTGTATCACGGTTTTTTTTTAAATTTCACCCCTAAGGGTGTAAACAAGGGATGAGCGGTTGTATGGTAGTCCGTTATATGGAAAGTGCTTAACTTTTGAAGTGAAATTGTATTCTTATGCAGTTATATAAGTAGATATTTAAATTAATCTAAACAAATCTACTAATATTGGGTAGCCTGATTTTCGAGCGAGGGTAGAGTAACTTCGCGCAAGTAAAAACTAATAAGCAACTAAGTATTGTAGTCAGTCATTATTATTTGATTTTTTAAAACCAATATGTTTTTCGGTAATAGATATCGGTTATCATTTGGTGATCTTGCTGGAACTAAGATCGCGGGGCCCTGGGCACGTGCCCAGAGTGCCCAGTGGGAAAGAGGAACCTGCTATGTGTGTTAATCAATCGAGTAAATTTAGCAAAATACATTAAATTTTAACCGAGAACAGGCCTCTATACAAATGTCGGGCGCCACTAGTACAGTCGGCGTCAAAAGTAGATGATGATTACACAGATTTCAAAATTAGGAATCTGAATGAAAATTATTAATTACACAAACAAATAAAAAAAAAACTGAAATTTATTTTATGATTTTTCTATTCATTATGCTTTAAAATAAAGAAATACCCATATTTCTTAAAAATTTTGCTTATAAATTTCATCGATTTCGCACAACATTATCGAGGTCCATACAACGAAACGTGATGGGAGACCGGTCTCCTGGATACAAAAGTAAACTTTTTAAAGGATTTTTTTTTTGTCTAATAATCGATAAATCTATCAAAATTTAATATTCCCTATCAAACACAAAAATTGTGTTGACCTGTGTTGTTTTAATCATAATTTTTAAACATTATAGAGCCCACTGAGTAGTTAATCAGCATTTTCACTAATAAAAGATTTTTCATTCACTAATGATTTCAGAAATAAGTATACCTTCCTCAAAATCTTATCAAAATTATCATCTACTTTTCACACTGACTATACCATTTACAAATATTTCTCGCTGTGTAAGGTTTACGTAAGAAACTTATACCAAATGTGAAAATCATAATCGGAAATTGGAAGGCAGCAAACGCCGTACCTTTCTCCCGGAAGTCGGCCTCAGAGATAACGATGGGGGGCGGTGGAGGGGCGGGTTCATCGTCAGACTCGTCTTCGGGGTCGGGCGCCAGGCACGGCCCCCCCGCCGCGCTCCCCCCCGCCGCGCGCAGCTGCGCCAGCGCCGCACTCAGCTGCTCGCCGCCGGCGCTGGACGCGCTGAACCGGACCACGCCCTCTTCCTCACTGCACCATAGATCAAATTACAACTTTAAATTGCCTTCTTCGTTCCTATAACAGTAACTTCAGCCAAATTCAATGCCATTCCTCTACCTAGTGCGTGTGCACGCATGCGGGCGCCTGTTTCGTGCAAATTATATAGAACGGATTTCGTGCAAATTATATAGCAAATTTCGTGTAAATAATTTGCACAAAAGGCGTAAAAAATACATACGATTTGCACGACGTTCGGACGCCCCCATGAGGCAGTGGACGCGGTTGATAATTAAAGTAACAGTTCATTATCAAGTATTTTATAAACTCACGTATACGAAAGATATTCAGGCATTATCTGCGACAGCCGTATGCCCAGCTGCAATATCCGATGTGCGCGCACTCTCTGTTCTAGCTCGGGCTCACCATTCAGACACGTCACTGATACTTCAGCTGGTTGTCTGAAAGAAAAAAATATGAACTTACATAACATGCTGGGAGTTATAATCCATATTAATATCAAATATCACAAATGTGACCACCACCGCAGAACGGATTTTGTTTAAATTTGGTACTGAGATAGATTAGAGCTTAGTAGATAACATTAGCTATGTTTGGTCCAGATAACCGAAGTCCACGCGGGTGGAGCCGCGAACAACAGTTAGTCAGTTTATAATTATTTCGATTCGTGTGTGTTTGTGGGTGCAGTGTGTATAGAGTTCGTGAGTATGATTTATAGAGTGCTGCTGAGTGCTGATTTATGAAAGAAAGAGAGACAGAGTGTTTCTGTGCGTATGTGTACGGTTTATAGCGTGCGTGTGTGTTTGATTCAAGGTGTCACAAAATTAGGTCTCTGAATTTGGTGCGATGACTTGGTATCGACAAAATATGTATTCGAAACAAAAAACAAAAAAAAATATAAAAAAATGAAAAAAAAAACCACCAGGGACGAGAACACGTGACGCTGGTCGCGATTTAGGTATTTCGCACACATCCGCTTGGAGAATACTGCGAGGATACTATCCGCGATACCAATCCGCGATACTAAATTGCGACCAGCGTCACGTGTGCTCGTCGCGTCACGTGACGCTGGTCGCTGGTGGTGTTTCTTTTTTATTTTATTTTTAATATATATTTTTTTTACCCGATAGTTTTTTTTGTTTCAAATACATATTTTGTCGATACCAAGTCATCTCACCAAATTCAGAGAACTAATTTTGTGACACCTTATATACTCGCGTCTGTATATCCCCAGTTGGGTAGGCAGAGGTGTTCTAACATTCACATTTCACTTACTATATTTTGTCCCATATAATAGGAGGCAAGCCTTTGTCTGCCTATCCGTATAGGAATATGTCATGAGGGTATGTATATGTAATTGAAATATTCATACTCACTCCACATTGTCATCTTCCTCGTCCAAATCAGGCACTCGTCCACCGTAAGTGTCCCACGCGGCGTGGTTGGGGAACCTTAGACCCTTGAGTGCGTTCTCCAGTGGTAGGAACCCTGCTAGTTCTTCATCCTCAGGCAGCGGGACACTCTCGACTGCAGAGGAGGGAATATTTAAGATAATACGAAGTGTTTTGAAGAGTGACAAACGATGGACGAAACAGGATGGATTTTTAAAACGGGACATTAAGGGCCGGTACCTTCAACATTATAGTTACGTTCCAAGGAGATCATCCATGTTTTTTAAGATATTCCAAACTGCATAAATAGATTTTCGAAACAAAAATACAGTTAGCAAAAAGAAAAGAAGTAAAATACAAAAAAAAATATGTCCATTGATCAAAATACTTTATGCGACCATTTAAGATATGAGAACGAGTAAATTGCTTTTAAAAACAAAATGAAGTCTTCTTTCAGTAAAATTTTCTACCTACATTATTTAAGATACTTTCCCTCCATTTAGCATAGCCGTGGGACGCCCTTTTTTTCCGTGCGGATATCCCTCGGATACCCCCCCGTCGGCCAGCGGGGGAAGTTATGTCGGGCTCGAACCGACTAAAACTGCACGCCGTCCTAGGTCCCAAATGGCATTCCCCTCGCATCCCGACTGACCCAGGGCCATTTCCGGTTTCGAGATGGCCCCTGGGGTTTGGGAACCACGGAGTCTTGCCCCCAGGAAAGGGGGGGGGGGGGCGGGGAAAGCGCCGCCGCCCGGGCCTGCTTCTGCTAGGTTGACAGGCGGCTCCACCTGTCGCCCTCAGGCCTGCGCTCAAGGAGGACGGAGGTCGTTGAGCGACCTCCGACGTCTGAGTCGCTTCCGCGCCTCGTGGGCTCTGCGGATCGGGAGAAACCTGAGTCTTTCCCGCACCCGCTTCGTCGCCTCCTTCTCAAGCATTACTTGCTCGAAGAAGGAGGCAGCGGCAGACCACGCGCTCGCGTTCAGCGCCATCGCCGTGAGCAGGATGATGAGCGAGAGGACTCCCACTCCGGAGCTGCTACGAGGGCCCAGCGGTGAGACGCCCTGTATATTACTTACATTTGTCGGTGAGTAATGCCGCGGCGGGGGCCAGCATGTTGAGCGTGTGCGCGACGGCGGGCCACAGGGCGGCCAGCGAGCACCACGCGCTAGATCGCATGATCTTCGGGTGCCACGCCGCCCACTGCAGCCACACCTTCACTGGAACGAACGAATGCGTATCATATTTCAGCACATCGCACATCGACGGCCTCTGTGGCGTAGCAGTAGTGTAATCGACTGCTACGACAGGGGGCGCGGGTTCGATTCCCGCTCAGTGCAAATATTTACACATAACTTCACGCCTGTATCCCCGAAGCGGTAGGCAGAGGTGTATTACACACCCACGATTCGCCAGTTATGTTAAAGGTCAAAATGTAATAGGGGGCGAGCCTATTGCCATCTACTGGGCACATTATTAAGCGAGTGATAATTATCATTTATTAATGCACACATAACTACGAAAAGTCAGAGGTGTGAGCCCGGGACGACTGGGGATCGAACTCGAGACCTCGTCTCAGCAGTCCGCTACGTACACCACTAGGCTATCGCCGCTATTCTATTCTATATATGCAAAGATTTGTATGCATGAATATGTCTATTTGCATTGGTCTGGGTGTTTCTATGTATAATATGTGTGTATTTACAAAAAAAAAGTATATAAGTATGTTTATCCGCATTCTGGAACTCATAACACAAGCTAATTAAACTATGCTTACTTTGGGTTTAGAGAGCGCTGTGTTGAATGTCGTAGAATATATTTGTAATACATTCCCTGAGATATACGTATAACAAACTTTGTAACTAAATTGTATTCACTGTCACCAGATTTCATTATTTTTTGGTAGATTTAATTTCGATTTGATTTTTGGTAGATTTGAGTTCGATTGAGGATAGATTTCGAGAGGTCCCGGGTTCGAATCGTGGCCATTACACTACCGACGTGGCACCATTCCTAACACAAGCAATTTAGCTTAGCTGGTGAGGTTAGGTGGGAATATTAGTAATTTCGGTTACTAATATTATTAAAAAAAAAATTGTAAGTACAATTATTACTATATACCGCAAATTCGAGAGGCGTCATTGAATTTGACCTTTGGGGTTGTTAATTTAAATGATCGTGTTAACTCTTCTAATGAAGCTAAATACTTATAATTGGAGTGGGTTCACGTAGGTAGTGCTCGTGGCGACTGATGACCGAGTTGGTTGACACATTGCAAACGTAAGCAGCACTAGTCAAGGCAATCTTGGGACGAGTGACCATTCTTCTGACACATGGAGGCCTCTCCGTACCTCGGAGCGCACATTAAGACGTCAGTCCCGGTTGTCATACAAATATCTATGGCAGACGCTACAGAATTTCGATATCGCCAGTGGGTTGTGGTGGTCAGATGGCAGGCGCAAAATATTGATGTTCAGCCGTTTCGCAGTTAGACTGAAAAGCCAACCCCAGCTGAGTTGCGAAAAGGCTTGGGGAATGACGCTACCGACGCATTTATACCGACTGGTTTCAAATTATTTTATTTAAAAAAAAAACGATAAAACAGAATGGCAGAGCGTTCGACCATAGAGCAAATACAGAGAGAAGGTGGCCTAAGCAACTGTACACTAAGATTCTCAATAACGTTAGGACCTAGCCTGACGTCATCGTAGTAGACGTGGCCTTAGTCAGTGTACTGTCGGTGTCCTGTGCACAGGTCTCTTAACCTCAGAGCCTCCAAATAATTCTACTTAAAGCTAGATTGCGACACTTTGTTTCTCAAGTACATCCCTGTTTCATTCATTGTCATCTAGTCTACGTAGTAACATCTACTTGGAATGACGTGAAAAGTTTTTTTGTTAATGGAAAGAAATCCCTTCTTACTACATCCACACACCCGCAAAGTGTCACGCGTTCTTTCATAGCGAAATTTAATTACAACACCTCGACCCATTCTTACTAATTATCAAAACTTCATATAGACTGCTACGACAGGGGGCACGAGTTCGTTTCCCGCTCAGTGCAAATAATTGTATGCATGAATATGTCTATTTGCATTGGTCTGGGTGTTTCTATGTATAATATGTATGTATTTACAAAAAAAAAGTATATAAGTATGTTTATCCGCATTCTGGAACCCATAACACGAGCTAGTTAAACTGAGACCCAATTGAGAGTATGGAAGGTGTGGTGCCCGCATTAATGGGCATGCGCTAGGGGGGGTCGCCATAGAAGTATTCCTGCATAGTTTCAGGCCCACCCGACAAGGCGCAGAGTATGGCACACCGTGGGGTTTAGTGGGTATGCCCATCCGGTTAGCGGATGGGAGAGTCCCACACACGATCTCCGGCTACCACCCCGTGGCCGGCGGTGCCGTGGGTAACAGCATTCCCCACGTCAAAAAAAAAAAAAGCTTACTTTGGGTTTAGAAAGCGCTGTGTAGAATGTCGTAGAATATTTATTTATTTATTATTTAATATTGGGGTTGGCAACACTGACTATCCAAAGACAAGCCTAGACTCTTGGCAGCATGCTGTTACTCACGCGCAGGCAACGCCCTCTGCACGGCGTCGTCCACGGTGTAGTTGGGCAGCAGCAGCGCCAGCAGCGTGCCGGTGGCGAGCCCGCAGCTGAGCTGCGCGGCGCGCGCCTCGCCCGCGCTCAGCGCGCCGCTGTCCACGCTCAGCTCCTCCGTGGCGGAGTGGACCAGCCATATCATCACACACGCCATCTGGTGAATAGCGGCCTGAGTCTATACTTGTGTGTGTGTAAACTTGATATAAATGCTCATGGTCAACATGACCAGTTAAATGAACTCTAGGCGGAGTTGGTTGGTTATATTACAGTCCGTGATCAGAAAAAGATTATTTGAGTCCATCGCGGGATCTTTGTCAACTGAGTATTATCCAATTTGAAACAGATTTCAAGTGGAAAGTTAGTTCCGCATGTGTTGCACGGTTTGTTTAGTTGAATATTCGCAAATGTTATCTAGGTTCATGAATGGAGAAAGCTACAAATGGGGAAAACTAAAACGAAAGCATGCTCCCCGAATGCACTCCTACATGAATAAATATAGATACGTATAAATACCTTGATTAGCGTCATAGACTCGAAGTTATCGGTTGCAATGAGCGTCGTCAGTGAGGAATTTAAAGAATTCACTAAAGCAGTAGCAGTGGCCAATCTATAACAAGGTTTACATAATTTTATTACCATAGAGCATATACAGAGCGGTGGTGTAACTAGATTTCCTTATGAAAAAACGCGTGACGCTTTGGGGGGGGTGGGGGTATAGTGAAGAGGGGTTAGATCCCTCTCACTTAATTATTTTTCATCTACTGGCCAATAGCAAAACTACTCATTTCATTCTATGTCGATGGTACCACGTAGCACTGTGTGTCTTGACGTTAAATCGGACATTCTCGTTATTTTAATGAAACGTATAGGGCTCATTTTTACGAATGTTATGGTGAAACTCATGTTTGAAAGTTTAACATAGATTTTGAAAAATTATAAAAATGTGTACTTATACCGTAGCATAATGGAGTAAAAAAATTAAAACTGGAATATAGAAAATATTTTTTCAAATGGCAAAAATTACCGGCATTTGCGACGAATGTTAAACGCGTTTGACGAGTAGTTTTTGGGGTTCTATGATATAGTATATTCCCAAGTAAAATGTTGCTAGTTATTGAATATGATATTTTTTCCTTTTTGACACGAATTTTTTTTTTGATTTAAACATGTTATTTGTCGAAAAATGTGACAAAACTAACTTAAATGTTGCTAGTTATTGAATTACACGTTTTTCTTCCCTTTTGACACAACAAAATTAGTTGATTTAAAAATTTTATTTCTCGAAAACTGTAAGGAATTTTCAAACAGGAGCTTCACCATCATGTTTATAAAAATGAGCCCTTATACGTTTCATTAAAAAACGAGAATGTCACACAGTGCGTAATATAACTATCTCACGCCAGACGTTTCTAAATGTAACGGGGCCGTACTTAAATATAATCATCATCATTTCAGCACAACACGAAGAATTCATGCATTCTTGCTGTGATGAGGTCACAGTAACATAACAGTTACTCAGGCCGAATTTCTTTTTATATTTAGTACACGTCAATTTGACTTCACCTCGCCTGATGGTAAGCTGAAGGTAAAGACTCAGGAAAGAGGGTCAGCATTACATACACGTACCATGTTAACAATGGTGGCACTCAGCTTGAAGGCCTCATCAGAAGAGGATTGTCGTCGCAGCACCGCGTGACACCAACCAGTCCCACTAGTGCTGCGACCACAATCCCCCTGCCCGGCTATGCCCTTGCTGACCCCTGAATGCAATCAAACCGAAATTGGATTGCTATGGAGGGTTTTTCGCAATCGTGCACGGTGGTACCTACCCGGCCGAATTTTGTGACTTTGTGTCATCAAATTTCTACCACCAGCCACCACCACCATACTCTGTTTAATTTCTTTAAGAACTAAACACATTCGAGTTCCATCATGGCAACTGTACCAATGAGCTTTTCAAATTAATCCAACCGTCTCCTTTCCTAGATATATATGTATAGGAGACAACTGAAAACTTCGTTTTGCCATCCAGTCACGGAAAAGCGAGCGAAATTAAAAAGTTATCTGACATTAAGCATAAAGGTCTACTCGTATACTCACTCTTCAACCGTATGTATGTAATGTATGGCTCGTATCAGCTCCGTGACGTAGGCATGTGCGTCCAGCCTCGCGGGGACGGCGGCCGGCGCAGGAGCACTATGGCCCGTTATCCCCGGGATCACCGGCACGGGATTTACGTCTGTACTGATAGAAGAAAAACAATATATTATTTTTAGTATAACACTATAAATAATTTTCATTTACACAGACAAATATGTCATCGAACTTTCAAGATATTTTAAATTACTTTTTATCTTAGGTTATGCATATAAATCTATAGATTTATATGCATAACCTCATTTTTAAATTTTTCATTAAAGATATTGGTTTTATATATAGTTTTTTTTTTTGTATGATCTATTCAATATTCCAGTTCGGCTCGGCCAGGTATTTCGATACGCCCTTTGGCTATTGTAAGGCTACTTAAGATTAGAAAAAAAAATAGTTTTGTTCAGATTACATGCCGAAAATAAGATATTTGTGTATATCATTTTATTGCCCCTAAACTCTCATGACCTTATAGTTTTATTGACCTACTATGTGCGCACGTACTAGCAGCGAATGCATAATATGTTAGTACAGCAGTCCAGATTACATATAGCAGGTGCATAGTTACCTGGTCTGAGCGGCGGTGGCCGGCTGCGTGTTCGCCAGATTGGCGGGCGCGGGTGGGAAAGGCGCACGCTCTAGCAGCGAACGCACCTGCTAGAACAGCGGTCCAGGTACTACACATACAGGTGCACAGTTACTTGGCCTGAGCACCGACAGCCCGCAGCGTGCGCGCCAGGTTCGTTGGCGCAGGCGGGAAGGGCGCGCGTACGAGCAGCGAGCGCACGTGCCAGTACAGCGGCCCAGGTACTACATGTAGCAGGTGCACAGTTACCTGGCCTGAGCGGCGGCGGCTCGCAGCGTGCGCGCCAGGTTGGCGGGCGCGGGCGGGAAGGGCGCGCGTACGAGCAGCGAGCGCACGTGCCAGTACAGCGGCCCAGGTACTACATGTAGCAGGTGCACAGTTACCTGGCCTGAGCGGCGGCGGCTCGCAGCGTGCGCGCCAGGTTGGCGGGCGCGGGCGGGAAGGGCGCGCGTACGAGCAGCGAGCGCACGTGCCAGTACAGCGGCCCAGGTACTACATGTAGCAGGTGCACAGTTACCTGGCCTGAGCGGCGGCGGCTCGCAGCGTGCGCGCCAGGTTGGCGGGCGCGGGCGGGAAGGGCGCGCGTACGAGCAGCGAGCGCACGTGCCAGTACAGCGGCCCAGGTACTACATGTAGCAGGTGCACAGTTACCTGGCCTGAGCGGCGGCGGCTCGCAGCGTGCGCGCCAGGTTGGCGGGCGCGGGCGGGAAGGGCGCGCGTACGAGCAGCGAGCGCACGTGCCAGTACAGCGCCCCCAGACGCCGCCCGCGCCGCCACGCCACCAGCGCCAGCTGGTTGTACGGCTGCCCCGAGTGAGCGGACACCACCAGCGCGTGCCTGCGTACAACACCACCAATGTGTTATTATTACAATTGGGGACACTGGAGGCCGGACGGACAATCCACCCACGAAGCTTGTGGGCCATTTCAACCATTTCCCCACCACCAATGTGTAGTATACCACAGTATGACGCAAAGGTTTCATGACTTGCAGCAATACTAGAGTCAGAATTATCTGTAGAATGTCAGCCTCCGTGGCGTGGCGGTATTGAAAGCGGCCGCAACGCAGGTGGCGCGGGTTCGATCCCCGCTCAGTGCAAATATTTGTATGCATGAATATGAGTATTTGCATAGGTCTAGTCGTGCCTCGGAGAGCATGTTAAGATGTCGGTCCCAGTTGCCATACGAATATGTATGACAGTCGTTATAGGGGAAATGGGTGAAATGGCCCCACATAGAAGGGCTGATCACCCGTCTGGTCAAACGGCGTCCCCACTGGCAGTATATATACCTGTAGAAAGTGTGAGCAACTCTCAATTGCTGTCTGTACCGCGCCAGATCTCCGAGGTGCACGAGACAGTGCTGGCATATGTACCGTGCAGACGCGGGGGGAGGCAAGCGTGCTCCGACAGCGGACTCGCCTGCCCCCCAGCCTTCTACCAAACCTAAGAGAGAGGCACGCCGTCTGTAATAAAATAAATTGTAAGATGTCAATATTTAAATTAAAATGAATAATTCATAAACCTAACTGCTGTTGAAAATACTGAAACATGTTTGATACATACCAGGTGGGAACCATTAATTTCCTTTTGGTTTTTGATTTGCAAATTGGTACCTCCTGCTATGAAACTTGTTAGAAATACTAGTAATTTTAGTAAGTAGTTTCAAACCAAACGAAATTCAATAGTACAAAAATATGTAATTGAAGAAATCAAGCAGGTTATAATTACCTAAATGGTAGATCGAGTTTAAATGCTGTACAGATCTGATGTAACAGACAAAGGTAGAAACCGGCTGCGGCTTGCAGGACCCAGGATAACATCGCCTGCCCTTCACTGCGTAGAGGATTCTAAAACAAATTAACTAATTATTTGAAATTAAATCACTTTAATACACACCTGTAAACTGTCTAGGGATATTTAACATTTATAGATGTCATTTTAGGAAATTAATTCTAGAAAAAAGTTTTTAATACTGAAATTGTTGACATTTTATACTTGATACAAATTTTAATTTAAAAAAATTGACTGTAAATGGTTATTCCAACGGGAATAAATTCTTTAAAGTGTTCGAAATACAACAAATTGTTAAAAACATATTCAATACCTTAAAAAAAAAAAAAAAAAAAATTAATGAATGTGTTGTATCTACTTTTCGTAAAAATATTAAGTGGAGACCCTTTTTCAGCGTTAAATTAAAATTATGAATAGTGAAGATAGAGTACTAGGAGCTGGGAGTTTTTTATTGGAAATTTCCTCCTGTTTAAGAAACTTATTTTATAATTTCTTAAATTCTTTTTTTTCATCTTTAATTGTTTATAACTTTAGCAATTGTTTATGTTCTAATATACGGCGGGGCGGATCCACCCGATGGAAATGCGCGTTGGGCTGGTGAACCCCTATTCTCAACACCTGTCCGGTGAAGAGTCTGGCTAAGGCCTGGGAGGAGCGCAGGTCGCGAAGATCCCCAGAACCAGGCTAGTGGTTACCTTCACGTGGTGCCGCCTGTTATTGGTCTGGTTCCTTAAGAAACAGACGCAACAAAACATCGCAGCTAAAAATTCCCCCCATCCAATATCCCATCCTCTACGTCGACTTATTGGTGTGCGGGACCCGCAGCCCCACTCGATCACGGGTGGGGCTGCGGGACCCGCGTGCCAGGATGTCGACACATTCCTACCCCATCCAGCAAAACCGGCAGCCCCGGACAACAACTAAGCGCAATGGAAAAAAGAGAAAACGATATACCCCAGGGGGGTACCGGCGAAGCCGGAGAATCCCCTCCTGGACCTTCCCAAGGTTCAGGCAGTCCCTCGTGTTTTGGGGGGGACACCCGTGCGCCAACAAAACTTCAACCCAAGAAACCCCGTGGTCAGGTGGTACGTCCCGGTAGGTCTCTATCTGAGACTCTCGGGGACGACCTGACCCAAATGAGCATTGCAGAGAGCAATGCTCAAAGTACCATCCAGGAGGAGCCCATGACCAAATCCATGTGGAAGAGGTTAAGAGCTCGCAGGAAAAAGCAGGGTGAGCAATCGAACCAGGTCAAACCCCGGGGCTCGTCAGCCGCAGAGGCAACGACTGTGACTCAGGGAGGGGCCGGTTCGAGACCTCAAAAAGTCAAACGCCAGAGTACCGATCCTGACGAAAGGACACAGCAACGTCCATCGAGGAGGCTATGACCTGGCTACTAGGCTGCGACTTCGGAGACCAAGATGGGGTACCCCTGAGATCCAAGAAACTCGACAAACACAGGATGTCGATCTGGATCCCAGGCAGCACTGACAAGATACCTGTAGACGAGCTGTTCTTCCTAAAACGGCAAAACGTCTACAGGGAAGAGTTGCGGTTTCCTGAATGGTCCCTCATTCGCAGGGAAGTATTACCCTTGGGTGTACGACTTGTGATGGGGGTCCCTCAGGAGGTCGCAACACAAGAAACCATCTGGCTCCACTATCAAGCCACAAGGGTCCATGCCAGGCTTCTCGGCAAAGCACCTGCTGAGCCCGAAGCAAGATGCATATGCAAAGACATATGTCCCAAGCACCATACAACAAAGGCACCAGGTGCGGCGCCGGCCGACAACTCCACCGTAGTAAGTGGAGCAAGTCGACCGAGCACAACACCCAACAGCACACAACAAGCACGAAACACAGAGGGGCCAAAGCCCGAAGGCGGGGGAGACGGATCACAAACGGGCACCTCACAGAAAGAGGTCCCCACTGAATGTCGCAGGCCCCACCGACAGGCTAGCCCCGCACACCCCACCACCACACACCCCCCCCCCCCTACGACGCGGAAGGACCTGACACCCCCACCAAGTGTAGCATCGCTACAACCACATTGGAAAGGGGTGCAGTCTCCCAACGCGAAGACCAAATAGGGAGGGAGCAATAACACACACATGCATACATACATCAACACAAACAAATGAACACACCCAGAAACACACCACAAAAACACACACAAAAAATAAGAATAGTCCAAGTAAATCTCCACCACTGCCACGATGCCATGAATGAGCTGTGCAAATATGTGGTGGAAAAGAAAATCGATATCGCTCTGCTGCAAGAACCACACGTCTATAACGGACGCGTGACTGGGCTGGGCTCTCTTGGAGGAGACATCTTCTATCATGCTGATGGTGAGTCGAAACCAAGGGCATGCATCTACGCCAGCAGCAGAGTGAGATCGTTAGAACTAATAAAAGCAGATTGTTACAGTGACCTCGCTAGTATTGCAGTGACAGTACAAGCGGAAGCAGGAAATAAAGTAAGGGTGCTCTTTGTCTCTGCGTACCTACCCAGCGAAAGGGACTTCGAGCCACCATCCCAGGAAATGGAGGAAATAACAAGAAAATACCAAGGTAAGAACATTCCTATTATTCTAGGTTGTGATGCCAACGCCCACCACGTGGTATGGGGCAGCACGGACTGCAATAAAAAGGGGGACTTACTCCTGGATTTCATTAGTACTACAGGAATGGAGATTCTAAATGTGGGCAACACGCCTACGTTTGTCACCAAATCCAGAAGAGAAGTGCTGGATATTACTATCGCTACGAACAGTATAAGCCAGTACATTAAGGACTGGGAAATAGACGAAAGTGACTCAATGTCGGATCACCGAAGAGTCACCTTCAGCCTAGAGACCAAGATAGACAAGATTATGACAAGAAATGCGAGGAAGACCAACTGGGCGACATACGAACACCATATAAAGAAATGGAACCCGGGAGGTGAAACCTTACTAATAGATAAAAAAGAAATAGAAGAAGTAGCTAATAGACTGGACGAAGCTCTTAGAGAAGCATACCACAAGGCATGCCCACTCAAGGAGATAAAACCAGGCAAAGGGCAACCCTGGTGGACTAAAGCACTAGGCAAACAAAGGAAAAGAACACGGCGAGCTCTCAAACACGCTCTGAAGAAGGACGATGATGAGAGCTGGCGCGCGTACAGAGAGGAAAGAAATATTTACAAGAAAGAATGTAGAAAGGAGAACAGAACAAGTTGGAGGGCGTTCTGCACAGGAGTTGAAAAACAACCTGAAGCGGCACTTGTGTAAACATTCTCCAAAGTGAACACATGTAAACTAGGAAGTATCAAGAAAGGGAAAGAGTTACTAACGGACCCAAAGAGGATACTTGAGGTCATGCTGGAAACACACTTCCCAGAATGCGAAGAATATGAGGACGATAACACGCCGGTAGACTCAAACCCCATAGAGGACCCACAGTCGAAGGCCCTTATCACAGAAGAACATTTACAGTGGAGTATACGATCATTCCAGCCATACAAGGCGGCTGGACCGGATGAAATCTTCCCTAAAATGTTACAAGAAGCTAGCAAGTACATAAGCAAAGATATACTGGCTCTCTACAACAGTAGTATCAGAGCTGGATATATCCCAAGAAAATGGAAAGAGGTAAGAGCAGTGTTCATCCCGAAACCTGGGAAGACATCATATCAAGAGGCCAAATCCTTCAGGTGCATCAGCCTCTCCTCATTTCTTCTTAAGACATTAGAGAAAATCCTGGACAGATTAATAAGAGAACAAATAAGCAAGAATGGATCTCCACTCCACCAAAATCAACATGCATATATGGAGGGCAAGTCCACCGAAACGGCCCTCCATAATCTGGTGACAAGAGTGCAGAGATCAATAGACAACACAGAATATGCACTGGGCTGCTTCTTTGATGTAGAGGGCGCTTTTGACAGAGCTACCCCCGATTCGATAGAGGCCGCATTAGATCGAGAAGGAATCGACAAAGACATATCAGAATGGGTGAAAGCTATGCTAAGACACCGACTGATAAAAGCAGAGATTGCAGGAACAACACACACGGTGATAGCGAGAAGAGGCTTCCCACAAGGAGGATGTCTATCGCCACTGCTGTGGTGCCTGTTAATAGACGAACTAGTAAACAAGATTAACAGGATGCACATATACACACAAGTGTACTCGGACGATGGAGTGCTCCTGATCACAGGCAAAGTTCTCAGCGTCATGTGCGACATCATGAACAGAGGCATAAAAGAAACACTAGTATGGTGCAGGAGCAAAGGTCTAAACCTCAACCCTGACAAAACCAAGATAGTCTTGTTCACCAATAAAAGAAAAATAGGAAGAACTGCGCCTGGATAACCAAGCCTTGGAAACTGTCAAGGAAGTAAAATATCTAGGAGTAACACTGGATAGCAAGCTCACCTTCAAGACTCACATCAGCAACACATGCCTAAAAGCCAAAATGGCTATGATGCAGTGCAAAAGCGCAATAGGAAGAACGTGGGGGATGAAACCAATTGAACTGAAACCAATAGAAAACAATTATCCTGCCAAGAATCCTACATGGTGCCCTTGTATGGTGGCATAAAACTGCCATTGGGAGAAATAAAGCCGAACTAGACAAAGTACAAAGGTTAGCAGCTCTGATGACCACGGGCGCGATGAGGACAACTCCCACAGCCGCGCTCGAAATCATATTGGGGCTTAACCCCTTGGACTTAGAAATAAAAAGAAAAGCAACCGAATAGTGGTTCAAACTTAGAAGCACTGGCCAATGGACCGGAACCATTATGGACAAAGGCCATGCCAGCATCAGCAAGAACTACGAAGAGAGGCTGTCGATGATCCTCTCTAACAATGACTTGATCAGGAAAGAGAGAATCTTCGACAAGAAGTACAGAGTACACATAGGACCAAGAGACGACTGGAGGACAGATGCCGGTGGCACGGTCTGCTACAGACGGCTCAAGAAAGGAAACAACAAAGCTATCAGGATCAGGAATACACATTAAGTGCGAAGACGGATCAGAGATAAATAGATCAATATCCTTAGGCAGATACGCAAGTGTCTTTCAAGCAGAAGTATACGCCATAAAGGAATGTGCTGAGCTGGTCGAACACCTAAACAACATCAACAGGGTGACCATCTACAGCGACAGCCAAGCGGCACTGAAGGCACTCAGAAAAGCGGAAACGACCTCAGCAATCGTAAAGGAATGTAAAGAGTCACTAGATAAACTGGCCAGAAAAGTCGACTCAACAGTTGCCTGGGTGCCCGGACATGAGGGCAACATGGGCAACGAGACAGCTGACAAACTTGCCAGAGACGGCGCCGATAAAACCTTGGTGGGGCCGGAGCCCTGGCTCCCAATATCGCACAAAATCACCAAGGGAGTAATTAGTTGCAGTATTATAGCAGAGACTAACCGACGATGGAGATCATCGACAGGCATGAGACAGTCGAAGATCTTTATCAAGGGCATTGACAAGAAAAAGACAAGCCAACTGACCAAACTCTCAAGAGGGAACATGAGGCTCGTCATCGAAGTAATAACAGGACACTGCAGACTGAACAGACATCTGACAGTGATAGGAGTGAAGGATGACCCCAAGTGTCCGGAGTGCATGGAGACAGAAGAAACCAGTTTCCACCTGCTGGCCGAATGTCCCATGTACTCACTAATAAGATGGGAACTTCTGGGATCAGACACACTGGACATGAAGGAGTTGAAGGATCTGAGGGTGGAACAGATCGTAAGATTCTGCAAGGACACAAAAAGGTTTGTAGGGGCGCCGTGAATGCTGGAATAACCACGCTCTCCCCAACGGGAGGGCAGGGGAAATGGATAAGTGGCCCACAAGCATCGTGGGTGGATCGTCCGTCCGGCTTCCGGTGTCCCCAATTGCAATAATAATAAATAAATAATAATGTTCTAATATAAGTTTTTGGCACATTTCTCTAGGCATCATTCCAAATCCAATATAGTATCACAATTTTAAGAGCAGGATCTCTATTTTAGACAATTTTAAACTTGTTGACTAGACTTTATTGCCTTAGGAACCACATGCTAATTGTAAATGGCTTCTGATCTGACCCACATAAAAAATATTTTGTCACCTAAATGAATTAAATATTTGATACCGACTGTGAAATAATATAGAATGTAACATACTTTCCTATCCTTGGAGATGGCTTGCAGTGCCTCAATCTGCTGCTTGAAGCCCACATTCCACAAATCTTGTTCAACTTTCTTATCCAATGCATAGTCGAGATCTAAAACTAGTACTTTTTGATAAACCTGCAATAAAATTATATTAAACATCAACATAGAATCATGATCATAGATTTACTTGTATTATATATCATAGATATACATGTATTGTTGTCGGGGTGCGAGGGATATGCTCTATGGGCAACCTTACACCCCGGCGTCTGTAGACCCGAGACGGCGTGCGGTTTTAGTCGGCTCAAGCCCGACATAACCGCCCCCGCTGGCACGCGGGGGGGTATCCGAAGGGATTACCGCACGATATAAAAAAAAAAAAAAAAAAAAAAAAAAAAAAAAAAAAAAAAAAAGATATACATGTATTGTGCAGTTTGGCTGAAAAGGAGACGGTGTGATAAGAGTTCTAGAGCACATATAATAAGGCACATATAATAGTAAGATGACACATTGACTGATGATGAAGAAGTTGATTAGGGCCAGCTTTGAAAAAAAATATTAGTAAAGTTAAAAAAACAGGCCTAGTTGAAAGGTTGTAGAGGTCACTTGTGACCACCAGCGTATGAATGAAAACAAGCAAAGACCTTTCATCTCTGCCTATTCTGCAGAGAGAAAATAAAATTTCTTGAATCCCAGACATATAAGGTAAAAAAAATCACAAGTAATGCTTGTATTTTAAACATCTTTCTAAAATTTCATATGAGTGTCTAAATGTGATTTGAACAAGTATTTATCTTCACAGGCATACTTTCTAAACCTAAATCTTTGGTTTACTTTTATGATATAATTGAAATTCAATCAATTTCTTAAGGACTAACTTAATAGTAGGGACAGTTAATGCGAGTTTCACAATATGATTTGTAAATCTTGTACAGTTTACCTTTTGCAACTGCTGTTGGGTTGCCCATAGACTTCGTTCTTGTAGCATAGAAGTTCCACTCTTGAATTTAGATATCTTCTGTTTCAGCTCATCCGCCTCCCTATATAAAATACATTAAATCACGAAAAGAAATATTGCATTGGCAGGAAAAGAGAGGTCATCTACTCATCTACATAGTTTACTTGGGGACAATTTTGTTACTTTATTGCAATTTTCTACAGGGTCGCATAGCTAAAAGACATACGAGACGTTACATATTATCTCTAAAATACACTATATCAATGACAATTTAATATTAAATAGAAAATACAGAATTACGAGATAGGTTAACATTACACTACTATTATTTTCTCGTACCTCAACATTTGCACAGCGGCGTTTAAAACCATTATGATTGAGGCTTAGAGCCTCAGTAATTGTCATAGCATTAGGAAATAATCCAAATTAAAATTACGGATTAATGAAATGAAAACTCTAAAAACAATCGAGATCCATGCACTGTCAAACTGTCAAACTGACTTTACAACAAAACCAATTGCCATTTTTGAATGTCGTAATGTCGTAGAGTCCTCCTCGTCTAAAATTAGTCTATGGTACATATAACTGCCCCACCACACTCCGCAAAGCTGTTGGTCTCCTTTTGGGTGTATAAGTGTGTGCTGATTACTACTGCGTTTCATGTGGAGCCAGTGCGGATCCTCCCGGACATCACGGACCTGTCTGCCCTTTTGTTGCGGGCTGTCACTCCCGCCATACTGCACTGATCACTGAATGACATTCTATGACGGGGCCTTACCTGTGTCAATGTACCCACGGCCTTGGAGCCCCAAATCTTCCGAAACGACGGCAAACGGCCTGACGGTATAGCTATGGTACCATAGAGGATAGGCCGGGCTTTTAATGGGATACCAAATGCCGTCACATGCGCAGATACACTGGCTGGCGTCCTACCTCCAGGTTACC